>JAOCZM010000293.1:0-1266743 GCA_026122235.1 Vinca minor
AGATGAAAATTATAGTGCGAATAAATTAGAGAAGAAAATATTGAAAAGATAAATTAATTGAGAGATTAATGTTAACTAAAAGGGTAATTTGATCATTTGAAGGTCAATTGCCTTTACAGAAGGAAACATGCCTTTGGCAATATCATTACCCCGCATAATAGCCAATAAGGATATTAGGCAAACAAGATAACGGTACGTAGATAGGGATGACAGTTATTTATTAAGCAAAAGGCTGCTATGGAGCATTAGGAAAAATTTTAATATAGGGTCGGTTTTGTGGGACTGACTCTACAACTCTCTCACATAACTTGTAGCGGGACTTACTTTTCATGTAAGAAGGATATGGGGCCAGTCCCAGAAGATCATATTCATGCTAAAGTGACCCAAGCATTAGGATGTAGTAACTTATTATGTTTTCCCAACATAAATGATTAAATGGCTTCATTATTTTTACAAAAGAATAATAAAAAGCTTCATTATCTGCATTATTTCTTGCCTAACTTTAAAAGTTGGCTCTTTTAAGGCTGTCACATCATCTTTACCATACCTTTTTTTATGCGTAAAAATTGATCGTCTCTTAAACAAGTATGTTGTTCTTTTCCTTTTGAGTATTCTAAGAATTATATCTAATTTAGCCCGTAATATTCTAGCTGAATAGCATATCATTTATTCATGAGTTATTACTTTAATATGTGATTCCTCGTCCCAATGTACATATAATTTCTCAATTGAATTACGAGTCAAATATTTGGTACTGCACGATTATTGTAATTTTTAATTTTTGGGGTGTGATTGGATTGAGTTTGAGTTTGAGTTTGAGATTTTAATCTTCGTCTCAAATCAGTTTCAGACCCAAATCAAATTCCAGATAATTTAATATTTCAAATTTCATTCTCGGACTAAATTCAAAGGTAATTTGAATATAAATTTGAGTCTCAAATCAAACTCAATCCAACCAGACTACTATGTCTCCATGGTGCATGTGTGAATATGACCTTATATAATACTTGGATGTTTTGCATGGCAGGGGATATTATAGATGTAGCAGCTCAAAAGGTTGTCCAGCTAGAAAACAAGTAGAGAGGAGCTGTCTTGACCCCACTAAGCTCCTAATTACCTACTTTTGCCAACACAACCACCCTCTTCCAACTTCCACCAAACACCACCACATTCACACCGCTGCCGCCGCCACGGCTGCCGCAACATCAACCTCTTCTTCATCCACAGCCACCAATGGATCAGCAGCCAAACTAGAAGAATTCGCGGTTTTTGCCCACCAGCCGGACCTTCATTCCGACAACAGCAGCAGCTTTTCGGAGTTTGCCGGAGAATTGGGTTGGTTTTCTGACGTGGGATCTACTATGTTGGACAGTACTTCAATGCTCGTGGGTTCCGCATGGGTCGATGCAGATATAGCGCTAATGTTACCTATCGGTGAAGAAGATCAGTCTTTGTTTGGTGATCTTGGAGAGTTGCCGGAGTGTTCGGTGGTTTTCCGGCGAGCCGGGGGTGGAGAAATGCTCCTTCTGGAAGCACAGGATGAGAATCGGGTGTACATCTTTTCCCTTTGATGGATTCAAACGAGTGAATAATAATTAGGACTATAGTTTGGCGAGCTTGTTGCGGCGTGGATTGAGAATTCCAAATTGACTGCTAACTTGTCGTTCACGGCAAAAAATAAAAAACGTGTATTCACATTCTGTGTTTCGTTTCCTATCACATCAATCAGACACAGAATGTGCAGAAAAAAAAAATGACAATTTGCCTCGTAGAATATATTTTAGTCTTAGGGTTTTCTTCTTTTGGGTGGGGGTGGAATGGTGGGATTGGAAGAGTAGGTATAGGATTCCTTTTCCAATTTGCCTCAGTCTTTGATGTGAGGTTGAAAAACCTATGCACACTGCATTTTTCATGTATTTTTTTCCCGCTGTAAATGTTTCAAGAAAAAATAAAAATAAAAGCAGTTTATTATTATTATCGAATAAGAATTGTTGAATGGGAAGGGCAATGTTCTCCATTGCCGAAATCGATTCAATTTAGAAATCATCTAGGGTTCTTTAAGACTAGACATTAAAAAAACGCATCATGGAATTTGGCCGATATCATTTTCAATAATTTCCACAAGCTAATGATGCGATAATGTATTACTCTTTTTGTGTAAAACTGAATATTCAGTTTCCTATTTATATTATATAGAGAAATGACAATTCAATCCTGCTGAACGGAAGGAGCATTTTACTAGTTCAATCACCATAAATCCCAGAAGGAAGAAGCACGCTACGATACGAAAGAAAATCTTATCGACATGCACGTTTTAAGCACACTGGAACCTTCCATAAAACTAAGCAAATTTCTACAAAATACTGAAACGCGGAGTCTTTCTCCATCTTCTAAAAGACATAATAAAAAAGACTCGTCAGTAACTATACACAACTCATGTGAGAGAAAGTACATGTGGCCCAGTCCCACAAGGCGGCTCTACCTTGGAATTTTCCATTATACCCCCATCTCTCTTATTCTAGCGAATGCAGAACCCCAATGAAAATATCCAGTGACGGATCCAGGAACAGAGAATAGTTGGGGCACACAACGATGCATGTGGGGTCATTTATACATTTATCATCTAAATGAAGCAAAATATACTTGTGAAAATTAGCTCATGAGCCTCCATATGAGTGTTCGAATATGAAGTCCCACATCGAGTGCCTAAGGAAGATCCAAATAATATATAAGCTCATGGGTTAACGATATGGAGGCCCATGAACTAATTTTTACAATACCCTATATACCAATTTGCTTATCGGCAAGCCCTAGCTTGAGCAGCATCCGAACCTCTTTCATGTAGATCCCTCATCCTTGATATTAATCGTCTCTCCTTTAGGCGGGACAGACGAACAAGCGCCTTCATCACCAACCTCAACTGGTTTTTTACTCGCAACACGGTAGATATGCGTGAGAACTTCAGTAAATGCATTTTTGACATTGGTTGCTTCCAGTGCAGAAGTCTATGATATCATGGAAGTCTAAGAAACAGAACACTGTTTTCAGGAGCTCTGCGAGGCAGAGTACATGGCAATGGCCACCTGTGAGATTCAGTGGTTAATTAATTTGCTTTCTGATTTTGATTTATTTCAATCTCAAGTTGTCCCCTTATTTTGTGATAGTTCAAGTGCTTTACACATAGTTGAGAATCCCTATTTTCCATGAACGTACTAAACATATAGAGATTGATTGTCATGTGGTAAGGGAGAGGTTGTTAGTAGGAGTTCTAAGGCCTTTACCTGTTTCTTCTACAAGGCAGTTGGCTGATATTTTCACTAAGGCACTTTTACCTTACCAGATTTAATTTTTTTGTTGGATCATTTGGGGGTTGGTAAATCTGTATAAGGGCACATCTTGTGGGTGGGGGGGTATTGAAGTCTAAGGTTCATGCTGCACAAGTTACTCAATTCAGTGTGGAAATGATGATGGGAATTGAAGCTGAAATGGAAGATGATGTGCTGATTGTTTCTAGAATGTCTTGGACAGATTAATTGATCGATTTAGTCATTGTTGAACTGTTTTGTGTTTGGGCCTATTTTACCAAGTGTTTGGGCTTGCCTATTTTACTTTACTTAGTCTATTAGTATTGTAAATAAATCCGGCCCAATGGCCCAGCACTCTTTCTGTCTCATAGCAGCAAACATAGCATAAGTATAAATAGTGAATTAGTTGTATTTTTCATTCTATTCACTAAATAAAAGAATGTAGATGAAGTTGATAATTTAGACATACACTTAAACAATTCAATATGGTTATTGGATAAATTGTAGCAGGGACATGATTTTTGCTCTAATAGATGTCACATATAGATTTTCTCTAAACTTCAGCTCTGGGTTGGGAATGACCACCTAGTGACTCAACAGTAAGAGCCGGATCTCTTGGGAAAATAAAAACAAGAAATATATTTTGTTTTCGGTAGTTAGAATAAGATGGATTCTTTTTTATTTGTTTATGGTTATCAGAAGAGAATCTAATTATAGTTAGAATTTTACCAGTGGTTAAATATTTTATTTGATTGAGATTTTATCTTTATTTACTTAAAGGATCAATCAGTTGAGATATTTATTTGATTTGATAAAGTATATCATCTAGAGAATCAAATCAGCTTATGATTTATTTAATTAATTGATAGATGATTATCTGGAGGATACATTAAATTAGGACTCTATGGAATAAAAATTTTGATTCTAGGGAATATTCATATTTCAGACTATTTATTAAAGGGAATAAGGAGTCCCAGTAACTTTTACTTTAAAAAAAATAAAGAGAGTCCCAGCGGAGAACCGGAGTATTTGCGATGTTTTCCCACGGAAGAGAAGGAGGCGGATTTTTGGAGACCAACGATTTGGTGCTTTCACAATATAGGATGAACGATCATCGATTTGAGGTAGGAATTGACCCCTCTTCGATTTTAGATAAACTAATGTTAATAAGTCTAATAGAAATAGTGACTCGATTGAAGTTTTGAAAATTTTATTTTCATATGAGAAAAGAGGAATCAATCTGTTAATTTTGAAAAGTTATAGTATTCGTACGGAAGATTAAAAGTTTATGCAATTTCTAAGCATTGTATCCGATTTTGAGTGCGTCCGTTTCTGTGAAGAATGCAGAGGCATAAATCTCTTATATTCAAGAACCATGAATGTGAAACAATTCGAAATTATGAAATACCTCGGAAACTGATTTTGGTTTTAAATTTTAGTGATTTTTACATATATAAAATACATATGTTTTTTAGGTTCTTTGGAATCATGGGTAGTTTGATTTTGATATTGAAAAGCATCACGCTCCGTACCCAGGAGATGAAATACGATCGTGTCAATAGTCCATACTATTAATACAACAACCAAGCCTTAATCCCAAAAGATTGGGATCGGCTACATGAAGCAAATAAAGAATTACGTAATGTCATCCACATGAATGCATTCTCTCCATTTCTTTCGATCTCAAACACAACTCGCATCTACTTCTAGCAAATTCATATCCCCTTTAATCACTTTCATCCAAGTCTTCCTCGGTCTCCCTCTACCTCTAACGCCCTCAATATTACATAATTGTCCAGTTCTCCTAACATGGGCATCACTTGGCCTTCTTTTAATGTGCTCAAACCAACGCAAATGGTTCTCTTTCATCCTGTCTTCAATAGGTGCTACACCGACCTTCTTCTGAATAGTCTCATTCCTCACTCTATCCATTCTCGTATGCCCGCACATTCATCTTAACATTCGCATCTCCGTTGCATGCATTTTCTGAATGTGACACCTCTTAGTTCCCCAACATTTTGTACCATATAACAATGCCGGTCTAACAGCGGTTCTGTAAAACTTTCCCTTCAATCTCAGCGGTACATTACGATCACACAGAACACCAATTGCACTCTTCCATTTCAGCCAATCAGCTTTAACTCGATGCGCCTCATCTCCGTCAAGCTTTCCGTCCTTTTGCATAATAGAACCAAGATATCGAAAACACTCACTCTCTCGAATATTTTTGTCACCCAAAGTTACTACAGTTTGTTTTGTCGTTCTACTAGTAATAAACTTACACTCCATATACTTTGTTTTACTTCTACTAATCCTAAAACCTTTAGATTCTAAGGTTTGGTCTCTTATTCATCATAAACTTAAATTCCAAATAATATAATAACCTCAAAAGAACCTTATTAAACTTAACAATCTCTGAAATAATTATTACATCGATATCTTTCGCAGCGGAAACAAAAACATAACATGAATGATTTCTCAAACTAAACTGAAACATTAAACGAATCACTTTTTTCACCAAAAGAGAACTTTCTCTCACTCTCCTACATTATTCTCATCTTTGTTAACTTTACCTGGAAAAAAAACATGAAAAGGTATAAGCTTCGGCAAAATAGCCCAATTCGTCCAACATGTATTTTCAGATTGAGCTTAAGGTCCCAAATGATTAATTTCAAATTTTAACGTCCAAAATGATTTCATGACCAGCCGATAAGGGACTTCCGTCCAATTTTCTATAATTTTCCGTCAACACGTGCATGTGCATTACACGTGAGGTACTTTTTAAGGGTATTTTAGACATTTCAATCTATTTTTAAACAAAAAAAACTTTAGGACTCAATTATTAAACCAAAATAAATATCAATGCCCAATTTAAACTAATAAAAAAATTCTAAAGTCATCACCTTCATTTTCATCCTCATCATCTCCCCCTTTTCTACGAAAAATTCTGATATAGACCTGGGTTATATGTGGGGTTGTCGACCACTTGATCCACAATCAACCACATCACCTCTTTTGATTAATAAAAAATAAAAAATTCTCATAAGGCCCCACTGTTTTTATTATTTTAATCAAAAGTCGTGATGTAAATTTGAATGTGACTAAAGTGGTGCATGACTCAAGTGGTAGGCCAGGTCCATATCAGATTGTTCCTTTTCTACCACCACCTCATTCCATCAACTGAATTCCAAGGAAATCATCAAAACTCAATTAAAAAAAAATGCATTTTACACTTGAACAAAATAAATTTCTGGACAACTTTGAAGCTTATCAAAACAGTCCAAGAATGCTCATTTAAGAGATCCAAACAAAGGGAAAAAAAATTGATTGACCTAATTCCCAAAGATGGCAATGACTCAACAATCAACAAACTACCCCCACACACCCAGCTGCCGCATCAGCTCCCCATTTGACTTCATAGCTGAAAAGCCTCCTCCATTATTTCTTCTGTAATCTTACCTTTTTGGTCAGCACCTTAATTCCTAGGAATTTTATTTGCCTCACGTAGGAGGCGGGTGTCGAATCTGGGACCTCCAGGTCGCAGGTCAAGGCTTGCCCCACTGGGCCACTGTCTTCTTGACAAAAATAAATTAAAAGTAACAGTAATAAATGAAATTACCTTCTTTAAATATTGCTTATTTGGAACAGTAATTAATGGCTTCTTCAACACCGCCTCCGCCTCCGCCGACATTGACCACCACTAAACCCTACAACAACAACCGCCGCCGCCACCAGAACTACTGGACTTTTCAAAAGGTCTCCCTAAATCATTGCTCTTCTTCCCACCATACTCGGAATCTTCCCTTCTTTAAGGATTGCTTATCCAAAACTCAATGTACACGAACTGGTGATACTATTTCTTGAATCCGACACAGTATCCGAAAACCCATCTAATTTTTTCTTTTCCTTCTCTGCTACACTCCCCAACTTTACATAAAACCCACAAGAAAAAGGAAAGAATGCTACTTTCCAAAGAGCAATTCAGGTCAATTTATACCTGGGATTTTATTTTCTTGAACTTATTTTCAAATGGGTTCATAGAAGCCATGAAAATGGAAAACGAAAAGGGATCAAGGAAATTGGAACCCAAAAGAAAAAGAGAATAACTTTACGTTGGATAGAACAATTCAGGTCAATTTATACCTGGGATTTAATTTTTTTGGGACTTATTTTCAAATGGGTTCATAAAATCCATGATAATGGAGGACAGGGGACAAAGGGGAGAAAAAATATCGATGGTGGTTTTGGTGGTTGGCGGGGGCGGGGATGGTGGTGGAAAAAGGGGGAGAGGATGAAGATGAACACGAAGAAGATGACTTTAGAATTTTTTTTATTAGTTTAAATTGGGTATTGATATTTATTTTGTTTAATAATTGAGTCCCAATTTTTTTTTATTTAAAAATAGATTGAAATGTCTAAAATGCCCTTAAAAAGTACCTCACGTGTAATGCACATGCATGTGTTGATGGAAAATTAACAGAAAATTGGACGGAAGTCCCTTATCAACTGGTCGTAAAATCATTTTGGATGTTAAAATTTGAAATTAATCATTTGGAACCTTAAGCTCAATATGAAAATACATATTTGACGAACTGGACTGTTTTGCCAATAAACTTCCAACTTAGTAAGAAATTAAACTTCTACTGGAATCAAGCCGTTAGAAAACAATTTTCATACTTTTACACACAAAAAAACATAACCTTTGACAAGAAATCGACTTTGAACTTTCAACATCTCAAAGCATCATTTACTTTGGAAACCTTACTTTTACTTCTCAAGATACATTTGTTATAAAACTACCTTTGAACTTTGAAAACTTTACAAATAATCATTCTTTTAAATGAACAACAACTCTTTTGAGAAAAAAGCGTATACATCATCAGAAAAGAATTCACTCGACGTAAATAACTTTACAATAAGTTTGAATAATAACATACACAAAACTTTGATCCTTATATAAACATTAGAAATTCTCGACTCAAAAGAGTTCTTTACCACAAGGGTACTTTACCGTAAAACAGTACTTCTTTAGTCGATTAGGGGGAAATATTGACTCACAATAGTCCTTTAACCGACCACAATTTTGGTATAAATCACTTTAAAAAATATACAGATACGAGTCGCAAAACATACTTTGACATCTTTTAATAAAACCACATAATAATTCTACTTCATATAATAGTTCAAAATCTATTATACTTTGGTGGTGGTAATGTTGGGGTCCTTAAACGGAATCCGGTTGCTGAAATATATACCATGCTAAAGCCACATAAATATTTAGTCCGACTGGTAATGTTGGTGACTCAATGAGTCCTGAACCTGTGGTCGATCGACTTCGGTGACTGAAACATTTACCATGTTGAAGCCAGTAAAGTATTTAGTTTTTATTTTTGTCAACTTTGGTTGTGGTAATTGTTGGGGTCCTTAACCGGAATTCGGTTGCTGAAACAATTACCAAAGCGGCATATTTTGTTGAAAAATATACTTTTAAACACACTTTAATATATCTTAAACAGTTAGATCAACCAACACAATGAAGCAAACTTTGTTGGACTTAAACTTGGACCAAAGGTTGACCGAAAATACTTTCTTTTCCTTTTTTCTAGTGCCAGACCATTGATCGAGCAATGCTAAAAAAACAGTTCTTCACTTTTCATTTTTTTGGAAAAAGGTCAGTAACATTAGGACTAACATCATTAATCAAAGATTGTTATTTTCTCAATCAGGAAACAAGTAACACTCATAGGCATAGGTTTTTAAAGAGGAAAAACAACTTACCATTTTATCTGAAATTATAAACAAAGGACATATGCTATACTTGAGGTAAAACAAAAGTTACAGGGAATATAAACATATTCCCGAGAATTCCCTTTTCTTTTCCAATCAAATAACAGGACTTAAATATTTGATATACAAATATCAAATCATCGAAAATACCAAACTTGATTCCTTTTTTATTTACAGAAAATATATTCTTAAACGTCAATCTATCAAACGAATCGCATTGTTCATAAAAATTCTTACTAACATCGGTTTATCTTAAAAACAAGAAGAGGTTTAATTATTTACCTCAAATCAATGGTCATTCTTCATAAACATCAAAAACATCCTAGCGCCAGTCTCCAAAATCCGTCTCCTCCTCGTTTGTAGGAAAACACCGTAAATTTTTCTGATAAACTCTCCGTCAGACTCTCTTTATTATTTTAATGTAAAAAGTAACTCTCAGCTAAACCCATTTTTATAGACAGTCCTTAATATGGAATATTCCCTAGAATCAATTTCTTATCCCATAGAATCCTAACTTAATTGATTCTCTAGATAGTAGTTTATCAAATAAAATAAATAGGGTAAAAAGCGCTGACGCCCCCTAAACTATTCCCTTTTTTTTTGGTTTTTGACCCTCAACTAAAAAAGGGTCAAGTTTTACCCCCCTAAACTATTTCGGGTTTTTGTTTTTTACCTTCCATCCATATTCTCCGTTACATCATAACGGAAGTCCAAAAAATGGGGGCATTTTGGAAAAATCATATCATTCATAATAAATAGAATTAAATTTAAGGGAAAAAATGGCTTTTAAGATTTTTTTTAGAGGTTGGAATTTACAGTTGGTGGTTGGAGAAGAGGAGTGGTACCCGACTTCCGGCTTCTTCTGTCACTGTTCTCACCGGCGACTTCTTCTTTCTCGTCAGAATAATAGGTTTTTTTTTTTTTATAAAAACAAAAAATTTAGGATCTTATACAGATTGCCCAAAAAATGCCCCCATTTTTTGGACTTCCGTTATGATGTAACGGAGAATATGGATGGAAGGTCAAAAACCAAAAACCGAAATAGTTTGGGGGTAAAACTTGACCCTTTTTAGGTGAGGGTCAAAAACAAAAAAAAAAAAAAAAGGAATAGTTTAGGGGGCGTCAGCGCTGTTTACCCAAATAAATATCTCAACTGATTAATCCTCTAAGTAAATCAAGATAAAATCTTTCAATCAAATAAAATATTTAACCACTAGTAAAATTGTAACTGTTAGATTCTCTTCTAATAACCAATTACAATTTCAAAAAGATTTCAACTTAGTCTAATTACCAAATAAAATATGTTCATTATCTTATATTGTTTTTAAAAAGTGTCGGGTTTTACAAAAAGAACAATCATTATTTTTCCTTTTGTTTTGTTACTAGACAATCAACCATGGGGCTGGATTTCCATGTGAGCTATGGTTTGATTGAGAAAAATATAAAGAAGATTGTTTTATATTTACTATTTTGTCTAATTGTCATTCTTGTAACGTCTTATTAGTATAATGGTATTTCATGTATTTAAAAATATAGTTTGAAAATTGATTTTGGCATGGTAATTTTTTCAGCAAGCGAAAGGTGAAGGACTCACTCAGTCAACCCAACAATTACCATAGCCAAAGTCTAAAGGAATTTTGAAATATAATCATTCTTTTATTTTAAGAAGTAAAGTATGGTTTATGGCTCAATTAAGTAATCATTGCCCGCGACCGAACCCAAACGTTCAAGTATACCCGGTGAAGGACTCGATGAGTCAAAATTCGATGTGTTACTAAATAGAGCCAAAGAATAGAATAATATTGAAAAGATGAAAGTTTTATGTCAAAAAGTTGAAAATACCCTTTGAGGGTATAGAACATAAGGGGGAGGGGGGAGGGGTAAATTAGGTTCTTATAAACTTTTTAGCCTTTTCTAAACCTTCTTTTGCCCAACTGTTCACCTTAACAATAAGTATGTTGTTTAAGCACATAAGGTGATTCAATTATGATCAAGGCAACTTAGATGACTAATGTGAATGAATTATATAAAGCTTGGAAGCATGTGATAGTTTCTATCCTAAGCACATATGTTCATATAATCAAATAGACAAGTTATAGCAAGTATATGAACACTGAATTAAAGGAGTAGGGATAGAGAAAACTAACACAAAGATTTATAGTGGTTCGATTCACAAAGAATCTACATCCACTGCCTTAGGGCAATCTCCAAGGATTTCAACATCCACTAATGGATACCCTTCACAAGAAATGCAAGGTGGGTTCTACCTTTTACAATTGCCTCAGCAAATAAGGATTTTTGCTTCACAAAGGAGACTCCACTCACCAAGAGTGTTTGGCCTCACAAAGAGGACTTGTGCCTACTCTTAGGACTTATTGTTTCACTAAGAAGTTCCACTCACAAAGAGGACTTATGCCTACTCTTAGGACTTATTACTTCATTAAGAAGTCTCCACTCACAAAGAGTGTTTGTCTTACTAAGAGGTCTTGTGCCTACTCTTAGGACTTTCAAACACTCACAAAGAGTGAAGCTCTCTAAGGGCTTTTTGCTAGCTCACAAAGAACTAGTTCTCAACTAATGAGAAGAAAGGGTAACCTATCTCTTTCTAAGGAGATTTACAATTTAGCTCACTACAAAGAATTCCCTCTTGGAATAGATTTACAATTTAAACTCTAATCACCCATTGAGAATATAAGGCTAGATGAAGTTTAAGCTCAACACAAATGCTTTGAATGATAACGCAATTAAGCACAAAAGTGTAAGCTTGTGTGTTTAGAAAGTGTATATGCATATGCCCTCTTATGGCTTGATTAGTTATGAAAAATTCAGCTTTGAAAGCTTTTTATAGGGTAAGAATACACTAGCTTTGTTGGTAACAACGACTATAAATTTGGCCTTGAATTGACAGCCCCGGTCGACCACTACTAGACAGTAGGTTGACCGAAGTGCCTTAAATCAAAGGTTAAAGGCTTACTGTCCATATCTCGGTTAACCACAATTCAGTGGTCAGGTCTACCGAAGCAAATGTTGGTCGACCTACCTAATATCTCGGTCGTCCGGATAGAATATAATCGTTGGAGCATTGGAACATTCAAAACTCGAATAAGGACAAAAACTCACTGGTCGACTGGATCAACACTGCCGGTCGACCGGACATCTCTGGTCTTCCGAGGAAAAGCTTAGGTCGTCCGAATGATAGTCCCAAAGTGATTTTTTTACTTTGTTAAGTTTCTAATGTTCTCATGCACATGCCTAAGTATTTTGTAAATATAGAAAACACATTTTAAAGCACTTAGGTATTGACCAACTTGTTTTCAAAAACCTTTTCAAAATACTTGAATAAATGTAAACATGAGGTTTTGAAAACATGCAATGTTGAGATTTAAACATTCTTATATCCTAGAATTTTCAAAGGAAAGATTATTCACAAAAGGATTACCTATAAGCTTAGACTAATCTTCCTAAGGTCTTCAAGTCTTCAAGTTGATTCTTCTTGTAACTTGGACTTTGAAGCCTTCGATCAACATCTTCTTTGAGTGTTGAAGTCCTTGTGCTTTCTTGATGTAGTGTATTGGACTTCACACTTCTTCTTGTCAAGGAGTCTACCACTTGATTATACTCTTGTTGTATTGAGTAGCTCTTGACATGTTGATCTTCCTTCTTCATTGACTTTGCAAGTACTTTCATAGCATGTGGATTAACTTTGGTTTACACAAGAAGCTAAAATACCATTTTAATCAATGTTGGTGTGAGTGCTAAGGATCCTATCATTAAGAACATGCTCACGCATACATTAGAAATATCAATGGTTTGTTATCATCAAAACAAGATTGATCACTTTGCCCTTCGGGCTAACAAAAGTTATGACGGATGACCTTTACTTCTTAAATAATTCAAATTCGAAAACGTCTTTTACTTAGTCTTTTGAAATGTTCAAAGCTCAAAGATGATTTTCGGTAAAAGTATATGTTTTTGGAAAGGTAAGAAATAAATTTGATTTTCAAACTGCTTGATTCCGGAAGAGGTTAAATTTCTTACTGAGTTGGAAGCTAACTCATTTCCATGTTTTTTTTCCCAGATGAAGTTAGTAATGATGAGAATGATGTAGGAGAGTGGGAATAAGTTCCATTTTGGTGAAGAAAGTGATTCGTTTTAGGTTTCATTTTAGTTTTGAGAAACATTTTATGTTATGTTTTTGTTTCTGCTGCGAAAGATATCGATGTAATAATTTATTTCAGAGATTGTTAAGTTATTTAAAAGTTCCTTTGAAGTATTTGTAAATTTAAGTTTATGATGAATAAGAGACCTTGTGTTAATAGTATGTGCTATTGATACGGTCGTGTCTCGCCTCCTGAGTACGGGGCGTGACTATAACAATCAAACACTTATCCAACCCTAAACGCAAATAATCTGGTAATAGAACATACAAACCACGCAAATAGAATTCAACACTTCATCAAATTTTGATGCAATAAACAATGTAGAATTCATTTCAACACATTTCCAAACTTACAGAAATTCCATTTCATGATTTTTAGTCCAAAAGTTCAAGAGTGTAAAAACCTTACTTCGAATGCTTAATCAAAACTTCAAAGATCGTTAATCACCCTTTTCCCTAGAAAATCAGACCTCTACTCCGATGGAAATATCTCTGAAACTAGCCGTTGAATATCAATCTTCATCGTTAATTCAGATTGTAGTCATAGAAGTCTTCTACCCTTTGTTAAAAATTGGGGATAATTAGAGTACAAATGATCCCTTTGCCAAACGTTCTAAGCAAGGTTTTAAAACTCAGCCCGGACCGGCCGGTCGGGCTAGTTGGACTGCCGACCGCCATGCTTTACTGTCCAGTTTGGCCCCCAAAATCGGTAGGGATAAAAAAACATGCATCCTTTATTCAACCCGGTAAAACTCGACGGTCGGACCATCTAACCCGAAAATCGGAACGGATTTAATAGAACCGTCCGGGTCTAATATATTGTATTTTAATTTATTTAAAAAGAAAATTAAACAAAAAATGCGAGAAACGCCTAATTTAACTCTATCGTCTCTATGGTAGACGTCTAGGGCAAGAAAAAAGAAGCTATTACTTAGTTAATTCTCTAGCAAAATTCTTTCTCTCACAAATCTCAAAGCTCAAACATCAATCTGGTGAATCAAGCTCTTCTAAGGTTTGCTTTTCTGAATTAAAACTCCTTATTATTGTTTATTGTTGGCCTCTGAATGAAACTTTTTTATTCTGGTATAGTTTTCACTTTCCAATGATTTTTTTTTGGATGAAATAGTACAAATTGATTTAATATCATAACCCTATTGTATATACGGAGAACAAAATCCTGATAATTCGTCAATGTGCTATTAGGTTTGCCACTACTTTCAATTAAAATAATAATTATATATTATTTATTTATAATATTTATGACGTTACAGGCCGATTACGGTCAGCCCACCGATCCGACCAGTGACCCGTAACCCAATAACTTTTCCGAGTCGATATCCGGTCCGGTTTTCAAAACCTTGGTTCTAAAGTTGTTGGACAAAATTTTCAACCTAGTTTTTCCTTCTTTCCTTTTCCTTTCTTTCATAACTGAAATCCAACAATAACTACCTTCCTAACCTTTCAAATTCTTAACTCCTTCATAACATAACTAACCATCTAACATATAGAATTAACACTTAGGTACTTCTACTTTCTAATCATACCAAAACACCCATAAACAAAACATAATAAACACATAGAAGTAAAAAATTCAAGCAACAAAAAAAAGTTACAGGGGTATCCGAGTCACTATCTAGGAAAGGTGTCCCAATAGGGTGAAAATCGTATGTACCCTTGTATGTACACATTTATGTGCCCAACCACTCACAATTCTCCATGTGGACATTTCTTCTAATTATATATATACATGGTGAATTGTGAGTGGTTGGGCACAAAAATTGGTACATACACATATACAGACGATTATTTTCCATCCCAATAGTGGCAACTCTTTTCACCTAAGATGTATACCCAAGTTCGACACTTGCACATGCCAAAATCTCTTCCCTTGTCCAAAAGAAAGAAAAAAAAAAAGGATGGGTATGTTACTTATATTTCGAAATTTCATTACTTATATAAAGTTATCACTTATAAATCTATAATATACAAAGTTCAGTCAAGTTGAGGTAGAAGCTTCATGATGTGACATGTGACATATTATGAGATGTGATCCAATCATAAGCTTCCATGTGGCAAATTTGTCATTAATTTTCTTCTAAAAATAGTGCTTCATGAGCTATAATCTTCATTCTAAAGTTACTATGAAGATGAATATTTTAGTTCATAAATAATACTATAAATTTTATGTATATTTATAGATTATAGAAAAAATATGTAATATAAATTAATTGAATTTAAGAAACTTTTACAATTCTCTGTTCATGGCAAATAAATGTATCCAGATCAATGCCAGTGGAATTGATAGCCAAAATAGTCCCCAAAATAGTTGCGCTTTGCCTGTTTTATCCTTTTATGATTTTTTTAACTTTCTAGATCCTCAATGAATTTACGGCCCGCCTATTTCATCATTATGTCAAAAACTTTGTAAAAAATCGTTAGTTTTGCTGACATGGCTTAACGTTGGGAATCCTCTCTCTTTCATTCGAAAGCATTTTTGGAAGCACAAAAAAATACCTAAACATCTACCCCATAAACCCATCCATTCCCACCCAATTAAAAACCCTTGGTTCCCGATTTGTTTTCCAAGCTTGCAAAATCATGAATTACAAAACCGAATTGGAGTAGAATATGCATTGACATGAATGAATTTGACAATATTCAATTTGAGTTTGGAGTTATTGATGGAGAATTCTCTTCAAGAATGTAAGAAATTCCGACCTCCAATGGTGAGTATATAATGTAAAAAACAAAGCATGGTTGTAAAGATAACGTATGTGTGAAATGTGAAGTAGATTGTTAGTTTTAATTTTGAGTTTTCTTCTAATTTCACTATACTTATAGGAAGAATTGAACGATGGTATTAAAAAAAGGGTTTTGTGGAAAAAGACAGAAATTCAAGAATGGAGAAGGAAAATCAAGTGATTTAAAAGGCTCCTAGAAAGATAGAGAAAAAAGATGCCGAATTACGCCAACAATCTCGGATTATCAAGTTTTTTATTGTTGTAGTAACCTTCTTATTTGGCTTTATTGTTGCAAAATAATGGATAATATAGTATTGTTTATTTATGGTTATGGTTTGTTGTTTATATAAACTAGGATTGTTTAGTAATGGATATAGATTTTAAAGGTTGCTGAAATAAGGGATTGTTTGATTTTGAGAAGAAATTAGTTGAAATTAGGGTTTGGATTTGATGGGACTTACGGGTTCATGGGGTAGATGTTTAGAGATTTTTTGTGTTTCCAAAAATGCCCTCGAATGAAAGAGAGAGGATTTCCAACGTTAAGCCATGTCATCAAGACTAACGATTTTTTACAAATTTTTTGACAGAAGGATAAAATTGGCAGACCGTAAATTCATTGAGGATCCATAAAGTTAAAAAAAATCATGAAACGATAAAACAAGCAAAGCGCAACTACTTTGGGGACTATTTTGGCTATTAAGATGAATAGTTTAGCTCATAAATGATACTATAAATTTTATGTATAATTATAGGAATTAATAACAAAAATTGTCCCCAAAGTAGTTGTGCTTTGCCTGTTTTATCCTTTTATGATTTTTTTAACTTTCTGGATCCTCAATGAATTTACAGCCCGCCTGTTTCATCATTCTGTCAAAAACTTTGTAAAAAATCGTTAGTTTTGCTGACATGGCTTAACATTGGGAATCCTCTCTCTTTCATTCGAGGGCATTTTTGGAAACAGAAAAAATCCCTAAACATCTACCCCACAAACCCATCCATTCCCACCCAATTTAGACAATTAAAAACCCTTGGTTCCCGATTTTTTTCCCATCTTGCAAAATCATGAATTACAAAACCGAATTGGAGTAGAATATGCATTGAAATGAATGAATTTGACAATATTCAATTTGAGTTTGGAGTTATTGATGGAGAATTCTCTTCAAGAATTGAAGAAATTCCGAGCTCCAATTGTGAGTATATCAAAAAGCCAATATAAAAAACAAAGCATGGTTGTAAAGTTAAGGTATGTATTGTGTGTTTGTATGAAATGTGAAGTAGATTGTTAGTTTTAATTTTGAGTTTTCTTCTAATTTTACTATACTTAGAGTAAGAATTGAACGATGGTATGAAAAATGAGTTTTTTGGAAAAGAAGGAAATTCAAGAATGGAGAAGGCAAATCAAGTGATTCAAAGGCTCCAAGAAAGATAGAGGAAAAAGATGCCGAATTACGCCAACAATCTCGGATTATCAAGTTTTTTGTTGTTGTAGTTGCCTTCTTATTTGGCTTTATTGCTGCAAAATCATGGATAATATAGTATTGTTTAGTTATGGTTATGGTTTGTTGTTTATATAAACTAGGATTGTTTAGTAATGGATATAGATTTTAAAGGTTGCTGAAATCAGGGATTGTTTGATTTTGAGAAGAAATTATCTGAAATTTTGGGATTGTTTGATTTTGAGAAGAAATTCATTGAAATTAGGGTTTGGATTTGGTGGGACTTACGGGTTCATGGGGTAGATGTTTAGGGATTTTTTGTGTTTCCAAAAATGCCCTCGAATGAAAGAGAGAGGATTTCCAACGTTAAGCCATGTCATAAAAACTAACGATTTTTTACAAAGTTTTTGACAGAAGGATGTAATTGGCAGGCCGTAAATTAATTAAGGATCCATAAAGTAAAAAAAATCATGAAATGATAAAACAAGCAAAGCGCAACTACTTTGGGGACTATTTTGGCTATTAAGATGAATAGTTTAGCTCATACATGATATTATAAATTTTATGTATAATTATAGGAATTAATAGCCAAAATTGTCCCCAAATTAGTTGTTCTTTGCATTTTTTATCCTTTTATGATTTTTTTTTAACTTTCTAGATCCTTAATGAATTTACAGCCCGCCAGTTTCATCCTTCTGTCAAAAACTTTGTAAAAAATCGTTAGTTTTGCTGACATGGCTTAACGTTGGGAATCCTCTCTCTTTCATTCAAGGGCATTTTTGGAAACAGACAAAATCCCTAAACATCTACCCCATAAACCCATCCATTCCCACCCAATTTAGACAATTAAAAACCCTTGGTTCCCGATTTTTTTTCCCATCTTGCAAAATCATGAATTACAAAACCGAATTGGAGTAGAATATGCATTGAAATGAATGAATTTGACAATATTCAATTTGAGTTTGGAGTTATTGATGGAGAATTCTCTTCAAGAATTGAAGAAATTCCGAGCTCCAATTGTGAGTATATCAAAAAACCAATATAAAAAACAAAGCATGGTTGTAAAGTTAAGGAGTTAATAACTATTTATAGCACTAAACTATTTACGAATTTCTCTTTATAGTACTAAACTATTTTTTTATCTAAATATGTCACTCAACTATTTATGTTTATAAAAAAATATACAACCACCCATTTTTTGGGTATTTTTCGGCCAGGGATGTCACGTGAGTTGCTTCGGAACATGAACAACGACGAAAAGGAAAAGAAATCTTGGAACGTCGGGCGATAACTGCTTAATTTGTTATTGCAAGGGCAAAGCGAGTCTGTCAAATTAAGCGATTATGGCCCGAGCGTGATGAGGAACCTTGACGGAATCAAGATTCGACACAAGGAAAAAAGGGATCTTTCTCTAACTTGAATTTAGTTTACGTGAATGCCTTACTACAACCTCCAAGCAGCGATAAGCACTTGACTACTATAGCAAAGGACTTTAAGAGTATTCGACACACTAGACCTCCAAGCAGCGATAAGCACTTGGCTACCTAGGCAGAAGAACACTAAATGGATGAAGAAACACCACAACAAGGAAACTAGCTTGTTGATTAGTAACAATGAAAGGAAGATCTAAAAAGAAATTCAATTCACAAAGCAACAAAGGAATAAACCTCACAATTATCATTAATCAAGTCTCCCTAATATGTGGTCGAAACCTCTCTTTATATAGAGAAAGATTTCAGCTGAAAATCCTTAAACAAGCTGAGTCCTAAATGGACTAGGATTATACTTCTAAAGAATATGCTAAAGAATAAACTACTTGCTAAAGAATATGCTAAAGCATAAACTACTTGCTAAATGGACCACATGTCCTTTATTTAAGTAATATTTCGAATTTAATAATATACTAAAATCTGGAAATTAAATAAATGCTAAACTTTAAAAAACAAGATTAATTCTCGCTGAAAATCTGGACAGCATGGTGTAGTAAGTTGCACGACAATTTAGGACTTCATAAAGGCATAATCTGGTCTTGTGTTCTTCATGAAAGTTGTAGATATGCCTCTTATCTTTCAAAATAATCTAGAATGAGCTTCATTGGATTCCTATATCGCAAGTTATGACAATTACACCAAACTGTCACAAAGCTGAATTTAATGTTTATCCAAGTTGATGATAGTCTTCATTCTTTTGAGTCTTTTGGGCCTCCAAAATGAGTGATGTGATGTTAAATCTTGCCTCCTATATCTCCTTTTAGACATTACCCAAACCTCATCATTCTTTAAAGGATCCGTATATAAGTTCTCATCATTCTCCCTTTCTTCAAAAAGATTCGTCCTCGAATCTTGTAATTTAAGGAAAGGACCATAACTTTGGTTTGGTAGGAATATCTTTGTAGAAAATACAGCCTTGAACTCCTGCTTAAATATAAAATCAATACTAGGAAGAAGAGAAGTCATTAGATCAAGAGTAATGAGCGAAAAAAGTTGATGCCATCGACTCTTCAAAAATCATGGCTTCAAAAGGATGTTGTTCCTCATCAAGCAATTGTGTTGCATCAAAAAGATCTTTTTCCTCATCAAGAAATCGTGTTTCACGCCAATACTGCAACTCGTCACGCACCACGTTTTTCGCATGTTGCAATTTTGTTTCTTTTTGTAATTTGGCCTCTTCTTGTAATCTTGCCTCTTCTTGCAATCTTGCATCTTCTTTTTCCTTGTGTCGAATCTTGATTCCGTCAAGGTATATAAGTTCTCATCACGACGTTTCCAATATTTTTTTTTCCTTTTCGCCTTTGTTCATGTTCTGAAGCAACTCACGTGACATCATTTGGCCGTAAAACACCCCAAAAAATAGGTGGTTGTATATTTTTGATAAACGTAAATAGTTGAGTGACATATTTAGCTAAAAAAATAGTTTAGTACCATAAAGAGAAATTCGTAAATAGTTTAGTGATATAAATAGCTATTAACTCTAAAGTTAAGGTATGTATTGTGTGTTTGTATGAAATGTGAAGTAGATTGTTAGTTTTAATTTTGAGTTTTCTTCTAATTTTACTATACTTAGAGGAAGAATTGAGCGATGGTATGAAAAAATGGGTTTTTCGGAAAAGAAGGAAATTCAAGAATGGAGAAGGCAAATCAAGTTATTCAAAGGCTCCTAGAAAGATAGAGAAAAAAGATGCCGAATTACGCCAACAATCTCGGATTATCAAGTTTTTTGTTGTTGTAGTAGCCTTCTTATTTGGCTTTATTGCTGCAAAATCATGGATAACATAGTATTGTTTAGTTATGGTTATGGTTTGTTGTTTATATAAACTAGGATTGTTTAGTAATGGATATAGATTTTAAAGGTTGCTGAAATCAGGGATTGTTTGATTTTGAGAAGAAATTATCTGAAATTTTGGGATTGTTTGATTTTGAGAAGAAATTAGTTGAAATTAGGGTTTGGATTTGGTGGGACTTATGGGTTCATCGGGTATATGTTTAGGGATTTTTTGTGTTTCCAAAAATGCCCTCGGTTGAAAGAGAGAGGATTTCCAACATTAAGCCATGTCATCAAGATTAACGATTTTTTACAAAGTTTTTTAGAGAATGATGAAATTGGCAGGCCGTAAATTCATTGAGGATCCATAAAGTTAAAAAAAATCATGAAACGATAAAACAAGCAAAGCGCAACTACTTTGGGGACTATTTTGGCTATTAAGATGAATAGTTTAACTCATAAATGATACTATAAATTTTATGTATAATTATAGGAATTAATAGCAAAATTGTCCCCAGAGTAGTTGTGCTTTGACTGTTTTATCCTTTTATGATTTTTTTTTAACTTTCTAGATCCTTAATGAATTTCTGACCCGCTCGATTTCATCATGCATCAAAAACTTTGTAAAAAATCGTTAGTTTTTTCGACATGGCTTAACGTTGGGAATCCTCTCTTTCATTCGAGGGCATTTTTGAAAGCGAAAAAATCCCCTAAACATCTACCCCCATAAACCCATCCATTCCCACCCTGATTTAGACAATTAAAAACCCTCGTTCCCGATTTTTTTCCCATCTTGCAAAATCATGAATTACAAAACCGAATTGGAGTAGAATATGCATTGAAATGAATGAATTTGACAATATTCAATTTGAGTTTGGAGTTATTGATGTAGAATTCTCTTCAAGAATTGAAGAAATTCCGAGCTCCAATTGTGAGTATATCAAAAAGCCAATATAAAAAACAAAGCATGGTTGTAAAGTTAAGGTATGTATTGTGTGTTTGTATGAAATGTGAAGTAGATTGTTAGTTTTAATTTTGAGTTTTCTTCTAATTTTACTATACTTAGAGGAAGAATTGAACGATGGTATGAAAAATGGGTTTTTTGGAAAAGTAGGAAATTCAAGAATGGAGAAGGAAAATCAAGTGATTCAAAGGCTCCTAGAAAGATAGAGAAAAAAGATGCCGAATTACGCCAACAATCTCGGATTATCAAGTTTTTTGTTGCTGTAGTAGCCTTCTTATTTGGCTTTATTGCTGCAAAATCATGGATAATGTAGTATTGTTTAGTTATGGTTATGATTTGTTGTTTATATAAACTATGATTGTTTAGTAATGGATATAGATTTTAAAGGTTGCTGAAATTAGGGATTGTCTGATTTTGAGAAGAAATTAGCTGAAATTTTGGGATTGTTTGATTTTGAGAAGAAATTAGCTGAAATTAGGGTTTGGATTTGGTGGGACTTACGGGTTCATGGGGTAGATGTTTAGGGATTTTTTGTGTTTCCAAAAATGCACTCAGATGAAAGAGAGATGATTCCCAACTTTAAGGCATGTCAGCAAGACTCGATTTTTTACAAAGTTTTTGACAGAAGGATGAAACTGGCGGGCCGTAAATTCATTGAGGATCCAGAAAGTTAAAAAAATCATAAAAGGATAAAACAGGAAAAGCGCAACTACTTTGGGGACTATTTTGGCTATTAATTCATAATTATAGATTATAGAAAAAAATATGTAACATTAATTAATTGAATTTAAGAAACTCTTAAAATTTCCTATACATGACAATTAATAGTGGGGTGAGTACAAAAAGGTATGTGAATCAAATTGATGTACTTTCAAAAAAGAAAAAGTAAATGAAAAGACAATCAACGGACAATTGGTATATTTTATATTTATGAGAAGATGAATAACAACCAACCTTTGAAGGTGGAGGATATCGCATTGACGGTAAATCAGATTTCCATGTTTGGGTATACAATATTTACTATTTCAATATGACGTTTTTGTCAGATTGTCTATGCCAAATTAAGCACACCGCGCATCGCGCGTGTTAAATACCTTTTTTTTTTTGAAAAAGATATAATATCATTAATTGATATCAGGAGTTACATGAGGGAGGTGGAATTCCGATGGATCCCCTACTCTTTGAAGTGAGGCATCAAGCCTTAGAAAAAGTCTAGCTAAACAAACAGTCAGAACATTACATGACCTGCGGACATAGAAAAAACTATAGGATAGGTGCCGAGAGGTATAATATTATATGCCCGAGTAAACATATTCTACGAAAATAATAAAAGAAAAATCGAGGCCACGCGCAAACCAGGAGCCTTCCACCATTTTTCGAGATCTTCACTGCAAACTTTCATAACACGTAAAAATAGGAGGGGGGATTAGCTGAAAACCGCGTACAATAGTTGGCCAGCGATCATGCCAAATATGAACCAAACGTCCGTTCACAATCCTCCATTTGAAACCGTGCTGCAACAAAACTCTATCTTGAGGGATGCTTTTCCAAATTTGAGACGGTTGCCCCCATTGATTGCTTACAAAAAAACTTGAAATAAATCCTAATTTAAAACATAAAATAAAAAATAATACTATCATGATATTAAGTCTGCAAACAACTTTATTACGAAAAAGAAAATACTACTAAAATCGTGAGTCATATAGAGGCGCACTAAGCCTGAAATTGCCCAGGAGTTGTGAAGTCCCAGGCAATTCCCAATCAAGTAGATCATTGGCCTCAACAGGGGTTGACCTGCGACCTCGGCTTACTATCATCTTCAAGCTTTTGCAAGTTTGTATCCTCAAGGCCTGCAAAATAAAAAATGCCAGGGGTTAGGCCCCGTATGGCCAGACCCAGCAAAATGATCAATCCCCCCATGCCAGGCCTGGCCCAGCAAGCCCAACAGTAGGCTGCCCCAATATCAGAATAGTTAGCATGCCTTCTAGAGGCCTCATTATTGGCTAGCCCATTAACAACCACATGGCTTCAGCCCACCAACCACATGGCCCATACCATAGCTTGTAGACCCACCAGACAGCTTCCTTGTAGCCCGCCTCCCCCCCTAGTTGGAGCCCTCCATTCTTCTTCACCTCCGGCCTTCTTCTTTATCTCCAGCAACTCGTCCGATCTCCCTAAAAACATACTCTTCCTCATCACAATCTTCATTCCACTAGATCGTGCACTCCGATTTCCTAGTGAAATCTTGATCCGAGTTGACCCCAACCTCGCCCTCTCCTTCATCGCCTTCAAATAATAACAATAATTAGTTCGCCTGCCATACTCCACTGCCGACGACAAGATACCTGCACCCTCCAAAACCCAGAAAAACATAATTTCCTTTTGTTCCAAAACCAGCGCCATTATCCCCCCTTCCCCTGCTACTCTCTGCTCCCACACCACCGCAACTCCGTTACTCGCATATGGATCCACGGCCGGATTGGCCATAACAATAACATCGGCCGTTTTTTCGGGGAACCGAATCATCTCTACCGGCCCAAAACGCAGGCCATTGCGTGTGATGAAAACATAATTAGGTGTTGAATAAGAAAAAAGACTTTTTAGGTTATGGGGTTTGGTTCTAAATATTCAGTGTTGATTTTTTTTCTTTTGTTCTACAGAGATAAAAGGAAAATCTTTGTAAAGATGATGTCAAGATCGTATACAAATTTATTGGATTTGGCATCTGGGAATTTCCCAGTAATGGGTAGAGAGAAGGAGAAAAAGCGTTTTCCTAGGGTAATGACGGTGCCAGGGAGCATTTGTGAGTTTGATGATGACCAAGCTCTGAGTGTTGCCTCTGATAATCCTTCTTCAATTGCCGGTGATAGGATGATTATTGTGGCAAATCAGTTGCCACTTAAAGCAAAGAGGAGACCAGATAATAAGGGATGGAATTTTAGTTGGAATGAGGATTCTTTGCTTTTGCGGCTGAAAGATGGTTTGCCGGAAGACATGGATGTTCAATATGTTGGGTACTTATGTGTTGATGTTGACCCAATTGAACAAGATGACGTTGCAAATTCTCTCTTGGAAAGATTTAGATGCGTGCCTACTTTTCTTCCTCCTAACCTCCAGGAAAAGTATTACGATGGTTTCTGCAAGAAGCAGTTATGACCTCTTTTTCACTACATGCTGCCATTTTCTGCTGAATATGGTGGCCGTTTTGATCGTTCTTTATGGGAAGCCTATGTGGCTGCCAACAAGATATTTTCTCAAAAAGTGGTTGAGGTGCTGAATCCTGAAGACGATTTTGTTTGGATCCATGATTACCATCTAATGGTATTGCCCACTTTCTTGAAAAGGCGCTTCAACAGATTGAGGATGGGATTTTTTCTTCATAGTCCATTTCCTTCATCTGAGATTTACAGGACGCTTCCTGTAAGAGAAGAAATCCTCAAGGCTTTACTCAATTGTGATGTTATTGGTTTTCACACTTTTGATTATGCCCGTCATTTCCTCTCTTGTTGCAGTCGCATGATGGGATTAGAATATCAATCAAAAAGGGGTTATATAGGGTTGGAATATTATGGAAGAACTGTTGGTATTAAAATTATGCCAGTTGGGATACACATGGGCCATGCTGAGTCGGTGATGAAACTTGCTGATAAGGAAAAAAGGTTTGAGGAGCTACAGAAACAATTTGAGGGAAGATTGTGTTTCTTGGAGTTGATGATATGGATATTTTTAAAGGAATCAATTCGAAACTCCTGGCAATGGAACACATGCTGAAGCAACATCCAAAGTGGCAAGGAAGGGCAGTGCTGGTTCAAATTGCTAATCCAGCAAGAGGAAAAGGGATAGATCTAGATGAAATACAGGTCGAAATAGAGGAAAGCTGCAAGAGAATCAATAAAGAGTTTGGAAAGCCTGGATACGATCCTGTAGTTTATATCTACAGACATATGAGTAGCTCTGAAAGAATGGCATATTACAGCATTGCTGAATGTGTCGTCGTCACCGCAGTTAGGGATGGCATGAACCTTACGCCTTATGAGTACATTGTTTGTAGAGAGGGAATATCTAGTACGGAAACTACTACAAACCTGAGTGGGGCCAAGAAAAGTATGCTGGTTGTATCAGAATTTATTGGTTGTTCTCCTTCACTAAGTGGAGCAATACGTGTCAATCCATGGAATGTTGAAGCAACTGCTGAGGCAATGAATGAAGCTATATCAATTCCTGATCAAGAGAAAGAAATGCGGCATGAGAAACATTATCGTTATGTTTCCACCCATAATGTTGCTTATTGGTCAAAAAGCTTCTTGCAAGACATGGAAAGAACCTGTGCTGATCATTTTAGGAAGAGATCATATGGCATTGGTTTGGGCTTCGGGTTTAGAGTTGTGGCTCTAGATCCAAACTTTAGAAAGCTCTCGATTGATGATATAGTGTCAGCTTATATCAAGTCAAAGAATAGGGATATATTGTTGGACTATGATGGCACTGTTATGCCTCAAAATTCTATTATCAAAGCTCCAAATACTGAAGTTATCAAAATCTTGAATAGACTTTCTGCAGATCCAAACAATTTAGACTTTATAGTAAGCGGAAGAGGAAGAGACAGCTTAACCCATTGGTTTTCTCCTTGTCGACAGCTGGGGCTTGCAGCTGAACATGGCTACTTCTTAAGGTGCAGTTTTCTACCTTTTTTTTTTGCTTTTTCCTTGCGGTACTATATTTAGAAAGATTGCTCATTTTAATTCTGATATTCAACTGCTTTCTCTTGTAAAATTGTCTTGTGGAAGAGAAGTGGGGGTAGATGTCACGTTTAGGGGTGAGCAAATTCGATTTTTGCCGAATTCCGACCGAATTCGAATTGAATTTGGTAATTTGGTTTCGGTAATTCGGCGTGAATTCGGTATTGACCGAATTCGAATTGGTCGAAATTGGGACGATTTCGGTCAGACTAATTTTGACCGAATTCGAATTGGATTTTTTAAATAAATTAATAATATTATTATATAATAAGTATATATAGTAAATTATTAAAAAGAAAAGAAAAAAGCTAACCTAAGTCTCTCACACTCACACTCACACTCACACCCACCGCCTCCCTCCCCCTCTCTCCCTCTCAGGACTTGCGATTCCTCCAAGTCCACCTCCTCTCCTCTCCTCTCCTCTCCTCCATCCTTCCACCGCCTCCCTCTACCGGCGCCGCCTTTCCTCTCTTCCATCCATCCACCGCCTCCCTCCACCGGCACCGTCTCTCCTCTCCTCCATCCATTGCTGCCTCTGCGATTTAATAGGTAAATTTTTTTATTTTTTTTAAACTGATTTATCTGCAGTTTGAATGTTTCTGGAAAATCGTTTTTTTTTTTTGCCAATTTTTTAAACCAGAACTTAAAAACATTCAGTATATAGTAGGTGAAACCAATTTTGCCAATTTTTTATTGCGGCTCAGTAATTTTTGTGACCACACCAACTTTTAAAGAGTTATAAGTAATTTTTTGCTTGTCAGTACCTTTTTTGCTATGTTTTGGAATTTTTTGCTTCTCAGTACTTTTTTGCTATGAGTAAAAATTGAATCTGTTCCAATTCGGCCAATTCGGTCGAAACCGAATTCCGAATTCACCAATTCGGGAATTCAAATTCGGTCGATTTTTTGAGGTATGAAAAAACCGAATTCAAATGACCCAATTGGCCAATTCGAATTCGGTGCTCACCCCTTACGTTACACCTTTCTGGCTGCCCTAGTACTACTGGTTGAAGATTATTGATTCTTTCTAGTTTTGCATTAAACATCTTGAAGTTAATATATGCTTGTATGCGTGCTAAAAGGTTTACATTTTTTTGCTGAGAGCATGTACTGGCTTCCTCTGCTGGGCCGGTTAATTAGTGACTTGCATCTCATTAGGTTAAATCTAAAGCATTGGTTTGTGCTGGGAAAAAAATATTTTTATGTGCTATTGCAGTATATTGGTTAAGTTTTATTTGACTCGAGATACATTGTATAATGATTGAAATGGTCAAAAAGTTGCAAAAGAGTTGTTTTGTTTTTCCCTTGTATTGAAAATTCTTGAAATTGAAGTAGGGCAATGCTCACAAGCATTTGGTTGTTTCCTTTTATTTTATCCGATTGACTTTTCTTTTTGGGCGGGATCTTAGCCTTTGGTTGGTTGGGGTGAAATGTGGGAGTAAATGAAAAGGGAAAGAAAATATGAAAGTATTTCAAGAAGAACCTTCTTTGGTTAGAGTGAAATGGGGAAGGGGAAGTAAATGTGGAGGGGGAGTTCATCCGATATTCTCTCCGTCCAAAATCGGACAGGTTGGGACGGTAAACAGAAAAGACAAAACCTATTCTTGGTATTCTTCCATGACTACCCTTTCTACCCCCCCTTCGTCTTTCTTGCTTTTCTTCAAAACCAAAATAATCATACCTGCAACAAATCCACAATAAACCGTCTCCTTTATGCTTTGTTTGGTTCGCAAATGGAGAGGGAGAGGGAGTTGTACCATTTACCTCCATCTTGTTTGGTAAGAGCACAAGGGAAGTATTTATGTTTACTTTTTATTTTTTTAATTAAATGGTTCTTTTTTGCTAAATGGACAATTGATAAAAATTATGTTCTCATTGAGAATGCCTCTTAATGTCGATTGGAGGGGCCTGAGGCGAGGAAGGCATGTGAAACTCAGGCATAGTGTGAATCAGTACTCGTCTTTTCTTTGTGTTCACCTTTATTCTTCTTTCCTGCACTTATTCGTTGTGAGAGTGGGGATGAGGAAAGGGTGTGGCAAGCAGACATTTAATTTGACTTGGAGAAGAGATTACACTTCTTTACTTTGTGTTTTATGCTTATTTTGGTACACATTTTCTTGGAGATTGGTGGTGGCCTCTGAAAGGAAATGTGGGGTCGAAATTTATGTAAGCTATTTGAAGTGCATAAGTAAAGAAGCAGCCTCCTCTTTTCTTTGTGTTATTCACGTTGGTTCTCATGTCTACGAATTCAAAAGCTTTATTTATTTATTTTTTGGGTGTCTTATTCTTCTTGACATCCAGACATAGATCTTTATTGGTTCATGTAGCTCCCCAATTACTTGAGATTAAGGTTTTTTTTGTGCGGTGGTTGTACTCATGTTGGTTCTCAACCTTTTAGCTGTGCAATATGATAGGTGGTCACAAGAGGAAGAGTGGGAAGTATGTGGTCAGACTTCTGAATTTGGATGGATGCAGATGGCTGAACCTGTGATGAAATCATATACTGAGGCTATAGATGGTTCTTGCATAAAGATGAAAGAAAGTGCGTTGGTTTGGCAATACCGTGATGCTGATCCAGACTTCGGATATGCTCAGGCGAAGGAGATGTTGGATCATCTTGAAAGTGTTTTAGCTAATGAACCGGTGGCTGTCAAGAGTGGTCAGTTTATTGTTGAAGTCAAACCGCAGGTACTTATTTGTTGACTATTCACTAGTTACTTTTTAATTTTTTTTTTTTAATTCATGTTGCTTTGACATTGTCCTATTTACTTGTTTGATTTCGTGTTGTTATCTTAACTTTGTTTATCCTGAACATTTCCTGCCCATGGTTAATCTTAATAGATTTCTTGGAAAAATAATTACCTCATTTTTTGCATTTATGAGAGGGATATAGGGGCTACTGTTTTAGTGGTATTCTGTTAGCAGCCACTTTGTGCATTCATTGCCAAAGGTTAGGCCAGTTTCCAATTCATATGGGAGTAACCACTTTGTGCATTCATTGTTAAAGGCTAGGTCTGTCTCCTATCCATCTCCACCCATACCTCCAATTATTGAGGACTTAATTTGGATTATGTTATTGCTGTTGTTGTTGTGATGAGAGGGACTTGGCTAGATGACTCTAACCCTCTATTTTACCATCTCTAGCGTATTTGACTTTCTTGTGTTGCTGTCAATCTGGAACTTTTATTCTACTAGGAAATTAAGCCCGCGCGTTGCGCGGGTTATAATTTAGTTTGATTTGTAATAATAGTTTTTATTTTACGATATATGTTTTATGGGGAAAACCATTTTATCTAAAATAATTTTCATTAATATTTAATATTAAGAAAGTGTCTAGTATGTTTTAAAATTTTGTTTTTTGGGCTTGTATTTTTTATCTAAAATTTAATAAAATATAAAGAATAATAATATATAATTTTATGTATAAAAGTTCAATTTAAAATTGAATAATTACCCTATCAAAGCAACAAAAAAAGAAAAAAAAAAGATTTTATACCGGACAAAAAAAAAACAATTTGAAAAAGAGGACCACAACCCTACGTTCTATCTTCTGCTTCTTCTTATCTGGTTCAACCGCAGCCCCTGATGTTGCTTCTCATTCTGTACCTTCTCCATCAAACATCAAATGTATGGACAATAATGTCATATTCTCCAAGTCACACAGAGGTGTCTTCCTTCTTTTTCTTCACCTACCATCTACTTCTTGTTCCTTACCGCCGTGAAGCCGCCACCAATCATAGATTTCCCTCCCTCCAACAAAATTTCTCTCATTTTGTTTTTTTACTTTTTGGTTATTGAAAACCTGCGATAAACAAAATCAAATGGAATCAAAGTTTAGAAATATGAGTAAAACTCCAAATTGAAGAAAATAATCATATAATCAAATTTCTTGGGTTGCGCACTTTTTCAGATTTCATCACTTTATTGTGTTGTTCATCAGATTTCTTGAGGTATGCATTCTGTTTCACTACACCCCTATCCACTATCCCCACATAGTCAGCCGCCTCCCCTTTTTTTACTCCATTCACCTATATAGACACAAATATAAAATTAAATGGCCACAAAGATTATTCAGAGAAACAATTTCAAAGAACCTTCACTTATTAGTCCCAAATCACTTTTTCACGTTGAAGATCAGCATACCAACATCTGCACAAATAGGAAACAAATCGAGTAAGCATAATAATGTAAACTAAAAAATAAAACACACGAAGAGATCAAAATCTCCATAAATTGTATTTTAAATATCTCTCTATAGAGGAATATTGTGGGACTTTGCAAAACTGAATGGAAAGGGTTGTGGATTGATCTTTATAATGGATAGAGAGTAAATGCTATGAGATGCGGATGCAACCTCTTCGGACTCTTCGTTGTCTAATGTGTTTAAGAGGGCATAATTCACCAAATCAATATAGGTGTCTTTTGAAATTCTATTGTGCTCCGCCTATAGCTATATCTTTTATCAATATTTTTTAGATGATTGTAGATTTGGTTCATATATCATTTTAGAATTTTTCTAACTAATGTCTATAGCTTTATATATATAACCAATTATATCAGAAGTCACTAAGATTATGAAGTTATTACTTATTAGCTGTTATTAATTCTTTGATTGATACATATTCCATTTGTATCTTATCATCTTTATGTAGTAAATTCATGTATGATTAATAGACAGTTTGATGGCTTTATGAATTCCATAGCTGAATTTTCTCCTTTATATTTAAGTTTCATAGCTATATTTTTTGTTGTAAGCCTTTTAGAATTCCTATATACATGTTATTTTCTTAGGATATGAAATCAAATTTATGATGGAAGACTTTTAGAATTCCTAACAATTGAAAACTATTGTACTTCTTGATTTAAAAAACAATTAAACTTTTTTATTTGAAAAAACTCATTCAAGCTTTTCATTTAAAAAGAAGCAACAATAAATAAATATAATTACTATAATAAAAGTTACAAAACCCTTCTACTTCATTCATTAATATAACTAATGAACTTTATAAATATGTAGTTATAGCCATTATAATAATAGCCATTATAATAAAAGTTACAAAACTCTTCTACTTCATTCATTACTATAACTAATGAACTTTATAAATATGTAGTTATAGCCATTAGCTATAGAAATTTTCTCAAGTTTTTATCTCCATAACAACTTAAAATTAGAGTTGAAGATTATAGTTCATGGAGAAGTAATTTTAAAGAGTAAATTAATGATAAAGTTGCCACATGGAAGTTTTTAATTGGTCCACATTCCACAAAATGTCACATGTTACATCATGAAATTTCTACCCCAACTTTGCCTAACTTTATATATTATAGATTTCCATTGTCTTGAATCTTTCTGGGGCAATATTTATAAGATCTTTGGTTGACTACTCTTTAAGTTTACACATGACATTTCATATTAATATATATATTTTAAACGACAATTAAATGGGAATGAAGAAACTATTTATTTTGTATAGAATAATGGACATTCAATTTGTGACGAAGGGAGCAATTTGTTTTAACAACGACCGGAGTTTCTTTTAACAGAGCAATTGAGAAAAAAGGGGACAATCTTTATACTAATTCACATATTTATTGGGTGCGAGTTTGGAGTTCCTTTTGGTTATTCATTTAATGGGACTTGCTAAAGAATCGGTATGTGAAATGATGTAGAACTGGCATTGTCTCTTTGCTTCGATTGTTCTTTTAGGGCGAGTTTGTATAACCGATGATAAAAAAATGTTAAATATTTATGTTGGTTGAGCTATTATGTTATTCATGCTTGGAATAAAAAGAATTTTCGGTTGTGATGTATTCTTTCAAAATCCGGATATTACTGGTTTAGTATCCTACATTGTGTCGCTGATATGATCGAAGCGGACAAAAACTAGTTAAAAATGTTTTTTCAACTTCGAGCCTAACTACATTCAATTCAAGTCTCCCCAAGTGCTCCTCGCAGAAAAAGTAACAGAAGAAAATCAAGCTCGGGCAAGGATGGTAAAGAATCAGAGAAGCTGCCTTCTCAACTACCTCTAAAAAAATGGCTGGCTTCTCCAAGATATTCAGGGCTCTTCTTTCCTTAAGGAAGCGCAATTGAAGCAGAGGCAATAATACAATGCAAGCAGAGGTAATACAATACTCCTCACTTCTTTAATGTTTCAGTAGCACTTTTTACAGCACTACCAAAATGCTTCCTTTCATCAACATTGCTAGTAAAAGTATAACATCTCTTGTTCTATTGTATTGTTCTAAAAGGCAGAAGAAAATGATATCAATAACAAAAAGCTGGAAGATACTTAGAGCATCTGCTGTTTTCCACATAAGACGAGTTAGAATTCGATTACCGGTATAACTCTACAAAACTGTACCTATTAGTATCACATGGAAGTATCTACTAAGTCTCTTCAGATTCTTCTGGGGTGACATCCTCAGGTCCACTGCCCAGCCTCACAATGTCCTCGACAATAATCTTTGCATCTGTTGAAAGTTTTACTTAAACTACAAGCGCAAGTTAATATGCAAGAACCACTACTACTCTTGCCAAATGATAAAATTTGACGCAACAACCAGCCTCACAATGTCCTCGACAATAATCTTTGCATCTGTTGAAAGTTTTACTTAAACTACAAGCGCAAGTTAATATGCAAGAACCACTACTACTCTTGCCAAATGATAAAATTTGACGCAACAATATGCATAGTCGTTAATATTTCATGGTTGTTTAGGGAAGCTAAATTTGAAAATGGATCATGATTCTTCTTTCGTCGAAACTGGCTAATATACAATAATTTGCACTCTTCATGCACTAAACCCTCCCTCCCCCTTCCCCCTTCGAACCCAAAGGTGTAGGGTCCAGTGCTCGTCCAGTAACAAAAGAATAGAAGTTTCCTAAAAGTAAAACTAAAAAAAGAAAAGAAAAGTAAGTAAAAAGAACAAACAAAATGATAAAGAAAATAAAGAACACAGAAAGGCCGACACTACATCTGAGAACCCTTTTGTTAAAACTAAATTTGTTGCAGATCTTTGGTATTCAAACGTCTCTGCTGCTTAGAGGAAACTAGCCAATAATCTAAGAAGCAGAGGCTTTTGAATACCAAAGATCTGCAACAAATTTAGTTTTAATCATATGTAGTGTTAAAATTGACAAATTAGGTAGCCTCTGCCTTTCTGTGTTTTTTCTTTTCTTTATCATTTTGTTTGTTCTTTTTACTTACTTTTCTTTCTTTAGTTTTACTTTTAGGAAACTTCTATTCTTTTGGTACGGACAGGCACTGGACCCTACACCTTTAGGTTCGAAGGAGGAAGGGGAGGGAGGGTTTAGTGCATGAATAGTGCAAATTATTGTATATTAGCCAGTTTCCACGAAAGAAGTATCATGATCCATTTTCAAATTTAGCTTCCCTAAACAACCATGAAATATTAACAGCTATGCATATTGTTGCGTCAAATTTTATCATTTGGCAAGAGTAGTAGTGGTTCTTGCATATTAACTGGCTCTTGTGGTTTACGTAAAACTTTCAACAAATGGGAAGATCATTATTGTGAGGCTGGGCAGTGGACCTGAGGATGTCACCCCAGAAGAATCTGAAGAGACTTAGTGGATACTTCCATGTGATACTAATAGGTACAGTTTTGTAGAGTTATACCGGTAATCGAATTCTAACTCGTCTTATGTGGAAAACAGCAGATGCTCTAAGTATCTTTTTGTTAGTGATATCATTTTCTTCTGCCTTCTAGAACAATACAATAGAACAAGAGATGTTATATTTTTAATGAAATGAAGCATTTTGGTAGTGCGGTAAAAAGTGCTACTGAAACATTAAAGTGAGGAGTATTGTATTACCTCTGCTTGCATTGTATTATTGCCTCTACTTCAATTGCGCTTCCTTAAGGAAAGAAGAGCGCCTGAGTGTCTTGGAGAAGCCAGCCATTTTTCTGGAGGTAGTTGAGAAGGCTGCTTCTCTTGCTTCTTTACCATACTTGGCCCGGACTTGATTTTCTTCTGTTACTTTTCTGCGAGGAGCACTTGAGAGACTTGAATTGAATGTAGTTAGGCTCGAAGTTGAAAAACATTTTTAACTAGTTTTTGTCTGCTTCGATCATATCAGCGACACAATGTAGGATACTAAACCAATAATATCCCGATTTTGAAAAAATGCATCACAACCGAAAATTCTTTTTATTTCAAGCATGAATAACATAATAGCTCAACCAACAGAAATATCATTTTTTTATCATCGGTTATACAAACTCGCCCTACAAGAACAACTGAAGCAAAGAGACAATGTCAGTTCTACATCATTTCACATACCAGATTCTTGAGCAAGTCCCATTAAATGAATAACCAAAAGGAACTCCAAAACTGCACCCAATAAATATGTGAATTAGTATAAATACTGTCCCTTTTTTTTCTCAATTGCTCTGTTAAAAGAAACTCCGGCCGTTGTTAAAACAAATTGCTCCCTTCGTCACAAATTGAATGTCCATTATTCTATACAAAATAAATAGTTTCTTCATTCTCATTTAATTGTCGTTTAAAATATATATGTATTGATTGACCGTTTGATTCTTCCTACATAAAATCTAAATTTCTGATTTACTTCTTTCCCCAGGGTATCAGCAAAGGCTCAGTTGCGGAGAGAATATTTACATCATTGGCAGAGAAGGGTAAAAAGGCTGATTTTGTGCTTTGCATTGGTGATGACCGATCGGATGAGGATATGTTTGAAACAATTGGGACTGCAATGTCAAGGAACTTTCTTTCCGAAGTCTTCGCCTGCACAGTGGGACAGAAACCGAGTAAAGCAAAATATTATTTGGATGATCCATCTGAAGTGATACTCATGCTTGAATCTCTTGCTGACGAGACTGAGACGCCATCGGCCTCTGAAGATGAAGCAGATATTTCGCCCTGATATATCATAAGGTTTTCACTTTTGCTCAACTTCGGTTCCTTCTACTGTGGAGTTCTGGGTTGCATGAATACATATTGTGCATAGGGTCTTAGGTTAACTGTGGAGTTCTGGGTTGCATGAATACATGTTGTACATAGGGTCTTAGGTGAAGAGTTCGGGTTTCTGCTTTTCACTTTTTCATCGGGTTTTCTTTTTTCTTTTGATTTTTGTCATATTCTTTAGTCCCCGCCCTGCACAAAACTTGGAAGCGAGGAAAAAAGTGAAATATTTTATTAGTCATTCTTGTGAGGTGGAACATGTAGAAGAATTTGGAACCTGGGGCACAAGGAGTGCAGTTTATTACTGAAAGGACGGGGAATATTGTGAGCCATTTTGGAACGGACCTTTAAGAGCTCTGGCTGGGGGCTTCACATGGCTGAAGCTTTGACATGGTTCATCTATATTTGTCGACTAAAAAAGAATTTTTGAATTCTTAGATTCTTGCTGAACCCTGTGGTAGAACATTTGCTTGGATTTCAGAAGGCAAACCCGAAATTGGACTCGACGCTCATGAGGTTTCATTGCTGGTCGGGATGCTTTCATGCTCTTACTAGGAGAAACCAGCAAAGGTTATCTGCGAAAAGGAGTTACATGACATGAATGTCGAGATTTATGGGAGTGGCGTGTATTATTAACCTGCCTGCAGTAGGGGGTGGGTATGAGCATGGTGAATTAAGATGAATTCATTTCCTGTGTGTTATTTTGCTGTTGAGAACATAAGGGCTCTTGCCTGGGATGTTTTCTTTCATTGTATGGAAAAGAGAAGGGGCCTGGAGGAGGGCTATATTTGTCCTAATAATTTTAATAATAGTTCTTTCTTGCGGATATTCCATTTGTTCTTCCCATATTTTTTGTAGCTTCTTTCTAAAATTGTTTTAAATTAAAACATTGTTTGCTTCTGTTAGGAGATTGGAGCTTGATTTCAAGAGACTTTTGTTTGTTTGTTTTTTTTTTTTTGAAAGAAATATGTTGTTATATGTTTGTTATATAAACAAACAACGTTTGCAGAAACAGTAGACCATTACAAAGTATGCAAGCAACCGAGTTACACCATAAGAAGCTAAACTTATTTTTAAGCTGCAAATTTAGTTTCCACACTACTCTTTCCCCATTGCTAGAACTCCCCCCCTTATTTTTTGTGTATTCCATCCCCATTTTATACCCCAAGTTATTCGATAAAACCTCATCCTTAGTATAATGCCACAACCCCTCTCCCCGCTAATGAGGTTTTTTGAATCCATATATTCCTACACCTCACCCCAACTCAGCTTACATAAAAGATTGATGAGGATGGTATTTAGATTTCAGAACTCGTGCTCCAACATAAGTTAGTTTTTGAACAAGTAACCATCCCTGCTTGAATGAAACACTGGCTTGCTTGGTGTGTGACTTTGCAGCAATGATTGTTGAAGATTTTCTTGTGGAGTGGTGGCATGTGTTCTGGCCCATCGGCGTAGTGCATGCAAGATTTCCCTTTCATCATCTCTGCAGAGGGTCTCCTCTGCTGTTTGCCAAGGCAACGAAGAGTCTTTGCGGGTATTTATCTGTTTGCGAAGGGTTCCCTCAAGACTTTGTTGGCCTGTGAAACGAAGAGTTCCCTCATGACTTTGTCTACTCCGGAGATGAAGAGTCTCTTCAGAAATTTGTGAACCCGGAAGACTAAGAGTCTTTGCGGAATTTTGTGTACCCGGAAGATGAAGAGTCTCCCAAGGAATTTGTTGAATGGTGTTTAGAGCACCCAGGGTAAACGCTTGTGTTAACGTTTGTAGGGCTGATTGTATTTGTAGTAGTGCGGAAGTGTCGATGGTGATGGCGTTTCCCCCCGAGGCACTCGCACCCGAGGTGCACAGATCCATGATCTTGGGTGGACCTCAGATGGTGGTGGTGGTGTTTCAATATTTGGGGTTTCATTATCATCTTCCTTGGGAATAAAGGTCTTGGAACTTTATGGTTTTTTTTATGTTCATGCACTACCAAAGTGGGCGTCAAATGATGCATTCTAGGTCTAGAGGTGGCTAAGTTCTCTCTGGTACTTGTCTGAAGGGGTGGCTCGAGAATGAGGCAAGGGAGTTGGTCGAGCTATTTGGGAAGTAAGAGAGCATAGGAAAGATTCCGAGCTTGAAAGTAAACACCTGCTAAGAGAAGCAAAGTTAGAAAGGGTGAGGGAAAAGACATCAACCCCGCTCCGATGCTTAAGTTAATTCAAATTCTAGAGAGAGGGTGGACTTAGCACAATATTCGAGATGTAGTTTGAATTGGAGTAAATGAAGTGGATTGACCACTATTTATAGAGGGTATTGCCCAAAGAATTTTCTCATAGGTGTGACAGCCCCAACTTTTATTACGGTTGTGCCACTGCGTTTTTGTAGACTGATCAAAGAGCTCAATACGTCCCAGAGTGGCTTCACGCGCATGATTAGGCCCGTATGAAAATGATTGAACGTTACGGGCCTTGCAAAGAGCTCGGCCCAAAGCCTGGCCTTGCTCAGAGCCCATATGACAAGATAGCTATTTCGTGGACTTGAGGCAAAACAAATTTCTTGGGCGTAGAAATTCAGCTCAAACTCTTGTTTTAGGCTTAATCCCATCACAATGACAATGATGTATTCATCTTTCGACAATGATGTCAGAATTCCCCACCCCCGGAAATCGGCCTTTGTTAATGGAAAGGTCCATTGGAATGCTTATCTGAAGGGTCCGTTGTTATTACAAATGGCGAAACTAGGAAAAGTAGTACAGTAGACAATGGTAATACAAGTGTTTGATATTAGTACTGAGGTGTTTCCACATTCAATTCTTCACTATCTTTTGTTGAACCTTTGAAGGAATCCAAAAAACTAAGAACATAGATGTTCCCTTGTATCACAGATCGTTTTAGGCGATTTAGTGAAGTAGTCTCCTGTTTTATGATATAAAAGCTTCCTCCATAGCTCTTATGATTGAAATGATGCTAATGTCATATTGCTCATCTGCAGTGAGGTTGTTTCGAGGAGCTGCAGTGAGGTTGTTTCGAGGAGCTGCGTTCTCTTTGATTCTTTCACATATGGCAAACCGGCAAACAGGGCATCGACCTTCACTCTTCACCCACGGAAAAATGCAATCTTCATGGAACAAATGCTTGCACGGAGTAACCGTGACAACCTCTTTAGGCTCAAAATCTTCTAAGCAAATGGCACAGTTCTTACCATCTTCGTCTTTTTCCTTTCCATTTTCAATTAAACTGTTCATGTAATGATAATCTCTGTAGTATAGATTTGGTCTCTTTGGCCTCTTTGCCATGGGAAAATAAACTTCTTTCTTTAGCTTATTCAGTGCTTGCTTTTGCTCATCTTGAGTCAGTTTGGACTCATCTTCTGGGGCTTGCACATTCCACCGGTCTTGGAAACTTCGAGAAGGTTCAGGTGAAAATCGTCTCTGTCTTTCGTAGGCATTTCTTGTTGTATTAGTATTATCTATGTGCATCATTTGATCAGTAGGGTAAAATCGTTGTCCTGGAAAACTGCAAGTGATATTTGTTTCAGTATTGTCAATTGAGGCGGGATAGAGGCCCATAGCAGGATAGCGGCCTTAGGCAGATATGACTCCTCCGTAGCGTCGCGGAATATTGCGGCTCAAATAGTGAAAATAACGGCGCAATTTGAATAATTAATGAAAACTCTTTTTTGCCCATTAAAATAAAAAAATATATATAGAAACCCTAAACCTAATACAACTATAGTCGCTAAAAAAAACAAACGTTAATTTTCATCTGCTCTTTTTATCATTTGTTGTTCTCATCTTCACCAGTCACCGGCGAACCAAATTTTTCATGTTTTTTTATTATGGATTTAATGAGTTTGATTATATTTTTATCTTGGATTTATTGGTTTTTTTTTATGATTTCGTTTTACTTGTCGTCTTGAATATATATTTTAAATCATTTACATAGAACTCCAAATAGCACCTCTGACGCTATAGAGTTTTCGGGATCGGCCGCTCCGTGCCGCTATCCGGGGTTGATAAAGAATCATCATATTATAGTAAAATTAAGCATTATTCGAGCAATATAATTCAAGGAAATTTTAATAATAGATCTGATGATATCCAAAGTTTCACTCTTGGAGTAGATGCAGTTTGAGGAATGGAGAAACTAGGGTTAAGGAAAGAACATTAACCTGGCTATGTAAAGAGGTCCATCCGTCGCCCTCTCTTGAAACAACCTCCATGGTTCGCGAACAACTTGTCTGGGATTCTGTTATTACCAAAAGCAACTAAATTCACCATAGTCTGTCCAGCAGTTATGCCATATCTAAAAATATCTTAATCAAAATGTATATATGCAGGAGGACTAACCGGAGAAGCCGCCCCGGGTGGATGAGGAGGGAAGGTGGCAGCCAAGTTGTTCCAGTTGTTTCGTCCTGTCATCGGATACGCGCCATAGTCTTGTCTAGGCCGCCTATTCTCAGGTGCTGTGAAATTTTGATTGCTTCTGTTCATGGAGTCTTCAGAAGATCGCCGATTCTGTTAGAAGAGAAAAAATTATTATTATGAGGATCTATCTATCTTGTCTGTTTTAAAGGTCATTTGTTGTCATTTCAAAGTTTATTCTTTGTTCTCTTTATGTTGTGCTGATGTGAAGTGTGATTCTTTGTCCATTTGATGCTCCTTTCTGTGGTTAGTTGCATTTAGAAAGAAAGAAGTAAAGATTCATGAGGTATCAAGCAAAGAATCTAATTCCCCCCCTCCCCTCCCTTTTTTTTTCAAGGGCAGCTGCAAATCGGTCTTTTCCTATCGATCGTGAGTTTTAGATAAAAATGGAACATAAAGCCTGAAAACATGTCGACACTTCCTTTTCGCTTATCTTCAACGACGTACAATTGGAGAGGAGAGGGATATATGCTTCCACTGAAATCAAATTCGAAATCTTTCAGTCTGGGTTATATGCTTCATCGATTTTCTTCCTCGACTAAAGAATGTATGTATTTTTAAGATGATACATATAGCACTGAGAAATTGGCATCATCATTGGGAACAAATTGATTCAAGCTTGAACATGCCTCTAATGTGAAAACTTAATTTACAGACTTGATTATCCAAGGGAATCAAATTCTAAGTGATTTGATCTACCAGAAGAATAAAAATGGTGGTTTTTTCTTTCTTGAGTATCACTGAGGCTATACATTTCCATACCCAACATTTTATGGCCAATTTTGTTATAATACTTCATCTGTCCCAAATTGAATGTCCCTTTTCTATTTCATTTGGAACAAGAAAGTGCCACTTTGGACACAATTTGGGAGGGAGCATTACTTTTCCATATATATATATATATATATATATATACACACACACACACACACACGATTAAAATATACACTAACATGCTTAAATTCCTTCAAGAAATTGACAAACACAGTATAATAAAAATATATCCTGAAATTTCTCAAAGGGGCGGTCTTGCAATTGCATTAAGTTGTATAAACACCATATCAAAACTAGAAAATGCCTTCGCTGTCAGATGAAACGGAAAACGTACAGCAAATGGTTTCTATGAATATCATCTAAAATTCAAGCATGATATTTTGCTAAAGCAATTGGATACATAAACACTGAAAGTTTCAAAAGCAGACACAAATTCGAGCCTTCACCGCATGAACTGTCACTTCCAAACATCAGGTTTTCGCTACCAGAAGTCCTTCAAATGATAAAGATTATAACTGAAATGGACGGAGCAAGAAGCATATGCCAAAGAAGTTAAGTATTTCAAAACAGGAAATACTCACTATGGTCAACTTTCAAGTGCTTCTCTCCATCAAAGACGTCGTTGCAGCAGAAGTCACTTAATCATGGTTGAAGACAAGAAGAAATTCCAGAATATTGATCCCATGGACATGAAAGCAACACGGGTTTGAAGAGGAACAAGCCTGAAAGTTTGCCAAATTATTACAGAAAAATGATATCAGAACTTTTCTTAACAGAAGTAAAACAAACTTACATTAAATGGATTGTATAATCAGATACATGTATATATTCTGTTGGAATATAATGACTTTCGATATCCATTACTACGACAGAGACCATTTCATAACAATGGTGCATTCCGACAAAATTCATAACTAACAACTCTCAGATTAACTCATGAAGACAAAATTAAGGGTGCATTCCGAGACCATTTCATAACAATCTCCAATACAAAATTCTTAGTTTTAGCCCCCACGTCTCGTCTCATGAACAATTCACTTTTTTATTTCCTAAACAAAATTTCTCAAATAAAAAACCAATCCAAATACACCTTACATTTTGTTTAGCTTTCCCTTGCGGGAAACTTTACTACAGGCCAAAATGTTTCAAACAAGATTTTGGGATCCAGTGTTTAAGGTCAATTCAATATAATTTAACCATGGCATTTTGGCATGCCCATTATACTATTAAGGGGGGAATTCGATACTATAACAGAGCCATTTTAAAAACTTTGGTTGATTGATGAAGATTAGCACAGGGTGACATACCAAAAGTTCAATATGCTGACAGGAATCCAGAACCTAAGTCCTGCAAAGAAACCATAATATTAAAAGAATTGTGGGTGGTAAAAAGAAGCATGAAATGAAGGAAGAGAGTTCAAGGATTTTACCAAAAAATAATGCAGGAAGGGCATCTTTCCGGTACTTATTTGGAAGTTCTGAGAGTCTCCCCTGCCATAGATTATTCCATCCAAAAACAACGGCAATGACAATTGGACCAAGTACAATTTGGTTTAACAATACCTGCAGGAAAGCACAAAGACAGTATTGTTCAAGGTCGCTATGAGATACTTAGGGTTTGAAAAATGAAAAGAAAATATACCTTAATTAATAAGTTTTGAACTGTCTGCTTTGGCATCACACGTTCGAGAAACTGATACCAAGCATAGGAACCAGGGCCATATAGGAGGAACCCATATGAAGTCATACGAAGTGCTCGGAGCCAGTCATGTTCAGAGAAGAGAGTTCCGATAGCATCCTGAGGCAGTTCCGATAAAGTATTAAATTAATCCTAAGTTGTTCTTGAGATAAGCCAATTATTATGAGCACTAACAAAGGCCCAGCACAAGATACAAAACGGAACATCAGAAGGGCAATTATTTCCAAATATTTGCTGTTACAACAGCCAAAACATAAATGACCCATAGACCATGAGCAAGGTTTCTGGAAAAGGGTCTTTCAGTTTACATAATAAAAAAGAAATTCATACGCAGTTGAATTTTTATATCCAAGATAGAGAAGACATGAGAGATACTTTTCCTGATAATGAAAACAACCAGGAACTTGGCATGAAAAAAAAAAGGGAAAAAAGACAACCAAGAAATTTCAAAAAATGCATGCACATAGGTGGACAAGTCGATATTCATAAGAACGTGATAATAGCTCCAATAAGTTCTAGGAGACGAAACTGTAGTTTCCAATTATAGGTTTGATTATCAATATCAGTGATAAAATAAATAAAAGTCCCTAACATCTTTAGCCTTGTTAGCCACTATATGTTTTGACAAATGACCACCTTAAACATAGCTTCAATTTTTACGAGAAATGAAAGGGTGTAAAAGCAAATAGAATAACCATTCTAATAGCTTTAGCCTTGTTAACTGCTATATGTTTTTCATAACTTTGTCGCCCTTTAGCTTGGATGAGAGTATGATGTTTGATAGAAGGAAATGGAGGGAATGTATTCATGCGCACGGCCACACAGAAATCTTATATTGATTCATGTAGCCGACCCCAATTATTTGGGATTAAGGATTGGTTGTCGTTGTCGGCGTCGGCGTCTCCCTTTAGGCTAAAATCAAGAGTAGTATACGATTCTATCAGTTTGATATCTAATATGTGGACCATCAACCCACATATGATATTAACTCTTTTTTTATGAGAGCCCATTGGGTGGGTTGCTACTCGGCTCTCTCGCATTCGCATAGATTAGGTGTTGCACTACAGCCCAGACCTAGCGCACCCACCATTCAGAAAAAGGAGAAAACAAAACCGCTACATGTCTTGACGAACAGCATAAGATTAGCATCAAAATGTTTGGCCTTGCCAAATCAATGAGGGCAATGAAAATGCACGAGCAAGCAAACAGTGATATTAAAAGCCACTCAGGACTATTTGAATCAAACTCACCGGAAATCAGTTCAGTTCTACCAGCTGCATTTTCTGCAAACCTACACTCTCATGGTGATAGTATTTGCCCACAACTTGTTCCCTTTTGGTATTTATCGCACACCGTTTCTCAATCACTAATGATCTTAGTACATAAGTGTGATATTTCTCAGTACCATCCACCCCTTCCCCAAAATATTTTTTAGAAAAAATATTTATCAAAAACATATTCTCTTTGTAGCCCTCTCTACCGACTATGTAACATAACAGGTATAAGGAGTTCAAAAGGTATGTACTTCACTATAAAACAAATAGGATTATACACGGTACTACCGTAGTGATGGAGTTTAAACTATTTTCAGTCAATTTCAGTTTCATTTTCTCAATTCAATGCTTTATTCATGTTACCTGAAAATAATAACAAATAATTCCTTACACAATGCATCTTTCAAATTGCTAGCATGAAAATAGATATGCAAATTCATTAATCAACACAGTTAAGGCCAAAATAAAATAAACCCTCTACTTGAACCTATCTAATGATTAAAACCATTATAATTCCCATTTACTACTTGGACATCCAAGTCCATTTTCAACTCTCTAATTTCCCGCACCGGATTCTCTGTGCTACTCCCTGCAATATTCCTAAATGTATATGTTAAAAATTGACTTGGATCTAATTCAATCCCTCAAAAGGCTCAACATCAACATAGAACTAGGTACTATGTGCTCTGATACCATGTTAAAAATGGATTTGGGTCTAACTCAATACCTCAAAGAAGTGGAGGATTGTCCAAGCCATATAAGAAGCAAATTTGCATACAAACTAGTCTGTGTGAGATCTTTAACCATATATATGAATAAAAATTTCTATAATTAGAGTGTTGGACGCACAACTAATATATATATATATATATATATATATATAGCAAACAATTCGACCATTAAAAAAATTCAGTTACCTTGGTATCCTGTGGATTGGAGAGAGCATCATTATTTTTAACCCATCGTTGCCGGAGTTGAGCAATGGTATCACCGGTGAGGGCTAAAGAGGCGGCGGTCAAAGCTTGTTTGACCGGAAACCGGGGAGCTGCTCCACCAGTAGCATCCACCGAATTTGATGAATTTGATTCTCTGTTACTTCTTCTTCTATTCCTTTTACTGAATTCTTGAAAATCAAATGGACCCACTCCCCATAAACTCCATTTTCCACCACCAGCAAATGAGCCCATTTCAGACCACAGCTGAAATTAGAAAGGTGCAAAATTATTGAACTAAATAAATTCTACAAAAAATTATGACTGGTTAGGAAAAGTCTGGTCTGGGTGAAGTAACAATGATGGAGTGTTGGAGACTTTGCCCTGGCTATTATGCGGACTGGGTTCCGAATCCGCACATGCGAGACATGCCTCATCGGGACTGGTATTAGATTTGATTGGTCCTCAAAATGAAAATTTTCCTACTTTTTTTATAAAAAGTCAAATTTTATTTTATTTTTCTCCATGATAAATAATGCACATTTTGTATACAGTAAAATCTCTATACAGTAATACTCTCGGGCATCGGAGAAAAATATTACTACAAAAAGGTTATTTTTAAATAGAGGCTTAAATATAAAAATTTTAATTTTAAAAAATAACTAATATACATTATACGACATTTGAAAATGAGTTCCTTCATATTTTAAAAAATATGAATTTAAAAAAAATAAATAAATATATATATATATATATATATATATATATATATATATATATATATATATATATATATATATATATATATATATAAGATTCATGCGAGTTTTAAAAAAATCAAATGTACTGAACATCATGCATTTACATTGTGTATATTAAATTTTAGAAGATGCATCGTATACCTATAATAACTAGGAAATGTAAAAAAAAAGTATGTACATCATGTATGCATTTAAATATTCACTCATGTATGTTACATCTTCAAAATGTCTTTTCGTTTGTTTCCTTTTTATTATACATATATAAATGCTAGCATAATCATAAATTTCATTATCATTTCAAATCATACATTTTCTACTTCAAGCAAGTCATTACATCCTCACGACGGACCAGTTTGTGGTATTTGGGCTCGGCGGCGGCAATACAAAAGCTCCGCCGTTTGAGAGAGAAGAGAAGATGGAGATGAGAGGGGAGGCGGAGAGAAAGAGGGAGAAGATGAGAGTTTTTTATTTATTTTTAATTAAAAAATTGATTGGAGAAAATTGCCATTGGAATTTCCTGCATGTGTGTCGCACATGTGAATCGCCGCCCCCTCTCGCCGAATTCCGCCACTTTTGGGCACAAATGGCACCCCATAAATAGTTGATGACATTTATAGCACATAAAATTTCTGAGGGGCAACAGTTGCTTTTGAAAAATAGTTGAGGGAAATAAATAGTGATTAACTCTAATTTTTTTCAAATTAAAAGATTAACCATTCTTGTATGAACTTCTCACAGTCTTGTAATGAATTGTATCAGAACTATATCACATTCTATTATATTCAATGGAATTCCCATTTTTTATGCAAAATAGAGTACTCATTCATTTCATCTTCAAAACTTCCATCAAGTTTGGTTACAACTGGGAGATAAGACTCTGAATCGCAAAAAACTATAGGGGGAAAGGAGTTAGGAGAGATAAATCATAGTATATAATTATTCTTAGCTTATTTGACTAAACTATGAGCAACCTCATTACATCTTCTGAGGACAGTAAATAACTTTCATGAGTTGTGGCCTCGCATTTGTGACTTGCAAACGTCCGTAATCGCTTTGCCTTACTACTTTTCTGCATCTGAGTTCCCCCTCAACAAGAAAACTACATTTTCAGCATCACCCTAAAAAATTACCTTCTCCAGATTAAGATTGGAAGCCATTTTGACTGCCAAGCGTGCTGCTCTTGCCAAGACTATATTCAATGGAATTCCTACGAGATCCTTCAAACGCACAAAAGGTATTCGGAAAGGAGATCCCCTCTCTCCTTTCATTTTTCTTATATGCACAGCGGGATTATTATCCCTTATACGATCTGCTGATGAGATGTGTCTCTTGTCTCGTTATTAATTTAGTTGTGGTGCTTCTGTCACGCATCTACTTTTCGTGAATGATTCTCTTTTTTTTCCTCTCAGGACAATAATGCTTGTTTAAGAAGACTGAAAGAGATATTGAGGAAATATGAGGCTTGCTCTAGACAATTGATTAATTATAAAAAATCTAACATGTTCTACAGCAAAGACACCCGGAGAAATGGGAAAGTCTTCATTTCTCCATCCTTCAGATTCCGGAGGGTGACCTGAAAGGGAAGTACCTAAGGCTGTTATACATGACCGGACAATCTAAAAAAGAGGTTTTCCAGTTTGTTGTTGATAAGTTCTGGATGTTATCTTTTGTGCGCGAGTAGTTCTTGTCAAATCAATGGTCCAGACAATCCCTATATATCTCGTCCTGTTTTTATTCTTCCAAAATATATAATAGACTCCATCACTAGAATGATGTGAACTTCTTATAGGGGGGATGAGAATAACATGAAGATATGCTAGCGAGTTTGGACGGGTTTGTGCAAGCTTAAGGCACAATGAGGACTTGGCTTCAGCTACCTTAAAGATTTTAATAGGGCTTTAGTGACAAAGCAAAGTTGGCGTATTATCCATCCTCCATTCTCACTTTGCTCCAGGGTGTTGCAAGCGAAATATTTCCCCCTTTTATAAGTTTCTAATTGTGCCCCTAAAGGGGGGGCCAGACCTTTATGGTTTGCAATGTATTGTTAAAGGCAGGAAGTTGCTTTACGTAGGGCTAAGATGGAGGATTAGTGATGTCTCGCGGGTTAATGTTTAGGGAGAAAAATGGCTCACTACTCCACATACTTTTCACCTTCCAACCCCATAAGACATAGATTTTGTTAGTATTGTCGTAGGACCATTAGCATATGTTATACGTTTTATATATTTTGAGCATGTCATTTGAATAGTTAATTTTTCTTTTGAACATCAAATATGTTATTTGATAGTAGAACTCATTATCTTATGCAATTACTATTCTGATTGTCCCTAGTTTTACGTAATGTTCTATACAATGAAATAAAACTAGTATGATGTTTGATTGATGATTATGTTTTACTGATCATGTGTAATGGATACAAATCATATCATAGATACAATATATTGGGATATATTTTATCGGGCATGATCCGAAAGAGAAGTAATATTCATGGTTCTTTAGTCATAAGTATTACTTCCTCAATACTATTTGGAATCCTTATACCTTATGTCTCCATCGTTTCCAGCATGAATGGAGCTACGTTTATACTCAGTCGGACGTGTTAGCCCTAAGGGCATATTCTATGTTGTTTTGATGATAACAAACCATTGTAAGTTCTAATGTTTGTGTGAGCATGTTCTTTGTAATAGGATCTTTAGCACTCACATCGACATTGATGAAAATGGTAAGTTAGCTTCTTGTGTAAACTTAAGGTATGTATTTTACACACAAGAATGCTATTTTATGGAAGGAAGGAGGCAAGGAGGATGGTTGGGAAATAGGGCTCTTCTAAGAGTCCCTAGATGCATTTGGCAAAAAGAAGTTTATCATGCTAGTGCTTTAGTCTTCATTAGTTTTATCTTGAAAGCACTAGTCTGTGCTCTTATTTGTTATAAGATCTTTTTGCCATGCTTCATCATGCTTCCTTGTACTTAATATTGTCCATATCCTATCTAATTACATCAAAGTTTGACATAATCAAAAAAGGGGGAGATTGTTAGCCCTAGAGGCGATCGAACTCGGTTTTTGATAATGGACAAACACTTGATGTTTGTATCTAATGTTTTCATCTATGTGATAGAATATTGGAACTCAATATGGAAGCTCTAAGTACTTCAATCAAGCCCTTGATCAAGCTTCAAAGATTTCATTCAAGACACATTCGTCAAGCTTGAAGATTGAAGACTTAGGTTGGTTAGATTAGCTTTGTTGAAAATGGTATTTATCCTTAAGCTCTAACCAACGCTCTCTTGAACATAAGCTCTTCACTATAGTCTTGCATTGCATGTTTTCATAAACACGTTTTTGAAAGGCTAAGTTTCAAATAGTGTTCGTATTTCAAAAGCCTTCGATTTCAAAGTATAAGTCTTGTAAAATGGTTTTCCAAAGTGCTCTTACTTGTTATATACTAAGAAAACATTTTAGACTTCAAAAGATTTCAAAACGTGTGTTAAGACAACTCTCCAAATGCCCAGAAAGTCGGTCAACCGAGATTATCTCGGATCAACCGAGGAAGAAACAGAGAGTTGGTCTGACTTGGTTCGGTCGACCAAGAGCTGGTTCGGTCGACCGAGATGACCAAGGTCAGTCAACCGAGGTCCCAAGTCGGTCGACCGAGATTGCCTTCGGTCAACCGAGTTCTGTGTTCGGTCAACCGAAGTACACTGTTACTAGCCGTTTTATGACCGTTCCAGAGTTGTTTTTCAGCGAGATTTCAAATTGTATATATACTCCAAAGCTTTAGAATGACTCTAATACTTACATAGACTTGTTCATACAATAGAGATTGATTTCTTATCAAGTCTAAACACTTTCAAAGTAAAATGCACTTCATTGCAAAATCTATATGATTCAAAAGTGCATTTCATAATAGCAAGACAAAGAGTGTGCTTCCTATGTTCAAAGAGCCAACAATTGATGAGCTTCAAATGTATGTATCTTTCACTTAGAAGAGTGAACAACCTTGTGCTTAATCATTCATCTTATTCCCTTTCTTAGTGATAGGGTTATTATTGTAAGTCCTACTTTGTGTGGGCATCCTTCAATTGTTTATAGTGGTTGTTTGTAAAACTCTTGGTGAGTTAGCCACTAGTGTAAAGTCCTACTTTGTGTGGGCACATTCTTCTTAGTGAAGTTGGTGAAATCCTTGGGTGCGGCTCAAGGTAGTGGATGTAGATTCTTAGTGAATCGAACCACTCTAAATCTCTTGTCTTGTGATTTGCATTGGGTTTTGCTTTAGCTTTTGTTAAACTTGCACTATTTTTGTTTAAATTGCAAATAGTTTGCAAGATTTATTAGAAACCCAATTCACCCCCCCCTCTTGGGTTCCTTCAATTGGTATCAGAGCCTCGTCTTCAATTTTAGTCTAACCACTAGAAGTAAAGATCATGGTCGGTATTTCCGCTTTAGCCTACCAAGAGGGTTCTTCTACAAATAGACCACCTCTCTTTGATGGAAACAACTATAATGCTTGGAAAAACCGATTCAAGATATATGTGTGCTCCATTGATTATTCTCTATGGCATATATTTGAAGAAGGTCCTTTTATTCCATTGAAGATTGTTGATGGTACTTTAATGTCAAAACCGGATAATGAGCTAAATGAAGTTGAGTCCAAGAAAATGACTCGAAATTATATGGCAATGAACATTCTAAGTTGTGCCTTGAATCGGATGAGTACAACCGTGTTCGTGGAAGCAAATCGGCTCATGCTATGTGGAAAATGCTTGAAGTTACTCATGAAGGCACAAATCAAGTGAAAGAGTCAAAGTTGAATTTGCTAGTTAGAGAGTTTGAGCTATTCACCATGAAGCCAAATGAATCAATCAATGAGATGAATACAAGATTCACCAATGTGGTAAATGGTTTGAAGTCATATGGTAAAGATTACACTTTGGGTGAAATAAATAGGAAGATTCTCAACTCACTTCCCAAAAGTTGGGAAGGAAAAGCTCTAGTCATTGAAGAAGCCAAAGACTTGAAGACTTATCCAACGGAGGAGCTCATTGGTTCTCTTCTCACTTATGAGCTCACACACAAAAAGAATGAGCATCTTGAAAGGGCAAAAGTGAGTGGTGCTTTAAAGGCTATTCTTGATGTTGATGATTCCAATGATTCAAGTGATGAAGAAGACATCAAATTTGATGATGAGACCATGGAGTTTGTGGTAAAACGCATGAAGAAAATGTTTTTCAGGGAAAGGAAGAAAACATTTCCAAAATAGAAGAAAACAAAATCCTCATGGGATGAAATGCTATGAATGTGGAAGTGATCAACATCTCATAGGAGAATGCCCCTCCACCAAAGAAAAAGAGCCCAAGGAATACAAAAAGAAAAAATTCTTTAAACCAAAGAATTTCAAGGGCATGCTAAGCCATTGGGATCAAGAAGGGAGTGGTGATGAAGAAGAAGATGAAAATGCAAATGTTTGCTTCATGGCTTTTGGTAATGAGGTACATCTTTCTCCCTCTCCTTCAAATTCTTATAATGATAATGATGATGATGATGAGGATGATCCTAATGAGCTTTTAATGGATATGTATGATCAATTGACTAAATGTGCAAAGCAAAACAAAGATATGAAGATTAAAATTGAATCTTTGCTTGATGAAAGAGCTAAGTTGATTGATGAAAATAAGAAGTTGTGTGATGATGTTAAATGTTTGAAATGTGAAAATGAAAATCTTATTATCTCTTGCAAAACATCTTCATTACAATACAAAGAAGCATGTGATAAAATGTCATCTCTTGAATGTCAACTTGTTGAATTTGATAGTTTGAAAATCAAAGTTGTTGAGCTTACATCACTTGTTGACAAGTTCTCCAAAGGAACAAAAAAGCTTGATCATATTCTTGATATGCAACGTGCTTCAAATGTTAAACATGGTCTTGGTTATAATGCTAATCACATTGATCATGCTAGCTCTTCTAAGTTGCCTAAGAATCACTTTGTGCATGCTAGTTCCTCACATAGGCAAAATAGATATCATGAGCATGTTCACAAATCTTCTAAGCCACACATTTGTTGCACATATTGTGGAAAACATGGTCATACTAATGCTAGATGCCATGTTAAGAAGAAGATTGAAAAAGGGGTAAAAACTATTTGGAAAGTTAGCGTATTTTAACTAACCCCCATGGACCCAAACAAAAGTGGGTACCAAAAGCTACTCTTCCCTTGATCTCATAGGTTCTTATAAGTTAGATGTATGTCACAAAGCTTGAATGTTATAGATTCAAAGAGAAGTGGCATTGGGAAGAAATCAAAGGAGATGTGCCAATGGAAGAAATTCAAAAGCACTCCTTAACACTTGGATTCTCAAAGCTCAAATGGTAATCAAATTGGAGAACCAAGTTGGTTAAGTACTTAGAGCAAAGCATCAAGTGATGACAAGAGCCAAAGTGTCAATCAATATCTTCATCACTTGGTAAGAAAGCAAAGGTATCAAAATCACCTTCTCTTAACACTTTAATTAATGTGGTTAAGTGTTTTTGATATATATATTTTTATATGCTTGCTCTTATATATGGTGCATCTCACATGCTTGAATTCAATAATTATATAGATGACCTTTAGCATGCTCTTGTTTATCCATGTCTATTGAGCTAAGGTATCTATGAGATGTAGCATATGCAACTTGATTGATTCTTGTTTTGATATGTCATATTCATTTAAGAATCCATCTAGTTGTCCTTGGTTTTTTTATCCTTAAGCAAATATGTGTTTACTTGAGATTTTGAGCTAATCTTAAAGGACCTTTAAAAAGGTACCAAATTTGCTCTCAAGAATTCCTTGTAGGCAACAAAGAATTCTAAACTTCAAGGAGAAGATATGAACTACAAGGATTGGCACAAATGAGCTAAGACTCCAAGAAAAGAGTCAAATGCCAAGGATCACAAGATTGTAGAGGGTTCATCAAAAGAAAAGTCACCTATCAATGATGACTCTACAATTGTCATGAAAAGAAGAGGAGATTGCTTTCATCTCATCAATCAAGGATGAACAACAAAGAAAATGGAGCAATCACATGTCAACTTCTCAATGAGCATCAAATGAAAGTGATAACACAAAAAGCCTCAATGGACTTGATTGATAAAGAAGATCAACCAATATGGTAAGAAGTCCAAGCTCAAAGAGCATTGAGGTACAAGGCTTAACTCATCCCTTGTAGGTGATCATGGTTTTGTGTTTGATCCTTTTGTGCTCAATTTGTACCCCCTCCCCTCTATTATGAAGTGTTTTATGCTTTGGGGGAGTTTGTATATGCTATGCTTAGCTTTCACTTGATCTTTATTGCATATAGGGGTTTGTGTTTATATTCAAGTCTTTAGCATTAATCTTATGTGGTTGATCGTCTAGATGCTTGACTTAGGATATAAACTGTGATTGTGGCATTGATTATGCCATGGGTTGTGTCTATTTGATTGTTTAGAAGTGGCACAACCTAAGAGGGAGTTTTTCAAATGTTTTCAACTCATACCTCCCTCATAATTGTGATGTATGCTCAATTGTCTTATTTTACATCATCACATCACTTGTTGGCTTGCTTTTCATCTTTTATTTCTTATAGCCAACTTGTGTAAGTTATTTTGGAAGTTATATGTGTTAAAATTTGTTTATGTCTTCAATTGGTATCACATATACTCTCCCTTAATAACTTTGAGATCATAGTCTTTATTTTCTTATCCTGTGTGATCTCATTGTAGCTTTTGGTTAGTCTTGCTTTAAGAGTTGGTATACTCATTTAGCTAACCATTAACTTGTTAGAGGAATGTACTCAAAGTGTTTTCTTACACTTCCTCTACTTCTTTTGGTTGTGATACATGTGCTTAACTTATGTATTCATGGTATCACTTCCACTAGTACTTTGTTAGCTATATTTTCAAACATGTTTTACAATTGGCTATATTTACATTTGGTATCATGTTTTTCAATTGGTCAATTGGTATCAAACTTGATTTTATCTCAAATAGCTAACATCGTATGTTTGATAAACGGGGAGATTGTGCTTAAGGCTATATTCCTTATCTCCTTTGTTTTTAGCTTAGGTTGATATTCTTCTTGAGCCATACATGACCATCTTTTGGATTTTTGTGGTATTATGGACTCCTTGTTTTTTAGAAATCAACCAAGCTTTTTCATAAGTAATCCTTCTTCATAATTATTTTTGGTCTTTAGGATTGATCTTTTGGTTCTTATTTTATTAATCTACAAGACCATCAAGTTGTCTCCATGGTTTTTAATTTTTTTCTTTTTATGGGGAGGATTATTAAATTTCATCAAGCTTCTCCTAAATTAATCTTTACTTTTCGTTTAAATGCTTTTCTTATTGGCGCTCTGATATCCCTTTTTGATTTTGACAAAAAGAGGGAGAATTTTTAGTGTTGCAAATGTGCCAAGAGAAGTTATTTACAAAAGGAGAAAGCTTAGAACTTGCAAAATGGGAGAGATAAGGGATTCTTTAATATAGGGGGGGTAGAATATTTTTTTGTGAAAAACATCTACTTGCCTAGATCCTTAATATCCTTATCTCATGCATACATTTGGTTTCTTTATTTTGCATATTATTCCCATTTGCATCAATGTTTTGTCATCATCAAAAAGGGGGAGATTGTTAGCCCTAAGGGCATATTCTATGTTGTTTTGATGATAACAAACCATTGTAAGTTCTAATGTTTGTGTGAGCATGTTCTTTGTAATAGGATCTTTAGCACTCACATCGACATTGATGAAAATGGTAAGTTAGCTTCTTGTGTAAACTTAAGGTATGTATTTTACACACAAGAATGCTATTTTATGGAAGGAAGGAGGCAAGGAGGATGGTTGGGAAATAGGGCTCTTCTAAGAGTCCCTAGATGCATTTGGCAAAAAGAAGTTTATCATGCTAGTGCTTTAGTCTTCATTAGTTTTATCTTGAAAGCACTAGTCTGTGCTCTTATTTGTTATAAGATCTTTTTGCCATGCTTCATCATGCTTCCTTGTACTTAATATTGTCCATATCCTATCTAATTACATCAAAGTTTGACATAATCAAAAAGGGGGAGATTGTTAGCCCTAAGGGCGATCGAACTCGGTTTTTGATAATGGACAAACACTTGATGTTTGTATCTAATGTTTTCATCTATGTGATAGAATATTGGAACTCAATATGGAAGCTCTAAGTACTTCAATCAAGCCTTGATCAAGCTTCAAAGATTTCATTCAAGACACATTCGTCAAGCTTGAAGATTGAAGACTTAGGTTGGTTAGATTAGCTTTGTTGAAAATGGTATTTATCCTTAAGCTCTAACCAACGCTCTCTTGAACATAAGCTCTTCACTATAGTCTTGCATTGCATGTTTTCATAAACACGTTTTTGAAAGGCTAAGTTTCAAATAGTGTTCGTATTTCAAAAGCCTTCGATTTCAAAGTATAAGTCTTGTAAAATGGTTTTCCAAAGTGCTCTTACTTGTTATATACTAAGAAAACATTTTAGACTTCAAAAGATTTCAAAACGTGTGTTAAGACAACTCTCCAAATGCCCAGAAAGTCGGTCAACCGAGATTATCTCGGATCAGCCGAGAAGAAAGCAGAGTTGGTTCGACTTGGTTCGATCGACCAAGAGCTGGTTCGGTCGACCGAGATGACTAAGGTCAGTCAACCGAGGTCCCAAGTCGGTCGACCGAGATTGCCTTCGGTCAACCGAAGTTACGTGTTCGATCAACCGAAGTACACTCATTACTAGCCGTTTTATGACCGTTCCGAGTTGTTTTTCAAATGAGATTTCAAATTGTATATATACTCCAAAGCTTTAGAATGACTCTAATACTTACATAGACTTGTTCATACAATAGAGATTGATTTCTTATCAAGTCTAAACACTTTCAAAGTAAAATGCACTTCATTGCAAAATCTATATGATTCAAAAGTGCATTTCATAATAGCAAGACAAAGAGTGTGCTTCCTATGTTCAAAGAGCCAACAATTGATGAGCTTCAAATGTATGTATCTTTCACTTAGAAGAGTGAACAACCTTGTGCTTAATCATTCATCTTATTCCCTTTCTTAGTGATAGGGTTATTATTGTAAGTCCTACTTTGTGTGGGCATCCTTCAATTGTTTATAGTGGTTGTTTGTAAAACTCTTGGTGAGTTAGCCACTAGTGTAAAGTCCTACTTTGTGTGGGCACATTCTTCTTAGTGAAGTTGGTGAAATCCTTGGGTGCGGCTCAAGGTAGTGGATGTAGATTCTTAGTGAATCGAACCACTCTAAATCTCTTGTCTTGTGATTTGCATTGGGTTTTGCTTTAGCTTTTGTTAAACTTGCACTATCTTTGTTTAAATTGCAAATAGTTTGCAAGATTTATTAGAAACCCAATTCACCCCCCCCCCTCTTGGGTTCCTTCAGGACGTTACTTTTAATCAAGTAATTAATACAACTGATGATCAGATGTAGTATCCTATCATGGCTTGAATGTGAGAAACATTGTAAGGAATTTGCCCCTCTCTTATTAGAGAGAAATATGTGTGGGGCTCTCAATAGGGAAGCATGTTTAAATGAACGACCGTGCTCAAATGTATTTAATAAAGTGGTTATTAAATACTATTTGTTGAAACAGTCTACCTAGAGATCGATCATAAATAAAATCAAGCTTTATAATGGTGACAACTACTATGCCTTATGCTTAATTTGGATATCGCGAGATAAAGGGATTAAATAGTGGATTGATATTAGTTCCACCGTACATTCATTCACTCTGGGTAGTCACAATGTCCTGCTAGGGACCGCTTGTGATTTATGAACAAATACTACTGCTAAGTATGTTATCATTGCTATTGTGATATGAACCTATGGGGTCACACACATAGATGAGTTAACGAGCTTCATGTCCAGATTCAATGAATCTAGAATGTGTCTAGGTTCATTGTATCTGACATTTATGTTCCTCAGAATAATAAAATGTTATTATTAGAATTAGAGATTAATGATGGGCATTTTCGGTATTTGGCTTTCACTGGGATTACGTAGGAGTCATTATGCGATAAAAACTCCCACTACCAGAAGATGTTGGGATTACGTGGGAGTTGGTTCTCGGGACAAACTCTTACGCCCTATATAATCTCTTTTAAGGCGAAACCCTAGATACACTTGATAGATATGCAAAAAAACCTAACACCCCAAAATTAGATTTCTGCCATCCCATCTCTCTAGATTTCCGAAACTCAAAAAATGAAGAGCTAGCACATGCTGCTCGTTTCGTCGCGTGGATACCGGTAGAGAGCAATTCCGCAAGAGAAGGCTTTTGGTGGCTACATCAAAGCATCCGAGATCAGAAACCATTAACGAAAATTCGTAAGTATTTTTCCGTCTATTTTTTATTCCCATAGTATGAGAGGATCCTTCCGGGGATGATTCATGGTGTTTAGAACGAATTTTTGCCATGAATCCCTTCAGATTTATTGCAAATGATGATGGTCATTTCTAGATTCATTGACTACCAGAAATGTACATGGAATATGGATCTGATACGGGTTTTTTCCTTCTCTTATGAGATTGAGAAAATACTCAAGGTGCTGCTTTGTGATGATTGGCCACCTGGACGGCTTGTTTGGGTACAAAAAATGAACTTTATTTTGTTAAGTCTGGTTATCACCTTCAAGTCGATATTAAGAATGGTAAGATGGAGAATCATTCGTCCTCAAAGGCCAGTGTTTTTTAATATACCCATTGTAGGTATTTGTATGGAAAGTATTTCATCGTATTCTACCTACCTGCCAAGCTTTATCAAACGACGGATACAAGCTATTAAATACTAATGCCTTCTTGGAGACTGACATGCATGCAATATTCTCATAACCAGCATCTCTGGAGGTCTGGAGTCAAAATAGTTTTTATATACATTATATACTGAAGAATGATGTATTTCCTTTTGCCTAGTCCATATCATGGCAGGTGGTGATGATGTTTCCACTAATTTTTTTTATATTGCATGGAAGGTACATGGCTGAAGTTATGCCTGTCAATTGGACTCAAGAGTACAGATCCAGACTTATTGTATCCAATTTGAGTCTAGACACTTTTTTATGCTCAAACTCAGATAGAGTTTTGGACCCATATGAGTAAGATAAAAAAGTATAGGTTCCAAGAGTGATGGGTTTAGATTATAATTGTATAAATTCAAGAGACTCAATGACCCAAAACCTAATTAAGATTATTTATTAGTTTGTTTTTATAAAAACCCAAGGCAAAATTTAATGGAATTGTAGCCAAAATTATTTTACAAAATCTCAGCCCTCTAAAGACGACATGAGCAGTGTCAAGAAGCTTTCAAAGATAGCCCGAACGTGGCGAAAATTCCTAGCCATGCAAAGGAAGGGAATTTTATTCCCAGTAAAGCAAGAAAATGAAAGTCCATGTGGTTTCTCTGCATCTTCTTCATCTTTAGTTGACAAGGGCCATTTTGTTGTTTATTTGGCTGACTTGAGATGCTTTGCAATTCCTTTGGCTTACCTTAACAATGATGTTTTCATACAGCTCTTGGAAATGTGTCAAACCTGGAATAAATTGAATAAGAATTAGGAGGGAAAAGTAGTTAAATTATTTAATTAAATGAAGGGAAATCGATTTGGGGGATTAGGGCTTTAATTCTTAATTAAAAGACTAGTCCCTAAACGATGTCGTCCTAATTAAATGCTTTTATAAAGCCAAATTTATAAACCTCGGCATCCCGAATTGAAAAGAAAAAGAATATCCAATACTCGATTACTCAATAAGGAAAGAAGGATATCATCTCCACTGTTTATCTATTGACAATTTCAGCAAGAAATGACATGGAGGGGCAGGATCTTCGTGGGAATTTGAACCCCAACTATAAAAGGGTGAGTTGGAGCTAGGAGGAAGATATTCAGAAAAATATCCCCAAAGTGGCAGCAACCATTGCTTCTTCCTCATGAGTTCTTCTTCTCCCTCTTGTCTTTATTCATTCATTTCCCCTCTCAGAACCTTATATTTCTGTTACTAAATGGAGTATTGTTGGTTGCAGGAGTAATGGTGGTCTTTGCAGCTTTGGATTCACAATAGAGTTTGCCTCTTAAACTCTACTAATTTCATAGCTTTCAGTATTGTTTTCTTTTAAGTATTAAGGGTTGTGATCCTTCTTTCTGTGAATGATAATATATTAGATGATGATGATGAGTAGTTTGTACTGAGAACTCATTTTATTCAGTTTAATATATCAAATCTATTGTCCATTTTCTCTCTTGTTTACTTGGTGATCTGAGACTTGAGTCTCTTAGCTGTTTGTGTGGTTTATATTGAGTCATTGTCCTTGTGGAATCCTTTGGGATATCAAAAATTGGTATTAAAGTAGCAATCCTCTGACTTGTGAGTGATGGCTAATACTAGAAGTCAGACCAGAGAAGGGGGAATCCAGGTATCTATGGAAAGTGATAGACTAAGAAAATTGGTGGATGATACCAGAGAGTTACATGGACATACGGAGGATCAGATGAAAGTATCAGACATAGTAGATCTAAACCCTCAAAGAACATAGAACTCCGATAGATACTCTAGTAAAAGGACAGGATAGTTTAGCCAAATGACAAGAGAACCTGCAGAGACAAATGGATGGAATCCTGAGTCAGTTTTCTCAACTGACTAATGGACTGAACACTATGAATGATATAATGAGATTTGAGGGTAGAGAAGATAAGCAGGAAGCAGGTCAATCCAATGGAGTTACTGGCACAAGAGATATAGCCAACACCCCTATTCATATAGGAACTAATCACACTAGGAATCTTATGAGGAACAAGAGAGAAGAGAGGATTGAATATAAAGCCCCAAAGTTAGAATTCCCAAATTTTTATGGAACTAATACTAGAGAGTGGAGAGGAAGGTGTCAGGATTACTTCAGACTACACCATGTAGAGGAAGGAGAAAATATCACTTTCACTAAACTCAATTTCAGAAATCGGGCCTATACATGGGCCAGAAGAAGAACATACACACACCCATATGAGAATTGGGATCAATTTGCCTCTGCAATGTGCAAGAGATTTGGAGAGGCTGATGAGAGGCAACTTATGGAGGATTTCCCCATGCTTAAGCAGAAAGGAAGTGTGGAAGACTATATAGATAAGTTTGAGGAGTTTAGATCTATAGTCCTTACCAACATGCCACAAGCCAATGTAGAATATTATATTTCTGTGTTTATATGGGGACTTAAAGAGTAACTTAAACATATGATTAAGGTGTTTGAGATATAGACATTGGATGAGGTTTTCTGAGAAAGTTATACACCTTCTGAAGACCTTAGAGGCCTTATCCAAACCTACCAAAAAGACACTTACCTTGTTGCCAATGCCTAAGATGCAACATTTCAGCCCCTAAACAGTTACCTGACAATAGTTTTAATAAGGGAAATGGTACCACTGTTAGAACTGCAACTAAGGAACATGTAGCCTTCAAGAGGCTATCTGGGGGAGAGTATCAAATGAGAAAAGACAAAGGACTTTGTTTCAGGTGTGGAGACAAATTCAGTCCAGGACATGTTTGCCCTAAGAGACAAATGAATATTGTAGTGGTGAAGGATATAGAGGAAACAGAATGAGATAATGAGTTTTTACTTTACAATTGAGAAACTGAGGAAGAAGAAAATGAGGTGACTGGAACCTTAGGGCAAAGTAATTTTAAAATATCTGGATGGGTTAAGAAGAGAATGGTGTCTCTGTTGATTGACACATGGAGTACTAGCAGCTTCATTGATAGCAAGCTGGTGAAGGAGTTAAACCTCAAGGAGACAAACAGCAGACCCATGAAAATTATAGTAGCAAATGGGGCCTTAATGAGAAGTACTCATGTATGTAAGGACTTGACATGGAAAATGGGAAATGAAAGCTACAAGCATGACTTGAGAGTGTTACATTTGTGAAGCAGTGACCTCATATTAGGTTTGGATTGGTTTGGAAAGTACTGTCCCATACTGTTTGATTACATTAGTGTCAGCTTAACCTTTAAGAAAGAGGGGGGGTTGAGGTATTGTTACAAGGAGAGAAATAAGGAGTGGAGATTAAAGCAGCATCAGCTGAGACTATATTGAAATCTCTGGAATAAGGAGATCAAGTATACTTTGGTCAAGTACTTGTCATAGGCACCGAAGCAGAAGTGGTGATACCTATGGAAGTAAGAAATGTCATTAAGGATTATGAAGAGATATTTGAAAAGCTACAAGGACTGCCTCTCTCTAGAGGACATGAACATAGAATCACCCTAGTAGAATGAGGGCAACCCTTCAAGTTAAGGCCTTATAGATACCCCCATTTTCAGAAAACTGAGATTGAGAGATTGGTTAGAGAAATGCTTGAAGAAAGAATCATTCAACCAAGTAATAGTCAGTTTGCTTCTCCTATGTTATTGGTTAAGAAGAATGATGGTACATGGAGGTTTTGTGTTGACTATAGACAACTAAATTCTATCATAGTCAAAGATAAATTTCCAATTCCTATCATAGATGAGTTGTTAGATGAGCTACATGGAGCTAAGTACTTTACTAAGATCGATCTTAGGTCAGGATACTTCCAAATCAGGTTTAACTCTGATGATGTACCTAAAACAACTTTCAGAACGCATTTAGGTTTATATGAGTTCTTGGTCATGCCTTTTGGACTGACTAATGGACCTGCAACTTTCCAAGCACTCATGAACAAGATTTTTGCACCATTCCTAAAGAAATTTATTCTAGTGTTCTCTGATGACATCTTAGTCTATAACCCCAACTTTGAAACTCATCTTGAACATCTGAGGAACATGTTTGAACTCCTTAAGGAACATTAGCTCTATGCCAAGTTGAGCAAATGCACCTTTGCTCAGAAACATGTGGAATATCTTGGGGCACATCATAAGTGGGGAGGGAGTTTCTGCTGACCCTACCAAGGTACAAGATATGATCAATTGGCCTCTTCCTAAAAATATTACTCAACTCAGAGGGTTCTTGGGCTTAACAAGCTACTACAGAAGATTTGTGAAGAACTATGGAGTAATCAGTAAACCCCTATGCAGGATGTTGCAAAATGGAGGGTTTAATTGGAGTGAAGAAGCAATAAAAGCATTTGAGAAACTCAAGGAAGCCATGAGTTCAACTCCTGTTTTGACAATGCCCAATTGGGATAAACCTTTTGTCATTGAGACAAATGCTTCAGATGTTGGGATTGGAGTAGTGATCATGCAAGATAAGAGGCCTATAGCCTACCTAAGTAAGGAATTAGGTCCTAGGAACAAAGAACTCTCAGTCTATGAAAAACAAAACTCCTTGCCTTAGCCACTACAGTAGGCAAGTGGAGACACTACCTAGAAGGAAGTCACTTCATCATAAAGACTGATCACCAAAGTCTCAAGTTCTTTATGGAGCAAAGAGTGACAACCTCAGCTCAGCAAAAGTGGACATCCAAGTTGATGGGATTGGATTTTGAGATCCAATACAAGAAATGAGTTGAAAATAAAGTGGCTGATGCACTCTCCAGGAAAGAAGAAGTGAATGCTCTCACCACGGTGACACCAACATGGATGACTGAAGTCATGAACAGTTATGTTGGAGATGCAGAAGCTCAGAGCATCATTATTGATTTGCTAGTCAATCCAACAAGCCAATCAGATTGGGCATACAGAAATGGAGTCTTATACAAGAAGCAAGGAATTTATTTAGGGACTGAGGGTGAAATCAGAAGAAAAATCATGACAGAATTGAATGCCACCCAACAAGGAGGACACTCTAGCATGCAGTCTAGCTATCAAAGGGCAAGGCAATTCTTTTACTGGCCTACAATGAAGAAACAGATACAAGAAGTGATAAGGCAATGTGATGTTTGCCAAAGAAACAATGATGAAAAATTGGCATATCCAGGTCTTTTGCAGCCTTTACCTATCCCTAAAAAATCATGCAGTCACATTTCCATGGATTTTATAGATGCTCTACCTAAGTCTGGGGGTATAGACACTATTCTGGTGGTGGTGGATAGGTTAACTAGGTATAGTCACTTCATAGCCTTGTCTTATCCTTATACTCCAGTCACAGTAGCAGATGTCTTTCTAGAACAAATCTACAAGCTCCATGGCATGCCAGAGAGCATTGTTACTGACAGAGACAAGGTATTTACCAGCAATTTTTGGCAAAGCTTGTTCAAAAGTTTGGGAACACAGTTGAGCATGTCAACTGCCTATCACCCACAATCAGATGGCATGACATAAAGAGTTAACCAAACTCTTGAGATGTTCTTTAAGTGCTTCTGTGGAAATAAACCTAGCAAATGGAAAGAGTGGTTGGCACTTGCTGAGTGGTGGTGTAATACCACATATCACACTGCAATTCAAATGACTCATTTTGAAGCTGTATATGGACATAAACCACCTTTACTGGCTTTGGGACCTTATGAAACAAGTAACAATGCAGTTGTCAAGGATTACTTAGAGGAAATGAAGAAGGTGGAAGGACTGTTGCAGGAAAACATACAAAAGGCACAAGAAATAATGAAGTAATATGCTGATCAGAAAAGAACTGAAAGGGAATTTGATATAGGAGATTGGGTATATTTGAAGCTTCAGGCATACAGACAGACTTCTTTGGCTATCAGAAAAAATTGGAAACTAGCAGCTAAGTATTTTGGGCCCTATCAGATCATACAAAAGATAGGCAAAATAGCTTATAAGTTGGCATTGCCTGAACACTCACTTATTCACTAGTGTTTCATGTCAGTCTGTTGAAGAAGAAGAAGATTGGAGAGAATCAAGTGGCAAGCACATAACTACCCTACATTGATAAAGATGGACAACCTAGAGTGATGCCAGCTGCAGTGTTAGATAGACAGCTGTTCAAGAAGAATAACAGAGCAGCAGTAAAATGGTTAGTGCAATAGGCAAACTTGCCTCCTGAAGAAACTACCTGCGAAGATGCAAAATTCATGGAGAAATAATTTTCAGAATTTCAGCCTTGAGACAAGGTTGATCTCAAGGGGAAGGGAATGTCAGAATTGGAATAAATTGAAAGAATTATGAGCGAAAAGTAGTTAAAGTAGTTAATTAAATGAAGGGAAATCGATTTGGGGGATTAGGGCTTTAATTCATAATTAAAAGACTAGTCCCTAAACGATGTCGTCCTATTTAAATGCTTTTAAATTACCTGTCGTTTTGGGGCAAGCCCAATTTAGAAACCTCAGCATCCCGAATTGGAAAGAAAAAGAAGAACCAATACTCGATTGCTCACGAAAGAAAGAAGGAAATCATCTCCACTGTTTATCTACTGATAATGTCAGCAAGAAATGACATGGAGGGGAAGGATCTTCATGGGAATCTGAACCCTAACTATAAAAAGGTCAGTTGGAGCTAGGAGGAAGATATTCAGAAAAATATCCCAAAAGTGGCAGCAGCCATTACTTCTTCCTCGTGAGTTCTTCTTCTCCCTCTTGTCTTCATTCATTCATTTCCCCCCTCAGATCATTCTCTTTCTGTTACTAAATGGAGTATTGCTGGTTGTAGGAGTAATGGTGGTCTTTGCAGCTTTGGATTCACAATAGAGTTTGCCTCTTAAACTCTACTAATTTCATAGCTTTCAGTATTGTTTTCTTTAAGTATTAAGTATTGTGATCCTTCTTTCTGTGAATGATAATAGATTAGATGATGACGATGAGTAGTTTGTATTGAGAACTCATTTTATTCAGTTTAATATATCAAATCTATTGTCCATTTTCTCTCTTGTTTACTTGGTGATCTGAGACTTGAGTCTCTTAGCTGTTTGTGTGGTTTAGAATGAGTCATTGTCCTTGTGGAATCCTTTGGGATATCATAAGATGTCCAAGGATGAATTTTGAATTACTAGTTATGGGCCAATTAGATTAACTTGTGACCATGTCTTTATGGATTATATGATAAACTATAGCTAAATTCATGAGCGGACTCAAATTAGATCCAAGATCAACATAGTTAAGTTTGGACCTTAGTTGAAAATATCTAAACTCAACGCTATAGAAATCAACTTGGGTCTTAATTTAGTGGGTTTGAGCCAGTACCCAATATTTTCATACTCATAAGATCCAATTTGGGTCAAGATAAACTTTTCTATGCTCAGATTTAGATTGAGTCTAGACTCATATGGGTAGGATCCAAGACAAGTATGGGACACAAGAGTTGTGGGTCTGAATTATAATTGTATAGATCCAAAATACTCAAGGACCCAAAGACCCAATTAAGATTATTTTATATTTTATTTTATAAGAACCCAAGGATATGATGCTAGTGTTAATGAACGGTGCATTTTTTTTTTCACAAAATATTTCGTTAATAATCGTTATTTATTTTATTTAAAAAAATATTCACGTTTCGATCGATATAACTGAATATCAATAGAATTATAAGTAAAATTAATGAGCGGACCCAAAATAGATTCAAAACCCAATGTGGTTGAGTCCGAACTCTAGTTGAAAAGATCTAGATCCAATCCAAGAACTTGTTTTTCTAAGGAAATTCTTTCTAGTCTCCACTTTATCTATGCCAGACAAGTCGTCTGCATTAGTATGACCTTTTATTCTTCTTAACACCCTTAGGCAATCTCAATCTAAGATATCAAGATGGTGCTGCTCTTTTTTTAAAAAAATTCCATGGCAAAAAGAGCTGATATTACTTCAGCTTCAAAGGGCTCCTGACTTGATTTCTGTGTATCCAAATCCCCAGTGTAATTTTTCCCTTGTCGTTTCTGATAAAAATAGCATTAACTGCATCGTGCTAAAAACAAATAAATCTCTTTATAAACTCTATAAAATTTGAATAGTAATTCGAAGAGAGCAAAAAAAGTATATTTCCCTTGCCAGTGATAATTTAAAAGAACATGTAACCCATGCGTAGCACATGTAATTATTTACAGTAACACAGTTTAGATTTTAAAATTCTAACGGCAGCATGTATTTTCCCTTAACTTTAATTAAAAAAATGTTGACTTTCTTTCTAATTAAAAAAAAGTTTACTCCCATACATAGTACAAGTCATTAGGCTAGTATAAATACAAGGATAGTGTTGAAGTTACTCAAGCTTAAATTATTTTTCTTAATTATTATATAGTCATATTTATACGTTCAATTTGGTATGGAGTAATTATTATATTCTTTAGGAAAATGATTAATGGCTAAGAAAAAATGTTAAAATTGGCTAAAAATTCATACTAACCAATATTCACTTATGTTTGCATGAGTGATTCAAGTTATTTACAATTTAACTCATAATTTAGTCAATTAATTGGCTAAGTCTCAATCACCTATCACAATGATTACCATATTCTTTAAAGGGGAAAAAGGGCAACAAATCCTCTGTCCCCGTTCCAGTCCCCAGCCAATCACAATTCACCATGTGTATATATAATTGAAAAAAATGTTTATATAGTAAATTTTAATTGGTTGGAGATTGGGATGGGGATAGGAATGGGATAGAGGATTTTCACCGGAAAAAAGGTATTATTTACCGATTTCGTGTCAAACCGGGATAGTATGCATCGCAGAACGAGAGCACCTCTCCTAAACGACGACAACAACAACCTTTGAAGACCACAATTCGTATAAGCAAATCTACATACGAAATTTAATGGAAGAATCAGAATCAAACTAAACCATATATTTACCTGAATCTTACTCACGTAATTCTTTCTTTGGTTCAAGTAACCGACCCTAATCTTTTAGGATTAAGGCTCGGTTGTTGTTGTATTTGCCAGAATCTTACTCGAAACATCAAGATAAGAAGTATAAAGACAGCAGAAGATCAGAAGTTATAGCAAACATTTGATAGTCAAGTTTTGATAAGACAATGAAAACAGCAAAAGACTCACAAGTTTCACATATTACATAAATAGTGATCTGCAAAAGCAAAAGGATTTTCTCATCAATCATCATACTACTAAAACATGTAATTGGAAGTCTTAGACATCACTGATCAAGCATAGCAGTGAGAAATTGGACCATAATAGCTTGTCTCCACATCTCACACTTGCTAACATCAGAGTCGTCGTTTTCTTCGTTGTCTGATTCAATTGCATTTGGTTGGCCTGCTAACACCGGTTCTCCTTCGACGAGCAAAGCTAGGCTCTCTGAATACGCGTCGACAAAACTCGAGTATTTGGTGCCAGAAATTTGAAGATTTGTAGTTTGTTCTGTTTTGGGATCATATGAAACTATATATCCATTTGCTAATGTCAACATTATATCACCCCCTTTCCTAAAACCCAAGATAATTCCTAAACTTCCAAGCTCAATGTTAAACATTTTTTCCCAAGATTTTCTCACCCCGCACTCTTCCATAACCCAAATAGTACATTTCTTGGTCCTAAAACGCCTATCGTAATGAAATACAGCAAGTTTCTCCTCACAAACACCAGCACAGATATTAATCGGGGATTCATTAACCAGAGGTTTGGGCAGAGGAATTTCATCAAACACCTCATCGCTAATGTCAAAGGACATAATCAGATTTTCCCTCTCACTCACCCTTCCCATTCTGTGTTTGTAGGCAAGCCAATGCACCTTCCCATTAAGGGGGGCTTGAGCCCAGAAGTGCTCAATAACCAAATTCTGTGGAAGATTAGTGCTAATCTCTCTCCAATTGCCAACACTAAGACAGAAAATCTCAACTATTGGTGGGACATTATACCCATGATTCCCTTGAACATAAGCTACCCTGACAACCTTAAAATCATTGTTTTTAGCATCATATCCAAAGCCAAGCATAAACATGTAAGGCCCAAAGCTATCGAAAATGGCTCGGGGAGTTGGAAGGGTAATTTTCCTTCTAATCAAAGGGTTCCATAACATGATCAAAGTAGTATACCCAAACATATCATCAGAGAGACAAAGTAGCCCATTGCAAAAACCAACAATTCTGAAGTAAAATTGTGCTAATCCACGAAATGGGAAGCTTATTTCGATGTCTTCCTCAACATCAAATGCTTCATTGTTTTGGTGGACAGTATAAATTTCAATTTTTCGCTCTTTAGAATAGTGCCTGATAAGAATTTTAGGAGCTGGGTTTGGGGATTTTGAGAGAAAAGCTTGGTGGGTGTGGATGGAAACCAATTGAGGACTAGAGATCAATGATTTCCATGATTTTGATACGCACCTGAATCTCATCACAGATTTTGCTGGAAGCCTTGCAAGGATATGAGTCACCACTTCTTGAGGTAAAAAATCCGACATTTTCTCATAAACAATTCTTGAAACTCTCTGAATCTTGTTTTATAAAGAAAACTAATGGATTTTTTTTTTTTTTACTCTCTCTAATGGAAGTTTTTTGAAGAAAACAAAAGAGAGTTGATGAATGAGGACAGGGAAGGTAGAAACGGAAATATTTACAGCGTGAAAGGACAAAAGGAGTTGATAAGGTTTAATGGTAAGGCTGTATTTCATCAGACATATCACCAAAAGAAACGCAAAAGCTGATACCTTTGGAGGAGCAGAATTGACTATCATCCAAAATGGAAACTTATCTCGCCAAAAGTTGCAAGTCATGGTAAATGTGTCATACATGTTCTCAACTACTTAAATTTCATAAAAAATCGTCTGTCAATATTTATGTCTCGTACTTTATTTCATCAAGTATTAATTTTTTTCTTTAAAAGTTTCACTATTTCTTTTAGATTATAATTTTTTAATTAAAAAATTAACACATATCAATTTCTTATTGATGAGATAAGAAACGGAACACAGAACAGGGACAAACAATTCTTACTTGCCATGGAGAACACACATTCTTTTGCTGAATCCACGAGCAGGCACTTCTTTTTACTCTTGTTTTCCCCTGAATCCACGAACATACATGTATAGGAATATGGGCAAATTGGCGCCACATGTCCAAAATCTATTTACGATTTTTACGAAAGGTTAAAAAATAATGTTTTTACACAGTTTTATCCAAAAATAATTTACAATTGGTGGAGTCCATCCTTCCGTCAAATATTGGGCTGGTCAACTGTCAATTCAAATTTCAAAGTTAGTCAATTATTTTAGTCTGATAGGCATTTTCGGAAAATTTGTAATGATAGACACTTCCCATTATCCGACCCATTTAAAACCCGGCCCGACCCATTTAAAAATCTTTTTGCAGATAAGTTATTAAAAAGTTCCAAATCTTTGAAATCCTCAAACAACTCGTGCCTTTTGAAAAATGAAAATTTACTGAAGATGGTGTTGTGTGGTGGTCTCAGAGGAGAAGATCGTCCAAATGGGTGGGGTCGGGTTGTAAATGGGTCAGATAATGGGAAGTGTCTATCATTATAAATTCCCAAAAATGCTCATCATATTAAAATAGTTGATTAACTTCGAAATTTGAATTGATAGTTGACCAGCCCAATTTTTTTACGGAAAGATGAATTCCACCAATTGTAAATTGTTTTTGGATGGAACTGTGTAAAAACATTGTTTTAGGACCTTTCGTAAAAATCGTAAATAGATTTTGGACCTGTGACGCCAATTTTCCTAGGAATATGTATTGTTGCAAATTATGAAGTTTCATAAGCTATTGTATCTCCTCTCAAATTTTATTTTGAAAAATAAAAATAGCCACTTCGATCATTAACGTTTTTCGCCTAGCTACTTTAGTCCAATTCAAGTTTTTAAACTTATTTCATCATGAAACATTTTACGGGCCGTCATTTTGGTTATTCCGTCAAAAACTTGTGTTAACACCGTCTAAAGTGTTTACATGTCCAAACGGCTATCTACCTTTCTCTCTCATCTGAGGGTAAAAATGAAAAAAAAATCTTACTCCCTCTTCTTCAGTCTCCTCATCTTCACCATCACCACCATTTTCATCCTTATCCCTTCCTCCATCACCGTTAACACCTACCATAAATACAAGTCATGAGACCCATAAGGTAGTCTTCTAACACAAACAAACCATTAAAAAAACCTTACACAAAATTATAAACTTCAGCACTAGATCAATCCAACAAGTCACAAAATATGACATATATATTCGAATGTTGATTTATTGTGTTCTACACTTTCTTGATTTTCTTCCTTGTTTTTTTTAACTAATGGGAAATTTTCACATTCTTCCAATTCAGGACAAATGGGTTCTGTGAGAAGCTTCATCCAGATCCAACTAATAGACCCATCACAAGGTCAATTGTAGCACTTCACCTAGATTCATCTTATTGTAGGTGTTATTATTTATCAGGAACGATTCTAGGGACTCCCTCCGAGATTTTTAAAAATACTAGTAGATATAATAATATATAGTAATTTTTATATGTAGTTCGATTTTTTTTATCAAATTCACCCCCTAAGATTTTTTTACAATTTTTATAGGTAGGTCGTCATACTATTGCAGTTTTTCGCCCCCCAAAATACAATTCCTGACTTCGTCCCTGATAGTTATGGAAGAAGGGATGAAGATGGTGGTGATGAAGATCATGAAGATGAGGGAGTACGATTTTTTTTTCATTTTTACCCTAGATGAGAGAGAAATGTAGACAGCCGTTTGGATACACGTCAGCACTTTAGACGTTAACCCATTTTTTTTACGGAATGACTAAAATGACGGCCCGTAAAAAGTTTGATGATAAAATAAGTTAAAAACTTGAATTTTGACCTAAGTGTAGGTGAAAAAACGTTGATGATCAAAGTGGCTATTAATTCTTTTGAGAAAACAAAAAAAATAAGAAAAGATTTGTTACCCGGCATGAGAATAATTTAGAGTAATGTCTTTTTTTCAGTTTTTTTTTTTACTTTTTTTACTTTTTTTGATATTGATTTTCTTTTCATTTTTAAAAGAGTAAAATTTTGAACTTTTAGTTATAAAATTGCTGCTATTTGAGTAGCTTAAGGTTGAGGCAACATTTGGAACAAGCAAGTAAAGAAGGCAGTATCGCTCAACACTACAACGAATATTAACAGAAGTCCTGGCTTGAAACCCGTTTTGCTAACTAAATCTAACTAATTTTGTTCGAAAATTGTTAATTTTTAAGGGGGTTGAGGTAATATATATTAGTAAGCAAAATATATATAAAAAAAAATGTGTAAACAAAACATGAAAATTATTAGTTATAGAAACTGAGAGCAGGAGAGAGGTTAATAAGTTACACGGGTTATTACGGGTAACACCGTAACACAACTAATTATAGAAGGAAAAAAATATATCCTAACTGAATAAATAATAGACTTTAGTAATATTATAGAGAAAATCGCTATATATATATATATATATATATATATATATATATATATATATATATATATATATATATATATATATATATATATATATATATATATCATTTTTCAGATTTTAAGTCACGTGTCATATTTTTAGGATTTTATGTTTTTAATTAGTTATAAAAATTTTGATTGGTTCAAAAAAATTGAACTATATTATTTAATTTAAAATTGGGGGAGGGGATTCGATCACACAACCTGCAGGTCAAATGTCACGCCACATTATCAACTACTCTAGTAAGTGTTGATAACTGTTTTATTTAATTATTTCAATAAAATTCTAATTTAAGTACACTTTTTCACAATCTCTAACAAATCCAAACTTTCTCTTTTCAATATTATTCAAGATCCCACATTGAAAGTTTATGAAGTTTTTAAAATTTTACAACATTATTAATAAAGGGGTTGAGAATGATTTTTTATTGAATGAATTGGTGGAGTTGTTTTTTATTCCATTAAATTTAGTGACAAATCCAATTTGCTTTCAAAAAAATTCATTGAAATAGTTAAAGTTTTTTTTTTTTAAGAAAATTAGTCCACTGAGTATTTTAGTTTCATATTGAACTCGAACTTGCTCACTAAACCTTTTTCTTTAAAAGAGTAAGAATATTAAAAATTAACTTTTGTTGATCGAACCATGTGATCTTTAGATTATCATTAGCTAAGTTGGAATTTTCCCAATGAAGGAGAGGTAGACTTTATTTGATTTTCATATTTTTTAATTAAACAATTGTTTTTCCAAGAAATCTATTTAAATTTACATTACATGTTTTCAGTTTTAACCAATAACAAGTCTCACAATCCACGTGTAATTTTATGGAATTTTTTGTTTTTAATTAGTTGAAATAATATGATTGGTTGAAATAATTTTTCATTTATTAAATTAAGAATATAGCTTGAAAGCTTTGACTTATTCAAATTAAATTGTTAATTTTAATATTTGTAATGATTTTTTAATTTTTCATATTCTATTTTATTCTCTCTTTTCAATACTATTCAAGATCCTACATTGAAAGTTTATTAAGTTTTTGAAATTTGACAACATTATAAATAAAGGGGTTGAGAATGATTTTTTATTGAATTAATTGGTGGAGTTGGTTTTTAGTCCATTAAATTGAGTGACAAATCCAATTTTCTTTTCAATATTTTCATTCAAATAGTTAATGTTTTTTATAAAGAATATTATTTCATCGAGTCATTTAGTTTTATATTGAACTCGGACTTGCTTATTGAACTTTTTTCTTTAAAAGAGTAAAAACTTTAAAAATTAACTTTTGTTGATAGAACAATGTGATTTTTAGAGTATCATTAACTGAGTTGGAATTTGCCCAATGAAGAGAGGCAGACTCTATTTGCTTTTCATATTTTTCAATTAAACAATTATTTTTCTAAAAACATTACCATCATGAGCCGTCATTGAAAGAAAACCTGGAAGGAATAATCTCTAGACTTAAAAGTCATTCAAGGACATGAAAGAATAATCGCAGAACTTTAGCAACCAATAAACTAATTTTGAATTTTCTAATTAGTTTAAAAGATTTTGATTAGTTGAATAATTATTTATCCATTAAATTAAAAGTAAGTTTGACAAATTTGTCTTATTCAAATTAAATTATATATTTTAATATTTTAAATGATTTTCATTTTTCCTATTCTAATTTTTTATTTCTATTTTTTCAATATTAATTAAGATCCCACATCGAGAGACTATGAAGTTAATCGAGCTATTTAATTCTTATCGTAACATTAACTGAATTAAAATTTGCCTAATTAATTTGAGAGGCGAACTTTATTTGTTTTTCGAATATTTCATATTTTACTTATTTAAAATAATTTATATATTTTAATATTTTTAATTTTCCTATTCAAATATTTTCTTTTACTTTTTGATTTCAATATTATTCAATATCATACATCGAAAGTGTATAAAGTTTTTATATTTTACGACATTATAAATAAAGGTAGTGGGTAGCATTGTTTTTTGAATGAATTTATTGAGTTGTTTTTTAGTCTATTAAATTCAGTGAGAAATCTAATTTACTTTTTAACTTTTTCAATCCCAAATTCAAAGTTTTATTTAAAGAAAATTCGTTCACCTATTCATTTAGTTTTCCGTTGAACCCGCATGCAAACTGCTCAATAAATATTTTTCATTAAAAGGGTAAAAACTTCAAAAAAAATAAATTTTAGTTGACCGAGTCATTTAACTCTTATCGTGTCATTAAATGAGTTTAAATTTCCTCAAAAAATTAGAGAGACGGACTTTATTTGTTTTTGGATGGTTCATTTAAACCGTTAATTTTTCAAGAAAACTTACAAAGCCGACCTTGAAGAATCATTGAAAGAATATTTTTATTTTACCATAAATGTTTTTTTGCTTAAAATACAAAATTCTTATGTATTTTTCTTTTTTCTATATAGGTCGGTTTGAAAAGCCAAACAAAAATATCAATGTAGAATGTCATTTTTCTCTTTTATGCTATTTAGTATTTTCTTAACGATTAAACTTATTCTCATGCACAGCACGAGTCATTAGGCTAGTGTGTCTCTGTGTGTGTGTGTGTGTGTGTCTATATATATATATACACACACACACACACACACAATATTTCTACTTTTTATAAATAGTTTAAACAATAAAATACAATTTTTTTTTAGCACAAACTATTATCGGGACTGCTAATTGTGTCAAATTAGTGATTGAGGCCAATTTTCTGTCGAAAAAAATCACGTGATAAGCACATGTCGACGGCTAAAGGGGGTATAATTGTCCAATTTTTTCATTCAATCCAGCCCAATTTAATTACCTGAACCGACTTGAAAAACCAATTCGACCCGTTGCTATTAATATAAGATCAACCAAATCCAACCGACCCATTTCTATGTCTTCTCCCCCTTTCTCCTTCTCATCTCTTAGGCAATTTCACCACCAATTCTTAAATTGTTTTTGAAATTGCTCAACCCCTTCTATAAATTCCTTAAACATCTTCTATCTCATCCCCTTTGATTCATTCTCATAGTAAAAATTACTCATTTTCGGCATTACATGTTGGATAATTTTTCTGGAATACTGAACAGAAAAAATAAAATCTGGATAGAAAATTAAATTCTAGACAGAAAAATAAAAATATGGACAGAAAATAATTAAATCTGGACAGAAAACAGCAAATTCTAGACAAAAATCTGGGCAGAAAAATAAATTATGGACAGAAAACAGCAATAAATAAACCTCAGAACCTGAACCGGTTTTTGGATTAAAATCCTGGACGAGACAACAGTAGTCCGCTTCCCCTTAAGTTCAATTTGTCCTGGCTTTTATCAGCTTCAGGCCTTTGTGAACAATGAACCCCCAAGGTACAACGCCCAAACACTTCTGTTTCTTTGAAACGAAAGAAACAAAACCTTCGAATCGATTTGTAACAGTGTGAAAACTCTTAGACACAATGCTAATGAAATGCAAGAAAACAAGGCAGAAATTTTTCAAAGGGAGAGGAGAATTTTTTTTTGAGGGATTTTTTTGGATGCTCAAAGCTGCTGAAGTTCTTTGCCTTTTATATGCACAATTGTATCTCAAAAAACTGCCCAACAGCTGTTTCAGCAGCAGAATTTGAATGCTGGATTTCCACATTTTCTGCTGTTACAGCAGCCATATTACAGCTGTTTACAACAACACTGCAGTAGCAAAAGTTGAACGTTTACAGCAGCCAACTTTGCTGCAACTTACAGCAGCAAAAAATGCAGCAAACTTTGAATATTCAAAACTCAAACCAGTAGAAAAAATGTGGCGTATTTTTGTCCGGCATTCGTGTACGCAGTTGCGCCTGCACACAAATTCAAGCTAATTCGGAATCGACAGACCTTTCGCTTGCACCCCCTGCGCGGGCGCATGCGAGGTTCTAACATGGGGCATAATAATAGTAATACAATTAAAACCCAAGTAAACCACTTTAACATATAAAGTGTATTTCTTTTTCATAAGTTTCCTATGTGGGATGTGAGTTTAAAAACTCATTTCCCACATTTCATACACCCCACTTTATACCAATTTATCATTCACACCAAGAATTGGTTTTCTCACATGTTATATATCATCACGAAACTTGCGCAACCCACTTCGTGATAAATTTAATAACATTCAAAACCGAGTGGTGTAACATAAATATTTATTAGCTCAAATATGTCCTCACGACACTTTAATTACACTTTAATATATAGAGAAAACCCAATTTCTCCAACATTACAGAAATCCAGACTATCTTCTTCATCATCAAATTGATCATCTTGTTGGAATGCATTATTTTCTATAAAGAGGCTCTTGAAGGTGAAGAAGTATGCACTTGATTATATGTTCTTCACTAGGTTACATATTCTTCATCTAAAAGCCATATTGAATAACTCATTTGCTTTCTTGCTCCATAAATGGAGCAAAATTTGGTCTATGATAACCCAAAGTGCAGAATGATCCCTGCATTCATATGCGAAGAACACCGATTTTATTGGATTTGTTGTAGTCGTTTACCTTGTACATCTTTATCTCCCCGTCTCTCACTTTTTTGTTTTTGTTTTTGTTTTTGGCTTTATGCATTTTAGATTTCAAACATGCTCTCTGGTTCTTGAACCACAAAATAAGGTTGCCAACTTGGCCGGGAAGAGACCGAGGAAAGTTATGGCAAATGGAAGCAATCTCGTAAATAGTTTGTGCTAAAAAAACTCTATTTTATTGTTTAAATTATTTATAAAAAAATTGAAATAGTTAATGTACATATATAACGGTTTTCTCTAATATTATAATTAGTAATTTTGTACATATATAAATAAAGTGTCGTAGATGATCCAGCGAGCTATAGATGATCCAGCGAGCTAAAAACGCGGGGACATAAAAAATTTCTTATACCCCCACCCCAACCCCCACCCCAACCCCAACCCCAACCTGTTCGTTCTCTTGTACTGATTCTGAAGAGGTTTCCTATTAATGATTAACTGCTTCTTCACCCGAAAAAAAGAAGGGGAAATGATGTTTGGCTAAATTCAATTAGCTAAAAATTGATTAAATTGGGTCAAAATTGGTCAATGGATAAAAATACCCCTCAAGAACTTATTAAAAAAAAAAAGACCTTGCTAGGCTACTAGAATTATTGGCTAAAAGATTGACTAAAATAGTGTCTTTGGACCTTTTTGCCCTTATAGTTGGGTGAATCCCTTATACTAGCAGTGGGTAAGATAGCAATTTAACATTCTCAATTTGGGGGTTTAGGGTTTCTATCCTCAAAATTCTAGTAGAAAAGCATTTTCCTAAAAAAAAAATAGCCCAAAAGTAAAAAAAAAACGTCTCAAAAGTCTTCACATCTTTTGAGAATGTGTCAGTAGCAGTCCGGTTCCAGTGCGAACACAAAATGTTTTGCATCGTGCGGAACAATTAATATCCGTCGGATCAAGAATCAAACAGCTGAGATCATTTTACGTAAAATAATATTTAAAATCCCATATTCAAGAGAAGTAATTGTGGCCATTGATGAACAACTCGTCAACGGTCCGTATTATTCTCTAGGGTTATTCCAAAAATATTTGTCACTTAACAACCCTAAGTCCACATATTATACATATTTATATATACCTTAAGTCCCTATAAAAATATTATTTGCAACCATAAGTATATAAATTATATTACTTTTAAGTCCCTAATGTTATAAAACTTTAAAAATTAAACTCGCATAGTATATTTTCATTTCACAGTTTGACCCACAAGTTTCTAATTAAATCTTTTAAATTCACAATTTGAACCAAAAATCATGAAATTAACTTTAAAAAAATTATAATTAGACCCCTAACTAATAACATATTCATAATGATCATCATATAACCTTGGAAGTTTACTAATAAGTGATTGACGTATATATAAGTATAACGAACTTTGTATGTGTACGGTTAGAGTTTCATAGTACTAATAAAAAATAGATTACTTACAACGTTTTCATATTACTAATAGTCTACAAACAATCTTATAACCTTGAAATTGATTTACATTGTTAGCTTGTTAAGAGTAATGTTATAACGTTAAGATATATTTAAGAGTAATGTTGTACCATGAGAGTGTATAAGTTGTCTCAATCACTATAAAACATTCTTTCAAATAACGAACCATTCCTAAATATAAGATTTTCATTACATGTTGCGTAAAACATGTACATACTTACACCGTTAGCTTCTAAATTTTTCATAGTACCAATAGCTTAAACGTTGTTGATATATAATGAACCATGGAAGTACATTTTGATTAGAATATTAATGTTGCTTTATTTAAAACTTATAGTCTTAATTTTTGCTTCATTAATTTTCGCAACATGTAATAACAATCTTATATTTAGGAATGGAGCAGGTCCACAGGTGGGGCTATGCACCAAACCCCCTAAAAATTTCCAACTAATCACTAAGTACACGTATTGTATTTTGGTGAATCCGGTCCACGAATCTATCGTGGACTTGATACACCCTACACCCCCACCATCTTCTTCACACCCACCGCAGCACCATCTCCACGCTGCCCCCACCCCGTTCTAGTCTCCCTCTCCGATCAAGAACCCTTTTTCTTTCATAAGATCAAACTTAAATCAATCAATAATCCCAAATATTCAGTCAAATCAAACTAGAGAAATAAACCAAAATCCCACTTGAAATATATATTAAAAAAAAAACCCAGAAGAAATCAAAGGATCAATTTTTTTGGCCCATAAAAAATACTTTGAAGGTTAAATTCTATTTTTTTGGCAATACAAATTAAACAGGAAAATGGGGAAAATTTTAAAAGGAATGGATTTGGTTTCGTCATGATTGGCCTGCAAAATCTATCAAGAGCTTCAAGTCATGGAGTCCATTTACTACCTGAAATTCCTCTCTGTAAACTTGGAAAAGCAAGTGGGGTGAGAGATGGTGCTGGGGAAGAAGGAAGAGGGGTAGGGGTGGGGTAAAATTAAGACAATAGGTTTGTAGAGTGGGATACAAAAAAAAAAAAAAAAAAAGAAATTTGAGAAAAATCAGTGAGAGCATAATTGATAATGAAAATGTCAAATTGAGGATTTTAGCCAATAGATTGGCTAAGACTTAGCCATATAGCACTTCCCAAAAAAAAAAAAAAAACCACATTTGGATTCTACTGAATTATTTGTGAATGAGCAAACAAATCACATCATTCATAAAGAAACTATGAAATAAACAACTCAATGATTTTACTGTAATTACTCACCAGCCCTTTTAATCTTGTACTCGTCAAAAGACATGAGGTACATAAGATACAGTAAGACAATTGTCCATGGCGTGTCAAAATGACGCTATATTTTCTACTTCGTTTTGTTTCGAATTGTGGACTCTTTCAATGAATTACAGGTTTAAGAGGATGAGCTCTCAGTTTTGATAAATCCAAACTAGCATCCAACTCTTCATCCAATTCACCAACAATGCTTCTGGAAGAGTGAGAGTAGATAACAACCAAATAAGATGTGCAGATATATATAATACCTAGTAAACAGAACATAATAATTACTGTCACCACTGAAATGATAAGTAGGAGGAAGACAATGTAACATACATGTTGTCCCCCCTGATGATGTAAAGGCCCAAAACAAGTTGCTGAACACCTTCCTGCAAATAACAGCATATTATCAACATAAGCGCAAGAAATAACTTTACTTTTTGTCGACCTTTTTCTTCTTTTTTCCTTTTTTTTTTGGTTTGTGTGGTCCCTTTTTGGTGGGTTAGGGTGCAGGAAGACCAAGGGGGGTAAGGACCACAAGCCATGAGACATTCAATACACCAGAAGAGATGGATAAACCACGACGAGATAAAATGAAAACGGTACTGCACTAGTTTAGACTTTAGATAGGCTTCTATGTGATGCATCAAAACTAATATTGCAAAAGTCACTAGTCGGTCGGCAGACAGGGGACTAGCGACTAGTCGGACTAGTCGGCGATCCTAAATTACAACGTTATAAAATTATAAAGACTAAAACGTAATTTTTGAAAGTTATTTTGGACTATTTTACAAGTTATTTCTAAATTTAGGACTTTTTCATAATATAAGTATTTGATAGGATTTATGTGATAATTATTTATATTGCCATTTTAGTCCAAGGTATATATAACCTCTTAATCCAACCCTAGGAAGAAGAAAAGTCGTTTTTCTCTTTCCAGCGGTGCCCTTCTTCGGCGCTTTTCTTCTTCTCCGGCGCCTTTCTTCTCTCTCTCTCTCTCTATTGTTTTTTCCGTTCAACGTGTGGCAAAGAATAGCTTCTCCGACTTTTTCTCCAGTGCCATATGTCCAGTGTAGCAGATCCATCACCGCCGCTTGCGGTTCTTCTTCTCCGGCGCATCGCCGCCGACTTTCTTCTCTACAGGTATGTGTTTTCGCTCAATCTCTTTGGTTTTCCTCCCGATTTTTGACCGACTAGATACTAGATCCGACTTTTTGACCAATTTTTTTCAAAGACCCTTTTTGCCCGATTTTTTGGATTTCTAGGCGGCCACCGGCCGACTACCGACTAGTCCCCGGCTAATCGGCCGACCAGGCCGAGTTTTACAACACTGATCAAAACACTACTGAATCTGACAACTCAGTTTCCTCCCATGTATTACGCTGCCGCCAAAAAACAAGTACCAAAATATAAATCTTCTGACAATCTTTTACAGATGATAAAACCCCTGCATCTGAAAAATATAAGTTTCCTCCTAAGTATTACAATGCAGCCGAAAAACAAGTACCAGAAGATAATTTTTTGAAGATCTGTTAAAGATCAACTTTAGCAATCCAGGTCCGATGGTTCTTGTTCCAAATATGCTCACAACATTTGACATTTTCATAAGAGACCCTAAAGTAGATCATGCTCTTTTCAAGCCAAAAGAAATATCCTCTCACAACATATTCAACTATATCAAGATGTTGAATTGCGCACAATCATGAAATTTAATAAGGACACGATCACTTAGTTGTGGAAAATGAAGTTAGACAAGACAAGAAGTAGTGAAGATAAAACAGAAGGAACCATACATTTTGAAGTAGCTTATTTAGTCCTTAAAACAAACTTGCAAACAATTCAAGAGACTTTGAAGGAATCAGCACCACAGGAAAACATCATGGTATTCAAAATTCAAGGTCTTAATCAGATCCATAGTCAAACCTTTGTGGAATACACCCGCTCGTGAGATTCATCAAGTATTATATTTGTAGCTTGGTCAAAGCCTTTTAATATTCCCTGCAAAAGAAGTCATCAAAATACGCCACATAGTTTGTAGTTGTACTAGAACTTGCAGAAAACAAGAAGGAAGCTCACCACTATGTTACGACCATCATTTGTGATAACAGAAATTGTTTCTGGCAAAAAAAAACAAAAAAAGAACTGTCAAACTTAGTTAAGCCAAGAATAACAAAAATTCAAAACATTCAGTCACAGGGATATTGGGCAAGTAAACCATAGCGTTGAATTTCTTTTCATTACAAGTCAATAATATAATAGAAAAAAATATCCACTGGCATATCAAGAAAGAATGATATACGGTATAACAGGCTAAGAATAACATACGGTCTACAAGAGACTCAAGCCCAAGTCCAGTTGACATCTTTGTATCTCCAACACGAGTAGACAACGAATTTTTTCAATGTACAAAATCTATCTTTGTCGAGTCTGCTAAAAAAGAAAAAAAAGAAGCTAAAACATTCTAAGGTAATCATTAAGAAAGTGTCCATATGGTAAAGATAAGATAGCAAAAGAACGTGATGCATACTAATCAATTACCTCAGAAGTGATGACAGAAAGTCCCAAGTATATGCAAATTGTCTGGCAGCTAATTAGATACCTGCACAGAGGCAGTTAAATCACTACATTGGATATTTTACAGAGAAGAAACTCAAGCCACATTGTCCCGAGAACTTGAGTTCCAGATATCTTATATATCCTATAAATTACAAAAATGAAAAGGTGAAGGGGAGTTGCGGTCTATTTGTTTATGAAACAATTAATGACAGATACATAAAAATTTCAGAGTCTAAAGGATGCACTGGCTAGAAATTTAAAGTAATTGAAAGAATCATATTTCATAACATACCACCAGAAAAACATAATGAGAATCTGAATGTAGGATTAGCTAAGTTGAAATGTTGGATTTTCTTTTCATAGATATTAGAACTTCAATTCTGATGATCTATGATGTTCTGCTGCATTACAGAAACTACCTGTCATACCTTTAGAGACTTGCTTTAAATCATTTGAACAAAGTTGAGATACTGAAAACTAAAATAGCATAGCAACCACAACATCTTAATTTTCTAACTACGGAACACCCAACAATAAGCAAACAAGGAACATAAACTTGAATTACTCATTAAGAAACAAAATTCACAGAAAAGCCAATCTTGCAATAGTCTGGATTCATATATTTCCTGTCTCAGGCATCCCTTTTGAGAATCTACCTTTGCAATTAAAATTCAGAAAGCAGATTCCTTTAAACCCAAATTCCAATAACCCCCCAAACAGAATCAAAACAATGGTAATTCTTCTTCCAAGAACTCAGCATCTGTATCTCCTTCCTTTTAATAAAACTTACACTAGTGCTCATAAATTGTCCAAAATTCTTAATTGCTAAAACAAATAACCTCTGGTGCTATAATCCTATAAAGGGTCCAAGTTTCTTAACCAATCAAGACTAAAATTCAATAGAAAAACTTTAATAAGATCATAGAGTTGTTTTACTTGGTTCAGACATTTTATCAAACAGATAATGTGCTATTCAAAAATCACCCAAACAGAACACAAGAAAGAACTTTATGCCACTACTGTCTGTGTGGAAATACGTACGTGAGAAAATTCCTTACAATGAAGATGAAAAAGCATAACAATTAAAGAGGGCGTTTCGAAATTCTTCAGCTCCCGGCGAAGGGGTTTTTGGGGGTTGTCCCGAGCTCGTCAAAGCTTAAAAGTTTTGCTAAGTTAAACCAACTCTTCACAGCTTAAAAGTTAAACCAACTCTTTTTTCTTGTTTTTGTTTTTTTGATAACGGGCCTCAATTTTTTACGGGTAAAAAACCCAAATAGGTCTGGAGCTTTGCATGGGCCTGACCCACCTTTTTCATAAAGGTCATGACATGGCACCCAAAAATTGGGGACAAACATTTTTGTCCAGAACGGAAGTGCCACTTTCGTCCTGGGGTCATAATGGAAGTGGGACTTCCGTCCTGGGCTGATGTGGCACTTCCCAGACGCGCCTCGCCACGTCAGCTCAGAACGGAAGTGGGACTTCCGTCCTGACCGTGAATTTTGATGAATTTTTGATACATTTTGATACATACACACTAGCAAAATACCCTTGCTATGCACGGTGAGAGATCACAAAATAAAAAAAATTATATTGTTCATACTCAATAACTGTGAACAACATATTTATGGTATGTACTCTACATTGAAAAAATTGAAAACATGTTATATTATATGCACGGAATAAAAATATTCTAAAGTAAACTACAATTAATTTTTGTACAATTATATTTTTGCTCATTAAATTGAATGCTTTCATCCAGAGTAATTATATAAAATAATATATGATATGTGCACCATGGCTCCAATGCGGAATAGGTATTTGTTCCTCATGTGCGGGACGAATTCTCAGTCTAGGATTAAATATTTTACGGTTGAGATTGATTTAAAAAAAAACACTTGTTCTGATGTACAACACAACACAAGAAAGCATATGTATCAAAATGTATAAAAAATTCATCCAAAAAAAAAAAAAAAAATTCACGGTGAGGACGGAAGTCCCACTTCCGTTCTCATCTCAGAACGGACGGAAGTCCCACTTCCGTTATGGCCCAGGACGAAATTGGCACTTCTGTTCTGGACAAAAATATTTGTCTCCAATTTTTGGGTATCATGTCATGACCTTTATGAAAAAGGTGGGTCAGGCCCATGCAAAGCCCCATAAATTATCCTACTGGATAGGTTACCCTGCCGTGTACAATGGGGTTTTTGATGGGCTTGGCCCTTATTTTTTTGTTTTGGTCCCAAATTGACCCAGATTGTAGAAGTGGTGTAATTTTGGCATATACTAACTCAGATAACTCGCTTTCATTATTTAAAAAAGAATTGTCTGAATCCTTCTTTACTTAGGAGGTGTATTCAAGGAAAATTCTGATATAGACCTGGCCTACCACTTGTTCATGGATCACTTGGTCCAGAATTAACCACATCACCTCTTTTGATTTTAAAAAAAAAAATTATCATAAGGCCCCACCTGTTTTTATTATTTTAATCAAAACTGTGATGTGGCTAATTCTGTACCAAGTGATCCATGACCAAGTGGTAGGCCAGGTCCATATCAGAATTATTCGTGTATTCAATCCGAATTTTAACTGATTTTTAAAAGTCTATGGATTCTACTGACTTTATGGATTGTTTTAACTCTATGCAGAGTTTATGCAGATTATATCAGATTGATTTATTATGATTTCTTTAGATTTATAAAGTCTATAGATTATTTGAATAACACCAAAAAATAAAGAAAAAACATATTTAGTGGTGCATTATACAGATCCAGCGGTGTTGAATTTCCAAAGTCAATATATATGCTTATCAATCTTTTTGAATTAAATCATTTTGTTAAAAATTTAAAAAGTTTGGTGATGGTCTTTGATTTTCTTTTGAGATCACGTAACTACGGTTATTTTTTTAGATTTATTTGTTCAAGGTTTGTATTCAAGAATCGTCAAGGAAAATTTAGAACTCGTGATATGTTAAACATCTTCCCTCCATTCATACAAATAGATGAATCAAATAAAAAGATTGTGTATTAACCATGTAAAGTGTGAAACTATAGTATTTGTATTTTGGACGATCATCATAAATAAATCCATGTATGGTCGATCTTGGAGGCTTGAGAATCTCCTTCCTACAAGAACATGTCTTTTCTTAATTGTACGTTAAAAATAAGCACATACATCATCTCTAACCCACTTCAACGGTGGGGTCCGTACATCGACCCCGAACTATAAGAAAAATCTAACTCAGTCTATCTTTGTATTAGAATGAGTACGAAGCAAAGCGTAAAAAATAAATTAGACAACAAGTAAAAATACAGAGTTAAAATATTTTTCTTTTTGTTTTTTCAATTTAATAATGAAGTTCCTCTGGATTCATCTCATTTCTTTTATTACTCCAACCATGCACAAAATGATTAGCAGTATTGATCAAATAAAAAAATAAACAAGATTATTCAAAATTCATTGATCAAAATAAACTTACATAGTTCTAATACAATATCTAACATTGGATATATATCCAATGCATCTTAAACATTGTCTCTAAAAGAAATATGACTCTGAATTTCTTCCATACAAAAATGGTGAATAAATAAGGTTCAAATGAGTAGTTTTTGGATAACGAAAGCCCATTAGTTTTCAATGAGAACTTTCAAATCCCAGTACTTCTACTGCATCCAGGAGCCTCTTTCTATTGTATGCGTGGGAAGGTTTCCTAGGGATGCATTTTCCCTGATTCCTATCGGGTATTTCACATGGATCCCGAGGTTTTTCATGCTCTACTATGCCATAGAGTATGCGAATTGGTGTTGCTGCATCAATATTGGGAACCCTTTGGGAAATTAGAAACAGTGTAACAAGGAACACAAGAGTCATCCCTCTATATGCCATCCTCGTTGAATATCAACCGACGACCAATCTTGATTTTACAATATGTCAATGTAACAAAAGTCGCGATTGATTGTGTTGCCAACGAAGTGGTATTGTATGATTTTTTTCAATTTTTTCTTAACGATATATATATATATATATATATATATATATAGGAGAAATTTCCTTAACTAGTATTAAAAAATTCCACACTTATTGTCCTATTTTTTAGAGACTTTTAAGGTTTTTCAGAAACTAGTGAAAAAGCTTTCTCCAAGAATATGAAACCAGTAGTTTCTTCCAGTTCAATCGTTAATTGAGTAACTAACTTGATATATGGCAAAGAATGCATATAGCTTCTAAACAAAAAAGACCTCTTATTATTGTAGAGAATGAATCTTTATAACGACATTTACTGCAATTAGAATTTCATAGAAAGAATATTTGTGGAGTTTTATTCATTCATATTATTCAATATTCCAATTTACTTATTAGAAATCTTTCCTCTTTTTTCTTTTTGTTTTTATAAGGAGAAAACAGAGAAATTTTATTTAATATATATGTGCTGAAACAGAGAAATCTTTCCTCTTGCTTGTTGGATTTCTTCAACTCAATCATGATAAGGATAGTGTAAAACACAAGAGGGGGGGTGAATTGGGTTTTAACTAATCTTGCCAACTTTTTTGATTCTTTGCAATGCTATTGTAAGTTTAAGCAAGATGATTGAAAGCAAAGTAAAACCCAATAACAAGACAAAGGATTTAGAGTGGTTCGATTCACTTAGAATCTACATCCACTACCTTGAGCCGCACCCAAGGATTTGCAACAACTTCACTAAGAAGATTTTACACTTGTGGCTAACTCACTAAGAGTTTTACAATCACAACCACAATACCAAGAAACTCACTAAGAGCTTGCCCACACTAAGTAGGACTTTTACAACAATTACCCAATCACAAAGAAAGGGAGAAATGAATGTTTAATACAAAGAATATTCACTCTTCTAAGTGAAAGATTAATACCTTTGAAGTACAAGAATTGTTGCTCTTTAGAACATATGAATTCCACTCTTTGTCTTGCTTTTGAAAGATTGCTCTTGAATGATTTAGATCATGGAAATGGAGAGCATTTACTTTGAGAGTGTTTGGACTTGATAAGGAATCAATGTAAAATGTATTTTCAAGTCATAGCATGATTCTCTAGCTTTGGAGTATAAATACATTTCAAAATAGGCTGAAAATCGAGTCTCCAACGGTAAAAAAACGGCTAGTAAAAGACAGAGTTCGGTTGACCGAAGGTGAACTTCGGATCCACTTTGGGTACCTCGGTCGACCGAGGTTGTGTATAGGTCGACCGACCTATATTTGTTATGCTCTCAGTTTCTCGACGGTTGAACCGAACTTGAGCTCGGTTGACCAAACTTCCAAAGTGATTTTTCACACGTTTTGAAATCTTTTGAAGTCTATTGAAGTCTAAAAAGGTTTTCCTAAAAGGTAACAAGTAAGAATACTTGGAAAACTTTTCTAAAAGACTTATCTATGAAATCAAAGGCTTTTTGGATAAGAACACATGTAAAGATCATTTTGAAACTTAAGCCTTTTGAAAACGTGTTTGTGTGAATGCAAGACTAGAGTGTAGAGCTTATGTTCATGAGAGCTTTGGTTAGAGCTTTCTAAGATAAATACTTATAACGACAAAGCTAATCTGACCAAACCTAAGTCTTCAATCTTTAATCTTGATGGATGAGCCTTGTATAACTTTGAATCTTGATAACAATGGCTTTCAATGGCTTGATTGAAGTACTTAGAGCTTCCATAACGAGTTCCGATATTCTATCACAAATATTAAGATCATTAGACACAACATTAAAAGTTTGTCCAATATCAAAAACTGAGTTTGTTCGCCCTTAGGGCTTACAGATAGTTTGTTAAAAAAACAAATCGTGAATATTTGAATCAGTCTATTGTCTGAGTGTCTTATAAAGCTAATAAGATGCAATAAAAAATAATTAATATGTCATGTAATATGATCCATATCCAACTAATTAGCATGTTCATATAAATAATTAATATGTCGGTGAAGAATACGAAGAGAGCGTGTGTGTGTGTGTATATATATATATATATATATATATATATATATATATATATATATATATATGAGAGAGAGAGAGAGAGAGAGAGACTTTAACAAATATTTGTGATTGGGTTTTGTTTAAAAAAGTTAATTTGGTTTTGTTTACATCTAAAGAGATTGAGGTTCTTTTCGACGGGGGAATTAAGAAAAGGTATCAAAATTGTTTGGACAAATTTTGTAGATTGAATTCCTTAATTGAAGTTTGAGAAGGGCATGATTTATTTGATGAATTGGGTTCCTGTCATGATTTATTTGGTTTAGGTGTTGGCAATGAGCATTGAGAAATTTACTGAAAGCGAAGAGTACTTTACATCAGTAAGTTTGAACCTGATGAAGAGTTTAGAGTCGCTAGCTGACTTAAGTACTTTTGTTGTTTTTTCGAGGAACATAGTTAGAATGATGCCTTCTTGAATACATTTGAGATTTGCTACGATAGCAAAGGGTGTTGGGACATCCATGACAAAGCTGTTTTCACAAGATTTGTTTGTCAAAAATGTCACTTTTGGATGGTTATCTTCAAAGAATGTGAAGATATACTTGTATCATTTCTTTTGGGGTCGGATAACATTATTTTCCCCATCGGTTGACTTTCCCGAGTATATGGTAACATTTTCTGTCTAACCTGTGGATCCGACATACACTTTGCTTTCCACACCATTTACCTTCCCATCAGTTGTATGTACAAGTGTTTTAGAAACATCATATGCTTGGTATTTAGTCCAGATAAAATTTTGCACTTTCCTGGATGTCATGTGGGTGCATTTCTTGTAGACGGGTCCACTGAAGTTTTCTGTAGCACTGGAAATGTGTGTTTAACTGGACAAGCATGCGATCAACAGGATGTGCCAGTCAAACAGAAACCCTGCTGAAGAACAGTGAAACTTTAGTAACCCGTGGTGATTAGAGTTTTCTCAGAAAAAGTCTGAAAATAATCTGATTCCCTCAAGTCTTGTTCTATGCCAAAATAAATTTAAACGATAAAGAATAGTTTGAAAGAAATAAATAATTGAAAACCTTTTGATACAAAATGAAACACATTTTATGATAATGACCAATAGTTTAAAACTTATGTTCAAAACATTCCAAGTCTTTTGAAAACATATTATACTCGGTGCCATTTCTGAGTGATTCAAACTAAGTGGGCAAAAGTTAGAGTTTACAAGATATACCCATTAATACCGAAACTTAAATCTAAAACTTTAAACTTCAGTGGCAGGCCATTCATGAAACAAGCTCCAGCTGCAATATATTCAGCTTCAGCAGTGGAGAGAGAAACACTAACTTGTTTATTGTTGTGCCAAGACACCAGAGGGTGCCCTACGAAGTGACAATTTCGAGTAATGATTTTTGCGTTCAATTTTACATCCAACATAATCACTATCTGTGTATCAAACTAGATCAAAAGTCATAATTCTAGGACACCACAATAAAAAAATCAATTGTCACAATAAGGTAGCATAAGATTCTCTTGACAGCAGTTTGGTGAGATTCCTTTGGACAAAATTAAATTTGGCACATAGGAAAACAACAAACATGATGTCTAGACGACTACCTATAAGGTAGAATACCTTCTTACCTTATCGTCTTTGTCAAGTTTGATTGTTAAGCTCATGGGAGTGTTGCATTCTTCTGAGAAAATCTCTTAAGAAGTTCTTCGGTGTATTTACCTTGTTTTTATAAATGTGCCATCTTTGGTCTATTTGATTTGAAGTCCTAGGAAGAAGTTAAGTTCTCCATTCATGCTCATTTCAAATTTATCATGCATAAGCATAGCAAAGTCTCTGCACAAGGATTCAATAGTTAAACAAAAATTGATATCATCAATGCAGATTTTAAAATGTAAGGTGTCACTGGACTCATTTGGCTTTATGAAAATGGTGGTGTCCACCCGACCTCTAGAAAACCTATTTTCAAGAAGAAATTCGTTGAGTCTATCATGGCAAACACGAAGAGTTTGTTTTTAGTCCATATGGAGCTTTGATAAGTTTGAAAACATGATTTGAAAATTTTTCATGAATGAATCATGGGGTTGTTCCAAATAGACTTCTTCCTCAATGAAACTGTTTAGAAAGGAATTTTTCACATCCATTTGTTACATAGTTAATCCTTTGAATCATGCAAAGGCAAGTTGGATTTTGATAGACTCAAGCCTCAGAATAGGAGCAAGCGTTTCTTAAAATCAATGCATTCTTCTCGATTATAATGGGCATTCAAGCCAACTCACTAGAAGTTGTCAATTAATTTTCGATCATTGTTTCCTTATTTGTTATCTTACATATATCTATGATAAGATAATCTATAAAAAAGAGGGATCGAAGATATTATGTTATAACTTTACTATCATTTTTTTTGAATTACTATATAGACTATATTCTTTTATGTTTTAGCTACGCATGTAGATCACACGTGTAAGGTTCATAACAAATAAAAAAAATAAAACATTTTTCATAACGTCTTAAATTCAATTAGTGGACAAAAAATTTCATAATCGTTTATTGCATCTGGCCTCTCATCCTAAGAGAAATTTCGGTCTACATAGTTATAATATTTCTGCTAAAGGATAGATGATATGAAAAAAAACATATAATTGAAAATGAAAAAAATAATATGCATACACTCTTTATATTTGTTATCATTCCCAATAAATAACTAGGGCCCAAAAGCTCTTATAATCTCGGTCTAAATATAAATGGTTCAAAAGATCTTATATTGGAATCATAAGTGACGAGTGAAGTTATCCATTACAAAATCATAAGAAACATTAGAAAGTATGGTGGCATAAGATTTTTAAAACCTAATTTCACAAAGTTTCTTAACTCAATAATAACACTTATATTTTTGGGGAAATTGACATCTTGTATTAGAAAAACAAAACAAAACATTTGAAGAGAAAACTTGAATCGAGGGGACCCTACCTGTTTTATGAAATGAAAACATTAAATTACCCAAAATAATAAAACACACTACAACAACAATAGTTTTTTGCGACTTTTTTTACCAACGTTTTTTTTTTTCAAACGTCGCTTAAAACTAAATAGAGTAAGTTAAAGCAACAATTTTTGCAATCGTCGCTATTTTTAAATTTTATACAACATTTCATGCGACAATTATAGTAATTGTTGTTCTTACATTTTGATGTTATTTAGCGACATTTACATTAAATGTGGTTATAATTTGTTAAAGTGCGACTCATATGGCGATATTTATATATTATGTCGTTAGATCTTGCGACATTTTCATACCAACCTCGCTATAATTCAATTTTTACGACGTTTCATAGCTACAGCTATAATAACTGTTGTTCAAATCGACATTTACATTAAATGTTCTTATAAATTGTTAAATGTTGCGACTCATATAGCGTCATTTATATACTATGTCGTTAGATCTTGCGGCATTTTCATACAAACGTCGCTATATTTCAATTTTTTACAACGTTTCATAGAGACAGTTATAATAACTGTTGTTCGAATCAATATTTTTATGTTAATTAGCGACATTTACATTAAATATTTTTATAAATTGTTAAATGTTGCGACTCATATAGCGACGTTTATGCACTATGTCGTTAGATCTTGCGGCATTTTCATACAAACGTCGCTATATTTCAAATTTTTACGACATTTCATAACGACAGTTATAATAACTGTTGTTCGAATAAACATTTTTATGTTAATTAGCGACATTTACATTAAATATTTTTCTAAATTGTTAAATGTTGCGACTCATATAGCGACATTTTTATACTATGTCGTTAGATCTTGCGATATTTTCATACAAATGTCACTTTATTTCAATTTTTTAAAACATTCCATAGCGTTAGTTATAACAATTGTTGTTCGAATCGACATTTTGATGTAATTAGGTAGCAACATTTACATTAAATATTGTTATAAATTGTTAAATGTTGCGCCTCATATTGCGACATTTATATATTATGTGTTTTGATCTTGCGACATTTTCATACAAATGTCGCTATATTTCAATTTTTACGACGTTTTACAGCGACAATTATAATAACTGTTGTTCAAATCGACATTTTGAAGTTAGTTAGCGACATATACATTAAATGTTGTTATAAATTGTTACTTTTTGCAACTCATATAAACACATTTATATACAAATGTCGTTCGATCATGTGATATTTCATACAAATGTCGCATTTTTATTTTATATGACGTTCTAGCGTCGGTTGTCATAAATAGTGTTCATACAGAAATTTTGATGTTAATTAGCGGCATTTACATTAAATGTTGTTATAAATTGTTACTTTTGCAACTCTTATTGAGTCATTAATATATTATGTCATTATATCATGTGACATTTTAAGACAAACGTCGTGATATTTAAATTTCTACGAAGCTTCATGGCGACAATTGTAATAAATGTTGATTACATGGGCATTTTAATGCAGTATAATTCTACATAAGATTTTAAATCCACAAGTCATATACAAGAATATCACTCATTTAAACCCAATGACTTTTCTAGTCTAAAGTGGATATCATTTCAACGGCATGACAAAGTGGAATTTTACTAACAAGCTAAAGAAATACACACAAAATAAAAAGAAAAAAGAAACGAAAAAATGAGACAAATAATAATACAAGAATGCAAGCTAACTAAAACAAATTGTAAAATTTCCATAAAGATTGAAACTCTACATTTTCTGACCAAGAAGAGAAATCAAAAACATGTCCTGATAACTAATTATGAAAGTAATAATCAAAGACAATTGATGAATCTTGTCAACGGTACAACCAATTACAAGCTACTAAACCTCTACCAAAAATAACATTATCATTCCTTAAAAATTCATTTAGAGTATATCTAAATCTCTACCAATTCTATTTAGTATATCACTCGCCATCCCTCCAGTCATCCGAACAAAAGAAAAATAAATAAATAAATAAAACCAAAAAAAATAAAACATTACTTTTCGAACTTATACCAAATTTTATTCTCAGGAGGGATCATTAATTAGATTAGCCTTTACTGTTCTCAACTCAAATTATAGGAAATTTTGTGATTCAAACTCTAACAACACTGCATACTGCACAAAATAACAAGAAAAAGAAACTAATTCAGATTAGGAGCATAAATAAGAAGAAACAAAGTTTAAGTTCGCATAATCAAACATCTTAGTTAGACACAATACAAATTACAAAGATATAGCAATTCTAAATAGGACAACACTCAATGGCATAAAAAATATTTTTTTTAAAAAAAAGATATAAAAATTTGAGAAATCAAGCGACTTACCATCAATAGCTCTCGATCCATTACAATAAAAGCTGCTATGTTACTCATATTACGTTGATGATAAAGAATGTGGTTCATTTTATTATGCACCAACATGTCTACCATCTATGTCGTTTCAAGCCCAAATAACATCGCCAATTCCTGTATTAGGCTCTCATATGACCTCATCATTATCAAATTGGTGATAACTATTTGTTTCAAATGTCAATTCCTCCCCCATCTCATAAACATCTCGAGGATTGGTTCTAACAACAACATGCCAATAAGGCTTCAGTGCATCCCTAACATAGAAAACTTGTTCAGCTTGTGATGCAAAAACAAAAGGCTCATCAATTAATTTTTCTCCAGTGTGAACCAACTTCGACAAATTAACAAGTGTATATCCAAAGTTATCTTTCTTTACCCCTTTACGTCGCTCCACATCTACCCAATCACATTTGAACATCACTACTTTAAACCTATCATAGTAACTCAAATCAATTATATCATTCAAAACGCCATAATAAACAACATTCTCTAAACTGGATGTTTGTGTCTTGATGACAACACCGCTATTTTGAGTTTTTCTCATCTCTTCAGTTTCTTTGGTACGAAACCTAACTCCTTTGATGATATATCCTTCAAATCTCCTTTCTACTTTATTCGGACCTCGAGCCACCACTAAATCCAATCAATGACTTTTGGACTCTTCATTTCAGTTAACTTTGCAATCTGTAAAATAGATAATTATAATCACTTAATTAGATATAAAATATAACAAAAAATATTTATAAAAGAGAAAAATTTCGAGAATAAACAAAATTTCACTTACGAAACCAATAATTAAAATTTGAGTTATGAATCCTTTCTATCTCCACTTGATTCAAAGGACTTTTGCGATTTTTACTTCTTAGTTGTCTTCTAATCTCATTTTGGTGCTCCGTAAATAATATTTAATTAGGTAATATTAAGTTAATATATTCTAATTAAAAACGTACATAGAATATAAAACAATTATAGATGAAAACTTACTCTATTTAAAAATAACCTATCTATAATAATATTTTTCTCCGGTCCCCAAGAGTATTACTGTATTTAATTAATTTACTGATACACGTAGGTCAATTGAATGTGCATGTTTTTACTTTTTTTAAAAAAGCACATATATTTTGCTATCTGTAGTGCAAGCAAGAAAGAAAAATAAAGGTGGATCCTATCGGTAAACGTAATTAACGAAAATATATCATATGTACTAAAGGGAAGGAATAATAAGAAAAAATCATTTCTACTTATTTAGTAAAACTATTTTAATTCAATATGCTTAAAATTTATAACTAGAAGATACAATTTTTTTGATTCATTGGAAAAAATAGAAGTTTACCACAGCAGTAACTTTTAATAAATATTGATAAGCTAATAGTAAGTACGAGGCAATTCGATAAAACAAACGTTTTTCTTTCCAAAAAACATCAAGGAAATTTTAGAACTCGTGATATCTTAAACATCTTTTCTCCATCTATACAAATAGGTAAAATCAATTGAAAAGATTGTGCATTAACCAAGTAAAGTGTGAAACTATAGTATTTGTATTTTTTACGATCATCATGAATAAATCCATGTATGGTAACGGAGGTTTTATAATCTCCTTTCTCCAAGAACATGTCTTTTCTTAATTGTACGTCGATAATAAGTACATACATCTTCTCCAACCCACTTCAACGGTGGGCCTGTACATCAACATCGGACGATCTTAAAAAAATCTAACTTAATCTATATATGTATTAGGATATGAGTACCATGCATAGCGTAAAAATAAAATTAGACAACAAGTAGAGACACAGAGTTAACATCTTCTCCCTTTTTTTCTATTTGTTTTTTTTTAGGCCTTATAGCGCTTCTACTGGATTCTGAAGCATCTTTCTATTGTATGTGTTGGGAGGTTTCCTAGGATTACATTTTTCTTGATTCTCATCAGGTATTTCACATGGATCCCGAGGTTTTCCATGCTCTATTTTGCCATGGAGTATGCGAATTGGTGTTGCTGCATCAACATTGGGAACCCTCGTGGCAATTAGCAAAAGTGTAACAAGGAACACAAGAGTCATTCCTCTATATGCCATTCTCGTTGAATATCAACCGATAATCAATCTCGATTTTACAATATGTCAATGTAGCAGAAGTCGCGATTGATTGTGTAGCCAACGAAGTATTGTTGTATGAATTCCTTCAAACCTTTCTTAACGATACATATAGGATAAATTTCTCTAACTATTATTAAAAATGTTCATACATTTTGTCCTATTTTTTAGAGAGTTTTATGGTTGTCCAGAAACTAGTGAAGAATCTTTCTCCAAGAATGTGAAACCAGTAATTTCTTCCAATTCAATCGTTAATTGAGTAACTAACATGTTATGTGGCAAAGAATGAATATAGCTTCTAAACAAAAAGATACATTGTTATTGTAGTCATTATAACGAAAGTTACCGCATTTAGAATTTCATAGAAAACATATTTTGGAGTTTTATTATTCATATTATTAGAAATCCTTCATCTTTTTGTTTTTGTTTTTTAGGGAAAAAACAAAGAAATTTTATTTCATGTATATTTGCTGAAACATCGGTAGCTATTATTGGTTGGATTTCTTCAACTCAATCATGATAAGGATAGTTTGTTAAAAAAATTGGTGAAAATGTCATTCGAGCTATTGTCTGAGTGTCTTATAAAGCTAATAAAACGCAATAACAAATAATGAATATGTCGAGTAATATGATCCATATTCCACAAATTAGCATATTCATTCAAGTACTTGCAACTAGGGATGGAAATTTGACCCGTGACCCGCCGATCCGCCCTGCCCCGATGTCTTTTGGGGCAGCCCCACCCCGCCCCGTAGAGAGAACGGGGCAGATCGGGGCATGGTATTTTTTTCCGTCCCGCCCCATTTTGCTCCATTTATATTACATTATTATAATATTGTTATTATTAAACATAATCATGTTTAATTTTAATTTTAATATACTAATTGTACTTGTTTGAAAATTGATTTGGGATAAAATTAATTATTTTTTAAAAAAATTAAATATTTTTTTAAAAAATTAATTATTTTTATGATAAAATTAATGATTTTTATAATTTAAAAAAAAAAATAGGATGGGGCGGGGCGGGGCGCGGGGCAGAATTTTTTAATCTGGCCCGGAGCGGGGCACAGATCAACAGGGCGGGGCGGGGCGCGGTATTTGAGATACCCGCCCCGATCTGCCCCATTGCCATTCCTACTTGCAACCATGGTCTTAAAATAAATATAATACCATCATATAATATTAATAAATGTTGACAACTACACTAAAAAGAAAAGAAAAAAAGTCTATGGAGGATTCTCATTTTTTTTTTAAAGGAAAATACGTATCATTGATTAATCATTCAGAATGGTCGCATGAATAGAAAATCGGAGGGACTCCACAACTCAGTAAAATTTCTTGTACAGAAAATCGGTAGCATAAATACAACAACAAAAGAACGTACGTTACGGAGTAAACCAGGGAAGAACATGCTTACTTCGCTTGTTCTTGTGGTTTGAATTTAAATCAAATATGCTCTCAATCTTTCGAGGTAGGGACTTTAATAAATATTTGTTATTGGGTTTTAGATTGAAATGTCTTTCTTGGTCTATTTCTTTAAAAAAAGTTAATTTGTTTTTTTTTACTTCTAAAGAGATTGGGGTTCTTTTCGACATGGGATTTAAAAAAGGAATCAAAATTGTCTTGCCAAATTTTGTAGTTTGAATTCCTTCATTGGAGTTTAAGAAAGGCATGATTTATTTGATGATTTGGGTTCTTAGGATGATTTATTTGGTTCAGGTGTTGGCAAGGAGCAATGAAAATTTTACTGAAAGTGAAGAGTACTTTACATCAACAGTGAGTTTGAACCTGATGGAGAGTTTAGAGTCTCTAATTGACCTAAGTACTTTTGTTTTTTCCAAGGAACATAGTTAGAATGAGGCATCTTGAATACATTAGAGATTTGCTACAGTATCAAACGGTGTTGGGACATCCATGAAAAAGTTGTTTTAACCAAAAATAAAAAATAAAAATAAAAATTGTCAAAACATGTTACTTCCGGATGGTTATCTTTCAGAGGATGTGAAGAGATACTTGTGTAATATGTTTGCAATCATTTCTTTTCGGGTGGGATAACATCATTTTCCCCATCAGTTGACTTTTCTGAGCGTATGTAAAATTTTCTGTTTGGCACGCAGATCCGACATAGTCGTTTCCTTCTGCATCATTCACTGCCCATAAGTTGTATGTACAAGTGTTTTGGAAACAACATATGCTTGGTATTTAGTCCTGACAAGATTTTGCACTTTCCTGGGAGTGCCGATATGTGCGTTTCTTGTTGACAGACACACAGAAGATTTTTCGATGGGCACATCACGCACATGAATTTTATTCCGAGATGATTAGTGAGATTCGTATAGATTTTTTTATGGTTTTACTAATTACAACTACATCGTAACAACACGAAAATAGCTCTTTAACGATTGAGATTTTGGTCTAAAAAATACTGACGGAATACTTACCAAATTGAGACCAAAAATACTTTTGTCAAGTCCCTAAATCATTGCTACCATTTGTACCTTAAACCACCTCAATAAAAATAACAAGTTGGTCTATTTAGCGACAACCTCACTAGTAAAAATAATTCAAAAGGAAATAAGGATTACGTCTCTAATTGTTTGCTAAATATCAACCACTTAGGGACCAACCTCATTAATAAAAATAATTTAAAATAAAATAAAGATTTAAACGCTAAATTGTAGCTATATTAGCGACCAACCTCATTAAAAAAGTAATTCAAAACAAAATAAGGATTTGGTCGCTAATTGAGCTAAATAGCTACCACTTAGTGACGAACCTCATTAATAAAAATCAATTAAAATGAAATAAGGATTCGATCAGCTAAATTATATCTAAATATCTACCGTTTAGCGACAAACCTCATTAATAAAAATAATTTAAAATAAAATAAGAATTTGCTCACTTATTGGTAGCTAAATCACTACCACTTAGCAACAAACCTTATTAATAAAAATAATGATTCGATCGCTAATTGCTAGCTAAATAGGTATCACTTAGCCACCAATCTCATTAATAAAAATAATACACTAACTACCAAGGAGATGTTGGAGACATTATCAGAGATGTACGAGAAGCCATCAGCAACAAACAATGTTTTTTCCGATGCGGCGTGCATTTAACCTAAAGATGGCAGAAAGTACTGCGGTTCCAATCATCTCAATGAGTTCAATGTGATCAATTGAGCTTAGTTGACGAGCCTTAATTTTGTTGTCTTCTCTAACAGAGAGTTGGGGCGGAACAGTTACTGATGTTAGCGCTTCAGCAGGGAAGGTGAAGCTTAGGTTTGACGAAGTTAGAGACCTGATTATGAGTGAAGAAATTCGCAGGAAAGAATCGGGTATAGCTTCGGGATCAGTCCTGAGTACAGAAAATAGGGGCAGATCAAAATCAATGTCGAAATTCTACCGAGGTAGATCGAAGTCAAGAGGCAGGAAGTGAAGGGATTCATGGGCGGAAACTCGTTCCAAACACCCATGAGTCCTCCCTTGAAGGATCCGCTCATACAAAAAGAATCGAAAAATTCAAGAAAAAGACTTACGTTTTGAATTCAATAATCTGATTCTTGAATGGAGGATACTGTTTCTTGGATACGTTGCTGCCACCAATTGATTTCCCTTTGCGGAATGTTCCTCTACCGGTATCCACGCGACGAAACGGGCAGCGAGTGCTAGCTCTTCGGTTTTTCTGAATTTCGGGAATTAGGGAGAAAGGGAGGCAGAAACAGTTTTCTGGATTTCTTGGTATTTCGACTGAAAGATCTAACCCTAGGGTTTCGGCCAAGAGAGGTTTTTATAAGGAGTGAGAGGTTGTTTCCAGAACAACTCCCACGTCCGCTCGACCTTTTCTGGCAGTGGGAGTCTTTGACTCCCACGTCCCCTAGACTTCTACTGGTAGTGGGAGTCCTCATCGGATAATAACTCCCACGTAATCCCAGCTATACTGAAAATGCCCCTTATCTCTAATTCGAATAATAACTCTTTATTATTCTCAGAAAATGTTAGATACAATGAACCTAGACACATTTTAGATTCATTGAATCTGTACATGAAGCTCATTAGCTCGTCTATGAGTGTGACCCTGTAGGTTCATGTCACAATGGCAAAAAAAAACACACTTAGTAGTAGTGTGAGTTCATAAATCACAAGCGGTCTCTAGCAGGACATTGTGACTACCCAAAGTGAATGAATATACAACGGAACCTAATATCAATCCACTATTTAATCCCTTTGTCTCGCGATATCCTAATTAAGCATAAGGCATGGTAGTCTTCACCCTTATTAAGCTTAATTATATTTATGCTCGATCTCTAGGTAGACTGTTCCAACAAACAATATTTAATAACCACTTTATTAAATACATTTGAGCACGGCGATGCTTTTAAACAGTCTTTCCTATCGAGGGGCTCATGGATATCTCTCTCTAATAAGAGAGGGACAAATTCCTTACAATGCCTCTCACATTCAAGCTATGATAGGACACTACATCCGATCATCAGTCGTATTGATTACTCGATTAAAAGCAACGTACGACCGAGTCAAAACGTGGCTCCATTCATGCTAGAATCAAATGGAGACATTAGGTCTAAGGATTCTAAAATAGTATTGAGGAAGTAATACTTATGACTAAGGACCATGAAGTATTACTTCTCTAACGGATCACGTCTGATACGATATATCTCAATACATCGCATCTATGATATGATTTGTACTCATTACACATCATTAGTAAAACGTAATCATCAATCAAACATCATACTAGTTTTATTTCATTGTAAAATAGATCACATAAAACTAGGGACAATTAATTACATAAGCAAATGAGTTTTACTATCAAATCACGCATTTGATGTTCATAAGCAAAATTAACTATTCATATGAAATGCTAAAATAGATATAAAACGTAAAACATATGCTAATGGTCCTAGGGCACTACTAACAGGAAGCCTAAGAGAGACAAGAGCACAATTAAATGTTTTAATTGTGGGCAATATGGGCACTACAAGAGAGAGTAAACAACACCGTCGAAGGAAGACAACAAATCAACAATTGCAGCAGTGGAAGAAATCTCAGATGCATTAATTTTGAGTGTGAGCAATCCATTGGAATCGTGGGTTTTAGATTCTAGAGCATCGTTTCATTCTTGCAATAGTATTGATGTAATGGAACGTTACACTTATGGTAATTTTGGTAAGGTTTTTCTTGCTGATGATGAGCCTTTACAAATCGTGGAAAATGGAGATGTTCGGATCAAAACACCGCATGGAACTATATTGCAGCTGAGTAATGTCAGATATGTTCCTAGGTTAAAGAGGAACTTGCTTTCTGTTGGACAATTGGATGATGACGGTTATTATTTTACATTCGGCGGTGGTGCTTGGAAGATAACCAAATGAGTTATGTTAGTAGCTCAAGGAAAGAAGGAAGATACGTTGTATTTGACGAATAACACTCATAAAAGTATTGCTCTTGCAGGTGCAATTAATGATACATATTTGTGGCATAGTCGTCTTGGCCACATGATTGAGAAGGGAATGAAAGTTCTGTGTTCGAAGGGTAAACTACTAGACCTCAAGAATGTTGATGTCGATTTATGTGATGATTGTGTTTTCGGGAAACAGAAAAGGGTGAGTTTCTCGAAGGGTGGCAGAACTTTGAAAAGCCATAAGCTAGAATTGCTACATAGTGACTTATGGGGACCAGCACCGGTGACATCTCTTGGTGGTGCGTCATATTACATGACCTTCATTGATGACTCCACAAGAAAGGTATGAGTCTATTTTCTGAAAAATAAATCTGATGCTTTTAGTACCTTTAAAAAATGGAAAGCCTTGGTAGAAACTGAAACCGGTTTAAAAGTGAAGTGTTTGAGATCCGACAATGGTGGAAAGTATGAGCTCCGTGAGTTCAAATAGTTTTGTGCTGCGAATGGTATTCGCATGGAAAAGACCTTGAGAGGAACTCCTCAGCAGAATGGTGTTGCAGAACGTATTAACAGAACCTTGAATAAACGTGCTAGGTGCATGAGGTTGAAGTGTGGACTGCCAAATATTTTTTGGGCAGAAGCAGTTAATTAATAGATTCCTAATTAATAGAGGACCATCAACTCCCTTGGAGAATGGCATACCAGAAGAGGCATGGACTGGTAAAGAGGTAAACCTAAAATTTCTGCGAGTGTTTGGTTGTGTTTCTTATGTTCATGTTGATGCTGCTGATAGAAGCAAGTTGGATGTTAAACCTATCAAGTGTACGTTTATCGGATATGGTGGAGACGAATTTGGTTATAGATTTTGGGATGAGCAAAAGAGGAAAGTAATTTGTAATCGAGATGTCATATTCAATGAACATGTATTGTACAAAGATAGGTTGGGTGCATCAGAGGCACAGGATGAGAGACCCTAAGTTGTTGAGCTAGATATTTGAAACTCAGGAGGGAGCAAGATTGCTCCAAATGATCAAGTGGTTCTTGAGGCAAACCACAAACACCACCTCCAACAACCCGGCGGAGGAAATCCACCCGGAATTTTGGAACACCGGACAGGTTTTCGCCTTCAAGGTATAATAACTATATTTTGTTGAGTGATAGTGGTGAACCTGAGTGTTATGCATAAGTTATACGAAGGGATCAAGGAGGCAAGTGGAAGCTTGCAATGGACGATGAGATGAATTCACTATTGTCCAATGATACTTGGGAACTAGTTAAGCTCCCAAGGGGAAAAAATGCACTGCATTGTAAATGGTTCTTCAGAATTAAAGTGGAGGTGGATGCAAGCGAGTGTTACAAAGAAAGACTGGTTGTGAAAGGATTTCAGCAGAAATACGGTATTGATTATACATATGTTTTTACTCCTGTTGTAAAACTAACAACTATTCGATTGGTTTTGAGTATAGTTGTCGCAGAGAACTTGGTGTTAGAACAGATGGATGTAAAAACAGCCTTTCTTCATGTTGATTTGGAGGAAAAAATATACATGGTGCAACCAAAATGATACATTGTGAAGGGTAACAGTGAGCTCGTTTGTAAACTGAAGAAGAGCTTGTATGGTCTGAAACAGGCTCCGAGATAGTGGTATAAGAAATTTTATGGATTCATGCTTGAGATTGGCTTTATCAGGTGAGAGGCTGACCAATGTTGCTACTTCAAGAGATTTGGAGATGGTTATATCATTTTGTTGTTATATGTTGATGACATATTGATAGCGGGTTCTAGTGCTCGAGAAGTGAGTAAGTTGAAGAAGCAGTTGTCTGAACGATTTGCTATGAAGGACCTTGGAGAGGCTAAGCAGATACTGAGTATGCGGATTATTCGAGATAAGGCTGCATGAAAGTTGTATTTGTCACAAGCTGATTATATCAAGAAGGTTCTGAAAAGGTTCAGTATGCAGGATGCGAAACCAGTTAGTGTTCCGTTGGGCAGTCAAAAAGTTTTTCTTCCAAAGTCATAATTTTAGTAAAACTTCCTTGTGTTGTAAAGTACATGATCTCATAGTAGCTATACGAATATCCTTTTCTATTTTACGACTATCCAAAGACTCATTAAGTCTTTTGTTTACACAAACCAAATTGGAGTTTTCAATAATCAAAAATTCAATTTTGGTTTTCATTTTTTTTTTGTTTTGAAATTGTTACACCCGGTAACTGGAATGATGACATTGATTACTAAAAGAAATCCATTATGATAAAGCAATCCGTAATAAGAGTTCAACAACGGAATCTAAGTATTACAAGAGAAATTGTTCAATAATATAATAAATGAATTAAGTCTAAGTGTAAATGATTAATGAATGAATTAAAAACTCTCTAAGTAAAGCTGGTTATGAATCACTCTTCATAATCCCATTCTCAAGTACCATCAACATATATAATAATGCTCATCACCTAAATCATCTGAAAACATAAGAAGAAAGAGAATGGATTGAGCTTTGAGGCTCAGTAAGGACCAAGTAATTACATAATATAAATATAATACAGATAGACACAACATATTCTCATTTCCCAAAATACCCATTTGGAAAATAATACGTAACACGACACTAAACAAATCCCATAGAACTCAGAACAGAAAACAGAACATAATGGATCGAAAGCATGACGAACTTAATCGGAAGAGTTCGTAGTATCGATGCGTGGGTGCACTGCGAGACGAAAGGCTCGTCCAAGGTAAGACACTAGCTATTGTCTCTATTGGGACGAAGCCTAGGACGATTGGTTCGTCCGCGGCCTGCGATTTTCGGAAAAACAAGTGCAAAACTTGCACAAATGCACCAATTCTACACCCAAACTTTCCGACCTAGAAGTAAACATCTATGCTCAATTCCAAGAAACAAATAATGGCCAAAACAAGAACAAGCAATTAGGAAACAATAATTAAGCTAGATAGTCACATTCCTCACATCTATTCACTTCTAATTAACAATGACGGTAATAACCCCAGTTATTATCTGAACTAGGACGACTCAGAAAATGCAGGCGCGGGTTTGGTACGGTCCCCCAAACGACGGGCCAGGGTTTAAGGATCCATTAATTACATTGTATCCTCATCCACCACCGTGGACTCCACAAAACCATTACCGTCCTAATGATAAATTCATCAGGTGAGGGCCCAGAACATAAAAGAATAGAAGACCTCTCGGAGTCACATAATCAATAACAGATACAGTAGTCAAACGATTCCTGCTAACCAGTCGTTCCTAGACAAAAGCTCAATAGGGTGTGACAACTCGGTCGACCAAACCACATAGGACTAAAATCAACGAGGACCCAAATAGAACGACCCAAGCGATAAACAAATAGGCAAGTTCAATATCGACCCATTTAATAATCCACGATTCACGAATATTAATTAACAAAATCAAATCACGTAAGGGCAAGTATGATAAAGCAGTAAAACAATTTTGGAATCAGATTATAAAGCAATTAATCAAAGCCCAAAGAAATTACGCAATAATTAAAGCGATAAAACCAATTCATGCAATTACTTCGTAAATCCTGCAGTTTATGCAATATATAATGGCCAATCACCCCCAAATCAATAGTCCAACATTACCCATTTGTATAAGTATGATTTAGGCAAAGAACTACGAGTCAATGGGGTCCTTGCCTCTCAGGAAAGTAATTAATAAAAGAAAACTCGAAAGCGCATCGCCCAAGTATCGCTCGCGAGCAATAACTTTATCGCTGGAAACTACGAATTTCGTTCAAAAGTCTGCAGCTCACTCGAAGCTCTTTCGATTATCTTCGATTTGATATTACGTGGGCCAGCAGACAATGGTATCCCCCCTCAATCGTCTACTCGAAATTCTGGACACAAAGTTCTCTTCTCCATTTCTCTCTCTATCGTGTAGTTTTTAGGTTTTCTTGTGATCCAAGACTCTCCCAAACCTCAAACCTTGTGGAGATTAAATTTCAGGGTATTTACAATTTAGGTCCCTCAGTTTTCTCATAACTACACTCATGACCCCACACACATAAAATATAAATGCAACACATGTAACACATAAAAAGGGACATATATCACACAACAATTAATTCATGGCATTATTATTAATTACGAAAATACGAAATAAACACATAACACATAATTCACTTAGATGAAAGGTCCCGGGCATCACAAAAATTCTTTTCAATTCAACATACATATCACGTAGCAAATCATGAGGAGGATCCTCTTCACATGTATCATTGAAACTATATAAAGAAGAAGAGGAGTTAGATTGTACCTCATATTCCAATGCCATAAAGGAAATGTTGGCATTTTGAGTGCTAGGATGATATTCTTCATCTTAACTATCTTCTTCCTCCCATGTGCCAATCATACCTTTGGCATTTCTTGCATTGTAGATTTTCTTCTTCTTTACATCTTTGTTGTCCTTGTTTTTGGTCTTAGGACAATCCCCAATAAAGTGCTCTTTCCTTCCACACTCAAAGCATCTCATGCCTTTGGGATTTTGGGAAGATTGCCCCTTCTTTACTTGGAAGGGCTTCTTGCCCTTTCCACCATAGAATGCTCTCTTCATTCTTCTTACCATCATAGCCATAGTCTCATCATCTATGTCATCATCATCATCATCCTCATCATCACTCTCGTTTACTTAATGAGAGCTTTTGTGTTCACTAGGCTTCAATTCAACTCCTCGTGGAGCTTTTCCATGTTCAAGGCTAGTTTGTCTTTTTAATTTCATCTCATGTGTAAGAAGAGAGACAATAAGCTCCTCAGTTAGATAGATCTTTAAATCTTTGGCCTCTTCAATGGCCAAAACCTTAGCTTCCAATACCTTTGAGAGAGCATTAAGAATTTTTTATGTTTATTTTTTCGAAATGAGTACTTCTTGCCATAAGCCTTGAGACCATTGATGATATTTGTGATACGAGTGTTCATGTCACTAATGTTCTTATTTGATTTCATTGAGAACAACTCGTAATCTCTCACTAACATGTTGAGCTTTGATTCTTTCACTTGATTAGTACCTTCATGTGTAACTTCAAGTGTCTTCCACACATCAGGGAGCGAGTATCAATACCACTCACTCGATTATATTCATTTTAGTGGAAAGCACAACTCAATATATTCATAGCTTAAAAATTCATGGTCATTTTCTTGACCTCAAAATCATTGAACTCATGTTTTTCTTTTCAACTCTTCCACGTGTATCTCTATCTTCTTGAAAGAATGCTGGTGCTCGCTGCCTATTTCAATGATAAAAACGACACAATAGCATACATGATGTGGTTTAGCGATCCAGTAGTGAGACAATTTGCTATAACATCATCTACCTCAGTTGACGAAGATATTGCTTGCACATTATTTAATTTCTAATGTAGTTGTTCTAGATTCTCATGTGTTTCCATCCTCATATGTGTTGAAACATATGAAAACTACATATATAAAAAGCAAGCAGCTTTCCTTTTTTGGTAAAGCTAATTGAATTTAGTATTTTTTTTTTTTTTGTGTCATTCATTCTTGAGACCACATGGTATATTTAGTTAATTTCCTGATACACGTAGGTCAATTGCATGTGCATGTTTTTACTTTTTTTAAAAAAAACACATATTTTGTTATCTTTAGTGCAAGGAAGAAAGAAAAATAAAGGTGGATCCTATCGATAAACGTAATTAACATAAATATATCATATGCACTAAAGTGAAGGAATAATAAGAAAAAATCATTTCTACTTATTTAGTAAAACTATTTTATTTCAAAATGCTTAAAATTTAGAACTAGAAGATACAAAAAAAATTATGCATTGTAAAAATAGAAGTTTACCAAAGCAGCAACTTTTAATAAATATTGATAAGCATATAGTAAGAACAATCATTTGTAAGCTCATTAATTCATTTAGTCAAATCGGTTGAGCGTATTAACGATTTACTATGATATTAATGGGCGGTCCATAAATATTGGAAAACTCATTTATGTCAATATTATCAAATTGGCTGAACTTGCCACCACCATCACCCTCAATCTCCTTTTCTCTTGTCCATCTATTTGTTATCATGTCTTTCTATCAATAATGTTCCTGATGATGAAATTGTCCCTATCATCAAAGATCTCAAGAAAATTCTGCCAACAGTGTGAAAAAGCTACCTCGAATAAGTACGATATTTGCTACTGGATTGCGTCTTCTTCAACAAGTGATCATCCTGTGATACAAATAATGATAGAGGTAAACACCATTTTTGGTATTTTCAATCCATCTAGTTGGGGTTACGGGTTGATCCGCAAATCGTAGATTTGTTTGAGAATGATATATGTTAAGCACAAATGAACAATAGTACACTCTTTAATAATGAGAAATACGGAGAGAGATGAACTCAGCTACGGAGTTTTGGCGTTGTTAGCTTCTTGCTTCTTGCTGGACATGATCACAAGATGCAGGTTTGGAAAATTAATCAGTTTTTCTATCATGCCCACCAACTGTTTGTGAAAATGTCTCAGCTCTACATATTGGACATACAGCTATTTTCAACAACCAACAACTTTTAATTTAGCAACTATCTGCACTTTTCAAGTTCCCGATTAAAGTTTGACTAGAAAAAATATTTAAGGAAATCGGTTTGAGCTGAGAGTAGAATCAATCAATCCAGTAGTGACCAGAGTTTTCTTGATCTCTGGCCTTGATAGCCACCGGTCCGCCTGCTCCGGTCCCTCCTGGACCGGTTGCATGGCCCAAAAAATCATTTGCAGATCTCCTATCTACTGGGAATCCCACGGCTCCTGCAACCTTATCAGTTACACCATTGACTGTTGATGCGAAATTTGTAAATGCACAAATATCAACAAGTAATAAAGTAGTAAGTACAAGATCGTTCCCAACGAGGATTGTTTATCTAACTGAAAAATTGTCTTATTTGTAACCTAACTTAAACCAAAATAATGATGAATTACTTAATTAAAACTAATTATGAATAACAATTAAAATAAATTAAAAATGCATTTAAAAGAGAATAAAAATATATGTAACGAATGGACTAAGACACTTCAAATCCAGTCTACTCCTTTTATGGAAAATAAATGATTTCTTAATTTAAGTCTCAACTAGGTTAATGGTAGAAATTCCCGAATATAAGCTAGACCCAATCTCTTGGCGAAAAGCTCCTAGCCTTAGAGAATAAATCAGTCGTATCTCTACGTGATTTTAATACCTAAAACCGCATAAAACTCTGTGGACTTTCCCTAGCTTTTGTTTCCTACTCGCTAGAAACCACACAAGGAAATCGAATCTATCTCTAGTCAATTTTACGTCATGTTGTAATTATCCGTGATCCAATTAAATATAGAACTTCTCAGCCTCTACAATTAATTTAGATTCATGCAATAGTTGATCAGAAAATCGCAAGCATTAAGAATAAATAATAACAATTAACCATATTGTCAGGAAACATAAATTAATAAAAATCAAATATATCCATAAAAGTTTTCGAGCCTTAGTCACAACAAAACTAGTTAAAAATAAACATAAATAAAAATAATAAAAGAATTAGCCTGATGACGAAACGATCCCGATTCCGAGCTCCAAGGATTGGCCTAGGTGGCCGAACCTTCAATGATAAGTACCAGGATGTTTGATATGTGAATGGTATATACAAGGATTTGATCCCAGGGGATGGAATGGTATGTACAGGGGTACTCTTCCTTGCGGCTTTGCTGGTCCTTTTATAGGCAATGATTTCGAATAAGTCTTCCACCGGCTTGTGAACATCTTTATTGTAATTGGATTCCAATTCAGAATTATAGTAGTCTCCAAATTCTATTCCAATTCAACTTTTGGCACATAACAAATTTGTATATCTTCAATCTTCTATTCCTAGTTGGATTCGGTGACATTTTTGCACTTGCCAAATATTATTCTTCTTTTCCTTTTATGTCCAAAATTCCCTTTAACCTGCTTCAAATATTATAAAATTAGTGAATAAAATTCATAAGAACATTTTTAGGCATATTCACTCATAAAGACTAATTTAATATATTATTATTTCAATTAAGCTCAATTCAAATATGAAAATAATAGTAAAATATAGGCTCATCAACAGTCTTCAAGGGCCGTCCCCAAATGGAAGTAGCAGATGATGAATTGCGTCTTCTGGAAGCGCCGTGGCGGTATGCCTTGGTTGGTAAATTTTCAAAACACGGGTCGCCTATGGAAGCACTGCGCCGGGCTTTCCACAACGTCGGATTCAAAGGAGGCTTTTGGATCAGTTGGTTGGATGCACGCCATGTTTTTATTCGATTTGACTTGGAGGAAGATTTTTGTAGACTGTGGCGCCAAGGGGTATGGACATTCTGTGGTTTACGAATGCGAGTTTTTAAGTGGACATATGACTTCAATTTGAACGAAGAACCCTCCATTGTGCCCACATGGATCGGATTTGAGGGTCTTCCGATCCATCTATTCCACAAATCGAAGTTGTTTTCTCTTGCTAGCGCTGTAGGACAACCGCTCGCATTAGGCAGAGCAAGCTGACAAAACTAACAAGGCCTAGCGTTGCGAGGGTATGTGTTGAGATTGATCTCTTGAGACCTTTGCAGACACGTGTTCGGATCACTCACACTCGATCAGGTAAAGGCTTTTGGCAGCCAATATCATATGATGACCTTCCACTTTATTGTTTAAATTGCCGAGTAATTGGTCATGATAAGAGCACATGTCGTGCTCAGAAAAAGGATGAGGCTCATAACTTGCCTAAAATAACTGAGATTATGAAGAACCCGCAAAAGTTTGATATAAGAAAGACCACGGTTGTGTCGGATTTGGATAAAACAAGGAGAGTCTTGAAATCGGGAGTGGTTGTAGCTCTTGTAGATAAAGGTAAAGCCAAGGTTGTTACAGATGTTGAAATGACAAGGAAAGTGTTGAAATCGGGTGTGGTTGTAGCTCCTACAACAACCAAAAAAAAGACTTGGCCCGCAAAGTCCAAAAGAAACATGCACTGCAACTACACAGGATACGGCGCCACACACCGATATGGCATTTCCTAAAGCGAAGGGGGCAGAACCAGTGACCAAGGCTGCTATGGATGTTCAAATGACAAGGAAAGTGTTGAAATCGGGTATTGTTGTAGCTCCTACAATAACAAAAAAGACTTGGACCGCAAAGTCCTCGATGAAATGCCCAGGAGAAACAAGCACCGCAGCTTCACGGGCTATAGCACCACAAGTCGATGTTGCATTACCTATAAGTCCAGAATTGGGAAAAGGGGCAGAACCGGTGACCTCATCAGCAAAGGCTAGAACTGAGAAGTTTGAACATGTGACTTCCCAAGGGGTTGCTACACCTTCGGAGGGGACGCTTGTCTCAATTTTACACACAACTACTACCGTCGACTCCCCAGTGAAAGTCAGTGGATGAGTCGATAATACAAGTAGTGAAAGGGGGGCGTATTCGATGTCATCCATGGCTCACGAATTACTCAAGAGAATCAAGAAATCGAGAAACTACAAAAATTTAACTCTTTGATGGAATCCGAAAGGGACAATGCCCAAGATGATATTAAGGTACATGAGGGGAAGTCAGAAAGGGATATTACTACAGTTTCAAGGAAGGGCATTGATGATTTTCACCTTGACATGCCAAACAAACCAATTATTCGGCGGAGAGTTCGGAGGAACCTGCGGTGACTACTGGGCTGCAAAACAAATGCCGAGCTGTTTGGCAAGGTTTCGCGGATTTTGCGAAGATTTTGGTGATGGATGATAGCCCATCGGATAGTGAGCAGTCACCGGGTACAATCATGGAAAATGGCCAACTCACAGTGGCACTCGGCTCCTTGAGTTCATGTGATCAGGTTCAGTCCAAGAAAAAAAAGGGAAAGCAGAAAAATCCTAATGGTGATGCTCAGAAATCTTCTCGTCTCGAGAAGAAGGGTCTTGACATGTTTTAATGGTAACACCGCTTTTACTTACTCATTAATGTTTTTATATGGATTTAGTTATTTGGAATGTTAGAGGTATTTCTAATGATTCATCTATGACTAAAGTAAAACATTTAAAGAATGGTCACCGTCTTTCAGTATTAGTTTTGCTTGAACCCCTGTTACCTTCCTCTGCTTTGGGTACTTTTGTTGCTCGTTTGGGGTTTGGTCATGGTCATAGCAATGTCAATAGTAAAATCTGGATTTTTTGGAATGGAAATGTGGATTTGGATGTGGTGGGGGATGAAGAACAGATTGTTCATGTTAAGCTTTCATATTTTTCTGGCACACCTATTTTTTGCTCTTTTGTATATGCTAAATGTCCCTACACACAAAGACGGTTGTTATGGCAAGGAATAGAAAACTTTGCTGGTAATCGTGATTCACCTTGGCTTGTGGGTGGAGATTTTAATGTAGTCCTTCGGCAAAGTGAGAGTTTTGGTTCTATCCCGCCTATGCTCCCCATTATGGAATTTTCAGAAGCTTTGCGCCTTATTCGGGAAGCCCGTTCACATGGTGCCGCAGCTCGTCTCCACCTTTGTTACGACGTTTGGATAGGGTTCTAGTCAACACGCAATGGAATAGTTTTTTCACTACGACAAGAGTCGATCATTTAGTGTGGGATGTGTCTGATCATTGTCCATTGAGGGTTAATCTCAGTCTCACGGATCTTGTAAACCCCTCGGGTTTCCGTTTTCAGTCAATGTGGGTTCGTCATAAAGATTTCATGGAGGTAGTGAGACGGAATTGGGTGGAGGTTTTAGAGGGGAACGGACTTCACACTCTTATGCAAAAGTTGAAGCGTTTGAAAGTGGCTCTCTCAAGGTGGAACAAGGATACATTCGGCAATATTTTCACAACCTTAAAGGCAATTGAGGCAGCCCTACAGGCTGCGGAATCCTTCTATGACCAGTCGCCAACAGAGGAATACCAATCTTCCCTTCGCTTGGCAAATGAGGCGTTTGTCTCTGCATTGGAAACGGAGGAGATTTTTTGGAGACAGCGATCTCGGGTTCGCTGGTTGAAGGAGGGTAATGCGAATACCAAGTATTTTCAAAATTATTGCACTAATCGCAGAAAGAGATTATTTATTACACAGATCATGGACAATTCTAGTACCTTGCTCACTAATATCTCAGAAATTCTAAAGAAAGCTGCTGAGTACTATGAAGCCCTCTTTGCCGAGGACCTTAGTGTAGGAAGTGATACAACGCTCCTTGACCACGTCCCACGACTTGTCACCCTTGAAGATAATCGTGCTATGTCCTCTCTCCCTCAAACGGATGAGGTCCGTCAGGCGGTTTTTTCGCTTAGAAGGAATAGTGCTGCTGGACCTGATGGATTCTCAGGGGATTTCTTTCAAGTTTGCTAGGATATTGTTCGGGATGATGTGCTTAGGGGCGATCTGAGATTTACAGGTGGTGTCTGTAAAACACAAGAGGGGGGGGTGAATTGGGTTTTAACTAATCTTGGCAACTTTTTCGATTCTTTGCAATACTATTGTAAGTTTGAACAAGATGAATAATAGCAATGCAAAACCCGATCAACAAGACAAAAGATTTAGAGTGGTTCGATTCACTTAGAATCTACATCCACTACCTTGAGCCGCACCCGAGGATTTGAACAACTCACTAAGAAGAATGTTTACAAATGTGGCTAACTCACTAAGAGTTTTACAACACAACCACACTACAAAGAAACTCACTAAGAGCTTGCCCACACAAAGTAGGTCTTTACAAATTGCCCACACAAAGTAGGACTTTTACAAGAATTACCCAATCACTTAGAAAGGGAATGAATTGTTTAAGTACAAAGATTAATCACTCTTATAAGTGAGAATGTATACCTTTGAAGCACAATCAATTTAGCTCTTGAACATATGAAGCACACTCTTTGTCTTGCTTTTTGAAATAACACCTTTGAATGATTTATATCATGGAGATCAAGTGTTTTTGCTTTGAAAGTGTTTTGGCTTGATGAGAGATCAATGAATATTTGATATGCAAGCCTTAGAATGTTTCTCTAGCTTTGGAGTATTTATACATTTCAAATTTGGCTGAAAATCGAGTCTCCAACGGTCAAAAAACGGCTAGTAGAAATAGAGTTCGGTTGACCGTTCACAGAACTCGGTGGACCGACTTTGGAAACTCGGATGACCATCAAACATCTCGGTCGACCGACTTATGGTTCGATCGGCCGACCACAGCCTTGGTCGGCCGAGTCTGCAAGCTCAACTCTCGTTAAACCTTCGGTTGATCAGAAAATCTCGGTTGACCGACTTTCGAAGCATGAGAGAAGATGTTTAAACACTTGTTTTCAAATCAATTGAAGTCTAAAAGGTTTTCCCAAAAGGTAACACATAAGAACACTTGGAAAACTTTTCTAAAAGACTTAACTATGAAATCAAAGGCTTTTTGTATAAGAACACATGTAAAGATCATTTCGAAACTTAAGCCTTTTGAAAACGTGTTTATGAAAACATGTATGCAAGACTAGAGTGAAAAGCTTATGTTCATTTGAGCATTGGTTAGAGCTTAATGATAAAGACGATAAAGACAAAGCTAATCTAACCAACCTAAGTCTTCGATCTTCAATCTTGAAAGATAAGCCTTGAATAGTATGTCTTTGAATCTTGAACATGGCTTGATTGAAGTACTTAGAGCTTCCATATTGAGTTCCAATATTCTATCACATAGATGAAAACATTAGACACAAACATCAAGTGTTTGTCCATTATCAAAAACCGAGTTCGATCGCCCTTAGGGCTAACATGTCCCTCTTCCGAAGGCCATGGCTAGTGCAATGATTGTTCTTATTCCTAAAAGTGACAGCCTGATTTCTTTTTCAGATTATCGCCCCATCTCATTATGCACTTTTGCGAGCAAGATAATTTCAAAAGTACTCGCTATCCGTTTTTCCAGTCTGCTCCCTAATATAATCTCAGGTAACCAATCTGGTTTTGTCAAAGGACGTCTCATTACTGATAATATTATGCTTGCGCAAGAATTGGTACATCATTTGAATCACAAAGTTAGAGGGGGTAATGTTATTCTCAAGCTTGACATGATGAAAGCTTTTGACAGAGTTTCTCACCGTTTTTTGCTTGAGACATTATCTCGCTTCGGCTTTGGGGCTCATGTTCAGAATCTGGTTCGCAACCTCTTATCTTCGAACTGGTTTTCTGTCCTTATTAATGGTTGTCCTCACGGTTATTTTAAGGCGGGACGGGGGGTTAAACAAGGCGACCCCCTATCACCTTTATTGTTTATTATTGCGGCGGATGTGCTTTCTCGGGGCCTCAACCACTTCTTAAAGCTGCCACCAGCTTTGCCATATTTTATTCCGAGGAGCCCGCGGACAGTTAACCACTTGGCCTTGGGCCCGATGATATCATCATCTTCACCAATAGGGAGCAAGCGTAGTTTGAGGATTCTCATGCATGTGTTACGCGAGATATGAACTTGTTTCGGGGCAATATGTTAATGCAGGGGAAAAGTTCATTCTACATCTCAAGTAAAACAACGACTTCTCAAAGCGGGGGTTATTCGAGAGGAGGCTGGGTTTGTTATTGGAGACCTTCCCATAACATATCTTGGCTGTCCTATTTATGTTGGGCGCAACAAAATCCATTATTATGGGGCGTTAATTGATTCTATAGATGCTAGGATTCAGGGATGGCATAACAAGTTGTTGGACATGGCTGGTCGTCTGATTTTGATTAAATATGTGCTAACTTCCATGACTTTTCATGTGTTAGCTGTGTCTCACCCTCCGAAGCTTGTTCTTGCTAAATTGGAATGGTTATTTGCTAACTTTCTTTGGGGAAGCTCTAATGGGGTGGCCAGTCGGCATCGGATGAGATGGAGTCTCATTTGTAGAGATAAGAAGGCAAATGGATTGGGGTTGTTGTCGCTTGATGAGTTTTGTTGGGCTTCAATGTGTAAACTGTGGTGGCGCTTGCGCTCTACTTCATCTTTATGGTCATCTTTTATGATAGAGAACAATGCTACTAACGGACCTCATGTCTCTCGGGTTGTGATTGCTCTGAGGGCCTCAATCACTTGGAAAAAAATGGTGCAAGTAAGCTCTTTTGTGGAAAACAATCTGGGACTCTTAGTACGTAATGGTAATTCCTCATTTCTGTATGAAAATTTCTGTCTATCTCAACCACTGGCAGTGAGCATTCAGCAGCATGACTCAATCACTTGGCTGAAGCAATGAATAAAAGACTTTTGTACGGAAGACGGGTAGGGACGAGGGGCAAGCGGCGATGAAAGCTGCCGGATCGTCCCAAAGGCTCTTGCCCGAATGTGGCATTACACGATGGGGAAGACCAACAAGTTTGGATGCCGGCATCAGATGAAAATTTCACCGTTGCATCAGCGGTTAAACGGAAGAAGCAGTATATCGCGATGGCCACTCGAAAGGCGATTTGGGTTAAAGGTATACCTCTCGAACTTTCCTTATTTTTATGGCGATTGTTGAATTGGTTTTTGGCATTAGAAGTAACGCTTAGGAGGCAAGGCTTCAATTTGGTTACTCAGTGCCATTGCAAGCTTGGTTCAGATTCTTACATGCACATTTTCTTGGAATGTAAATTTGCTAAGACTTTATGGTTACATAGGGCCTCTATCTGTGGTATGAACTTAGATCTGGGACGATTTCCTACACCCTTTCACTTGCTCAAATGGTGGTGGCTTGGTGGTTCGGATCACTTGATGAGAGATGTGTTACTATCTGGTTGTGTGTCATGGATTTTATGGAGAGCAAGATGTCGTTTCTTCTTTGATGGTCATATGACAACTTTGCCAAGAGTGATGACCGAGTTTTCAGATTACCTGAAATCTTTATTGTTGGTGACTAAAATATCCCTCCCTAGTTTCATGTCGAGGAGATTAACTAGGCCCCAAACGAAGTCTTTGGCAGTCCGTTGGAAGAAGGACAGCCGGCTACCAAATATCGTCTTGAATGTGGATGGAGCTTCTTGAGGTAACCCGGGATTATCTGGAGCTGGATGTATTCTGCGATCAGGTGAGGGAACTTTCCTAGCGAGCGGATATGTCTACTTGGGCAATGACAAGAGCGAATTCATGGGCGAAATGGCGGCAATGATCCACGGCTCGGAATTGGCAAAGTCTACGGGTTATAGTGTTTCTTGGATTCAAAGCTGACTCTAAATTCTTGGCACAAGCACTTGACAAAGCGGGGTTAATTCATGGTCATTAGATGCTCTATTTAATGATCTAAAGGCTTCACGCGGGAAATACAAGTCAAGCACATATACTAGTGAGGCTAATAAAGTGGCCAATTGGCTAGCAAATCAAGCATGCGATGAACTCAATTCACATATTTTCTACTGATTTTGTTGATCTCCCTACATGCAGCCACGAGGCTTATGTAATTTGGTTAGGCGGGGGATGCCATATGTTAGAGTGCTATCCTGAATCATTATGCGAAACAAACGGAATAATGGGATTTCTATTTGGAGGGTCGAATGCTCTGGTGGGGTCTGAAATTTGGAATGAGGCGGGAGTGTTGGAGAAGTTAAGGACTTCGTTCTTATAGGCGAGGACAGTGTCCGATGCAGAAAATTGAAGATGGTGAGAAGATTATCCATCTGCAGAGGATCCAGTATGTTGCATTCACCACAAATGTTGGGTTTATTAGTCTGCTTTCTTTGGAATATAGTGGCAGTTACCTTAGCTTGGATCAATGGCGAAGGTCCAACAATCTGGTTTTTTCTTGCTATTATCTACTTCATATCTGGTATTCCAGGAGCCTATGTGGGTTGATATCGTCCTCTCTATCGTGCAATGAGGACTGATAGTGCTCTCAAATTTGGATGGTTTTTTCTTCACCTATGTGATTCATATTGGATTTTGCGTCATTGCTGCTGTTGCACCTCCAATAATTTTTCAGGGAAACTCTTTAACTGGAATCTTGCCTGCTATTGCTTTCTCAACTTCAAATGCTATGCGGAAAAGCTGCCGAGATGAAGAAGGAAGCTGAAAATAGAAGAGAAGTCTGCTGCTGCCAGCAGCTTTGACATATTCCTTGGGGAAAAAGAAGTGAGCATTTTGGCTATGATCAAGATTTCATGGTTCCAGTTGCTTTAGTATTGGTAGGATTCACTGTTTTTTTGCCTTTGTGTATTCCTTTTGTTTCAATAAATTAAATTTAAAAAAAAAATATTAATCAAGTACGATTTGCATATAATCAAATAATTTATTAGCATAAAAAAAAATAAAAAAATAAAAAAATAAAACCCTTTTGAGATGGCCCCTTCTGAGCTGCCTGTTGAACCTTGAACTTTGGACCAACTCAATGCAGCTGTTGAGTCCCTGCATACTATTGATGCTTCACTTCTTAAGGAGAACAGAGCCCTGCACGAGTGTATTTCAGAAAATCAACAAATTATTGTTCGAGTACAAGGTGTGGCCAATCAAGTTTCTACTCATCAACTTGGGCTTCTTGATCGAATCATTGAGCTTGAGAAACATCTCCTGGATCAATCTGTTGCAAGCTCTTCCCACGGGCCTCGTGCTAGCAAGGATGAGGCAGCTGCTGATAATGAAGATAAGGGTGTCGACGATGCCAGATTTGGCTACCTTTTAAGGCAAAAAAGAGGAGAATAACAACACAATTCAAGAAAGAATATGTCTGCAAGATTTCCTATATTTGTTCACACGTATGTAATAATTTTTTTGGAAGGGATCTCTGCACAAATTCGGGAGATTTATAAGAGATTCGATTTGCACATCATAAAAAAGAATCACTTCTGGGGAAGGAAACACATGAAGGGTAAAATCACTAAATTAAAATTTGTAATTTCATGCACATAATTACAATATTAAATATCACATATGAGCAATAACTATACTGATCACAACTTCACAAATATCATTTTATTGTAAAACATCAAATCATCCTAACTTATTTTATGTAAAATCAAGTGAGCACCATGTTGAGGATGAAGTGTGATCATCGAGTATGGAGCATGACAATATAACGGGGAAAGTTCAAAGCAGAAATTCTGCAGAATCATGGCCAAGGCCAATTTTACTTCTACCATAGCAAAGTTTTGTCCGATGCATATTCGAGGTCCCCCAACCAAAAGGCAGAAATGCAGCTTGACCCTTTGTTGCACTAGATATACCTTCAGCAAACCTTTCTGGTTTGAACTCTTTTGCATCCTCGCCCCAAAGTTTCGTATCACGATGCAATGAGATTATTGGTATTGTGACGGTGACTCCAGAGGGCAGAGAAAACTTCCCGATTTTCGTGTCTTCTAGAATTTTACGATGTCGAAAAATTACTGGCGGATATAATCTTAGAGTCTCGTTTAAAATCATGGTCACCTGTCACAAATATTAATATTGATGTTAAGAAAATCATATTATCTGTTTTGTGAGGATATTTGCAAATTCTTAAAATTGGAGTTGGACATAAATCCATTTTTTAAGTATGGTAAGAGGTTGTAGTTTAATGTTGGACCATTAATGTTTGCGCTTAAGATGTCCAATCTAAGTGTTAGGAGGTGTGTTGAGAATCTCATATGGACTAATTTGTGAACATATTTGCAGATGGCTAGTGATATTGCCAAGGCAAATTTTCTCTTGGCAAGGCCATTTGCGTTCAAATGACCAAACTACCACTTTGTTCAACATTAACCTCTCTCATTTAATTTCTCTCAAAATTTTCTTCACTAATCTATTCACACTCCATCTCTATTTTTTGTCGCTCCTATCCTCGAAATCAATTTAGGATCTCTCCATTATTTTATTCCCTAACCTATTCACACTCGAACTATAATTTTATTTCTCTTATTCACAAAATCAGCTCACGATCTCTAAATATTTTCTTCCCTAATATATTCATAATCAATCTCTAATTTTCTATCTTATCTCCCAAACCATTTAATTATAATTTTGGAGAGATCGTGGAATGATTTTAGAAATAAGACAGAGAAAATTAGAAATTGAGTGTAATTAATTTAGGGAAGAAAATATTAGAGAAATAAATTAAATGAGAAGGGTTAATCTTGACCAAAAGGGTAGCTTGGTTATTTCAAAACAAATTGTCTTGGCAGGAGGAAATTGCCTTTGTAATATCACTAACCATAATCATAAAGATGGAATAACTCTCCTCTTACTAAAAAAACTCAATCCTAGCACCGTACTTTTGAGACTCACCACACAATCCTCTCACGTGAATTAGGCGGGACCTACCTGCATACGTGAGCTCCCCTCAATTCATGTGAGAGGGCAATAAGGCCAGTCCCACACAGACGGTCTTAGGATTGAGTGACCCCTCTTAATGTACCTTTTGGGTTGGATTTAAGGCGAAATCCATTTGATAAGAATTAGTAAATTTCTTAAGAATGCGACTCATTGCATTTGAAAGAATACAAGGAAGAAATCAAACTTACAATCTTTAGATGATTGAGCCCTTCAAAATCTGGTTGATTCCTTCCAAATTGTTGCAAAACTTCTTCTCTTGCACGTGATTGCCATTCTTGATGCCTACTGAGTAAGATTAATGTCCAAACAAGCAACACAGCGGTGGTTTCCTCCCCAGCAAAATAGAAGAGTTTGCATTCTTCAATTACTTCTTCAATAGTCATACCCAAATTCTTGTCCCCTTGCATTTGAATCTCTTTCTGATTAGATTCCAATAATAGTCCCAATAAATCATCATTACTGGATTTCCCTTCTTTCATTTCCTTCAACCTTTTGTTAATAATATCTCTAATTGAGTCATCAACTACCTTGTTGATATATTTCATTCTCTTGTTCCTTTTATTCGGAAGAAACCTATAAATAAAAGTTCATGCTTAATGAAGTTAGTTTTTAAGAAAAAAATCTGTCAAATTTTGTTTCGCTTATATGTCATACTCTCTATCACATTCATGCAAAATTGCCACGAGTCCCCGTTTTTCCTAACTTTTTCTTTAAGGTTCCTCAATTTTTTATTTTTTTTTATAGATTTTATATTTTATAAAAAAAAAGAAATTGTGTTATCTGATGCCTTAAATATAATAGAACAACAACAACAAAGTCTTAATCACAAGTAATTGAGATCGGCTATACGAATTTATATAATATTTATGTGTGTTGCTCGCATGAATATATTCCCTCAATTTCCTTGTATCAAATATCATACTCTCATCCAAGTCTAACAATTCCATATCATTGTTGATGACTTCGTTCCAACCCTTCATCGGCTTCCCCTACCTCTTACAACCTCACACCTTAAATATAATAATGCAATATTAAATAAGACAGAAGATTCAGACCTAGAAAATTTAAGCAAAGACTAGGAAGCCAACGGTTTCTTACCTCCAACCAGGGATGTTTATCGTTCTCACAACCGCTGTAAAATGGTGTGCCTGTTCTCCTTGAAGTTCAAATATTTTTCTCCCTTCTTCGTAACTACTACCAAATGCTGTACGAGAAATTGCATCACTTGTTAGTGTTTGAATGTAAGGCCAAACATCCAACTCGGTTGATTTTTCTGGTGAAACAATGGCTTCCCATTTACTTAACATCTGACTGGCACTTAAGTGGAAAGCAGGCATCATAAGCTTCACATGTGGCAACACAAAGAACACTCATCAGGCCGGGGATGGTTATTGACAATAATTTTTAAGAAAAAATAAAAATCAAGGATATTCGAATGGGCTTTTATTCAAAATTTTTAATTATGACGAGTTTCATAAGAGTTGTATAATTTCTCAAGGGGAGAACTGGGACCAAAATAGAAGATTTTGGATTTGAAAGGACAAAGTTTTGGACCCAAATCATATATATTCAAGATTAAACATTGTCTTCATATTGACAAGGGAAAGCGAGTCCTCAAAATATTTCTCAAATAATCGGGTGGTTCTCATCTTTTTTACTTCTCATTTGGTTATAGATTGTATTTCGCGCTTCCTAGTCGGTCCCAACACCACCACACCACGATGATTTCCGGTCAAATCCCCCTCTAGTATTTATACTTCGGGATCATTCCAGTTTCAAAGATGGTCCTAGCATCAAATTCACCATGCTCCAAAATCCATCGTGGTTGGTGGTGCTTTGGGAGCGATTAGGAAGCACGAAATAAAATTCAAAACCAAATGGGAAGTAAAAAAGAATAATGATCACTCGATTATTTGAGAAATACTTTGAGGCCCAAATACGTCAATTTCCCTACTAATAAAAGATAGAAAATGAAAAATGAATCTAACCTTGATTTTTTCAAGGTGAAAAGCTGGATTGAGTATTTTCCGGTGCTGTCCCCACTTTTCCCCGTTTAAGATGAATAAACCTTCCACCAACAACTTGATAAGCCAATTAGTAGGGAGCTTCTGGAAGATATTGTGCTTAACAAAGATCTCCTTTATAAGTTCAGGGTCCAAAATGAATACGGATGGTTTTGGTCCAAACCAGATAAAACAATTATTACCTGCAATTTAAATTTAACCCCACTTAAATTTAGCAATATACGAAAAAGAAACTACCTCTTTTGGGTCAGCAAAAAGCAATATTTTTTGCATTTTTAATACCCCTAATTTGCAGGAAATCAAAATTGGAGCATTAACATTAACATGGCCGGAAATGTGGGAAAATTCTAATATATACCGACTTTGTGAGACTGGCCCCACAGGCCTCTCACATGAGTTGTGTCGGTACCAACTTTGCAGATAGGCTCCACTCCAACTCATATGAGAGTACCGTGGAGCCAGTACCACACGGTCGGATCCATGCCAAAGTGACCCGGAAATGTGAACCTAGGAGGGGGTTTGTGGCTTGGGAGGTCGCAGGCTGGTATGGTTAGGAGTAGCGTGTTTTTTTGCACATATAAAATAAAAATAAATGGTAATGTACACATAAATAAAAATGGTTCATGAGTTTGTCTCCTCTGATTCCTTTTCTTTGCTTTGAATGTATTCCGTAGCAAATCTGACAGTATAGATGGTCTAATATTTTAGTGATATTATGTGAGCAATCATTTTATACATTGATTGTCAAAAGTTATGTCAGTCTCCAATCCATTTGTTTCTGCACTATTCTAAAAACCACCACTTGGTACATTTAAATAATTCAAACAAATAGTAATATTTACACCACAATTCCAATAATACTCATTCTTTCCTCCCTTTCTTTTACTTTTCCAATAAAAGATACGTTGATGGTATAATTGTAATAAATTGTTGACACATAATAAAAGACATGTAAATGACAATTAGTTTGGATGCATATATATCTCCTCAACGATAATTAAATGGGAATGGAGAGAGTAATGTCATTTAAATACCATGTTCGATAATACAAACTTCTAAACTTGGTCCGGAATTTAGTTAATTGATATCTTCTCGTGACTCTTGAATAATATTAAAAAAATAAATAAATAATCATCAGATAATTCCAACAACAACAAAAAAAAACTTAAATTGAAACTCGGAAAAAACAAAATAAAAGAAAATTAGGAAGAGCGGATACCGAATTTCTTGATGGTTTCAACTAAAAACGGGTCAACCCGCGGCACGATATCATCAGTTAAACCAATAGGCTTGGACTCAGCTTCTTTGAACATTATTCCCACTTCATTCAAGTCACCAAGAAATGGTCTATAGGGGTTTCCATTAAAGCCTTGTGTTCTAAGATATTTCTCTAACCTTTTTGGCTTTAGCCATACAGAATTTAAAACCTTCCATGTTAAAACTAGAAGAGAAAAGAAGCATGAGATTCCAATTAAGCTGTAAAATCTCTCCATCTTCAATACTTAGGAGCCACTTTGGATTCGATTGAGAAATGAATTAAGATGGTTTTGAGGACTCCTTTTCTAGTCAAACTTGGAAGCTACAAGTCTGTATACTGAAGTTAGACCACACACTTCATCAGCTATGGATGCTGTATTATTATACAATATCCTTACACGTGTGTACTCTTTCTTTGAGAAATTACACGTGTGCAATTATATATCTATATATATATATATATATATATATATATATATATATATATATATATATATATATATATTATAGAAACTTTTTTCAGAATTTTAACTCTCTAATGACACGTGTCATTTTTTTAAGATTATTTTGTTATTTAATTAGTTATAAAACTTTTGATTTGTGCAAAAAAAATTGAACTATTTCGAACCCGAACATGCTTAGTTGAGTCTTTACTGTAGCGTTGTCATTCTTCTAGCATATATTTGATATTATTTTATTTAATTAACTTTTAATGGAATGCTAATTTAAGTAAACTTTTTTCATTATTTTTAACAAATCTAAACTAACAGTATTCTTGGTACGATATAATAATCTACATTAAATATATTATCTCCCTTAATTTCAAAATTCAAATCGCATACTCTTAACCTCTTCTTTTATCATTATACTTATAAAAAATTTAACACTTTAAATTATTTTATAAAAAAAATTCATTAGTTTAAAATATTTTTCAATAATCAATCTATATTTATATTACAAAAAAATGTTTCAAGTTTTAACCAATCGATAATCTTCAAAACTCTAACCCAAATTTCTCGAATTTTCTAACTCTTAATTATTATACAAAAACTTGATTGATTTAGATGAATTTCGATTAATTAAATTAATTTTTTTATGATTAATTAATTAATTAAATTAATTCAAAACAAATTATTATCTTAAAACAAATTTAAATATCAAATTAGTTACCTAAATATCTCCTCAATCCTAAATATTTTCTCATAATCTTGAACCCACTTTTAAATTTTAAGTTCCCAAACTAATCTAAATTTTCTAGATTAAAGAGTTTTCTAATTAATTTCAAATGTTGTGATTGGTTAAGAAAAATTTAAATGTTTGAAATAAATCAAGAAAATATTAAGTACTCCACTACCACTAACTCTTGTATTTCTATCTCTCTTATCACGTTTCTTGCAAATCTATAACAGGTTAAGAGATGGAGCACCAACTGATATTCGATTTTTTGGAAATCATAGATACAATCTACTTTTCCCACTTATTTTAGCATGGCGGCAAAGTTAGCATTTTTCCCACTAAACCCACCAACCTACAAGGTTATTAGTGATGAAGTAACGGGGCTATTGGAGATGGAACCTTTTCCTCATAGGGAAAACGTGGATATACTGAAAGTGGGCACAAGAAGAGAAAGTGAAATAGTGGATCTTATATACGATATTGGACAGATGTATGAGCTCTTTATCGAGCTTAGTATTCACCTCAGAGTTAATTTTATGGGGTATGTGATGCAGAATCGAGATACAAAGTATCAAGATTCGGATACGAAAAGATTTTGGATCTTTCTCTTTCTCGAAATCAATTTAACGGGGGAATATAATCAACGCGACTTCAAGAAGGTTGATTGTCAATGGAGGCTGAAACACCAAAATAAGCGTAAACTAAACTTATTGATACAGTAACTCAAGAAGGAATGACAAGGTAAAACCTCACATCATGTTCCAAAAATATCTTGTATAAAAACAACTAATCTAATTAATAAGGTGGCCGAATTACTCCTTATATAGAGGTGGAATTCGGCTATCTTAGCCTTACAAAGGAAGAGTCCTAATTGAATCAGATCTCTTCAATCTCTAGCATAACAAACTAACGATAAACGAAACACTATCTAAGATAATGGACAACATGTCCTATTATCTAGCAACCACTAATATTATGCGCCTAAAACACTTATTATTAATAATAATAATAATAGCTGAAATCTAATTAATAATTAAACTTGAAATAACAAGATTAATTCTCGTTAAAATTATGGACAGTTTGTTGAACCAACTTGCACGACAATTTCGGACTCCATAACGGCAGAATGTGATCTTGTGATATCATGAAAGTTGTAGATCTGCCTCTTATCTTTCAAGTGCAACTTTAATCAGCGCCATTGGATACCTGGATCGATAGTTATGACGTTTATACCAAACTGTTGCAAAGCTGTCCCATCCCTCATCATTCTCCCTTTCTTCAAAATGATTCGTCCTCGAATCTTGATCATTGTGGTAAGATGAAAAGAAAGGGAATGATTCTTTCTTTTACTTGAACTTACCCTCTTCTTGGCCGAGATTTATCAAGAATGAGGCGCCTACGCTATCAATTCTTGATGTATAATAATGTATTTTGCAGCTCAAAAATAAATTGCCGAACGTTTGTCAATTCTTGGAGCGAGGCTCCTACGCTATGAACCAAGAAGTTTGCTTTTTTGGCTTTATAGTTCAAAAAAATAGTCTCTCGGCTGAATTTTTCTGTTTTGGACCGAAATATTCCTTTTTTTTAATCAATTTCAAGCAAAAAGAAAAAATTTCAAGAAATCGGTAAAGGTACACCAAGAAAGAGATAAACCTTTTGCTATGATACCAAATGATGCAGAACCGAGATACAAAGTATCAAGATTCGGATACGAAAAGATTTCGGATCTTTCTCTTTCTCGAAATCAGTTTAACGGGGGAATATAATCAATGCGACTCAAATAAGGTTGATTATCAATGGAGGCTAAAACACCACAATAAGCGTAAACTAAACTTATTAATACAGTAACTCAAGAAGGAATGGCAAGGTAAAAACCTCACATCATGTTCCAAAACTTGTATAAAAACAACTAATTAATAAGGTCGACGAATTCCCCTTTATATAGAGGTGGAATTCGGCTATCTTAGCCTTACAAAGGAAGAGTCCTAATTGAATCAGAGCTCTTCAATCTCTAGCATAACAAACTAACTATAAACGAAACACTATCTAAGATAATGGACAACATGTCCTATTATCTAGCAACCACTAATATTATGCGCCTAAAACACTTATTATTATTATTATTAATAATAATAACTGAAATCTAATTAATAATTAAACTTGAAATGACAAGATTAATTCTCGTTCAAAATTTGGATAGCTAGTTGGATCAACTTGCACTACAATATCGGACTCCATAATGGCAGAATCTGATCTTGTGATATCATGAAAGTTGTAGATCTGCCTCTCATCTTTCAAGTGCAACTTGAATCAGCGCCATTGGATACCTGGATCGATAGTTATGACGTTTATACCAAAATTGTTGCAAAGCTTTCATCAACCTCTAATCAACCTATGATTAGCAACCTCGGTATAAGTAAGACGCCACGAACGAAAGTGAATAATTCGTTTGATAAGTCAAATAGAACGCCACAAGGAAATCCTTGATAAGTTCGAATAAGTCCTTTCAAGAACTCAAGATGAAAGCAAAATCTCACGTTTTATATAAATGAATTGGTCCCCATCCAAACCTATACTTGGGCGAATTTCTGGAGTTGTTGTCGAATCGAAGAGGGTCTCGTTCACATCATTGTCGAAGGTTCACATCAGTATGACAAAAAAAATTGTTCTTGATTTGTGATAATCGTGTTTTGGTGGTTTTTGTTCTTGATTTTGGGAGGAAGAAGGATTTAAAGAAATGGATATTTGCTTCTAGTGGTTCCTGTTATTTTACTTCTTTTATTAGCAAATTCGGTGGCGGTGGAGCTGCGGAGAAACATAGCAGAACTTTGTTTTTTCTTTTTCTTCTACTGGTCTGTTGGCTAGATTGGAGAAGAAAGATGGTGACATTGCAATGTTAAAAGAAGTTTGGTTCATGGGTTTTATTTCGGGTAGGTTTTAGATGTAAAACAGGTTCCCATTTGCTGCTCCGAATTACAAACAATGGGTCAAATTTTTACATTGCTGAAAAGACAATAATACCCTTAATAAAAGCGACACCGTTTTACTCAACGGATGATTTTTGGCGGATTTTCAATTTTTTTTTATTTTTTTTATTTACGAGTTCCGTAAAAAAGGTCAAAGAATGTACAAAAAAAATTGTTTATGTCTAAAAAAAAGAAAAGCAAAAATTGTTAAAGTCCATCTATGGCTATTCACCCTTTTTTCATATAAACTTCAACTACTAACATTCCTTAGTTTAAGTGTAATTTAAGGGTATCAACCTTCCTTAGCTAATAATGCAAGAAGGCAACTTTATTAAAAGTAAAATACTTTTATTAATTTTCATCTTAAGTCAAAGTGAAACACTAAATTCCATATTGAAGCAATATTATATTTGTTAGAGTATATAGCCTAAATAATATTTGATTTTCTGATATCTATGTATCATCATATTGCTTATGGCCCTTGAGTTATTTTTCTAAATTTATTTTATATTATTAGTAAAAAAAATTCTTTTTTCTTGCATTGATTTATGATAGCTGAATCTATTGATCATTGCTAGCCACTTTTAATTTTTATTTTAAATGTTTTCGATTTATTTGATTGCGGGGGTAAAAAGAATCCTAATTCTTGGTAACCTTTTACATCATATGTATTGATTTACTTATGTCCTATAAGTCTTAGGCAAAAACTTAATTTAGACTTGATTTGTTATTTTGGTTCTAAGAATTAAGTTTTTTAGCCATGCCCAACAGAGTTTTTACAAAAGCGATTTTTTCTTAAAAGATTGCCATTAAAAAATGACCAATTTGCCAAAAAATTATAAAGTTTGGGAGGAACTTATTTGAGGGAATTTATTGGGAAGTTTCTGTGAACTTATGGGAATTTATGAGAATGTTTTATTCCAACACTTACTCATCTCTTGATCTTATTATGTTCATGACTTTTGATGTTTAATTATTATTTATATCTATGTTTGATCCATTTTTTTCCCAATAAACATTACTATTAATAAATGCCCTTTAAATAATTTATTAATATACTATTAGACTAATTTTATCTTTTTCAGGGAATAAAAACATTTAATAAAATGGATCTTACAACAATACAAGTTTGGCGGAAAAAAAACTTGAGCAGAAAAATTTGCTCAGCTCTTATAGAAGAAGATGCATTATCTAAAAATGTGGAGCACACAATGTTAAAAAAACTTCATGAATTAGATGGCTCCATAAGAAAAATGAAGTCACAATACGTAGTCTCTTCATGTTTTTTAAAAAGATTACATGATTAACATTTAATAGTACTAGTAGTGTAGTGATTATTGGATCAAAACATTTGATGAAACTTAATCGAAATAGTATAGGACAATGTTTAATTCTTTTGATTATATATTATTTGATCCAATATTTTTTATCCAATAATCATTATGTGTTCACCTTTACATTTGTAAGTTCTCAATAAAAGTCATATTACCTAATCATGTTAATTTTCTTATTTGTTTTCTGAAAAATTAAAGTTAACGAGTTTTTGTTCTAAATACAATTGTACAACCATTAAATTAATAATTTGAAATTCAGTATTTTCGTGCATAGCACAGGTCATTTGCTAGTGTGTGTGTGTGTGTGTATATATTGTGACACCCAAACCCCTCCGCTAGGGTCCACTGGGGCTGAGTAGGGTGTCTGCTGTTGTTTTCTTGAAAGCCCACAATATTCTACTCAAATTGGACACAAGAAACTCAAGGCAAGAGCACCTATCGTTAATGTAATTTAGAGTGAGCAACCAAGGTATCGTATTCGCGAAGAAGGGTAAGTACTAGTAGTGACTTTTATTTTATTGTTTAGTTGACGAAAACTTTAAGAAGGTTTGTTACTAAACTAAATTAATCTACTAATAAGCTAAAACTAAGATCTAGAGTGTTTAGAGAGAAAATTCAATTAGGAGAGTGAATACTTGAGCAGGGTATCCCCCCTAGATGTACTTATGTGTTTAGGGAGGGTATTGTGAATTAGAATCCTTAGGTGAACCTACAAAGGGATTTCCAAATAAACTTCACTCATCTCTCAATTTGTGAAGTTCCTACTCTAGGGTTAATCAAGTTAGTATCTCTACTTACTCAATTTTACCCCAAGAGTGCATTAAACCCAAAACCCCTAATTATCCAAACTCAAATTAGGAAGAATTGCTTAAGCCCATCTCTAGGTCAAAATTAATTCTCATTAAAAGTGAGTGTTCTAGTCAAGTAAATCAATTTCTCAATTAATTAAATGACCAACAAGATAGAAAAAGATAATTCACAAATAATTTCACTAATTAACTTCAATTCACAAAAACCCCCAATTGTCAACACATAAATAACATGCTATGGTTCAACCCAATCAAAAAGTGTACAAATTTAGCTATTCATATTCATGAAGGAAGACAATAAATTAAAAGAGAGATAGAGGAAGAAATTCTCATTGCTAAGTAATCTTCTTCAAGCTTCTCTTCTTTTTCTAAATCCTCTTTCTTCCTTCAAGAAAAAACCAAGTCTTGAGCCACACCTCAATTTCTTGCCAAGAATCTTCAACGAAGCTTCAAGCATTTCTTTGAAATCTACCTTCTAAATCTATCTCTAGAATTTAGGACTTGTTTTTCTCTCTTGAAGTCTGTCTTGAAAAACCCTAGGATAATAATATCTTCCTTTTCTCTTCAAAGTGATGATATATACACAAGACAAAAGGGAAGGTGTAGATATTTTTTAACACTTTCTTCTATTTGCATAAAAGACCCCTAAAGTTTTAGCTCATTTACAATCTAGTCCATGTACTTTTTGGTCTTCACATTTTGGTCCACATTTGGTGACTTTCATCTTCTTTCATCCAAGTATCTTCCAAGCTTTAATATCTTCCACCTAAACCAAAAGTAAGAGAAAATGGAGTATAAGTAGCATCTTCCCCATGCAAATATGAAATTATGAAACAAATTATACAAGTTAAAATATTGCTTTGAGAGCAAATATCATCTGCGTGCCTCTCGACACTAACATATACAAAATCTCAAATGCTCGGAGGCAAAATAACAAAACAAGAAATACATAATATAGAAGAGTTATCTCTTACAAGGTAAACAACTAAAACACGTAATTCTCATAGGTGGATCTGATACATAAAGGTTTCCAAAAGCATACGAGAATATGGCAAATGGCTTCCTCAAACTCCAAGTAGAAATTGCCCACGAGGTTCATGGATCCATTTCCGAACAAGCTTTATTTGAAAAATGTCATAAAAATACGTGTGAGTCAGAAAGCTCAGTGAGTTCGCGTGTGTGCCAGTGTATTTTCAAGGATCTTTTAGTGAATGCATGCATATACTTTTCAAAAATATTCTCAGTGCAAACAAATCCATTTTTCCATTGAGTTTCAAAATCATATGCAAAAACAAATGAAGGATTGAGACGCAGTCGAAAAGTCCGAACAAATCAAGACATATCAACGGAGACTCTAAACTCAGAGTTTCCAAAATAGTTCTCAAATCAAAGTCGGGCTCACGAAGACAAGTCCGGGATCCCGAAGTCATTACTAGCCTCACACCCCGATCTGAGCTCGAATTTCATACCTTATGCCTCCCCAAACACAAAACCGAGGCTACGAAATCGGGGCACTTACCACCCACACTCGGTGACTAACTCCAACGTCGAGTCCCTCCCGACTCTTGCAAAGCAGTACGAACACCACAAAAGCGATGTTCTACACAAATAAAGCGCAATACTGGGTTGGGCCAAACCCTCCCCGAATACTACGCCCCCTTCAAGTGGTACCATAATCTATAGTCTATGCGTTCCACGCTAGCAGAAGAGGCCCTAGCACAAGTGACTAGCCATGTACAGTGCAATCCACTGACGCTTCAGGCTATCAAATCGTTTTCGAATCTTATTCAAATCAAAGCTGGTCAGAACGGGGTTTTAGTACAAATTTCACAATAAAAAAGGCCAATGCAAAGACCATCCAAAAAGATCGAATTCAAACTCATTTCAAAATAATCGCTCGATCCTCCAGTCCAAATATACAAATACATATGATTTGTCAAATATGTCATGACAATGCACACGTGTTTACAAAACCATGCAATTTTCATATATCAAAGTATTTTTCGAAACTTGCCTGCTTTAAGCGAACCTGCGAAAAAGCGATATTCAAAATCTTGTATTCATAACCGGAGCACCGCTCCTATGCAATTTTAATGCACATTTTATAAAAACATTGGATAACCTCTCCAATTTAAAGCAGTTGATAAATAACCAAATTCTTAAGAATAAGTAATTTCTATTTTCCAAAAGAATCATTTGTCAAAGTGAATAACTTTATAAACAAAATAAATAACTTTTTAATCCAGTAAGTTTCGGTTTGCAAAACTCACCTGGTAAATGATCTATAGACTTGAGATCCGACATAATCCAAATCCTAAAATGAAGTATTATCAATAAAAATATTCAGACAACATCTTTCAATAATCACGGAAAATTCGCCCTGATAAATATACTCCAAAACAAGTGATATGCTAGAGTCTTATATACAAGGATACTAGTGTCTCTCCAAACTTCTTACCAACTAAAATTCACATACTAAAAGTGAACCTTAGAATTTAGTCGCTTTACATATTCACACAACATTTACAAATTGTTACAATAAAGTGATATAGAGAATCTGCACCGAATAACTGAATAGACCAAAGTTTAATTATCGCACTATCAATGAGCGAGCGAGGTCCAAAAGTGAGGTAATCTCAGATTTCACCAAAAACAGAGCAACAAAATTTCGTTATTGAGGCTTCCATGAAAGCCCTTGAGGCATGTCTAATTCTCGGATAATGTGATCCAACAAAATGATCACAATAGATTAGATAAAATAATGCCCACTTTACAATTGCTAAACAACGTAAATGATTATCTTTGTGCATCAAGAGAATTCACTGGAATTAGAAGAAGGTATTCAATCCATTAAAGAGAAATCACTAACAAGTCGAATAGGTGTATTAGGAAGGAACAAAATGAAGCCAAAGGTCAAGAAATAACTTGAAAGGAAAATACAAAATAAGAGGCAATTTAGTTAGATAGATTAGAAACGAAATTGGTGGAGCAAAGTTTCTGTTCAAAGATGAACAAATGCAAGAAGTAAGGTATAAATAATTAGGTTTGATAAATTGAAGAGAATAAAAAACTACTGAAGGCCTCTTCATACAGAAAAACAAATGAAGACATTCTTAATAAAATAATTCTTGGTGACAAAGAACTGATACCAAGTATATACATATATAGAACACTAATTCCTAATTACATCAACAAGAGTTTTCTAAGCCCTTGGAGAATAAGAAATTGCAATAAATAAAGAAGGGAAAAAAAACCAAGAAAAGTCACCTAGGGGCTGCTGTACGGCGTGGAATGAAATGGCAATCAAATTAGCCATCAAATTCATAGTATATATAAGAATCAATGAAGAAGGCCTTGTCAAAGTGGCATTATGAATTAGACAAGTGTCTTATTTAGTAGGTGTTTGTTGACAAGTGTCTCGTCTACTATTTTCTAATTAGACAACATGCCGGTTGGGGTGGGGGTAAAATTGTCTATCTGAAAATATTTTTTTAGTAAATATCCTTATTTGGGCACCAAAATTTTTATTTTTCTCTCTTTAGACAAAAACGTTTTTGTTTGTACATTTATAACCATAAACAATTTTCGAGTTTCTATATTTAGAAATTGCCAAAGACACGAAGTTGGGACAATATCAATCTGAAGTCGGTTTAGAGTAAGAAAGAATAAATAATGCAAATGTAACTCGGTAAATGTTTATAGAGAAAGAGGGAAACAATTATTATTAAATGTTTGTGGTGACGAATTGGATTAATTAACAATACTGATGAGTTTTGAGTGACGCCGTCTACGGGTTATTTCCCTCTTGTAATCTTTTATGTTAGACATTTTTCAGTTCAACTTTGTTAGTTACAATTACTCTTAGATGGTAGTTGTATAACAGTATAAATACATATACTTTTCATTTATTGAATCAATAAAAATGTAGAATTATTCTTTCTTTCCTTTTTCTGTTATATATTTTTCATCTCAACTTTGTCAGTAACAATTACTCTTAGATGGTAGTTGTACAAAAGTATAGATACATGTACTTTTCTTATATTGAATTTATAATAATTTAGAATCATTCTTTCTCCCTTTTCTGTTAGTTACTTTTCAGATCAGATTTGTTAGTTACAATTACTTTTAGATGGTAGTTGTATAAAAGCATAGATATATTTACTTTTCTTGTATTGAATCAATAATAATATAGACTCATCTCTCTCTCTCTCTCTTCACATTTTTATATTCATTAGCGGCGATCGAAATTGGAGAAGAAGAAGAATTAGAAAAAGAGAATATGCTTCAACTTTTGAGTATTTTCTACTAATATCCGCCTTAAGTATACAAAATAATATTGTTTCATTGGTTTCCTTCAGAACTTCAGATTTACCGAACGGTTAGGGGATAAATCAAGAGGAGAAGCTTACAAGGCGTTCTTACTGCAAAGGAGGACAAACAAGAAACTGGGTTTAATGTCTTGAAATTAGTATCATGTTCCCCAAGTGTGTTGGATAAAACGAACAAGTCCTGGAGTGACTAGTTAAGGTATGTATTAGATTGCAAAGAAATCACAAACTCCGAAGATGTGTTGAGGGAAATTGCAAAGGAGTTACCCATGAAAGATGTAGTTCACTTGAAATGTGTCGACAAACAGTATTGTCGCATGATCTTCTATCCTTTTTTCGTCCATCTATACTGGTGACGTAACCCGAACATTAATTTCCTTGTTGGCATATTCCTTTACCATTCAGGTTTTCCTTTTAGTTCTCGCCACGACTTTGGGGTTTTCGATCACGAGCCCCCTATGGGTGACGCCTAAAAATTCATTTCGCCCATTTCATGCAGTTTGATACCAATTATGGTATAAAAATGATGTAGTCCTGCAACGAAAGTCCTTCACATGGATAGCCTCGCATCTGGTAGCTACTTATAACTTCTTTATCTGTAATCCCACAAAAAAAACAAGTCCATTAAACTTCCTAATTTTTGTAAGACCTCAAAGTTCAAGAATAGTATTCATGATTATCATTTTTTATCATCTGGGATCACTTTTCTACAAAGTTGTTCGCATATTGGTGCATAGGAAGTTGTATCGATTTCGTTGTATACTCTTCCAAATCAAGAGCCTGGAGGCATACTGATGCATATTTGCAAGCAAAACTAATTTATACCCATTTATTTAACAAGGGTGTATTTTTGGAACAAATCATTGCACTGTTTGAGCAAAAAAAAACATTTTTGTGGTCTTAACTAGTTTACTTTGTGACGATATTGTTTATAGTTAATGTTCTCCATATTGCCAAAAAGAATCTTTGATTGTTGGTTGTTCAAGATAAACACCATTCTTTTGAAGAAAACTTTCCTTGCACAGTGATGCACAAAATTATAGTAAGTGAACTAGTGTCCAGTTGAGTAATGGATGAGTCAAGTGTCGTTCTCTCAAAAATCAAAAGGAAGTGCCAAAATAGTTTATTTTCCAAATATAAACCTTAGAATATTTTGGGTTGACTAATAACTATTAACTAAAAAATAACAACTTGAAGTTAACCAATGAGAGCGAGAAGATATCAAATAATGAGAGAAATTTGATTAGAACTTGGATCCAACCCGTTTTCCTAATTGCTAGGTCAATTATTTCTCCTCAAATGTGTCAGACTTCCCAAAATTAATCTTAGATCATTAATGGCAGAATTCCCATATCTAGGTTTTATTCCATTCCTTGCAATAAACATTTTGCCTCAATTCGCTAGTCAATACTCTTCTAACAATATAAGGAGTATTCACTCCAGACTTTCTACTTTTTCAGAAAAGGTGCAAAACTTTGTTTTTTTGAAGATGCACATAATTGTAGAAGGAAAAGTAGCAAATACCCAAGAAAGATTGCCTCAAGCTTCTTGGAGTTTCCCACATTTATAAAGGAGAATCTGTAGCGACGCATTTACTTGAGTTGATATATAGAGAACCATTTACTTAAAGGGATTTGATCAAGCTACAAAGAGTAGAGATGAAAGAAGAAAGAAGTTGCAGTACATGAAATGAATCAGAAAGACCTCCAACTTTCTTAGGGCCTAAAGTTTTGACAAAAAGTGAAACTAATGCTTCAAGAAGGTTGCTGCAGAAACGGGACATGGTTTATTATTTTATGTACAATATGTATGTATCGCACTTTCTTTTGAAAATTCGAGCAAAATAAAATAAATAATTTTCAAATTTTGAGTTCTAACATTCAATTAAATATATTAAGAAAAATTATTTCATTTTACACTTCACAAAATGTGCACGTGCAATTCACGTGTATAGCCGAAAAGATAAGAAAATATAGCATATGATCTCAATCCTCAAGGTTTTAGAAAAGAAAGACATAATCCTTTTATATTCATTAGTAGTGATCGAAATTGGAGAAGAAGAAGAATTAGAAAAAAAGAATAGGCTGCAACTTTTGATTATTTTCTACTAATCTTTGTCTTTAGTATAAAAAATAATATTGTTTAATTGGTTTTTACCCGAACTTCAGTTTTACCAACCGGTTAGGGGTTAAATCAAGAGGAGAAGCTTACGGGGCGTTCTTACTACAAAGGAGGACAAATAAGAAACTTTGTTTAATGTCTCGAAATAAGTGTCATGTTCCCTAATGGTGTTGGAGAAAAGGTCCAAGTCCTGCAGTGCTAGCTAGTTAAGGTATGTATTAGATTGCAAAGAAATCATAGACTATGAAGATGTGTTGAGAGAAATTGCAATAGAGTTACCCATGAAAGATGTAAAACGTGTCTCCAAAAAGTATTTTCGCTTGATCTTTTATCCATTTTTCGTCCATCTATATTGGTGACGTAACCCCAACATAAATTTCCTTGTTGGCCAATTCCTTTACCACTCAGGTTTGCCTTTTAGTTCTCTCCACGAATTTGGGTTTTTCGATCACGAGCCCCTGTTGGTGACGCCTAAAAAATCATTTCTCCCATTTCATGCATTTTGATACCAATTATGGTATCCAAAAGGATGTAGTCCTGCAACGGAAGACCTTCACATGGATAGCCTCACATCTGGTAGCTACTTATGGCTTCTCTATTTGTAATCCCAGAAAAAAACAAGTCCATTAAACTTCTTAATCTTGTAAGACCTCAAAGTTCAAGAATAGTATTCATGATTATCATTTTTATCCTCTGGGATCACTTTTTGGATCAGCACCTTAATTCCTAGGAATTTTATTTGCCTCACGTAGGAGGCGGGTGTCGAACCTGGGACCTCCAGGTCGCAGGTCAAGGCTTGCCCCACTGGGCCACGGCCTTCTTGACACCTCTGGGATCGCTTTTCTACAAAGTTGTTTGCATATTGGTGCATTGGAAGCTGTATCGATTTCGTTGTACACTCTTCCAAATCAAGAGCCTGGAGGCATACTGATGCATATTTGCAAGAAAATCCAATTTATACATATTTATTTAACAAGGGTGTATTTTGGAACAAATCATTGTACTGATTGAGCAAAAAAGAAATTTTTGTGGTCTTAACTAGTTACTTTGTGACGATATTGTTTATAGCTAATGTTATCCATATTGCCAAATTGAATCCTTGATTGTTGGTTGTTCAAGATGACCACCATTATTTTGAAGAAAGCTTTCCTTGTACAGCGATGCACAAAATTCTAGTAAGTGAACTAGTGTCCAATTGAGTAATAGATGAGTCAAGTGTCATTCTAACAAAAATCAAAAGGAGGTGCCAAAATAGTTTATTATCCTAATATGAACCTTATAATATTTTGGGTTGACTAATAACTAATAATTAAAATAAAATAACAACTTGAAATAAACTAATGAGAGCGAAATTATATACAATAATGAGAGAAAGTTGATTAGAACTTGGATCCAACTCGTTTTCGTAATAACTATGACATTTCTTTCACCTCAAATGTGTCAGATTTCCCAAAATTAATCCTAGATCATTAATGGAAAAATTCCCTTATCTAGGTTTTATTCAATTCTTTGCAATAATATTTTGCCTCAATTTGTCAATCAATACTCTTCTGACAGCATAAGTAGTATTCACTCCAAACTTTCTATTTCTATAGAAAATGTGCAAAACTCTATTTTTGAAGATGCACAAAATTGCAGAAAGAAATGTAGCAAATACCCAAGAAAGATTGCCTTAAGCATCTTGGAGTTTTCCCACATTTATAAAGGACAATCTATAGTGACACATTTACTTGAGGTAAATATATCGAGAACCATTTACTTCAGAAGATTTGATCAAGCTACAAAGAGTAAAGATGAAAGAAAAAAGAAGTTACAGTACAAGAAATGAATCAGAAAGACCTCTAACTTTCTTAGGGCCTAAACGGTTGACAAAAAGTGATACTATTTCTTCTAGCAGGTTGCTTATAGAAATGGACAATGTTTATTATTTTATGTACAATAAGTATGTATCGCACTTTCTTTTGAAAATCCGAGCAAAATGAAATAAATAACTATCAAAATTTGAGTTCTAACATTCAATTCACTATATTAAGAAAAATAATTTCATTTTACACGTTACAAAACATGCACATGCAATTCACGTGTATAGCCGAAAGATAAGAAATGTAGCATGTGATCTCAATTCTCAAGGTTTTAGAAAAGAAAGAATTAATACCTTTATATTTATTAGTGGTGATCGAAACTGGAGAAGAAGAAGAATTAGAAGAAGAGAATAGGCTTCAACTTTAGAGTATTTTCTACTAATCTCCCTCCTTAGTATACAAAAGTATACCAAACGGTTAGGGGTTACATCAAGAGGAGAAGCTTACATGGCGTTCTTATTGCAAAGGAGGACAAACCCGAGATTAGGTTTAATGTCTTAAAATTAGTAACATGTTCCCCAATGATATTGGTGAAAAGGAGCAAGTCCCTGAGTGAGTTGTTTTTAGTCTGTTTTAGGTTGCAAAGAAATCACAGGCTGAAGATGTGTTGAGAAAAATTGCAATGTAATTATCCATGGAAGACGTACTTCACTTGAAATGTGTCTCCAAACAGTATTGTCACATGATCTTCTATCCATTATTCGACCATCTATACTGGTGACGTAACCCTGGCATTTGTTTCCTTGTTGGCCTACCCCGTTACTACTCAGGTTTGCCTTTTAGTTATCGCCAAAATTTTGGGTTTTTCGATCACGAGCCCCTGTTCATTAAGCCTAAAAAATTCATTTCCGGCATTTCATGCATTTTGATACAAATTATGGTATCCAAAGGGATGTGGTCCTGCAACGGCATGTCCTGCACATGGATAGCCTCGCATCTGGTAGCTACTTATGACTTCTATATCCGTTATCCCACAACAAACAAGTCCATTAAACGCCCTAATTCTGTAAGACCTCAGAGTTCAAGAATAGTATTCATGATTATCGTGTTTGATCCACTGAGATCACCTTACTACAAAGTTGTTTTTATATTGGTACATAGAAAGCTACATCAATTTCGTTGTAAACTCTTCTAAAACAAGAGTCTGGAGCCATACTAATGCATACTTGGAAGCAAAGGCAATTTATACTTATTTATTTAACAAGGGTGTATTTTGGAACCAATCATTGCACTCGATGAGCAAGAAGGGCATTTGTGTGGTCTTAACTAGTTTGTTTATAGTTATTGTTCTCCATATTGCCATGAAGAACCCATGATTGTTGGTTGTTAAAGATGAGCATCATTCTTTTGAAGAAAACATTTCTTGTAGAGTTATGCACGAAAATCACTAGTAAGTGAGCTAGTTTTAGGGTTGAATAATAGATGAGCCAAGTGTCGTTCTCTCAAAAATTAAAACTAAATGCCAAAATAGTTTATTATCCTAATATGAACCTTTGAATATTTGGGTAAATTCTTTCACCTCAAATGTGTCAGATTTCCCAAAAGTAATCATAGATCATTTACGGCCGAATTCCTTTATCTATGTTTAATTCAATTCCTTGCAATATATAAAGGAGATATATCGAGAGTCTATAGCGACGCATTTACTTAAGGTAAATATATAGTGACTCATTTACTTCAGGGGATTTGATCAAGCCACAAAGAGTAAAGAGGAAACAAGAAAGAAGTTACAGTACAAGAAATGAATCAGAAAGACCTCCAACTTTCTTAGGGCCAAAACGTTTGACACAAAATTATACTAATGCTTCTATTCTAGCAGGTTGCTTCTGGAAAATGACATGGTTTATTATTTTATGTACAATAAGTATGTATCTCATTTTCTCTTAAAAATCCGAGCAAAATGCAATAAATGATTATCAAATTTTTAGTTCTAACATTCAATTCAATATACTAAGAAAATTAATATCTTTTACATGTTACAAATTTACCTGAAATTGACAATTTATACTTATTTATTTAACAATGGTGTATTTTTGAACAAATCATTGCACTGAATGAGTAGGAAGGGCATTCTTTGGTCTGAACTTGTTAATTTGGGACGATATTGTTTATAGTTAATTTTCTCCATATTGGCATTAGGAATCTGGATTGTTGTTTGTTGAAGATGAACACCATTCTTTTGAAGAAAACGTTCCTGTACAGTGATGCACACCTAGCAAGTGAACTAGAGTCCAATTGAGTAATAATTTAGTCAAGTGTCGTTCTCAAATAAATTAAATCTAAGTACCAAAATAGTTTATTATCCTAATATGAACCTTTGAATATTTTAAATCAAATAACTAATATTTAAAATAAAATAAGACTTGAAGTAAACTAATGAAAGCGAGAGGATATCAAATAATGAGAGAAAGTTGATGAGAACTTTGGACCAACCCTCTTTCTTAATGGTCAGGTCAGATTTCCCAAGATTAATCCTAGTTTATTAATGGCAGAATTCCCTTCTCTAGGTTTTATTCAATTCCTTGCAATAGAGATTGTAACAACCTGTTCCGCAAGTTAGTAGTTTTTATTATAAGACCTTGGTATGATAGTAATTTTACAATTTTAAAAAAAACTTAAACAGCAAGGAAACAATTCCATTGCATCCACGTTTACTCTATTACTCAAATTTCCTAGACACTGATGAATATCATTCGCCATTCCTACCTTATTTAATTATATATTCCAATGTTACAATTTCTCTATTCTTGTTCCTATTTGACATTCTTCTAATTCATTTGCTGCCAACTCTTTGACCAACAAACCAGATTTTCCATCATAGTTCAATTTCTCTTACGAGACCTACAATTGTTATGCTTCTTATTTTCCTACCATTTTGGTCTCCATTTCCTCTTCATGTTTTTTTGTCGACTTTTGACTGAGTTAAAAGGCCGAGAGCTTATTAATCTCTATTAGCTCAGGATATGGATTATTTGGTAAGATTGAACAGTTTATCTGGTGAGTGATACACAAACTCTTTTACAAATATTATTCATATATTGCGTGCTCTTTGCTTCTATATAAATTATACCACTCATGATTTGGATGCAATACTCATGACATACATTGAACATTTTTACATGATGAAACATTTTCTCGATTGGGGCTTATTGGTAATGCTATTTTATTAACCTGGAAAATATTAAAACCGATTACTGAACCATTTTATGGAATACGTCCTGTGATAATTTGCATGGCATAATAAGACTACGAGTTTATTGATTTGAGCCCTACTATTGGTATAAGGAGGAACTACATGCTACATTGATCGTGGAGTCACCTCCAGAATCATGCATTTTAATGTCTTAATTTCTTCCCCGTATAAAATGTTATTTCTTTGGTCTTGTAATGTCTTCTTGTCCAGTTCACCTCGACTAGTCAAAATAAGGCCCCCTTATGATACGAATATATATATATATATATATATATATATATATATATATATATATATATATATATATATATGATTTTCTCATTATGCGAACTATTTTTTTGGATATAAAGTATTTTGGAAGGAAAATGGTTTTTAAGACATTGCACCACTTGCATGGCCCTCATTGAACTTCGGCTCACGTTTTTCAAATGTTTTTCCCCCCCTCCACAGGTATCTCAAGTTGATCTTTGAATTTTGGTATCGAGAATGCGTAGCGGAATCTGGATTATCAAATTGTATTAAAAGTTCTAGTCATGAATTGAGAAATACTTGTGTATTGAGAAATAATATCCAACAATCTTCAACTTACTGATAGAGAAGAACTTTCTGCAGTAATTTGAGAATACTAAAAAAATCAAGAACAATACAAGAGACTAAGAATCATAAGCAATCTATAATAACATAATCCCTAATAGACAAACCTAAAATATTGCGCCTCAATGACAGAATTAATAACTCAAGACCAATAAACGCTAAGAATTATAAGTAGAACTCCGTGAATACATTAAAACCTCAAATGCATACTACAATCACGATGAATAAATAAAAACAAAAATCCTAAGTCAATGATTCCCCGAATAAGAACCTTTGAACCGTCACTTATTCCATTAATAGATTAGACTTACTAAAAATTCCAAAAACTTGTTTTCTTTTGGCCAAAATCAAAATAGAAGAGAAACCATTTGATTTTAACTTTCTAATTCTTCGCAAATATTTTTGGAGTCCGATATGAGGTGTGAACATTAAGTATGAATCATAGTTCAAATATTTATTAATCTAATTGGTATATTTCGTGCTCCATATACTATCTATATTCTTTGTTGGTGTTTCTGGCATGTAAAAGTAAAACTTAATTGGAACAGATAAAAATGTGTGTTTTGTCTAGGAAATTCATGAAACAATTCTAAGCTTCCGGGGATCATAGATGAACTCTCCCAGCACAAGTTCGAATCCCACAAACCACTTCCCCTTTCTCTATTATTTCAGCTAACATATCATTCTCTTCCCCTTAAAAAAATTTGTCCTCGTTCGGGCCATTTTTTTATGAGCTCTCGTCCGCAACTTCCAAGTTCCACGAGAGTCAAAGACAAAGTTGGACATGTCTTTGCACTGAATAATAGTCAGGGAAGCTACTGATGAACTTCCTATATTTGTAAAACTTATGTACAATTTCTCACAAGGAAGATGAGCGACCATCTTGAGCCGCTCCCTTAGTTCATCAAAGTTATTTTGAAGTTGTTGAATTGAGAAGTTAAAAGTAAAATTGAAATTGAGGTGCACTTTTTTCATGAGAAATGCCTTATGCTGAGGAATCTTTTCAACATTTCAAAAGCAAATGAATCACCAAACAAGGGACGCCAAGTATCCTTGATTATACTTCTTGTGATTGCATCGGAATCAAGCTGCAAAAGTAACTTTTGTTGTGTTTGATCCATCTGAAGATTCTATAGATAACAATTACACTTTAGTTGAGTGAGAGCTCATTTTATCATTATTCGCATTCCTTCTTCCTCCAACCATTTTAAGAACCATCATACCATAACTATAAACATCTGATTTATAAGAAATTCATTCAAAATTTTGACTAAATGCCTAAGGAGCTATATAACCAATGATTCCTCTAGCTCCTAGCATTGACACAATACTTTCTTTACCAACACATATTTTTGTCCATCCAAAATCAGAAATCTTGGGACAAAACTCTTCATCAAGAAGTATATTATGAGGCTTTATATCGAAATGTAAAATGCGCACAATGCATTCTCTGTGCAAGAACTCTTGTCCTCGAGCTATTTGTTAGTAGTGCCCTAGGACCATTAGCATATGTTGTACGTTTTATATATATTTTGAGCATGTCATGTGAATAGTTGATTTTTATTTTGAACATCAAATGTGTGATTTGATAGTAAAATTCATTAGCTTATGCAATTACTGATTGTCCCTAGTTTTATGTAATGTTCTTTACAATGAAATAAAACTAGTTTGATGTTTGATTGATGATTATGTTTTACTGATCATGTGTAATGGATACAAATCATATCATAGATGCAATATATTGGGATATATTGTATCGGACGTGATCCGTTAGAGAAGTAATACTTCATGGTTCTTTAGTCATAAGTATTTCTAACTCAATACTATTTGGAATCCTTAGACCTTATGTCTTCATCGTTTCCAGCATGAATGGAGCTGCATTTTGACTCAGTCGGACGTTACTTTTAATCGAGTAATTAAAACGATTGATGATCGGATGAAGTATCCTATCATGGCTTGAATGTGAGAGGCATTGTAAGAGATTTGTCCCTCTCTTATTAGATAGAGACATTCATGGCCCCTCGATAGGAAAACTGTTTAAATGCATGATCGTGCTCAAATGTATTTAATAAAGTGGTTATTAAATACTATTTGTTGGAACAGTCTACCTGGAGATCGAGCATAAATACAATTAAGCTTTATAAGGGTGACAACTACCATGCCTTATGCTTAATTTGGATATCACGAGACAAAGGGATTAAATAGTGGATTGATATTAGGTTCCACCGAACATTCATTCACTTTGGGTAGTCACCAATGTCCTGCTAGGGACCGTTTGTGATTTATGAACACATACTACTAAGCGTGTGTTTTCATTGCCATTGTGAATTGAACCTACAGGGTCACATGCATAGGCGAGCTAACGAGCTTCATGTCAGATTCAATGAATCTAGAATGTGTATAGGTTCATTGTATTTGACATTTATTTTTCTAAGAATAATAATATGTTATTATTCGAATTAGAGATTAATGAGGGCATTTTCGGTATTTTGGTTATAAAGCTGCGATTACGTGGGAGTTATTATGCGATAAAAAACTCCCACTACCATATGAGGTTTATAGGGACGTGGGAGTTGTTTTCGATTTTCTCGCCCTTCTCTTATCTCTAGATTCCCGAAACTTCGAAAGCGTAGAGCTAGCACTCGTTGCTCGTTTCGTCAGCGTGGATACCGGTAAAGAGCAATTCCGCAAGGGAAGGCTATTGGTGGCAGCATCACAAATTAGCCCAAAAACGTAAGTCTTTCGTAAGTAATTTTCGATTCCCATGGTATGAGCGGATCCTTCAGGGGAGGACTCATGTGTGTTTAGAACGAGTTTCTACCCATGAATCCCTTCACTATTCCAGGAGCAATTTCGTATAACCTCTCGTGTTTCAGATGATTCAATATGGATGTACTTTTCAAAAGATCCATTTGAAGAAAATTCATAAACAATAGAGTTTTTTCGACCATCCATGCAAAATACAATAAGAGTGACAATGTTAACATGACATGTTTTGCGAATGCTTGCAACTTTATTGATAAATTCACTACAACAAAAAGCAGATCTTTTGCGGCGTTTTTGTACAAGCGTTTTTTTCAAACGTCGCTTAAAACCAAAAATAGTACGTTAATGCAACACTTTTTTGCAAGCGTCGCTACATTTGGATTTTATACAACGTTTCTTAGTGACGGTTATAGCAATTGTTGTTCATACCGAAGCGTTTTGATGTTGATTAGCGACATTTACATTAAAGCGTTGTTATAAATTGTTATTTTTTTTGTGACTCATATAGCGACATTTATATACTTATGTCGTTAGATCTTCCCGATTTTTCGGACAAACGACGCTATATCTAAATTTTTAAAGCGGCGTTTAATAGCGTCGGTTGATAAAATCGACATTTTGATGTTAGTAGCGACATGTACATTAATATAGCGACATTTATATAAAAGCGTCGTTAAATCATGTGACATTTCAAACAAAGCGTCGCTATATTTGGATTTTTATACTACGAATATAGTAATTCTTATTCTTACCGAAACAATTTCATGTTAGTTAGTGACATTAAATTGCATATAGTTATAAATTTTTTACTTTTTACGACTAATATATCGACATTTATATACTATATTGTTAAATCTTGTGACATTTCAGGGACAAACACAAATATAGAGATTATGTTTTACGAAATATATTTTTTTAAAGAAACATTAAAGACATAAATTATAAATTTTTTTAATGAGAGTGTATTAATTTTAATTTGATTCACAAAAAATAAATTAAAAAAACAAAAAAGAAATTAAAATAAGTAAGTGTACAATTCCAAAATTCCATTATAATAAATATAATAAGATGAAAAAATAAATAACAAAGGATCAATTAGCTCGGTGATACATTGCATGACATACATGCGAGGGAGGTCGCGAGTTCGATTCTCATCCCTTTGAGGAAGGGGAAATTCATTCTACATTATTCGAGAGGTAACTAGACTCGACGGCTCGGTTTGGGTTGTCTAGGCTCCGGATCCGGCTCCGATTATTCAAAGGTGGCTAGACTCGACGGATCGGCTTGTCTAGGCTCAGACTCGGCTCGAGTCCGCCAACCTAGTTTCAAAATTTACGAATGTCGGAATAACTATTTATTCACGGTATTTACAAAGCGTCGAAATATGTGACTGTTGCGATTATTTACAAATGTCGGCAAAAATACCTTTTGAAACACTTTAAAATGGCGCAACAAGCGTTGTAATAGATAGGTACCGACGCTTGTAACAAATGTCGTAAAAAACCATAACGACATAGGCAAATGCGACGTTTAAGCGACATTTGCAATAAATATTGGTATAGATCTATAACGACGTTTATTTGCCTTATTACGACATATGACAAACGTCGCAATAGACATTTTTTGCTGTAGTGATTCTTCACCGTTCCCTTTTGTTGATTTCAGAATTTTAACTGCAATAGGAAGATCATTGAAATTGACCCTTTATAGACATTACCATAGCCTCATTATCCAAGTTTATGTGTGAATGAATCTGTCATTTTCTTGATATTTTTGGAGTTAAAGAACCATATTGATAGATTATAGCTTCAAGATTCTCATCATCTATCGTTTTGCCCTTACAAATTTGTAAGATTGATATATGAAAACAACATTCCTAATATTTACGGTACAGGATGATGAAACGCATTAATAGCAGTACTATTCCAGTTCCAAATTGTCAGCCACCACCCCAATTAACAACAGAGCATGTGTATTCCTCAGGTCCATCACAAAAAAAACACTCGGATCTCAAAATATCATTCTCAAGTTGCAAGTTGTAGTCTTTCAAAGAGGATGTCGGCTTATTGACCATGAAGCTTGCCACCATTGTATGGCCTGCATACTCAGAATCCAGATCTATATCCTTCTTATCTTCCATTTCAAGAACTGATGCACCAAATGTACCACCTGGATCATATACTAAAGCATCTTTAGTTCGATTGGTAAGTATATAAAAAAAAACATGTACACCATGCTTCAATCCATCATCATATTTTGATCCATCACCATGAGTTGTAAAAATTCCTGCTCTCTCTAAGCTGTTAAGGTAGAACTTAGACCAAATTGACCTTCCCTTCGAAACTCGCCCCGCCTCCATTTCTAAATTCAAGTCCTTGGATTCAGCCCTCGGTAATGTTCTCTTCTTTGTCATCCAATCTTCCGGAAGGACTACATTGTGATTTTAGTCCATATTTTTCCAAATTTCCTCCCGAGTTATTTCAGTACTCTCATCGAACACTATGCTCACAAGGTTTCCACCATTATCCTTCACAGAGAAAATGTGATTTACTGTTCTAATATTATTAGCTAGAGGCAGTCCACTTCCATTAACAGTAACAGTTTCTCCAAATAATTCATCACCCTCTGGTAATTCACATTCATCCATTTGAACTAAAAGCTGCTCAAGTTCATCAAATTTCCGATTCTCAATGTAAGCATTTTCATCATTCCCTTTCTTGTCTCTTTCATCGCGAATGATAACAAAATCATCTCTATATGACAATTCATCAAGCACCTTGTCTACAAGAATGAAACAGCTCCCTTCGAATCATAGTTTTCACTTTTAGTTCTACTAATTACACATAATTCACTATCAATAATGAAACCATCTCTCTTTAAATCATAATTTTCATTTTCAATGCTCAAATGTCGAATTTGAAATGAATTATTAGGTAACCTACCATTATCACCAACTATAACTTCTTCTTTCAGGTTTTGATAAATTTTAAACATGTGATCCAACAACAAAATTGATTTTATCTTTTGAGTCTCTTTTCAAAGTTGTTGGTTCAAAACTAATCGAAGCTAATGCATGTCTAAATTCCTCTAATTGAGTATCAATTCGAATTACAGAAGTTTCCACTTGAACTAACCTTTGATTTTGTTGTTCTACCGAAATCCTATACCCTGTCATCTCTGGCAATGGTAGAAAAGTCTGTGCCTCTATCGAGTGAGCCTCTCCGAGCAGATTCTGATTGTGCGACAGTTCATTGAAGCTTCTATTGTCATACAGTTAAGAGTAAAATTGATTTGTAGGATTATCCGATCCATTTTGGAATTCCGATGAAGTAAGAATCATCTCCCGCTGATTCCAAGCACAATTCTCCGGTGATTCCTCCGAGAATTGACTGCTCTGGTACCAATTTGTTGTGTCTAGAAAGTTCATGACACAATTCTAAGCTTCCGGAATCATAGATGAACTTTATTGATATGAATTTGGAACAAGTGAACCTTTACATAGAGGGTTTGGAAGAAGAATGGACATTTTTTAGAGGGGAAGAAAGAAGAATGGATCTCAACTCCTATTATAGCGAGGGGATGAAATTCGGGGTGAAGGGAAAATTGCCAAAAAAATATCTATTAACTGCTTAATCCCAAAATATCCAAGTAAACCCCGTTATATAGCAATTCAAATACGGGTTGTACTTCGACATGCGAACTGACCCAACTAATGTGTGAATCCCTTACTTAAGGAAAATTCGATATGGGATGAGAGCAGTAGGTAGAGGCGCAGTCAAAACTAGCTTACTAAATTTTCACGTCGTCATCTCAAAAAAAAATCGATCGCGGTTAAAATACAAAAAAAAAGATTGTTACGATATGAGCCATGATTAAAAGTAAAAAAATTGTCTCTCTCCTCATTTTATAGTGATGTGATAAATTTGTACAATTTTTTTTTACTTTTAGCGTATCCATATCGAAACAATTTTTTTGTATTTTAATTATAGTCGAGAAAAATTTTGGGAGGGCGGCGTGGCGATTGAAAGTTAAGTGGGACTGAGGCCTCTACCTATGCTCTAGTCCCATCTCGAATTATCCCCTACTTAATAACTTTCCCAACACAAGCTCGTATCCCACAAACCACTTCCCCTTTCTCTATTATTTCGGCTAACATAACAAAATGTAATGTGGAGAGGACCAGTGGACTTTCTTTCGACTGATTTCTGTATGATTTTATGTTATGGGATGTAAAGTGAATTTCGGGTTGGTTGATCTGATATTTCTGACTGTATTTCAGCGATAATTGTATGGTGGATGGGGAAGACTAAAGTTTGAAGGAGAATAGGTATGAGATGAAGAAATTTTTTTGTTAATTTAAATTTGGTTTTCATAATTATATTTGTTAACAATTGAGTATTATGTTGACCATTTGACTAATTTAAAGGGATTATGTCAAAATTTTGGACGGAATGACCGATTTGGCTGGTCGAAAAAACGTGACTTAAAAGTAAGAAATTAATCGAATAAGGCGCAGTTGGCAAAGTCGAAAAATACGTAAATGGCTAAATTGACAAATTTCCCTGAACTTCACAAAAACAAATTCAATAATCATAGAAAGTGTCTTCAAGAAGTTGCGAAGTGCGAACTACTTGGGTTTCTTCTTGATAATGCCAGAGAATGTATTCGTTCTACTCTATTACTCTATCTCCAATCCAATCCAATGAAATTATTTTATTTTAATCTATTCCATATATATGTAAATGGTAGCAGTAAGCAACAAATGTTTGGTCAAGGAGGAAGAATGACAAGTGCACATTTCCAACACAAATCTTAGTCCATTTTGAATTACATCCAATTTCGAAAAACAAAAATAAAGAAAAGTATACCATTCAATGTACTAGATTAACTAAATTGGTGTGTGTTGTAACAAGTAACAATGCAAGTGGTTTCTGACATTTTCAGGTTTTTTTTTTTTTTTTTTTTTTTGCAATAAAATGTTAGATAATCTTAAATTTCATGAGAGGAAAGAGATGAGTTTAGGGATTTTTTTAATTGGAGGAACTCAATTGAGGGGAGGGGAGGATTGGAGGGGAATTCAACTATCCTTCCATGAATTCAGCCACGTGCAAAAACACCACCCAGCTCTGCTAGAGGGTGGAGTTTTTGTCACAAAAAAAAATATTCGAGAATTTGTCTTGAGCAAAAAAAATAGAATAAAAGTAGTTGGACGAACAATTTAAACCCAAAATTGTGATAATCTAAACTTTTTGACATTTAAAGATAATATGCATAATTGAATTTATGTGCTAAGTGTTTATTGGGTGTTAAATAGATGTACAATTGTTTAGGATGACTTATTAGATGAACATAACATAAGGGACTTGAGAGAACTTGTGGAGTGGTTTGACACCTTTTGAAAAAGTTTATCTCTTGGTGTGGTTAGTGCAGAAAATTTGGGAGTTAGAAGGGAAGAGAGGTTAGAGAAAAGAAAAGAGAAGAAAAGGATAGAAAAAGAAAGGAAAATCTGAAAAATAGAGAGTTTGAGGGAAACATCATAATTGAAGTAGTAATCGGACTCCGAATTTAGTAATTCTTGTTCCTAATCGAAGCTAACTAATAAGGCTACACGTGAGAAGAAACGGTGGTAGATTTCGAGTTCCCAGTGAGCGGATTTTTGTCTTTTGAAGTTGCTGCTTTTTCGCTAATTTTTGGTATTTTGATTTGGTTGGTTTGATTCCAAGTAAGAGACTTTTCACCCTTGTATTTTATGTCCTAAAATTCATGAAATGTATAGTTTATAATTATGGAGCTGTGTATTGGAAGTATTTAAAAGTAATGATTTCTGCATAGGATGAAGCATTGAATTGTCATACTTGTAATTGTCATCTTTGTTCATGATCATTTGAGTATACTTGTTCACTGATTTTGGAGTCTTAAATAATATGTGTTCTATAGAGTTGTCACTAGTTGAGCTCTTGTTTATGATCGACCTCATTGCGAGGATTCTTTCGAATATGCATATTGAGTGGTTGTCGTAGAACCCGTGAGTTCTCGGCGGGAGTAAATTGAGTTGATGGTGAGGGCCCGTTCTTAACGGGGGATAAGCTGTTAGGACTACAAAGCAGATCTTTGTAGAGTCGAGACGGTGGTAGACAATGACACGATATGAAGGAATCCTTAAATTGTGCTTGAGGAGAAACTAAACCCGTGTAATGCATGGAAAGATTCCCCTTCTAAGCTTCAAAGTTGGGAGTCCATTGTAGTTATTGCTTTAGAGTTGTGATTAGACAATTGAGCTCTCTTTGTGTGAATGTTGTGTCACAACATGAGTCGTATTCGAAGGATCGATGTTATGTATATCCGTATGTTGGGATAAGTAAAAGCATGGAGCTTGTGTCACATTTCCAATGTGCAAATATTGGATTTAACGAGTACGGATCATGTCTTATTTGTTTTTGTGTCGGTATTTGTCATTCTTATGTTCATATGCATCAAAACTAGGTATTTTGAGGTTGGAATTCAAATTGTGTAGAAATGCATTTTTCCTTCACAAAAAATGCATTGAAAAAAAGTGATTGGCCGATCGACCGGGAGCTCCTGATTCGTCGTCCGACTCAAAGTACTGAGAGAAAACGGACGAGAGAAGTATTTGAGTAAGTCGACTGGGTTAGTGAACCCCTCGACTGAAGGTAAAGTCGGTCAACTAGTGTGTGATGCTGGTCAACCGGACTTTAAGCAGTGTGTTGTCCTGTTTTTATAAAGACCATTCGGTCAACCGGTGGAGGAGTTTGTTAGCCTGAAGGGCAAAGTGATCAATCTTGTTTTGATGATAACAAATCATTGATAATTCTAATGTTTGTGTGAGCATGTTTTTAATGATAGGATCCTTAGCACTCGCACTAACATTGATGAAAATGGTAAGTTAGCTTCTTATGCACACCAAAGGTATGATCATACATACAAGAAAACGTACACTTTGCAAGACTCCATAGCACAAGCATAAAGTCAATCAACATGATATGGAAGTACTTGCAAAGTCATGAAGAAGGAAGATGAACATGTCAAGAGCTACTCAAATCAACAAGGGTACAATCAAGTGGTAGACTCCTTGACAAAGAAGTCCAATACACTACAACTCAAGATTGTTAGAGGACTTCATCACTCACGAAAATGTTGATCAAAGGCTTCAAGTCAAAGCTCCTAGAGGATTTCATCTACAAGACTTGAAGACCTCCAAAAAGATTAGTCTAGTCTACATAAATATTTTCTTTGTGACTAATCTTCCCTTGAGAATACTAGGATACATAGATGTTTAAACCTCAACTATGCATGTTTTCAAAACCTCATGCTTTACATTGTTCAATTCTTTGAAAAGATTTTTGAAAACTTGTTTAAGTGTTGGTCAATACCTAAGTACTTTAAAATGTGTTTTATATCTTTATAAAACACTTAGGCATGTGCATGAGAACATTGGAAACTTGACAAAGTGGAAAACCCCACTTTTGGGACTGCAATTCGGTCGACCTAGGCTTAGTCTCGGAAGATTAGAAGCAGTCGGTTGACCAATGTGTTTTTGTCCTTATTCAAGTTTTGAATGTTCCAATGCTCCAACGGTTATATTCTCTCCGGACGACCGAGATTTATATAGGTCGGCCAAGATGAGGGACAGATGGCCTATACCTTTGATTTAAGGCACTCGGTAGACCCTACTTGTCTAGTAGTGGTCGACCAGAAGATGTCATCTCTAGGCAAAAAAATATAGCCATTGTAAACAACATTGCTTGTGTATTCTTTCCCTATAAATAGCTTCTAAAGTTGAATTTTCATAACCAATCAAGCCATTATAGGGCATATACTTCACACTTCATAAACAAGCAATTAAACAATTTTGAGCTGCATTTCCAAATCATTCAAAATCATATTTGAGTTGAGTTTAAACTGCATCTATCTCTTTTATTCTCAAAGAGTGTTTAGAGCTTAAATTGTAAATCTATTCCAAGAGGAAATTCTTTGTAGTAAGCTTAATGTAAAGTCTCCTTTGTAAGAGGCTAGTTACCCAAATTTCTCTTTGGGATAACTAGTTCTTTGTGAGCTAGCAAAATATCTTAGTGAGCTTCACTCTTTGTAAGTGTTTCTAAGTCGTCATTGGTGAGGCATAACTCTTCTTATAAGAGGTATCTCTTTGGAGAGATTGGCTCTTAGTGAGCTTAGTTCTTTGGAGAACTAGAAAAACATTCTTTGTGAGTGTAGACTTCTTAGTGAATCAAAAGTCCTCTTTGTGGGCAAACATCTCATTGTGAGATTAGTTCTTAGTGAGCTTAACACTATTTGTGAGTGGAGTCTTCTTAGTGAAGCACAAGTCCTCATTTGTTGGGGCAATTGGGTAGAACTCACTTTGCATTTGTTGTGAAATGTATCCATTAGTGGATATTGAAATCATTGGGTTTGTCCTAAGGTAGTGGATGTAGATTCTTTGTGAATCGAACCACTATAAATCCTTTACTTTTCTCTATCCCTACTCCTTTACTTCATTCTTCATATCTTTTCTATATCTTGTCTACTTAACTATATGAACATATGTGTTTAGGATATAAATCTACACATGTGTCCTTGCTTTATATAATTGCTTCACTTAGTCATCTAAGTTGCCTTAAACATAATTGAATCACCTTATGTTCTTTTAACCAACATACTTGTTGTTAAGGTGAACACTTAGGCAAAGAAGATTTAGAAAAGCTTAAAAGTTTTTTAAGAACTTAATTCTTAGGTTCAATACCGTCAAAAAGGTATTTAAGAGTTTGGCTTTTATATTTTCTAGGTATCTTGGTTCCTTCTAATGTTTTCTAAAGGATGTCCAGTGAGGTTTTCATGTGTAAAAAGTGTCTAGTGAAGGGACCTAAACTTGCATGTTTTTACATTTGATTTGGGAATAGGGAAAGGTGTTTTGAGTCTCATTTAATGTTTCATTCCAAGGGGGTTATGCTTACTGATTTTATAGCTCATGTCTTTATTTTCTCTTATTTGCAGATGATGAGGTGATTGAGGAAGGTAATCACGTGGTGACTTGGGATGAGGAATTTGATGAGTGATTCCTAATGAATCCATGTAATGGACTAATTTCATTTTAAGTACTAGTACTTTGGTTTGTAATAAACATAGTACAACTCACTTTACTTTATTGTTGAATTATGCTGAACTATGATAATTAACGTAAGCATTTATGTCTACATTATAATTATGGACTTTACTATTTCTACTTTAGTTTGTGCCTCATTGGCATATGAGGTACTAATAGGTCATCACCCGATTTCAGGATGTGACAAAAATAGTTCATGGGTTCAATAGTAGGTTTTCACAACAACAAAAAAAACTCGGAACCCGCCAAATGCTAAATTTTGTCAAATTACTCTCTATGAAAAAATGTTTTCTTTTGTTTCGTCAACACGCATCTACGTCATTTATGGCAAATAATCGTCTGCAACAAATCGCGATTCATTATATGTATATATAATTGTGCTTTCAACCAATTACTAATTCATCATATGTATATATAATTAAAAAAATAATTATATGGAGAATTTTTATTGATTGGGTATAAGAATGGGTAGACAAACGGGTAGAGATGATTTTCACCGGTCATTTATTGACATTGTTTTAATTTGTATCCAGGCAATTGGTCCAACGAACTCTTAATAGCGCTTTGACCGTTGACAAAAAAATAGCACTTTGACCTATCCAACAAATGTTTTTACAAGCGTGGACCACTTGTATGGGATATAACTTCCTTGGGTCTAATTATGAAAAATATGTAGTAAAATTTAAATAAATTTTGAAGAGTAAAATATAATATTTATAAGAATATTAAAGAAATTAAACAACATAAATGGATAGTGTTCCATCATAAAATTAACATTTTATGTTTCACAAAAAAATAATTATTTCTGAGAGGAAATATGATTCAAAGTTGAACTTATATGTTTCATTATTCTAAGAGATTTGATATGGTGCCAAAGAAGTTATTTTTTGACATATAGATTAGAGATAGACCAATAAATGGGTGACAGGTGGAAAAATAATTTGCAATAGAAAGTTTTAATTAATTTAAGATAATGGCGTGGGACGAATGTTAGTTTGCCACGTCCTCCCACTTGGTTGATCAGTTACCAGTCAAACAGGTTAGCACACATTTTTTGACCATATTTTTATATTATTATTAATTTATAAGTAACTTTGATATTTTTTATTGGTAAAATTAAAACAAAATTAGTAAAGTTTAATAAATAATTGATAAATTTTGAATATTACTACTTTATTTTATAATCTTACCCGAGTTTAAATTTGAAACTTATCATTTTAATTATAAATATACTAGCAAATGACCCGTGCTATGCACGGAAATACTGAATTTTAAATTATTAATTTAATGGTTGTACAATTGTATTTAGAACAACAAATCGTTAACTGTAATATGACTTTTATTGAGTAACTCACAAATATAAGGGTGAACACGAAGGATTATTGGATAAAAAATATTGGATCAAATAATATATAATCAAAATAATTAAACATAGTCCTATACTATTTCGATTAATGTTTCATCCAATGTTTTGGTTCAATAATCACTACACTACTACTATTAAATATTAATCACCTAATCTTTTAAGAAAAATGAAGAAACTACGTATTGTGACTTCATTTTTCTTATGGAGCCATCTAATTCATGAAGTTTTTTCAACACTGTGTGCTCCACGTTTTGAGATAATGCATCTTCTTCTATGAGAGCGAGCAATTTTACGCTCAAATTTTTTTTTCGCCAAACTTGCATTGCTGTAAGATCCATTTTATTAAATGTTTTTATTCCCTGAAAGATAAAATCAGTCTAATAATATATAATAATAAATTATTTAAAGGGAATTTATTAATAATAATGTTTATTGGATAAAAAATGGATCAAAATAGATATAAATAATAATTAAACGTCAAAAGTCATGAACATAAAACGGATGAAGAGATGAGTAAATATTAGAATAAAATATTCTCATAAATTCCCATAAGTTCACAGAAACTTCCCAATAAATTCCCTCAAATAAGTTCCTCCTAAACTTTATATTTTTTTGCAAAATTGGTCATTTTTGAAGGGCAATCTTTTAAGAAAACTCTGTTGGGCATAGCTTAAAAACTCTGTTGGGCATGACTTAAAAACTTAATTCTTAGAACCAAACTAACAAATCAAGTCTAAATTAAGTTTTTGCTTAAGACTTCTAGGACATACGTAAATCAATACATATAACAGAAAAGGTTACCAAGAATTAGGATTCTTTGTACCCAGCAATCAAATAAATCGAAACATTTAAAAGAAAAATCATAATAAAAAATTAAAAGTGGCTAGCAATGATCAATAGATTCAGCTATCATAAATCAATGCAAAGAAGCAAAAATTCTACTAATAATATAACAGAAATTTAGAAAAATAACACAAGGGTCATAAGTAATATGATGATACATAGTTATCAGAAACTCGAATATTATTTAGGCTATATACTTTTACAAATAAAATATTGCTTCAATCTTGAATTTAATGTTTCACTTTGACTTAAAATGAAAATTAATAAAAGTATTTTTTACTTTTAATAAAGTTGTCTTCTAACATTATTAGTTAAGGGAATTTAATCTCCTTAAATTACACTTAAACTAAGGAAGGTTAGTAGTGGAAGTTTATATGAAAAAAATATTATTATTTTAGGAAATGAGTAATTTAATTCTAGCCATTCGAAAAAAGAAAAAAAAACTCATAATAGACATATTTTACTCGACAAAAAACTCATTACGTATACTTTATTCGACAAAAACTCATTCTCGTATATTTTATTCGACAAAAAACTCAAAAAATAGTAAGGTCGGTAAGTAGCTTATAGATTAATGTAAAAAATTATTGAAATATAAAAGTTCAAACGAAACAAAATTTTTTTCTTACTGAATTTATTACAATATTCCAACTATCTCATAATTTTCTATAATTTGAAAAAAGGAGGGAGGGGGAAAGGCATAAGATTGTAATATGAAAATCAATTTATAACCATCTCCTAAATTTTCTCACATCAGAAAAGAAAAAATATACAAACACGAAAAGTCGTTTAAATCTTAAGAATTGTTCCTCGCTCTCACTCTCAGCTTCATCTTCGACCAATTTCGAACTCGTTCTACCACTACTCGACCTTCGTCCCCTTTATCACTGACGTCAACCATCTAGACCAACCATAAACAAAACTATAGAAAAAAGGTCTATAATAAATCTACAGGAAAACATGTGTATAGTATATTTAATGTAGATTATTATATCAAAACCAAAAATACTGAAATTTTACTTAAATTAGCATTCTATTAAAAGAATTAAAGAAAATAGTTGTCAAATAGCCGTCAGAGTAGCTGGCAATGTGGTATAGCATTTGGCGTGTATGTTACGGGTTCGAATCCTACCTCCTCCAAATTGAATAAAATAGTTCATTTTTTTTTTTTTTGCATCAATCAAAAGTTTTATAACTAATTAAAAATATAAAAAATTCTAGAAAATGACACGTGGCATGATATATATACAAATCTGAAAATGGTTTCTGTAATATATATATATATAGTAATTTTAGATGCAAAAAATGGTGAATTTCATGACATCAATAGTAATGTTTTTATAATAATGGCAAATTTGGTAAAAAATAATTTTCACTATTTAAAAAATGAAACTTATCATTTTATCAATTAGTAACAACTGAGATTAAAATAGTAACATTAAAGTTTAGTGTGATAAATTTCTTTTTAAAATAGTAACTTTTATTTTTCACCAAATTTACCATTATTATAAAATAAATTACTATATAGGTCATGAAATTCACCATTTTGTATCTAAATTTACTATTTTAGATTTCGAAGGAGTGATAATTGTATTCTTGAATTTTCATATTTCAACTCAAGCACGAAGGAGTATATGAGAAGTGTAAACTTTGATTGTGTTGTAATCTAAATGAGAAGTGCACACTTTGATTGTGAGTGTTGTAATGTAAATAAGAAGTGTAAACTTGTGGTTTTAGTGAGATAATTGGTTATGTAATGTTATTTTTGGGTTGTATTGATTATGTTTGCTATTTGGGATCTTTTTGATATTGTTTTTTGGTTCGTATTCTTTGTTTGGGATCTTATTGATTTTGTTTTACATTTCGTATTGCTTTTTGGGATTTTTTCTGATTTGTTTCTGTTTCGTATTGATGTTTTTTATATATGGATTTAATTATATTTCAGATTTATTTTTTTAAATTTAAAAACATTTTGCGACGGATCTTCGGTTTCTATTGGTTTAAAGTCAAAGTCAAATAAACACGAATCGGTCGGAATATACCATCGCTATTTGGCCTTCGGTCGTTAGATAGTCAAGGTCAAAGTCAACCATGTTTCTGTCGGGCCGGTCGGTATTCCGTCGTTATATAGAGACTCATTTTTTCAGTCGGTCATCGGTCGGTATTCAAAAGTCGCTATATGGCGATTTGCATAATCGGTCGCTATAGGTTCAGTCGGCAATTGGTCGTTAACTAGCCAAAGTCAAAAGTCAACAATGTATTATGTTTGGTCGCTATTACTGTCACTATATGGCGACCCAATCTTCGATCGCCACGAGATGCGGTCGGTAGTCGGTCGTTAATTGGCTTAGCGACTGAAAAATACACGACCACGTGGTTGAGTCGTGTCGATCGCTAATAGTAGGTTAGCGATCGATTACCAACTAAACGGCCGTCTTTGTTTCCCTGTTTTCTTGTAGTGATTAGCTTCAGTTTAAATGAAACCATCTAACCCCCCAACGAGATAAAATCGTTTGTCTCGAAACTCTATCCCCTCCCCTGTCCCACCACTAGAAATGCATCACATGTTTATTCATTCTAAACACAAACACCTCTCGCACTTGTTGTCGGTGGCGGATCCAGGATAAATAGTTAGTGGGAGAACTTGTCGATAAAATATATATACTCTATATTATATCATAACGAGGTTATGTTTTTATCGATAATCCTCAAAGGCGCATTTATGTAATAAAAAAAAACTAGAGAGCTTTTTTTTTTTAATAAAAAATTGGGAAAAGTTATTGTATTTTTTGGACTTAAAAAATAAATTTGATATAAAAAAAGAAGAATAATGAAAGAAATTGGAAATTAATGGCACATAATTGAAAGTTTCTTTTATAAATCCGCGCCAGTTGAACGTATATAAGAGAGAATTGAATATGAAAGGTGATTATGAACTGCGAAGTCTCTTTCTTTTCTATTTTTTGGTTAAAAATTCGAAAATAAATAAATGTCAGTAATTTTAAAAGGAAAAGAAAAGAAAATTGTAGTGGATATGTTGGAAGAAGTAGGAGATTTTGATTGGGTTTGGTTTGAGATTGGTTTGGTTTGGTCTCATTTTTGGCGGGAAATGCCTGATTTTTTTTGCCTCTAAAATAGGCGGGAAAAATTCAAATTCAAATTTTTTTTTTTTAAATAAGCGTCCAAATCCAAATTTTGGCCTAACAAATTTGGAATTTGAATATCTCCCGACAATTTTAGAGGCCAAAATTTGGAATTGAACGATTATTTGAAGAAAAAAATTTGAATTTGAATTTTCTTCCGCCTATTTTAGAGGCCAAACAATTGGGCATTTTTCGGCAAAAGTAAGACCAAACCAAACCAATCTCAAGTTAAACCCAATCTAAGCTCACCCGTTTGGATGTGGGGCTAGAACTTCTAAGTGGGGTCACCAGTAGGATAAGATGGGTTAATACATGAAATATATAATATTAAGCAAATGTTTTTGAGTCAACTGGTAGTACTCTCCATCCGCGCTTGCTTGTTGTTAGTTATCTATCATCCTGTAAAATACTCATAATTTCTCTCTTTCTACTTAAGTAAGACATATGACACATTTTTAGTGGTGGAAAGCGAGGAAAGGGGATAGAGTTCTGGGACAGACGATTTTCACTCATGGACAGACGATTTTCACCCATAACCAAATACCTCACAAACGGGTGAAAATCGTCTGTACACGTCTGTGCACCCATTCCTGTGCCCAACCAATAAGAATTCGTCATGTGATAATTTTTTTTAAATTATATATACACATGATGAATTGTGATTGGTTGAGCACGAAATAAATACATAAACGCAGTGCAGACTATTGTTTGCCCTCACAAACATGTAAGTAAATAAAACAATAAATCGTTTTAAAGAAAGGAATGTTGTATTTGTAAATTTAAATTTAAATAATAAAACAGAAATCTATGTTTCTTTTCCAGGTCTCAAACAATTTTCCACATTGTATTTAACCATTCACATTGGAATATTTCTTGCAAACTTTCCCACCAACTATAGTTTGTGTAAAATCAAGTGAGCTCCATACTGAGGTTGAACTGTGAAAGCTGAGAAAGGAGCATGAACATACAAAGGCGAAAGCTCGAAAGAGAAACTTTGAAGAATCATGGCCATTGCTATTTTTGCTTCAAGCAAAGCAAAGTTTTGGCCAATGCAAGTTCTTGGTCCCCAACCAAATGGAAAGAACATAAGTTGTCCTTTTGTTGCCTTTGAAATCCCTTCTGCAAATCTTTCAGGCTTGAATTCTTTTACATCTTCTCCCCACAATTCAGGGTCATGATGCACTAACATTACTGGTAATAAAAGTTGAACTCCAGCTGGTAATGAAACATTTCCATATTTAGTTTCATGAGTAGTTGTTCTAAGGAAATGACTTACCGGTGGATACAGCCTTAAAACCTCGTACAATATCATGGTAACCTGCGGAAAGAAAAGGAATTAAATTATTATTATTTCAATTTGTATACACACTTTTTCGCTACATTTATTTGGATCAATAGCTCATGTTTGGTCCTTAAAGTTAGGGGCAAATTAAATTACGTCCTAAAATTTTCTTTTTTCCTATCAATTATGATCCTTAATTATTTTGAACGAATCCCGTGTGGTTATGCCAAAACTCGACTTTGATCTTTCAATACATATTCTAGTAAATTATCTAATATACCAATGAAATTATCACAGGTGGAGCGAGATCATTAGATTACAGTAAATTAATGAATTTAGACTAATCATATTTCTCCAGTTGTAATAATTATTAATGTGCAGACAATATAGTAGAAGATGTAATACGAAGGGCATTGTCTGTGGAAGTCTAATTATAAGTAGGAGCGAAGATGGTGAAGTTGGTGCATGGATTAGACCTAATCATCAATATACCACGCCTACTTCACAGCAGAGTAAAAAAAGTTGCTCAAAGAGTCTTATATTTGTATGTAGGAGGCACGCATAAAATATAAGGTGTCGAGACTGTAAGGCCAAAATTATTTGTTTCGGTACTCCAAATTTTCCCTCTACATGCGATGCGATGCATGTAAAATGTTTAAGAATTCACGAGTCATTTTTCCTTATATTTTATCATATATTTCTCTCACTTCCTCGTTTGAATATTAAAATTTATTACAACTTATCTTCCCATCATTAATTATTTTGATTATACCAAGAAAGAAATAACACAAAAAAAAAAAATAAATAAATAAAGAAGTGCTTACAATTTTGAGGTGATTTAGGCCGTCATGGTCTGGTTTATTGGTCCCAAAAACTTGAAAAACTTCTTCTCTAGCAAGATTTTGCCATTCTGGAAACCTACTCAACAAGATCATAGTCCACACAAGCAATACTGCAGTTGTCTCCTGCCCAGCAAAATAGAACAATTTGCAGTCTTCAACCACATCTTGGATAGTAATAGCAGAGTCTTTGCTTTGCTTGAGCAACATGCTCAATAAATCATCATCACAACCCTCCCCTTCTGTGATTCTCTTCATTCTTGTATTGATCATACTCATAATTGAATTATTAACCGTCTTCACAATTTTCTTCATTCTTCTATTCGTCTTAGTTGGCAAGAACCTATACAGAGAGATAAATTAATTTAACAGTAAAAAAATTAGTAGGGGACGAAACTAGTACTTATACATTGGGGAGCGGAAGTATAATTAGGAAGACTATACTCTATTAGACTTTGAGAAATATTGAATGGGGTGACGGAATGTAACTTTTTATAGTTTTCTTAGCAAAAATAATTTTTTATCCATAAAAAATCTCACGTTTAAAATAATGTTGGGGTGCGACGGTCACCCTACCCCCAAATCTGCTACTGATACAAGTATGTGTGGATAGTAATTTTTAAGGTTAACTCCAAAAGACTAGCCCTCTTTAACGCAAAAATCTTGTCCCTATTCTGTAACACATTTTCGACCACTACGAATAGATGATTGGCACGTTTTCATGTTTCCCCTACGGATTCCACTAATTCTTTTAGCTATTAATTTTTTTAATTAAAAAATTAACACATGTCAATTTTTTATTAGTGGCGGAGGAAATAAGACATCGAACCGGGACAGAAGATTCCTACCGCTCTTTAACTCAGTACCTATCAATTATCTGTTCTTTCAAAATTGACAATCCATTGCCGAATTGATTTGTTGCTCGCAAGCGGAGTTTTGACAGAATACAAACGCCATCAATATGTATTATCTCTAGATTCAATCCTTGGGGAATTTTCAAGCCATTTAATCATTCAACAATGCCAATACGAGGTTTAGCCAATCAAATAATAGATAGTAAATTAGTTGTTTTGAAAATAAATAATTTTCTAATTGTAGAATATTATTCTCATCAGACTTAAATCTAATTGGAATGAAAAATACAGTAAATAAGGCTTCATGCAATTTTCTTCTCTATTGCCAAAGTAAATTAACCTAAAAGTAAAGAAGATAATTCAGAATTGACCCGGAATTTTCCCCTTTTCCAGATGCTAGACCAGACGAGTATTTCCAGCCCTTGGCTTATTGGTTAGAAAAGAGTCCTTTCTATCATCTTACTCTTGTCAATTTTGATTTCCAGTAATAATTAGATACCCAATGGTTGACTATGTGAGAATTTATCCTTAATTGGCAGATTTAATTAGTTCGTGGTACCTTTTGACCTAACCATATTTTTTTATAGAATACTTCTTTGATAAAAATGGGCGGAAATCATCTGTCGCCATACATATTCTCATAATGTACTCACTACTCATAATTTGTCATGTGTATATTTTATTCCAATTATATATCACGTGGCGAATTTTGAGTGGTTGTGTAGAAGAATGATAACATATATGTGTATAAACGATTTTGTACCGATAAAATGTAGGGTATACCTCCATCCAGGGATTCTTAGAGACCCATTTCTGCAATGATTAATCTGCTCTCGTTGAAGTTGAAATATCCTTCTTCCTTCTTCATAGTTACTGCCAAATGCTGTCCGAGAAATTGCATCACTACTCAGAGTTTGAATATGTGGCCAAACATCCACTTCTGAGTATCCTTTTGATGAAACAATCTCTTCCCATTTTCTCAACATGTCACTTGCACTTTTGCAAAATGATGGAATCATATGCTTTCAAAACAGAAAATAAAGGCTTATAAATTGTATATATATGTTTATGTAACTTTGTTAAAAAAAACAAATACGGGTATCTAACATCAAAATAATTTCACGCGTTACTAATAGTAGAAGGGGTAAAATCTTTTGTCCACATACATGTATGTCCCCCACTACTTAAAATTTGTCGTGTAGCAATTTCTTCTAATTTCATACACGTGGAGAATTGTAAATTGTTGTGGACAAATCTATAATATATAAAGTTAGGAAAAGTTGAGGTAGAAGTTTGAGGGGAGTGACATGTGGCATTTTGTGGGTATGGACCAATTAAAAACTTACATGTGGCAATGTAAGCTCTCTAAAATGCAAAAGATGTCAGCTTCATTAGCTAAAAACTTAAGCTAAAGTTTTAAATTGCTATTGAGATAAAATATGAAGTAAGAAATTTTAGCTATAAGAAATTTTAGCTCTATATATACACACAAACTATAAATGAGTATTAATTATAACACACAACTAATGATATAACTCATGTATTAATGTTAATTGGAATTGGAAAAGTTTGAACTATAATGAATTATGATGTTTCAAGTGACTTTTGGAGTTTTTATTCATGTAAGAGAATTTTAAAAGGCATGTATTAATGTTAATTGGAATTGTAAAAACTTTAACTGTTGTTAGTTATGATGTTTCAAGTGACTTTTGGAGTTCTCATTCATGCAAGGAAATTCTAAAAGAGTTAATTATAAATTATAACTCATGTATAATTAACTCCCAAGACTCTTCAAGTTCATATAAAAAAGAAATATGAACCAACATACTTAACTTAAAGTTCATTAGTTATATTAATGAATGAAGTAGAAGAGTTTTGTAACTTTTATTATAATAATTATATTTGTTTAGTTTATTAGTAATATTAATGAATGAAGTAGAAGAGTTTTGTAACTTTTATTATAGTAATTATATTTATTTAGTTCATTAGTTATATTAATAAATGAAGTAAAAGATTTTTGTAACTTTTATTATAGTAATTATATTTATTTAGTTCATTAGTTATATTAATGAATGAAGTAGAAGAGTTTTGTAACTTCATTCATTAATATAAAATTTTCGGTTTTTATGAATCAATGAATTGCCTTTTTAGTTTCTTCTAACCAACTATATTTATTTAGTTCATTAGTTATATTAATGAATGAAGTAGAAGAGTTTGTAACTTCATTCATTAATATAAAATTTTGGGTTTTTATGAATCAATGAAGTGGCTTTTTAGTTTCTTCTAACCAAACCAATCATGCATTCCCTTGCATTCCCTCAATAACTTAAATATGAAAAAAGAAAAATTGGATTTGATCAACTAAAAAAGAAAAAGAAAATATCAGTTTCCAATACTTTATTATTTCCCTAATGAAAGACTCTTGATATTCTATAACAATAAAAACTTTAATTTATTTCCTTACTTTTGTTTTGTTTGCTGTGTAATTATTTTCTTGCTTTTATTTGTTGAGAATGAGGATGGATAACATGTAATACGCTATAGAGGGTGAACATTTTTTGTGTGCAGGTATAATGTCTCTTAAAGGTTCCCAAAATAAGCTTCTTGAAGAGGAGTAATTAGAGAATTGGCGCAAAAAAATTGACGGGAAAAGGGGGTGCTAAGTAGCTCTTTAGTGACAGAAGGCAAAAAAAATGTAGGCTAAGCATCTTTGAGGATTGTTTTTTGTATTTTGTTATATTTATTTCATTTGAATATATATTTCATATGTAGAACAATTATAAAATATGAAGGCTATTTAGTTTTCTAGAAAAAAAATAATATTTATGATGGTTTTGTTCCTAGACAAAAAGAATGAATTAGCAAGTTTAGGAATAAAAAAAGTAGAATTATTACATCTTATCTAAATTTATTTTGAGACATATTAACATGCTTTTCAGTTTCAGTTATATCTCTAAGCAAAATGCAAGCTAGAAAACATGTACGACATCATTAAAAGAGATACAAATTAGAAATACAACCGCGCATCGCACGGGGATCAAACCTAGTATAAAAATATGTACGAGAACAGACGATTTCTTGCCTCGTAAAAGGTAGTGTTGCGTGGTGGTTAAATTTGAATAATAGTTGGTGCATATTAGGAGGCAAAAAATCGTTTGTCCTCTTCTATGTTCCCACGAATAGATATTTGTCACGTGTATATTTTTTCCCTGTTGTTCTACTATTTCTTTTAGGTTGTAATTTTTTTAATTAAAAAATTTAATACATGTCATTTTCTTATTAGTGTGACAATAAAGGGGGACACTAGAAGGGGGATAGAGGATTCCTAGCCATATCGAGATTTAAAATTTTCACTTGCTAATGCAGAAGTTGTTTTGGAACAATATTGTACAAAATTTTGAAGATTTTTTTTTTTTTTAGAAAAACGAATTTTTTTTTCAATAATTTTAAAGCATTAATATCTTATTTTAGAAACTAAAAGCAGAAAAGTTAAAAAGTAACAAAACATAAATGAAGTAGTAGCAAACCTTTAACTTGTCTTGGTGAAAAGCTGGGCTGATGATCTTTTTTATGTCTGGTAAATATGTCCCCCATTTTCTTGGGCAAATCCTTGGGCCACCAATTTAAAGAAGAGCAACGAAGAAGGCTTTGGAAAGTCATGGACATTCAAAGTAACATCTTTTATGATTTCTGGGTCTGTAATCAGTACCCATGGCTTAAGCCCAAACCACATAAATGAACCCTTCCCTTCAAAATCAATATACAACATTGTTACACAATTAACAACATGATTCGAATATCCGGTCTACTAAATTACGAGTAAAATATTTAACAATTAAGTTATTATCCGAGTGCATATAATTATAATTACTTAGTAAAGAAAAAAACATAAACCCATTTTTTTTCTTTTTTTCTTTTTTGAGTAGAAAAGAAAATTTCATTCATTTTCTCCTAAAGCAGCAGAAACAATTATAGAAGGAATACTATACAACTAGAGCCGTCAAAATTGGCAAATTCTCGTGAGCATACCCGCCTTGTGAGCTTAACGGACGAGTACATACTTGTATTTATATGTCCATTTATTTGCGGATATTAATGGCCTAATCCGTGCAGGCAGTCGACCTGTGACGAACAAGTTATTATCTAAATGGCATATAATTCTAATTATTTAGTCAAGAAAAACGTGAACCCACAACTCATTTTTTTAGTAGAAAAGAGAATTTCATTAATTTTTTGCTGAAACAGTAAACACAATTATAGAATAAAATACTATGCAACCATACATTTGAAAAAAAACAAACTGATCTAGGACATGCCTTACAAGAGTTTGAGCAATTCCGCAAAATTGAATGTAAATTTTTCTATATAATAGAAACTTTAATTCTGGACTAAGAGAATAGAAATGTAACTTTAAAAAAAATAAAAATAAAAAAAAAAAAAGGATGGATGAATACCATGTTTGGTGATGGTATGAAGAAGGTAAGGTATGACTCTTGGAACAACATCATCAGATAGATGCAGTGGCCTAGATATGGCTTCTTTGATCATGGCTGAAAAATCTTTCAAGTCTCCATGGAGCAATCTGTAAGAATTTCCCTTGAAACCTTCCTTTCTCAGTCTTTTTTCGAGTTTCTTAGGATTTATCCAAACCGAATTCAACGTTTTCCATATAATAAGAAAAATTATGAGAAAAAATGCAGCAAGAATGTAGTTGTACCCTATCTCCATTTTTTACCTTTGATGTTTATATGTACCTATGCTTATATATATATATATATACACACAATATACAAGTCTTTTTTATTTTTACTTCACAGAATTTATATAAATTTCTATCTTTTAAGGATTTTTTTCTAAAATTATTCGTATTCATATTATAGTATACAACAACAAAAATCGAGATTCATTATTGACTCTTAATGTAGATAAATTAAATTTCTTAAAAATATAATTGAAAAGAATATTCATTGTTATTTTCTTCCTTAATTTATACTAAATATAAAGAAAGTTTTATACTATTAAATGTAGGAATTATAATTCACTGGCTGAATATGGAGAATGAGTTATATATACTAGCTGTCAATAAGTAAATATGGTAGATTGATGACCTGCATTTCCATAATAGGCAATATTATCAGCAAATAAGATTTATATTAGCTTTTTTGTTTTCCTTTTTAATCTTTCTCTCTTACTTTTTGGCTCCAATTTTAAGATATTTTTCCCTAATCATATTCTTGTAATTTTATTTCCTTTTTCTTTCGAGGGTTGGATCCTGACTTGGAATCGCCCATGTGAACCTATGGGCAAATTGGTGTCGGTGGGGGGGGTCTGTTTTTCGATCAAAATATATCTTAAGAATATAATAGAAAAATATTCTTTATTCTTTTTTTTCCTTAATTTATATTGAAATATAAAGAAAAATTTATATTATGAAACAGAAGAAGTATAATTTAATGGCTGAATAGAGAGAAAATGTTACTACGGTTCGGACTCAACATATTGCGTCTTGGATCTAATTTTGGCTCGCTCACTAATTTTACTTATAATTTTATTGATACTCAATTTTATCGATCGAAAGCGTGAAAATTTTTTTTTAAATAAAATAAATAACAATTATTAGCGAAATATTTTGTGAAAAAATAATATGCACTGTTCATTAACATTAGCATCATATCCTTAGGGTTCATATGAAACAAAATAACAAATAATCTTAATTGGGTCCTTGGGTTTATACTAATTATAATTTAGACCCACAACTCTTGGTCTCATACTTGCCTTTGATTTTACTCATATGAGTTCGGACCATCGGGCGGAGCTATTAAGGGGCAAACGCCACCCCCCCCCCAACATTTTCATAAACGACGAATTTTCTATGAAATTTTTTTTTGTGATATTTTCTTATAAATGTTGTATTTGGCTCCTCCTAAAAAATTTCGGTAAGAAATTCGCCCCTCGTGACAAATTCCGGCTCAGTCATTAGTTTCGGACCCAATCTAAATATGATAATAGAAAAGTCTATCTAGACCCAAATTTAATTTTATGAATCTTTATTTGGACATGGACTCTTGAGTCCAATTAACATACCTACTTGTGCATTCTTGAGAGAGATAGGATTGAAAAATATCTTGGCTTTATATACATGGTTGGAAGAAGTAAGAGAGAATTGCTTTTGATTTTGTACATGACAGGGGTTTGAAAAAAAACTTAACATGTGGAAGGAGAAGACTCTATCCGGACCATCTATGTGAAAATCAAGCAAGAAATGAGAATTGCAAGGTGCGGGGGAGGAAGGCGAGGACTTTTTAGGTTATGGGCAAAAAAGCTGCGATAGTATGCCAAACTATATATAAAAATTGCAATGTTGGAGGACAAATTTGATCAAATGTTACGAAACTACATATAAAATTTATTATATTTAATAGAATTTTTAAAAATTTCGAAGCGGCCCCTTTATAATAAATCATCTGGCAAGGTGGAATGTACTTGGATAATGAAGAATATTTTAGGAAAGCAAAGCAGAAATGGAAGACTGCAAATACACTTGCAGTGCATGGATAAAAAAGAAAAGAATAAAGTAGTGATTGGGCACGGAGTCTAGGTTGGGCCATGTAAATAAATAGTTGAGGGTGAAATTTGTAAATATCTTGTAAAAGATAAGAATAAATACTGATTGGGCCCTGGAGTCTAGATTGGTCCATGTAAATAAATAGTTGAAAGTGAGATTTGTGAATATCTTGTAAAAGATAGGAAGGTGGATTAAAACCCAGAGTCCATTAGATCTTTTAATTATTTCTGGGTGAATTTCATTACAGTCGCTTGTAAATGGCTCCATGATGTCGAGTTCAGTCAATAAAATTTAGAATGTCAACCTCATCCCTAAAATGGCCCTCACTGTTCCAAAAAAGCCTTTGCATCGTTCACTAACTCTATGCTAAAAAAGATTTTTTTTAAAGTAAGCGAAATTTAAAACCGATTATAATGAAACAAAAATCAGACTGCAAAATACATATACAAAAACTTCTACAGATCGCAACATCACTTGTTATGGAGGTTGACATTTATGAAATTTCATGGACGAATTTGACACTACAAGCCATTTCTAGGGATGAGGTTGGCATTTACGTAATTTTATGGGACGAACTTGACACATCAAGACATTTAGAGGGGACGAGTTTGACAGCTGTGAGTCATTTTTAGGGACAAGGTTGACATTTTTGAAATTTCAAAGACAAACTTGACATTGCGAGCCATTCTACGAGGGACCAAAAGCGAAATTCACCCACTTTCCTTAAGTAACATTTACAACTTGGATTAGTCGAGTTTATTTTTTGTTTTGTTTCCTTTTTAGAGCTTGTATATAAACGACTCGAGGAGCCATTTTTCATTATAGAAAATACATAGAAAAAATTCCCAAAGCTTTACTAGTTTCTTCTTCTTCTTACTTCTATTTCCCTCCTTCTAGTAACCAGTCATTGATGACTTTCTTCAATCTAAAGAGGTTTTGATTATATATGTTATTCGGGAAATTCCAACATATGTCGTCATGTCATGTTTCATCCTTAGTCCCTACGATACAATAAATTATATAATAGCATTATTCGACATTTTTTTTTATGGATAGAGACCACTTAGTAAAATAACCCATCTTGGAAAGGTTGGAATGGTTTTTGTTGAAGATTGAAGAAATAAATGGTCATAAACGACAAAGCGAGAGAAGATGATCATGTTCTTTGGAAAGAATGAAGTATAATATTAAGTTGAAGTTTGGTGAAACAAAGAATAGATTACTTGGGCTTTTTACGTATAGAGAAGCACTCGACCCGAGTGTCAATTAGATATTTATCTTTCTTATGTAAATAGATTAGTTTGAGTTGGCAATTGTTAGTTTTTCTATTTTTGTCATGTATAAATAGGGCTTTTATACTGAAGTTACTGATTAATAAAAACATCAGGGAAATTTCCCCAAAATATCGATTCTCTTCTTCATTCGAGTTCATCTTTTTCATCATGGTATCGGAAGCGGATTTGATTCCGCATCCTTCAATCATGTACGGTGGATTGATCTAAGAATTGAATCGAGTCTTCCTTTCATACTATAGCTTTCATCTATCGGTTTTGTTTTTTTGTTTTTGCAAAAATGCTGAGAAATTTAAAAAAATGCGTATCGAAGAAATTTCAATTTGTTCTTGATTTTTCTTCAAAATTTTTCTTGAATCTTATTCATCCTTTGAATAATGAGTTCAGAAATTACTCCTATTCACCCTTTTTATCTTCATCCAGAATGAAAATTCGGCTTTGATTTTAGTTCGAAAATCCTCTTCTTGGACCAAACTATCAAGGCTGGAGAAAAGCAATGAGAAGAGCCTTAATAATCAAGAATAAGCTCGTTTCGTTGAATCTGTGTTGGTGTGGTCATTCCAAAAAGAGGAGATCAATTGTATGGAGTCTGGGAACAAGTAGACCAAACAGTTCTTACATGGATAACCAACACCTTGGTGAAGAACATTGCACAGTCAGTGATGTGGTTGAATTCATCTCTTGAGGTTTGGAAAAATATGGAGAAAAGGTACTCTAAAACTAATGCATACAAAGCTTTGTCTAATTTGCTTGAAGAATTTCATTCACTTAAGCAAGGATCTATGTGTGTTGATGAGTATTATTCTCATTTGAAAATACTGTGGGATGAATATTTGACTCTCAGACCTTTACCTATTTGCTCTTGTGGAGCCTGTACTTGTGGTGCCTTAGCTGTTATGCAGGATTACTATGATACTGATTATGTAATAAGATTCTTAAAAGGACTAGGTAATCAGTTTGGAGATGTTAGGTCAAAAATTCTTATGAAAAAAGAAACTTCATATGATTGATGATGTGTTAAATATGACAACACAACATGAGAATCAACTGTTATATTCAACTCAACAGAATGAGATTCAGGTTATGTGTGCTCAAAGTTATTACTGCTAATAACAATGTTGGTGGTCAGAATTTTAATAATGAGGCTAGAATGATGAAGGAGCCTATAGGACCTTATGGTATGAATGCAACTAATAACAACTTCGGTTCTATTAATCTTTATTTACTGTTGGTGTTTTTTAAGAAAGGTGTGTTTGGGAAGAAAGGTTTAGTTTGTACATCTTGTGGAAGAGAAGGTCATACCATAGAGAGGTGCTACAAAAAAACATGGGTATCCTCACTGGACATAAACTTCACAAACCTATCTCACAACCATGGAAGAAGGAATGTGTTGGAAACTCGAAAGCAATCTTTGTATTTGTTGCTAACATTAGCACTTATAATTCTTCTCTTTGGAACTAATGGTACTGATGTAAAAGTGACACCTAAGGTGATTGGGCATCAGCGGGGAATATCGGCGGGTTTTGCATCTGGTGCAGCAAATTCTGGTTTCACCATGGAGCAACAGCAGCAACTCATACAATTGATTAGGAGTGTCAATATGTCTGAAAAGGAGCATGCAGGTGGTTCATCATCTTCTGAGACAATGCATCAACCAATGGTGAATGCTAACTTCAACAGTGGATTTAATGCACCCTCAGGTACTAGCTGTTCTTTCAATGATAGTATTTGGATTGTTGACTGCGGAGCCACCGACCATGTCATATTTTCTCCTCGGTTTTTTCATTCATCCACATCTGTTCCTAACATGTTTGTTAGACTTCCTAATCATATGATCATACACTGTCACTCACATAGGCATTGTCCGAGTTATCGACTCATTAATACTCGAAATGTCCTATGTGTGCCTTCACTTTAAAATGAACATCATCTCGAGTTTCTCGATTAACTAAGCAAAACAATTGTCAAATTGTGCATTACTAGCGATTATTGCCACATTCAGGCCCTGCCTTCCTTGAGGAGGATTGGGACAGCTAAATGATGGAATGGCTTATATCTTCTTAATCACAGAAGTCTTTCTACTATGCCTTTTGCTTTGCTATTTCCATCAATTCCTTATCCTCTATTCGACTTGATTACTATCTGCTGAAGTTACATCTCTGTTATGGCACTATAGTAGGGACACATTTCATTACCTAGAATAAAAGCTTATCAAGCAAATAAAGTCTTCTTCATGTAATAAATCTTGTTCTTGCAGTATATGTCACTGTTGCTAAGCAACACAGAGTTGAGCTTTCCTCTTAGAAACACTATTATGTACGACTTTTGATTTGGTTCATGTAGATATTTGGGGTCCCTATAAACAAGCTACATTGTATGGTCAAAAATACTTCTTAACCATTGTAGATGACTTTACAAGATTCACTTGGACCTCTCTTGTTAAAGACTAAATCGAAGCTCAAAGCACTTTACAATCTTTACGTGCCTTTATTTCTACTCAATTCCAAACTCAAATAAAGGTCATTAGATCGACAATGGACGAGTTTCTAATGCCGATTTTTTACTTAACTAAAGGCATTATTCATCAAACTTCTTGTGTGGCTACCCCACAACAAAATGGTGTTGTTGAAAGAAAACATCAACACATTCTTAATGTGGCTAGGGCTTTGAAATTTCAATCCAATATTCCCTTAGACTTTTGGGGTTCTTGCATAAAGCATGCCACTTATCTACATCAACATTACTCCTTCACCTGTTATTGGGAAACTTTGTCCTTATGAAAAATTATTTCATTGTCCTCCTTGTTATGATAATCTCAAGGTTTTTGGATGTTTAAGCTATGCTTGCACATTAGAAAGTGGTAGGGGGAAATTTGATCCTAGAGGAAAAAAATGCACATATATAGGGCAATCCTCCACTTCCAAAGGATACATTCTTTTGGATTATGATAACAGTCAAGTGTTCATATCTAGAAATGTGATCTTTGTGGAAAATGTATTTCCATTTAATTCTATTACTTCTGAAGCTGCAGAATTTCCTCTTGTTTCATCTCCTGTAACTTCACCTATTCCTGATCTTGAACATACTTCCATCACCATCCCTGATTCTACTTCTTTACCTATTTCTACTTTGCATGTTGCTGATCCTTCTACTGTGAATGTTAATAATTCTAATACATTTGTCACTGAACAAAATTTTCATACATCACAGTCTTCAACTGATATTCCTCAAACTTCAAATGTGCCTAGTACTGTTCCACTTAGGAAATCAACCAGAATCACTTCTGTTCCTGCTCATCTTAAAGATTTTCATTGCTCATCTTTGCCTAAAACATCATCTCATTCTATTAATTCTGTTGTATGTTATGATCAGTTGACTCCTAGACATAAATCTTTTATACTGTCATTAGAATTAACACATGTACCTAACAATTACAATGAAGCTGTGAAGGAGGCTGTTTGGCAGGATGCTATGCTCCATGAATTAAATGCTTTAGAGGCTAATGGAACATTGGATATTGTAGATTTGCACGATGGTAAGATAGCTATAAGATTTGCTAAATGGGTTTATAGAATCAAATTTAATTCTGATGGAACTATTGAAAGGTATAAAGCTAGATTAGTGGCTAAGGGATATACACAGCAAGAGGGGATAGATTTCCTTAACACATTCTCACCTGTAGCAAAAATGACATCTATAAGAACTCTACTAGCCTTGGCTGCTGTGAAAGGATGGTTTATTCAACAACTTGACATCAACAATGCCTTTCTACATGGTGATCTTCATGAAGAGATCTACATGACATTGCCACCTGGATATGGTAAGGGGAAGAAAAATCAGGTATGCAAGCTTAAGAAGTCTTTGTATGGCTTGAAGCAAGCAAGTAGAGAGTGGAATGTCACTCTTACTAAGGCTTTGCTAGATCTTGGTTTTACACAATCTTGGCATGATTATAGTTTATTTGTTAAAGTGACTAATGGTTTCTTCATTGCCTTATTAGTGTATGTTGATGATGTGGTTTTGGTCGAAAGCAATCATATGGGGGAAATTGATGTTGTTAAGAAGTTTACGCATGATCAATTCAAAATTAAGGACTTAGGAGATCTCAAATACTTCTTGGGGATAGAAGTGGCAAGAAGTAAAACAGGTATTACTCTTTGTCAAAGAAAATATGTGTTAGATCTTCTTAAAGAAGAAGGATACTTACAATGCAAACCTGTTAATTCTCCTATTGATCCTAAAATCAAGTTCTCACATGATGATTTCGAGCCGCTTCAGCGATATTACAAAGTATAGGCAGTTATTGGAAAGCTATTATACTTAGCGTGACTAGACACGATTTATCATACACGATCCAACTGATTAAGTCAATTCCTAGACAAAGCCTACTCAATTTCATATGAAAGCTATTTATAGGATCTTGAGATACTTGAAGAAGTCACCGAGGTCTAGGATTGTTCTTCCCTTCGAAAATTCTTTGGAATTAAAGGGGTACACAAATAGTGATTGGGCGAGGGTTGTGTAGAGACTAGAAGATCATTCTTGGGTTTTTGCATATTTTTGGGGAATTCTTTGATTTCTTGGAAGTCAAAGAAGCAACAAAGCTGTGTCAAAAAGCTCTGCTGAGGCGAGTATAGAGCCATGGCAATGGCTACTTGTGAGATACAATGGCTTTTGTACTTACTTGGTGATTTGGGAGTTAAGCAAACCAAGGTTGTTCCCATTTGTTTTGTGATAGCAATAGTCTTGTGTATATTGCTTTGAAAACCCGAGTCTTCCATGAGAGGACTAAGCACATAGAAATCGATTGTCACATTGTTAGAGAAAAGTTCCAGCGAGGAATCTTGAAACCTTTGCCCATAAGATCATACGAGTCAATTATGAGACTTGTTTACCAAGGCACTTACCTCTGACAAGATTCAAGTTTCTTGTGGAGACTTTAGGATTGTTCAATTTGTATCAAACTCCGACTTATGGGAGGATGTTGAAGATTGAAGAAATAAATGATCATAAGCAATGAGCGAGAGAAGATGATCATGTTCTTTGGAAAAGAATGAAGTATAATATTAAAGGTGAAGTTTGGTGAAACAAAGAATAGATTACTTGGGCTTTTTTCAGTATGGAGAAGCATTCGGCCAGTGTCAATTAGATATTTATCTTTCTTATGTAAATAAATTAGCTGAGTTGGCAATAGTTAGTTTTTCTATTTTTGTCATGTATAAATAGGGCTTTTATCTGAGAGTTACTGATTAATAAAAACATCGGGAAATTTCCCCAAAATATCGATTCTCTTTACTTTATTCGGTTCATCTTTTTTCATCGGTTTTTTGCAACCAAAAAAACGTAAGGTGGTTCGAGCTTTAGAGATTTGGGCGGAATATTAGAATATGAAAGCGATAAATGGCTTCTAAATCATCTATTTTGTTTTATTTGATCTGCCATTGGACTCATTGTATTTTTTTAGCATGACACGATATCGATTTTATTGACTCATATCGTGTATGCGCTGAAAAAAGATGATCCGATTAACAATTTTTTTATTCTCATGAGGTGAGTAAAATTCCAAAGGTTCATTTGCGTGATTCTTGGTCACCATGTCGTCTTATTTGGAACTATGGTCCAAAGATAGACTTCTTTGTTAATTCTGCCTAAAAATTAAGATGGATATTCGATTCGAGAAAGAAAAAATGTGGGAGGAGATCTCAGAGCCATCAATGAGCGATAATTTTTGGAGTTCTATTTAGGACACTCTTGTTCACTGAAAGTTCATAAATTCATTTGGCGAGTGTCCTCTAATATTCTCCCAGTGGTATTTGGATCCATATTATCTCCCATATGTTCGCTTTGTGAATATGGGTGGAGGATTGTCACCGTAGCCTCTTCTCGTTTAATGAGAGCGATTGAGCTTTGGCATCTCTCTCCCTTATATATTACAAGATTTTTGGATTTGAAGTACTTGTTCAAATCTATTAACACTATCTATGATGACAAGTTATTCTTTCCACTTAATATATATGGTTCTTGAAATTGTGTCGATTTTAAAAATTGTGGTCGAACACGAGGAGAGCTTTGGGATTTAACATGTATTCTAGTTGTTGAGTTCTGGTGGATTAAACTCATTTCCCAAGCAAACAACCTCAGAAGTTCCATCTGATTCACATATGCACGACAAATCTTAAGGTAATTATTTTTGTCATGTCTGAACATGCTTCAATCTATCATAATCTTAGGCAGGTGCGAGCTGATGAAAAAGGGAAAGGAAAGGTTTAATGCTAGCTCAAAAAAACTGTAAGAGACCCGACCCGACCCGACCCGACCCCTCTCTCCTCCACCAATCATGCGGCTAATCCCTTTAGTTTATCGCCGATGGGTCCTTCCCTGCGGGGGAATCTTAAGATAATTGTAGGTCCGTCTTGAGATTCAACTAGAGCGAACGTGGGCATGCTCATCCGTGACCGTTCTAGTGAGGTTTTAGCAGCTAAAACACTGAACCTCAACTCTGATTGTAGGTCTCCACTTTGGAGAATTATTTCACTACATTTGTTTTGATTTTCAAAGCAATTGTAAAGGGGTTGTTGCTAGTGTTAGAGGGTCGCTTATTGCACAAGCGTTTGTGGGGAAATATGCTACTATATATTCAATCTCTAAGGTTGTGATTCCTTTGGTTTATGAATAGCACTTGTGAAACTGATTACAACGAAATCGGTCGACAAGAGCTCATCATTTTCCCTTCTCAACTTCTTCATCATGTAAGCTGGGAGGATGTTGATAGCAGGGTCGTTGTCCACTAAGATCTTTGGCGTTGGAATTCCCCTCGGATGTCCCTGGAAGATAGACTTGTTTATGGTGTCTCATTGAGCTCTCTTGTGGTTGAGTCAGTTCAATTATATGCACACCTTCTTTTTTTTATGGTGTGAACTTCTCATCTATCCTCCTCAAACGGGTTTTCACTACCGAGAATAAGCATGTATGCTTCTTCATTATCAATTTCCTCAAATGCCAATGTTTTATGCACTGGCTTGGATATGAAAGATCTTGGTGTTAGTAGTGCCCTGGGACCATGAGCATATGTTGTACGTTTTTTTATATTTTGAGCATGTTATTTGAATAGTGAATTTTGCTTTTGAACATCAAATGTGTGATTTGATTGTAAAACTCATTAGTTCATATAATTACTATTATATTTGTCCCTAGTTTTATGAAATGTTATATACAAGAAATAAAACTAGTATGATGTATGATTGATGGTCATATTATACTATCATGTGTAATAGATACAAATCATATCATAGATACATATTGGAATATATTGTATCGGACATGATCAGGGAAAAAAACAAGTAATACTCCATGGTTCTTTAAGTCATAAGTATTTCTTCCTCAATACTATTTGGAATCTTTAGACCTTATGTCTTAATTGTTTCCAGCATGAATATATCTATGTTTTGAATCAGTCGAACGTTACTTTTAATCGAGTATTTAATACGAATGATGATCAGATGTAGTATTCTATCATGACTTGAATGTGAGAGACATTGTAGGAGATTTGTCCCTCTCTTATTGGAGAGAGATATCCATGAGCCACTCGATATGAAAGATTGTTTAAATGCATGGCCGTCCTCAAATACATTTAATAAAATGGTTATTAGATATTATTTATTGAAAGCAGATCAACACGGAGATCGAGTACAAATACAATTAAGCTTTATAATGATGGCTACATTCATGTCTTATGCTTAATCGCGATATCGTGAGACAAAAGGATTACATAGTAGATTGAGACTAGATAACCGTTCCACATATTATTCCCTTACTCTAGGCAGTCACTATGCCTTCCTAGGGACCGTTGTAACTTATGGATACATACTCTACTAAGTATGTTTTCATTACCAGTGTGAAATGAACATACAAGATCACACGCATAGACAAGTTTACGGCCTTTGTGTCCAGATTCATTCAATCTAGAAAGTGTTTATATTCATTGTATTTGATATTTATTTTCTTAGAATAATTCAACATTATTATTCGAATTAGAGAAAAGACTGATGGGAAAATATTTTCGGTTTTGATTTTGGTTGGGATTATGTGGGAGTTATTAGGGTTTTGCTTTAGACTGTCATTGAAAATGAATAATGGGCTAACCATGACATTGAAAAATTATGAGAGCAACATTTTTGGCAAGAGCGGATTTGCCACATCCGATCTTAGCGAGGGCGGTTTGTCAAATCCGTTGCAGGGCTGGCGATGTGAATGTATGTCCACGCTCGGCTCAAGGCAGTTTGTGAATGGATGGCTAGGTCATGTTCTGTATGGCGCCATCGACGTCAAGAAATACCTGAAGCTCCTCTGTTATTTCTCTCTCTGTTTATGTTTCTCTGCCATTTTAGAGAATTAAAAAGGATCATAGGGCCCACCTATTTTTATACTAAAAGTCAATCGAAATACTAACACTAGGGGTGTGCATTAGGTATTCAGTAACAAAATGTAAGAATTCGGTTCGGGTTTTGTAGCGTTTTATGAAAAATTGAACCGAATCAAAATTTTATGGAAACCGAATACCGATATTATTTCGGTATGGTTCATGCCAAAAAATGTTGGTGGTTATAGCTTTGTTTGGCTGAGTTTTTATTTAAGGAGTGGGCCCTGGACCCTTACTAATTGTATTAGTATGTGTTAGCTATTGTGTTCACTATTCGGTTAAAAGCGAAATATCGAAGCTGAAACAAATCGAATTTTACTATATGGTTCGGTTTATTCGGTTCGATTTTGAAAAAGTTAAAATAATTTGGTTTAGTATTCAATTTTCAATTTTTTAGAAATCGAATTACCGAATAGACCAATTTATTTATTATTATTCAAAAACATTTGTATTTTATTTATAAGTATTGTTAATATTACTGAGAGTTGTCTTCCATCTATATGTTTCAGTGATATTCTGGGAGCAGACACTTTATACATTTATTATCAAATGTTACCGCCCATACTACAAGTATCGGGGAATTAATGAATTATATTATTGTTGTAGAATTGTATTTTTTAATCTTAATTTTTTAGTTTATTAATTTTATTTTAATCGTGCATTATAAATTGATCTTTTGTCTAAGTTTTATTTAGTTGAGCTCCACAAGAAAAAAAATGAAATTTCGGTACAAAAGCGGACCAATAACATTGGTATTCGGTTTCCATAAAATTTTGATTAGGTTCGAGTTTTTCATAAAAGCGTTACGAAAGCGAAAGCGAGTGCGAAATTTTTATTCACGAATACCGAATGCACATCTCTAGTGTTAGTATTTGGTTGACTTTTAGTATAAAATAGATGGGCCCTAGGACCCTTTTTTAATTCTCTAAAATGGCTAAGAAACATAAACAGAGAAAGAATTAATAGAGGAGCTTGAGCGGTTCTTGGCGTCGGTGGTGCTACAGGGAACATGACCTAACCATCCATTCGAGCGGATTTCGCAAATCCGTCTTGAGCCGACGTGGACATATATTTACACGTTAGCCCATAATGGATTTGACAAATCCATCCTCGATTGAGAGCGGTTTGGCGCAAATCCGTTCTTTTCCAAAAATGTTCCCATAATTTTCAATGTCATGGTTAGCCTATTATGCATTTTTAATGTCATTCTAAAGCAAAACCCGAGTTATTATGTGATAAAATCTCCCACTAACAAAAGAAGTGGGATTACGTGGGAGTTTGTATTCGAGACAAACTATCATAGCCTTTAAATACTTCTTTTTGAAGAAACATAGGTTAAGGTTTTCACAGCCGCACAAAATCAGTAACAACCAAACATAATTCTTCCATCCTTTTTTCTCTCAGTTTTCATAACGCATAAAATCTAAGAGATAACACTCGCTGCTCGTTTTGTTGCATGGATACCGGTAGAGAATGAATCCTCAAAGAGATAGTTTTTTGTGGTTGCTGCGATTTTACAGACATACGCAGAGTGATTGCTGAAATAGACTCGAACAGAACAACAGAAAATTGTAAGTTTCTTTTCGTTCTTATTCGGTTCTTATGGTATGAACGGATCCTACTGTGGATTATTCATAGGTTTTATTGCATTTTTGTGCATATGAATTCTTACACTTGGAAAATTGTTGATCATTCCAACCATACCGAGTCTCTATTTTACGACTCTTCCACTTCCGTTTTGGGGTCTTGGTCATAGCTTTAGGATATCTTCCATAATGAACATTCTGGTAGTGAATGACTTGCGACTTATCGATCTTATTATTATATGCCCCCACGCCCCTTTCAGAATATGAATTATCAAAGTCTAATCTCCTGCAAGAGGTGCACGAAGGAATCTCATACCTGAAGTAGTCAGGTCATATTTTGATGTGACATCTTTACAGAACTATATTTTAGTCGTTTTATGAGAATCAGTATGTTTGCCCCTAAATTTTGATTCATCAGTGGATCGGTCATTCCTGGGGTTGATCATCCGTTGATGGGTAGTTGAGCCATTTCTTTGCGGATGTCACACCCCATAACCAGGGTCGATGACATGACAGTGTCTCATTAGTTCAAAAGACACCAAAGCCTACAACAGAGTTACTAAAAGAAATTCATTTATGATATTAATCCAAGAATAAGAGTTAAGCAGCGGAATTACTATGCGTGAAATAATACTAAGTGTTACAAAGGGAAAATTGTTCAACATTACTATAAATGAATTACTCTAAATGATAAGGAAATAAAAGAATGATCTAAATCTAAATCTCTAATCCAAACCGATTATGAATCACTCTTCATAGTCCTCTTCCCAAGCATCAACAAAGCTAGCATCAACATCTACAAAACCTGAAACAACAAAAGAGGAATGGACTGAGCTACGATACTCAGTAGCGACCTATAATAATAAACAGGTATAAACAGAAAAGAATACAACATAAATAGACTCAGCAGATCCCCATTTCCCAAAATACCCTTCTTTGAAAATAAATACGTGACTCGACACAACTCAAAACTCACGGGACTCAGAACGCAGAACAGTACAGTGCAGAGCAGAACAGAATTCTGCATAGCTAAACGAACAAAGACCAAACAAGTGAAAAACAACAGTTAAACTAAATAACTATACTCTTCACGTCTAAACATTTAACACAATCGAATCCACATAAAACACGTCTGCCCTACAATATCCTCGATTACACAATTTGCTTAGAAATTACGAACATAGTTATCGCTATGGCACTACAATCCCACTGTCAAACTCAATCGTTTAATCAGACCCATAATCACTGCTAACAGTCCTCATGTAATAACCCACTGAGGAAAGGTCACACAGAAATCAGAAGTCCGGCTGAATCTTTCCTCCGGACATAGGCAAAAAATCAAGAATATGTCCATTGTGTCATTGCCCACGCATGGGCTCCATAATCTACTGTTAGAAGCCCCAACTTGTTTTTTCCGCTAGGGTCCGGGCCATACATATCCACATACAGAATTATCGCGAACTCACGGGTTCCGACGATATAAAATTGGACGTATCCTGCTACAGATCTTTCATAGGCAAGAGCTCGAATGGGGCGACGACTCGGTCGACCAAAACCAGATAAACGACGATGACCAACCAAATAGGTACAACGACAAACCCAAAAGACAAAGGACCAAATAAGACGATGACTACTCAACCAATAAACAACAAGTTTAACAACGACCCATTTAACATCTACGTTCAACTTCCACAATTTACAATTCCCAATTTCCAATTCATAATAACGATAAGCAACAATAGGTGTATCAAGAATCAATATATGCAAGTACAATTTTAGATTACATAATATATGGGATTGTCAATATTCCTGGCAGCAAAACCATAATTAAAGCGATAAAACGTAGAACTCATAATTGACAATTATGACCATATCAGAACAATTCAGAAATTGAAATCAAATATCCATAATAAACATAAATAATCCCAAAACAGAAATTCAGTTAACAATACGATAAAACGCCAATTATGTAACTGATTCGTAACTTAACAATTTATGCTATATATATATATATATATATATCAAATCACACATTAAGCCACTCCAAATCAAATATTCAAAACATATATACAACCTGGCAGAAATTTAAAAGAAGGATTGGGTCTTTACCTTGTCGAACGAAAATCTGCCCCGCTCCAAACTCCGATTCCACGGTTTCTTTTCTTTTTAATTTTCTACTTTATTTCTTTTATTATTTTATTAACTAACCACTATTTAATTCCTTATTAAATTGATGTGATTTTCTATATATATTATTTATATTATGCTAACTTTCTTAATCCAAATAAAATGTTTAATTAGATCTAATTCCAATCCCACATCTAATTAAATGATTCATCTACGTGATTTACAACTATGCCCCCCAATTACGATATACGAGTGAAAACGCCCTCAACAAAACGTAACCAAATATAACACGTAATATGTTGATAAAAAAAAATAAATGGTTCAAAATCACATATTCGAGCAAAATAAATTCAAGCCAATGTAACAAATCGTGAATATTAATTATACATAATTAACACGTAAGCTAAAAAGTTCACGGGTATCACAGCGGAACTTCGGTCTTTGAACCGAACGTCTGTCTTATCGGTTTCTCCGCCCAAATACTCATTGTCTGTAAGTTCTTGTAACTTGTCTCTCATGGACACCTTGGAATTCTGCTTCTTTGGTGGACGAATTGGTTCAAGAATGTTTTGGCATATCTCACCAAAGTGTCCTTGTCCTTCATAGGTCCTTTTTATCTTTCTTAACCCAAGTTTGAGGTTTGCCTCCTACTGTAACTGTGATCTATTCTCGTTCCTCCACCATTTTATGGCAATGAGTTATAGAATTACCGATGATGTTAACTTCTAAGGAGTTGAGCGAGATGTCCTTGGTATTCCTTGTCTTCATAGCTCTGCTTCCTTTTTAAGGGACACATATAAACTATATTGATTCCATTTTAGTTTTGTAAGGGGGTTTATCCATTTTTGTCGATACAAATTCAACATATTTTTGTCAATTAGGTCTTGAACACTACTTTTGAAGATGACACAGTTGAAAGTAGCATAAGATAAGGTTCCATGGTACTCACAGAATTCTTTACCGACTAATGCTTGTGTCGATTCGGTTTCCCTTGGTGAACTTAATTTTTTTCATCGTCTGACCTCCGAGCACTATTGCCTTTTTAAGAGACTTGTGTATCAACCATATTGATTCCAACTCGGTTTTGTAAAGGTTATTTCTCAACTTCGGTCAACATCTCATCAGCAAACTTTCACATCCATTTGTCATTTAAGTCTTGTACCCTACTGCCGAAGATGACACATACACGATTATTTAATGACTGTTCGGTCAACGATTGTGGGACTTTTGAATTCATCTAAAGGTGGAATACCGTTGTGTTTTCCATCGTGTAACTCCTTCGGACGTACAATAACATTTTCTATCTGATATGTTGGCCCTACATAGATGTTTCATTATGTGTATTTCACTGTCCATCGGTTGGACAAACAAGCGATTCAGTAACCAGATCTGCTTGATTTTTATGCCTATCAGAATTTTGCACTTTTCAAGAATACTGATAGGTGTTTTTTTGGTGGACGAATTCGCCAAAAGTTTTTTCCAGAATCGTCGGGCACGTCACTCACAAGCATTTGTGTTCAGAGACAAATAGTGAGATTGGTATCCATATATTTTTTTTTAGTGTTAGGACCCATAACTACGTAGTAATAGTTCCAACAACGTGATCAGTCTCACTAGGCCTGCCAATGTTTGTTTTCTAATTTAACCTGGTAAATGCCTCGCATGTCATTTATCCGTGGGTTCTAATTGAAAGCTATAAGTGTTCGAGCGTGCCACTATGTTTTGTGGAGAAAGAAGGAAACCATTTAACATATATTAATCATGTCCCCTGTTTTGTGACGAAAGAGGAAAATCATGAGATTTAAAAAAAAGGGATAGATGATTGCACATTCTTTGATCCGCTTTGTAACCTCAAGGACTAAAATGGAAACCGTGCAACAACTCAGAAATATATAGAGATTGGAAATATGAGGGATTGTGCCTCGTACTAAAAAAGGTTAAGAGACTAACTATAGCGGGGATGAAGATCCAATAATTGAAATAACTAGCAAACTAAAAAACTAGTTGGAACGCAGTTTAGAATTCGAACCCTAAACTAATAAGATGGTGGGATTGACCCCTTGAATTGGTGCCTTTCACCACGGAAAAATTTGCGGAAGAGTGAACTGTTTTGTCATGTATGTGAGTTGTCCTTTGCTTCTTTTGCTACCTCCTTTTATAGGCAGATATAGTTAATCATGTAGATTTTAATAATGATTTTTTTTTTGCATTGTGACTTACATGAGGAAATTTATATGGTTTCACCACCAGGATATGTTAGTACAAGAAAAAATTTGGTTTGTAAATTGCAGAAATAACTACACAAGCAATCTAGTAGAAAATTAAATACTAAGCTAATGGAAGTACACTTAAGATATGTTTAAAGAAGAAGGTTATTTGGAGTGTACTCTTGTTAATACTTTTATGGACACAGTTACAAAGTACTCACATACAGATTCTGAAGCTTCAGATGATATAACTAAGTTAAAAAAGTTAATAGGGAAACTTCTATATCTAACGAGTTACTAGGCCTACCATTTCTTATTCAGTTTATTGATCGAGTCAATTTCTAGACAATCCTACAATCATGCATTTGAAGGCATCTCATAGTATCCTAATGTATCAACAACAGCTCCACGCCAATGGTTATATTTATCATCTATTAGTAACTTGGAGTTAAAGGTATTTAATGACAATGATTGGATATGATGTGTAGAGACAAGAAAATAAGTTACAGGCTTTGTGTTTTTCTTGAAGATGCAATCACTTCTTGGAGATCAAAGAAACAAAGGACAATTCAAGGAATTCTGTAGAGGCAGAATACATAGCCACGGCCATTACTACCCGTGATGTGATACTCAGGACTTTTCGCTCACGTGTTGTGCATGCTTTATATTTAATTTTGTGAGATTACGTATTTAGTAATTTTTACTATACGATTTACGTGTCACATGTGTGGTTTTATTATGTTATGAGCGTATTTTACATTTGTTAGTAGCGGGACATAAGTGTTAATGTTAGAACTTGGGGGACTATTTTGTAAGGAGTTAATGGGGGAGTTATTGCTGGGATTATGGGGAGAGGTTACAAAAGAAAGGAAAGAAAAAGAAAATAAAGAAAATGGGGAAAAGAGAGAAAAGAGAAAATCTGGTAGATTAGATAGTCTGTGGGAGATTCGAATTTTGACATAGTAATAGGTGTCGGAATCGAGGAATTCTTATTGGGTTAGAAAGAGAGTTGGAAAAGCTACGTCTGGGAGTTGACGGGTCATCATTTGCACTTCTGTTCCATGAGTAATGTAAGTTTGAACTTCATTATTTTTCTGAGTTGGCGGACTTTCTGGTCAGAACTTTGAGAATACATTTGAGTGGGTAATTCTTGTCTGTTTTGAATACCCAATATATCAAAACGACCATGAGTGAGATTATCTTTGAGTGAACGGAAGAGACAGACTTTTTCTGGAATTTTTTTGCATTCCTTTTATTTTTGAATTTGCTTATTTTGCTTGCTTTTTGTGGTATGGATTCCGGCCTTTTGGGTTGTGATGTTGAACTTATAGTTTGTTCGCATTTCTTATGATATTAGTGAGCATAAACTGTTATTTCAATTTCCGTTTATCAATTGATTCGATAGTTGTGATATTCGTGTATTGTGCTATGAATTGTGAATTGATTTTGTGTTATGATATGTGATTGGTGATAATTGTGGAGTACTTGCTGTCCTATTTGTTAATTGATTATCGTCTTACTTAATTGATAACTTGGATTAATTGCTTTACATAATCGAGTCTTTTGGAGTCGTCAATACTTGGTTGCGTCGTGTCGTCTTAATTGGTTTCGGTCGACCGAGTCGCCGCTCATTTTGAGCGCGTACTTAGAGTATATTACATGGAAGTATTCATTCAAAATAATACGTGAAACCTGAATTGTATAGATCCCGGGAGATCCCGTGAATCATGTTGAAATACTTGGGGCCTTATTCTGATTAGGCCATCATTGGAACTGTAACGGTTGTGTGGAGTCCATGGTGATGGATGATGATGCAATGTAGAATGGATCCTTAAACCTTGAACTCGTTCATTCAAAGGATTATACAGAATCCATGTGCTTGTACTACTTGGGCCTACCTAACAAGTTGTTGTTAGGGCCGTTATAGTCATTATCGTAGAGTCTTGAATATGTATTGAGCTCTTAATGTGGGAAGTGTGTGTGTGTGTGTGTGTGTGTGTGTGTGTGTGCGCGCGTATCTTAGAAGTAGCCATTTCTCGTAGTGTCACAATTCGTGTACTTCCGTTGTGCATATTGAGTGGAGCATGGAGCTCGTAGCACATTCCGAAGTGTGTGTGATGTGAAGAGGGTGGTTATTTAGCTAAGTTGTTGCTTATGTGTTTATCTTCGTTTTGGTCATACTTATTACTTGGTTTTGGAGTATAAATCATGTCTTTTGGGACTTGAGAATTTTAGAAAATGCATTGGTTCTGTTCTGGACCAGCTCACGGACAAAGCATTCGTCCGTGCAACTTCTGCGGCTACTGTCTTACTGCGGACAATACTGCGAACGGACCAGCGGACGATACCTTTCGTCCGCAGCTTCTAGCACTTTTCTGCAAACGATTGGTTCGCCTGTGGCCTATGCTTGAATGTTTTCTACTTCTATTATGTTCGTGATTCGTGTCTCGTGCATCGTGCATACTGTGTAGTGTACCTTTATGTTTTCATTTCAATTACAGTGTTTAGCATGTCGTGTCATGTATCATTTCCTTAAGGACGTTTTGGGAACGGAAAAACTATTTTTTGCCTTGCTTGTATTACTTGTGGTTTGTCCCGAGAATTTATGTGGATCATACTGAGCCCCGAAGCTCATTTCATTCACTTTACTTGTGCATGTGATGTTGATGAGGAGCCATATTATGAGGGCGAGATTTGGGAGGGGGCTTTTGACGAGTGATGATAACTTATGTTAGGTGTTGAACACTTTTACTCCCCATTTGTTATTTCCCTTTTAGTATTGATAAACACATTTCAGTTGTAATGACTTAGTAACATTTCCTTTTATTTAATTTCCATCTGTTGGTGTACTTTAGATTTATGGATTGCATAATTGAATTCCCTCTAATAGTAACTCCGTCGTGGGCTTTGGTGTCTCATTAACCAATGAAACACTGCCATGTTACCACTTCGGTTATGTACAATAGCTTGTTAATTTGCTTGGTGATTTGAGTGTAAAACAATCTAGAGATTTCCCCTATTAAATGTATGATATCAAAGTCCAACGTCCGATACAGAATGTCTATTTTTGTTGATTTATTTTACATACAAAATAAACATTTAATTTAGAATGAAAAAGTACTTGTATCAAAGTTCCAACGTAACTCTAGAGCTTATGCAAAATAAGCTGGGCACCATATTGAGGCTGCACAGTAACAACTGTATGAGGAGCATGTGCATACAATGGTGAAAGCTCAAAAGAAAACCTCTGGAGAATTAAAGCCAATGCCATTTTGGCTTCAAGAATAGCAAAGTTTTGACCAATACATATCCGAGGACCCCAACTGAATGGGAAATATATGAATTTACCCTTTGTTGCCTTTGAAATTCCTTCACTAAATCTTTCTGGCTTGAATTCTTTAGCATCATCATTACCCCATAATTCTTCATCATGGTGCAACATTATTGTTGGCAATAAAACTGAAATTCCACCTGGCAAATTTAGTTTTCCTAGTTTTGTATCTTCATGTATCACACGACTCACCATAAATCCAGGTGGATATAGCCTTAATACTTCATTGATTACCATTGTTATCTGAGGAAAAAACCAAGAAATTTTCATAAGTTATGTCAAGTTCAGTTACAGATCAAATCTTCCCGACACATTTTTTACGTGCTCAATCTCTTATCAAATTTTTTTTTAGAAAAATCTAAAATTACGAGATAATTTTGGAACCCTGATGAGAAAATGGAATAGGAAATGGAACAAAGATCAAAATAAATCCTATTATAGAATTTTTATCATAAAATTGATTCTTTGTAAACTTCTCTATAACATTTTTGTTATAGAATTTTTCACTAAAATAGATCCTAACAATTATAAGGCGGCCTTTTTTAGAAACAAAAATAAAATTAAAAAAAGGATCTTAAACATCGAGTACTATAATAGGAAAGGAACGTTTATCTCTCTATAACATTTTTATTATAGAATTTTTTATTGAAGTAAATCATAAACGTTAGGTATTATAATAGGTAAACGTGTGTCTAACGTTTCTCTTAAACATTTCTAGTATAAAATTGTTCTTCAAAAATAAATAGTAAACGCAGAGTATACTATAATAGTAACATTAATCAATATGTTAGGAAATATTAAAGAGAATGTTGCAGAAGATCGGAGAAAGGAATCACTTACAACTTTGAGGTGATTTAATCCCTCAAAATCTGGTTTATTGTTGCCAAAAATCTGAAGAACCTCATCTCTGGCACGTGTTTGCCAATCTGAATGCTTGCTTAGTAATAACAATGTCCAAACAAGTAAGACAGCAGTAGTCTCCTGATTATGAGTGAAGCTTAGGTTTGACGAAGTTAGAGACCTGATTATGAGTGAAGAAATTCGCAGGAAAGAATCGGGTATAGCTTCGGGATCAGTCCTGAGTACAGAAAATAGGGGCAGATCAAAATCAATGTCGAAATTCTACCGAGGTAGATCGAAGTCAAGAGGCAGGAAGTGAAGGGATTCATGGGCGGAAACTCGTTCCAAACACCCATGAGTCCTCCCTTGAAGGATCCGCTCATACAAAAAGAATCGAAAAATTCAAGAAAAAGACTTACGTTTTGAATTCAATAATCTGATTCTTGAATGGAGGATACTGTTTCTTGGATACGTTGCTGCCACCAATTGATTTCCCTTTGCGGAATGTTCCTCTACCGGTATCCACGCGACGAAACGGGCAGCGAGTGCTAGCTCTTCGGTTTTTCTGAATTTCGGGAATTAGGGAGAAAGGGAGGCAGAAACAGTTTTCTGGATTTCTTGGTATTTCGACTGAAAGATCTAACCCTAGGGTTTCGGCCAAGAGAGGTTTTTATAAGGAGTGAGAGGTTGTTTCCAGAACAACTCCCACGTCCGCTCGACCTTTTCTGGCAGTGGGAGTCTTTGACTCCCACGTCCCCTAGACTTCTACTGGTAGTGGGAGTCCTCATCGGATAATAACTCCCACGTAATCCCAGCTATACTGAAAATGCCCCTTATCTCTAATTCGAATAATAACTCTTTATTATTCTCAGAAAATGTTAGATACAATGAACCTAGACACATTTTAGATTCATTGAATCTGTACATGAAGCTCATTAGCTCGTCTATGAGTGTGACCCTGTAGGTTCATGTCACAATGGCAAAAAAAAACACACTTAGTAGTAGTGTGAGTTCATAAATCACAAGCGGTCTCTAGCAGGACATTGTGACTACCCAAAGTGAATGAATATACAACGGAACCTAATATCAATCCACTATTTAATCCCTTTGTCTCGCGATATCCTAATTAAGCATAAGGCATGGTAGTCTTCACCCTTATTAAGCTTAATTATATTTATGCTCGATCTCTAGGTAGACTGTTCCAACAAACAATATTTAATAACCACTTTATTAAATACATTTGAGCACGGCGATGCTTTTAAACAGTCTTTCCTATCGAGGGGCTCATGGATATCTCTCTCTAATAAGAGAGGGACAAATTCCTTACAATGCCTCTCACATTCAAGCTATGATAGGACACTACATCCGATCATCGATCGTATTGATTACTCGATTAAAAAGCAACGTACGACCGAAGTCAAAACGTGGCTCCATTCATGCTAGAATCAAATGGAGACATTAGGTCTAAGGATTCTAAAATAGTATTGAGGAAGTAATACTTATGACTAAGGACCATGAAGTATTACTTCTCTAACGGATCACGTCCCGATACGATATATCTCAATACATCGCATCTATGATATGATTTGTACTCATTACACATCATTAGTAAAACGTAATCATCAATCAAACATCATACTAGTTTTATTTCATTGTAAAATAGATCACATAAAACTAGGGACAATTAATTACATAAGCAAATGAGTTTTACTATCAAATCACGCATTTGATGTTCATAAGCAAAATTAACTATTCATATGAAATGCTAAAATAGATATAAAACGTAAAACATATGCTAATGGTCCTAGGGCACTACTAACAGGAAGCCTAAGAGAGACAAGAGCACAATTAAATGTTTTAATTGTGGGCAATATGGGCACTACAAGAGAGAGTAAACAACACCGTCGAAGGAAGACAACAAATCAACAATTGCAGCAGTGGAAGAAATCTCAGATGCATTAATTTTGAGTGTGAGCAATCCATTGGAATCGTGGGTTTTAGATTCTAGAGCATCGTTTCATTCTTGCAATAGTATTGATGTAATGGAACGTTACACTTATGGTAATTTTGGTAAGGTTTTTCTTGCTGATGATGAGCCTTTACAAATCGTGGAAAATGGAGATGTTCGGATCAAAACACCGCATGGAACTATATTGCAGCTGAGTAATGTCAGATATGTTCCTAGGTTAAAGAGGAACTTGCTTTCTGTTGGACAATTGGATGATGACGGTTATTATTTTACATTCGGCGGTGGTGCTTGGAAGATAACCAAATGAGTTATGTTAGTAGCTCAAGGAAAGAAGGAAGATACGTTGTATTTGACGAATAACACTCATAAAAGTATTGCTCTTGCAGGTGCAATTAATGATACATATTTGTGGCATAGTCGTCTTGGCCACATGATTGAGAAGGGAATGAAAGTTCTGTGTTCGAAGGGTAAACTACTAGACCTCAAGAATGTTGATGTCGATTTATGTGATGATTGTGTTTTCGGGAAACAGAAAAGGGTGAGTTTCTCGAAGGGTGGCAGAACTTTGAAAAGCCATAAGCTAGAATTGCTACATAGTGACTTATGGGGACCAGCACCGGTGACATCTCTTGGTGGTGCGTCATATTACATGACCTTCATTGATGACTCCACAAGAAAGGTATGAGTCTATTTTCTGAAAAATAAATCTGATGCTTTTAGTACCTTTAAAAAATGGAAAGCCTTGGTAGAAACTGAAACCGGTTTAAAAGTGAAGTGTTTGAGATCCGACAATGGTGGAAAGTATGAGCTCCGTGAGTTCAAATAGTTTTGTGCTGCGAATGGTATTCGCATGGAAAAGACCTTGAGAGGAACTCCTCAGCAGAATGGTGTTGCAGAACGTATTAACAGAACCTTGAATAAACGTGCTAGGTGCATGAGGTTGAAGTGTGGACTGCCAAATATTTTTTGGGCAGAAGCAGTTAATTAATAGATTCCTAATTAATAGAGGACCATCAACTCCCTTGGAGAATGGCATACCGTGAAGAGGCATGGGATCGGTAAAAGAGGTAAACCTAAAATTTCTGCGAGTGTTTGGTTGTGTTTCTTATGTTCATGTTGATGCTGCTGATAGAAGCAAGTTGGATGTTAAACCTATCAAGTGTACGTTTATCGGATATGGTGGAGACGAATTTGGTTATAGATTTTGGGATGAGCAAAAGAGGAAAGTAATTTGTAATCGAGATGTCATATTCAATGAACATGTATTGTACAAAGATAGGTTGGGTGCATCAGAGGCACAGGATGAGAGACCCTAAGTTGTTGAGCTAGATATTTGAAACTCAGGAGGGAGCAAGATTGCTCCAAATGATCAAGTGGTTCTTGAGGCAAACCACAAACACCACCTCCAACAACCCGGCGGAGGAAATCCACCCGGAATTTTGGAACACCGGACAGGTTTTCGCCTTCAAGGTATAATAACTATATTTTGTTGACTGATAGTGGTGAACCTGAGTGTTATGCATAAGTTATACGAAGGGATCAAGGAGGCAAGTGGAAGCTTGCAATGGACGATGAGATGAATTCACTATTGTCCAATGATACTTGGGAACTAGTTAAGCTCCCAAGGGGAAAAAATGCACTGCATTGTAAATGGTTCTTCAGAATTAAAGTGGAGGTGGATGCAAGCGAGTGTTACAAAGAAAGACTGGTTGTGAAAGGATTTCAGCAGAAATACGGTATTGATTATACATATGTTTTTACTCCTGTTGTAAAACTAACAACTATTCGATTGGTTTTGAGTATAGTTGTCGCAGAGAACTTGGTGTTAGAACAGATGGATGTAAAAACAGCCTTTCTTCATGTTGATTTGGAGGAAAAAATATACATGGTGCAACCAAAATGATACATTGTGAAGGGTAACAGTGAGCTCGTTTGTAAACTGAAGAAGAGCTTGTATGGTCTGAAACAGGCTCCGAGATAGTGGTATAAGAAATTTTATGGATTCATGCTTGAGATTGGCTTTATCAGGTGAGAGGCTGACCAATGTTGCTACTTCAAGAGATTTGGAGATGGTTATATCATTTTGTTGTTATATGTTGATGACATATTGATAGCGGGTTCTAGTGCTCGAGAAGTGAGTAAGTTGAAGAAGCAGTTGTCTGAACGATTTGCTATGAAGGACCTTGGAGAGGCTAGCGGATCATCGAGTATGCGGATTATTCGAGATAAGGCTGCATGAAAGTTGTATTTGTCACAAGCTGATTATATCAAGAAGGTTCTGAAAAGGTTCAGTATGCAGGATGCGAAACCAGTTAGTGTTCCGTTGGGCAGTCAAAAAGTTTTTCTTCCAAAGTCATAATTTTAGTAAAACTTCCTTGTGTTGTAAAGTACATGATCTCATAGTAGCTATACGAATATCCTTTTCTATTTTACGACTATCCAAAGACTCATTAAGTCTTTTGTTTACACAAACCAAATTGGAGTTTTCAATAATCAAAAATTCAATTTTGGTTTTCATTTTTTTTTTGTTTTGAAATTGTTACACCCGGTAACTGGAATGATGACATTGATTACTAAAAGAAATCCATTATGATAAAGCAATCCGTAATAAGAGTTCAACAACGGAATCTAAGTATTACAAGAGAAATTGTTCAATAATATAATAAATGAATTAAGTCTAAGTGTAAATGATTAATGAATGAATTAAAAACTCTCTAAGTAAAGCTGGTTATGAATCACTCTTCATAATCCCATTCTCAAGTACCATCAACATATATAATAATGCTCATCACCTAAATCATCTGAAAACATAAGAAGAAAGAGAATGGATTGAGCTTTGAGGCTCAGTAAGGACCAAGTAATTACATAATATAAATATAATACAGATAGACACAACATATTCTCATTTCCCAAAATACCCATTTGGAAAATAATACGTAACACGACACTAAACAAATCCCATAGAACTCAGAACAGAAAACAGAACATAATGGATCAGAACAGACAGAACTTAATCAGAAGAGTTCGTAGTATCGTCTGTGGGTGCCTGCAGACGAAAGGCTCGTCCAAGGTAAGACACTAGCTATTGTCTCTATTGGGACGAAGCCTAGGACGATTGGTTCGTCCGCGGCCTGCGATTTTCGGAAAAACAAGTGCAAAACTTGCACAAATGCACCAATTCTACACCCAAACTTTCCGACCTAGAAGTAAACATCTATGCTCAATTCCAAGAAACAAATAATGGCCAAAACAAGAACAAGCAATTAGGAAACAATAATTAAGCTAGATAGTCACATTCCTCACATCTATTCACTTCTAATTAACAATGACGGTAATAACCCCAGTTATTATCTGAACTAGGACGACTCAGAAAATGCAGGCGCGGGTTTGGTACGGTCCCCCAAACGACGGGCCAGGGTTTAAGGATCCATTAATTACATTGTATCCTCATCCACCACCGTGGACTCCACAAAACCATTACCGTCCTAATGATAAATTCATCAGGTGAGGGCCCAGAACATAAAAGAATAGAAGACCTCTCGGAGTCACATAATCAATAACAGATACAGTAGTCAAACGATTCCTGCTAACCAGTCGTTCCTAGACAAAAGCTCAATAGGGTGTGACAACTCGGTCGACCAAACCACATAGGACTAAAATCAACGAGGACCCAAATAGAACGACCCAAGCGATAAACAAATAGGCAAGTTCAATATCGACCCATTTAATAATCCACGATTCACGAATATTAATTAACAAAATCAAATCACGTAAGGGCAAGTATGATAAAGCAGTAAAACAATTTTGGAATCAGATTATAAAGCAATTAATCAAAGCCCAAAGAAATTACGCAATAATTAAAGCGATAAAACCAATTCATGCAATTACTTCGTAAATCCTGCAGTTTATGCAATATATAATGGCCAATCACCCCCAAATCAATAGTCCAACATTACCCGCTGTATAAGTATGATTTAGGCAAAGAACTACAGGTCAATGGGGTCCTTGCCTCTCAGGAAAGTAATTAATAAAAGAAAACCTGAAACTGCACTGCCCAGTATCGCTCGCGGAGCAATAACTTTATGCTGGAAACTCTGAATTTCGTTCCGTCTGCGCTCACTCGAAGCTCTTTCGATTATCTTCGATTTGATATTCTGTGGGCCGAAAACAGACAATGGTATCCCCCTCAATCGTCTACTCGAAATTCTGGACACAAAGTTCTCTTCTCCATTTCTCTCTCTATCGTGTAGTTTTTAGGTTTTCTTGTGATCCAAGACTCTCCCAAACCTCAAACCTTGTGGAGATTAAATTTCAGGGTATTTACAATTTAGGTCCCTCAGTTTTCTCATAACTACACTCATGACCCCACACACATAAAATATAAATGCAACACATGTAACACATAAAAAGGGACATATATCACACAACAATTAATTCATGGCATTATTATTAATTACGAAAATACGAAATAAACACATAACACATAATTCACTTAGATGAAAGGTCCCGGGCATCACAAAAATTCTTTTCAATTCAACATACATATCACGTAGCAAATCATGAGGAGGATCCTCTTCACATGTATCATTGAAACTATATATAGAAGAAGAGGAGTTAGATTGTACCTCATATTCCAATGCCATAAAGGAAATGTTGGCATTTTGAGTGCTAGGATGATATTCTTCATCTTAACTATCTTCTTCCTCCCATGTGCCAATCATACCTTTGGCATTTCTTGCATTGTAGATTTTCTTCTTCTTTACATCTTTGTTGTCCTTGTTTTTTGGTCTTAGGACAATCCCCAATAAAGTGCTCTTTCCTTCCACACTCAAAGCATCTCATGCCTTTGGGATTTTGGGAAGATTGCCCCTTCTTTACTTGGAAGGGCTTCTTGCCCTTTCCACCATAGAATGCTCTCTTCATTCTTCTTACCATCATAGCCATAGTCTCATCATCTATGTCATCATCATCATCATCCTCATCATCACTCTCGTTTACTTAATGAGAGCTTTTGTGTTCACTAGGCTTCAATTCAACTCCTCGTGGAGCTTTTCCATGTTCAAGGCTAGTTTGTCTTTTTAATTTCATCTCATGTGTAAGAAGAGAGACAATAAGCTCCTCAGTTAGATAGATCTTTAAATCTTTGGCCTCTTCAATGGCCAAAACCTTAGCTTCCAATACCTTTGAGAGAGCATTAAGAATTTTTATGTTTATTTTTCGAAATGAGTACTTCTTGCCATAAGCCTTGAGACCATTGATGATATTTGTGATACGAGTGTTCATGTCACTAATGTTCTTATTTGATTTCATTGAGAACAACTCGTAATCTCTCACTAACATGTTGAGCTTTGATTCTTTCACTTGATTAGTACCTTCATGTGTAACTTCAAGTGTCTTCCACACATCAGGAGCAGTATCAATACCACTCACTCGATTATATTCATTTTAGTGGAAAGCACAACTCAATATATTCATAGCTTAAAAATTCATGGTCATTTTCTTGACCTCAAAATCATTGAACTCATGTTTTTCTTTTCAACTCTTCCACGTGTATCTCTATCTTCTTGAAAGAATGCTGGTGCTCGCTGCCTATTTCAATGATAAAAACGACACAATAGCATACATGATGTGGTTTAGCGATCCAGTAGTGAGACAATTTGCTATAACATCATCTACCTCAGTTGACGAAGATATTGCTTGCACATTATTTAATTTCTAATGTAGTTGTTCTAGATTCTCATGTGTTTCCATCCTCATATGTGTTGAAACATATGAAAACTACATATATAAAAAGCAAGCAGCTTTCCTTTTTTGGTAAAGCTAATTGAATTTAGTATATTTTTTTTTTGTGTCATTCATTCTTGAGACCACATGGTATATTTAGTTAATTTCCTGATACACGTAGGTCAATTGCATGTGCATGTTTTTACTTTTTTTAAAAAAAAACACATATTTTGTTATCTTTAGTGCAAGGAAGAAAGAAAAATAAAGGTGGATCCTATCGATAAACGTAATTAACATAAATATATCATATGCACTAAAGTGAAGGAATAATAAGAAAAAATCATTTCTACTTATTTAGTAAAACTATTTTATTTCAAAATGCTTAAAATTTAGAACTAGAAGATACAAAAAAAATTATGCATTGTAAAAATAGAAGTTTACCAAAGCAGCAACTTTTAATAAATATTGATAAGCATATAGTAAGAACAATCATTTGTAAGCCAACTAGTTGCTAGTCGTCAGTTTGGCGACTGACTAACGATTTCTGCAATATTAATGGGCGGTCCATAAATATTGGAAAACTCATTTATGTCAATATTATCAAATTGGCTGAACTTGCCACCACCATCACCCTCAATCTCCTTTTCTCTTGTCCATCTATTTGTTATCATGTCTTTCTATCAATAATGTTCCTGATGATGAAATTGTCCCTATCATCAAAGATCTCAAGAAAATTCTGCCAACAGTGTGAAAAGCTACCTCGAATAAGTACGATATTTGCTACTGGATTGCGTCTTCTTCAACAAGTGATCATCCTGTGATACAAATAATGATAGAGGTAAACACCATTTTTGGTATTTTCAATCCATCTAGTTGGGGTTACGGGTTGATCCGCAAATCGTAGATTTGTTTGAGAATGATATATGTTAAGCACAAATGAACAATAGTACACTCTTTAATAATGAGAAATACGGAGAGAGATGAACTCAGCTACGGAGTTTTGGCGTTGTTAGCTTCTTGCTTCTTGCTGGACATGATCACAAGATGCAGGTTTGGAAAATTAATCAGTTTTTCTATCATGCCCACCAACTGTTTGTGAAAATGTCTCAGCTCTACATATTGGACATACAGCTATTTTCAACAACCAACAACTTTTAATTTAGCAACTATCTGCACTTTTCAAGTTCCCGATTAAAGTTTGACTAGAAAAAATATTTAAGGAAATCGGTTTGAGCTGAGAGTAGAATCAATCAATCCAGTAGTGACCAGAGTTTTCTTGATCTCTGGCCTTGATAGCCACCGGTCCGCCTGCTCCGGTCCCTCCTGGACCGGTTGCATGGCCCAAAAAATCATTTGCAGATCTCCTATCTACTGGGAATCCCACGGCTCCTGCAACCTTATCAGTTACACCATTGACTGTTGATGCGAAATTTGTAAATGCACAAATATCAACAAGTAATAAAGTAGTAAGTACAAGATCGTTCCCAACGAGGATTGTTTATCTAACTGAAAAATTGTCTTATTTGTAACCTAACTTAAACCAAAATAATGATGAATTACTTAATTAAAACTAATTATGAATAACAATTAAAATAAATTAAAAATGCATTTAAAAGAGAATAAAAATATATGTAACGAATGGACTAAGACACTTCAAATCCAGTCTACTCCTTTTATGGAAAATAAATGATTTCTTAATTTAAGTCTCAACTAGGTTAATGGTAGAAATTCCCGAATATAAGCTAGACCCAATCTCTTGGCGAAAAGCTCCTAGCCTTAGAGAATAAATCAGTCGTATCTCTACGTGATTTTAATACCTAAAACCGCATAAAACTCTGTGGACTTTCCCTAGCTTTTGTTTCCTACTCGCTAGAAACCACACAAGGAAATCGAATCTATCTCTAGTCAATTTTACGTCATGTTGTAATTATCCGTGATCCAATTAAATATAGAACTTCTCAGCCTCTACAATTAATTTAGATTCATGCAATAGTTGATCAGAAAATCGCAAGCATTAAGAATAAATAATAACAATTAACCATATTGTCGAGAAACATAAATTAATAAAAATCAAATATATCCATAAAAGTTTCGACCTTAGTCACAACAAAACTAGTTAAAAATAAACATAAATAAAAATAATAAAAGAATTAGCCTGATGACGAAACGATCCCGATTCCGAGCTCCAAGGATTGGCCTAGGTGGCCGAACCTTCAATGATAAGTACCAGGATGTTTGATATGTGAATGGTATATACAAGGATTTGATCCCAGGGGATGGAATGGTATGTACAGGGGTACTCTTCCTTGCGGCTTTGCTGGTCCTTTTATAGGCAATGATTTCGAATAAGTCTTCCACCGGCTTGTGAACATCTTTATTGTAATTGGATTCCAATTCAGAATTATAGTAGTCTCCAAATTCTATTTCAATTCAACTTTTGGCACATAACAAATTTGTATATCTTCAATCTTCTATTCCAAGTTGGATTCGGTGACATTTTTGCACTTGCCAAATATTATTCTTCTTTTCCTTTTATGTCCAAAATTCCCTTTAACCTGCATCAAATATTATAAAATTAGTGAATAAAATTCATAAGAACATTTTTAGGCATATTCACTCATAAAGACTAATTTAATATATTATTATTTCAATTAAGCTCAATTCAAATATGAAAATAATCCAAAATAATAGTAAAATATAGGTTCATCAACTACCCTCTACTTAAGATTTTGATCATCCTCGAGCAAGGAAAACAATTCACAGGAAGAAGAACCACTTAGAAATATTTATCCTTCCATTAATCTTAACGTTCTCGTTACTAGCTTCAAAAATTCGCCACAGATATTAACCAAAAAGTTTCAATCCAAATATAACAAAGCTAATAGACTCTTATTATGAAGACTTGAGACATACTATGACAATACCAAAGACTTGAATCAACACTTAAACCGGTATTATGCAGTCAAAGAACACTTTCTTGATAATAATAAAACAACGCTAGCCTTGTTAACTTACATACTCTCCACTAAAGAAGACAAATCAGTCCGCTTGAGTCTATTAGGACTTTTTGGCTTATAACGTTAGGCTAGGGACATGGCTACGAAACAAAGGGATAGGATATTCAAAATTGAGAGAGAAAAAGTAAAGAGAAACATGCTTATTATAACAAGATTTTACCATGTAACATTTTCTTCTTCCCAAAACATACTCAACTTCATACTTTATCTCCATGTATTTTCGAGAATTTAAAGAACAAGAAACATTGAGAATTTTTTTTTTTCCACTTTAGCACCCATCCAAAAAAAGACTACATATTATCTCGATGTATGAACTCATCGTCTTCTTTTTACTTTATTTTTTTTCCTTTTCTTTTTTCCATTTTTTTTTTCTTTTTCCATCTTTTTTTTTCTTTTTCAAACGAACTCATAAATTCCATAACAAATCTCAAATTATTCAACAACATCATCTTCTCATAACAACTTTACTTTCAAATATAAGAATTTCTTGTAAAATAAGCATGCACTTTCCTCTCTCATAAGGGAATGGAAAACAATATTTGTGGGTTCAGGATGAGTTAATGAAGCTAACGATATGATAATTAATTGAATGGCGGTCTTAACCATTCTTATCAACATAACTGAGAAGGCTTGGGGTACTAGAGATACAATGTAAATGGGAAAAAGCTCGAAAGGCTCAAACGGTTCAAAGAGATGTCTAATATCATCCAACAAGAAAATCGAAAAGTCTTAAAAATTTCGCCTCGAGTATGTAATTCAACAAGTTCTAGTTTGTGAAGATATTGACAAAATTGTGCAATTAACCACGTAATAAAAGTCTAAGTATCTTCATCAATTCACAAGGATCATGACAACGTTAACTCAAGTTCCATATTAAGATTAAATTAGCGAGGAAATATTTAAGATTATATTCATCAATCACGTTTTAGTCTATATCAATGGAGAATAAAATCAACTAGTTCCAAGAATATCAAGATAAAAAATTCATGCAAAAAAAAATCTCTTAATTTTTCAGATATTTTTTCCAAAAATAAAATTTTAAAACTATAAAAATCTGAATTTTGAAAAATTTCAACACTAAACCAAATCTCCACCCCCCCCACACACACACACACACACACTTAAGAATAAACATTGTCCTCAATGTTTGAAAGTAAGAAAACACAAAGGAAGGGTTAAGAAACTTAGTCGGATGAGCGAAGCATGAAAACGAGCGCAATCGTAACATCACCAAGGCTCAAGCAACTTCCTACAAAAGATAGAAAAAAAATAAGTAAATAAAAAATAAATAAAAACTAACAAAAATAATTTTTTTGGAGTTTTTTTTATTTTTTTAATTTTTTTGGGGACAAGAAGAATCAAAGAAATCTAAAATAAATTTAGATTTCTAAGAAGAAAAAAACTTGACACTCCGACAATAAAAAGAATCAAAAGAGAAAGTTAGTAATAGTTCTCGTTTATAGTCTCGGGCTTGACTTCCTTTATATGCTCAATCAATCGGGGAGGATGATCAAGAAGGCAAGTGTTTCCTCCAACATTCACCCCCTTTCAAACGATTCTTCACTTTGTGGCCTTTGAAAGCAAACCTCTTTTGCTTTACACTATCCTTAAAAACTTTTGATAAATTTCCTTTTTTCTCTTTGAAAGGTTTATGCCATTCTCCGCCTATTTTTTCCCGCTATGTACTTAGAAGAAGAATCATCCATAAACACATCAATAGCATAAATAGAACATAAGAGTTCTCCTTTTGAAAAATTATTTAAAGATTCAAAGATATTAAAAGGCACATAATCTACTCCAACATTTAATGAAAAGGGGAGAGATTTAATATCAACATTATTATTATTTTCTTCCTTACCTTGCTTACCTCTTTTACCTTGTGGATTTTGGACAAGTGGAGAATGTTCGACTTCATCATCTTCCTCAAGCGTAGTAGGCTGAATCTCTAGATTTTGCTCTAATTTGCTTTCATCTATCACCGTGGTTTCCTCCAACTCATTAGGATGCTCATCTGTATCACATGGAAGGTCTTCTTTAATAAAATCAAATATATATCCCATTTGAGCTCCCATGGTTTTTACTGCTGCCTCAAAATCTTCTTTGGAGATTTGTATGCGTTCCTTTGAATCCTCCATAATTTTAGCAGACTCTTTCGCAAAATTACAATTCTGCTCCCATTCATAATTTGGATATCTATTCCATTCAGGATTGTAATCATATGAATATTGATTATTCTCCACATTGCCCTGTCCAAAACAATTATAATCATTAGTAGCATAATAAGAATTCATCATCACACATTGTCTACATTGATTCGTGTGATGATAAATTGCTCCACAAAGCTCGCACTGAAAACTCATGGTTGTAAGCCTATCTGACTCAATTTTTTTCTTAAGTAGATTTGTAATGGTCTCTAGCTTTGAAATTAAATCTGCTCTAGAAATTCCAACCTTGTTCCTTGATGGCATAGATGTTGGATTGAACCATTGCGAATTATTGCAAGCCATTTTTTAATTTTTTTTTACAACTCTTTCCTGAGATAAAAAAAATAAATAAGTAAATACAAAATAAAATAAATAAAAAGAGAATATATAAAAAAAATCAAGCAAATAATAAAATAAAGTAAAGTTTAAACTTAGGTTTAGTAATATAATTCTACACTAGATAAAAACGATCCCCTAGCAACGGCGCCCAAAAACTTGATGCGAAATTTGTAAGTGCACAAATATCAACAAGTAATAAAGTAGTAAGTACAAGATCGTTCCCAACGAGGATTGTTTATCTAACTGAAAAATTGTCTTATTTGTAACCTAACTTAAACCAAAATAATGATGAATTACTTAATTAAAACTAATTATGAATAACAATTAAAATAAATTAAAAATGCATTTAAAAGAGAATAAAAATATATGTAACGAATGGACTAAGACACTTCAAATCCAGTCTACTCCTTTTATGGAAAATAAATGATTTCTTAATTTAAGTCTCAACTAGGTTAATGGTAGAAATTCCCGAATATAAGCTAGACCCAATCTCTTGGCGAAAAGCTCCTAGCCTTAGAGAATAAATCAGTCCGTTCTCCTACGTGATTTTAATACCTAAAACCGCATAAAACTCTGTGGACTTTCCCTAGCTTTTGTTTCCTACTCGCTAGAAACCACACAAGGAAATCGAATCTATCTCTAGTCAATTTTACGTCATGTTGTAATTATCCGTGATCCAATTAAATATAGAACTTCTCACTTCTACAATTAATTTAGATTCATGCAATAGTTGATCAGAAAATCGCAAGCATTAAGAATAAATAATAACAATTAACCATATTGTCGAGAAACATAAATTAATAAAAATCAAATATATCCATAAAAGTTTCGACCTTAGTCACAACAAAACTAGTTAAAAATAAACATAAATAAAAAATAATAAAAGAATTAGCTCGATGACGAAAACGATCCCGATTCCGAGCTCCAAGGATTGGCCTAGGTGGCCGAACCTTCAATGATAAGTACCAGGATGTTTGATATGTGAATGGTATATACAAGGATTTGATCCCAGGGGATGGAATGGTTATGTACAGGGGTACTCTTCCTTGCGGCTTTGCTGGTCCTTTTTATAGGCAATGATTTCGAATAAGTCTTCCACCGGCTTGTGAACATCTTTATTGTAATTGGATTCCAATTCGAATTATAGTAGTTTCCAAATTCTATTCCAATTCAACTTTTTGGCACATAACAAATTTGTATATCTTCAATCTTCTATTCCTAGTTGGATTCGGTGACATTTTTGCACTTGCCAAATATTATTCTTCTTTTCCTTTTATGTCCAAAATTCCCTTTAACCTGCTTCAAATATTATAAAATTAGTGAATAAAATTCATAAGAACATTTTTAGGCATATTCACTCATAAAGACTAATTTAATATATTATTATTTCAATTAAGCTCAATTCAAATATGAAAATAATAGTAAAATATAGGCTCATCAACAGTCTTCAAGGGCCGTCCCCAAATGGAAGTAGCAGATGATGAATTGCGTCTTCTGGAAGCGCCGTGGCGGTATGCCTTGGTTGGTAAATTTTCAAAACACGGGTCGCCTATGGAAGCACTGCGCCGGGCTTTCCACAACGTCGGATTCAAAGGAGGCTTTTGGATCGGGCTTGGTTGGATGCACGCCATGTTTTTTATTCGATTTGACTTGGAGGAAGATTTTTTGTAGACCGTGGCGCCAAGGGGTATGGACATTCTGTGGTTTACGAATGCGAGTTTTTAAGTGGACATATGACTTCAATTTGAACGAAGAACCCTCCATTGTGCCCACATGGATCGGATTTGAGGGTCTTCCGATCCATCTATTCCACAAATCGAAGTTGTTTTCTCTTGCTAGCGCTGTAGGACAACCGCTCGCATTAGACGAACCGACAGCAAAACTAACAAGGCCTAGCGTTGCGAGGGTATGTGTTGAGATTGATCTCTTGAGACCTTTGCAGACACGTGTTCGGATCACTCACACTCGATCAGGTAAAGGCTTTTGGCAGCCAATATCATATGATGACCTTCCACTTTATTGTTTAAATTGCCGAGTAATTGGTCATGATAAGAGCACATGTCGTGCTCAGAAAAAGGATGAGGCTCATAACTTGCCTAAAATAACTGAGATTATGAAGAACCCGCAAAAGTTTGATATAAGAAAGACCACGGTTGTGTCGGATTTGGATAAAACAAGGAGAGTCTTGAAATCGGGAGTGGTTGTAGCTCTTGTAGATAAAGGTAAAGCCAAGGTTGTTACAGATGTTGAAATGACAAGGAAAGTGTTGAAATCGGGTGTGGTTGTAGCTCCTACAACAACCAAAAAAAAGACTCGCCCGCAAAGTCCAAAAGAAACATGCACCGCAACTACACAGATACGGCGCCACACACCGATATGGCATTTCCTAAAGCTGGCAGGGCGTAACCAGTGACCAAGGCTGCTATGGATGTTCAAATGACAAGGAAAGTGTTGAAATCGGGTATTGTTGTAGCTCCTACAATAACAAAAAAGACTTGGACCGCAAAGTCCTCGATGAAATGCCCAGGAGAAACAAGCACCGCAGCTTCACGGGCTATAGCACCACAAGTCGATGTTGCATTACCTATAAGTCCAGAATTGGGAAAAGGGGCAGAACCGGTGACCTCATCAGCAAAGGCTAGAACTGAGAAGTTTGAACATGTGACTTCCCAAGGGGTTGCTACACCTTCGGAGGGGACGCTTGTCTCAATTTTACACACAACTACACCGTCGACTCCCGTGGGGGTCGTGGATGAGTCGATAATACAAGTAGTGAAAGGGGCAGCGTATTCTGATGTCATCCATGGTTCACGAATTATTCAAGAGAATCAAGAAATCCAAGAAACTACAAAATTTAACTCTTTGATGGAATCCGAAAGGGACAATGCCCAAGATGATATTAAGGTACATGAGGGGAAGTCGAAAGGGATATTACTACGCTTTCAAGGAAGGGCATTGATGATTTTCACCTTGACATGCCAAACAAACCAATTATTCAGCGAGAGTTCGGAGGAACTCGCGGTGACTCACTGGCCGCAAAACAAATGCCGAAATGTTTGGCAAGGTTTCGCTGGATTTTGCGAAGATTTTGGTGATGGATGATAGCCCATCGGATAGTGAGCAATCAACGGGTACAATCATGGAAAATGGCCAACTCACAAAGTGGCACTCGCTCCTCGAGTTCATGTGATCGTGTTCACCCAAGAAAAAAAAGGGAAAGCGTAAAAATCCTAATGGTGATGCTCAGAAATCTTCTCGTCTCGAGAAGAAGGGTCTTGACATGTTTTAATGGTAACACCGCTTTTACTTACTCATTAATGTTTTTATATGGATTTAGTTATTTGGAATGTTAGAGGTATTTCTAATGATTCATCTATGACTAAAGTAAAACATTTAAAGAATGATCACCGTCTCTCGGTATTAGTTTTGCTTGAACCCCTCAGTACCTTCCTCTCGCTTTGGGTACTTTTTGTTGCTCGTTTGGGGTTTGGTCATGGTCATAGCAATGTCAATAGTAAAATCTGGATTTTTTGGAATGGAAATGTGGATTTGGATGTGGTGGGGGATGAAGAACAGATTGTTCATGTTAAGCTTTCATATTTTTCTGGCACACCTATTTTTTGCTCTTTTGTATATGCTAAATGTCCCTACACACAAAGACGGTTGTTATGGCAAGGAATAGAAAACTTTGCTGGTAATCGTGATTCACCTTGGCTTGTGGGTGGAGATTTTAATGTAGTCCTTCGGCAAAGTGAGAGTTTTGGTTCTATCCCGCCTATGCTCCCCATTATGGAATTTTCAGAAGCTTTGCGCCTTATTCGGGAAGCCCGTTCACATGGTGCCGCAGCTCGTCTCCACCTTTGTTACGACGTTTGGATAGGGTTCTAGTCAACACGCAATGGAATAGTTTTTTCACTACGACAAGAGTCGATCATTTAGTGTGGGATGTGTCTGATCATTGTCCATTGAGGGTTAATCTCAGTCTCACGGATCTTGTAAACCCCTCGGCTTTCGCTACCAATGTGGGTTCGTCATACAGATTTTATGGAAGTAGTGAGACGTAATTGGGTAGAGGTTTTAGAGGGGAACGGACTTCACATTCTTATGCAAAAGTTGAAGCGGTTGAAAGTAGCTCTCTCAAAGTGGAATAAGGATACATTCGGCAATATCTTCACAACCTTAAAGGCAGCTGAGGCAGCCCTTCAGGCTGCGGAATCCTTTTATGATCAGTCGCCAACAGAAGAATTCCAATCTTCCCTTCGCTTGGCCAAGAAGGCTTATGTCTCTGCATTAGAATCGGAGGAGATTTTTTGGAGACAGCGATCACGAGTTCGATGGTTGAAGGAGGGTAATGCGAATACCAAGTATTTTCAAAATTATTGCACTAATCGCAGAAAGAGATTATTTATTACACAGATCATGGACAATTCTAGTACCTTGCTCACTAATATCTCAGAAATTCTAAAGAAAGCTGCTGAGTACTATGAAGCCCTCTTTGCCGAGGACCTTAGTGTAGGAAGTGATACAACGCTCCTTGACCACGTCCCACGACTTGTCACCCTTGAAGATAATCGTGCTATGTCCTCTCTCCCTCAAACGGATGAGGTCCGTCAGGCGGTTTTTTCGCTTAGAAGGAATAGTGCTGCTGGACCTGATGGATTCTCAGGGGATTTCTTTCAAGTTTGCTAGGATATTGTTCGGGATGATGTGCTTAGGGCAGTACAGGATTTCTGGGCTGGTGTCCTGTAAAACACAAGAGGGGGGGTGAATTGGGTTTTAACTAATCTTGGCAACTTTTTCGATTCTTTGCAATACTATTGTAAGTTTGAACAAGATGAATAATAGCAATGCAAAACCCAATCAACAAGACAAAAGATTTAGAGTGGTTCGATTCACTTAGAATCTACATCCACTACCTTGAGCCGCACCCAAGGATTTCAAACAACTTCACTAAGAAGAATGTTTACAAATGTGGCTAACTCACTAAGAGTTTTACAACACAACCACACTACAAAGAAACTCACTAAGAGCTTGCCCACACAAAGTAGGTCTTTACAAATTGCCCACACAAAGTAGGACTTTTACAAGAATTACCCAATCACTTAGAAAGGGAATGAATTGTTTAAGTACAAAGATTAATCACTCTTATAAGTGAGAATGTATACCTTTGAAGCACAATCAATTTAGCTCTTGAACATATGAAGCACACTCTTTGTCTTGCTTTTTGAAATAACACCTTTGAATGATTTATATCATGGAGATCAAGTGTTTTTGCTTTGAAAGTGTTTTGGCTTGATGAGAGATCAATGAATATTTGATATGCAAGCCTTAGAATGTTTCTCTAGCTTTGGAGTATTTATACATTTCAAATTTGGCTGAAAATCGAGTCTCCAACGGTCAAAAAACGGCTAGTAGAAATAGAGTTCGGTTGACCGTTCACAGAACTCGGTGGACCGACTTTGGAAACTCGGATGACCATCAAACATCTCGGTCGACCGACTTATGGTTCGGTCGACCGACCCTGGCCTTGGTCGACCGAGTCCTGCAAGCTCAACTCTCGTTAAACCTTCGGCTGATCCCAGAAAATCTCGCTGACCGACTTTCCAGAGCATGAGAGAAGATGTTTAAACACTTGTTTTCAAATCAATTGAAGTCTAAAAGGTTTTCCCAAAAGGTAACACATAAGAACACTTGGAAAACTTTTCTAAAAGACTTAACTATGAAATCAAAGGCTTTTTGTATAAGAACACATGTAAAGATCATTTCGAAACTTAAGCCTTTTGAAAACGTGTTTATGAAAACATGTATGCAAGACTAGAGTGAAAAGCTTATGTTCATTTGAGCATTGGTTAGAGCTTAATGATAAAGACCAATAAAGACAAAGCTAATCTAACCAACCTAAGTCTTCAATCTTCAATCTTGAAAGATAAGCCTTGAATAGTATGTCTTTGAATCTTGAACATGGCTTGATTGAAGTACTTAGAGCTTCCATATTGAGTTCCAATATTCTATCACATAGATGAAAACATTAGACACAAACATCAAGTGTTTGTCCATTATCAAAAACCGAGTTCGATCGCCCTTAGGGCTAACATGTCCCTCTTCCGAAGGCCATGGCTAGTGCAATGATTGTTCTTATTCCTAAAAGTGACAGCCTGATTTCTTTTTCAGATTATCGCCCCATCTCATTATGCACTTTTGCGAGCAAGATAATTTCAAAAGTACTCGCTATCCGCTTCTCCAGACTGCTCCCCAAAATAATCTCAGATAACCAGTCTGGTTTTGTTAAAGGACGTCTCATTACTGATAACATTATGCTTGCGCAGGAATTGGTACATCATTTGAATCACAAAGTTAGAGGAGGGAATATTATTCTTAAGCTTGACATGATGAAAGCTTTTGACAGAGTTTCTCACCGTTTTTTACTTGAGGCATTATCTCGCTTCGGTTTCGGGGCTCATGTTCAGAATCTGGTTCGTAACCTCTTATCTGCCAACTGGTTTTCTGTCCTTATTAACGGTTGTCCTTATGGCTACTTTAAGGCGGGAAGGGGGGTTAAACAAGGTGACCCCCTATCACCTTTATTGTTTATTATTGCGGCGGATGTGCTTTCTCGGGGCCTCAACCACTTCCTAAAGCTGCCACCAGCTTTGCCATATTTTATTCCGAGAAGCATGAGGACGATTAACCACTTGGCCTTTGCTGACGATATCATCATCTTCACCAATGGGAGCAAGCGTAGTTTGAGGATTCTCATGCATGTGTTACGCAGATATGAACTTGTTTCGGGGCAATATGTTAATCTGGGGAAAAGTTCATTCTACATCTCAAGTAAAACAACGACTTCTCAAACGGGGGTTATTCAAGAGGAGACTGGGTTTGTTATTGGAGACCTTCCCATAACATATCTTGGCTGTCCTATTTATGTTGGGCGCAACAAAATCCATTATTATGGGGCGTTAATTGATTCTATAGATGCTAGGATTCAGGGATGGCATAACAAGTTGTTGGACATGGCTGGTCGTCTGATTTTGATTAAATATGTGCTAACTTCCATGACTTTTCATGTGTTAGCTGTGTCTCACCCTCCGAAGCTTGTTCTTGCTAAATTGGAATGGTTATTTGCTAACTTTCTTTGGGGAAGCTCTAATGGGGTGGCCAGTCGGCATCGGATGAGATGGAGTCTCATTTGTAGAGATAAGAAGGCAAATGGATTGGGGTTGTTGTCGCTTGATGAGTTTTGTTGGGCTTCAATGTGTAAACTGTGGTGGCGCTTGCGCTCTACTTCATCTTTATGGTCATCTTTTATGATAGAGAACAATGCTACTAACGGACCTCATGTCTCTCGGGTTGTGATTGCTCTGAGGGCCTCAATCACTTGGAAAAAAATGGTGCAAGTAAGCTCTTTTGTGGAAAACAATCTGGGACTCTTAGTACGTAATGGTAATTCCTCATTTCTGTATGAAAATTTCTGTCTATCTCAACCACTGGCAGTGAGCATTCAGCAGCATGACTCCAATCACTTGACTGAAGCAATGATAAAAGACTTTTGTACGGAAGACGGGTAGGACAGGGGCAAACTGGCGATGAAGCTGCCCGGATCTGTCCAAAGGCTACTGCCGAATGTGGCATTACACGATGGGGAAGACCAACAAGTTTGGATGCCGGCATCAGATGAAAATTTCACCGTTGCATCAGCGGTTAAACGGAAGAAGCAGTATATCGCGATGGCCACTCGAAAGGCGATTTGGGTTAAAGTGTATACCTCTCGAACTTTCCTTATTTTTATGGCGATTGTTGAATTGGTTTTTGGCATTAGAAGTAACGCTTAGGAGGCAAGGCTTCAATTTGGTTACTCAGTGCCATTGCAAGCTTGGTTCAGATTCTTACATGCACATTTTCTTGGAATGTAAATTTGCTAAGACTTTATGGTTACATAGGGCCTCTATCTGTGGTATGAACTTAGATCTGGGACGATTTCCTACACCCTTTCACTTGCTCAAATGGTGGTGGCTTGGTGGTTCGGATCACTTGATGAGAGATGTGTTACTATCTGGTTGTGTGTCATGGATTTTATGGAGAGCAAGATGTCGCTTTCTTCTTTGATGGTCATATGACAACTTTGCCAAGAGTGATGACCGAGTTTTCAGATTACCTGAAATCTTTATTGTTGGTGACTAAAATATCCCTCCCTAGTTTCATGTCGAGGAGATTAACTAGGCCCCAAACGAAGTCTTTGGCAACTGTTGGAAGAAGGGACGACCGGCTACCAAATATCGTCTTGAATGTGGATGGAGCTTCTTGAGGTAACCCGGGATTATCTCGAGCTGGATGTATTCTGCGATCAGGTGAGGGAACTTTCCTAGCAGCCAGATATGTCTACTTGGGCAATGACAAGACGAATTCATGGGCAGAAATGGCAGCAATGATCCACGGCCTGGAATTGGCAAAGTCTCTGGGTTATAGTGTTTCTTGGATTCAAACTGACTCTAAATTCTTGGCACAAGCACTTCAGCAAGGCAGGGTTAATTCATGGTCATTAGATGCTCTATTTAATGATCTAAAGGCTTCACGCGGGGAAATACAAGTCAAGCACATATACCGTGAGGCTAATAAAGTGGCCAATTGGCTAGCAAATCAAGCATGCGATGAACTCAATTCACATATTTTTACTGATTTTGTTGATCTCCCTCGTACAGCACGAGGCTTATGTAATTTGGTTAGGCAGGGGATGCCATATGTTAGAGTGCTATCCTGAATCATTATGCGAAACAAACGGAATAATGGGATTTCTATTTGGAGGGTCGAATGCTCTGGTGGGGTCTGAAATTTGGAATGAGGCGGGAGTGTTGGAGAAGTTAAGGACTTCGTTCTTATAGGCAGGACAGTTGTCTGATGCAGAAAAATTGAAGATGGTGAGAAGATTATCCATCTGCAGAGGATCCAGTATGTTGCATTCACCACAAATGTTGGGTTTATTAGTCTGCTTTCTTTGGAATATAGTGGCAGTTACCTTAGCTTGGATCAATGGCGAAGGTCCAACAATCTGGTTTTTTCTTGCTATTATCTACTTCATATCTGGTATTCCAGGAGCCTATGTGGGTTGATATCGTCCTCTCTATCGTGCAATGAGGACTGATAGTGCTCTCAAATTTGGATGGTTTTTTCTTCACCTATGTGATTCATATTGGATTTTGCGTCATTGCTGCTGTTGCACCTCCAATAATTTTTCAGGGAAACTCTTTAACTGGAATCTTGCCTGCTATTGCTTTCTCAACTTCAAATGCTATGCGGAAAAGCTGCCGAGATGAAGAAGGAAGCTGAAAATAGAAGAGAAGTCTGCTGCTGCCAGCAGCTTTGACATATTCCTTGGGGAAAAAGAAGTGAGCATTTTGGCTATGATCAAGATTTCATGGTTCCAGTTGCTTTAGTATTGGTAGGATTCACTGTTTTTTTGCCTTTGTGTATTCCTTTTGTTTCAATAAATTAAATTTAAAAAAAAAATATTAATCAAGTACGATTTGCATATAATCAAATAATTTATTAGCATAAAAAAAAATAAAAAAATAAAAAAATAAAACCCTTTTGAGATGGCCCCTTCTGAGCTGCCTGTTGAACCTTGAACTTTGGACCAACTCAATGCAGCTGTTGAGTCCCTGCATACTATTGATGCTTCACTTCTTAAGGAGAACAGAGCCCTGCACGAGTGTATTTCAGAAAATCAACAAATTATTGTTCGAGTACAAGGTGTGGCCAATCAAGTTTCTACTCATCAACTTGGGCTTCTTGATCGAATCATTGAGCTTGAGAAACATCTCCTGGATCAATCTGTTGCAAGCTCTTCCCACGGGCCTCGTGCTAGCAAGGATGAGGCAGCTGCTGATAATGAAGATAAGGGTGTCGACGATGCCAGATTTGGCTACCTTTTAAGGCAAAAAAGAGGAGAATAACAACACAATTCAAGAAAGAATATGTCTGCAAGATTTCCTATATTTGTTCACACGTATGTAATAATTTTTTGGAAGGGATCTCTGCACAAATTCGGGAGATTTATAAGAGATTCGATTTGCACATCATAAAAAAGAATCACTTCTGGGGAAGGAAACACATGAAGGGTAAAATCACTAAATTAAAATTTGTAATTTCATGCACATAATTACAATATTAAATATCACATATGAGCAATAACTATACTGATCACAACTTCACAAATATCATTTTATTGTAAAACATCAAATCATCCTAACTTATTTTATGTAAAATCAAGTGAGCACCATGTTGAGGATGAAGTGTGATCATCGAGTATGGAGCATGACAATATAACGGGGAAAGTTCAAAGCAGAAATTCTGCAGAATCATGGCCAAGGCCAATTTTACTTCTACCATAGCAAAGTTTTGTCCGATGCATATTCGAGGTCCCCCAACCAAAAGGCAGAAATGCAGCTTGACCCTTTGTTGCACTAGATATACCTTCAGCAAACCTTTCTGGTTTGAACTCTTTTGCATCCTCGCCCCAAAGTTTCGTATCACGATGCAATGAGATTATTGGTATTGTGACGGTGACTCCAGAGGGCAGAGAAAACTTCCCGATTTTCGTGTCTTCTAGAATTTTACGATGTCGAAAAAATTATCGGGCGGATATAATCTTAGAGTCTCGCTTAAAATCATGGTCACCTGTCACAAATATTAATATTGATGTTAAGAAAATCATATTATCTCGTTTTGTGAGGATATTTGCAAATTCTTAAAATTGGAGTTGGACATAAATCCATTTTTTAAGTATGGTAAGAGGTTGTAGTTTAATGTTGGACCATTAATGTTTGCGCTTAAGATGTCCAATCTAAGTGTTAGGAGGTGTGTTGAGAATCTCATATGGACTAATTTGTGAACATATTTGCAGATGGCTAGTGATATTGCCAAGGCAAATTTTCTCTTGGCAAGGCCATTTGCGTTCAAATGACCAAACTACCACTTTGTTCAACATTAACCTCTCTCATTTAATTTCTCTCAAAATTTTCTTCACTAATCTATTCACACTCCATCTCTATTTTTTGTCGCTCCTATCCTCGAAATCAATTTAGGATCTCTCCATTATTTTATTCCCTAACCTATTCACACTCGAACTATAATTTTATTTCTCTTATTCACAAAATCAGCTCACGATCTCTAAATATTTTCTTCCCTAATATATTCATAATCAATCTCTAATTTTCTATCTTATCTCCCAAACCATTTAATTATAATTTTGGAGAGATCGTGGAATGATTTTAGAAATAAGACAGAGAAAATTAGAAATTGAGTGTAATTAATTTAGGGAAGAAAATATTAGAGAAATAAATTAAATGAGAAGGGTTAATCTTGACCAAAAGGGTAGCTTGGTTATTTCAAAACAAATTGTCTTGGCAGGAGGAAATTGCCTTTGTAATATCACTAACCATAATCATAAAGATGGAATAACTCTCCTCTTACTAAAAAAACTCAATCCTAGCACCGTACTTTTGAGACTCACCACACAATCCTCTCACGTGAATTAGGCGGGACCTACCCGCATACGTGAGCTCCCCTCAATTCATGTGAGAGGGCATAAGGCCAGTCCCCACACATGATCGGTCTTAGGATTGAGTGACCCCTTCTTAATGTACCTTTTGGGTTGGATTTAAGGCGAAATCCATTTGATAAGAATTAGTAAATTTCTTAAGAATGCGACTCATTGCATTTGAAAGAATACAAGGAAGAAATCAAACTTACAATCTTTAGATGATTGAGCCCTTCAAAATCTGGTTGATTCCTTCCAAATTGTTGCAAAACTTCTTCTCTTGCACGTGATTGCCATTCTTGATGCCTACTGAGTAAGATTAATGTCCAAACAAGCAACACAGCGGTGGTTTCCTCCCCAGCAAAATAGAAGAGTTTGCATTCTTCAATTACTTCTTCAATAGTCATACCCAAATTCTTGTCCCCTTGCATTTGAATCTCTTTCTGATTAGATTCCAATAATAGTCCCAATAAATCATCATTACTGGATTTCCCTTCTTTCATTTCCTTCAACCTTTTGTTAATAATATCTCTAATTGAGTCATCAACTACCTTGTTGATATATTTCATTCTCTTGTTCCTTTTATTCGGAAGAAACCTATAAATAAAAGTTCATGCTTAATGAAGTTAGTTTTTAAGAAAAAAATCTGTCAAATTTTGTTTCGCTTATATGTCATACTCTCTATCACATTCATGCAAAATTGCCACGAGTCCCCGTTTTTCCTAACTTTTTTCTTTTAAGGTTCCTCAATTTTTTATTTTTTTTTATAGATTTTATATTTTATAAAAAAAAAGAAATTGTGTTATCTGATGCCTTAAATATAATAGAACAACAACAACAAAGTCTTAATCACAAGTAATTGAGATCGGCTATACGAATTTATATAATATTTATGTGTGTTGCTCGCATGAATATATTCCCTCAATTTCCTTGTATCAAATATCATACTCTCATCCAAGTCTAACAATTCCATATCATTGTTGATGACTTCGTTCCAACCCTTCATCGGCTTCCCCTACCTCTTACAACCTCACACCTTAAATATAATAATGCAATATTAAATAAGACAGAAGATTCAGACCTAGAAAATTTAAGCAAAGACTAGGAAGCCAACGGTTTCTTACCTCCAACCAGGGATGTTTATCGTTCTCACAACCGCTGTAAAATGGTGTGCCTGTTCTCCTTGAAGTTCAAATATTTTTCTCCCTTCTTCGTAACTACTACCAAATGCTGTACGAGAAATTGCATCACTTGTTAGTGTTTGAATGTAAGGCCAAACATCCAACTCGGTTGATTTTTCTGGTGAAACAATGGCTTCCCATTTACTTAACATCTGACTGGCACTTAAGTGGAAAGCAGGCATCATAAGCTTCACATGTGGCAACACAAAGAACACTCATCAGGCCGGGGATGGTTATTGACAATAATTTTTAAGAAAAAATAAAAATCAAGGATATTCGAATGGGCTTTTATTCAAAATTTTTAATTATGACGAGTTTCATAAGAGTTGTATAATTTCTCAAGGGGAGAACTGGGACCAAAATAGAAGATTTTGGATTTGAAAGGACAAAGTTTTGGACCCAAATCATATATATTCAAGATTAAACATTGTCTTCATATTGACAAGGGAAACTGAGTCCTCAAAATATTTCTCAAATAATCGGGTGGTTCTCATCTTTTTTACTTCTCATTTGGTTATAGATTGTATTTCGCGCTTCCTAGTCGGTCCCAACACCACCACACACGATGATTTCCGGTCAAATCCCCCTCTAGTATTTATACTTCCGGGATCATTCCAGTTTCAAAGATGGTCCTAGCATCAAATTCACCATGCTCCAAAATCCATCGTGGTTGGTGGTGCTGGGAACGATTAGGAAGCACGAAATAAAATTCAAAACCAAATGGGAAGTAAAAAAGAATAATGATCACTCGATTATTTGAGAAATACTTTGAGGCCCAAATACGTCAATTTCCCTACTAATAAAAGATAGAAAATGAAAAATGAATCTAACCTTGATTTTTTCAAGGTGAAAAGCTGGATTGAGTATTTTCCGGTGCTGTCCCCACTTTTCCCCGTTTAAGATGAATAAACCTTCCACCAACAACTTGATAAGCCAATTAGTAGGGAGCTTCTGGAAGATATTGTGCTTAACAAAGATCTCCTTTATAAGTTCAGGGTCCAAAATGAATACGGATGGTTTTGGTCCAAACCAGATAAAACAATTATTACCTGCAATTTAAATTTAACCCCACTTAAATTTAGCAATATACGAAAAAAGAAACTACCTCTTTTGGGTCAGCAAAAAGCAATATTTTTTGCATTTTTAATACCCCTAATTTGCAGGAAATCAAAATTGGAGCATTAACATTAACATGGCCGGAAATGTGGGAAAATTCTAATATATACCGACTTTGTGAGACTGGCCCCACAGGCCTCTCACATGAATTGTGTCGGTACCAACTTTGCAGATAGGCTCCACTCCAACTCATATGAGAGTACCGTGGAGCCAGTACCACACGGTCGGATCCATGCCAAAGTGACCCGGAAATGTGAACCTAGGAGGGGGTTTGTGGCTTGGGAGGTCGCAGGCTGGTATGGTTAGGAGTAGCGTGTGTTTTTGCACATATAAAATAAAAATAAATGGTAATGTACACATAAATAAAAATGGTTCATGAGTTTGTCTCCTCTGATTCCTTTTCTTTGCTTTGAATGTATTCCGTAGCAAATCTGACAGTATAGATGGTCTAATATTTTAGTGATATTATGTGAGCAATCATTTTATACATTGATTGTCAAAAGTTATGTCAGTCTCCAATCCATTTGTTTCTGCACTATTCTAAAAACCACCACTTGGTACATTTAAATAATTCAAACAAATAGTAATATTTACACCACAATTCCAATAATACTCATTCTTTCCTCCCTTTCTTTTACTTTTCCAATAAAAGATACGTTGATGGTATAATTGTAATAAATTGTTGACACATAATAAAAGACATGTAAATGACAATTAGTTTGGATGCATATATATCTCCTCAACGATAATTAAATGGGAATGGAGAGAGTAATGTCATTTAAATACCATGTTCGATAATACAAACTTCTAAACTTGGTCCGGAATTTAGTTAATTGATATCTTCTCGTGACTCTTGAATAATATTAAAAAAATAAATAAATAATCATCAGATAATTCCAACAACAACAAAAAAAACTTAAATTGAAACTCGGAAAAAACAAAATAAAAGAAAATTAGGAAGAGCGGATACCGAATTTCTTGATGGTTTCAACTAAAAACGGGTCAACCCGCGGCACGATATCATCAGTTAAACCAATAGGCTTGGACTCAGCTTCTTTGAACATTATTCCCACTTCATTCAAGTCACCAAGAAATGGTCTATAGGGGTTTCCATTAAAGCCTTGTGTTCTAAGATATTTCTCTAACCTTTTTTGGCTTTAGCCATACAGAATTTAAAACCTTCCATGTTAAAACTAGAAGAGAAAAGAAGCATGAGATTCCAATTAAGCTGTAAAATCTCTCCATCTTCAATACTTAGGAGCCACTTTGGATTCGATTGAGAAATGAATTAAGATGGTTTTGAGGACTCCTTTTCTAGTCAAACTTGGAAGCTACAAGTCTGTATACTGAAGTTAGACCACACACTTCATCAGCTATGGATGCTGTATTATTATACAATATCCTTACACGTGTGTACTCTTTCTTTGAGAAATTACACGTGTGCAATTATATATCTATATATATATATATATATATATATATATATATATATATATATATATATATATATATATTATAGAAACTTTTTTCAGAATTTTAACTCTCTAATGACACGTGTCATTTTTTAAGATTATTTTGTTATTTAATTAGTTATAAAACTTTTGATTTGTGCAAAAAAAATTGAACTATTTCGAACCCAGAACATGCTAGTTGAGTGCTACAGCACATTGTCAGCTACTCTAGCATATATTTGACAACTATTTTATTTAATTCTTTTAATGGAATGCTAATTTAAGTAAACTTTTTCATTATTTTTAACAAATCTAAACTAACAGTATTCTTGGTACGATATAATAATCTACATTAAATATATTATCTCCCTTAATTTCAAAATTCAAATCGCATACTCTTAACCTCTTCTTTTATCATTATACTTATAAAAAATTTAACACTTTAAATTATTTTATAAAAAAATTCATTGGTTTAAAATATTTTTCAATAATCAATCTATATTTATATTACAAAAAATGTTTCAAGTTTTAACCAATCAGTAATCTTCAAAACTCTAACCCAAATTTCTCGAATTTTCTAACTCTTAATTATTATACAAAAACTTGATTGATTTAGATGAATTTCGATTAATTAAATTAATTTTTTTATGATTAATTAATTAATTAAATTAATTCAAAACAAATTATTATCTTAAAACAAATTTAAATATCAAATTAGTTACCTAAATATCTCCTCAATCCTAAATATTTTCTCATAATCTTGAACCCACTTTTAAATTTTAAGTTCCCAAACTAATCTAAATTTTCTAGATTAAAGAGTTTTCTAATTAATTTCAAATGTTGTGATTGGTTAAGAAAAATTTAAATGTTTGAAATAAATCAAGAAAATATTAAGTACTCCACTACCACTAACTCTTGTATTTCTATCTCTCTTATCACGTTTCTTGCAAATCTATAACAAAGTTAAGAGACGGAGCACCAACTCGATATTCGATTTTTTGGAAATCATAGATACAATCTACTTTTCCCACTTATTTTAGCATGGCGGCAAAGTTAGCATTTTTCCCACTAAACCCACCAACCTACAAGGTTATTAGTGATGAAGTAACGGGGCTATTGGAGATGGAACCTTTTCCTCATAGGGAAAACGTGGATATACTGAAAGTGGGCACAAGAAGAGAAAGTGAAATAGTGGATCTTATATACGATATCGATGGATGTATGAGCTCTTTATCGAGCTTAGTATTCACCTCGGGAGTTAATTTTATGGGGTATGTGATGCGTGAATCGAGATACAAAGTATCAAGATTCGGATACGAAAAGATTTTGGATCTTTCTCTTTCTCGAAATCAATTTAACGGGGGAATATAATCAACGCGACTTCAAGAAGGTTGATTGTCAATGGAGGCTGAAACACCAAAATAAGCGTAAACTAAACTTATTGATACAGTAACTCAAGAAGGAATGACAAGGTAAAACCTCACATCATGTTCCAAAAATATCTTGTATAAAAACAACTAATCTAATTAATAAGGTGTCGAATTACTCCTTATATAGAGGTGGAATTCGGCTATCTTAGCCTTACAAAGGAAGAGTCCTAATTGAATCAGATCTCTTCAATCTCTAGCATAACAAACTAACGATAAACGAAACACTATCTAAGATAATGGACAACATGTCCTATTATCTAGCAACCACTAATATTATGCGCCTAAAACACTTATTATTAATAATAATAATAATAGCTGAAATCTAATTAATAATTAAACTTGAAATAACAAGATTAATTCTCGTTAAAATTATGGACAGTTTGTTGAACCAACTTGCACGACAATTTCGGACTCCATAACGGCAGAATGTGATCTTGTGATATCATGAAAGTTGTAGATCCGCTCTTATCTTTCAAGTGCAACTTTAATCAGCGCCATTGGATACCTGGATCGATAGTTATGACGTTTATACCAAACTGTTGCAAAGCTGTCCCATCCCTCATCATTCTCCCTTTCTTCAAAATGATTCGTCCTCGAATCTTGATCATTGTGGTAAGATGAAAAGAAAGGGAATGATTCTTTCTTTTACTTGAACTTACCCTCTTCTTGGCCGAGATTTATCAAGAATGAGGCGCCTACGCTATCAATTCTTGATGTATAATAATGTATTTTGCAGCTCAAAAATAAATTGCCGAACGTTTGTCAATTCTTGGAACGAGGCTCCTACGCTATGAACCAAGAAGTTTGCTTTTTGGCTTTATAGTTCAAAAAATAGTCTCTCGGCTGAATTTTCTGTTTTGGACCGAAATATTCCTTTTTTTTTAATCAATTTCAAGCAAAAAAGAAAAATTTCAAGAAATCGGTAAAGGTACACCAAGAAAGAGATAAACCTTTTGCTATGATACCAAATGATGCAGAACCGAGATACAAAGTATCAAGATTCGGATACGAAAAGATTTCGGATCTTTCTCTTTCTCGAAATCAGTTTAACGGGGGAATATAATCAATGCGACTCAAATAAGGTTGATTATCAATGGAGGCTAAAACACCACAATAAGCGTAAACTAAACTTATTAATACAGTAACTCAAGAAGGAATGGCAAGGTAAAAACCTCACATCATGTTCCAAAACTTGTATAAAAACAACTAATTAATAAGGTCGACGAATTCCCCTTTATATAGAGGTGGAATTCGGCTATCTTAGCCTTACAAAGGAAGAGTCCTAATTGAATCAGAGCTCTTCAATCTCTAGCATAACAAACTAACTATAAACGAAACACTATCTAAGATAATGGACAACATGTCCTATTATCTAGCAACCACTAATATTATGCGCCTAAAACACTTATTATTATTATTATTAATAATAATAACTGAAATCTAATTAATAATTAAACTTGAAATGACAAGATTAATTCTCGTTCAAAATTTGGATAGCTAGTTGGATCAACTTGCACTACAATATCGGACTCCATAATGGCAGAATCTGATCTTGTGATATCATGAAAGTTGTAGATCTGCCTCTCATCTTTCAAGTGCAACTTGAATCAGCGCCATTGGATACCTGGATCGATAGTTATGACGTTTATACCAAAATTGTTGCAAAGCTTTCATCAACCTCTAATCAACCTATGATTAGCAACCTCGGTATAAGTAAGACGCCACGAACGAAAGTGAATAATTCGTTTGATAAGTCAAATAGAACGCCACAAGGAAATCCTTGATAAGTTCGAATAAGTCCTTTCAAGAACTCAAGATGAAAGCAAAATCTCACGTTTTATATAAATGAATTGGTCCCCATCCAAACCTATACTTGGGCGAATTTCTGGAGTTGTTGTCGAATCGAAGAGGGTCTCGTTCACATCATTGTCGAAGGTTCACATCAGTATGACAAAAAAAATTGTTCTTGATTTGTGATAATCGTGTTTTGGTGGTTTTTGTTCTTGATTTTGGGAGGAAGAAGGATTTAAAGAAATGGATATTTGCTTCTAGTGGTTCCTGTTATTTTACTTCTTTTATTAGCAAATTCGGTGGCGGTGGAGCTGCGGAGAAACATAGCAGAACTTTGTTTTTTCTTTTTCTTCTACTGGTCTGTTGGCTAGATTGGAGAAGAAAGATGGTGACATTGCAATGTTAAAAGAAGTTTGGTTCATGGGTTTTATTTCGGGTAGGTTTTAGATGTAAAACAGGTTCCCATTTGCTGCTCCGAATTACAAACAATGGGTCAAATTTTTACATTGCTGAAAAGACAATAATACCCTTAATAAAACGACACCGTTTTACTCAACGGATGATTTTTGGCCGGATTTTCAATTTTTTTTTTTTTATTTTTTTTATTTCTGAGTTCCCGTAAAAAAGGTCAAAGAATGTACAAAAAAATTGTTTATGTCTAAAAAAAGAAAAGCAAAAATTGTTAAAGTCCATCTATGGCTATTCACCCTTTTTTCATATAAACTTCAACTACTAACATTCCTTAGTTTAAGTGTAATTTAAGGGTATCAACCTTCCTTAGCTAATAATGCAAGAAGGCAACTTTATTAAAAGTAAAATACTTTTATTAATTTTCATCTTAAGTCAAAGTGAAACACTAAATTCCATATTGAAGCAATATTATATTTGTTAGAGTATATAGCCTAAATAATATTTGATTTTCTGATATCTATGTATCATCATATTGCTTATGGCCCTTGAAAGTTATTTTTTCTAAATTTATTTTATATTATTAGTAAAAAAAATTCTTTTTTTCTTGCATTGATTTATGATAGCTGAATCTATTGATCATTGCTAGCCACTTTTAATTTTTTATTTTAAATGTTTTCGATTTATTTGATTGCGGTGGTAAAAAGAATCCTAATTCTTGGTAACCTTTTCTCATCATATGTATTGATTTACTTATGTCCTATAAGTCTTAGGGAAAAACTTAATTTAGACTTGATGTGTTATTTTGGTTCCAAGATTTAATTTTTTTAGCCATGCCCAACGTAGTTTTTGCAAAAGTGATTTTTTTTTAAAAGATTGCCATTAAAAAATGACCAATTTGCCAAAAAATTATAAAGTTTAGGAGGAACTTATTTGAGGGAATTTATTGGGAAGTTTCTGTGAACTTATGGGAATTTATGAGAATGTTTTATTCCAACACTTACTCATCTCTTGATCTTATTATGTTCATGACTTTTGATGTTTAATTATTATTTATATCTATGTTTGATCCATTTTTTTCCCAATAAACATTACTATTAATAAATGCCCTTTAAATAATTTATTAATATACTATTAGACTAATTTTATCTTTTTCAGGGAATAAAAACATTTAATAAAATGGATCTTACAACAATACAAGTTTGGCGGAAAAAAACTTGAACAGAAAATTTGCTCGCTCTTATAGAAGAAGATGCATTATCTAAAAATGTGGAGCACACAATGTTAAAAAACTTCATGAATTAGATGGCTCCATAAGAAAAATGAAGTCACAATACGTAGTCTCTTCATGTTTTTTAAAAAGATTACATGATTAACATTTAATAGTACTAGTAGTGTAGTGATTATTGGATCAAAACATTTGATGAAACTTAATCGAAATAGTATAGGACAATGTTTAATTCTTTTGATTATATATTATTTGATCCAATATTTTTTATCCAATAATCATTATGTGTTCACCTTTACATTTGTAAGTTCTCAATAAAAGTCATATTACCTAATCATGTTAATTTTCTTATTTGTTTTCTGAAAAATTAAAGTTAACGAGTTTTTGTTCTAAATACAATTGTACAACCATTAAATTAATAATTTGAAATTCAAGATTTTCACAGCATAGACATGTGTCATTTGCTAGTGTGTGTGTGTGTGTGTATATATTGTGACACCCAAACCCCTCCGCTAGGGTCCACTGGGGCTGAGTAGGGTGTCTGCTGTTGTTTTCTTGAAAGCCCACAATATTCTACTCAAATTGGACACAAGAAACTCAAGGCAAGAGCACCTATCGTTAATGTAATTTAGAGTGAGCAACCAAGGTATCGTATTCGCGAAGAAGGGTAAGTACTAGTAGTGACTTTTATTTTATTGTTTAGTTGACGAAAACTTTAAGAAGGTTTGTTACTAAACTAAATTAATCTACTAATAAGCTAAAACTAAGATCTAGAGTGTTTAGAGAGAAAATTCAATTAGGAGAGTGAATACTTGAACGGGTATCCCCCTAGATGTACTTATGTGTTTAGGGAGGGTATTGTGAATTAGAATCCTTAGGTGAACCTACAAAGGGATTTCCAAATAAACTTCACTCATCTCTCAATTTGTGAAGTTCCTACTCTAGGGTTAATCAAGTTAGTATCTCTACTTACTCAATTTTACCCCAAGAGTGCATTAAACCCAAAACCCCTAATTATCCAAACTCAAATTAGGAAGAATTGCTTAAGCCCATCTCTAGGTCAAAATTAATTCTCATTAAAAGTGAGTGTTCTAGTCAAGTAAATCAATTTCTCAATTAATTAAATGACCAACAAGATAGAAAAAGATAATTCACAAATAATTTCACTAATTAACTTCAATTCACAAAAACCCCCAATTGTCAACACATAAATAACATGCTATGGTTCAACCCAATCAAAAAGTGTACAAATTTAGCTATTCATATTCATGAAGGAAGACAATAAATTAAAAGAGAGATAGAGGAAGAAATTCTCATTGCTAAGTAATCTTCTTCAAGCTTCTCTTCTTTTTCTAAATCCTCTTTCTTCCTTCAAGAAAAACCAAGTCTTGAGCCACACCTCAATTTCTTGCCAAGAATCTTCAACGAAGCTTCAAGCATTTCTTTGAAATCTACCTTCTAAATCTATCTCTAGAATTTAGGACTTGTTTTCTCTCTTGAAGTCTGTCTTGAAAAACCCTAGGATAATAATATCTTCCTTTTCTCTTCAAAGTGATGATATATACACAAGACAAAAGGGAAGGTGTAGATATTTTTAACACTTTCTTCTATTTGCATAAAAGACCCCTAAAGTTTTAGCTCATTTACAATCTAGTCCATGTACTTTTGGTCTTCTACATTTTGGTCCACATTTGGTGACTTTCATCTTCTTTCATCCAAGTATCTTCCAAGCTTTAATATCTTCCACCTAAACCAAAAGTAAGAGAAAATGGAGTATAAGTAGCATCTTCCCCATGCAAATATGAAATTATGAAACAAATTATACAAGTTAAAATATTGCTTTGAGAGCAAATATCATCTGCGTGCCTCTCGACACTAACATATACAAAATCTCAAATGCTCGGAGGCAAAATAACAAAACAAGAAATACATAATATAGAAGAGTTATCTCTTACAAGGTAAACAACTAAAACACGTAATTCTCATAGGTGGATCTGATACATAAAGGTTTCCAAAAGCATAACAGAATATGGCAAATGGCTTCCTCAAACTCCAAGTAGAAATTGCCACGAGGTTCATGGATCCATTTCCTGAACAAGCTTTATTTGAAAAATGTCATAAAAATACGTGTGAGTCAGAAAGCTCAGTGAGTTCGCGTGTGTGCCAGTGTATTTTCAAGGATCTTTTAGTGAATGCATGCATATACTTTTCAAAAATATTCTCAGTGCAAACAAATCCATTTTTCCATTGAGTTTCAAAATCATATGCAAAAACAAATGAAGGATTGAGACGCAGTCGAAAAGTCTGAACAAATCAAGACATATCAACGGAGACTCTAAACCCGAGTTTCCAAAATAGTTCTCAAATCAAAGTCGGGCTCACGAAGACAAGTCCGGATCCCGAAGTCATTACTAGCCTCACACCAAGATCTGAGCTCGAATTTCATACCTTATGCCTCCCCAAACACAAAACCAGGCTACGAAATCTGGGGCACTTACCAGCCCACACCTGGTGACTAACTCCAACGTCGAGTCCCTCCTGACTCTTCGCAAAGCAGCCGAACACCACAAAACGATGTTCTACACAAATAAACGCAATACCGGTTGGGCCAAACCCTCCCCGAATACTACGCCCCCTTCAAGTGGTACCATAATCTATAGTCTATGCGTTCCACGCTAGCAGAAGAGGCCCTAGCACAAGTGACTAGCCATGTACAGTGCAATCCACTGACGCTTCAGGCTATCAAATCGTTTTCGAATCTTATTCAAATCAAAGCTGGTCAGAACGGGGTTTTAGTACAAATTTCACAATAAAAAAGGCCAATGCAAAGACCATCCAAAAAGATCGAATTCAAACTCATTTCAAAATAATCGCCCGTCCTCCAGTCCAAATATACAAATACATATGATTTGTCAAATATGTCATGACAATGCACACGTGTTTACAAAACCATGCAATTTTCATATATCAAAGTATTTTTCGAAACTTGCCTGCTTTAAGCGAACCTGCGAAAAAGCGATATTCAAAATCTTGTATTCATAACCGGAGCACCGCTCCTATGCAATTTTAATGCACATTTTATAAAAACATTGGATAACCTCTCCAATTTAAAGCAGTTGATAAATAACCAAATTCTTAAGAATAAGTAATTTCTATTTTCCAAAAGAATCATTTGTCAAAGTGAATAACTTTATAAACAAAATAAATAACTTTTTAATCCAAGTAAGTTTCGGGCTTTGCAAAACTCACCTGGTAAATGATCTATAGACTTGAGATCCGACATAATCCAAATCCTAAAATGAAGTATTATCAATAAAAATATTCAGACAACATCTTTCAATAATCACGGAAAATTCGCCCTGATAAATATACTCCAAAACAAGTGATATGCTAGAGTCTTATATACAAGGATACTAGTGTCTCTCCAAACTTCTTACCAACTAAAATTCACATACTAAAAGTGAACCTTAGAATTTAGTCGCTTTACATATTCACACAACATTTACAAATTGTTACAATAAAGTGATATAGAGAATCTCAGACCGAATAACCGAATAGACCAAAGTTTAATTATCGCACTATCAATGAACGAACGAGGTCCAAAAGTGAGGTAATCTCGATTTCACCAAAAAACAGAGCAACAAAATTTCGTTATTGAGGCTTCCATGAAAGCCCTTGAGGCATGTCTAATTCTCGGATAATGTGATCCAACAAAATGATCACAATAGATTAGATAAAATAATGCCCACTTTACAATTGCTAAACAACGTAAATGATTATCTTTGTGCATCAAGAGAATTCACTGGAATTAGAAGAAGGTATTCAATCCATTAAAGAGAAATCACTAACAAGTCGAATAGGTGTATTAGGAAGGAACAAAATGAAGCCAAAGGTCAAGAAATAACTTGAAAGGAAAATACAAAATAAGAGGCAATTTAGTTAGATAGATTAGAAACGAAATTGGTGGAGCAAAGTTTCTGTTCAAAGATGAACAAATGCAAGAAGTAAGGTATAAATAATTAGGTTTGATAAATTGAAGAGAATAAAAAACTATCGAAGGCCTCTTCATACGTAAAAACAAATGAAGACATTCTTAATAAAATAATTCTTGGTGACAAAGAACTGATACCAAGTATATACATATATAGAACACTAATTCCTAATTACATCAACAAGAGTTTTCTAAGCCCTTGGAGAATAAGAAATTGCAATAAATAAAGAAGGGGAAAAAAAACCAAGAAAAGTCACCTAGGGGCTGCTGTACGTGCGTGGAATGAAATGGCAATCAAATTAGCCATCAAATTCATAGTATATATAAGAATCAATGAAGAAGGCCTTGTCAAAGTGGCATTATGAATTAGACAAGTGTCTTATTTAGTAGGTGTTTGTTGACAAGTGTCTCGCCTACTATTTTCTAATTAGACAACATGCCGGTTGGGGGTGGGGGGGTAAAATTGTCTATCCGAAAATATTTTTTTAGTAAATATCCTTATTTGGGCACCAAAATTTTTATTTTTTCTCTTTAGACAAAAAACGCTTTTTGTTTGTACATTTATAACCATAAACAATTTTCGAGTTTCTATATTTAGAAATTGCCAAAGACACGAAGTTGGGACAATATCAATCAAGTCGGTTTAGAGTAAGAAAGAATAAATAATGCAAATGTAACTCAGTAAATGTTTATAGAGAAAGAGGGAAACAATTATTATTAAATGTTTGTGGTGACGAATTGGATTAATTAACAATACTCGATGAGTTTTGAGTGACGCCGTCTACGGGTTATTTCCCTCTTGTAATCTTTTTATGTTAGACATTTTTTCAGCTTCAACTTTGTTAGTTACAATTACTCTTAGATGGTAGTTGTATAACAAGATAAATACATATACTTTTCATTTATTGAATCAATAAAAATGTAGAATTATTCTTTCTTTCCTTTTTCTCGTTATATATTTTTTCATCTCAACTTTGTCAAGAATAATTACTCTTAGATGGTAGTTGTACAAAAGTATAGATACATGTACTTTTCTTATATTGAATTTATAATAATTTAGAATCATTCTTTCTCCCTTTTTCGTTAGTTACTTTTCAGATCAGATTTGTTAGTTACAATTACTTTTAGATGGTAGTTGTATAAAAGCATAGATATATTTACTTTTCTTGTATTGAATCAATAATAATATAGACTCATCTCTCTCTCTCTCTCTTCACATTTTTATATTCATTAGCGGCGATCGAAATTGGAGAAGAAGAAGAATTAGAAAAAAGAGAATATGCTTCAACTTTTGAGTATTTTCTACTAATATCCGCCTTAAGTATACAAAATAATATTGTTTCATTGGTTTCCTTCAGAACTTCAGATTTACCGAACGGTTAGGGGATAAATCAAGAGGAGAAGCTTACAAGGCGTTCTTACTGCAAAGGAGGACAAACAAGAAACTGGGTTTAATGTCTTGAAATTAGTATCATGTTCCCCAAGTGTGTTGGATAAAACGAACAAGTCCTGGAGTGACTAGTTAAGGTATGTATTAGATTGCAAAGAAATCACAAACTCCGAAGATGTGTTGAGGGAAATTGCAAAGGAGTTACCCATGAAAGATGTAGTTCACTTGAAATGTGTCGACAAACAGTATTGTCGCATGATCTTCTATCCTTTTTTTCGTCCCATCTATACTCGGTGACGTAACCCGAACATTAATTTCCTTGTTGGCATATTCCTTTACCATTCAGGTTTTCCTTTTAGTTCTCGCCACGACTTTGGGGTTTTCGATCACGAGCCCCTATGGGTGACGCCTAAAAATTCATTTCGCCCATTTCATGCAGTTTGATACCAATTATGGTATAAAAATGATGTAGTCCTGCAACGAAAGTCCTTCACATGGATAGCCTCGCATCTGGTAGCTACTTATAACTTCTTTATCTGTAATCCCACAAAAAAACAAGTCCATTAAACTTCCTAATTTTGTAAGACCTCAAAGTTCAAGAATAGTATTCATGATTATCATTTTTTATCATCTGGGATCACTTTTCTACAAAGTTGTTCGCATATTGGTGCATAGGAAGTTGTATCGATTTCGTTGTATACTCTTCCAAATCAAGAGCCTGGAGGCATACTGATGCATATTTGCAAGCAAAACTAATTTATACCCATTTATTTAACAAGGGTGTATTTTGGAACAAATCATTGCACTGTTTGAGCAAAAAAAAAAAACATTTTTGTGGTCTTAACTAGTTTACTTTGTGACGATATTGTTTATAGTTAATGTTCTCCATATTGCCAAAAAGAATCTTTGATTGTTGGTTGTTCAAGATAAACACCATTCTTTTGAAGAAAACTTTCCTTGCACAGTGATGCACAAAATTATAGTAAGTGAACTAGTGTCCAGTTGAGTAATGGATGAGTCAAGTGTCGTTCTCTCAAAAATCAAAAGGAAGTGCCAAAATAGTTTATTTTCCAAATATAAACCTTAGAATATTTTGGGTTGACTAATAACTATTAACTAAAAAATAACAACTTGAAGTTAACCAATGAGAGCGAGAAGATATCAAATAATGAGAGAAATTTGATTAGAACTTGGATCCAACCCGTTTTCCTAATTGCTAGGTCAATTATTTCTCCTCAAATGTGTCAGACTTCCCAAAATTAATCTTAGATCATTAATGGCAGAATTCCCATATCTAGGTTTTATTCCATTCCTTGCAATAAACATTTTGCCTCAATTCGCTAGTCAATACTCTTCTAACAATATAAGGAGTATTCACTCCAGACTTTCTACTTTTTCAGAAAAGGTGCAAAACTTTGTTTTTTGAAGATGCACATAATTGTAGAAGGAAAAGTAGCAAATACCCAAGAAAGATTGCCTCAAGCTTCTTGGAGTTTCCCACATTTATAAAGGAGAATCTGTAGCGACGCATTTACTTGAGTTGATATATAGAGAACCATTTACTTAAAGGGATTTGATCAAGCTACAAAGAGTAGAGATGAAAGAAGAAAGAAGTTGCAGTACATGAAATGAATCAGAAAGACCTCCAACTTTCTTAGGGCCTAAAGTTTTGACAAAAAGTGAAACTAATGCTTCAAGAAGGTTGCTGCAGAAACGGGACATGGTTTATTATTTTATGTACAATATGTATGTATCGCACTTTCTTTTGAAAATTCGAGCAAAATAAAATAAATAATTTTCAAATTTTGAGTTCTAACATTCAATTAAATATATTAAGAAAAATTATTTCATTTTACACTTCACAAAATGTGCACGTGCAATTCACGTGTATAGCCGAAAGATAAGAAAATATAGCATATGATCTCAATCCTCAAGGTTTTAGAAAAGAAAGACATAATCCTTTTATATTCATTAGTAGTGATCGAAATTGGAGAAGAAGAAGAATTAGAAAAAAAGAATAGGCTGCAACTTTTGATTATTTTCTACTAATCTTTGTCTTTAGTATAAAAAATAATATTGTTTAATTGGTTTTTACCCGAACTTCAGTTTTACCAACCGGTTAGGGGTTAAATCAAGAGGAGAAGCTTACGGGGCGTTCTTACTACAAAGGAGGACAAATAAGAAACTTTGTTTAATGTCTCGAAATAAGTGTCATGTTCCCTAATGGTGTTGGAGAAAAGGTCCAAGTCCTGCAGTGCTAGCTAGTTAAGGTATGTATTAGATTGCAAAGAAATCATAGACTATGAAGATGTGTTGAGAGAAATTGCAATAGAGTTACCCATGAAAGATGTAAAACGTGTCTCCAAAAAGTATTTTCGCTTGATCTTTTATCCATTTTTCGTCCATCTATATTGGTGACGTAACCCCAACATAAATTTCCTTGTTGGCCAATTCCTTTACCACTCAGGTTTGCCTTTTAGTTCTCTCCACGAATTTGGGTTTTTCGATCACGAGCCCCTGTTGGTGACGCCTAAAAAATCATTTCTCCCATTTCATGCATTTTGATACCAATTATGGTATCCAAAAGGATGTAGTCCTGCAACGGAAGACCTTCACATGGATAGCCTCACATCTGGTAGCTACTTATGGCTTCTCTATTTGTAATCCCAGAAAAAAACAAGTCCATTAAACTTCTTAATCTTGTAAGACCTCAAAGTTCAAGAATAGTATTCATGATTATCATTTTTATCCTCTGGGATCACTTTTTGGATCAGCACCTTAATTCCTAGGAATTTTATTTGCCTCACGTAGGAGGCGGGTGTCGAACCTGGGACCTCCAGGTCGCAGGTCAAGGCTTGCCCCACTGGGCCACGGCCTTCTTGACACCTCTGGGATCGCTTTTCTACAAAGTTGTTTGCATATTGGTGCATTGGAAGCTGTATCGATTTCGTTGTACACTCTTCCAAATCAAGAGCCTGGAGGCATACTGATGCATATTTGCAAGAAAATCCAATTTATACATATTTATTTAACAAGGGTGTATTTTGGAACAAATCATTGTACTGATTGAGCAAAAAAGAAATTTTTTGTGGTCTTAACTAGTTACTTTGTGACGATATTGTTTATAGCTAATGTTATCCATATTGCCAAATTGAATCCTTGATTGTTGGTTGTTCAAGATGACCACCATTATTTTGAAGAAAGCTTTCCTTGTACAGCGATGCACAAAATTCTAGTAAGTGAACTAGTGTCCAATTGAGTAATAGATGAGTCAAGTGTCATTCTAACAAAAATCAAAAGGAGGTGCCAAAATAGTTTATTATCCTAATATGAACCTTATAATATTTTGGGTTGACTAATAACTAATAATTAAAATAAAATAACAACTTGAAATAAACTAATGAGAGCGAAATTATATACAATAATGAGAGAAAGTTGATTAGAACTTGGATCCAACTCGTTTTCGTAATAACTATGACATTTCTTTCACCTCAAATGTGTCAGATTTCCCAAAATTAATCCTAGATCATTAATGGAAAAATTCCCTTATCTAGGTTTTATTCAATTCTTTGCAATAATATTTTGCCTCAATTTGTCAATCAATACTCTTCTGACAGCATAAGTAGTATTCACTCCAAACTTTCTATTTCTATAGAAAATGTGCAAAACTCTATTTTTGAAGATGCACAAAATTGCAGAAAGAAATGTAGCAAATACCCAAGAAAGATTGCCTTAAGCATCTTGGAGTTTTCCCACATTTATAAAGGACAATCTATAGTGACACATTTACTTGAGGTAAATATATCGAGAACCATTTACTTCAGAAGATTTGATCAAGCTACAAAGAGTAAAGATGAAAGAAAAAAGAAGTTACAGTACAAGAAATGAATCAGAAAGACCTCTAACTTTCTTAGGGCCTAAACGGTTGACAAAAAGTGATACTATTTCTTCTAGCAGGTTGCTTATAGAAATGGACAATGTTTATTATTTTATGTACAATAAGTATGTATCGCACTTTCTTTTGAAAATCCGAGCAAAATGAAATAAATAACTATCAAAATTTGAGTTCTAACATTCAATTCACTATATTAAGAAAAAATAATTTCATTTTACACGTTACAAAACATGCACATGCAATTCACGTGTATAGCCGAAAGATAAGAAATGTAGCATGTGATCTCAATTCTCAAGGTTTTAGAAAAGAAAGAATTAATACCTTTATATTTATTAGTGGTGATCGAAACTGGAGAAGAAGAAGAATTAGAAGAAGAGAATAGGCTTCAACTTTAGAGTATTTTCTACTAATCTCCCTCCTTAGTATACAAAAGTATACCAAACGGTTAGGGGTTACATCAAGAGGAGAAGCTTACATGGCGTTCTTATTGCAAAGGAGGACAAACCCGAGATTAGGTTTAATGTCTTAAAATTAGTAACATGTTCCCCAATGATATTGGTGAAAAGGAGCAAGTCCCTGAGTGAGTTGTTTTTAGTCTGTTTTAGGTTGCAAAGAAATCACAGGCTGAAGATGTGTTGAGAAAAATTGCAATGTAATTATCCATGGAAGACGTACTTCACTTGAAATGTGTCTCCAAACAGTATTGTCACATGATCTTCTATCCATTATTCGACCATCTATACTGGTGACGTAACCCTGGCATTTGTTTCCTTGTTGGCCTACCCCGTTACTACTCAGGTTTGCCTTTTAGTTATCGCCAAAATTTTGGGTTTTTCGATCACGAGCCCCTGTTCATTAAGCCTAAAAATTCATTTCCGGCATTTCATGCATTTTGATACCAATTATGGTATGGGATGTGGTCCTGCAACAACAAGTTCTGCACATGGATAGCCTCGCATCTGGAAGCTACTTATGACTTTTATATCTGTAATCTCACAACAAACAAGTCCATTCAACTTCCTAATCTTGTAAGACCTAAAAGTTCATGAATAGTATTCATGATTATCTCGTTTGATCCTCTGAGATCACCTTACTACAAAGTTGTTTTTATATTGGTACATAGAAAGCTACATCAATTTCGTTGTAAACTCTTCTAAAACAAGAGTCTGGAGCCATACTAATGCATACTTGGAAGCAAAGGCAATTTATACTTATTTATTTAACAAGGGTGTATTTTGGAACCAATCATTGCACTCGATGAGCAAGAAGGGCATTTGTGTGGTCTTAACTAGTTTGTTTATAGTTATTGTTCTCCATATTGCCATGAAGAACCCATGATTGTTGGTTGTTAAAGATGAGCATCATTCTTTTGAAGAAAACATTTCTTGTAGAGTTATGCACAAAATCCTAGTAAGTGAACTAGTTTCCAGTTGAATAATAGATGAGCCAAGTGTCGTTCTCTCAAAAATTAAAACTAAATGCCAAAATAGTTTATTATCCTAATATGAACCTTTGAATATTTGGGTAAATTCTTTCACCTCAAATGTGTCAGATTTCCCAAAAGTAATCATAGATCATTTACGGCCGAATTCCTTTATCTATGTTTAATTCAATTCCTTGCAATATATAAAGGAGATATATCGAGAGTCTATAGCGACGCATTTACTTAAGGTAAATATATAGTGACTCATTTACTTCAGGGGATTTGATCAAGCCACAAAGAGTAAAGAGGAAACAAGAAAGAAGTTACAGTACAAGAAATGAATCAGAAAGACCTCCAACTTTCTTAGGGCCAAAACGTTTGACACAAAATTATACTAATGCTTCTATTCTAGCAGGTTGCTTCTGGAAAATGACATGGTTTATTATTTTATGTACAATAAGTATGTATCTCACTTTCTCTTGAAATCCGAGCAAAAATCTATAAATTATTAAAAGATTTTTGAGTTCTAACATCCAATTCAATATATTAAGAAAATTAATATCTTTTACATGTTACAAATTTACCTGAAATTGACAATTTATACTTATTTATTTAACAATGGTGTATTTTTTGAACAAATCATTGCACTGAATGAGTAGGAAGGGCATTCTTTGGTCTGAACTTGTTAATTTGGGACGATATTGTTTATAGTTAATTTTTCTCCATATTGGCATTAGGAATCTGGATTGTTGTTTGTTGAAGATGAACACCATTCTTTTGAAGAAAACGTTCCTGTACGAGTGATGCACACCCTAGCAGAGTGAACTAGAGTCCCAATTGAGTAATAATTTAGTCAAGTGTCGTTCTCAAATAAATTAAATCTAAGTACCAAAATAGTTTATTATCCTAATATGAACCTTTGAATATTTTAAATCAAATAACTAATATTTAAAATAAAATAAGACTTGAAGTAAACTAATGAAAGCGAGAGGATATCAAATAATGAGAGAAAGTTGATGAGAACTTTGGACCAACCCTCTTTCTTAATGGTCAGGTCAGATTTCCCAAGATTAATCCTAGTTTATTAATGGCAGAATTCCCTTCTCTAGGTTTTATTCAATTCCTTGCAATAGAGATTGTAACAACCTGTTCCGCAAGTTAGTAGTTTTTATTATAAGACCTTGGTATGATAGTAATTTTACAATTTTAAAAAAAACTTAAACAGCAAGGAAACAATTCCATTGCATCCACGTTTACTCTATTACTCAAATTTCCTAGACACTGATGAATATCATTCGCCATTCCTACCTTATTTAATTATATATTCCAATGTTACAATTTCTCTATTCTTGTTCCTATTTGACATTCTTCTAATTCATTTGCTGCCAACTCTTTGACCAACAAACCAGATTTTCCATCATAGTTCAATTTCTCTTACGAGACCTACAATTGTTATGCTTCTTATTTTCCTACCATTTTGGTCTCCATTTCCTCTTCATGTTTTTTTTTGTCGACTTTTGACTGAGTTAAAAGGCCGAGAGCTTATTAATCTCTATTAGCTCAGGATATGGATTATTTGGTAAGATTGAACAGTTTATCTGGTGAGTGATACACAAACTCTTTTACAAATATTATTCATATATTGCGTGCTCTTTGCTTCTATATAAATTATACCACTCATGATTTGGATGCAATACTCATGACATACATTGAACATTTTTACATGATGAAACATTTTCTCGATTGGGGCTTATTGGTAATGCTATTTTATTAACCTGGAAAATATTAAAACCGATTACTGAACCATTTTATGGAATACGTCCTGTGATAATTTGCATGGCATAATAAGACTACGAGTTTATTGATTTGAGCCCTACTATTGGTATAAGGAGGAACTACATGCTACATTGATCGTGGAGTCACCTCCAGAATCATGCATTTTAATGTCTTAATTTCTTCCCCGTATAAAATGTTATTTGCTGGTCTTGTAATGTCTTCTTGTCCAGTTCACCTCGACAGTCAAAATAAGGCCCCTTATGATACGAATATATATATATATATATATATATATATATATATATATATATATATATATATATATATATGATTTTCTCATTATGCGAACTATTTTTTGGATATAAAGTATTTTGGAAGGAAAATGGTTTTTAAGACATTGCACCACTTGCATGGCCCTCATTGAACTTCGGCTCACGTTTTTCAAATGTTTTCCCCCTCCACAGGTATCTCAAGTTGATGCTGAATTTTGGTATCAGAATGCGTAGCGGAATCCTGGATTATCAAATTGTATTAAAAGTTCTAGTCATGAATTGAGAAATACTTGTGTATTGAGAAATAATATCCAACAATCTTCAACTTACTGATAGAGAAGAACTTTCTGCAGTAATTTGAGAATACTAAAAAATCAAGAACAATACAAGAGACTAAGAATCATAAGCAATCTATAATAACATAATCCCTAATAGACAAACCTAAAATATTGCGCCTCAATGACAGAATTAATAACTCAAGACCAATAAACGCTAAGAATTATAAGTAGAACTCCGTGAATACATTAAAACCTCAAATGCATACTACAATCACGATGAATAAATAAAAACAAAAATCCTAAGTCAATGATTCCCCGAATAAGAACCTTTGAACCGTCACTTATTCCATTAATAGATTAGACTTACTAAAAATTCCAAAAACTTGTTTTCTTTTGGCCAAAATCAAAATAGAAGAGAAACCATTTGATTTTAACTTTCTAATTCTTCGCAAATATTTTTGGAGTCCGATATGAGGTGTGAACATTAAGTATGAATCATAGTTCAAATATTTATTAATCTAATTGGTATATTTCGTGCTCCATATACTATCTATATTCTTTGTTGGTGTTTCTGGCATGTAAAAGTAAAACTTAATTGGAACAGATAAAAATGTGTGTTTTGTCTAGGAAATTCATGAAACAATTCTAAGCTTCCGGGGATCATAGATGAACTCTCCCAGCACAAGTTCGAATCCCACAAACCACTTCCCCTTTCTCTATTATTTCAGCTAACATATCATTCTCTTCCCCTTAAAAAAATTTGTCCTCGTTCGGGCCATTTTTTTATGAGCTCTCGTCCGCAACTTCCAAGTTCCACGAGAGTCAAAGACAAAGTTGGACATGTCTTTGCACTGAATAATAGTCAGGGAAGCTACTGATGAACTTCCTATATTTGTAAAACTTATGTACAATTTCTCACAAGGAAGATGAACGACCATCTTGAGCCGCTCCCTTAGTTCATCAAAGTTATTTTGAAGTTGTTGAATTGAGAAGTTAAAAGTAAAATTGAAATTGAGGTGCACTTTTTCCATGAGAAATGCCTTATGCTGAGGAATCTTTTCAACATTTCAAAAGCAAATGAATCACCAAACAAGGACGCCAAGTATCCTTGATTATACTTCTTGTGATTGCATCAGAATCAACTGCAAAAGTAACTTTTGTTGTGTTTGATCCATCTGAAGATTCTATAGATAACAATTACACTTTAGTTGAGTGAGAGCTCATTTTATCATTATTCGCATTCCTTCTTCCTCCAACCATTTTAAGAACCATCATACCATAACTATAAACATCTGATTTATAAGAAATTCATTCAAAATTTTGACTAAATGCCTAAGGAGCTATATAACCAATGATTCCTCTAGCTCCTAGCATTGACACAATACTTTCTTTACCAACACATATTTTTGTCCATCCAAAATCAGAAATCTTGGGACAAAACTCTTCATCAAGAAGTATATTATGAGGCTTTATATCGAAATGTAAAATGCGCACAATGCATTCTCTGTGCAAGAACTCTTGTCCTCGAGCTATTTGTTAGTAGTGCCCTAGGACCATTAGCATATGTTGTACGTTTTATATATATTTTGAGCATGTCATGTGAATAGTTGATTTTTATTTTGAACATCAAATGTGTGATTTGATAGTAAAATTCATTAGCTTATGCAATTACTGATTGTCCCTAGTTTTATGTAATGTTCTTTACAATGAAATAAAACTAGTTTGATGTTTGATTGATGATTATGTTTTACTGATCATGTGTAATGGATACAAATCATATCATAGATGCAATATATTGGGATATATTGTATCGGACGTGATCCGTTAGAGAAGTAATACTTCATGGTTCTTTAGTCATAAGTATTTCTAACTCAATACTATTTGGAATCCTTAGACCTTATGTCTTCATCGTTTCCAGCATGAATGGAGCTGCATTTTGACTCAGTCGGACGTTACTTTTAATCGAGTAATTAAAACGATTGATGATCGGATGAAGTATCCTATCATGGCTTGAATGTGAGAGGCATTGTAAGAGATTTGTCCCTCTCTTATTAGATAGAGACATTCATGGCCCCTCGATAGGAAAACTGTTTAAATGCATGATCGTGCTCAAATGTATTTAATAAAGTGGTTATTAAATACTATTTGTTGGAACAGTCTACCTGGAGATCGAGCATAAATACAATTAAGCTTTATAAGGGTGACAACTACCATGCCTTATGCTTAATTTGGATATCACGAGACAAAGGGATTAAATAGTGGATTGATATTAGGTTCCACCGAACATTCATTCACTTTGGGTAGTCACCAATGTCCTGCTAGGGACCGTTTGTGATTTATGAACACATACTACTAAGCGTGTGTTTTCATTGCCATTGTGAATTGAACCTACAGGGTCACATGCATAGACGAGCTAACGAGCTTCATGTCCAGATTCAATGAATCTAGAATGTGTATAGGTTCATTGTATTTGACATTTATTTTTCTAAGAATAATAATATGTTATTATTCGAATTAGAGATTAATGAGGGGCATTTTCGGTATTTTGGTTATAGCTGCGATTACGTGGGAGTTATTATGCGATAAAAACTCCCACTACCATATGAGGTTTATAGGACGTGGGAGTTGTTTTCAGATTTTCTGCCCTTCTCTTATCTCTAGATTCCCGAAACTCAGAAACGTAGAGCTAGCACTCGCTGCTCGTTTCGTCGCGTGGATACCGGTAAAGAGCAATTCCGCAAGGGAAGGCTATTGGTGGCAGCATCACAAATTAGCCCAAAAACGTAAGTCTTTCGTAAGTAATTTTCGATTCCCATGGTATGAGCGGATCCTTCAGGGGAGGACTCATGTGTGTTTAGAACGAGTTTCTACCCATGAATCCCTTCACTATTCCAGGAGCAATTTCGTATAACCTCTCGTGTTTCAGATGATTCAATATGGATGTACTTTTCAAAAGATCCATTTGAAGAAAATTCATAAACAATAGAGTTTTTTCGACCATCCATGCAAAATACAATAAGAGTGACAATGTTAACATGACATGTTTTGCGAATGCTTGCAACTTTATTGATAAATTCACTACAACAAAAACAGTCTTTTGCGACGTTTTTGTACCGACGTTTTTTTCAAACGTCGCTTAAAACCAAAAATAGTACGTTAATGCAACACTTTTTGCAAACGTCGCTACATTTGGATTTTATACAACGTTTCTTAGTGACGGTTATAGCAATTGTTGTTCATACCGACGTTTTGATGTTGATTAGCGACATTTACATTAAACGTTGTTATAAATTGTTATTTTTTTTGTGACTCATATAGCGACATTTATATACTATGTCGTTAGATCTTCTGATTTTTCAGACAAACGACGCTATATCTAAATTTTAAACGACGTTTAATAGCGTCGGTTGATAAAATCGACATTTTGATGTTAGTAGCGACATGTACATTAATATAGCGACATTTATATAAAACGTCGTTAAATCATGTGACATTTCAAACAAACGTCGCTATATTTGGATTTTATACTACGAATATAGTAATTCTTATTCTTACCGACAATTTCATGTTAGTTAGTGACATTAAATTGCATATAGTTATAAATTTTTACTTTTTGCGACTAATATATCGACATTTATATACTATATTGTTAAATCTTGTGACATTTCCAGACAAACACAAATATAGAGATTATGTTTCTGAAATATATTTTTTAAAGAAACATTAAAGACATAAATTATAAATTTTTTAATGAGAGTGTATTAATTTTAATTTGATTCACAAAAATAAATTAAAAAACAAAAAGAAATTAAAATAAGTAAGTGTACAATTCCAAAATTCCATTATAATAAATATAATAAGATGAAAAATAAATAACAAAGGATCAATTAGCTCAGCGGTACATTGCATGACATACATGCAGGAGGTCGCAGGTTCGATTCTCATCCCTTTGAGGAAGGGGAAATTCATTCTACATTATTCAGAGGTAACTAGACTCGACGGCTCGGTTTGGGTTGTCTAGGCTCCGGATCCGGCTCCGATTATTCAAAGGTGGCTAGACTCGACGGATCGGCTTGTCTAGGCTCCGACTCCGGCTCGAGTCTGCCAACCTAGTTTCAAAATTTACGAATGTCGGAATAACTATTTATTCACGGTATTTACAAACGTCGAAATATGTGACCTGTTGCGATTATTTACAAATGTCGGCAAAAATACCTTTTGAAACACTTTAAAATGACGCAACAAACGTTGTAATAGATAGGTACCGACGCTTGTAACAAATGTCGTAAAAAACCATAACGACATAGGCAAATGCGACGTTTAAGCGACATTTGCAATAAATATTGGTATAGATCTATAACGACGTTTATTTGCCTTATTACGACATATGACAAACGTCGCAATAGACATTTTTTGCTGTAGTGATTCTTCACCGTTCCCTTTTGTTGATTTCAGAATTTTAACTGCAATAGGAAGATCATTGAAATTGACCCTTTATAGACATTACCATAGCCTCATTATCCAAGTTTATGTGTGAATGAATCTGTCATTTTCTTGATATTTTTGGAGTTAAAGAACCATATTGATAGATTATAGCTTCAAGATTCTCATCATCTATCGTTTTGCCCTTACAAATTTGTAAGATTGATATATGAAAAACAACATTCCTAATATTTACGGTACAGGATGATGAAACGCATTAATAGCAGTACTATTCCAGTTCCAAATTGTCAGCCACCACCCCAATTAACAACAGAGCATGTGTATTCCTCAGGTCCATCACAAAAAAAACACTCGGATCTCAAAATATCATTCTCAAGTTGCAAGTTGTAGTCTTTCAAAGAGGATGTCGGCTTATTGACCATGAAGCTTGCCACCATTGTATGGCCTGCATACTCAGAATCCAGATCTATATCCTTCTTATCTTCCATTTCAAGAACTGATGCACCAAATGTACCACCTGGATCATATACTAAAGCATCTTTAGTTCGATTGGTAAGTATATAAAAAAAAACATGTACACCATGCTTCAATCCATCATCATATTTTGATCCATCACCATGAGTTGTAAAAATTCCTGCTCTCTCTAAGCTGTTAAGGTAGAACTTAGACCAAATTGACCTTCCCTTCGAAACTCGCCCCGCCTCCATTTCTAAATTCAAGTCCTTGGATTCAGCCCTCGGTAATGTTCTCTTCTTTGTCATCCAATCTTCCGGAAGGACTACATTGTGATTTTAGTCCATATTTTTCCAAATTTCCTCCCGAGTTATTTCAGTACTCTCATCGAACACTATGCTCACAAGGTTTCCACCATTATCCTTCACAGAGAAAATGTGATTTACTGTTCTAATATTATTAGCTAGAGGCAGTCCACTTCCATTAACAGTAACAGTTTCTCCAAATAATTCATCACCCTCTGGTAATTCACATTCATCCATTTGAACTAAAAGCTGCTCAAGTTCATCAAATTTCCGATTCTCAATGTAAGCATTTTCATCATTCCCTTTCTTGTCTCTTTCATCGCGAATGATAACAAAATCATCTCTATATGACAATTCATCAAGCACCTTGTCTACAAGAATGAAACAGCTCCCTTCGAATCATAGTTTTCACTTTTAGTTCTACTAATTACACATAATTCACTATCAATAATGAAACCATCTCTCTTTAAATCATAATTTTCATTTTCAATGCTCAAATGTCGAATTTGAAATGAATTATTAGGTAACCTACCATTATCACCAACTATAACTTCTTCTTTCAGGTTTTGATAAATTTTAAACATGTGATCCAACAACAAAATTGATTTTATCTTTTGAGTCTCTTTTCAAAGTTGTTGGTTCAAAACTAATCGAAGCTAATGCATGTCTAAATTCCTCTAATTGAGTATCAATTCGAATTACAGAAGTTTCCACTTGAACTAACCTTTGATTTTGTTGTTCTACCGAAATCCTATACCCTGTCATCTCTGGCAATGGTAGAAAAGTCTGTGCCTCTATCGAGTGAGCCTCTCCGAGCAGATTCTGATTGTGCGACAGTTCATTGAAGCTTCTATTGTCATACAGTTAAGAGTAAAATTGATTTGTAGGATTATCCGATCCATTTTGGAATTCCGATGAAGTAAGAATCATCTCCCGCTGATTCCAAGCACAATTCTCCGGTGATTCCTCCGAGAATTGACTGCTCTGGTACCAATTTGTTGTGTCTAGAAAGTTCATGACACAATTCTAAGCTTCCGGAATCATAGATGAACTTTATTGATATGAATTTGGAACAAGTGAACCTTTACATAGAGGGTTTGGAAGAAGAATGGACATTTTTTAGAGGGGAAGAAAGAAGAATGGATCTCAACTCCTATTATAGCGAGGGGATGAAATTCGGGGTGAAGGGAAAATTGCCAAAAAAATATCTATTAACTGCTTAATCCCAAAATATCCAAGTAAACCCCGTTATATAGCAATTCAAATACGGGTTGTACTTCGACATGCGAACTGACCCAACTAATGTGTGAATCCCTTACTTAAGGAAAATTCGATATGGGATGAGAGCAGTAGGGTGAGGCGCAGTCAAACTTAGCTCTAAATTTTCACGTCGCTTCTCCAAAAAAAAATCGATCACGGTTAAAATACAAAAAAAAAGATTGTTACGATATGAGCCATGATTAAAAGTAAAAAAATTGTCTCTCTCCTCATTTTATAGTGATGTGATAAATTTGTACAATTTTTTTTTACTTTTAAGCGTATCCATATCGTAACAATTTTTTTGTATTTTAATTATAGTCGAGAAAAATTTGGGAGGGCGACGTGCGATTGAAAGCTAAGTGGGACTGAGGCCTCTACCTATGCTTTCAGTCTCATCTCGAATTATCCCTTACTTAATAACTTTCCCAACACAAGCTCGTATCCCACAAACCACTTCCCCTTTCTCTATTATTTCGGCTAACATAACAAAATGTAATGTGGAGAGGACCAGTGGACTTTCTTTCGACTGATTTCTGTATGATTTTATGTTATGGGATGTAAAGTGAATTTCGGGTTGGTTGATCTGATATTTCTGACTGTATTTCAGCGATAATTGTATGGTGGATGGGGAAGACTAAAGTTTGAAGGAGAATAGGTATGAGATGAAGAAATTTTTTTGTTAATTTAAATTTGGTTTTCATAATTATATTTGTTAACAATTGAGTATTATGTTGACCATTTGACTAATTTAAAGGGATTATGTCAAAATTTTGGACGGAATGACCGATTTGGCTGGTCGAAAAAACGTGACTTAAAAGTAAGAAATTAATCGAATAAGACCTAGTTGGCAAGTCAAAAATACGTAAATGGCTAAATTGACAAATTTCCCTGAACTTCACAAAAACAAATTCAATAATCATAGAAAGTGTCTTCAAGAAGTTGCGAAGTGCGAACTACTTGGGTTTCTTCTTGATAATGCCAGAGAATGTATTCGTTCTACTCTATTACTCTATCTCCAATCCAATCCAATGAAATTATTTTATTTTAATCTATTCCATATATATGTAAATGGTAGCAGTAAGCAACAAATGTTTGGTCAAGGAGGAAGAATGACAAGTGCACATTTCCAACACAAATCTTAGTCCATTTTGAATTACATCCAATTTCGAAAAACAAAAATAAAGAAAAGTATACCATTCAATGTACTAGATTAACTAAATTGGTGTGTGTTGTAACAAGTAACAATGCAAGTGGTTTCTGACATTTTCAGGGGTTTTTGCAATAAAATGTTAGATAATCTTAAATTTCATGAGAGGAAAGAGATGAGTTTAGGGATTTTTTTAATTTTTTTTTTTTTTTTTGGAGGAACTCAATTGAGGGGGAGGGGAGGATTGGAGGGGAATTCAACTATCCTTCCATGAATTCAGCCACGTGCAAAACACCACCCAGCTCTGCTAGGGGTGGAGTTTTTGTCACAAAAAAAAATATTCGAGAATTTGTCTTGAGCAAAAAAATAGAATAAAAGTAGTTGGACGAACAATTTAAACCCAAAATTGTGATAATCTAAACTTTTTGACATTTAAAGATAATATGCATAATTGAATTTATGTGCTAAGTGTTTATTGGGTGTTAAATAGATGTACAATTGTTTAGGATGACTTATTAGATGAACATAACATAAGGGACTTGAGAGAACTTGTGGAGTGGTTTGACACCTTTTGAAAAAGTTTATCTCTTGGTGTGGTTAGTGCAGAAAATTTGGGAGTTAGAAGGGAAGAGAGGTTAGAGAAAAGAAAAGAGAAGAAAAGGATAGAAAAAGAAAGGAAAATCTGAAAAATAGAGAGTTTGAGGGAAACATCATAATTGAAGTAGTAATCGGACTCCGAATTTAGTAATTCTTGTTCCTAATCGAAGCTAACTAATAAGGCTACACGTGAGAAGAAACGGTGGTAGATTTCGAGTTCCCAGCGAACGGATTTTGTCTTTTGAAGTTGCTGCTTTTTCGCTAATTTTTGGTATTTTGATTTGGTTGGTTTGATTCCAAGTAAGAGACTTTTCACCCTTGTATTTTATGTCCTAAAATTCATGAAATGTATAGTTTATAATTATGGAACTGTGTATTGGAAGTATTTAAAAGTAATGATTTCCTGCATAGGATGAAGCATTGAATTGTCATACTTGTAATTGTCATCTTTGTTCATGATCATTTGAGTATACTTGTTACTGATTTTGGAGTCTTAAATAATATGTGTTCTATAGAGTTGTCACTAGTTGAGCTCTTGTTTATGATCGACCTCATTGCAGGATTCTTTCGAATATGCATATTGAGTGGTTGTCGTAGAACCCGTGAGTTCTCGGCAGGAGTAAATTGAGTTGATGGTGAGGGCCCGTTCTTAACAGGGATAACTGTTAGGACTACAAACAGTCTTTGTAGAGTCAGACAGTGGTAGACAATGACACGATATGAAGGAATCCTTAAATTGTGCTTGAGGAGAAACTAAACCCGTGTAATGCATGGAAAGATTCCCCTTCTAAGCTTCAAAGTTGGGGTCTGTTGTAGTTATTGCTTTAGAGTTGTGATTAGACAATTGAGCTCTACTGTGTGAATGTTGTGTCACAACATGAGTCGTATTCGAAGGATCCAATGTTATGTATATCCGTATGTTGGGATAAGTAAAAGCATGGAGCTTGTGTCACATTTCCAATGTGCAAATATTGGATTTAACGAGTACGGATCATGTCTTATTTGTTTTTGTGTCGGTATTTGTCATTCTTATGTTCATATGCATCAAAACTAGGTATTTTGAGGTTGGAATTCAAATTGTGTAGAAATGCATTTTTCCTTCACAAAAATGCACTGAAAAAATGACTGACCGATCGACCGGAGCTCCTATTCGTCGTCCGACTCAAAGTACTGAGAGAAAACGGACGAGAGAAGTATTTGAGTAAGTCGACTGGGTTAGTGAACCCCTCGACTGAAGGTAAAGTCGGTCAACTAGTGTGTGATGCTGGTCAACCGGACTTTAAGCAGTGTGTTGTCCTGTTTTTATAAAGACCATTCGGTCAACCGGTGGAGGAGTTTGTTAGCCTGAAGGGCAAAGTGATCAATCTTGTTTTGATGATAACAAATCATTGATAATTCTAATGTTTGTGTGAGCATGTTTTTAATGATAGGATCCTTAGCACTCGCACTAACATTGATGAAAATGGTAAGTTAGTTTCTTATGCACACCAAAGGTATGATCATACATACAAGAAAACGTACACTTTGCAAGACTCCATAGCACAAGCATAAAGTCAATCAACATGATATGGAAGTACTTGCAAAGTCATGAAGAAGGAAGATGAACATGTCAAGAGCTACTCAAATCAACAAGGGTACAATCAAGTGGTAGACTCCTTGACAAAGAAGTCCCAATACACTACAACTCAAGATTGTTAGAGGACTTCATCACTCACGAAAATGTTGATCAAAGGCTTCAAGTCAAAGCTCCTAGAGGATTTCATCTACAAGACTTGAAGACCTCCAAAAAGATTAGTCTAGTCTACATAAATATTTTCTTTGTGACTAATCTTCCCTTGAGAATACTAGGATACATAGATGTTTAAACCTCAACTATGCATGTTTTCAAAACCTCATGCTTTACATTGTTCAATTCTTTGAAAAGATTTTTGAAAACTTGTTTAAGTGTTGGTCAATACCTAAGTACTTTAAAATGTGTTTTATATCTTTATAAAACACTTAGGCATGTGCATGAGAACATTGGAAACTTGACAAAGTGGAAAACCCCACTTTTGGGACTGCAATTCGGTCGACCTAGGCTTAGTCTCGGAAGATTAGAAGCAGTCGGTTGACCAATGTGTTTTTGTCCTTATTCAAGTTTTGAATGTTCCAATGCTCCAACGGTTATATTCTCTCCGGACGACCGAGATTTATATAGGCCGGCCAAGATGAGGACAGATGGCCTATACCTTTGATTTAAGGCACTCCGGTAGACCTACTGTCTAGTAGTGGTCGACCGAAGATGTCATCTCTAGGCAAAAAAATATAGCCATTGTAAACAACATTGCTTGTGTATTCTTTCCCTATAAATAGCTTCTAAAGTTGAATTTTCATAACCAATCAAGCCATTATAGGGCATATACTTCACACTTCATAAACAAGCAATTAAACAATTTTGAGCTGCATTTCCAAATCATTCAAAATCATATTTGAGTTGAGTTTAAACTGCATCTATCTCTTTTATTCTCAAAGAGTGTTTAGAGCTTAAATTGTAAATCTATTCCAAGAGGAAATTCTTTGTAGTAAGCTTAATGTAAAGTCTCCTTTGTAAGAGGCTAGTTACCCAAATTTCTCTTTGGGATAACTAGTTCTTTGTGAGCTAGCAAAATATCTTAGTGAGCTTCACTCTTTGTAAGTGTTTCTAAGTCGTCATTGGTGAGGCATAACTCTTCTTATAAGAGGTATCTCTTTGGAGAGATTGGCTCTTAGTGAGCTTAGTTCTTTGGAGAACTAGAAAAACATTCTTTGTGAGTGTAGACTTCTTAGTGAATCAAAAGTCCTCTTTGTGGGCAAACATCTCATTGTGAGATTAGTTCTTAGTGAGCTTAACACTATTTGTGAGTGGAGTCTTCTTAGTGAAGCACAAGTCCTCATTTGTTGGGGCAATTGGGTAGAACTCACTTTGCATTTGTTGTGAAATGTATCCATTAGTGGATATTGAAATCATTGGGTTTGTCCTAAGGTAGTGGATGTAGATTCTTTGTGAATCGAACCACTATAAATCCTTTACTTTTCTCTATCCCTACTCCTTTACTTCATTCTTCATATCTTTTCTATATCTTGTCTACTTAACTATATGAACATATGTGTTTAGGATATAAATCTACACATGTGTCCTTGCTTTATATAATTGCTTCACTTAGTCATCTAAGTTGCCTTAAACATAATTGAATCACCTTATGTTCTTTTAACCAACATACTTGTTGTTAAGGTGAACACTTAGGCAAAGAAGATTTAGAAAAGCTTAAAAGTTTTTTAAGAACTTAATTCTTAGGTTCAATACCGTCAAAAAGGTATTTAAGAGTTTGGCTTTTATATTTTCTAGGTATCTTGGTTCCTTCTAATGTTTTCTAAAGGATGTCCAGTGAGGTTTTCATGTGTAAAAAAGTGTCTAGTGAAGGGACCTAAACTTGCATGTTTTTTACATTTGATTTGGGAATAGGGAAAGGTGTTTTGAGTCTCATTTAATGTTTCATTCCAAGGGGGTTATGCTTACTGATTTTATAGCTCATGTCTTTATTTTCTCTTATTTGCAGATGATGAGGTGATTGAGGAAGGTAATCACGTGGTGACTTGGGATGAGGAATTTGATGAGTGATTCCTAATGAATCCATGTAATGGACTAATTTCATTTTAAGTACTAGTACTTTGGTTTGTAATAAACATAGTACAACTCACTTTACTTTATTGTTGAATTATGCTGAACTATGATAATTAACGTAAGCATTTATGTCTACATTATAATTATGGACTTTACTATTTCTACTTTAGTTTGTGCCTCATTGGCATATGAGGTACTAATAGGTCATCACCCGATTTCAGGATGTGACAAAAATAGTTCATGGGTTCAATAGTAGGTTTTCACAACAACAAAAAAAACTCGGAACCCGCCAAATGCTAAATTTTGTCAAATTACTCTCTATGAAAAAATGTTTTCTTTTGTTTCGTCAACACGCATCTACGTCATTTATGGCAAATAATCGTCTGCCCAACAAATCACAATTCATTATATGTATATATAATTGTGCCCAACCAATTACAATTCATCATATGTATATATAATTAAAAAAATAATTATATGGAGAATTTTTATTGATTGGGTATAAGAATGGGTAGACAAACGGGTAGAGATGATTTTCACCGGTCATTTATTGACATTGTTTTAATTTGTATCCAGGCAATTGGTCCAACGAACTCTTAATAGCGCTTTGACCGTTGACAAAAAAATAGCACTTTGACCTATCCAACAAATGTTTTTACAAGCGTGGACCACTTGTATGGGATATAACTTCCTTGGGTCTAATTATGAAAAATATGTAGTAAAATTTAAATAAATTTTGAAGAGTAAAATATAATATTTATAAGAATATTAAAGAAATTAAACAACATAAATGGATAGTGTTCCATCATAAAATTAACATTTTATGTTTCACAAAAAAATAATTATTTCTGAGAGGAAATATGATTCAAAGTTGAACTTATATGTTTCATTATTCTAAGAGATTTGATATGGTGCCAAAGAAGTTATTTTTTGACATATAGATTAGAGATAGACCAATAAATGGGTGACAGGTGGAAAAATAATTTGCAATAGAAAGTTTTAATTTTTTTTTTTTTTTAATTTAAGATAATGACGTGGACGAATGTTAGTTTGCCACGTCCTCCCACTTGGTTGATCAGTTACCAGTCAAACAGGTTAGCACACATTTTTTGACCATATTTTTATATTATTATTAATTTATAAGTAACTTTGATATTTTTTATTGGTAAAATTAAAACAAAATTAGTAAAGTTTAATAAATAATTGATAAATTTTGAATATTACTACTTTATTTTATAATCTTACCAGTTTAAATTTGAAACTTATCATTTTAATTATAAATATACTAGCAAATGACCCGTGCTATGCACGGAAATACTGAATTTTAAATTATTAATTTAATGGTTGTACAATTGTATTTAGAACAACAAATCGTTAACTGTAATATGACTTTTATTGAGTAACTCACAAATATAAGGGTGAACACGAAGGATTATTGGATAAAAAATATTGGATCAAATAATATATAATCAAAATAATTAAACATAGTCCTATACTATTTCGATTAATGTTTCATCCAATGTTTTGGTTCAATAATCACTACACTACTACTATTAAATATTAATCACCTAATCTTTTAAGAAAAATGAAGAAACTACGTATTGTGACTTCATTTTTCTTATGGAGCCATCTAATTCATGAAGTTTTTTCAACACTGTGTGCTCCACGTTTTGAGATAATGCATCTTCTTCTATGAGAGCGAGCAATTTTCTGCTCAAATTTTTTTCGCCAAACTTGCATTGCTGTAAGATCCATTTTATTAAATGTTTTTATTCCCTGAAAGATAAAATCAGTCTAATAATATATAATAATAAATTATTTAAAGGGAATTTATTAATAATAATGTTTATTGGATAAAAAATGGATCAAAATAGATATAAATAATAATTAAACGTCAAAAGTCATGAACATAAAACGGATGAAGAGATGAGTAAATATTAGAATAAAATATTCTCATAAATTCCCATAAGTTCACAGAAACTTCCCAATAAATTCCCTCAAATAAGTTCCTCCTAAACTTTATATTTTTTTGCAAAATTGGTCATTTTTGAAGGGCAATCTTTTAAGAAAACTCTGTTGGGCATAGCTTAAAAACTCTGTTGGGCATGACTTAAAAACTTAATTCTTAGAACCAAACTAACAAATCAAGTCTAAATTAAGTTTTTGCTTAAGACTTCTAGGACATACGTAAATCAATACATATAACAGAAAAGGTTACCAAGAATTAGGATTCTTTGTACCCAGCAATCAAATAAATCGAAACATTTAAAAGAAAAATCATAATAAAAAATTAAAAGTGGCTAGCAATGATCAATAGATTCAGCTATCATAAATCAATGCAAAGAAGCAAAAATTCTACTAATAATATAACAGAAATTTAGAAAAATAACACAAGGGTCATAAGTAATATGATGATACATAGTTATCAGAAACTCGAATATTATTTAGGCTATATACTTTTACAAATAAAATATTGCTTCAATCTTGAATTTAATGTTTCACTTTGACTTAAAATGAAAATTAATAAAAGTATTTTTTACTTTTAATAAAGTTGTCTTCTAACATTATTAGTTAAGGGAATTTAATCTCCTTAAATTACACTTAAACTAAGGAAGGTTAGTAGTGGAAGTTTATATGAAAAAATATTATTATTTTAGGAAATGAGTAATTTAATTCTAGCCATTCTGAAAAGAAAAAAAAAACTCATAATAGACATATTTTACTCGACAAAAACTCATTACGTATACTTTATTCGACAAAAACTCATTCTGTATATTTTATTCGACAAAAACTCAAAAATAGTAAGGTCGGTAAGTAGCTTATAGATTAATGTAAAAATTATTGAAATATAAAAGTTCAAACGAAACAAATTTTTTCTTACGGAATTTATTACAATATTCCAACTATCTCATAATTTTCTATAATTTGAAAAAGGGGGGGGGGGAAAGGCATAAGATTGTAATATGAAAATCAATTTATAACCATCTCCTAAATTTTCTCACATCAGAAAAGAAAAAATATACAAACACGAAAAGTCGTTTAAATCTTAAGAATTGTTCCTCGCTCTCACTCTCAGCTTCATCTTCGACCAATTTCGAACTCGTTCTACCACTACTCGACCTTCGTCCCCTTTATCACTGACGTCAACCATCTAGACCAACCATAAACAAAACTATAGAAAAAAGGTCTATAATAAATCTACAGGAAAACATGTGTATAGTATATTTAATGTAGATTATTATATCAAAACCAAAAATACTGAAATTTTACTTAAATTAGCATTCCATTAAAAGAATTAAAGAAAATAGTTGTCAAATAGCCGTCAGAGTAGCTGGCAATGTGGTATAGCATTTGGCGTGTATGTTACGGGTTCGAATCCTACCTCCTCCAAATTGAATAAAATAGTTCATTTTTTTTTTTTTTGCATCAATCAAAAGTTTTATAACTAATTAAAAATATAAAAAATTCTAGAAAATGACACGTGGCATGATATATATACAAATCTGAAAATGGTTTCTGTAATATATATATAGTAATTTTAGATGCAAAAAATGGTGAATTTCATGACATCAATAGTAATGTTTTTATAATAATGGCAAATTTGGTAAAAAATAATTTTCACTATTTAAAAAATGAAACTTATCATTTTATCAATTAGTAACAACTGAGATTAAAATAGTAACATTAAAGTTTAGTGTGATAAATTTCTTTTTAAAATAGTAACTTTTATTTTTCACCAAATTTACCATTATTATAAAATAAATTACTATATAGGTCATGAAATTCACCATTTTGTATCTAAATTTACTATTTTAGATTTCGAAGGAGTGATAATTGTATTCTTGAATTTTCATATTTCAACTCAAGCACGAAGGAGTATATGAGAAGTGTAAACTTTGATTGTGTTGTAATCTAAATGAGAAGTGCACACTTTGATTGTGAGTGTTGTAATGTAAATAAGAAGTGTAAACTTGTGGTTTTAGTGAGATAATTGGTTATGTAATGTTATTTTTGGGTTGTATTGATTATGTTTGCTATTTGGGATCTTTTTGATATTGTTTTTGGTTCGTATTGCTGTTTGGGATCTTATTGATTTTGTTTCTGTTTCGTATTGCTTTTTGGGATTTTTCTGATTTGTTTCTGTTTCGTATTGATGTTTTTTATATATGGATTTAATTATATTTCAGATTTATTTTTTTAAATTTAAAAACATTTTGCGACGGATCTTCGGTTTCTATTGGTTTAAAGTCAAAGTCAAATAAACACGAATCGGTCGGAATATACCATCGCTATTTGGCCTTCGGTCGTTAGATAGTCAAGGTCAAAGTCAACCATGTTTGCTGGACGGTCGGTATTCCGTCGTTATATAGAGACTCATTTTTCCGTCGGTCATCGGTCGGTATTCCGTCGCTATATGGCGACTGCATAATCGGTCGCTATAGGTTCCGTCGGCAATTGGTCGTTAACTAGCCAAAGTCAAAAGTCAACAATGTATTATGTTTGGTCGCTATTCTGTCACTATATGGCGACCCAATCTTCGGTCGCCACAGATGCGGTCGGTAGTCGGTCGTTAATTGGCTTAGCGACGAAAAATACACGACCACGTGGTTCGGTCGGTAATCGATCGCTAATAGTAGGTTAGCGATCGATTACCAACGGAAACGGCCGTCTTTGTTTCCCTGTTTTCTTGTAGTGATTAGCTTCCGTTTAAATGAAACCATCTAACCCCCCAACGAGATAAAATCGTTTGTCTCGAAACTCTATCCCCTCCCCTGTCCCACCACTAGAAATGCATCACATGTTTATTCATTCTAAACACAAACACCTCCTGCACTTGTTGTCAGTGGCGGATCCAGGATAAATAGTTAGTGGGGGAACTTGTCGATAAAATATATATACTCTATATTATATCATAACAGGTTATGTTTTTATCGATAATCCTCAAAGGCGCATTTATGTAATAAAAAAAAACTAGAGAGCTTTTTTTTTTTAATAAAAAATTGGGAAAAGTTATTGTATTTTTTGGACTTAAAAAATAAATTTGATATAAAAAAAGAAGAATAATGAAAGAAATTGGAAATTAATGGCACATAATTGAAAGTTTCTTTTATAAATCCGCGCCAGTTGAACGTATATAAGAGAGAATTGAATATGAAAGGTGATTATGAACTGCGAAGTCTCTTTCTTTTCTATTTTTGGTTAAAAATTCTGAAAATAAATAAATGTCAGTAATTTTAAAAGGAAAAGAAAAGAAAATTGTAGTGGATATGTTGGAAGAAGTAGGAGATTTTGATTGGGTTTGGTTTGAGATTGGTTTGGTTTGGTCTCATTTTTGGCGGGAAATGCCTGATTTTTTTTGCCTCTAAAATAGGCGGGAAAAATTCAAATTCAAATTTTTTTTTTTTAAATAAGCGTCCAAATCCAAATTTTGGCCTAACAAATTTGGAATTTGAATATCTCCCGACAATTTTAGAGGCCAAAATTTGGAATTGAACGATTATTTGAAGAAAAAAATTTGAATTTGAATTTTCTTCCGCCTATTTTAGAGGCCAAACAATTGGGCATTTTTCGGCAAAAGTAAGACCAAACCAAACCAATCTCAAGTTAAACCCAATCTAAGCTCACCCGTTTGGATGTGGGGCTAGAACTTCTAAGTGGGGTCACCAGTAGGATAAGATGGGTTAATACATGAAATATATAATATTAAGCAAATGTTTTTGAGTCAACTGGTAGTACTCTCCATCCGCGCTTGCTTGTTGTTAGTTATCTATCATCCTGTAAAATACTCATAATTTCTCTCTTTCTACTTAAGTAAGACATATGACACATTTTTAGTGGTGGAAACAGGAAAGGGGATAGAGTTCTGGGACAGACGATTTTCACTCATGGACAGACGATTTTCACCCATAACCAAATACCTCACAAACGGGTGAAAATCGTCTGTACACGTCTGTGCACCCATTCCTGTGCCCAACCAATAAGAATTCGTCATGTGATAATTTTTTTTAAATTATATATACACATGATGAATTGTGATTGGTTGGACACAAGAATAAGTACATAAACGGGTACAGACTATTGTTTGCCCTCACAAACATGTAAGTAAATAAAACAATAAATCGTTTTAAAGAAAGGAATGTTGTATTTGTAAATTTAAATTTAAATAATAAAACAGAAATCTATGTTTCTTTTCCAGGTCTCAAACAATTTTCCACATTGTATTTAACCATTCACATTGGAATATTTCTTGCAAACTTTCCCACCAACTATAGTTTGTGTAAAATCAAGTGAGCTCCATACTGAGGTTGAACTGTGAAAGCTGAGAAAGGAGCATGAACATACAAAGGCGAAAGCTCGAAAGAGAAACTTTGAAGAATCATGGCCATTGCTATTTTTGCTTCAAGCAAAGCAAAGTTTTGGCCAATGCAAGTTCTTGGTCCCCAACCAAATGGAAAGAACATAAGTTGTCCTTTTGTTGCCTTTGAAATCCCTTCTGCAAATCTTTCAGGCTTGAATTCTTTTACATCTTCTCCCCACAATTCAGGGTCATGATGCACTAACATTACTGGTAATAAAAGTTGAACTCCAGCTGGTAATGAAACATTTCCATATTTAGTTTCATGAGTAGTTGTTCTAAGGAAATGACTTACCGGTGGATACAGCCTTAAAACCTCGTACAATATCATGGTAACCTGCGGAAAGAAAAGGAATTAAATTATTATTATTTCAATTTGTATACACACTTTTTCGCTACATTTATTTGGATCAATAGCTCATGTTTGGTCCTTAAAGTTAGGGGCAAATTAAATTACGTCCTAAAATTTTCTTTTTTCCTATCAATTATGATCCTTAATTATTTTGAACGAATCCCGTGTGGTTATGCCAAAACTCGACTTTGATCTTTCAATACATATTCTAGTAAATTATCTAATATACCAATGAAATTATCACAGGTGGAGCGAGATCATTAGATTACAGTAAATTAATGAATTTAGACTAATCATATTTCTCCAGTTGTAATAATTATTAATGTGCAGACAATATAGTAGAAGATGTAATACGAAGGGCATTGTCTGTGGAAGTCTAATTATAAGTAGGAGCGAAGATGGTGAAGTTGGTGCATGGATTAGACCTAATCATCAATATACCACGCCTACTTCACAGCAGAGTAAAAAAAGTTGCTCAAAGAGTCTTATATTTGTATGTAGGAGGCACGCATAAAATATAAGGTGTCGAGACTGTAAGGCCAAAATTATTTGTTTCGGTACTCCAAATTTTCCCTCTACATGCGATGCGATGCATGTAAAATGTTTAAGAATTCACGAGTCATTTTTCCTTATATTTTATCATATATTTCTCTCACTTCCTCGTTTGAATATTAAAATTTATTACAACTTATCTTCCCATCATTAATTATTTTGATTATACCAAGAAAGAAATAACACAAAAAAAAAAAAATAAATAAATAAAGAAGTGCTTACAATTTTGAGGTGATTTAGGCCGTCATGGTCTGGTTTATTGGTCCCAAAAACTTGAAAAACTTCTTCTCTAGCAAGATTTTGCCATTCTGGAAACCTACTCAACAAGATCATAGTCCACACAAGCAATACTGCAGTTGTCTCCTGCCCAGCAAAATAGAACAATTTGCAGTCTTCAACCACATCTTGGATAGTAATAGCAGAGTCTTTGCTTTGCTTGAGCAACATGCTCAATAAATCATCATCACAACCCTCCCCTTCTGTGATTCTCTTCATTCTTGTATTGATCATACTCATAATTGAATTATTAACCGTCTTCACAATTTTCTTCATTCTTCTATTCGTCTTAGTTGGCAAGAACCTATACAGAGAGATAAATTAATTTAACAGTAAAAAAATTAGTAGGGGACGAAACTAGTACTTATACATTGGGGAGCGGAAGTATAATTAGGAAGACTATACTCTATTAGACTTTGAGAAATATTGAATGGGGTGACGGAATGTAACTTTTTATAGTTTTCTTAGCAAAAATAATTTTTTATCCATAAAAAATCTCACGTTTAAAATAATGTTGGGGTGCGACGGTCACCCTACCCCCAAATCTGCTACTGATACAAGTATGTGTGGATAGTAATTTTTAAGGTTAACTCCAAAAGACTAGCCCTCTTTAACGCAAAAATCTTGTCCCTATTCTGTAACACATTTTCGACCACTACGAATAGATGATTGGCACGTTTTCATGTTTCCCCTACGGATTCCACTAATTCTTTTAGCTATTAATTTTTTTAATTAAAAAATTAACACATGTCAATTTTTTATTAGTGGCGGAGGAAATAAGACATCGAACCGGGACAGAAGATTCCTACCGCTCTTTAACTCAGTACCTATCAATTATCTGTTCTTTCAAAATTGACAATCCATTGCCGAATTGATTTGTTGCTCGCAAGCGGAGTTTTGACAGAATACAAACGCCATCAATATGTATTATCTCTAGATTCAATCCTTGGGGAATTTTCAAGCCATTTAATCATTCAACAATGCCAATACGAGGTTTAGCCAATCAAATAATAGATAGTAAATTAGTTGTTTTGAAAATAAATAATTTTCTAATTGTAGAATATTATTCTCATCAGACTTAAATCTAATTGGAATGAAAAATACAGTAAATAAGGCTTCATGCAATTTTCTTCTCTATTGCCAAAGTAAATTAACCTAAAAGTAAAGAAGATAATTCAGAATTGACCCGGAATTTTCCCCTTTTCCAGATGCTAGACCAGACGAGTATTTCCAGCCCTTGGCTTATTGGTTAGAAAAGAGTCCTTTCTATCATCTTACTCTTGTCAATTTTGATTTCCAGTAATAATTAGATACCCAATGGTTGACTATGTGAGAATTTATCCTTAATTGGCAGATTTAATTAGTTCGTGGTACCTTTTGACCTAACCATATTTTTTTATAGAATACTTCTTTGATAAAAATGGGCGGAAATCATCTGTCGCCATACATATTCTCATAATGTACTCACTACTCATAATTTGTCATGTGTATATTTTATTCCAATTATATATCACGTGGCGAATTTTGAGTGGTTGTGTAGAAGAATGATAACATATATGTGTATAAACGATTTTGTACCGATAAAATGTAGGGTATACCTCCATCCAGGGATTCTTAGAGACCCATTTCTGCAATGATTAATCTGCTCTCGTTGAAGTTGAAATATCCTTCTTCCTTCTTCATAGTTACTGCCAAATGCTGTCCGAGAAATTGCATCACTACTCAGAGTTTGAATATGTGGCCAAACATCCACTTCTGAGTATCCTTTTGATGAAACAATCTCTTCCCATTTTCTCAACATGTCACTTGCACTTTTGCAAAATGATGGAATCATATGCTTTCAAAACAGAAAATAAAGGCTTATAAATTGTATATATATGTTTATGTAACTTTGTTAAAAAAAACAAATACGGGTATCTAACATCAAAATAATTTCACGCGTTACTAATAGTAGAAGGGGTAAAATCTTTTGTCCACATACATGTATGTCCCCCACTACTTAAAATTTGTCGTGTAGCAATTTCTTCTAATTTCATACACGTGGAGAATTGTAAATTGTTGTGGACAAATCTATAATATATAAAGTTAGGAAAAGTTGAGGTAGAAGTTTGAGGGGAGTGACATGTGGCATTTTGTGGGTATGGACCAATTAAAAACTTACATGTGGCAATGTAAGCTCTCTAAAAATGCAAAAGATGTCACCTTCCATTAGCTAAAAACTTAAGCTAAAGTTTTAAATTGCTATTGAGATAAAATATGAAGTAAGAAATTTTAGCTATAAGAAATTTTAGCTCTATATATACACACAAACTATAAATGAGTATTAATTATAACATACAACTAATGATATAACTCATGTATTAATGTTAATTGGAATTGGAAAAGTTTGAACTATAATGAATTATGATGTTTCAAGTGACTTTTGGAGTTTTTATTCATGTAAGAGAATTTTAAAAGGCATGTATTAATGTTAATTGGAATTGTAAAAACTTTAACTGTTGTTAGTTATGATGTTTCAAGTGACTTTTGGAGTTCTCATTCATGCAAGGAAATTCTAAAAGAGTTAATTATAAATTATAACTCATGTATAATTAACTCCCAAGACTCTTCAAGTTCATATAAAAAAGAAATATGAACCAACATACTTAACTTAAAGTTCATTAGTTATATTAATGAATGAAGTAGAAGAGTTTTGTAACTTTTATTATAATAATTATATTTGTTTAGTTTATTAGTAATATTAATGAATGAAGTAGAAGAGTTTTGTAACTTTTATTATAGTAATTATATTTATTTAGTTCATTAGTTATATTAATAAATGAAGTAAAAGATTTTTGTAACTTTTATTATAGTAATTATATTTATTTAGTTCATTAGTTATATTAATGAATGAAGTAGAAGAGTTTTGTAACTTCATTCATTAATATAAAATTTTCGGTTTTTATGAATCAATGAATTGCCTTTTTAGTTTCTTCTAACCAACTATATTTATTTAGTTCATTAGTTATATTAATGAATGAAGTAGAAGAGTTTGTAACTTCATTCATTAATATAAAATTTTGGGTTTTTATGAATCAATGAAGTGGCTTTTTAGTTTCTTCTAACCAAACCAATCATGCATTCCCTTGCATTCCCTCAATAACTTAAATATGAAAAAAGAAAAATTGGATTTGATCAACTAAAAAAGAAAAAGAAAATATCAGTTTCCAATACTTTATTATTTCCCTAATGAAAGACTCTTGATATTCTATAACAATAAAAACTTTAATTTATTTCCTTACTTTTGTTTTGTTTCTTTGTGTAATTATTTTCTTGCTTTTTATTTGTTGAGAATGAGGATGGATAACATGTAATACGCTATAGAGGGTGAACATTTTTTTGTGCAGGGTATAATGTCTCTTAAAGGTTCCCAAAATAAGCTTCTTGAAGAGGAGTAATTAGAGAATTGGCGCAAAAAAATTGACGGGAAAAGGGGGTGCTAAGTAGCTCTTTAGTGACAGAAGGCAAAAAAAATGTAGGCTAAGCATCTTTGAGGATTGTTTTTTGTATTTTGTTATATTTATTTCATTTGAATATATATTTTTATATCATATGTAGAACAATTATAAAATATGAAGGCTATTTAGTTTTCTAGAAAAAAAATAATATTTATGATGGTTTTGTTCCTAGACAAAAAGAATGAATTAGCAAGTTTAGGAATAAAAAAAAGTAGAATTATTACATCTTATCTAAATTTATTTTGAGACATATTAACATGCTTTTCGGTTTCAGGTTATATCTCTAAGCAAAATGCAAGCTAGAAAACATGTACGACATCATTAAAAGAGATACAAATTAGAAATACTAACCGCGCATCGCACGGGGATCAAACCTAGTATAAAAAATATGTACGAGAACAGACGATTTCTTGCCTCGTAAAAGGTAGTGTTGCGTGGTGGTTAAATTTGAATAATAGTTGGTGCATATTAGGAGGCAAAAAAATCGTTTGTCCTCTTCATGTTCCCACGAATAGATATTTGTCGCGTGTATATTTTTTTCCCCTGTTGTTCTACTATTTCTTTTAGGTTGTAATTTTTTTAATTAAAAAATTTAATACATGTCATTTTCTTATTAGTGTGACAATAAAGGGGGACACTAGAAGGGGGATAGAGGATTCCTAGCCATATCGAGATTTAAAATTTTCACTTGCTAATGCAGAAGTTGTTTTGGAACAATATTGTACAAAATTTTGAAGATTTTTTTTTTTTTTAGAAAAACGAATTTTTTTTTCAATAATTTTAAAGCATTAATATCTTATTTTAGAAACTAAAAGCAGAAAAGTTAAAAAGTAACAAAACATAAATGAAGTAGTAGCAAACCTTTAACTTGTCTTGGTGAAAAGCTGGGCTGATGATCTTTTTTATGTCTGGTAAATATGTCCCCCATTTTCTTGGGCAAATCCTTGGGCCACCAATTTAAAGAAGAGCAACGAAGAAGGCTTTGGAAAGTCATGGACATTCAAAGTAACATCTTTTATGATTTCTGGGTCTGTAATCAGTACCCATGGCTTAAGCCCAAACCACATAAATGAACCCTTCCCTTCAAAATCAATATACAACATTGTTACACAATTAACAACATGATTCGAATATCCGGTCTACTAAATTACGAGTAAAATATTTAACAATTAAGTTATTATCCGAGTGCATATAATTATAATTACTTAGTAAAGAAAAAAACATAAACCCATTTTTTTTCTTTTTTTCTTTTTTGAGTAGAAAAGAAAATTTCATTCATTTTCTCCTAAAGCAGCAGAAACAATTATAGAAGGAATACTATACAACTAGAGCCGTCAAAATTGGCAAATTCTCGCGAGCATACCCGCCTTGTGAGCTTAACGGACGAGTACATACTTGTATTTATATGTCCATTTATTTGCGGATATTAATGGCCTAATCCGTGCAGGCAGTCGACCTGTGACGAACAAGTTATTATCTAAATGGCATATAATTCTAATTATTTAGTCAAGAAAAACGTGAACCCACAACTCATTTTTTTAGTAGAAAAGAGAATTTCATTAATTTTTTGCTGAAACAGTAAACACAATTATAGAATAAAATACTATGCAACCATACATTTGAAAAAAAACAAACTGATCTAGGACATGCCTTACAAGAGTTTGAGCAATTCCGCAAAATTGAATGTAAATTTTTCTATATAATAGAAACTTTAATTCTGGACTAAGAGAATAGAAATGTAACTTTAAAAAAATAAAAATAAAAAAAAAAAAAGGATGGATGAATACCATGTTTGGTGATGGTATGAAGAAGGTAAGGTATGACTCTTGGAACAACATCATCAGATAGATGCAGTGGCCTAGATATGGCTTCTTTGATCATGGCTGAAAAATCTTTCAAGTCTCCATGGAGCAATCTGTAAGAATTTCCCTTGAAACCTTCCTTTCTCAGTCTTTTTTCGAGTTTCTTAGGATTTATCCAAACCGAATTCAACGTTTTCCATATAATAAGAAAAATTATGAGAAAAAATGCAGCAAGAATGTAGTTGTACCCTATCTCCATTTTTTACCTTTGATGTTTATATGTACCTATGCTTATATATATATATATATACACACAATATACAAGTCTTTTTTATTTTTACTTCACAGAATTTATATAAATTTCTATCTTTTAAGGATTTTTTTCTAAAATTATTCGTATTCATATTATAGTATACAACAACAAAAATCGAGATTCATTATTGACTCTTAATGTAGATAAATTAAATTTCTTAAAAATATAATTGAAAAGAATATTCATTGTTATTTTCTTCCTTAATTTATACTAAATATAAAGAAAGTTTTATACTATTAAATGTAGGAATTATAATTCACTGGCTGAATATGGAGAATGAGTTATATATACTAGCTGTCAATAAGTAAATATGGTAGATTGATGACCTGCATTTCCATAATAGGCAATATTATCAGCAAATAAGATTTATATTAGCTTTTTTGTTTTCCTTTTTAATCTTTCTCTCTTACTTTTTGGCTCCAATTTTAAGATATTTTTCCCTAATCATATTCTTGTAATTTTATTTCCTTTTTCTTTCGAGGGTTGGATCCTGACTTGGAATCGCCCATGTGAACCTATGGGCAAATTGGTGTCGGTGGGGGGGGTCTGTTTTTCGATCAAAATATATCTTAAGAATATAATAGAAAAATATTCTTTATTCTTTTTTTTCCTTAATTTATATTGAAATATAAAGAAAAAATTTATATTATGAAACAGAAGAAGTATAATTTAATGGCTGAATAGAGAGAAAATGTTACTACGGTTCGGACTCAACATATTGCGTCTTGGATCTAATTTTGGCTCGCTCACTAATTTTACTTATAATTTTATTGATACTCAATTTTATCGATCGAAAGCGTGAAAATTTTTTTTTAAATAAAATAAATAACAATTATTAGCGAAATATTTTGTGAAAAAATAATATGCACTGTTCATTAACATTAGCATCATATCCTTAGGGTTCATATGAAACAAAATAACAAATAATCTTAATTGGGTCCTTGGGTTTATACAATTATAATTTAGACCCACAACTCTTGGTCTCATACTTGCCTTTGATTTTACTCATATGAGTTCGGACCATCGGGCGGAGCTATTAAGGGGCAAACGCCACCCCCCCCCCAACATTTTCATAAACGACGAATTTTCTATGAATTTTTTTTTGTGATATTTTCTTATAAATGTTGTATTTGGCTCCTCCTAAAAAATTTCAGTAAGAAATTCGCCCCCTGTGACAAATTCCTGGCTCCGTCATTAGTTCGGACCCAATCTAAATATGATAATAGAAAAGTCTATCTAGACCCAAATTTAATTTTATGAATCTTTATTTGGACATGGACTCTTGAGTCCAATTAACATACCTACTTGTGCATTCTTGAGAGAGATAGGATTGAAAAATATCTTGGCTTTATATACATGGTTGGAAGAAGTAAGAGAGAATTGCTTTTGATTTTGTACATGACAGGGTTTGAAAAAAACTTAACATGTGGAAGGAGAAGACTCTATCCGGACCATCTATGTGAAAATCAAGCAAGAAATGAGAATTGCAAGGTGCGGGGGAGGAAGGCGGGGACTTTTTAGGTTATGGGCAAAAAACTGCAATAGTATGCCAAACTATATATAAAAATTGCAATGTTGGAGGACAAATTTGATCAAATGTTCTGAACTACATATAAAATTTATTATATTTAATAGAATTTTTAAAAATTCGAAGCGGCCCCTTTATAATAAATCATCTGGCAAGGTGGAATGTACTTGGATAATGAAGAATATTTTAGGAAAGCAAAGCAGAAATGGAAGACTGCAAATACACTTGCAGTGCATGGATAAAAGAAAAGAATAAGTAACAGTTGGGCCTGGAGTCTAGGTTGGGCCATGTAAATAAATAGTTAGAGTGAAATTTGTAAATATCTTGTAAAAGATAAGAATAAATAGTGATTGGGCTCGGAGTCTAGATTGGTCCATGTAAATAAATAGTTGAGATGAGATTTGTGAATATCTTGTAAAAGATAGGAAGGTGGATTAAAACCCAGAGTCCATTAGATCTTTTAATTATTTCTGGGTGAATTTCATTACAGTCATTGTAAATGGCTCCATGAGTGTCGAGTTCAGTCAATAAAATTTCAGAATGTCAACCTCATCCCTAAAATGGCCCTCCTGTTCCAAAAAAGCCTTTGCATCGTTCACTAACTCTATGCTAAAAAAGATTTTTTTTCGTAAACGAAATTTAAAACCGATTATAATGAAACAAAAATCAGACTGCAAAATACATATACAAAAACTTCTACAGATCGCAACATCACTTGTTATGGAGGTTGACATTTATGAAATTTCATGGACGAATTTGACACTACAAGCCATTTCTAGGGATGAGGTTGGCATTTCTGTAATTTTATGGACGAACTTGACACATCAAGACATTTAGAGGGACGAGTTTGACACTGTGAGTCATTTTTAGGGACAAGGTTGACATTTTTGAAATTTCAAAGACAAACTTGACATTGCGAGCCATTTACAGGGACCAAAACGAAATTCACCCACTTTCCTTAAGTAACATTTACAACTTGGATTAGTCGAGTTTATTTTTTGTTTTGTTTCCTTTTTAGAGCTTGTATATAAACGACTCGAGGAGCCATTTTTCATTATAGAAAATACATAGAAAAAATTCCCAAAGCTTTACTAGTTTCTTCTTCTTTACTTCTTCTATTTCCCTCCTTCTAGTAACCCAGTCATTGATGACTTTCTTCAATCTAAAGAGGTTTTGATTATATATGTTATTCGGGAAATTCCAACATATGTCGTCATGTCATGTTTCATCCTTAGTCCCTACGATACAATAAATTATATAATAGCATTATTCGACATTTTTTTTTATGGATAGAGACCCTTAGTAAAATAACCCATCTTGGAAAGGTTGGAATGGTTTTTGTTGAAGATTGAAGAAATAAATGGTCATAAACGACAAAGCGAGAGAAGATGATCATGTTCTTTGGAAAGAATGAAGTATAATATTAAGTTGAAGTTTGGTGAAACAAAGAATAGATTACTTGGGCTTTTTACGTATAGAGAAGCACTCGGCCCGAGTGTCAATTAGATATTTATCTTTCTTATGTAAATAGATTAGTTTGAGTTGGCAATTGTTAGTTTTTCTATTTTTGTCATGTATAAATAGGGCTTTTATACTGAAGTTACTGATTAATAAAAACATCAGGGAAATTTCCCCAAAATATCGATTCTCTTCTTCATTCGAGTTCATCTTTTTCATCATGGTATCGGAAGCGGATTTGATTCCGCATCCTTCAATCTATGCGGTGGATTGATCTAAGAATTGAATCGAGTCTTCCTTTCATACTATAGCTTTCATCTATCGGTTTTGTTTTTTTGTTTTTGCAAAAATGCTGAGAAATTTAAAAAAATGCGTATCGAAGAAATTTCAATTTGTTCTTGATTTTTCTTCAAAATTTTTCTTGAATCTTATTCATCCTTTGAATAATGAGTTCAGAAATTACTCCTATTCACCCTTTTTATCTTCATCCAGAATGAAAATTCGGCTTTGATTTTAGTTCGAAATCCTCTTCTTGGACAAACTATCAAGGCTGGAGAAAAGCAATGAGAAGAGCCTTAATAATCAAGAATAAGCTCGTTTCGTTGAATCTGTGTTGGTGTGGTCATTCCAAAAAGAGGAGATCAATTGTATGGAGTGCAGGGAACAAGTAGACCAAAGCGAGTTCTTACATGGATAACCAACACCTTGGTGAAGAACATTGCACGATCGGTGATGTGGTTGAATTCATCTCTTGAGGTTTGGAAAAATATGGAGAAAAGGTACTCTAAAACTAATGCATACAAAGCTTTGTCTAATTTGCTTGAAGAATTTCATTCACTTAAGCAAGGATCTATGTGTGTTGATGAGTATTATTCTCATTTGAAAATACTGTGGGATGAATATTTGACTCTCAGACCTTTACCTATTTGCTCTTGTGGAGCCTGTACTTGTGGTGCCTTAGCTGTTATGCAGGATTACTATGATACTGATTATGTAATAAGATTCTTAAAAGGACTAGGTAATCGGTTTGGAGATGTTAGGTCAAAAATTCTTATGAAAAAAGAAACTTCATATGATTGATGATGTGTTAAACATGACAATACAACATGAGAATCAACTGTTATCTTCAACTCAACATAATGAGATTCAGGTTAGATGTACTCAAAGTTATTATGCAAATAACAATGTTGGTGGCCAAAATTTTAATAATGAGGCTAGAATGATGAAGGAGCCTATAGGACCTTATGGTATGAATGCAACTAATAACAACTTCGGTTCTATTAATCTTTATTTACTGTTGGTGTTTTTTAAGAAAGGTGTGTTTGGGAAGAAAGGTTTAGTTTGTACATACTTGTGGAAGAGAAGGTCATACCATAGAGAGGTGCTACAAAAAAACATGGGTATCCTCACTGGACATAAACTTCACAAACCTATCTCACAACCATGGAAGAAGGAATGTGTTGGAAACTCAAAGCAATCTTTGTATTTGTTGCTAACATTAGCACTTATAATTCTTCTCTTTGGAACTAATGGTACTGATGTAAAAGTGACACCTAAAGTGATTGGGCATCTGACAGGAATGTCAACAGGTTTTGCATCTAGTGCAGCAAATTCTAGTTTCACCATGGAGCAGCAGCAGCAGCTCATACAATTGATTAGGAGTGTCAATATGTCTGAAAAAGAGCATGCAGGTGGTTCATCATCTTACGAGACAATGCATCAACCAATGGTGAATGCTAACTTCAACAGTGGATTTAATGCACCCTCAGGTACTAGCTGTTCTTTCAATGATAGTATTTGGATTGTTGACTCTGGAGCCACTGACCATGTCATATTTTCCCCTCAGTTCTTTCATTCATCCACATCTGTTCCTAACATGTTTGTTAGACTTCCTAATCATATGATCATACCTGTCACTCACATAGGCATTGTCCGAGTTATCGACTCATTAATACTCGAAATGTCCTATGTGTGCCTTCACTTTAAAATGAACATCATCTCGAGTTTCTCAATTAACTAAGCAAAACAATTGTCAAATGTATGCATTACTAGCGATTATTGCCACATTCAGGCCCTGCCTTCCTTGAGGAGGATTGGGACAGCTAAATGATGGAATGGCTTATATCTTCTTAATCACAGAAGTCTTTCTACTATGCCTTTTGCTGCTATTTCCATCAATTCCTTATCCTCTATTCGGCTTGATTACCTATCTGCTGAAGTTACATCTCTGTTATGGCACTATAGTAGGGACACATTTCATTACCTAGAATAAAAGCTTATCAAGCAAATAAAGTCTTCTTCATGTAATAAATCTTGTTCTTGCAGTATATGTCACTGTTGCTAAGCAACACTGAGTTGAGCTTTCCTCTTAGAAACACTATTATGTATGACTTTTGATTTGGTTCATGTAGATATTTGGGGTCCCTATAAACAAGCTACATTGTATGGTCAAAAATACTTCTTAACCATTGTAGATGACTTTACAAGATTCACTTGGACCTACTTGTTAAAGACTAAATCAGAAGCTCAAAGCACTTTACAATCTTTCTGTGCCTTTATTTCTACTCAATTCCAAACTCAAATAAAGGTCATTAGATCTGACAATGGACCAGAGTTTCTAATGCCAGATTTTTACTTAACTAAAGGCATTATTCATCAAACTTCTTGTGTGGCTACCCCACAACAAAATGGTGTTGTTGAAAGAAAACATCAACACATTCTTAATGTGGCTAGGGCTTTGAAATTTCAATCCAATATTCCCTTAGACTTTTGGGGTTACTGCATAAAGCATGCCACTTATCTCATCAACATTACTCCTTCACCTGTTATTGGGAAACTTTGTCCTTATGAAAAATTATTTCATTGTCCTCCTTGTTATGATAATCTCAAGGTTTTTGGATGTTTAAGCTATGCTTGCACATTAGAAAGTGGTAGGGGGAAATTTGATCCTAGAGGAAAAAAATGCACATATATAGGGCAATCCTCCACTTCCAAAGGATACATTCTTTTGGATTATGATAACAGTCAAGTGTTCATATCTAGAAATGTGATCTTTGTGGAAAATGTATTTCCATTTAATTCTATTACTTCTGAAGCTGCAGAATTTCCTCTTGTTTCATCTCCTGTAACTTCACCTATTCCTGATCTTGAACATACTTCCATCACCATCCCTGATTCTACTTCTTTACCTATTTCTACTTTGCATGTTGCTGATCCTTCTCTTTGTGAATGTTAATAATTCTAATACATTTGTCACTGAACAAAATTTTCATACATCACAGTCTTCGACTGATATTCCTCAAACTTCAAATGTGCCTAGTACTGTTCCACTTAGGAAATCAACCAGAATCACTTCTGTTCCTGCTCATCTTAAAGATTTTCATTGCTCATCTTTGCCTAAAACATCATCTCATTCTATTAATTCTGTTGTATGTTATGATCAGTTGACTCCTAGACATAAATCTTTTATACTGTCATTAGAATTAACACATGTACCTAACAATTACAATGAAGCTGTGAAGGAGGCTGTTTGGCAGGATGCTATGCTCCATGAATTAAATGCTTTAGAGGCTAATGGAACATTGGATATTGTAGATTTGCCTGATGGTAAGATAGCTATAGGCTGCAAATGGGTTTATAGAATCAAATTTAATTCTGATGGAACTATTGAAAGGTATAAAGCTAGATTAGTGGCTAAGGGATATACACAGCAAGAGGGGATAGATTTCCTTAACACATTCTCACCTGTAGCAAAAATGACATCTATAAGAACTCTACTAGCCTTGGCTGCTGTGAAAGGATGGTTTATTCAACAACTTGACATCAACAATGCCTTTCTACATGGTGATCTTCATGAAGAGATCTACATGACATTGCCACCTGGATATGGTAAGGGGAAGAAAAATCAGGTATGCAAGCTTAAGAAGTCTTTGTATGGCTTGAAGCAAGCAAGTAGAGAGTGGAATGTCACTCTTACTAAGGCTTTGCTAGATCTTGGTTTTACACAATCTTGGCATGATTATAGTTTATTTGTTAAAGTGACTAATGGTTTCTTCATTGCCTTATTAGTGTATGTTGATGATGTGGTTTTGGTCAGCAATCATATGGGGGAAATTGATGTTGTTAAGAAGTTTCTGCATGATCAATTCAAAATTAAGGACTTAGGAGATCTCAAATACTTCTTGGGGATAGAAGTGGCAAGAAGTAAAAGCAGGTATTACTCTTTGTCAAAGAAAATATGTGTTAGATCTTCTTAAAGAAGAAGGATACTTACAATGCAAACTCGTTAATTCTCCTATTGATCCTAAAATCAAGTTCTCACATGATGATTTCGAGCCGCTTCAGCGATATTACAAAGTATAGGCAGTTATTGGAAAGCTATTATACTTAGCTGTGACTAGACACGATTTATCATACACGATCCAACAGATTAAGTCAATTCCTAGACAAAGCCTACTCAATTTCATATGAAAGCTATTTATAGGATCTTGAGATACTTGAAGAAGTCACCGAGGTCTAGGATTGTTCTTCCCTTTCGAAAATTCTTTGGAATTAAAGGGGTACACAAATAGTGATTGGGCGAGGTTGTGTAGAGACTAGAAGATGCATTCTTGGGTTTTTGCATATTTTTGGGGAATTCTTTGATTTCTTGGAAGTCAAAGAAGCAACAAAGCTGTGTCAAAAAGCTCTGTTTGAGGCGAGTATAGAGCCATGGCAATGGCTACTTGTGAGATACAATGGCTTTTGTACTTACTTGGTGATTTGGGAGTTAAGCAAACCAAGGTTGTTCCCATTTGTTTTGTGATAGCAATAGTCTTGTGTATATTGCTTTGAAAACCCGAGTCTTCCATGAGAGGACTAAGCACATAGAAATCGATTGTCACATTGTTAGAGAAAAGTTCCAGCGAGGAATCTTGAAACCTTTGCCCATAAGATCATACGAGTCAATTATGAGACTTGTTTACCAAGGCACTTACCTACAGACAAGATTCAAGTTTCTTGTGGAGACTTTAGGATTGTTCAATTTGTATCAAACTCCGACTTATGGGAGGATGTTGAAGATTGAAGAAATAAATGATCATAAGCAATGAGCGAGAGAAGATGATCATGTTCTTTGGAAAAGAATGAAGTATAATATTAAAGGCTGAAGTTTGGTGAAACAAAGAATAGATTACTTGGGCTTTTTTCAGTATGGAGAAGCATTCGGCCAGTGTCAATTAGATATTTATCTTTCTTATGTAAATAAATTAGCTGAGTTGGCAATAGTTAGTTTTTCTATTTTTGTCATGTATAAATAGGGCTTTTATACAGAAGTTACAGTTAATAAAAACATCAGGGAAATTTCCCCAAAATATCGATTCTCTTTACTTTATTCGGTTCATCTTTTTTCATCGGTTTTTTGCAACCAAAAAAACGTAAGGTGGTTCAGGCTTTAGAGATTTGGGCGGAATATTAGAATATGAAACGATAAATGGCTTCTAAATCATCTATTTTGTTTTATTTGATCTGCCATTGGACTCAACTGTATTTTTTTAGCATGACACGATATCGATTTTATTGACTCATATCGTGTATGCGCTAGAAAAGATGATCCGATTAACAAATTTTTTTATTCTCATGAGGTGAGTAAAATTCCAAAGGTTCATTTGCGTGATTCTTGGTCACCATGTCGTCTTATTTGGAACTATGGTCCAAAGATAGACTTCTTTGTTAATTCTGCCTAAAAATTAAGATGGATATTCGATTCAGAAAGAAAAATGTGGGAGGAGATCTCCAGAGCCATCAATGAGCGATAATTTTTGGAGTTCTATTTAGGACACTCTTGTTCCACTGAAAGTTCATAAATTCATTTGGCGAGTGTCCTCTAATATTCTCCCAGCTGGTATTTGGATCCATATTATCTCCCATATGTTCGCTTTGTGAATATGGGTGGAGGATTGTCACCATAGCCTCTTCTCGTTTAATGAGACGATTGAGCTTTGGCATCTCTCTCCCTTATATATTACAAGATTTTTGGATTTGAAGTACTTGTTCAAATCTATTAACACTATCTATGATGACAAGTTATTCTTTCCACTTAATATATATGGTTCTTGAAATTGTGTCGATTTTAAAAATTGTGGTCGAACACGAGGAGAGCTTTGGGATTTAACATGTATTCTAGTTGTTGAGTTCTGGTGGATTAAACTCATTTCCCAAGCAAACAACCTCAGAAGTTCCATCTGATTCACATATGCACGACAAATCTTAAGGTAATTATTTTTTGTCATGTCGCAGACATGCTTCAATCTATCATAATCTTAGGCGAGTGCGAGTGATGAAAAAAGGGAAAGGAAAGGTTTAATGCTAGCTCAAAAAAAGCGTAAGAGCAGGCCCGACCCGACCCGACCCCTCTCTCCTCCACCAATCATGCGGCTAATCCCTTTAGTTTATCGCCGATGGGTCCTTCCTGTGGGGAATCTTAAGATAATTGTAGGTCCGTCTTGAGATTCAACTAGAGCGACGTGGGCATGCTCATCAGTGACCGTTCTAGTGAGGTTTTAGCGACTAAAACACTGAACCTCAACTCTGATTGTAGGTCTCCACTTTGGAGAATTATTTCACTACATTTGTTTTGATTTTCAAAGCAATTGTAAAGGGGTTGTTGCTAGTGTTAGAGGGTCGCTTATTGCACAAGCGTTTGTGGGGAAATATGCTACTATATATTCAATCTCTAAGGTTGTGATTCCTTTGGTTTATGAATAGCACTTGTGAAACTGATTACAACGAAATCGGTCGACAAGAGCTCATCATTTTCCCTTCTCAACTTCTTCATCATGTAAGTCGGGAGGATGTTGATAGCAGGGTCGTTGTCCACTAAGATCTTTGGCGTTGGAATTCCCCTCGGATGTCCCTGGAAGATAGACTTGTTTATGGTGTCTCATTGAGCTCTCTTGTGGTTGAGTCAGTTCAATTATATGCACACCTTCTTTTTTTTATGGTGTGAACTTCTCATCTATCCTCCTCAAACGGGTTTTCACTACTGAGAATAAGCATGTACGCTTCTTCATTATCAATTTCCTCAAATGCCAATGTTTTATGCACTGGCTTGGATATGAAAGATCTTGGTGTTAGTAGTGCCACAGGGACCATGAGCATATGTTGTACGTTTTTTTATATTTTGAGCATGTTATTTGAATAGTGAATTTTGCTTTTGAACATCAAATGTGTGATTTGATTGTAAAACTCATTAGTTCATATAATTACTATTATATTTGTCCCTAGTTTTTATGAAATGTTATATACAAGAAATAAAACTAGTATGATGTATGATTGATGGTCATATTATACTATCATGTGTAATAGATACAAATCATATCATAGATACATATTGGAATATATTGTATCGGACATGATCCGGAAAAAACAAGTAATACTCCATGGTTCTTTAAGTCATAAGTATTTCTTCCTCAATACTATTTGGAATCTTTAGACCTTATGTCTTAATTGTTTCCAGCATGAATATATCTATGTTTTGAATCAGTCGAACGTTACTTTTAATCGAGTATTTAATACGAATGATGATCAGATGTAGTATTCTATCATGACTTGAATGTGAGAGACATTGTAGGAGATTTGTCCCTCTCTTATTGGAGAGAGATATCCATGAGCCACTCGATATGAAAGATTGTTTAAATGCATGGCCGTCCTCAAATACATTTAATAAAATGGTTATTAGATATTATTTATTGAAACAGTCAACCTGGAGATCGAGTACAAATACAATTAAGCTTTATAATGATGGCTACATTCATGTCTTATGCTTAATCGCGATATCGTGAGACAAAGGATTACATAGTAGATTGAGACTAGATAACAGTTCCACATATTATTCCCTTACTCTAGGCAGTCACTATGCCTTCCTAGGGACCGTTGTAACTTATGGATACATACTCTACTAAGTATGTTTTCATTACCAGTGTGAAATGAACATACAAGATCACACGCATAGACAAGTTTACGGCCTTTGTGTCCAGATTCATTCAATCTAGAAAGTGTTTATATTCATTGTATTTGATATTTATTTTCTTAGAATAATTCAACATTATTATTCGAATTAGAGAAAAGGCTGATGGGAAAATATTTTCGGTTTTGATTTTGGTTGGGATTATGTGGGAGTTATTAGGGTTTTGCTTTAGACTGTCATTGAAAATGAATAATGGGCTAACCATGACATTGAAAATTATGAGAGCAACATTTTTGGCAAGAACGGATTTGCCACATCCGATCTTAACTGAGGGCGGATTTGTCAAATCCGTTGCAGGGCTGACGATGTGAATGTATGTCCACGCTGGCTCAAGACGGATTTGTGAATGGATGGCTAGGTCATGTTCCTGTATGGCGCCACTGACGTCAAGAAATACCTGAAGCTCCTCTGTTATTTCTCTCTCTGTTTATGTTTCTCTGCCATTTTAGAGAATTAAAAAGGATCATAGGGCCCACCTATTTTTATACTAAAAGTCAATCGAAATACTAACACTAGGGGTGTGCATTAGGTATTCGTAACAAAATGTAAGAATTCGGTTCGGTTTTGTAACGTTTTATGAAAATTGAACCGAATCAAAATTTTATGGAAACCGAATACCGATATTATTTCGGTATGGTTCATGCCAAAAATGTTGGTGGTTATAGCTTTGTTTGGCTGAGTTTTTATTTAAGGAGTGGGCCCCTGGACCCTTACTAATTGTATTAGTATGTGTTAGCTATTGTGTTCACTATTCGGTTAAAAGCGAAATATCGAAGCTGAAACAAATCGAATTTTACTATATGGTTCGAGTTTATTCGGTTCGATTTTGAAAAAAGTTAAAATAATTTGGTTTAGTATTCAATTTTCAATTTTTTAGAAATCGAATTACGAATAGACCAATTTATTTATTATTATTCAAAAACATTTGTATTTTATTTATAAGTATTGTTAATATTACTGAGAGTTGTCTTCCATCTATATGTTTCAGTGATATTCTGGGAGCAGACACTTTATACATTTATTATCAAATGTTACCGCCCATACTACAAGTATCGGGGAATTAATGAATTATATTATTGTTGTAGAATTGTATTTTTTAATCTTAATTTTTTAGTTTATTAATTTTATTTTAATCGTGCATTATAAATTGATCTTTTGTCTAAGTTTTATTTAGTTGAGCTCCACAAGAAAAAAATGAAATTTCGGTACAAAACGGACCAATAACATTGGTATTCGGTTTCCATAAAATTTTGATTAGGTTCAGTTTTCATAAAACGTTACGAAACCGAAAGCAGATTACGAAATTTTGTTACGAATACCGAATGCACATCTCTAGTGTTAGTATTTGGTTGACTTTTAGTATAAAATAGATGGGCCCTAGGACCCTTTTTAATTCTCTAAAATGGCTAAGAAACATAAACAGAGAAAGAATTAATAGAGGAGCTTGAGCGGTTCTTGGCGTCGGTGGTGCTACGCAGAACATGACCTAACCATCCATTCGAGCGGATTTCGCAAATCCGTCTTGAGCCGACGTGGACATATATTTACACGTTAGCCCATAATGGATTTGACAAATCCATCCTCAGTTGAGAACGGATTTGGCGCAAATCCGTTCTTTCCGAAAATGTTCCCATAATTTTCAATGTCATGGTTAGCCTATTATGCATTTTTAATGTCATTCTAAAGCAAAACCCGAGTTATTATGTGATAAAATCTCCCACTAACAAAAGAAGTGGGATTACGTGGGAGTTTGTATTCGAGACAAACTATCATAGCCTTTAAATACTTCTTTTTGAAGAAACATAGGTTAAGGTTTTCACAGCCGCACAAAATCAGTAACAACCAAACATAATTCTTCCATCCTTTTTTCTCTCAGTTTTCATAACGCATAAAATCTAAGAGATAACACTCGCTGCTCGTTTTGTTGCATGGATACCGGTAGAGAATGAATCCTCAAAGAGATAGTTTTTTGTGGTTGCTGCGATTTTACAGACATACGCAGAGTGATTGCTGAAATAGACTCGAACAGAACAACAGAAAATTGTAAGTTTCTTTTCGTTCTTATTCGGTTCTTATGGTATGAACGGATCCTACTGTGGATTATTCATAGGTTTTATTGCATTTTTGTGCATATGAATTCTTACACTTGGAAAATTGTTGATCATTCCAACCATACCAGTCTCTATTTTCTGACTCTTCCACTTCCGTTTTGGGGTCTTGGTCATAGCTTTAGGATATCTTCCATAATGAACATTCTGGTAGTGAATGACTTGCGACTTATCGATCTTATTATTATATGCCCCCACGCCCCTTTCAGAATATGAATTATCAAAGTCTAATCTCCTGCAAGAGGTGCACGAAGGAATCTCATACCTGAAGTAGTCAGGTCATATTTTGATGTGACATCTTTACAGAACTATATTTTAGTCGTTTTATGAGAATCAGTATGTTTGCCCCTAAATTTTGATTCATCGGTGGATCGGTCATTCACAGGGGTTGATCATCCGTTGATGGGTAGTTGAGCCATTTCTTTGCGGATGTCACACCCCATAACCCGGGGGTCGATGACATGACAGGTGTCTCATTAGTTCAAAAAGACACCAAAGCCTACAACGAGTTACTAAAAGAAATTCATTTATGATATTAATCCAAGAATAAGAGTTAAGCAGCGGAATTACTATGCGTGAAATAATACTAAGTGTTACAAAGGGAAAATTGTTCAACATTACTATAAATGAATTACTCTAAATGATAAGGAAATAAAAGAATGATCTAAATCTAAATCTCTAATCCAAACCGATTATGAATCACTCTTCATAGTCCTCTTCCCAAGCATCAACAAAGCTAGCATCAACATCTACAAAACCTGAAACAACAAAAGAGGAATGGAGTGAGCTACGATACTCAGTAGCGACCTATAATAATAAACAGGTATAAACAGAAAAGAATACAACATAAATAGACTCAGCAGATCCCCATTTCCCAAAATACCCTTCTTTGAAAATAAATACGTGACTCGACACAACTCAAAACTCACGGGACTCGAGACGCGAGCAGATGCAGTGCGGAAAGCGAGCAATGCACTGCATAGCTAAACGAACAAAGACCAAACAAGTGAAAAACAACAGTTAAACTAAATAACTATACTCTTCACGTCTAAACATTTAACACAATCGAATCCACATAAAACACGTCTGCCCTACAATATCCTCGATTACACAATTTGCTTAGAAATTACGAACATAGTTATCGCTATGGCACTACAATCCCACTGTCAAACTCAATCGTTTAATCAGACCCATAATCACTGCTAACAGTCCTCATGTAATAACCCACTGAGGAAAGGTCACACAGAAATCAGAAGTCCGGCTGAATCTTTCCTCCGGACATAGGCAAAAAATCAAGAATATGTCCATTGTGTCATTGCCCACGCATGGGCTCCATAATCTCTTGTTAGAAGCTCGACTTGTTTTTTTCCGCTAGAGTCAGGGCCATACATATCCACATACAGAATTATCGCGAACTCACGGGTTCAGACGATATAAAATTGGGACGTATCCTCGCTACGAGATCTTTCATAGGCAAGAGCTCGAATGGGGGCGGCGACTCGGTCGACCAAAACCGGATAAGCGGCGATGACCAACCAAATAGGTACAACGACAAACCCAAAAGACAAAGGACCAAATAAGACGATGACTACTCAACCAATAAACAACAAGTTTAACAACGACCCATTTAACATCTACGTTCAACTTCCACAATTTACAATTCCCAATTTCCAATTCATAATAACGATAAGCAACAATAGGTGTATCAAGAATCAATATATGCAAGTACAATTTTAGATTACATAATATATGGGATTGTCAATATTCCTGGCAGCAAAACCATAATTAAAGCGATAAAACGTAGAACTCATAATTGACAATTATGACCATATCAGAACAATTCAGAAATTGAAATCAAATATCCATAATAAACATAAATAATCCCAAAAGCAGAAATTCGATTAACAATACGATAAAACGCCAATTATGTAAGTCGATTCAGTAACTTAACAATTTATGCTATATATATATATATATATATATATATATATATATATATATATATCAAATCACACATTAAACCACTCCAAATCAAATATTCAAAACATATATACAACCTGGCAGAAATTTAAAAGAAGGATTGGGTCTTTACCTTGTCGAACGAAAATCTGCCCCGCTCCAAACTCCGATTCCACGGTTTCTTTTCTTTTTAATTTTCTACTTTATTTCTTTTATTATTTTATTAACTAACCACTATTTAATTCCTTATTAAATTGATGTGATTTTCTATATATATTATTTATATTATGCTAACTTTCTTAATCCAAATAAAATGTTTAATTAGATCTAATTCCAATCCCACATCTAATTAAATGATTCATCTACGTGATTTACAACTATGCCCCCAATTACGATACACGAGTGAAACGCCCTCAACAAAACGTAACCAAATATAACACGTAATATGTTGATAAAAAAAAATAAATGGTTCAAAATCACATATTCGAGCAAAATAAATTCAAGCCAATGTAACAAATCGTGAATATTAATTATACATAATTAACACGTAAGCTAAAAGTTACGGGTATCACAGCGGAACTTCGGTCTTTGAACCGAACGTCTGTCTTATCGGTTTCTCCGCCCAAATACTCATTGTCTGTAAGTTCTTGTAACTTGTCTCTCATGGACACCTTGGAATTCTGCTTCTTTGGTGGACGAATTGGTTCAAGAATGTTTTGGCATATCTCACCAAAGTGTCCTTGTCCTTCATAGGTCCTTTTTATCTTTCTTAACCCAAGTTTGAGGTTTGCCTCCTACTGTAACTGTGATCTATTCTCGTTCCTCCACCATTTTATGGCAATGAGTTATAGAATTACCGATGATGTTAACTTCTAAGGAGTTGAGCGAGATGTCCTTGGTATTCCTTGTCTTCATAGCTCTGCTTCCTTTTTAAGGGACACATATAAACTATATTGATTCCATTTTAGTTTTGTAAGGGGGTTTATCCATTTTTGTCGATACAAATTCAACATATTTTTGTCAATTAGGTCTTGAACACTACTTTTGAAGATGACACAGTTGAAAGTAGCATAAGATAAGGTTCCATGGTACTCACAGAATTCTTTACCGACTAATGCTTGTGTCGATTCGGTTTCCCTTGGTGAACTTAATTTTTTTCATCGTCTGACCTCCGAGCACTATTGCCTTTTTAAGAGACTTGTGTATCAACCATATTGATTCCAACTCGGTTTTGTAAAGGTTATTTCTCAACTTCGGTCAACATCTCATCAGCAAACTTTCACATCCATTTGTCATTTAAGTCTTGTACCCTACTGCCGAAGATGACACATACACGATTATTTAATGACTGTTCGGTCAACGATTGTGGGACTTTTGAATTCATCTAAAGGTGGAATACCGTTGTGTTTTCCATCGTGTAACTCCTTCGGACGTACAATAACATTTTCTATCTGATATGTTGGCCCTACATAGATGTTTCATTATGTGTATTTCACTGTCCATCGGTTGGACAAACAAGCGATTCGAGTAACCGAGATCCGCTTGATTTTTATGCCTATCAGAATTTTGCACTTTTCAAGAATACTGATAGGTGTTTTTTTTAGTGGGACGAATTCGCCAAAAGTTTTTTCCAGAATCGTCGGGCACGTCACTCACAAGCATTTGTGTTCAGAGACAAATAGTGAGATTGGTATCCATATATTTTTTTTTTAGTGTTAGGACCCATAACTACGTAGTAATAGTTCCAACAACGTGATCAGTCTCACTAGGCCTGCCAATGTTTGTTTTCTAATTTAACCTGGTAAATGCCTCGCATGTCATTTATCCGTGGGTTCTAATTGAAAGCTATAAGTGTTCGAGCGTGCCACTATGTTTTGTGGAGAAAGAAGGAAACCATTTAACATATATTAATCATGTCCCTGTTTTGTGACGAAAGAGGAAAATCATGAGATTTAAAAAAAGGGATAGATGATTGCACATTCTTTGATCCGCTTTGTAACCTCAAGGACTAAAATGGAAACCGTGCAACAACTCAGAAATATATAGAGATTGGAAATATGAGGGATTGTGCCTCGTACTAAAAAAGGTTAAGAGACTAACTATAGCGGGGATGAAGATCCAATAATTGAAATAACTAGCAAACTAAAAAACTAGTTGGAGCGCAGTTTAGAATTCGAACCCTAAACTAATAAGATGGTGGGATTGACCCCTTGAATTGGTGCCTTTCACCACGGAAAAATTTGCGGAAGAGTGAACTGTTTTGTCATGTATGTGAGTTGTCCTTTGCTTCTTTTGCTACCTCCTTTTATAGGCAGATATAGTTAATCATGTAGATTTTAATAATGATTTTTTTTTTGCATTGTGACTTACATGAGGAAATTTATATGGTTTCACCACCAGGATATGTTAGTACAAGAAAAAATTTGGTTTGTAAATTGCAGAAATAACTACACAAGCAATCTAGTAGAAAATTAAATACTAAGCTAATGGAAGTACACTTAAGATATGTTTAAAGAAGAAGGTTATTTGGAGTGTACTCTTGTTAATACTTTTATGGACACAGTTACAAAGTACTCACATACAGATTCTGAAGCTTCAGATGATATAACTAAGTTAAAAAAGTTAATAGGGAAACTTCTATATCTAACAGTTACTAGGCCTACCATTTCTTATTCAGTTTATTGATCGAGTCAATTTCTAGACAATCCTACAATCATGCATTTGAAGGCATCTCATAGTATCCTAATGTATCAACAACAGCTCCACGCCAATGGTTATATTTATCATCTATTAGTAACTTGGAGTTAAAGGTATTTAATGACAATGATTGGATATGATGTGTAGAGACAAGAAAATAAGTTACAGGCTTTGTGTTTTTCTTGAAGATGCAATCACTTCTTGGAGATCAAAGAAACAAAGGACAATTCAAGGAATTCTGTAGAGGCAGAATACATAGCCACGGCCATTACTACCCGTGATGTGATACTCAGGACTTTTCGCTCACGTGTTGTGCATGCTTTATATTTAATTTTGTGAGATTACGTATTTAGTAATTTTTTACTATACGATTTACGTGTCACATGTGTGGTTTTATTATGTTATGAGCGTATTTTACATTTGTTAGTAGCGGGACATAAGTGTTAATGTTAGAACTTGGGGGACTATTTTGTAAGGAGTTAATGGGGGAGTTATTGCTGGGATTATGGGGAGAGGTTACAAAAGAAAGGAAAGAAAAAGAAAATAAAGAAAATGGGGAAAAGAGAGAAAAGAGAAAATCTGGTAGATTAGATAGTCTGTGGGAGATTCGAATTTTGACATAGTAATAGGTGTCGGAATCGAGGAATTCTTATTGGGTTAGAAAGAGAGTTGGAAAAAGCTACGTCCCGGGAGTTGACGGGTCATCATTTGCACTTCGTTCCATGAGTAATGTAAGTTTGAACTTCATTATTTTTTCTGAGTTGGCGGACTTTCTGGTCGAACTTTGAGAATACATTTGAGTGGGTAATTCTTGTCTGTTTTGAATACCCAATATATCAAAACGACCGCAGTGAGATTATCTTTGAGTGAACGGAAGAGACAGACTTTTTCTGGAATTTTTTTGCATTCCTTTTATTTTTGAATTTGCTTATTTTGCTTGCTTTTTGTGGTATGGATTCTGGCCTTTTGGGTTGTGATGTTGAACTTATAGTTTGTTCGCATTTCTTATGATATTAGTGAGCATAAACTGTTATTTCAATTTCCGTTTATCAATTGATTCGATAGTTGTGATATTCGTGTATTGTGCTATGAATTGTGAATTGATTTTGTGTTATGATATGTGATTGGTGATAATTGTGGAGTACTTGCTGTCCTATTTGTTAATTGATTATCGTCTTACTTAATTGATAACTTGGATTAATTGCTTTACATAATCGAGTCTTTTGGAGTCGTCAATACTTGGTTGCGTCGTGTCGTCTTAATTGGTTTCGGTCGACCGAGTCGCCGCTCATTTTGAGCGCGTACTTAGAGTATATTACATGGAAGTATTCATTCAAAATAATACGTGAAACCTGAATTGTATAGATCCCAGGGAGATCCCAGTGAATCATGTTGAAATACTTGGGGGCCTTATTCGATTAGGCCATCATTGGAAGCCCCGTATGCGGTTGTGTGGAGTCCATGGTGATGGATGATGATGCAATGTAGAATGGATCCTTAAACCTTGAACTCGTTCATTCAAAGGATTATACAGAATCCATGTGCTTGTACTACTTGGGCCTACCTAACAAGTTGTTGTTAGGGCCGTTATAGTCATTATCGTAGAGTCTTGAATATGTATTGAGCTCTTAATGTGGGAAGTGTGTGTGTGTGTGTGTGTGTGTGTGTGTGTGCGCGCGTATCTTAGAAGTAGCCATTTCTCGTAGTGTCACAATTCGTGTACTTCCGTTGTGCATATTGAGTGGAGCATGGAGCTCGTAGCACATTCGAAGTGTAGTGTGTGATGTGAAGAGGGTGGTTATTTAGCTAAGTTGTTGCTTATGTGTTTATCTTCGTTTTGGTCATACTTATTACTTGGTTTTGGAGTATAAATCATGTCTTTTGGGACTTGAGAATTTTAGAAAATGCATTGGTTCTGTCCTGGACTTAACCTCGAGCGACCCCTTCGGCCGACCAGACTGATCACCCATCGTCCGAATGGATTTACTGAGGTTACTCTCTGGGTTTTGCAGCTCACGGACAAAGCATTCGTCCGTGCAACTTCTGCGGCTACTGTCTTACTGCGGACAATACTGCGAACGGACCAGCGGACGATACCTTTCGTCCGCAGCTTCTGGCACTTTTCTGCAAACGATTGGTTCGCCTGTGGCCTATGCTTGAATGTTTTCTACTTCTATTATGTTCGTGATTCGTGTCTCGTGCATCGTGCATACTGTGTAGTGTACCTTTATGTTTTCATTTCAATTACAGTGTTTAGCATGTCGTGTCATGTATCATTTCCTTAAGGACGTTTTGGGAACGGAAAAACTATTTTTTGCCTTGCTTGTATTACTTGTGGTTTGTCCCAGGAATTTATGTGGATCATACTGAGCCCCGAAGCTCATTTCATTCACTTTACTTGTGCATGTGATGTTGATGAGGAGCCATATTATGAGGGCGAGATTTGGGAGGGGCTTTTTGACGAGTGATGATAACTTATGTTAGGTGTTGAACACTTTTACTCCCCATTTGTTATTTCCCTTTTAGTATTGATAAACACATTTCAGTTGTAATGACTTAGTAACATTTCCTTTTATTTAATTTCCATCTGTTGGTGTACTTTAGATTTATGGATTGCATAATTGAATTCCCTCTAATAGTAACTCCGTCGTGGGCTTTGGTGTCTCATTAACCAATGAAACACTGCCATGTTACCACTTCGGTTATGGGGTGTGACACGGGAGGTACAATAGCTTGTTAATTTGCTTGGTGATTTGAGTGTAAAACAATCTAGAGATTTCCCCTATTAAATGTATGATATCAAAGTCCAACGTCCGATACAGAATGTCTATTTTTGTTGATTTATTTTACATACAAAATAAACATTTAATTTAGAATGAAAAAGTACTTGTATCAAAGTTCCAACGTAACTCTAGAGCTTATGCAAAATAAGCTGGGCACCATATTGAGGCTGCACAGTAACAACTGTATGAGGAGCATGTGCATACAATGGTGAAAGCTCAAAAGAAAACCTCTGGAGAATTAAAGCCAATGCCATTTTGGCTTCAAGAATAGCAAAGTTTTGACCAATACATATCCGAGGACCCCAACTGAATGGGAAATATATGAATTTACCCTTTGTTGCCTTTGAAATTCCTTCACTAAATCTTTCTGGCTTGAATTCTTTAGCATCATCATTACCCCATAATTCTTCATCATGGTGCAACATTATTGTTGGCAATAAAACTGAAATTCCACCTGGCAAATTTAGTTTTCCTAGTTTTGTATCTTCATGTATCACACGACTCACCATAAATCCAGGTGGATATAGCCTTAATACTTCATTGATTACCATTGTTATCTGAGGAAAAAACCAAGAAATTTTCATAAGTTATGTCAAGTTCAGTTACAGATCAAATCTTCTGACACATTTTTCTGTGCTCAATCTCTTATCAAATTTTTTTTTAGAAAAATCTAAAATTACAGATAATTTTGGAACCTGATGAGAAAATGGAATAGGAAATGGAACAAAGATCAAAATAAATCCTATTATAGAATTTTTATCATAAAATTGATTCTTTGTAAACTTCTCTATAACATTTTTGTTATAGAATTTTTCACTAAAATAGATCCTAACAATTATAAGGCGGACTTTTTTAGAAACAAAAATAAAATTAAAAAAAAAGGATCTTAAACATCGAGTACTATAATAGGAAAGGAACGTTTATCTCTCTATAACATTTTTATTATAGAATTTTTCATTGAAGTAACTTATAAATGTTAGGTATTATAATAGGTAAACGTGTGTCTAACGTTTCTCTTGAACATTTCTGTTATTGAATTATTTACTAAAATAAATACTAAACGCAGAGTATACTATAATAGTAACATTAATCAATATGTTAGGAAATATTAAAGAGAATGTTGCAGAAGATCGGAGAAAGGAATTACTTACAACTTTGAGGTGATTTAATCCCTCAAAATCTGATTTATTGTTGCCAAAAATCTGAAGAACCTCATCTCTGGCACGTGTTTGCCAATCTGAATGTTTGCTTAGTAATAACAATGTCCAAACAAGTAAGACAGCTGTAGTCTCCTGTCCAGCAAAATAGAAGAGCTTGCATTCTTCAATTACCTCTTCAAAGCTCATTCCACAACTCTTAATATTTCCATTATTTTCAATTTCTTTGAAACTTGATTCTAATAATGTTCCCAATAGGTCATCTTTACTAGTTTCCCCTGCTTTCATTGCCTCTACTCGTTTGTTTATAATGTTCAACACTATCGAGTGAACTTCCTTCGAAATTTTTTTCAGTCTTTTGTTCCTTTTAGTTGGTAAATACCTATAAAAAATTAATCAATATCTCGTTATAATGTACTAGTAGAGGGGAAGGGGGGAAAGGGGGAGACGAGTAGAATCGTTCTAACGTATTCGGTTTCATGTCTCCTCTAAATATTATCGCCAAAACAACTTAAAAAATAGGACCCGCAATGTCTATCTCAGTGGTTGCTAAATTTCTGAAAGGCTAATTTTTTTAGAAGGGGGAGATGGAACCAAACCTAGTGGACCAATTCCACCACCTAATTACCTAACTATGAGTGTAATCGGTCTATTGAGTTTGACCCATATCTCTCTCAGAAAAATTCATCACAGTGTTGTTGTAGCATTGCAGGCTCTACTTTTGCAAGTAGGGGCAGATTGAATTTTTGTGATGAAAAAGTGGAACCCGACTTAATGAACCAGTTTCATCCGCCAACTTTCCTCAAATTACCCGGCAAAAAACCGTCTGCCGCTAACTGGTGTTCGCATGTTCCAACCAATCTCAATTTGTCGCGTGAATTTGTCACGTGAATGTAAATAATGACTGCTGATAAAGTAAAATTTGAAGGATATTCATTTGGCAAATTGTGAGTGGTTGGGACAAGTATGGAGACGTCAGTTAGGGACATGCGATTTTTTGCGTAATTACCCCTAGTATAGACTATATTGAGTATACATGTGTCGAAAGAAGTTGGAGAGAGTAGTAATTTTACATCATTCCTGGAAAGTAAAAGGACTGCACGATCTCCAAGACATGCTGAAGTATTTCTTTCTGAAGTTCAAATATCATTCTGCCTTCTTCATAACTGCTACCAAATGCTGTTCTTGAAATTGCATCACTTGTCATATTTTGAAGATAAGGCCACACATCCAATTCCAATGAACCCTCTGGTGAAGCCAAGTTCTCCCATTTGCTCAACATCTCAGAACAACACAAATGAAATGCTGGCAGCATATTCTTTATGTGACAATAATATCAGTAAGTAATAAGCCTTCAAGAGAAACAAATATTTCATAGTTTACTGCTAATGTTATTCAACTTCTATATAAATTATTTAACCAAAATCATAGACTAGACTATAAACTTCATGTTGGAGCCAGATTATTATTTTGGTGGTAATCTATGAGGAGCCAGATTGCGCATTCATAGATCAATCTCGAATTCATTTTTTTTCAGTAGTATTCTGAAAGCAGCCACTTTGAACATTCATTGTCAAATATTATGTCTGACTCTTATCCCTCTCCACCTACCCTCTAATTATTGAGTATTTAAGGAGTTATTTATTGTTGTTGATCTGTTTCGTTTTTCCAAATTTTATCTGGCTAATTAATGCAGTATTTAAAATTTCGAGGTGGAGCCCATCCCTGCCTGCAACCTAGCCCTGTCCTTGTTGACTGTGGCTCTAGTGCGGAACTTTTCTCGTCCGTTAGATTAAAATTTTGACTGTTAAAATTGATTTAAAACGGACTCATAATTTAAGTCTCAAAATACCTGTTGTGTTTTTTAGCCTCAGAACACATATCCTAATGCGTTTCATAAATTCCTTTAGCTGAGACACGGTTATTGACATGAAATTTAACTCGGCCTAGCCTTTGATTAACAAAAATAAAACAAGAAATCATGAAAAAGGGTAGAAATTACCTTCAATTTTTCAATATGAAAAGCAGGATTAAGAAGTCTTCTGTGTTTAGCCCATTTATCTTTGTCATATGCTGCAACTCCTTGTGATATTAGCTGACCAAGTCCATCACTCGGAGGCTTCTGATAATTATAATTTTTGGTTAAAACCTCTTTTACAAGTTCAGGATCTGTAATTACCACTGCAGGTTTTGGTCCAATCCATGTGAAGGGATTTTCCCCTGGAATTCAAAGCACGTAAAATAACTAATTAAATTGCAAGAATCGCACAAAATTTATACTCATAACTTATCTTACTCGGATTCGGCTACAGTTAGACATATAAACAAAGTGTTTAATCGGTATTGACTAGATACGGTAAATATCTCATAATTATACCTATATCCTTTAGACTATTGGTAGGTTGTCACTCAAATAATAGTCTGGTAGTTGAGTATCTAAAATTAAATTTTTTGAATTAAAATAAAAATAAACAACTATTTGTAAGTCATACCATAAGTTTCAATGATTTTCTTGAGGAAAGGCATGGTTCTTGGGATGATATCATTGGTGAAATTCATAGGCTTAGATTTTGCTTCTTTATCCATTTTTGAAGTTTCTCCCAAGTCTCCAAGCAATAGCCTGTAAGAATTTCCTTTTAGACCTTGTTGTCTGAGGAGTTTCTCCAACTTCTTTGGATTGATCCATGCCCACTTCAAGATTTTCCATGCCCATATGAGGAAAAACACAGAACTTGCAATGGCAATTCCACTGTACAAAGCATCCATTTTTTCTTTTTGATAATAGCAGAAATATTAATTTTTTGGTTAGAATCTTGTGAGTAGTATGATTAATTTGGAGGATATATTAGATATATACCAAGAATTCAGAGATTAATAAATCAATATATTTATATGATGGTCACAATCAAATCTCAATCAATATGACCTAACACTAGTCAGAAAGTCAAAAGTTTGTAAATAACTTATTGGATATATTTTCCATGATATTTCCTCGCCTTTTCGTCGACTATGGATTTGGAGAAAAGTCTATTTGCAAAACAATCTACAATGGACACAAGAACTATTTTATATAGGGTCTGATTGAATTTGGTCTGATTTGAGATTCAAACTCAGACTCAATCTAAATTTGAATTGAATTTGAGGAAGTAATTTTAAATATTAAATACTCTAAAATTTGGCTTGAATTTAAGATTGATTTGAGATTAAAATTAAAATCTTAAACTCAAACACAATTCAATAACAGTCCAAATTAGTAAAATGTAGTTAGACCTGTCACTCTTGCGTGCATATGGATTTGGGACACAATGGTCAGAAATGATATACCACGCCTCTCCACTGGTAGCACAGGTTGGAACTTGAGAAAAATTGTCACGTTCATGGCAGTAAAACTCGCAAGTAGGATCCTATTAGTTTTAAGAGATCTTGTGAGTTAGATCCTTCGTAGAATTAGTAATCAAGTAGGATCGGTGTAAACTCATGAGATCGGACTCAAGATCGTAGGATCGAGTCAACTATTTTTCTTTTCGGTCGATATAAAATAAAATTGACGTTTTATTTTAACCAATGCCGTAAAAAAATCTTGTTCTTCTCAACTCAAAGTCTCAAACTCGACACTTCGCAGCTCATTAGGGCTTCTTCAAATTTCAATCTTCTCAATTTAAGCCTCGACTCCAATTAACATATTTGCATCAGATTTTTTTGTCTCTGAGTTTCTTTTCTCTACTGGATTCTCTAACAACGACGTTGAAAAGATTATTTGGATTGAAACCATAAACTCAAATTTGATCGATTACGTTCTTCAAATTCAATCAAATAATTAATGCTAGAAGCTTGGCATTTAGTTCATCCTATTGTGAGCGCAAGTGGAGTGCTTTTGAGATGGTAAAGTTTCATTTTAACCAATTTATTTGCATATCCTTTTGAAACTTATATAAATATATAATACTTATTATACATAAATTGATTTTCTCACTCTCTTTTTAATTTAATTTCAATTAAAATATTTGATGTGAATAAATTGTACTTTTGTGTTTTGAATTTGTGATTAACATGTTGTTCTATGAGTACGTATATATTTTCAAATGATTTTTTAAATTAAGTAGTATCTACGATCCGAGTTACGATCCTACGATCCTTACATGCCTTTCCGATGCTACGTAGGATCTCGAGCTTGACTGCCTTGGTGACGTTGATTCTATATATAAATTTTGTAAACTTACGGGTGATTATTGTAAAACACAAGAGGGGGGGGGGGGGGTGAATTGGGTTTTAACTAATCTTGCTAACTTTTTCGAATCTATTCAATGCAAGAGAGAGTTTGAGCAAGATGAACAAAACAAAACCCAACAACAAGACAAAGGATTTAGAGTGGTTCGATTCACTTAGAATCTACATCCACTACCTTGAGCCGCACCCAAGGATTTCAACAACTTCACTAAGAAGACTTTTTACAAATGTGGCTAACTCACTAAGAGTTTTACACAACAACCACAATACACAACTCACTAAGAGTTACTTGCCCACACTAAGTAGGACTTTATACAAGAATTACCCTATCACTAAGAAAGGGAATTAAGATGAATAAAGAACAAGATAATTCACTCTTCTAAGTGAGAGATATATACCTTTGAAGTACAACAAATTTAAGCTCTTTGAACATATGAAGTTCACTCTTTGTCTTGCTTTAGAAAGATTGCTCTTGAATGATTTAGATCATAGAAATGAAGAGCATTTGCTTTGTAAGTTGTTTAGACTTGATAAGAAATCAATGTAAATTGTATGTACAAGTCATGGAATGAATCTCTAGCTTTGGAGTATTTATACATTTCAAAATAGGCTGAAAAACGACTCTCCAACGGTCAAATAACGGCTAGAAATCACAGAGTTCGGTTGACCGAACATAGCACCTCGGATGACCGAAGAGCAACTTCGGATCAACCTTTCACAGGGTCGGTCGACCGAACCAGCCCTTGGGTCGACCGAACCATGCTTTGGTCGACCGAGGCTCATCAGTCCATCTCTCTGTTTGGCTTCGGTTGATCCGAGGTAAACTTGGATGATCCGACCTCTGAGCTGTTTTTCACACATTTTGAAATCTTTTGAAGTCTAAAAGGTTTTCCAAAAGGTAACAAGTAAGAACACTTGGAAAACCATTTTAAAGGACTTAGACTTAGAAAACAAAGGCTTTTGAGATATGAACACATTTTAAGAATCCTTTTAAAAACTTAGCCTTTTGAAAACTTGTCTGTGTGAATGCAAGACTAGAGTGTAGAGCTTATGTTCATGAGAGCTTTGGTTAGAGCTATATAAGATAACGACTTATAACGACAAAGCTAATCTAACCAAACCCAAGTCTTCAATCTTCAATCTTGAAAGATGAGCCTTGAATAACTTTGAATCTTGATACCAATGGCTTGATTGAAGTACTTAGAGCTTCCATAATGAGTTCCGATATTCTATCACAAAGATTAAGATCATTAGACACAACATCAAAAGTTTGTCCAATATCAAAAACTGAGTTTGTTCGCCCTTAGGGCTTACAATTTTCATTTTGATCCCTGTAAATGGTTCGCAATGTTAAGTTTGTCCCAAAAATTTCAGAAATGTCAACCTCGTCCCTGGAAATGGCCTCATGTTCCAAAAAAGTCTTTTCGTCGTCCACTAACTCTATACTAACAAAAACTAAGTGAAAATTGAAAATTCTCGTGAAAAAATTCAAAATCGATTATAATGAAACCATAATGAAACTGCAAAAAAATATATACAAAAACTTCTACCGATCGCAATATCACTTGGTATAAAAGTTGACATTTCTGAAATTCTAAGGACGAATTTGACACTGCGAGCCATTTCTGGGACGAGGTTGACATTTCTGATATTTCAGGGACGAACTTGAAACTGCAAGACATTTATTGGGGTGAGATTGATATTTCTGAAACTTGAGGACGAATTTGACACTGCGATCCATTTACAGGGACCAAAAATGAAATTCGCCCTAATCTTACTGTTACGAATTATTGTTCAAATCAAGTGCGATGACAACCGAGCGGAGTGGCAGTTGCCCCTCGAAAATTTTAAAAATAATACTAGATGTAGTAAATTTTATGTGTAGTTCGGAATATTTGATCAAATTCGCCCCCAACATTTTCTTTGCAGTTAGGGTAATATGCATTAAATAACCCTTAACTATTTCCAGATTTTAAATGTTGGGGCAAAAAAATTATTTTGGCGGAAATTAGCCATCAGTTTTTTACGGGTAGAGAAACAGGACCTCTAGTGGAAATTTCGGGCAAATTTTCAAATTTTCCGGCCTAAAATTGTAAAAAGACGTTTTTATCCCTTATAGTAGACCCGATCCGACCTGTTGTCCTTAAACAAACCGACCCGACCCGTTCTTACAAGATCCATCTTCTCTGGTCATCTTCTCCGGCGAGCGATAACTTATTCCGGTCCATGCAACATTTTCCGGTCAATAAAAATGTCATTTTTTCACAATAATAACACATTTCCATTTCCAAGTGAAATTTGATACAAATTTCATAAAACTTATTTTCATTACAACCACTCATCAAATTCTTCTCTTCAAATAATCATACCCACCACCAAATCAAATCCTTATCTTCAAAGGGAAATTATTTACAGCATTTCAAAGAGCAGCAGAACTAGTAATAATCAAGCATAAGCATTCTAATAGCGGGTAAATAGTGTTTGACGTCCCCAAACTATTTACATTTGGTGATTAACATTCTAAATCTTTGTTTTTGTATTATACCATCCCTAACCAATTTACGTTTGGTATTAATAGTCCTTCCGTTCAAAACATAACTGGTCAATGGAAAAAAGAGTTAAAAAATTGAGTCAAGAAAAAATGTAATAGGGGTACAATAGGTATTTGTCATTAAAAATAATACCCACCCCTAAACCCCTAATTACCCGCCTCCCTCTTCTTCAAAAAAAAATAAACACTACCCCTCTTCTTCTTCTCCGGCAAGAAAAAAATGGTTGCATTTTCCTCCATTTCATAAACTCCAAATCCAAGAACAACAAGACACCAATCTCAAACCAAAACTCAAAAATCCCAAACCAATCAAGAATGCAAAACCACCACCCCAACCACCACCCATCATCACCACCACTATCCCCAAATATACAAATAGAATTTCACTTTCTACCTCTCAGATTCCTCAATTTCTCCCCACACTTCTCTCTTCCCATAAACAGAAATAAAATTTCACTAATTAGCCCTGTTTAGGGGGTTTATACAAAACCTTCAATGCTTTTCAGTGGAGATATTAGCTTGAAATCAAAGGGATTTGCGATCGCATATTGATTCAGGATTCTCTCATTCATGGAATTTATGTATGTCCGATACATGACCATACACCTTTTTTGCAAGAGTAGAAGCAACAAAGTCCAGGCCATTAATTGTAGAAAAATAAAAAAAAAAATAGAAATTGGATCCTTTCAAGGTATCAAAAAGGGAAAATGACTTCAATGGTCCCCAAAGTATTTACCAATACAAGCTAAGGTCCCCAAAGTATTTCGACTTCTCGCGAGGTCCTAAAACTATTTTCGTAGCTTCGCATAGTCCTACCACCAGTTTGAACGGTGGTTTCGAATGCAAGCATTAGCACGCCCGAGAGCAAAATCGTCCCAAAAATTAAACCCATTCTTCCCCCTCATCCTTCTCCGGCAACAACCACCAATTTTTTCATTCTCCACCAATTTTTCTTATTTCTTCTTCACAACAGCGCCACTCCCCTTTTTTCTGCCGCGACTCCTCCACCGACACCATCACTGCTGCTCTCTATCCCTATCCTCCTTCTCCGGCAACAACCACTCCCAAACCTCCCTGAGCCTCCATCTCCTCCAACCCCCCCTTTTTTTTTCTTGCCGCGACTCTTCCACCGACACCATCACCGCCGCTCTCTATCCCCCTCCTCCTTCTCCGGCAAGAACCACTCCCAAACCTCCCTGAGCCTCCATCTCCCTCCAACCCCCTTTTTTTTCTTACGCCGCGACTCTTCCACCGACACCATCACCGCCGCTCTCTATCCCCCCTTCTCCTTCTCCCGGCAACAACCACTCCCAAACCCCCTCAAACCGAGCCTCCATCTCCCTTCAACCCTCTTTTTTTTCTACCGCGACTCCTCCACCGACACGATCACCGCCGCTCTCTATCCTCCTCCTTCTCCGGCAACAACCACTTGATTTCTTTCTCAAAAAACAAATCAATCAAAACCCACAACTCCAAATTACACAAACTTTTCCCAAAAACCCATTACCCAAATCGAAGTCGCAGACAAATCATCAAATTAGTCGAAACCCATTTCGCTTTTTTTTGGACGATTTTGCCCCTCGGTCGTGCTTGATAGCTTGGCTCGAAACCACCGTTCAAACTGGTGGTAGGACTATGCAGAAGCCGCGAAAATAGTTTCAGGACCTTGCGAGAAGTCGAAATACTTTGGGGACCTTAGCTTGTATTGGTAAATACTTTGGGGACCATTGAAGTCATTTTCCCTATCAAAAATCATGAAAAAGGGACTCAAAATGAGTGAAGAAGCCAAGAGAATGGTTAGCGGCGGAGCCGGAGTTATGCAGCCACCCCTTCACAAATCCCTAGCGGATGATCGGAAATCGTCGGCCTCCGATGATCGGAAGTCCATATCGGTTAATTCGCCGCCTCCGCCGACGACTACAAAGAAATACATCATCAAAAGTGATGATATGAAAGATGATATGCAGAAAGATGAACTTTCTTTTGAACATTTCTGAGGATTTTTTTTATAAAAAAAATTAAGTGGTCTTTTGGGGCTTATGTGAATTGGCTTTTGGTGGTTGTGGTGGGCTGCGGTGGAGTGGTGGGGTGGGGGCGGTGTTGGGTAGGGGGAGGATGCATGGGTGGTGGTGGGAAGTCGGGGAAGAAGGATGGGGTGGGGTGGGGTGGAGTGGGATGAAGTGTAGTTTTTGTGATGTACCAAATATGCCCCTTATAATTATTATTTTTACCCAATTAAAATTTTGGATTCACAGTTGACTAACTACTTTTTTAACAGAAGGACTATTAATATCAAACGTAAATTGGTTAGGGATGGTATAATATAGAAACAAAGATTTAGAATGTTAGTCACCAAACGTTTTGGGGACGTCAAAGACTATTTACCCTTCTAATAGCAGGTAAAATTATAATTTTGAAAAAAAAAAAAACGAATTGAAACTATCACCATTCACCAAAGCCATATTCTCTGTAACTTTCACTGGAGTAATTAAGCTGTCGGAGTCCAGTTAAGTCGCCGGAATCACACCCCCACTACCTCTTGTTGCACTGTGGGAAACATTTCCGAGAAAAATTCCAGAACCCTTTCTCAGTAGCCCATTATGCTTCACAAAAAAGCCCACAAATTTCGTCAATACAAATCCAGATCCCTCAATCCAAATTAGAATTTTAATTAACAAAAGAATAAAGTATACTCACTTCTAAGATGCCTCTTTGTGGGTGGACATTCAACATGATTCGTAGCTTTAACAACCGCAACATCCAAATCCTAATAAATTCACAGCCAAATTAAATTCCATAAAAAACCCATCAATATTTTCAAAAACCCACATAAAAAATTGGGTCTGCTTCCGAAAACTTCCAGTCTGTTCCGAACCAGCAGCTCCCACAGTGCACCAACAGGTGGTGGGGTGTGGGGTCCGTTGGGGGTTGTTCGTCCTCTTGTCTCCTCGCCCGCATAGAATCGTTGCCGACGTCGATGAGGAAAGTGATTCACCAAGAGCTAATCTTTTTCACGAAATCGGAAACCCATAATTATTTTTCATCCGAGTTCATCATTTGGTTTGTCAAAATTTCAAACTTTTTAAAATTGGAACCTAATTTCATATATATATATATATATATATATATATATATATATATATTCCGAGCTTTCTTCAAGAGAGATATCTCATTTGGCCTTAATTAATCCAATTTTGGCAGCCATGAAAGAATCTAGTAATGGGTTTGGGTTTTTTTTGCAATGGTTTGGTGGGTTTTGATGGGGTGACAAATGGCTGTGGGAGGGGTGGGGTGGGGTGGGGGGAGAGAGAATTGGGTGGTGCGCCTGAAGGGGAGGGGATGGGTGGAGTGGTGGTGGTGGTGATTGATGAAGACGGCGTTGTAGAGAGAGGAAGGGAAGAGAAGGGAAAGGAGTTGGGTGGTGGTCGGCAGTTGGAGGGGATGATAATGGTGGTCAACTTTTTTTGGACGATTATACCCCTCAAGTGTCGGCTACGTGATGGATTTTTTGAATTTTTTCCCAGAATTTCAGCTGGAGGCCCTGTTTCGCTACCCGTAAAAAGTTGATAGCTAATTTTCACCAAAATAATTGTTTTTCCCCAACATTTAAAATATGAAAATAGTTATGGGTTATTTATTGCATATTATCCTTGCAGTTTTTATATGTAGTTCGGCATACTATTGCAGTTTTTCGCCCAAATGCCAAATTACTATCTTCGTCCCTGGTTCAAATTAGTAATATGTGAAGAATTATATGTGAGAAAACTTTATGATGTACCTTATATGTATATTAGGATAATGTTCTTTTATTATCTTTGAAACGATTACTGACTTAAGCATCGTAGCAGGTTCTGGAGAGTTGGCCCTGCCTTATTCTCTTTTGCAGGAATCGAAACTTGTTTCTAAACTTTATAAGTCTATAATTTCATAATATCATGTAATAATTAAGGGTATTTTAGGCACTTTTATAATAGTATATATACAAACAGTAGGTTTGAAACCTTGTTTTTTCCCTGACAAATAACAATAATTTTTAAACATCGTTATTGTTAGCTTCCAAAACATCTAACTTCACTTCACGACATTCCTCCATAATTGGTGTTGCATTTCCTCAATAAAACTAGCAAGCTCTTTGGTAATTACATTTAAGGATAAAACAAAAGATCTATTCATTTAATTCAACATATCATAAGACAAACCATGGTTCAAGGTATGATAAGAGGTTTGAGGAGTAGAAAAACATTGAAAATATTTCAAATAGATAAAAATAATTTTAGTTCTAATAGACTTTATGAGATCACTGTCCCAATGGGGAACAAGAGGAAGAGAAGAAGAAGAGAAAGCATAAGTATGTATGCCAGAATAACAAGAACTAGAACCAAAAGAAAAAGAATATGAAGTTTCAAAATATGTGAGATGAGAACTGTCGCACCCCGTAAACAGGCGATGACCTGATAACACCTTATTTACCAATGAGATATCGAACCTATAACAGATAAAATAACTTCAATAGTCTTTTTTTCATAAACTTGAAAGAAACTTACATCATCCTTGTAAAAGTACTACCAGGTTGTTCTTAAGTGTACTTACATATTAAAGCACAACAATATCGAACAAGTAACTCAAAATAAGCCATACTATTACATCAACAATATAATCAGGTTCTTTCATCATATTCCCCGTCCCTAGTCTCATCTACTGTATATTCCCCATAAATCATCTGCAAAATAGTCAGGAAATGAGCTATATTAACCCAGTAATGTTCAAATACCATTGGGATTAAACATAAAATAATACAAAATGTTTTCCAGATTCCCAAAACATTTCAAACATACCTTGACTTGACTTCGGACTTGAAAGAGTTAAAAGTACTTGTAATGAGCTAAGAATAACTTTTAAGAGCATATATAACTTTTAAAACGAACTGAAAACATCACAAAACAATCTATCAAAATTTCATATATGGTAAAATTTATGACTAATCTATCAAAATTTAAACTATTACCTTAAAATTTGTGGCATGTAAAGTACCACATAATATTCCATAAGATAATTAACCATTTAATTTCATAAAGATATGAGACATTATAAATGAAATTTATATTAAAAGTAATTTAAAGAAAAAATATTGATATTACTATTTGAGTGTTTCAATTTTAAAAGTTAATAAGATATATTTTATTAATGATAATAAATAATTATAATTAATTGACTATGAAATTAATTAATTTTTTTCATTTTAAAATTATTAAACAAAATATTTTAGATGAAATACAAAAAAAACTCACATTGCACGAAATTTCATATATTCTATATTATACATTTCTTATATCAATTTTATTACATTTTCAAGTTTTACAAAAGAAATGGAAAATATTTAGTTATTGAATTCATGTCATCCAATTTTAAAAATATTATATTAACAATAATATATATAACTAAAAAATATAATAAATAAACTTAATAGTATATAACTTATTTTATAATTCGTATGATGTGAAGATTAAAATTTGTATCTAGTTTTCATTTAGTATTTTATTTCTACTCAATGTTTTTAAGAAAAGAGTTTTATTTCTAATTGGTTGTTGTTAATAATAATTAATAAATTTAAATATCAAATTTAAAAATAATTAAATAAAATTTATTGTTATGTTATAAAAACAAATTTGGTTAAAATTAAAACAGAAGTCATTGTGGTTCATTGGTTAGAGCGTTAGAGCGTTAGTGTTTGCAGTGAGAGGTTAGGTGTTCGAATCCTATCAAACGCAAATATTAAATTATAGATAATGTGTGACTATGTATAAGGCTTAAGGATCCTCTTGTTATTTTATTTTCTTTATAAATAATTTTTTTTATTTTTATTTAAAAACAGTAAATTATTTTCGCGGCATTTACCAAAAAGTGCCGCAAAATATGTCATATTTTCAATGTGTTTGTGGCATTTAAAAAGTGCCACAAATTGTGCCGCCAATTTATTTATGGCACTTAATTAGTGCCACGGAAAAAAGCGACACCACTTGTGGGGGCACTTTCAAAAAGTGTCGCACAAGTGCCACAAAAGTAGTTTTATGGCACTTAAACAACTTTTCGTGGCATTTATCTAGTGCCACCAAAAGCCAAATATGCCATAGTGAAATGAGCATCATATTTATATTTCAAAAGGAAAGTCCAAGCAAACCTTATAAAATAATTTACAATTGTTAAGACACACTTGCGACCTTTCAAAGTAGACTCCCTATAAGGTCCCCAAGCATCCACATGAATCAAATCAAAGGAAACTTTTAAAGAAACTTCTGACAGGAAAACTCTGTTTCTCTTGTTTAGAAAGGGGACAAACACTACTATTACATGCAAGGTTGTCAACATTACAATTTTAACTCGAAACCGAAGGGGTTTGAAAACTCGTAAACACGAGGATCGTAACACAGATCAGAAGATCATACAAAATTATTTAAATAATATTTCATGATAATTTTATGTCAATAAAGACATCATATATGCTAATGAACAAAAAATATATAACAATTTTCAAAGAAAAAACAAGAATACCAATATAACTAAAAAGTTGAAATTAAATCACAAATTGACACGTGATAAACTTCGAAAGAAAACAAACAATTCATAATTAATCCAACAAGTCTATCTTTTTCGAAAAGATAGAATGAGATTCATTCAGATAAAACTTTTATACAAGGATGAGGAATAAGAGAGCTAACCAATATTGATTATTGATTGAAGTCGAAAGTCAACAGCGCCTCCGTGAGAAATGAACAGGGGATGAAGTCTATAGAACTGAGGAGTTAATCCAACTGGATCCTTCTATCTTTTAACTAAGGGAACCCGAAACGACTCGAAACTCGACTGAATAGAGAAAATATTGAATTGCACAAAATCATTTGATTCAGCGATCTTAAAATCCTATTCTGCAGCGATTTTTAAAAAATTAATTCAATTTATACATTCTGGATCATAGAATCGTACAATTTAACGGTCAAACTCGCAATTTTGATAACTTTGATTACAAGTTTTATTACCTCATTGAGGAACACTAATTTGCTCGATAAGTTTTATTCCAGGCAAAGATAAGTGTCACGGTCTATAATACCAAAGGAAATAATCAACTTCATTAGCAGTGACGTAGCGGGGAATAGTAGTAAAACAATAAATGGATGAAGAAGAAAAGAAAGTTACACCAAGCAAACTTCCCAGCTTTAGAATATAAAGAGTAGAGAAAAGCACTATTTCTACCCATTAAGTATCTTTGAAAGGCAAGTTATTGAAGGGATTCATGGGCGGAAACTCGTTCCAAACACCCATGGATCCTCCCCTGAAGGATCCGCTCATATGAAACAATTCGAAAATAGCAATAAAGAACTTACGTTTCTTGGATTCAAGAAGCTACTTCTTGAATGGAGGATGACGTTTCTTGGATTCAATCTGCCACCAATTGATCTCCCTTGCGGAAAGTCCCTCTACCGGTATCCACGCGACGCAAGCGGGCGACGATTGCTAGCTCTTCGTCTTTTTCGATTTTCGGGAATTAGAGAGAAAAGGGAGAGGCTGAAACCGAAATCTAATTTCGGGAGACTTGGTAATATTTCGGCTGAAAAATCATATCCTAGGGTTTCGGCCAAGAGATCATTATATAGGGTGTGAGAGTTTGTTCCCATAACCAACTCTCACATCCTCAACTCCTCTCGGTAGTGGGAGTCTCTAACTCCCACGTCCCCTAGACTTCTGCTGGTAGTGGGAGTCCTTATCGGATAATAACTCCCACGTAATCCCAGCTATAGTAAAATACCGAAATTGCCCTTATCTCTAATTCGAATAATAAACACTTTATTATTTTCAGAAAGACAAATGTCAGATACAATGAACCTAGACACATTCTAGATTCATTGAATCTGGACATAAAGCTCGTTAGCTCGTCTATGCGTGTGACCCTGTAGGTTCATCTCACAATGGCAATGAAAACACACTTAGTAGTAGTATGTGTTCATAAATCACAAGCGGTCCCTAGCGAGGGACATTGTGACTCCCCAAAGTGAATGAATATACAACGGAACCCTAATATCAATCCACTATTTAATCCACTTTGTCTCGCGATATCCTAATTAAGCATAAGGCATGGTGGTCGTCACCCTTATTAAGCTTAATTGTATTTATGCTCGATCTCCGGTGTAGACTGTTTCGACAAATAGCATTTGATAACCACTTTATCAAATACATTTGAGCACTGGCCATGCATTTAAAGCAGTCTTTCCCTATCGAGGGGCCCATGGATATCTCTCTCTAATAATAGAGAGGACAAATTCCTTACAATGTCTCTCACATTCAAGCTATGATAGGACACTACATCCGATCTCGGTCGTATTGATTACTCTGTTACAAGTAACGTCCGATCGAGTCAAAACGTGGCTCCATTCATACTAGAATCAATGAAGACATAAGGTCTAAGGATTCTAAAATAGTATTGAGGAAGTAATACTTATGACTTAAGACCATGAAGTATTACTTCTCCGACGGATCACGTCCCAATACAATGTATCCCTATATATTGCATCTATGATGTGATTTGTATCCATTACACATGATCAGTAAAACAAGATCATCAATCAACAATCATACTAGTTTTATTTCATAGTAATTAAGCATTACATAAAACTAGGGACTACTAGAATAGTAATTACACAAGCTAATGAGTTTTACTATCAAATCACACATTTGATAATCAAAAGCAAAATTAACTATTCAATTACATGCTCAAAAGATAATAAAACGCACAACATGTGCTAATGGTCCTAGGGCACTACTAACAGTTATGACCCTTAATTTTTTTAGGTGCCAAAATTGCACTTGATAATTTACGTTGTGCTATTTCTAGACAAATTCGGAGAAATCCGGCGAGAGGGAGCGGCGTTCCACATGTGCGGCCCACACATGCACATTTTGAAGGGTATAATAGTCCTGACAATCCTTCTTCAAAAAAAAAAAATGAAAAACTGAAAGCCACCAACAAATTGAATTCAAAAACCGACTAGCGACCAATATCTTCAAACCAGTTGAAAATAATTGATGACGTTACCGAAAAAATCCTCAACCCAGTTGGCTCAAGAACATATCTATCTAGATATCAAAACTCAAGCTTACTCTTGTAGTTTTCATCTTGTTTTTTTTTTTTTTTGGTGAATTTGTAATTTTCATCTTGGAGTTGTGCTTTCTTGCTCTGCTTTTGTTCTACCTTTGTTTAAATGCAAGGGTTCGATTCCTCTGCCCTTTTCTCCAAATTTCAAGAAAATCTACAAACTATATCCAGACCTCCAAATCCCTACACAATCCCTAATTTTAGAAAACAGTAAACAATAAAAAAGTAACCCATTTTGAATCTAAAAAGTTTCAAATTTTCAATAAATTAAGAACTCAGAGTTGAGTAATTTTCTGCCCTGCCCGGAAGCCCGGCGTCTTCTCCGCCGACAAATCATAGGTGGGCAAAGATGGGAGCAACCACCTCCGTGAAAAATCCCAAAAATCGAAGAAATCACATGTGGAGCAGAGATGGGGAGATGGGATGAAATCAACTGAATTTTGAGGGTCTAAATCGATGAAGCTTCTACTGGGGTTTTGGTGCTTCTTGAGCCTCGTCGTGTTCTTGAAGACAGATAAAGATGACTCGGGTCGGGAGGCGGAGATTTTGAGAGTTTTTTTTTAATTTTTTTTAATTAAAAAACTGATGGTACTTACAATTTGAGCCTCCCCCACCTCGCTTGGTACTTCCGGCGAGGATTTCACAGAGGTCGCGTAGAAGAAAAGCCATGGAGGAGGAGGAGGAGGATGAGGCGGCTTTGGTGGTGGTGGGGTTGGGGGATTTGGAGGTGGAGGGGTGAGTTTTTTTTTGAAATGTGAATTGCTGAGAATTAGGGCATTGAATTGGATCTTGAAGTGAAAGGTTTGGAGGGTGGAGATCAAGAGGGAAAGAGGGTAGGGTGGGGTGGGGTGGGGTGAGTGGCGGGGAAAAGAAAAAAAGAGAGGCGGAGGGGTGAGTGGTGGTGGTGGTGGAGGTGGAGGGGATGGCTGAGATAGGTTCTTCAAGTGTGTTTTTTTTAATTAAAATAAGTGAATAGACGAATTTGCCCCTGAAATATCGTGCATGTGAGCCGCACGTGTGGTTCGCCACCTGCCCTTGCCGGATTCCGCCGATTTTGTCTAGAAATAGCACAACGTAAATTATCAAGTGCAATTTTGGCACCTAAAAAAATTAAGGGTCATAACTTGCCTTTCAAATATACTTAATGGGTAGAAATAGTGTTTTTCTCTAAAGAGTATTCTAACTTTGAGCTATCTCAATCATCATTAAGGAAGGTAGGACCCGAATGTCACAAGTCACAACGACTAGAAGAACAAACAACATGACATGAGTTGTGCTTGTTCAATTGAGATACATAAATAATGTTGAGCACAAAAGAGGGGACACCTAGGATATATTTCAACATAAGAGAAGAAGATAATTGTATGGTGTCTTTATGTGTATCAAGCATAGAAAGATTATTGTGCAGTTTAACAAACAATAGCTCTTGTATTCCTAGTTGATACGGTGGTATACTGGTATTGCACAATAAACCTCTATTATGTCCTTTACCTTTGTAAATCTTTTGGCCCGGATATCCATACTTCTTGTAGCATTTTTCTATAGTATGTTATTTTTTATCATAATAAGGGAAATGCAACAATTGCTTCCCAAAGTGCCCATTCTTAAAGCCAAAATTTACAACATTCATAGATCCATGAGACTCGACAGCATCAATGGACACTACAGAATCACCAAGAGAACTACCCCCATTGGTCCTTGATTATGCATGACCTTAACCTTATTTTGTTGTTGAGAATATAGAAAATGATTTTCACGTTATGTTATCATGTTCAACACATCATCAGAGTACCAAACAATTTCTTCTTCAATAAACTTTTAAACCACTAAATTTATTACCTAAACCTTTGAAAAGATAAATCACATAGTCGGTATCATAGTATTCTTGCATAATACCTACAGAACCACAAGTGCAAGGTTCGCATGCATGTACACGCAAACAAGAGTTTAAGAATAAAAAACGCGTCCCATACTATTTTCAAATGAGAATAATACCCATCCCCACACAGATTCTTGCTTCAAAGCATTAAATTCTTAAAGAAAACTAGACAATTTTATAAGCATTGATTTTGTTATAGTCACTCTCTAAGTGTTTCCGAACATCAGAAGCAATATTATGCAATTGCTATGTGCACAATGTAGATTGCACTGCTCATGGTAAGCATGTTTTTGGCGTTTACATCAAGAATTAAACAACTTATTGATTATGATTCTACTCAAATCATTGCAAAGGCGACCATATCACTCCATGATCGAAACCAAGTCTGCTAGTTGTAATACTCAAATCATCTAAAGTCAACATAGGCTCAAAGACAGCAAGTATGCTTTAGGCGCGCAAGTGAAGTCACATTACCAATCCCTCGTATATTCCAAATAAGTCAATTCATAGAAAGATATTGTAAAAATAGAAGTAATGAACACAGTCATTTAAATAGATGGATTGGCAGCCTCACCAATCAATAGTGACGACCGTCTATGCGGCTTTCCCGGAGAATGGTGCTTTGTTTTTGCAGGGGATGTGACACAGGTGCGGTCCTTCCCAGGACTGATAACTCTCTCTTGCATACCCGATGTAGTCATAAATGCATAAATCAAGTTTTTCGTCTCTCTTTCACCAACCCTTCCTCTAACTCTCCATTTCCCTTCACCCCTCTTTTTTATTCTTTAGAAGTCATCTATGTTCTTGCTGGTACAATTCCTTTGTCGTCTTCTCTCCCACTCCAATTTTGGACTTGTCATAAGATTTGGTTTTACCTTCTTCCTCATGCATGTCATCATTAAGATTAGAACAAGGGACCATGGTGGCATCTTTTATTGGAATAGTTGGCGAGGACTATGTTGGTTACTACAAAAAAGGCTACAAGATCTGATCGCGACAAAAAATATGTCAATTGCGAGGACCATTTTGAGAACGTTTGAATTTGAAATCCTTAATTAATATATAGATAAATTTTCAGGGATTGATTTGAAATAACTTTTGGACTAACAATAAGAAATTGTGACTTGATTGACAATTGCAAAGTATTGATCACTCAATTGACAAGCCACACAAACTAAAGGTAATAAAATGTCATTAGCACTTTATCTGATTTATATGACATAGATTTGTTTCTATCTTCTCTTCAAAATAAGATGTAATTGTCCATCTTTATTTATTTTTTAAATCTTAACAAACTGTTGAATCGTCAAAGAGACTTGCCCCAATAGAGGCGAAGGTGTATACCCAGGCCGATTGTTAAACAAAAAATCTTTATGTTCCCTATTTCTGCTCTTTTTTCACCTTAGTTTTCTCTACTCTCATAAGATAACTAACAAAACAAACAGTAGAGCAGCATCATTAATCCAGAATTTCCATAAGCTACTGCTTGTGGAAAATCAACTGAGCACCATACTGAGGTTGCAGAGCGAAGACTCTGTTAGGAGCATGAGCATACGATGGAGAAAGATCGAAAGAAAAACGTTGTAAAATCCGAGACAAAACCATTTTAGCCTCAAGCATGGCAAAGTTTTGTGCAATGCAAATTCGAGGACCCCAACCGAAAGGAAAATAGACAAGCTGACCATTTGTTGCCTTGGAAACTCCTTCACTAAATCTCCCTGGATTAAATTCCTTTGCATCTGAACCCCATATTTTCTCATCAGTATGCAGCATTATGACTGGCAAAGTGATTAGGGTTTCAGCTGGTACAGAGAAATGCCCTAACTTAGTTTCTTCATGAATTATTCTCCGAATCATTACTGCAACTGGATACAACCTTAGCACCTCATGAAAAATCATAACAACCTGCAAAAAAATAAGAAATTAATTAATTTTCATATATTTAAAAAAGACTGCACTTGGACCAATAATCTATTAATGAGACAAAGAATTAGACAGAAATTTGAGATCAGGTTTGTTGTTTCCAAAATCTTTTAGGTAAAGTACTTACAACTTTTAGGTGATTTAAACCCTCAAGATCAGGTTTGTTGTTTCCAAAAATCTGCAGAACCTCAGCTCTAGCACGGTCTTGCCAATCGGTATGTTTGCCGAGTAAAATCATGGTCCATACAAGCAAAGCAGCAGTGGTTTCTTGTCCAGCAAAATAGAATAGCTTGCATTCTTCGATTACCTCTCGAAAGCTCATTCCGAATTTCTTGCTTCCTTGTTCTTCAATCTCCTTGAAGTTTGATTCTAGTAAAATCCCCAATAAGTCATCACCAATAGGTTCTCCTTCTTGCATTGCCTTCACTCTATTATTAATTATATTTAACACTGATGAATGAGCTTCTTTAGCTATTGCTTTAATTCTTCTGTTCCTTTTTGTTGGCAAATATCTGTTAGGAGATTCGAGCGTATAACATAAGAAATCTTTTTTTTCTTATGCAAAAGAGCAGAGGCAGACCAAGTATTAAACATTTTTTAGGAGCCAAAATGCACTTTCTCCCACCATTTTTTTACCATACATAGTCTTTTCCAAAAGATATTAGTTGTAGGTCCGCCCCTACATAAGGGGACGTGAATCGAATCCAGAAGCTATGGTAAAGAGTGCATAAAATTATTAATTAAAAAGAAAACGTTACCTAGTTCCGGGAATGAAATTTGAACGCGAACCCTGGAAGATCAACACTGATAGGTCCTTTTGAAGTTCAAATATTCTTCTCCCTTCCTCATAATTGCTACCAAATGCTGTTCTTGAAATCGCATCACTCGTAAGAGTTTGAAGAAATGGCCAAACATCTAGTTCACATGAGCCCTCTGATGGCACAATCTTTTCCCATTTGCTTAACATCTCATGACAACTTAAATCACAAACCTACATACTCCCTACATTCCTAAATATAAGACTTTCAGTACAAGTAGCAAAAATTAAGGAACCAAATATTAAAATATTATTTTAAACAAAATATCAATATTATTATCTTAAATAGAATTAGTGACATTTGTTCTATTTAAGATAATAATATTAGTATTTTGATTAACAAAACACCTTGGATTTGCCTCTTTAATTTTCTCTATTTATCCTGAAACTCTTATATGTTGGAATGGTACTATAATAGTCCAAATGCTTTAAATTATGAATGTAGGTAGAAATTAATTACCTTCAATTTCTCCATATGAAAAGCATGATTAAGAAGTCTTCTGTGCTTAGTCCATTTATCTGTGTCATAGCTTTGAAGCCCTTTTGCTAGTAGCTTACCTACAGAACTAGGATTTTTTTGAAATACATAATTTTTCATAAACACCTCACCTATAAGTTTTGGATCCAAAATAATCACGGAAGGTGTTGGACCATCCCACATAAAGCAATAGTTCCCTGCAATTGAAATAAAAAATAATGTTATATATGATAAAATTCCTATAACCTAAGAAAAGAAAAGGTGTATCCTAGACTTGCTTTATAATGGTCTTACAAAAGGAGCAGTGGTTCCCTGAAGGTGTTACTAATCTAATAGGAATTAATTGTTTCCCAATTTTATAGTTACAAATAAAATTACAAGTAGATGAGTATTGTTATTTGCATTTTCCAGTAGTAATTCAGCTCCAATTAATTTATTTTCAGGAGTTGCAAAAAAAAAAAAAAAATATATATATATATATATATGCAATAAATACCATTTTAGAATTTAATAGTAATTATTTGAGAGTTACATAGAAGCTTTATATAAGGAAGAATACAAGTACATTTGTCCAATTAGAAATTCATAGGGAGAGTGATATAAAATATACATAAATAATTTTTATTTTTCTCTTTTTGTCAGTAAACTTTCAATATAGCCCTTTCTATACATAAACTATTTTTAAACTATTGCTTTTGTCAAATAAGTGTAAAATTAGTGATTTCCAAGTCATTTTTGAACGCGTGTTCTGTATATGTTTGTCAATCTTAATGACATTTTTGTCAATTTAATTTCTTAACACTGGAGATATGTACAGAACGAATGATTAAAAGTGTCAAGAAACCACCAATTTCACACTAATTTAACAAAAGCAGTAGTTCGAAAATTATTTATATACACAATAGATCAAATAAAAATTTACTAGCAAAAAGAGAAAAAGAAAAAATTATTTATCCGTATATAAAGAGCTTTTTTCTAATTTTTTTCAACACGTGCATTCTCACGTAGATTACTATAAATAAAGAAATCCAACACAGAAATTAGATGATATTAAAATTCTTGTATAAATAAAAATATAAGGAAAAAAGAGCCCACAAGAAAAGGAAGCGATGGCCAAGGGAAAAAGGGCTAGAAATCGTCTATCCTCATACATGTTCTCATACATACATTCACCATTCAAAATTGATTGTGTATATTTCTTTCAATTTTATATATATGTGGTGAATTGTAATTGTTTGGGAAAATACGTGGTTTATAATGTGTACATTTTTCTAATTTTATATACATGTGGTGAATTGTGATTGGTTGGAAATATGAATGGGAACATGTATGGGTACAAACATTTTTTGCCTGGAAAAAGATAGGTACTCGAGTTAAGTTTCATTGACAAATTCAAATCTATCCCCATATAAAAAAAAACCATACATGTATTAAAAAAATTTAATCTAAAATGTACCATAAGTTTTGATAGTTTTGTAGAGGAAGGGGATGACTCTTGGGATGATATCATCTTCAAATTTGATTGGCCTAGTTTTTGCTTGGACATCCATTTGTGACATCTCTTCAACATCTCCATGCAACAACTTATACGAGTTTCCACCGATCCCTTGCTCCCTAAGCCTCTTTTCGATCTTTTTTGGTTTAAACCATACCCAATTCAAAGTGTTCCAAGCCCAAGCCAAAAGAAAAAGAGCAGCAGATAATGCAATCAAGCTAAAGAAAATATGCATTTTTTTTTATGGACTAAAGCAATGAGACTCTTTAATTTATAGGGAATTTTTTTATTTTATTTGGTACAATGAATTCTATCCGTTTTTGCATAAGAGGTAGAATTGTCTAGATTGATATACATTCAAATCTTTTTCCATTGTTACATTGAATATATAGAAGATTAATTGTTATATAGAAGATTAATAGTCTTAGTTTTGATGGTTTATTGTGGTGGAAATTTTTTATATGGACCAGATTCACATGAATCTTATGGTGCAGAATTAGTCACGTCATTACGTAATTGTCTCTTCTAATTTTGTAATGATATTACCAGTTCTAAACCATATGATCCAATGAATCTGGTCCATATCTGAGCTGTCATCTTGGGTTGTTGCTCAGGAAAAAAAAAAAACAATGATAGTCACCGTGACCAGACACCTCGTTAAGTAACGTTCCAAATTTTGTATTTATATATAAACGAATGAGGTTGTTCAATAATCAATCGAAGTAATAACTTAAATCATTTAAAACCATGACCCATGTCATTAGTGGCGGAGCCAGAAATTTTTCTTTGGGGGGCCAAAATAAATTCATAAAAGCATATAAATATTGGCGGAGCCAAAAAAAAATTTTGATGAAATCTTATACACTAGAGTTATACACATTTTGTTCACCCTTTTCACTCTACTGGGGGCATAATTAACATTGACAAAATAAATTCATAAAAGCATATAAACATTGGCGGAGACAAAACTTTTTTTTTTTTATGAAATCTTATAGATTAGAGTTATACACATTTTGTTCACCCTTTTCACTCTACTGATTAGTGAAAAAGGTCTGAGAGAGAAAAAGGTCACGTCTATAATTGTTTGGGTAATAATGGGTCTTGGTGGGTCTACTAGGTTTTAGTGGGTCTTTTGAATCCATTATTGGTTACTTTAATAATCTATGAGTCCAAATCTAATTAGATTTGGGTATCAAAAAATATATTTTCATGTACTTTGTAAAATGTCCGATATTTTTTTAAAAAAAAATCTATCTTATTCTGAACAGTTGGATATATATATATATATATATATATATATATATATATATATAAAAAATTAAAAAATTCTTGGGGGCCATTTAAAAAAAAAATCTCTCTTATTCTAAAATTCTTGCGACCACAAAATTAATTAATAAAACAACGTCATTTTTTGTTGTCAGTGACTCTTAATTGCCAGAATTTGAAACGCTGTCGTTTTTGTGTATTTTACAAATTTTAAATACATAATCGTAAATATTACAAAATTATAAAAAAACAAACAGACATTTTATTCTGAAATTAATTTAATTAACAAAAAAATAGAACATATGTTTGATTGCTTTTTACACATTTTAAAATAAAGCAATCAAACTAGAAAAAATACACTGAAATAACAAAAACTAAAACTAAAAAAATATATACATTGGAAGGGATCTAAATATCCATTCCCCGTTCATGCAAATATAGTCAAGATGCTTTCTCAATTCGGTTGAATAAAAGTCAGCAGCTTAAAATGGATGGTCGGGGAATAAAATTTTGTACTTTCCTCCACCCGGTCTCCCCCGAACTATGTTATGCCACCATCCGTCTTTAATATATGCATCCACATGTGCCTCTATTGTGAATATAAGCACGGGTATTAAAGGATGAAGCAGCATGTAAGAAACATCCATTCAACAACCTCCCCGAAGAGGCTCGCTGAGACCGTCTTCCAAAAGTGTATAAAAAACAACAACAGATCGAACACCTCGCCGATTGAATATAATCTACTGCTTGGTAGTACGGTCCCCATTAAAAATCACTTCGACATTTTAAAATTTTCTAAACTTTGTAATATGCATAATTTCACCATTTTTTGAGTTGGAGATATTTGATGTAGAAGATTAAAATTGGAGAATAAGTAAAAATGGTAAAAATATGAGAAGAACGAACAAGATTATATAATGTCCAATCGGTCACAAAGTTGTCGCTAGTTTCGACATTTTCAAATTTTCTAAACTCTGGAATACGCATAATTTCGATCATTTTTTGAGTTGGAGAGATTTGATGTAGAAGATTAAAATTGGAGAAGAAGCAAGAATGGTAAAAATATGAGAAGTACAGACACGATTATATCGGTCACAAAGTGGTCGCAAGTTGTGACTGTTTTGCGACCACGTTCGGAGACGTTTCAATAATCCATGTCTGTCAAAACGGTGTCTCGGACAGGACGTTTTTCCTATTCCCATAAAATATTGTGCGACCGTTGTCCAATTTTCAAAGAATTCAAATAAAACAAATATGTTTGTGGTGTCGCAACTTGCGACCATATTCAAAGAGACGTTTCGATAACCAATGTCAGTCAAAACGGCGTCTCGAAAATGATGTTTTTTTTTTTCAATTCTCACAAAAAATGTTGGCGACATCATTCAAAAAGACTCTTCGATAACCCCTTTCAATCAAAACTCTCCTCAGAAATGGCGCTTTTCAATTCTCGCAAAAAAAGTGGCGACCGCTTTGGGACCACTCAAACGCCGCAAACCTAGTATATATAAACTGTTGCATTCATATTCTTCCTCACCACGTTCATTTTCTCTGCTTCTTCCAACCCTAAATTCCCTAACAGAAATTCATCAAAATGAATCCCTACGAACGAACACCATCTCTGTCATGGTCATCTCCTTCACGGGCATCTCCGTCGCGTGAATATCCGCCAACGACATCCAATCCCACAACACCATTGTCTTCTCAGTCGTCTCCACCAATTCCCTACTCACCAATACCATATTTTTCATCTTAATCTCCCTCTCTCTCTACCAGATCTCCATTTTCCTCCCATATTTTTGTCGTCGGCTCTATTGTCGTCGTCGCCCCTATTTTCTCTGCTACACCTCTTGTCTCCGCTACCCCTCATGCCGATGTCACCGCTGCCCCCTGTCGCCGTCGCCCCTGCTGCCGCTGCCCATCCCGGTCCCTCAGGTCGGTGTCCGTTTTTTGACACGGGCACATGTCAGAAAAGGTCAATTTTGACCGAGAGGACGGGCAAATCCAAGCCGCCATTGTCGATCTCTCTCCTGGCCTGAGAGATTTTGGTGGTAAGTATATATTAATTTCAACTTTTAAAATGTTAATTAATTTTAATTTGTTAAACTATTGTAGACATCATTTTCTCTTCTCCTTTATGTTTAAAATTCCTCATAGATTCGTTTGAGTCTTGGATCGATTACTTTGTTGGGCTATTGTCAAGCACCCTACAAAGTGCCTTTTACTGGGGTGGTTCACATTGTTGAAACCCAACAACCTACTCTCTCTAACATGGAGAATATTAAAAGCGATCATGGAGGTCAGTCTCATATGGTTACTCAATGAGTGTTAAAATTATTAGTTGGAATTGTCGAGGCGCGGCATGAACAGAGTTCTTTCACAACTTGAGCGATTTGTTGAAAAGACTCCGTCTGGAGATCCTTGTGCTACTAGAACCCAAAGTATCTAGCTCAAGGTCCCAACTTGTTCTCAGGAATTTTTTGTTTACAAATCTGGTTACTGTAAAGGCAAGGGGCTTTTCAGGAGACATTTGGTGTTTTTGGGACAACACAATAATTAGTTTGGATGTACTTTATTATACAAGGTATGTGTTCAATTTTTTTTGTCTAGAGCAGATAAGGTTAATTGGATTTTATCCTTGGTGTATGCCTCACCTACAATCTCGGTTAGAAAGAGATTTTGGGAATACCTTGGGAAGTTCAGCTCCTTTATCAAATCTCTGTGACTCGTGATAGGATATTTTAACCAAGTTTTATGTGAGAATGACAAACAAGGTTGAAGCTATAGGTGGAAAAATCAAGTAGGGAGAGTCTGGGATATTTTGGACCGGTGTGGGTTAATGGATATGGGATTCCAGGGACAGCTTTTACATAGAATAATGGTCGGGACGAGGGAAGAACTATCCTGGAGAGCATTGACTAAGTAAGGGGGAACATTAGTTGGCAACAAACGAGAAGAGCCACAGAGGTACATCACTTACCAAAAACTCATTCTGATCATCATCCCCTTTTGATTATATGTGACAAAAATGAGCGTTGTTTTATTCCCCCTAAAGTTTGTCTTTTTCAAGTTGCTTGGATACAACATGAAGGGTTTGAAGATTTTTTGAAGTGGTGTAGAAACCTCATCCAGATGGGCTACATCCCACTTTTATGAATTGTATGGAGAAATGTAGATGGTGGGGTAGAGAGGTCTTTGGCAGTGTGGCTATGAGAAAGAAGCGATGTCTCGCTAGACTATGAGGCATCCAAAAAAGAATGGGGTTAATAGCTATCTTCTGATATTAGAAAATGGATTAATTAAAGAGTTTAATAATATATTGCTACAAGAAGAGTTGTCGTGGCTCCAGAAATCTCATGTTCAATGGTGGATTGATGGGGGGAAATAATACTAAGTTTTTCATACAATAGCGGAAATTAAGAGTTAGGGAAGCAGGATATTTCGACTAAGGAATAGAGCAAGGGAATGGATAGAGTATCAGAAGAACCTTAAGGAGTTGGCCAAAACATATTATATGGAGCTCTATACTGCAGAGCATGTCATCTCATCGGGGTTAGAGGAGTTTTACTTCCCTACTCCGAGGCATTCGGATAGGAGAATGCTGAACATACAAGTTTCGACTAGTGAGGTCGAGTAAGCAATGAAACAAATGGGTGCTTTCAAGGCTCCAGGACCAGACAATCTCCCTCCAATTTTCTTTCAAAAGTTCTGGAATATTGTGTGAGGTGATGTGATTAAGTTCTTAAATGAGGCTTTCTCGATTGGATGTTTTCCCGCTTATATGAATGAAACCTTGATTACCCTGATCCCCAAACAGGGCGGCCAAAATTCATTTCACAATTTTTCCCTATTGCTTTATGTAATGTGGCAGTTAAGTGTATTACCAGGGTCATAACTAATCGTTTAAAGCCTTTGGTGGGGCGACTAGTCGGGTAAAACCAATGTAGTTTCATTCCAGGTCGCCAAGAAGTCGACAACATTGTTATTGTGCAGGAAGTGATTCACAACATGAGAAAGAAAACATGCAAGAAAGGGTATATAACGGTGAAAATTGATATTGAGAAACTATATGACCGCATTTGTTGTTGTTTTCTGAAGGAGGTACTACATAAAGTTAGGTTCAACTCGGAGCTGCAAGTTGTAATCATGTTTTGCATTTCATCTGCTACTCTATCGGTACTCTGGAACGGGGGAAAATTGGAGTGGTTTTCGCCACAACGGGGTTTGAGGCAAGAAGAATGTCTCATTTGTTTGGAGAAGTCTCCTCCATGTTAGAAATATTTTGCAAGAAGGAATTGATTGTGGGCCACTTGATCCGGTGAATATGCAACTGACTGATGCACAAACATTAAAGTGAAAGTGTAACTATACGACAGAGTTTGCATAGAAGCATATTTATAAAGAGATATTTTGGCATCCTCAGGGGAGTGAGGCAGATAAATGAAGGAATATCTGGCAAGTTAAAGGTCCCCAAAAGATATAACTTCCTACTATGACGGGTATGGCATGATCGACTCCCAACTAGGGGCTTGTTATTCAATATGTACTGTATGAATGGTCCCTTCTGTGATTTTTGCAACACTAGTGTAGACACATCTCTGCACTCAATTCGAGATTGTATATGGCTGCAGGAGGTTTGGAAAACAATTCTGATGACTCAAGATAATAGTTTCTTTTGGACTGGTTCCTCACCCAAGGTATGGTTAGACAATTGCTTAGATAGCTCAGGGGAGTTTACACGTGGCATGTTTAGGGACGTGGAGTGAAAATAATTATTTCGAGAAACTATTGCATCAGTTTATTATTGGAGGAACAAAAGACTGCATAGTGAAGACATGTCTATTCCTGATCCGAAATCACTTGCCTATGTGATTCAGGTTAGGAGCCTGGAGTGGATGAAATCAGGGAGAGATAGGAAACTCACGCTCCAAGATTTATGTACATATAATATTGAGATTGACTAGTGTAGGAGCTTGTTTGTCTTTCTATGTTTTAGCCTTTTTTTTATATCCGAATTTCTGATTCATATTAAAGTAATATACGATCCCTTTCTTCTAAAATATATATATATATATATATATATATATATATATATATATATATATATATATATATATATATATATATATATAAAACCACTTTCATTATTGCAAAAGGGTTAAATAAATACAAGTGATTATATTGTTTTGGCCCAGAGAAGAAATGGCCGATAGAAGAAAACTGAATTTGAAAAAACAAAAAATAAAAAGATCCAGAGAAGAAAATGGCCCAAAGAAGAAAAAGGAATTTGAAAAAAAAAAATTAAAAAAGCCCAACTCAGCCGTTGGAATACTGTCCCAACGGGACAATTACTCTGGGCTATCAATCTCTAACGGTCACTTGATCTGAGCCATCCATTTAAAAAAAATTAAAATTATAAAAAACATTGTTGAACCGGCAAGTCAGAACCGCTTGTCCGAGTCTAATTCGGGTCTGGCAGGGTCCGATTTCAGGTGCTGGACCCGGATCCGGTTCCATTTTGGGCATCTCTAGGGAGTACTGATTCAAGCATCATTAACAGTATATGAAAAATTAATATTCAAAACTTAGCAAAATTAATATTCAAAGTTTTCTTGGTTTTTTAAAGCACACCGTAAGTATTGATGATTTTGTGTATGAAGGACACGACTCTGGGGCAAATATCATGTGTGAAAGGAATTGGGTTGGCTCTTGCTTGGCATCCATCTGGGCCATTTCTTTAATGTCTCGAAACAATATTCTATAGGAATTTCCATTGAGACCTTGTTTTATCAGCAATTTCTCCTTCTTTGGATTGAACCATATGGAGTTCAAGATTCTCCATGTACATATCACAAAATAAACAGCACTAGCAACTCCAATCAAGCTGTAGATATTCATTTTGGAAAATGATTTACTCCTAGAATTTTGGGGATAGAAACCCTAAACCCCCAAATTGTGGGTGTTAAATGACTATCTTACCCCCTGCTGGTATAAGGGATTCACCCAACTATAAGGGCAAAAAGGTCCGAAAAACTATTTTAGTCAATCTTTTAGCTAATAATTCTAGTAGCCTAGTAAGGTCCATTCATCTTTTGGGTCTTGAGATTTTTAGATTCTTCTAAAGTACTTTTAAGAAGGAGAAATGGATGAGGAGCAAAGCAAATGAAACACACAAATTAGAGTGAAAATTACAAGTTTTGTTCTTTCATCTCTTCTTCTTGATTCTGCCTTTTGATGTTTCCTTCAGTTTTCATTCATGAAAAATTCTGATATGTATCATGTTCCAATAGACAATGAGAAAATTCAATCAATTAGTATTTTCTATTCTATTAGATTAGTATTAGTTAGTGATCCCGGCTTAGGTAGTCCCTTCTTCCGTGATGAACCGTTGGCACCCGTCCTATATTTTGTCTCTGTGGACCGAGGAGAAAAGGGGCTCGGCGGGAAGAGGAGTGTGCCATGAGAGAAGCAAGGAGGTCAACCTCTTTCAAATAGGACTGTCATTGTGGGACTGACCCCAGCGTCCCCTCACATGAACTGGGTGGGGTCTACCGGCAGATGTGGGTTCCACTCAATTCATTTGAGATGATGTGTGGTCAATCCCGCAAGGAGGGTTCTAGGATTGAGTGACCCTAGGCAAGGTGGTCCTAATTGTTTCTAGAATTTGATGTGAATAAATTATAACCACATGATTTCCAATCCGATTCCTATATAGAACACGTGATTTTCAGTATATACGAAACAACGATCTAGCCATTAATTCAAATTTCTTTTTTTCGACAACTGGATTTAAAATATGCTAAAAAGGGGAAAATTGTAATTTGGCAAAAAAAGGATCTGAAAAGTCCCACATTTTCCATTTCTCTTCCTTCATCTTCTACAAAACTCTCTTTCTTCCTCACCCTTCTGCTACCATACTTGTTCATTTTCTTGTTCTTCTTCATCTTGTGCACTCATACTCAAATCCAACCACATTATAAAAAGTATCTAAACCAAGATCTCAAGGACCTTCTAAGAAAAGTGGGAATTTTGAAATTATCTACACAACAGAGAAAATAATAGTCATTCACAAAGATTTAATGGCTAATAAAGAGATAAATAAGGAAAGATTACAGCTTTTGAAGAAATTTGGTGTTCATACTAATAGAATAGATGTTCATACCAATTGAAAAAGTTTACATTACCAAAAAAAACTAATTGTTCATACAATTAAAACAAGTGTTCATACACTTAGAAAAGTTCGTTGCTGGTCATAACAAAAAAAATAGATGTTCATGCCTAAAGTACAGATGTTCACATTCATAGAACAGTGTTTAAACTCATAGAATAGGTGTTCATACTAAAAAGAACAATTGTTCACAATCATATAACAGATGTTCACAATTAAAGAACATGTGTTCGCACTCGTAGAACAGATGTTCATACTCATAGAATAAGTGTTCATACCAATTGAAAAAGTTTACATTATCAAAAAAAAAAAAAAAAATCAATTGTTCATACAATTAAAACAAGTGTTCATACACTTAGAAAAGTTTGTTGATGATCATAACAAAAAAAAATAGGTGCTCATACTCAAAGTACAAGTGTTCACATTCATAGAACTTTTTTTAAACTCATAGAACAGGTGTTCATATTAAAAAGAACAGTTGTTCATAATCATATAACAGGTGTTCACACTCATAGAACAGGTGTTCATACTTATAGAACATGTGCTCATACCAATTGTAAAAGTTTACATTACCCAAAAATTGTTCATACAATTAGAACAAGTGTTCATACCTTCGAACAAGAGCTCATTCCAAAGTACAAGTGTTCACATTCATAGAACAGGTGTTCTTACTAAAAAGAACAGATGTTCATACCAATTGAATAAGTTTACATTGCCAAAAACAACTGTCACATACAATTAAAACAAGTTTACATATACTTAGAAAAGTTCATTGATGACCATAGAGATTGTACATTAAAATAATAGTCTAATGCTTAAAATGTTCAACCCAACCAACAACCACATTTACTCTGTCTAATGCTCAAAATGTGAGATGAATGTTGTTTTCATCTAGTTAGGAATGGCCTTTTGCCTCTTTTACTCGCTGCCTAATATGCTTGGTCATTGCCTACTGCCTTTTTAACTCAACAACCCCCTTTAGCCTCCTCTTTGATCTGTTTGGATCTCTCTTCTTCTTTAGTTGTAGCTGGGATGGATCTCCATTTTCACCATCAAGGAGTTTAATATCTGAATACAAAAAGATATAAACAACTATCCATAGAACTTAATGTATGAATACAAAAGGGTTACCCTTCTTGCTGGATACATAGAACATGTATTGCGGGATGTGAGAACAGCTATTCCGTTAAGTATGAATAATTATTAATTCATGAGGATATGAACAACTATCAATGTTTGGCTGAATTTCTATTCACTCACCCCACAATAGGTATTCATGTATCATGTTCCACTAAGGTATGTAAGTTTCACTAACTTTTGAATCCAACCATTAGTATGAATTATTGATAGTATTAATTATTGAGGATACTATGGTCACTCTCTTTTAGTAAAATTACTCATCTTAATTATGGTAAAAGTCAAATATGGACATTTAAGTTAGGATAGAAGGAATATATAATTTGTATAAGATTCATAAGCTTCATAAGTCTTATGATTATGGCCAAATGGTTTATTTAGTCCTGAAATAATTTTCGCTTGGCAAGATTGGTCTCTAATTATTGTTTTCATCTTTTTAGATCATCAATCAATTTACGGGGAAAAAAAAGGTAATTCCGTCAAATTTTTGAAAAATTGAACGTTATTCAATAATTAGTGATTAAGTGAACACATCTTTCTTAAAAATCAACAATCTACAAGACCATGGGCATATCAACTGTTTAGTAGATTGTCTCGGAAAGAAAGATGTAGAAAATTGAGAAAGGGCCCCGAACAAGTCCGGGTTTAGAGAATAGGGACCTACAAAGCTGCAAACGATCACTAGGGATCTTGTCTTCCACCCGTAAATTAATTGAGGATTTAAAAAGCTGCAAATAATCATTAGGGACCAATCTTGCTAAGCGAAAATTGTTTCAGGACTAAATATACCAATTGGCCTATTATTATTTATTAAACTTTTTTGTTGAATAAATTGTGTATTTTTCGTTTTGCTAATTTATAAATAAATGGGGTAACTTTATTGTTTTAGGCTTTTAGCTATATAGATCCTAAAATTTATCATTTATAGTCTTAATTTTACCATTTTATCAAATTGTACTAGTCAAGATGGGAGCCCTGGTGTTATGTTAAAATTGGTAAGTTTTAGTAATTAAATAATAATATTTTTTTTAGTAAGTAACTAATTAATTAATGAAAATTACCATTTATATTATAAAACTTAGCATTTTATAAAATGGTAATATTGGAGTTGAAAATGATAATAATTTCACTAAAACTACTAAGAATTAGCCAAGGTTTTGAAACCCGGACCGGGCATCGACCCGGAAAAGTTATTGGGTCACGGGTCACTGGTCCGACCGGTGGTCAGACCGTCATCGACCCGGTGACGTCATAAATATTAAAATATATATAATATATACTTATTAATAAAAAATAAAGTTAATGTAAGTATATATAGTAGAATTTAAGGACTAATGTAATAAAAAAAAAATTATACACTTCTAGACAAAGTAAATAGTTTAGGATTTGTTTGAAATATAATTGTTTTATAGAAATTTATGTGCTAATATTTTAATTGCACTTTAGTCCTAAGTATATATAGTCCCATAATAGCACTCTAACCCTAAAATTTATTATCATCATCCTTGATACATTTTACCATACCAATGTCTCTTGTCCTTTTCTCTCTTATCGTAATCGGGGATGTAATTGTAATTCACGTAAATGAGTAATTTAATTAGATGGGGAATTGGAATTGGGATTAATTAATAATTTTATTTGTATTAGGAAGGTTAACATAATGTAAATAAAATATATAGAATCACATTAAATATAAAAGGAATAAAATAGAAAATAGATAATAAAGTAAAAGGAAGGAATAGTAACAGTTTCGTGGGAGGGAAAAAAAAGAGAGACAAAAAATAAAAAGGAAATAGAAAAGACAATGACCAATCGTGGGTCTAGGCAGTCACTCTCGGAAATCGTGCGTAAAGAAGAAAAAGGTAATGGTTGTGACCCGGAAACCGTTCCGGTTTTCGGGTCGAACGGTCGGACCGGCCGGGTCAAACGGGTCAGTAAAATTAGAGCGATTTTTGACGTGTACGGATTTTGTCACCTAACCGGACCGTTCGGAGGTCCAGTCGCCGGCCGATCCGGTCCGGGTTTCAAAACCATGGAATTAGCAATTGATGAGTATATATGATGGGAAGTTTCGGATTCGATGCTCACTAGGTGTATGCCCATCCCTTCCACCATCCTCAAGAAAAAAAATTAAAAAAAAAAGGGGAAAAACTCGGCTAGCATAATTTTTTACTTGTTAAACTTCCACTAATCTTATACACAAAAAGACGATACCCACATCCCAAGAGCTCTCACCTTCTGATCCGACATTAATTGTGGAGGATGTTAATTAAGGTGACCAATCAGCTCGACTAGTGGAAGGCCTTGTCTTAACCCACCGCAAGAAGCCACTCCCACGTTGAAAGGTTGAAACTTTCACACTGCGGCTGTCAAGATTTAAACTTGCGCCCTTATACACAATTTGCCACCCCAAACCAATTGGGCTACCCTTCCACCAATCTTTAAATCACAATCAAGTGATCTCATAGTACATTTTATGGGGAAGGAAACAAAAACAATCTACTTGGGCAAAAATAACCCAAGATAAGCTAGGACATCAGGTCCAGCAAGTAGTAACAATATCTTTATGCCATTTGACACAGAGAAACATATATCTGCCAAGAATTGCTGGAAGAGAAGTGATAAAAACATATATTAACATAATAACAATTGACAATCATTCACAATTTCACATATTAGTAATTACCTGCTGAAACGAAAGACGTTCATTAACATAGTGACTATTGAAGTAAAAGAATACAGTGTCAAGGAGGCCGTATCCCAGTGGGGCAAGCCTCTATCCGTGACCAAGAGGACCCGGGTTCGATCCCCTCCCCTACGTGGGGTAATAAAAATTATCCTCCTCTGGTGAGGGAGAATTTAAGGTTACTGACAAAAAAAATTAAAAAAAAAAGAGTAAAAGAATACAGTGACAAGAGATATAAAAGTTCATATAGTACGCGTCTTACGAGCAGGGACAAAGACAGGACTTTTAGGTTTGGTAGCGAAAAACTGTAATAGTATACCGAACTACATATAAAACGTACGTCCAGGAGGAATCAATTATGTATCAGGTCTTATTCAGCCGGGGTTAAGATGGCGGCCCATCTGCTGTGTAAGGTTATCTAAATTAGTTCTGATCCACCAAGGTTTATTGAGATCTTCCAAACTACCGCTATCATTCGTCTTAGAAGCGAGATCTCTCCTCTCTGATTGAATCTCCGACACTGAAACAGGAGTCTCCGTTAAGAACTGTTGCCAGAAAACATCATTATCAGCAGCGGGAGCAGATGCAGGCATGGTGTCCTCAACTCTGTCCTTCGAAACATCAGAATCCACAAAGTTTGAAGGACTTGTATTCATATCGATTCCTGAAGATTTCGGTCCACGATCTAGACTATCGACATGATCAGACGACACAGCTAACTCAGGAGAAGAACGAAATCCTCTTGATGGCGATGAATGGACAGAATTAGATGAACATTGCTGCAAATTCACATCTGAATCTCCTGGCGATGGAGGCAGGGGAGCGACACCAAAGTCATAAGATTCTTCAACCGAAGCTTGGCAAGTCCGATATGAGAAATTCTCCCAAAAATTTAAGGACGAATCCAACTTGTTCAACATTGGAAGTAATGTACTTGGATTCTCGTCTTTAAAAGTCAGTAGTCGGCTCTCCCCACCGTTGGCCTCATCGTTCAAGTCGTTGGATATTATCAATCTTCTCTTTCTGCTATGACCTTTGGAATGTTGCAAAAGTTGAGCCAAATATGACAATAACTGCTTCTGCCTACGATCTATGTCCTTAAGACGCTGCCCCAACGAGCCAAAATCGGCTCTAAATTCTCGACTCTCCTGTTTATGTCTCTCTAGCTCTGACTGAAGCAAACCGTTATCCCTTTTCAGCCTCTCAATCTCCTCTTCAAATTCCTGTCTCTCTGGATCATTTACCTGAGCTGCAGAACTTCCTTGCCCAGAATGGCTATGAATTGGTTTACGGCGATAAATATTCTTTAATAGGTGTTGCTGTCCCCTTATAAATTCCTCATTTGCAAACTCCCATTGCTCAGGATCAACTTTTCTAAAACCCTATAAAATGCACACAAAAAAAAAAAAAAAATCCAGTTTACAATCTTTCCCAAAGAATCATAAATTATAGAAATAAACAAATTGAAGTTAACAAATAATCAAAGTACTTATAATTTACACTTTTGAGCTTACATAAGTATTGAGTTGTCTGATAAAGCTGGAGAAGTTATTGTGCTTAAAATACTTTGGCAACAAATCTCTAGCAAACTCTGGTGGATTCCAAACGACGAAGCTATGACAACTATGGCTCCAAGAAACAACTGAATTGGTCATAGGGTCCTCTACCATCTCATAAGTCTTGGTAAGAAACGGGGCAGGCGCATTTGATCCGCCATTAGATCCTTCCATACCAAGAAACTCTTCAGATAACTATTTAGCTCAATTTTTAGATCTATCTAAACCTTCTTCCCACACAAATCAATCCTATTTTTTGGATGTTCCTCTCAGTCCAAAGGATTTAAGCACAAAATCTTGCAACCCCAAAAAATTCCACAGCCCAGAAATTAAAAATCAAACTGTAATTGATTGATTAACGAAAAATCAAACAAAAAGGGGGAAATTTTTGCATCAACAAATCCAATTTTCTGAAGAACTCAATTAATAAACAACTTCGTCTTTTTCCTAAGATCACCCAAAAAAAAAAAAAATCACAGTTTTTCCCTCTATAATCAATTCAGCTAATTCCCACAAAGAAACAACCCCACAATAGTAAGCATATCCAACGAAGATTCGAATAATCTACTGAAACAAACAACTTAAAAGAACAAAATCCCACTTAGTCTCTCTCAAAAACAAACCCAAAAGCATACATCAATAAATCAAAACTTGAAAGTGAAGAAATCTAGGAAATTAAAAGTGCAGTTGGAGTTGGGGAGGGAGGAGGAAAAACAAAGAAAACCTTATATATGGAGGATGAAAATTGAGAAATATTGACCAAGTACGTCGTAAGACAAAGAAATACTCAGTGCACAGGAATCTTACTTCCCATGTATTCAGAGTCTTACTTTTTTTTTTATAGGTGTGTGATGTCGCCAGGATATTTTTTTATAAAAAGACTATTTATTATGTTTAAACTTGTAACATGACAGATAATAAATAAATATTTATCATCGTGCTAAGAACCACCTTCTCCAAGTATATCGCCACAATTATCTAAAAAAATAATACTAACATTCAATATAAAGGTTCAATTGAGTCATTTATTTAGAAATTAGACATTTAGTTTGGGAGGACAGATAAAAAACAGATATGAACAAATAATTTGGAACGGAATTAGTTTATGGAGAATTAAACTAGAGAGATTGGACTTTGACTTTCAACAGTAAATGAAGAAAAAGAAGAAGAAAATCTGTTTAATTTAGTGATAGCAATTGATATGATTTGTAGAAAAAATGGTGGAGGCTTTTGAATTGTCAAAGTAATGTATTATTTGAATGAAAGAGGATTGACTGTATATAATTCAAAGAAGATGAGCTGAATATAGACAGACGACTCGGTCATCTGGAATTTATTTTCTTGGCGGACAAGACTGAGAACCTCTCTTTCTTCTGTTTGTTGCCCAATTGGGGAAAGAGACCACCTTGATTTTTTGTCATTAAAGCTTTGTTTGAAAATCAAATATGGTATGAGGAGATCAGTCCGGATATAATGCGGAACACTTTTTTTTTTCTAGTACATACAGAACACTTTAAAATAGATATTCGTTTTAAATCAATTTTAACCGTCAAAATTTTAATCTAACGTACGAGGAAAGTTCCGCACGTTCGAAATTATCCTCGTTCCGCACTGGAACCACAGTCGAGGACGATGCCCCATTGACCGTAGAGGTAAGACCTTTCATTTGACGAATTATATTTAGTGCGGAATGAGTATTTTTTTATTTACGTACAGAGTTGAGAAAATTAACTTTTTCTTTTATGTTTTACAAGAGATGAATACTTATTTTTCTTATTCTTTTTTTTGTGATTTATATACATATTTGATTTGACTAATCTTGTTAGTATTAAATTTTGTAAATTTATAAATTAAGTCGCTCTCTAAAATGGGAAACGATGGCCCCAGTGGAAAAGGCATCACATCCCAGGGATAAGACCTCCATTAAAAAGGTCGCTCTCTAAATGCTTTAACTCTCAACCTTCTCCTGAACAAACCCTGAAGGATAGCTGATATAACCAAGTAAGGTAGAATCACTTAATACATATGCTTTATTCTTGAAATATTTATGAATGGATATTCGTAACTATTTAAAGAATAATTATTCATGAACGTGCGGAAACTAGTTATATCATGATTCGACATATATGAGAAAAATATATACATATTTGTTTTAACCTTGTTCTAGCTCAGAAAGATGCCTACAACTACAATTTTGCCCTTTTTTAGTGGATTTTTCTGATATGAACTAGATTCATATGGACCTTCTGGTTTAGAATTAGTCACATCATCACATAATTGTCTCTCTCCTCATTCTGTAGTGATGTCGTCAATTATGTACCACATGGTCCAATTGGACCTGATCCACATCAAAACTATCCATGGGAGTTGGGTGTTAAGAGATTTTGTAAAGTTTCCATTCCTCTTTTGGGATTAGGGAGTGAGTGTCACGGGTCGTCTTTCGAGGGTCTTAGACGCACCGTGATGCCGAGTGACTTTGGTTCTTAGCCCTAGTCACTCCTGGCTCCTTGAAATAAGCGAAAATGGGACAAACGCTCTTCGATGGCAAACTCGTAAATAAACGCAAAATAAATGGCATGGGACAAATTGCACGAAAATCACTTCATTGATTTGTATGCATGATTACATGAGTTACCAAGACGACGAGGGAGAGGAGTCGTTTGAACGTGATTACAATTGTTTGCTTGCTTGTTTGTTGATTTTTATTCCCCTATAAGAGCTTAAAAGACATTTGCCCAAGTGGCAGGAGTAGACACCAAAATTCCGAGGAGGTGGGAAAACTCCTATACAACAAAATACAAGTTATGTACACAAACTAGCCGTCCTATCCGGTCCTCTAAGATGTCTCTAGGACATACGCCGAGTTATAGAAGTTTTGGGACCGGATGGCACGCAAAAAATGCGCAGCTAGGTCAGCTGTTGGGGAGTTTTCCGCTGCACAGTTGAGGGCGCAACTACAGAAGCGCGATGTGCTGCTCTGGGGCATCTTCGGCATACTGTTGGGGCGCATCTACAGTTCTCGTTGCGCAAGGTTGGGACGCATCACCACCGGTGGTATAGATCCAGATTTCTCCTCCACCTCTTCACAGTTCAGGTTGGGAAGGAATGTTGGTTCTCCCTTTTTAAGGCCCTTTCCCAGTTGGAACACAGAGAGCTTGGGCTTGGCTGATTTCCCAACAATGACGGGCATTACATTCCCGTCGACAATAATCAAATCAGCGTAGGGGAGTACTTGCGCCTTAGTATCCCTCATAAATTGGAGACCCCCAGACGAGTTTGAAGTAATCCATCCGGGCCACAGTGAGGTTCGTGCTTCCCTCAAAAGGGCCCACACTTATCTCAACCGTCTTCGCAATTCCAGCAACCGTTTGTGGAGGTTAGTTTATGGCCTTCACGGTCCGATTACTTTTTTCTAAAGATAGACCCAATCTCTCCATTTTCGAGACGCCTATATAGTTGTGAGTAGCGCCAGAATCCACCATGGCTCGAATAGGCTTTCCGTTGATATGCACATCAACGTACATCAGTCCTTGATCGCTGCTAGATCGAGTGCCTAAAGCTTCATGACCGCCTTGGCTCGTTCTCATGTGAGCTAATGCTCCAGCAGCACCTCCTTCTTCGTAATATGATTCATCAAGTTGCGTCTAGGGCGTATCTGGTCCCCTTTGAAAGCCATTCGCCGCCAGAGGTCCACCCTTGTAGGTTGGGCAACTTCTCAATGGGTGAGGCCCCGAACAGTTGTAGCATGACTGTGACGGTCCGTCCCTCTCGGGCCAGGATTGCCGCGTGCCTCTCGGCACTGGGTTCTATCTTTTACAATACAAAAGGAAGTACAATGAAATCAATACAATACAAAAGAAGAATCCTTATATACAGATTTCTAATCCCAAGCTTTCGCTGCGCACTCTGATACCAAAATCTTCTAATATGGGTTTGTGTCTAGCGTTGACTCAAGTCTCGGTTCACCTCTACACCTTAGAATGTTCTTGTTCCATCTGTGCAATCCTGCAAAAACTAAATCAAAAAATAGAGAAAGGGTGAGCTATAAATAGCTCAATGAGTTCCCTGTGAAGTGAGTGCTAGTGTCTTGAAATTCATTTTATTTCGCAAACATTTTCTTTTGAAGACACGGAGAAACTTTCTTTAATCAGAAATACTTTTCCTTTCCAAAACAATTCATAAATACTTTATTAGGAAATGTTCTCTTTATCTGGAATATTCTTTCTTTAATTCAATTTCAGAAATACCCTTTCTAGAATAAGAAACCATTACGAAATAAGAAGACCATTTCGGATATCAGATTTAAAGTAAAAAGGGCGCATGACCGGCCAAGTCAATAGCCCTTTAGTCAATACCAGCCTTACACCAGACATAGCTATGATTTTCAACCATATACCCCGTCTAGAAGTGAGACATCGGTAGCTGGGGTACCTACCAGTCCGAGTCCACAGACCAAAGCCCTGGAGTTAAACCTCCTAACTGAGGGACATTCAGCCTCTAAATCCAGAAGACGCTGAAGGTACGCAGAGGAGATCAGTCAGCCCGATGCTTTCCCTGCCCCTACTGTTTCCCAACAGGCAAGGGATCCCATTTACATAAATAATAACCAGTAGTCCAAAACCAAAGGTTCGAGATGCTCTCGTACGGGGTGACTAGCCTCCGTACAACGCAAGCCCCCAATGGCTGAACAAAGAAACTTCCATCGAGTAGTATAAATGCCATCAGAATTACAGTACAGTTCAGAGTTGCCATTTATTCACTTTTTAGAGATACTTTCCAGAATTCTATTTAACAAATATTTTAAACTTTCATTTGTAACCATTTCTATAAAAACACATTTAATAAAACAAATTCTCCGGTTTTAAGAGGGAACTCACCTTAGTCTCCTTATTGTGTGTACCTTCGGTCGAATATGTACCTGATTAGCTGACTTTCTTCAAATGCAAAATATATCATAGAAAAGAACTTTCCAAAGATTCACTATTAAGGTTGGAAAACAACTATAAAATTTGGCTCAACTCTAGTGATTATAAAATCATATGGAGTAAATAAGGAAATGGAGAAGGTGAGAGAAAATTGAATGAAAATGAAATCAGGAAATATGAACTATTTATAGAAGAATGGAAGCTGCTGAGCAGCTGCTTCCCTTAAGCAGCTGCAAGTCAAAAGCTGCTGAGTAGTTGCTTTTATAGCAGCTGCGCAGTTCTAATCCATATTTTGAGATTTTTGTACACATGAGGTGCTTGAAAGAAGGGTTTTTACAATGACCCAGCGAATGGTCTCGGTGTATAATTCATCTACGGGGCATCACCTCGATTTTGTCCCCACGAAATAGGGGGAGGGCCTATCTCCTCCACCTCTTGTGGAGTTCGGCCTAAACAGCCTGTAGTTCCTCATCTTAGCCTGGAAGGGAGTCGCCTTCTCCTTGTCCTTCCTCACATCTTGTTGAAAGTCTACTAGACCCCCACCAATATTTATTGCATCGGCCAGATTTTGCACACGCTGGCGAGTGAGCTCATTCTTAGCCCACGGTTTAAGACATTCCATGAAAACAAAGAGCTTGTCCGACTCGGACATGTCAGTAATCTGTAGTAAGCATGCCGAGAAGCTCTTGATGTACTCTCGAATAGTCCCGCCGTGCTTCAGTTCTCTAAGCTTTCACCTAGCTTCATAGACAACGTTTTGGGGAAATAACTGCTTCTTAAGAGCTTCTTTCATCAGTTCCCAAGTGTTTATGGTGACCCACCCAACTTCCATCTTAGCCGATTGGACTCTCCACTATAATTTCACATCGTCCTCCAAGTACATAGCTGTCGTATCCACCTTCATGCTCTCCTCGGTGATACCGACCGTCTTGAAGTACTGCGTGATGTCGAAGAAGAAATTATCTACTTCTTGAGCATCCCTTTGTCCTTTGAAGGCTTTAGGTTACCTCACCTTTAGCTTCGGGGAATACAAAGTTATACAATATGACAATTAATTTATTATAATAAAATACAAAAAAAAAAAACAACAAATATGACTCACTTTCAATATGTGGAATTCCAAGAGAAGCGAGAAATCTTAATCATTCTTAATCATCATCGGTCATTAATTCATCCTCTTCTTCAGAATTGTCATCTCCCGACATAATTTCATCATCGTCATCGTCATCATCTTCATAACCACGGCTCGTACCGGCCACAAGTACAACTTCAATTTCCCCTGACCGGTGTACAAGTTGACCAACTTCAGTAATAGTTGGATCAATGCGACTGGTCTCCTCCTCGCGTACTTCATCCTGATACGGTACCGGAACACCAGGAACGTCAAATAGACGTGGTTTGGAACGACATACAGCCAACCAATCAGCCCTAGATGATGGCTTACTACCCGGATAAGGTGTGTAGTAGACTTGTTGACATTGAGAAGCAAATACAAATGGATCGTAACCCTGGTAGGTTCTTTTCCTATGGATTTCTACAAGTTTATATTGAGGATGCACTCTTAAACCTCGATTTGGAGTAGAATCAAACCAGTCGCATTTGAAAAGAATAATTTTTTGGTCAGGTATTCCAGCAAGTTCAACCTCAATTACTTGTTTCAACTCACCGTAATAATCTCCTTTAACCCATACCCCGCTGTTTGTCGTTCATTTTCCATCGCTGTGGGCTTTGGTGTGAAATCTATAACCGTTAACAAAGTAACCGGTGTATGACATCACTCTCCTTGACGGGCCCCAAGACAGTTTTTTCAACAAAATTTCGAATCTTCTCGAAGGCTATGTATCTCGTTGAGCAATAAAAGTTAAATTATTTTAATTATGCATTCTTATTACAAGTACATTTCTACACAATACCAACTTACATGAGTTCCAAACCATTTGGAAAAATCATTATAAACCCGACTTTGAAGTTCTTCCTCCGTTATCTGCGGGGTTTGTTCATTTACTTGACTAACAAATTTCCTGAGTTACAAATTAAATGACAATATTATTATTTGGCCACTTTTAATTATATAACAAAAATGAAGCAAATAGATAAGTTTACTTACTGAAGATATGGTTCGACCTCTTCACAATTCATTAGGATATAATTCATTGCTATTTTATAATCTTTATCAGTTAATAAAATCCTTTCTTTTTTCCAAATGATCTTCCGGGTAAGTTGCAAATTGATAATACATCTGGTCCGCTAATCTCGTCTTCACCATCATTTCGCCCAATGGTTGTAACTCTCGTTTTCACGTGGGGTTTGAAATAATAGCTAAAAAACGTAGCAGCTTCTTCGACCAAGTATGCATTGCAAATTGACCCCTCAACTCTAGCCTTGTTCTTTATCTTCTTTTTCAGATGGTGCAAGTATCTAATTAAAACATATGTAGTTAATCACATTGTAAATACGTACATGAAAAATATAATACAAAGATGAGATAACTTAAGACAATGGCTGTTACCTCTCGAATGGGTACATCCACCTAAACTGTACCGGGCCACCAACCTTGAATCGGCAAGTGTTCCATCACATCAAAAAATCCCGGAGGAAATATTCTGTCAAAAAAATTGTCAATAGGATATTACATTAAATAACTAATATCAAAAAAGGAAAAACGGTAATTAAATACTTACAGACAACTCTCTAGAATCTACATCAACCCATTCGCCTTTCTTTGGCCCGAGATGGTGTTGATGAACATGATCGTAACTGGCCGAGAATGGGACTGCATGTCCGGCCTCCTTTTCCTGCTAAACAAATTCATTAAATACGAACAAAAAACACATACAATATAAGAATACGTAAATTAATAAAGATCCCGTACCAGTCTCATGTGGTGCTCAATGTGGCTGAGCGAACCTCCCGTGTGCTTCATCGGGCCTTTTCCACCCCTCTATTCTTTCCGATTTTTTGCTGCTTGTGCCGACTTGGCTTTAAATTCTAGAGTCTTCCCAAGTACTCTTCAAGTCGCGCCCTAATCCGTCTCGAAAAACCCATTTCGGTTTCTTATTTTTTTTCGAGCTGTCGCTCATAATGCCGCTTAGTCTCCTCGTCAGTATGGTACGCCAACCTGTCTTGACGCCATCATCATGCTCAGGAGCCCAGCGATACTTTTTATGCAATTTGAAATAATGTTAGATAACTAAATTCGAATACTTCTAAATTTAAAGACTTCTAAATCAAAAAGACTTCTAAATTCAAACTTATTTTCTAATTTACTTACCTAGAACTCGTCCCCACCACAATTTTTCTTCTTCCCTGGGAACATCCTTGATGGTGCTATATGCCCCTTGAAACGATCTTGAAAAATTGAAGTAATTATGTGCGAACAAATTTGGATGCCAACTCGAAACTATAATAGCAAACAAAAAAATTTGATTAGTTACTATAATGACGACAAGTAGTATAATTAGCTTAAAGGAAATAAATTAGTTACTTACGTGCTGAGGGTAAGGTCGCAGGGAGAATACGCGTATCTCATCGAGATGCAACTCCGCCAGAATCGGGACTCGCCTATGGGGACGAGTCGATCGGGTGAGTCGCCGATCCTCGCTACGGCGTAGACTCGGTCGCGTGTACTCGCCGCAAACGCATCCCGAGATGTATGTGCATCATCGACTCGTGATGGAGGTGTCGTAACGGGCACGGGAGCAAATCGCGGTGTCTCCACCAAATCTGGTGATGAACCAGGCTGGGAGGTGGAGGCCGGAGCAGACGTGGCTGGCGAACCAAATGGTAAGGCTACTCGTATACCTTTCCTTGGCGGCATCTCTGAAATACACGGAAAGAATAAAAACTTATGTGTTTTATCCTGAAATTCAATGGTGAATGAAATCACAAACCCGGGCATTATTATTTCTAAATTCAAGCAGCCCCCAAGCATAATCGAAACCTAAGAACTATCTAGAAAGACTTATACAATTACAAGCAATCGAGACAAATCATATATGACTTCCAAGTGCGATCGCTTTATTCAATTCAATGGTCCACAGGGCGATCGCTTTATTCAATTCAATGGAAATATAAATATTATCCCATGCAATTTAGTATTAGTTGATTTGAAGTTTTGATCAACATCAAAACTGAGAAAAGAACGACAAACTACCACAAAAAATATAATACTAATAATCAAGCAAGTCTATTCAACTATGCATAGCACAAATTCAGACACAAGAAGAGGTCATCTACAACTATTTCAATTTCAGTGCAAACAAATGTAAGCTCATCAAAACTTTGGGGGGGGACAGAGCTTTATCACAAGTAGAATTTCTTGGAAGTAGAACAAAATTATGGAAAGAATCGTACGCTAAAGCAACTCGTCATGCAAAGTAAAATTTCATTCCTGTCAAGCACTTCTCTCCATGAGATTGATTCATTTGTAAGAGCCTTTGTAAAGCTAAGTTGGGATAAAAAATATAACTGCTATGACATTTAGTTGATGGTAATAGAACAGAACATATATTAATGGTTTAGAAGAAAATGGTTGTTCTTTGGCCTTACTCTTAAAGTCTTTCAGAATCTAATTACAAATGTAGCAAGCAGTGGCCCCGATGAATCCCAGAAGCACCTTTCTCCAGCTGATTTATGAATAGCACATGGATACCTTCAAATCCTAGAAAAACACAGAGAAAAAGAAACAATTTCAAACTATTCTACCTATGTAAGAAAGCTTGCAGCAAAGCCTGCACATTACTGATATACATAAACAAGAAAATATAGAAATTTGCACTAGAACCACAAGCAGCAGATACGAGGATCACATTTCATGTCAAAACAAGGAAGAATCTTTAAATAAACACATTGCTTAGTTTCTCCCCACCAACCCAACTCTCTCAGTTTTTACACCTCAATGGCATACACCGTGAAATGTAGAGAAGCAGACAAATGAGGAATGTTTTGACTGCCTTTATATGCAAAGAGATGAAAGGATAATAGGGGCAACAAAACCTGTCAGTATAGACAATAGTGTAGGGGGAAACCCCGATAATTCCTTGAGAAGAAAAGAGGGAACGTTTCGGCTAAATGCTGAGGAAGGACATACCAACTTTGCTGCTAATAAAATAGACAGTGACAATTTGAAAATTTGCTAATTCATCATAAGATTATAAATAATTTACGAAAATATGTAGTTACAAGAACAAAATACAAAAAATAATCAGGGCAACAACAATAAGAATAAGGAGACAAATAAGTAAAAGGAAAAAGATAAAGAAACCAACACTGTGGTGGTGGACGGAGGTGACTGGGACGTCTTGTGCCGCGAACTAATCGGTCTTCGACGGGGCAGGTGGGGGACGAAGGGGCGACGGGGGAATTCGCAAGGGGGAGAGAGTTTCGAAGGGGGAAGAGGAGTTAGGGATTTTGACTTCTGTTGAGGAATTTTAGACAACGCAATACCAAAACGACGTCGTTTTGGACTTAATGACGACCATTATCTATTTCGTCGGCATTCGGTCGTTGATTTCCGTCGGTATTCGGTCGGTAACGTATCTTCAAACGACGTCGCTTTAATTAATTTTAAACACTAATTTTTTTACCGAAATGAAATAGCAATACGACGTCGCTCTGACACCGTTATCTATTCCGTCGGCATTCGGTCGTTGATTTCCATCGGTATTCGGTCGTTAAAGAAAATAAAACGACGTCATTTTTGTGACCTTCATTTATTACTATACAAATAAACACCGTTATGTATTCAGTCGGTATTCGGTCGTTATAATCCGTCGGTATTCGGTCGTAATATATTCCGTCGGTAAACGGTCGTTAATATCCGTCGGTATTCGGTCGTTAAGGTTGACCAAAACGACGGCGTTTCAATTTGGTCAACGGGACCGAAGTGGCCGACGGATAGGCGACGGAATAACGACCGATTCGTTTTCGGTTTCTATTCGGTCGGTATTCCATCTTTAAATTGGTGACCGAAAAATTCGGTCGCTAAATTCGGTCGCTATTTAACTGTTTTCTTGTAGTGTACGCCGAGTTATAGAAGTTTTGGGACCGAATGGCACGCAAAAATGCGGAGCAAGGCCGCTGCTGGGGCATTTTTCGCTGCACAGTTGGGGTAAAGCTACAGTAGCGCTGTGCGCTGCTGGGGCGTCTTCGGCATACTGTTGGGGTGCAGCTACAGTGCTGTTGCGCAAGGTTAGGACGCAACTATAGTGCTTCGGCCAGACCGTTGGGGCGCAATTACGGTGTTTCCTGCGCCGAGGTTATCTGACGTCCTACGCGACTTGATATCTTCGTGCGACAACTTAGTGTGTCGAGTATCGTCACGGTCGCTGAGATATGCTATATTCGTGCGACCTGTGACAGACCTCAGTAGAATCTGGGAGACTGGGGATCTAGTGCGGTGTGAAAATTAAGATGCTTAGACAAAATAGCAAATAAAAATAATGTTGTGTGCTATTTCTGTTATAAATATTTTTTTTTTTGTATTTTTTGACACAAAAATAGTTTTATGTATTATAAGTATCCTAATGTGACCTATACAATTCAGACTTGACCCGGCCAAGTTATTATCTCGACGACCTTTATTCTTTCATCGCATTTCTAATTCAGGTGTAAAATTGGTAAACTGTCCAATTCTAAACAATTCCTCCAACCCGACCGACTCGATCATTAACCCAACATACAAATATCATGTTAATGGGCCGAGATTGAAATTTTATGATATTTGTATGTCGGGTTAATGGTCGGGTTGGAGAGAATTGATTAGAATTAGATGGTTTGCCAATTTTACCCCTGAATTAGAATGAAATGGGGAAGAGATTGTCGAGTTAATGGCAGGGTCGTGTCGAGTCTTAATTGGATAGGTCGTGTTATGACACTTATAGCATACAAAATTTATTTTGTGATAGAAAATGCACTGAAAAATATTTGTGCAAAAAAAGCACACGAAAATACTTTTGTGACATAAATAGCTATTTGCTCTAGACATACTTAAATATATTTTTGGGTTTGGGTGTAAAGTGGAAGGAGATGGGGAGGGAAAGTAAATTGTGAGATAACTGACTCATTTACTTTGCTTGGTTGGAGTGTTTGGAGGAGTGGAAGTAAAATGGGAGGGGAAGGGGAAAATTCCAACATGGGGTCGGCCATGTGGGACTGGCCCCACAGCCTCTCACATGAGTTGTGGTGGGACCTACTTTGTAGGTAGGCTCCACTCCAACTCGTGTGAGAGGGTCGTGAGGCTATTCCCACAAAGCCGGATCCATGCCAAAGGAGCTTCTTCTCCACATCAGAAAAATAGTCCCTCCAATTTTGGAGGCATTGAGATTTTTATCAAATAAGACAAACTAATTTCCTTCAATTTTTTCATTGTTGTCTCCACCCTCATTCACCTTTTCAATTGAAATATAGGTATACTAGTCAATCTAGCAAATTTATAATATATAAAGTTAGCCAAGTTGAGGTAGAATGTTGTGGTGATGACATTTGACATTCTATAGATTCATGCTCCAATGAAAAGTTTACATGTGGCAATGTAACCATTTAGTACTCTCTAAAATGCAATGTCTCATTAGCTAATAACATAAATTAAAGTTTTAGATAGCTATGGAACTCAATATTTAGTCATAGTAGTTTAGCTATTACTCATAAGCTATATATATATATATATATATATATATCAAGTAAATAACTTTAGTTAATGCTATTAATTTTATAGAATTGGAATAAACTATGGTTATGTAGTATATATTTAATGGATCTCATTATGAAACTCGTAGACTTCATAGCATATTTAACTCATTAATTTTTATCACCTTTTAATATCCTATGATGTTATAAATATCTTTAAATATTTAATATTATTCTAAACTCTTAGACTTCATAACCTTTTTATCACATTTTAGGATCATATGATGTTATAATAAATTATATACACAATAAATTTAATTTGTGTTAAATGGAAGGAAAACAAAAGGTCTTCTTAACTTTTGGAGGGACTTTTCCCAATCTTAATTTAAGAAAACTTTTACTAATCCTACAATTCAAAACTCTCAATTTAACAAAACTCTCCAAAATCTTATTTAATTCGGGAACTTCAAAGGTCTTCCATTTCTACTATAAAATTTAAATGTGAACCAATTTCTCTCACCAATATGCATATGATATGAATCTCTAATCTCACCAAAATTTGGTATGGTTGAAATCTATTTATTTTCAATTGTTTTTAATATATCTTTTATGAAATTTATAGGAAAATATTGTGTTGATAAATAGTGTTTCCGAAAAATAGTCCATCGAACAAGTGAGTCAAAGTTCCAAGTGAAATACAAGCTTGAATCATTTGTAGGTAAAATTCATATTTAACATTTTTAACTCTCTTTGTTTTTTATTTTATTTCACCTATCATCGAGAAAAAAAAGTATAATCAGCTTGACATTTAGCATGATTTTCAAGGATTTTTTTCATTCCTCTGGTATTTTTTACATTATTATAACAGAGTAATAATCTTATTTTTCTCCAAGATATTATAAATGGCCAAGTAGCTAGCATGTATTTGTGGCCTAAATGCGATTAGCTCTATTAAAGATCACTTCACATAAAATATTGATGGATTTGAAACATATTTGTTGACATTATATGAAACTTCACTTTAATTTAAATTATTTATATAATGTCTTTTGAAATGAAGTAAAAAAAATCGCGCAACGCACGGGGCTTACAACTAGTAATGTTATATAATTAAACAATACAAAATTTCTCAATCTTCCACTCTTCCCCCTACGAAACACAATGAATATATATCCATTTACTTTACCCTCCCCTACGCTTCCGTGAACTTTTTTTTTTTTTTTTTTAAAGGAGGATCAATAGTGATCCCCACTTTTCCTCTGTCATGACTCGAATTCCTGACCTACCAATTGAAAGTGAAGCGTTTGACCACATGCGCTGCGCTTCGTTTCGTTGTCCGCTTCCTTGAACTTAACAAAGCTAAAGGGCGGGAGCCGCCGTGCTTAGGAGTTGAGACAGCGTTCATGGATAACATTTTTTTAAATAATTTAGTATGTTTTGTTAGATCTTTTAGTCATTTGTTTCTCCCCCACCCCAATAGTTTTTCTAAATATTGATTTTGTCATCTTAATCTTTAACTTTTCGTTCCATGTATGTTTTTTCGGTTCATGCATATGCATTATAGTTGTTGGATAAGGTTTAATTAGACGGTCTGATATTTGAATTGATAAGTGAATATTTAAAAATATATTTAAATAGGTTTTTTTTTGCTAAATAAAAAATTATCCATTAATCATAAAATATAAAATAGCCGAAGTCATTACAATCAAAAGATAAAAAGAAAATATAAGAAAATAAAAGTTATACAATGGTGGAAACCACCATGATAACAAATAAAAGTTCACACCCCGGACCAGATAAACACTACAAACAGTAGAAAAAATAAATACATAATAAAATTCTTCACAGCATCTTCTCCAAAATCCTTAAACAGCAGTAGAAACCTCAGTTCCAACACATTTCTTAGAAATTAACAATCTACGAGATCATGGGCGTATCAACCATCTCATAGATTGTCTCGGAAAGATGAAGAAAATTGAGAAAGGTCCCAGAACAACTCCGGGTTTAGAGGGAAACTCCAGATCTGAAAGGATCTGAAGTAGATATTGTATCTGAGTCTTGAATCTTGAATCAGAATACCTTGAAAATTTTTTATCCCGAATTATGGTAAAAAGAGGAGATGAAGACATGAAAGTTAAGAAATTAAAAAACTTCAAGAGGAAGAAATAAAGAGAAAAAAGAGAGAGAGAGAATGGGGCTCTTCCAGAAACTTCAAATGGCCCTCATAGTAAACTTGGAAATATTTTTGAAGGTAAATTCCAAAAAAAATATTTAAATAGTTATTCATTGCTTAGTGGATAAATATTTAATACTGAGTGATGAATAATTATACTAAAATTTGAAGGTTTTAATCATTTAAAAAAGAAATATTATCAACATTGAGCCCACACGCTTGCTAAGAATGCCATAGATCTCTACCCTTGTAATGTATGGATGAATTGTATCCTTCTATAGATTAAATTTATTATTTTAACATACAATGAATAAATTCAATTTTTCCTTTTAAAAAATGAACATTTTTTTCGAGGGGACAAGTAACTATGCAAGATTAAATGAATACTTTTTCGAAATTGTGTGACCAATGATATCTTAATACTTTTTCATCCAACAATCAATATTGCATCAATATATATCAAAACCAGTAGACTTAGCACCGTCGCCAAATCTTTTTAGGGTAATGTTATTTTTGGCTAAATAAAATTGGCTAAAATTAATTAAAAAATCCAAATTAAATACTATTCGCCTTTGTTAGCATAAAGGATTCTACGATTGTTTTTACAATTTTACCCCAATTTAGCTAATTAATTGGTTAAATGTTTAGCCACTTAGCACTACACTATATTTTTATTAGGGTAAAAAGTTCCAACTATCTCTGATATTTTTTCGACTTTATTTTTTAACACCTGAACTAAAAAATGCAAAGTTCTTGACTCTAAAATTTTCTGGAGTATTAATGTTACCACTTCCATCCATTTTCGCTTTTAAATTTAGACAAAATGAGACCTCATAACTCTCACACGACAAAAACTAGGGTGAATTTTGGAAAAAATAGGGCTGGCTTAAAATTTACAGATTGGAAAGATGTGAAAAACTAATATGCATGTGGAAGACTGATTTTTTACCATTGTTGCATTTTTTTTACTGGGTCAAAACCCATTTTTTCCAAAATGTCCCCGAATTTGGTTATATGGTCATATTCCATCAAGAATTAACAGCAAAATTGGATAGAAGAGGCAAAATTAATACTTCAAAAAAGTTTAGAGTTAGGACATTAAATTTTTTAATTCAGAATTAAAAATCAAAATCAACAAAAATTCAAAAAGCATAGACACATTTTACCATTTTAATACTAGTACGTGTTATCTTTCTTTCTTTTCTATCTATCTTCTTATTCATATGAGTAAATATGTACATGATTTATTCAGCAAAACTATCAAGAGTGTTATAACCAAGTGAAGCTAGCCTCTATCTGTGATCATGAGGTATCAGATTCGACACTGAGTATAAACAACCCAGACTAATAACCACGCACCCCTCCCTCTAACCCCCCAAAAAAACTCTATATAAACTTTTATTTTGGGTTTCAGAGCTCTCTCATAAATAATTACTAACTTTTACGTTTTTTGAGACAATAAATCTTAAACAAAACATAAATTCAAATATCTTCGATGAATGGGCTGACTATTCTACATATATTTTGGAAAGTCAACAAGAAATTGAAAGCATAAGCAAATATCTATCACTCCAATATATACAATACTCTTCCGATTCAAAATACAAAATTTTTTAGAAGTTGTTTTTTATTGCAAAATATAAATATTTTTACAAAAAAAAAAAAAGTGCATTTATTAACTAATTTACCCCTACACCATTTTCTCTCTATATTCATTTCGATCAAAATGTATAGTTCCTATGTAACTCTCTATTATTATTATTTTTTTTGTTCTTTGGATTATTATTTAGAGATACTTTAATCAATCTAATTAGTATATTAATTTGTGTGAAAACTTCTACTATAACTTATATTTTGAATAGGAGTAATTGTTAGTTAGAGACGAGTAGAAGCAAAATCTAAGGTTACTTCTTGGCAATTTCTCCTTCACAGTTTATTTTAATTGCTCCATGTGGCTGGCCTTATGATTGGGTAGTTTACTTGAACAGTGTTTCAAAGGCTTGATGAACTACAGAAGGAGGCGGCAAAGCATTCATGGGCTATCAATCACTTCATCTCACAAGTTTCTTTCTTGACAATGACTAGGCCAAAGACAAAAATGTTAATAAATGATAGACATATATATTGAGTGAGAAAATTTGAAATTGTTTTCATTAAATAATTTTAGATCTCCTACACAAAAAAGCGATATTCACGCCCACAGGGCCCCCACCTCCCGATCCGATAGAAATTGTAGAAGATGTAAATAATTTTAGATCTTTTAATTATTAAGGAGGAGGATAAGTATCAAACTCTAGATTTACAATATGTTTGCTATACTGTAATAAATTAGAATATAATAAATTTTCTAATTTCTATTTTTATTATAGTATTTAGTTTGTCAAATTTAAGTTGGAAAGGTTTTTACCACGAGAATGTTTATACTGGTCTTTCCACACGAAAATCTATAGAATGACATTTCCAAGAGAAATTCGAATTGTCTTGTAATAGTAAGTGTTGACATCCAAAAATCTCGGTTGGCTGGGACCATTCAGGTGAAGAGCAAACAGGCGGACCACCTGAGATTTAAACGAGTCTCAAGAGACAAACATGTACGGATCGCGAGCCACTTACTTGCCCGAACAAGAAACACACTAGCTCGCCAAACTCGTGTCCCGACCAACTCACCATGGTCCAGCTAGGCAGAGAATGGTGTCAGGAGCAAGGCTGCGCCAAGAATGGTATAATGAGTCATGCCAACCGAATCGACCGTTTCTTGGTGTAAGTAGCCAGTAGTCAATCCATTTTAGACGAGAACGGTATCAGGAGACAAGCCAACCGGATCGGCTGGGCCAAGAATGTTGTCAGGTCAATCGAGACATGAATGGTATCAGGAGTCAGACCAACCGTGTCGGTTGAATTGAGAATATCATTAGAAAACTGGAGTCAAGCTAGTTTGCCCAACCAACTGCCGAGAAAGCTGGGCTACAAAGTCTGATATGACTTTGGACTCTTCCATAAGCATGTAAGGCAATCTTTAACAGTTATTGATATAGTCTTATACCACAAAGTCCATTTAACTTTCACTATCAAGTAATGGAGCAAAAAGATGGAGAATGTGGAGGATATTTAAGGATAAGTTAGCCAGACAAGCAAAAAACATGTGGGAACTTGTTCCTAAAGCAATGAGATGATAACTACAACCGATCAAAGTATGGATGAACACTAGACGACCTCAACTACTACAATTACTCGTAAAAAAGGTAGAACATGCATGATCATTGTGGTTATGGGAATTTCACAAGGAAAATATGCATGTTTTCAAGGGAATGAAACAACTATAAATATGAGAATATTTCAAGATGAACCCCCCCCACCACACACACAATGGTAAACATGACCTTTTCATAATCTTTACTTTTTATTTACATGTTTTATTTATAACTTTCCGCACTTAACTTAATGTAAACATTTTTGCCCTTAGATTATTTGCCACATGTCCGACACGTGTCTAATTTAGCCGAAAATACCATAAAATGTAGTGGAGGTTTATTTTCAGATACACGTAAATACTAGAGTGATATAATTAGCCAAAAAAATAGTTGAATGACCAAAACAGCAAAACGTAAATATTTTAATGATCTAAATAGCTATTTACTCTTTACAACCAAGACAATCAAACTCGAGATCCTACGCAGGATCGGAAGAGCGTAAAAGGATCGTAACTCAAATTGTAGATCCTACTTAATTTTAAAACTACTAATTAATTACAATACTCTCCTAATTCCTCTAAATAAATTTGAAATTTTACAGAATCTTATAATATTTGTTAGTATTAAACAAATATTCATCACATGACATAATCATATGAAAATGATATTCTAGTATGTGTCTTAGGATTCTGAAGCTTAATTTCTCAAAAAAAAATCTTAGAAGAAAAATAAATAGAAAAAAGAATCTATCCGAACCTCAGCAAACTGGAGCAATATAAATCCAGTAACATTGATTCTTTGGTTCAATAATCAAATCAAAATTTAGGATTTTGAATTACCTTTTCGCTATTCCAGGTGATGGTGGAAGAGGAGTTCAGAGACATACACAAAAAAACATTGGTAAAATGGAAATTGGAATCGATAGAAGAAGAAAAAAATTAGTCGGGCAGTTGAATATTCAAGATTGAAGAGACTTTAGAAGATTGAAGAAAACACATAGTTGAATAGAGAAGATTGAACCATAGAGGCTGAGTAGATAGAGTTTTTTTTTTGTCTAAACTGAAAATTCAGTTTTTTAAAATTTCTGGTCGGGTTTTAGCTCAATCCGGCCCGAAAGGGAAAATAGTTGACTCGTAAGATCGTACAATCCTACTTTTTCGAGTACTATCCCACGATTTTGCACTGATCATACTTATTACCGGTCATACTCAGTATCTAACACGCACTACCCTTAAAACTCGTAGGATCTTATGAATTTAACTCGCGAGTTTGATCACAAACACCCAAATGCGAGATCTACAAAATACAAAGAGCCAAGAAAATGATAGCACTAACTCACAAGGGGATTGCATTGACATGGCCCAGCTTTTGTATAATGGTCATGACATGTCACCCAAAAATTGGGGAAAAACATTTGTGTCCAGGACGGAAGTCCCACTTCCGTTCTTGCCACGCCAGGGAAACTGCCACGTCAGCCAAGACGGAAGTCCCACTTTCGTCCTGGACCGAGAACGGAAGTTCAATTGGCCGAAAAAAAACCTTACAAACCCTAATTTGGCCTGTGAACTGAGGACGAAATTGCCACTTTCGTCCTCAAATTGCAGGCTTTTTGCAGTGTCTATTCTTTTCTCACTTTTGCTTTTTTGACCATGCATTATTGAACGGAAATATCTGAACGGCTTTGGCACTTTTGTTCACATATCTGACCGATTTTCAAAGACTTGTCCAATTAAAAAATTCAAATTTTTAATTTTTGAATTTCCCATTACATCTATAAATAACCCCTCAAAACCTCTCCACAATCTACAACATTCTCAACTCTCAAACCCATATAAACCATATCCTCTTCACAATTCCTTTTTTCCAAATTTATTTCCACAAAAACCCTATCTTCCCTAATGGCAAACTTTCCAAAATTTATTCAAAAAGAAATATGTAATAAATTCAGGGATGTTGATTTTACCAGAGAATGGCCTGCAGAATACGAGTAGGTATTAATAGAAATTTGTTACGATTTTAGTACACTGGGTTACCCTGGTGAAAAACGTTGGTCCGATTGGTACAACGAAATTGTCTACGGAATGAACTCCGTCACCGGCGGACAATTCACAATAGAAATGATCGACGCAGGTGTAGCAAAACTGCGTAGGCGATTTTGGGATTTTGAAGCACTTAATAGCAAACCATGGTTCAAGTACGACGGTAGGACTAATATTGTTGATTTGGACGGTGCTGAGGCCCAGTAGGAGGAATACGTTGCGGTAAGTTGCATGTAATTACGGCACACTGTATTAATTCAATGTTTTCATAACTTACATGTTTGGTTTAAATAACTCTGCATTAGGCTAATCCAAGGGCTAAGCGGTACAGAAGGACTGGCGAATTTTTCTTTATCCTTCTCTGCCATATTTTTGGGTACGAAGGAAGAGGATTTGTGGACGAAGCCGGTCAGTGTTCAAGATCACCGGAAGAGATAACTGTGGAGGCTCTCCCCGACTACCCGATGTCGGATGCATCGTGCAGTAACACTTCTTCATGGAAAATGATTGAACATAAATTTCGAAAGAATTAGGGTTTGAATAATCGGGACTTTGAATTTTTATATGTTTAATGTAATTTTGTTTCTATGAATCGAATGTAATTCTTAGTTTTATGATATTTGAAAGTTCCGAAATGAGTAATATTAAAAAAAGAACCCTACAACACACTAAAAATAATAATAATAATGTGAACATCCAGGGAAAAAATTTCTGCTACTTGGACTTCTGTCCTCGAGGGGCCGAAATGTTTTCCCCAGCAGACATTTGTGGCCTGATTTTTTAGGGATAGAAAATCCTATCAATTCACTACAAAAATCTCTATAAAATCCAATAACCTTCCCTCCATTTTTCTTACCTCAAACAACATCCTCCAATCAATTTGTTCCAAGCAAACCTATCTTTCCTCAAGTTCATATTTTGTGTAAAAAAATTGGCACTTGAATGTCCGATGAGATTGTATTTACATTTCGACCACAATGTAGTGTACGAAAATGGTGGTTATCCCCATTTTGAAGAGCCAAGCGAAAGAAGTATGGAAGTTATACAAAAACTTTCATTCCGACAACTTTGCCACAGAATTTGTCGGCGCAAAGGAGTCGAGCTTTTTAGTGTCACTGTTCGGCTAATAATGATTCGTCCATTCTTCATGCCGACGTACAACATGGTGATGTACGATGTTGTACACCTTAACGACAAAGAAAATTTAGACAATTTATGGGGAATCCAAACGGATTTCAAACTACAAGGGATTAATGTCGGTGCTCTGTTAGAACCTGTGCAGAGACATGTAGATAGCTTTGTAATCCCGACAACAGAATTTTCGCCACAGGCACAATTTGTTCCGGAACAATATTATTCGGAGTCAACTCCCATACCATCTACGCCCCCACCGTCTATTTACGAACCCTGTACAGATAATTCGGTCATGGATTCCTTAGGTCCAATATCAGACATTGACGGTGTTCTGGAAATGGAAGACGACTTCGCCGACGATAGTGCTGGAGAACACGAGGACGACGGGGTCGAGGATGATGCAGAGGCGGTAGCGGAAGATGCCATCCCTGAAATCCAACAGCAAACCGCTGGACCAAGTAATGAAGAGACGGTCCAAGAGCCTGAACCAACTCCACATACCTCCGCCCCAGCAATTCCTGAATGGAATTTGCCATCATACGGTAATGAAGAGACGGTCCAAGAGCCTGAACCAACTCCACATACCTCCGCCCCAGCAATTCCTGAATGGAATTTGCCATCATACGGTAACTATGCTAATTTTGCCTGTTGGAATGATATGGGTTCCATGGAACCTATCCCTAAACTGACATACGAGGGAAAAACAATAAAAATATGGAATCCCAATTTCCCCAAAATATGTTTGGGGATGTAGTTCAAGGATAAACGTGAGGCAATGTTGGCAGTTAGCGTGTGGCATGACAAGGTGGCCTTGAGGGAGTGGAAAAGAGAGAGGAGCAACAGACAATGGTTCAGCGGGGTGTGTAGAAACTCAATCGAAAAAAGCCGATGCAGTTGGTACATTCGCGTTAACCATAGCAGGGTGGATGGAATGTGGAAGGTTACCAAGCTTAACCAGGCCACTACTACTTGATGGACCAGAACAAAAAATGCAACATGTCTTACATCTACATCGTGGTAAAAATTCTACACCTTGTACAGGCTGATCCTGAAATTTCTGTTAAATTGATTAGGGCTGCTTGTGAAAATAATATGAGTTTGACTTGTACCTATAGAAAAGCTTGGTATGCCGCCGACATGCTATAGAAACACTTTTTGGTACTTGGAAATCAACTTTTCAAGTACTGCCACAGTATATGCGGGCACTACATGATTCTAACCCGGGTGCTATAGTCAAATTTCTTTACCACCCACGAGAAACTGTTAATAGCCCTAAGGTGTTCAGGGCATTGTTCTGGACTTTTAAACCGTTAGTTGATGGTTACAAGTGGCGCCGGCCTATAATTTCAATTGATGGCACACACCTTAGGGGGAATTATAAATGGACACTCTTGGTTGCAAGCACTCAGGATGCTAACAATCAAATTTTACCCTTTGCTTTTGCCTTGGTCGAATCAGAGGCAACTTTCACTTGGTCATGGTTCCTCAAGAACTTAAGGGAACATGTTGTGAAAGACCTACAAGTTTGTCTTATTAGCGATCGTCATGCCGGCATTCTTAGTGCCGTGGCTAGCGTCCCCGGATGGCAACCATCAATGGCAGTGCACCGATACTACCTTAGGCATTACAGGTCAAATTTCCACCCCATGCAAAAAATAAAGAATTGAAAGAATATGTGTGGATTATTGCAACACAAAAGAAAAAAAGAAAGTGCAATTTTTATCTTGAGCGTATTAAACAAAAAGATGATGATGCATTTAACTGGTTGATGCAGCAACCCAAAGAGTTGTAGACTTTGGCATACAACGGGGGAATGCGTTTCAGTTTCATGACGACAAACATGTCCGAGGCGCTTAACAGTGTTCTGAAGCAGTCTAGAGCGCTGCCTTTGAAAGCTCTTGTGGAGATGATTTTTTTCAAGCTTGTACATTATTTTGACACACACCGGGAAGACGCTAATAGTTGTCAAACGCCTTTCCCTAAGAGGATATGGGAGCAGTACTTCACGTACGAAGAAAAAGCAACAAGTATGACTATGTAACGACACCACAAAGACCAAAGTATCTATAGGGTCATGTCCCGATATAGAGGACCTGGCGAAGGTGGAAAAATATACACGGTCAACTTATCAGCTCGTGCTTGTAACTGTGATAAATGGTCTACTTATTCAACTCCATGCTCACATGTCATTGCTGTGTCCAAATCGATCATGGAAGATGCTTCTAAGTATATCCACTCTGTCTATTCTCTCGAGCATTATAGGAATACGTACAAATCAATTTTATACCCTGTACTTGATCCCATTCATTGGAGACCTCCTCATTTTGATATGACACATCACCCTCCTAACATAAAAGGTATGCAGTTGGGTCGACCTCAAAGGCGGAGATTTCAAATGCCTATGGACACAGAGAACATGGGAACTCAAATAGAAAAGAAGTGCGGCCACTGTAAGCAAGTCGGTCACAACCGGAAGACTTGTCCCACGTTAGCACATCTTGACCAAGCACCTCCTCCACATTAATTGTATTTCAATTTTACTAATTTGTAATAGTTTAGAATGTATAAATTATCATTTTTGTTAGCAATCGTATAAAGTTGTTTTAAATGTGTTCAATTTTTTTCATTCAATATCCAAATATTGCAAAGATTACAATGACTTATTATTAAAGTTGGCGTAATAAATTGGCAAAATCATCATTCCCGGCCCTATAATCAAGGATATCGTAAGGGGCTGGATGAATTTGTACATGGTCACCGTGGTGTAATCTTGAAAACACAACAAACTCATCCCACCCCAAAAAATAGTAATCGTCTCCGCCTTCGTCTCTAGCCACTTGGAGTGTCAATTTGTTCCTGTGAAAATTGCGCATGTGCAGTACTTCGAGGATTCCAAGATGCATTCTAACACGTCATTGCATGTAGTTTCTACATATCCACTTTACACGGGAAACAACATTACAACCCATACTTGTAAAATAAACGAATTTATTACTAAAATTTTAATATTAGAAAACGTACCGGTTTGGAAAGTGCCGAATAGGTTTTGTCAATGTCTATTCGAAAACTCTATTGGAAAAAAGCCCTGTCTGAGGGATACGATAATTCGCCCTTCAGGTAACCTATTTCGGGCCCTCCCTTAACAGAAATATCTAATACATTCATTGGAGAGGGTATAAAATGAACTTTATATGTGGATGAAGATTGTTGTCACGCAAAAACTGTTGTAATCCTCCGTCTAGGTAGTACGTATCATCTATTTTGGTTACATAAACGCACCATTGATTCCCAAAGTAGTTCTTCAGATAGACAGAACTTGCTAACCCGAGACCAGTTTGCTCCAACCAACTTGTTTACTTTGATGGAAGACGCTACAAAAAATAATTACTTAGATAGCTAAACACATTTCATACAAGAAAAACTTACACATTACAAAATAAAATACTACCATTTTTCCATCGGTTTGATTTTCGACCACAATTCTAAATTGGTGTCTGAAATATTCTTCCAGGGCGGGATCCATTTCTCTATTCATTATCAAATTATATTAGGGGAGATAGGTTTTTTGTGGAAATAAATTTGGAAAAAAGGAATTGTGAAGAGGATAAGGAAATTTTATGGGTTTGAGAGTTGAGAATGTTGTAGATTGTGGAGAGGTTTTGAGGGGTTATTTATAGATTTGAATTTGACAAGTGTCTGAAAATCGGTCAGAAATGCGAACGAAAGTGCCAAAACCGTTCAGATATTTCCGTTCAATAATGCATGGTCAAAAAAGAAAAAGTGAGAAAAGACTAGACACTGCAAAAAGCCTGCAATTTGAGGACGGAAGTGGTAATTCCGTCCTCAGTTCACGGGCCAAATTAGGGTTTGTAGGGTTTTTTTCGACTTCCATCCCGGACCCAGGACCGTCCTGGCCTAGCAGTGTGTTCTGCCAAAAACACCTACTTTTTTTTAGTAGCCTGCAGTTTTTGTAGTTTTTTTTCCTGTGTTGGTATTCCAACAACATAAAACATACCCAAAACACATTGTGTATTAATATAAAACGAACAACGGAATAATCGAAAAAATATTTTATAACGAAAAATTGTTAAATTGTTCGTAAAAACAATGAATCAAACGTAAACAAATAAAATGAAATGTTATCTACGGCCCCGAAGGTGTGTATCGATTGGGGCTTCTAGGGTCTTGTCGCAGATAGTAAATGCGGTCATCTCTCGCTCGCACGGCACTACCAAGATCAGTTGCAATGACTTCCGCCCCTTTGGGGTCGATAAATATAGGCTCCTTGGGGGTAAAACGGCAAGGGCAACGGAGTCTGATGCTGCGTCTGAGGGATGTGGAGGCTATACGAAGGCGACCCACCCGAAAATAAGCCCGGCTGTGCCGATGTAGAGGGCCCTGCACCCGGATGTCCCCTCCCCCCGTCTGAATACCCTGGGAATAAGTACCCATGCTCGGATATTGGTATTCAAAACGGGTGGGGACATCGGGCGGACTGGGGAACTGACTCTAGGCCGGAGACTGAGTCGGATCTTCCTTAGGTTAAGCCGGGTCCGGTGCCCCGCCACGCTGCCGAAGACGCCTCGCTGCAAAGTCCTCTTGGGTGGCCTGCCGGTTCCTCCGAGTACCTTGCCTCCCAATCTGAGATCTTCCCGGGACACGCTCCCTCGGCTGTGTAACCGGTTGAATAACATCAGCTTCTGTTACATCGGCTGCACGGGATCGGCACGAAACACTCTTCCCAGCTGCCACGAATGCATCCTTTATTGTCTTGGCCGCCCAAGAGATGAGAGTCTTGTACTGACTTTTGGTTCGGGAGGCAGGCTTCTCGAATTCTTTGAGCATCACTCGGTTCGATTCTTTCTGCGATGTAGATATTCATATTAGTATACTTTAAATAAAAATAAAAATGTTAACAACGGAAAGAATGAAACTTACAAAAATCGCCTCGGACGTAGCGATGAGTTGAATGCCCCTCGGGAGTGGACCGGGATCCCTATTCTGGGGATTGGTCAGAAGGTTGACGGTAATGCGATTGTACCACTCTTTGTACTCGGGGGTAGGTACAATAACATTACCGGGAACGGAAGCGGCGTCCGCCAGTGCATCCTCGAGCTCTTCCCACATAGCTATGAACGAGTGAAGGTCAACACCCGCTTTAGTTCCCTCTGCCTCCGCCGGGATCGGTATCCCCTGCTGGAACCCGAATTGCCTGGCAACCCTGTCAGGCATGTGGTACTCAACCATCTCGAAGCATAAGAGAGACGTGCGTGCCCGACAGGTCGCCTAGAAGCCTTCATCCCGGGCCGCCCTCTTGACAATTACCCGATCAGGATACAGCCTCCACATAAACTGCATAAAAATAATGGACTTAGTGTAAAACAAATGATATAATTTCAACATAAAATACGAAATTACCGAAATATACTTACCTCTTGGCCGCCCGTCAGCAGATCTCGAAACACCGTCAGCTGCGATTTGGGTGCGTCGCGGAAACTCCGGCCCGTATTCCACCGCGACCCATAAGCTTTCCCGTCATCGGGAATATCATGTAGGATGGGGCCGCGGTTCGTGGGCCGGATACACGATATTCCCTCCCACGCCCACAACTGGTACAGAAAAAATATGGAATAGTCAACAAATAATAAAAAATACTTGCTAGCAATTAAAATGTATAAAAATTTACACAAACCTGAATTAATAGGCAACATCCAGTTATGTCCTTCGAGACGGCATGTGCAGAGGTGCATATCTGGCGGTACAGATGTGCAAGGACACCGCTAGCCCAAGAATGCTGGTCCTCAGCTAGCATTCCGTCGTGATTAGTAGGAGATACCACATGTTCCCCCGCGGCCCGGATTTGTTTGGAAAGAGGAAAGTGAACATCAGGAGGAAAATCAGAGCCCTGGCCCGCTGGTCTACCTCCTCTTCAGTAGCATCATCACCTAGGGCCTCACTGATGTGGGCATACACCTCTACGAGCGCGATGGTATTACCCCTAATAGACTCGGTTGGGGGTCGGGATCCAAGGCTCGCGTGCACGCGCTCGATCCACTGAGTTTTGCCGAGGTTGTAGTCCTTAGGATAACTCACCACGTGGCCCCCGGTGGGCAGTCCTAGAAGGCATCCAACGTCCTCTAGGGTAATTGTAACCTCACCACATCGGAGGTGAAAAGAATGTGTCTCTGGGCGCCACCGCTCTACTAATTCTGTGACCAAAGCGTGGTCTATCTTTATTTTGCATATCCTACAGCAACCCCCGAAACCTATGCGGTCGATAAGCTGAATCACTCTTTGATTGGTCTCGTTTTGGTAGGCATAAAAAAAATTGCCATCGGAACTAATAATTTTCAAACTACGATTAAGTTCTACATCCCCGCCCCATATTCTAAGAGCTCTATGCGATGCGTGTTTGTTTAAAACACTTGCATCATAAGGACCGGGCAGAAGATGTGCAGGAACAGACATCTACACAAAAAAATAATAACATACAATTCATTAGAAACTACACATGCTATATCACCAAATTTAAAATTCCCCCAAGTAAAAAGTTACAAATTAACAATTCACAATCCTCAATTCACAAAAATCATCAATTCACAAAAATATTCAATTCTCAAAAAACTCACATTCATAAAATCCCCCAATTTGATAATTGCCCTAAATTGATAAATGCCCTAATTTTGTAATTGACCTAAATTCACAAAATCAAACAAAAATTCACACGTATACAACTTCAAATAGGGAACAAATTACACTAAATAACCAAAATCTCAACAATTTAAAGTTCAATTGAAAACATATATGTTAATTTGCTAAAAAAAAAATTCAAAACAAATAAATTTAGGTTTTATACCCTTTAGTTTAAGAGAAGAGAGAGAAAGGTGGAGTTGGTTGGTGGCGGCGAAGGCGGCAGCGGCAGCGGCAGCGGTCGTCGGAGGTGGGGGGTCTCAGGCGGAAGGATTGGGGAGGGTTTTTTTTTTTTCCCTTTGAGAGTAGGGGAATCACGATTTGAGGGAGAAGGAGAAGAGTTTTTTTTTTTTTTTAAGTCTGGCAGAACGGTTCCGTCCTGACTGTGTGGCAAGGCGCGTTTGGGAGTTGGCCACGTCAGCTCCGTCCTGGTCCACTTTCGTCCTGGACACAAATGTTTCTCCCCAACTTATGAGTGTCATGTCATGACCATTATAGAAAAGCTGGGCCATGCCAATTAAATCCCCAACTCACAAGATATCTCATTGCCGATATTGTTTAGAGTGCAGGATTTTTTTCTTCCTATCTAAGGTTCTTCGATCCATTCAAAATATCTAGACTTGTCATAATCAAAACAAATCCACGATCATTTCCTTTTAATCTCAGTTGCTTCAAGAATCCATCCCCAGTTCCCTACAGTTCCAAGATTCTTGCAACTTCTTTTGCTCCCAACAGTGCACTTGTAGAGCAGTATCAAAATGGAGAATCAAGTGGTCAGGGGAAGAATGAACACCATTGCAAGCCACATTGCTGCCCCTGAAGATATATCTGCCACTGCCAATGCCACCCACCCCTTACCCATTGGCGGACCTAGGTGGGGCAAGTGCCCCACCAACCTTTCCCCCCAATTATTTTTTTTATTTTATAGTTTTAGCTTTGTTTCTGTAACACCCCGTGTCGTGAACATTTTTTAGTATACCCATTTTGAGTCAGTTTTCGATTTGAAATTAGATTTTTTGTGGTTCGTGAATCATAGTAATAACACCACTTATATATTAACAAGTTTGGTTAATGAGACTATGATGTTTATTAAAAAAAATTAACAAACTTAAGTGTAAAAATTTGAAATCTCGTGAAATTTTTACTAAATGGTGATTATTAAAGATATTGGTGATGACTTGTTTTTTATTCTGGTTAATGAATCCCGTGATATATCAATGAATGAGGAAATGTCGTTAGTACTTCGTTATGTGAAAAATGGGCAGGTATTAGAGTATTTTGTTGGTGTCAGTTGTGTATCAAATATTATTGAAAATGATATAATTATATAATATTATCAAAGTATGAAAACGCGTATATGCTTTTATAAATTTATTTTGTCAATGTTAATTGTCCCCCTACCTTTAAAGTCTGCGTCCGCCACTGCCCTTAGCTATGGTGATTCTACAATTTACTTCTTCAGAAAAGTTTGTTCCTGTTAGTAAAAAACGGGGGGGATTTTGTGCCCCCCACCTGTTTGCTTTTTTGTTTGAGTTAATGGAGACATGGGGTTTTTTTTTTTTACCCGAAAGAATCAAGATTTTTTTTAATTGTGGACATTTATACCCAAGATATTCCCATTTTCATAACCTCATTGATGATTTGGTTGATGTTCATTATCCTTCTGTATAAAAGTGAAACTGGCTAATATCCAACAGTTTGACCAAAAATTTGATAGAATAGAAGTACAGAAATGTAACTGAAGTTCTTTATGAATAGCACTAATGTGAACTGTGTGCAGTTACAGAAGAAGACAATGTAACTGGTGGAGAGTAAGGTCACTTTAAGCTTGAATTTACATGTGACCCTCACCTTTCTGCTGAGTCATTCATGCTCAAAGATTTGTCCAATCCTTATTGGAAACATAACAATTGAATTGATAATCTCTAAGTAATCAAATTCATGAAAATCCCTTGTATGTTTTTCATGGATTCTTGTGTTTCTGGTGCTGTAATCATACTAATTGCAATTGCAGCTTTTAGTAGTATCACAGAAGCCAAGAATGCCATTAATTCAAAGGGATTCTGTGATTTTTACATTGGTAAGTGGGTGAGAGACAATTCATATCCTCTCTATGATCCCAAAGATTGTCCCTTTCTCTTGAATCAGTTTGATTGTATTGCAAATGGAAGACCAGATAGAGATTACCTCCATTACAGATGGCAGCCCAGTAATTGCAACTTAACAAGGTAAAAATAAAAATAAAAAACCTTAGGTCTTTGCATAATTTACATCTATCTTCATACCCTTTGTTGATCATGACTATTGCATCTTGTTCTGTAGGTGGGATGGAAAAACTTTGTTGTCTAAATTAAGAGGAAAGCGAGTTATGTTCGTGGGAGATTCAATGAGTTTGAATCAGTGGCAGTCCCTTGCTTGCATGCTTCATACTGCAGTGCCGCATGCCAATTATACATCGAGGAGAAATGGCAGCCTCTCCACATTCACAATCGCGGTTCGATTATTTTAATTGATTTGTGCTTAATTTTTTTTTTTAATCTCTTTTATGACTATACTTTCTAGTAATAGCAGCAAATAAAACTGAGATACATGAAATCTACTTAAATTACTGCATTGACTTTCTTGATTTTGTTAGATGCTCAATGTCACACTGTTGTACTTGCGAAATGCACTTCTTGTGGACCTCGTGAGGGATAAAACTGGACGAGTACTTAGGCTTGACTCCATTAATTCTGCCAATCAGTGGATGGGAAATGACATTTTGATTTTTGATACATGGCACTGGTGGCTTCACACTGGTAGAAAACAAATGTAAGAACTATGATCCATTTGTTGAGTGTCAAACATACACTAGTCTAGTCCGCTATTCATTTGTTGAGCTATATTACCTTCATCTAAAATGGCATTTGCGACTATTTGATTATGCTCAAGATAGCCTAATGATAATAATTTTGGTTGATAAATTTTGTTTGCCAGATGGGATTTTGTTGAAGATGGAAAGGTTATGCGCAAAGATATGAATCGTTTGAGAGCGTATAGGAAAGCCTTGAGGACTTGGGCTAGTTGGGTGGATTCAAAAGTTGATACAAATAAAGTCGAGATCTTCTTCCAGGGTGTCTCCCCGGATCACCTAATGTAACTTTCAAATCTTCAACAATTCATTTTATTTTTAGTCGACGAGAGAAAATCTTTAATTTTCTTTCTTCTACTTAATTTCAACTTTAAAAGATTTGATTGAACCGTTCTTTCTTTTTAGTAATTCGAGCCAATTGAGAAAGCCCGGAAACTCAATTTGCCAGCAGCCTCCGGTCACAGCAAAGTATGGAAGAGAGTGGCATAAAGCAGAGCTTGTTTTAGGCAAAGTGATAGGTTCAATGAGGAAGCAAGTTCATCTCCTTAGCATAGCTGCACTATCTCAATCCAGGCCTGATGGACACCCTTCTATATATGGTAACCCGCGGCACAGGGGTGCCGATTGTAGCCATTGGTGCCTTCCCGGTGTTCCTGATACTTGGAATCAGTTGCTTTATGCTACTTTGGTTCAAATCTGAGCTCGGAAACACAAGTTTCCGGGTTCAAATTTTATTTTCCCGCTCATTTTTATCCCTTTTCAATCAATTTTATGTTCAACTTAGTTAACTATTAGTAGTTGTTATTGTGAGAAGCTTGGGTTTAACCAATTTTTTTGTGTAGCATATATGAGCTGTTTTTTAAGTTGTGTTATTTGAGAGCTAGCTATTACATAAATGACGAATTAATAGACATTTTGGTCATCAATTTATTTACAGTTAGCCTTTTTTCATCACTTTTTTTGACTATTTTTTTGTCCTCAATGATTTTAAGGGATGACACTTTAATCGTTCCGTCAAATAATTGTGAATTTTCCGTCCAAATTGATGACGTGCCATAACGGGGTTGGATAACTCTCTCTTGCAAAGGCAGAATGGAAAAGAAGAAAACCTTCTTTTGCAATTTCTTTTTTTTAATTGTTAAAGCTTCACGAAAGATCAAGTATTTGTTACTTATGGATTCTCTCTTTCCCGTTCTATTTTCATTCGTTCAAGTTTATTACAATCTCATAATATATTGTTATGTTTACTTATTTCTGTTTGTGTAAGATTTGGACTTAATCGCATATATAAGAGATCAGGTGAAAACCTGCAATGGATTATTCTCCCCATTTCCCCCCTCTTTGCAAGCAAATCTAATTTCTTCTTTGTAGTACTACACTTATTATTATTAAGTTCATAATCCTATTTTTCATTTCTCTTTAAACAAGTAACAAAAGAAGAAAAAAAACGCTTGCTTGAGTCTTAAAACAATGGCTTGATTCTTTGAAAATTTGGAGTTCATCATGTTTTTCTACAATTTTAAGTCTGATTATTTTCTCATTGGTCCACGCTCTTTTTATTTAATTTTTTTAATGTCAACTTGGGTAGGAGTGCAAAGCATGCCGAAAAATATCAAGTTGTATCTCTATTTGTGTTCAAAGTCGGAGATCTATTCAGATAGGGCATACAATTTATGGTGTGGCTTTGTTATACACATTATTCTCCTAGCTATTAGTTTTTTTAGATGTTTAGTTAATTAGTTCCATTTACACCATATAATGTTTACCTTTGAGAAAAATCTATATATTGTTATAACATATTATTTTTAATATTTTTTTCTTTCAAACTTACTATATGAGTGAAATTTTCTTATTTAATGTGCATTTCTTTCTCTTTTTTTTTATTTGAAAAATAAGAAAATAAGTAGACACGTGATTTTAATTTCCTCTCATTGTATTATTACTTATTGGTTATAGGCGAAAGAGTAATAATAAAAGGTTTTTTGACGATTTAACATTGTAAATAGCGTTTCAAGTTTAGATTAGGATTTTTCCATTCTTCTACCGCCTTTCCTCAAAAGTAAAAAATTAATCCCATAAAGTGTAACTATTGAATGAAAATAAAAGACATTAATTTTTTTTTTTTTTTTTTTTTTTTGCATTTCATGGGAGTGTTCAATTACAATTACCATGACAAAAAAAAAATAAAAACATTTTCAACTTAAATATATAAATCTACATATTTTTGGTTAATATATTCACTAATTATTATTATTTTTTTAAATCTCACCTTAAATAACACGGGTTATTAGGCTAGTGTGTGTGTGTGTGTGTGTATATATATATATATATTGATTTCCAAAGATTTTTTTATTCAAACATTACTAATTTATATATATTTATGATAGTCTACCGATCAAATAAAAACAATTACTCCCCGCCCTTGTACGCGCGAACTTTACGCGCCTAGTGTGAGTAGATGTTTGTTTCCTTGTTGGGTGGATTCGCGACGTAAATCTCATGCGGCAAAACATATTTGTGTAATTCTTTTTTATTATCTTCAGCACGCCTATTGTGTAGAATAAAAAAAAAAAAAAAAAAATTAGTGGTTGTTAGAAGAAAAAAATAATAATGATTTAAGATCTTTATCGGAGAATACCTATTGTTATTTTTAAACATTTGTTACGTAAGATAGATATTACATGCATAAGGACAAGTTTTCACTAGAATAGAACTCCTCCTGCAAACTTATGACAAGTATTCAAAAGAAGAGAATATATGTTGAATGAAATTAACACATGTTAAAAAATTGTAACATCTCTCTTAAAATGTTCTATATTTACTGAATTTTAAATAGTTTCTTAGTATAGCTGTGGCCCATTATTTCTTGACAGTGGTTTCAGTACGAAATGAGGTATTTTTGCACGTGTAGAATTTTTCTCGTATGTTCAATTGAGATTTTGACGATTAAAATTAATTTAAAACGGATACCTGTTCAGAACACTTGCATATTTCTTAGTCTAAAAAAACATGTCCTGAGCATCAAAACACCTGTCATTAGATATTTCGTATATATTGCAAAAAACAGCTCCACGTAGGATCCGGACTGTTATTTCTCTCACACCTAGCTTCACCGATTCTTCTCCTCTTTTTTCTTTTTAAATATTTGGACGGATTGAGATTTCTGCAAATGTCTTTGTAGGAATTTTCATTACTTTGTTTCTTCATCGATCATAATATTATGGCATATTGGTTTAAATAGTCCCCAAACTATTTTAATCCTGAGATAGAGTCCCGAAACTTTTTTTTTTGTTTTTAAAACCCTCAAACAATTTATATTTGGTGTGTAAGGTCCTCCCGTCTATTTTTTGACGGGTCAACACAGATGAGTGAGAAAATGTGAGTCAAACATGGAAATGGGAGGGGTATTTTTGAAAGTTTTGGATCACATACCCCACCCACTCCCTTCAGCCCCCTACCACCGACTCCCTCTGCTTTCTTCTTCTCCGATGAGCCCCACCCCCACCCCCACCCCCACCCCGCCTCCTCTTCTCCTATCCACCAGTCACCATAAACCACAACTCCAACCATCCTAATCACCACCCTCTCAGCAAACCATCACGCAACCACAAAAAATTGCAGAATAAATCACCAATAAATCGCCAACAAAAAATTGCAGAACCTTTCCCTTCCAAAAATTGTAGAATAAATCGCCAATAAATCTAAAGAATATTCTTGCCTAGTAATCACAAAAAAGGAGAGCAAAAATCGCCAATAAAGAAGAATATTCAAGAGCAATAATTGTTCCCCCACCACCCCTCCCCTTGTTCCGCTGCTACTCTTCCACCGATGTCGTCACCGTCGTTCTCTATTCTCCGGCGAGGTAAGTTTTCTGTTTTCATTTTTCTTTTCTTTTCTACTTTTCTTTTCTGATTGACTTTTGATATTTATGTTACAGGTGGTTTTTTTTCCTCTCCGGCTGGTCGAGTTTCTCCGGCGAAGTTCTTTTTCTTTTACTACTAATGCTACTGCTATGAATTTCTTTTGTTAAAATTTACAAAAAAAATCCGACGCTGATTATTTCAAGAAACCTTAGCGAGCCCCGGTTGTATAATACACAAGTTTCTATCAAATTTCATATACTGGGTAAGCTTTTTTAGCTCAATTTATCTCTCAAAATTTGATCTTTTTTCATACCCGCTTGCTAATCTTTGTGGGTTATTTTGGTGTTTGAAGTCTTTTGCAAGAGAGAATATGAGGATTTTAACGGACTTTTGTTTTGATTCGTCGGATTTTATGGTGATGGTGGTGGTGGTGTTGGCCGGCGGAGCTCTGATCGGAAATTGCAGAAGAGGGAGTGGGGTGCTGAAGGGGATGAGGAGTATATGTGTGATGGGGCTAGGAATGGGCAAATTCCTAAAATGCCCATGAAGTTTTTGCATTGACTTGGTCAAAAATTTGACTTAACACTTGACTAATGATTTTTTTGACGGAAGGACCTTACACACCAAATATAAATTGTTTGAGGGTTTTAAAAACAAAAAAAAAGTTTCGGGACTCTATCTCAGGATTAAAATAGTTTGGGGACTATTTATACCAATATGCCTAATATTATTGAATTATCGAAATTCTCTGTCTCATTTCATCAATTCGGTGATTTGATTCTCAGCTCCGATCATCGTTCGGTGGTAAGCTCTCTTAGAAGCTAATTTTTCTATTACTATTTCACGAATTTCTTGACAGATATCTTCATTTCAAGTTTTTTTTTTTTCAGTGATTAGATTATGATTAAATGTCCTAATTGCTGATGCTGCATGATTTTTTTTTTTTTTTTTGGGGGGTTGAATTGGAGCTAAACTTTGTTACTTTTGTGGATTATAGTCTCAGTGCTGCTAGAATTAATTTTACTTGTTATTTCAAGAAAATTCAAAGGTCTTCTAATTTTCCTAAAGAAATTTATTTTGGGATTGATCCAAATTTCACAGATTTTTACCAATCCCTAAATTTTCGATTAAAAATGAAATAAAGTTGATATTTTGGTCATTCCCCTCAGTGGATCAGATTATGCATCTGTGTATTTATGTATGCTTATACTTTTGGTTGCTTGTGGAATTATCGAAAGGGAAATGATTAATGGCTAAGTAACATTGACTAAAATTGGCTAAAATTCAAATTAAACACTATTCACCCCGTTGGCCTAAGAGATTTAATGAGTTATTTACATTTTTGCCCACAATTTAGCCAATTAATTGGATAAATTTTAACCACCTAGCATTACCCTTATCGAAATAGGTAAGCTCGTGTTGCTGTTGATATATTCATAATCAAGGTGGGTTTACTAAAGATCATGTGTTGATCAAATATTTGCAAAAATTAAGGCTGCATTTTTAGCTGAGTCTCTGTCTTCTTTTTTTCCTTTTCAAAATCGAGACGGAGTCGCACCGAGGTCAAGTCATGTGGGGCTAAGTTTAAATGGAAAAGTTTTGGTTTTGAAAAAACATTTGTTGCATCTGAGATAGAAAAATTAGGAAAAAAGTTGAAGATTTGCACTTTTGTTTTGAATGGAAAGTTTAATTTTCTACTTTGTTCGCTTGGACCATTTTTAGCAGTGGAAAACGAAACGTTTTAGCCAAACATGTCTCCAACCTGAGACTTGAAGATTTCCTGCTTCTTTCTGAATCAAACTCCAATCAAGAGACATATTGCATTTAGTGTTTCAAATGAATTCAGTGGAATAACTCGTGTCGAGTTGAAATGTGGACGGATTTATTTTTCTAGACTATACTTGTGTGAGAAACAGGTTTAATTAGCTGTCATAATCTCACTTTTGAAATAAACCTTATTTATCAGTATTTGACCTTCGTAGTTAATCCAACATTCTTAACTCCTCTTCTGTGTAGATACAAATCTTCCAAACAATTGTGCCTGTGAATATATTGTTTCCTAGGAGATTTCATGTTAATCATTTTAATTAGTGCTGTCAGGACGTTATTAGATTGGAGCCCATAAAGATGTTCGGAAGAAAATCAAACTCGATGCACAGAGTTCCGTCACTGGTTGATTTATGCATCCAGGTGGCCATAGATAATGTTCGATATCTTGGGAATGTTGGAGAAACTGATTTTCATCTTTTGGAGCGCATTTTACCTCATTGTACTCATGATCAGTTGAAGCACGTCGAGGATTGCACTGAGGTGAAATAGATTTGTGTACAAATTCACACGACTCCTAAACTTTATTTTCTATAGCACGTATTTTGGGGCTGGTTTGTTCAATCTCAAAGTGTGTTTTCTTACATTTCGTGCAGGGAAGGGATCTTAGCCCAGTAACTAATGAGCTCTGGAAGAAATTTTTTGAGCGTCATTTTGGTGAGAGAAGTGTTAATCTTGTGGTTGAGAGTATGGCCAAGGAGAAAGTAAAATTTTCATGGAGGCAATTATATGAGGTAGGAAGGTTTTCATTCTTCTTTAGTAATCTCTACCCAGTTATTAGAAAACCTGTTGAGGGACCATCCAAGGGGCTGCCCTACTCAAGGGATACCTTATCCAACATACAAGGACCAATGACACGGTTTAGAGCAAGGAAGGTGATTCAACATATTTCATCATTGATCCGAGATGTAAAGGCTAAAGAGAAAGCTAAGCTACAACTAGAAGATGATATTTAAGTTAACCTCTTAACTTTACAAAGTGTACAATTCGGCCCAATCAAGCAAAGTGGCTAAGAAGGGCATTATAGGAATCTTGTAAATTAAAGTTTATTCTAGACTTTAATTAGTTTTCAGTTTTATGTTAGTGGTTCAATTATAGTAGTTTACTATTTTTAGGATGGAAGAATTCCAACTTAATTAGGATTCTTCCATTAGGGTTCAATTGTGCCGAAATCCTACTCTATTTAAGAGAGATTTCGGCCACCATTGTAAGATATGTTAGATATATACTATTTGGTAATGTTATTCCTTAAATCCTTGTGAATTGAACTTCTTATAGAACTTAATTTATTCTTGAGTTACTGTATCGACAAGACAATTTTGCTTGAAATTCATAAAAAACAAAGAAAGTATTCGGTTATAAAAAAGAAAATTAAGCCGAGAGTTAAGGGACTATTTAGTGAACAAAACAAAAGCAAACTTCTTGATTCAAAGTACTTTCAATACTCGTCACAAGAATTGGTAATTGTTCACCCCTTTCTTCTTGTTTTCCGTGTTAATAAATCCAAGATCAAGAATTGAAGAGCCATCAAGCCTGAATTCTTTGATACTTTTCGGCCAAGGAAAGGGTAAGTCAAAAGAAAAAGAAAATCAATAAACGTAAAGATTGAAATCTTCCTTTTCCTAATCACAAAAGGATACCTTTAAAAGTTTCTTCTTTTCTTGATTAGGTTTAGGATTTTCAAGATTACTCTGTTATTCTTTCTTTACCTTTTCGTGTAAGTCAAGATTGGATTTATTTCTTTACATAATATATTGTTATGTTTACTTATTTCTTTTTGTGTAAGGTTTGGACTTGATCGCATATATAAGAGATCGAGTGAAAACGTACAATGGATTATTCTCCCCATTCCCCCCCTATGCAAGCAAATCTAATTTCTTCTTTGTAGTACTACTACACTTATTATTATTGAGTTCATAATCCTATTTTTCATTTCTCTTTTAACAAGTAACAAAAGAAAAAACGCTTACTTGAGCCTTAAAACATTGTCTTGATTCTTTGAAAATTTGGAGTTCATCATGTTTTTCTCCAGTTTTAAGTCTGTTTATTTTCTCATTGGTCCACACCTTTTTATTGAATTTTCAACTTGGGTAGGAGTGCAAAGCATGCCGAAAAATACCAAATTGTATCTCTATTTGTGTTCAAAGTCGGAGATCTAGTTAGATAGGGCATAAAATTTATGGCGTAACATTGTTATACACATTATTCTCCTAACCATTAGAAATTTTAGATTTTTAGTTAATTAGTTCCATTTACACCATATAATGTTTACTTTTGAGAAAAATGTGTATATTGTTATAAAATATTATTTTTAATGGTTTTTTCTTTCAAACTTACTATATGAGTGAAATTTTCTTATTTAATGTGCATTTTTGTTTTGGATTTGAAAAACAAGAAAATAAGTAGACCCGTGATTTTAATTTTCTCTCATTGTATTATTACTTATTGATTATAGGCGGAAGAGTAATAAGAAAAGATTTTTTTTATGATTTAAAATTGTAAACAGCATTTCAAGTTTAGATTAGGGTTCTTCCACTCTTTTACCGCCTTTCCTCAAAATTAAAGAATTAACCTCATAAAGTGTAACTATTGAATGAAAATCGACATTAATTTTTTTGCATTTCTTTGGAGTGTTCAATTACCATTACCATGACAAAAACGTTTTCAACTAAAATATATAAATTTATACATATTTGGTTAATATATTAACTAATTCTTTTTTTTTTTTAAAACATCTCCCTGTGCATAACTATGGTTATTAAGCTTTTTATATATATATATATATATATATATATATATATATATATATATATATATATACTAGCTTTTGGACTCGTGATATGCACGGCAATATGTTATATAACTTTAAAAAAAATATATTAGTATAAAGAACATTATGATTACTAAGAAAAAGTAAAATGATAAAGATTTTTATAATTATAAGTAAACAATTAATATCGTGACTAATTACAGTTATGTCAAAATTTGTCATAGAATAAGACACACACTAAAAATCATCATCAGGTGTAACATGCTATGGTTTCAAGAGAAAAACACATTTTGACCCAATCTCCCTCTCCAAATATAAAAGATAGGATGAAAATATTTATAATTTTTTATAACGAATAAAAAAGGTTCCTGATAAAAAAAAAATCTATAATAAAAATTATTTTGTGGTAAAATCAATCTATTATCAAGTACTATATATATATATATATATATATATATATATATATATATATATATATATATATATATAGAGAGAGAGAGAGAGAGAGAGAGAGAGAGAGAGAAGAAATTCAATAGATATAATCTTTTTAATTATGATTTTGAAGAAATTATAAATTTCTTTATTAGCACTTGTAAAATGATTAAATTCACAACCATTATTGGAGAGTATCATCTCATAATAAGTCTGATTTTTATATGTTTCTATAGTATAACCATAGGTACTGAGATATCTCTCAAAAACTATCCAGGGCCGATCCTCTCATTTCTTATCATCATTATGCAATAAGAGTATTATTCTTTCCTCATGATTTTTAATCATATTTTCCTCTTTTTGTTTACTCTTCAACAATACGAGCAAACGAGGGAGCGGTAGAAGAAATGGAAATATTATTACCTTCCTCTTGGAGTTTTTTCCATTGTAAATATCTTTGATATTCTGCGTCATCCTTATCAGATATTCCTGATATGTTTAAAGCTATGAGCTTCATTTGTTCCATGTTGTACCAGAATATTATCTGGACCTTTTCCTCCGCCACCTCTTCCTCTATAAGAGGAATTTCCTCTACCTCTAGACTGCATCACTGCAATATCAAAAAGATTATGATCCTCATATAAAATGATATCATCATCTAAATTCATAACTGCAATATCAAAGAGATTATTATCCTCTAAAGCATCTGATTCTATAATATCCTGAAATTTTTCATAACATTTATAATCGATTTCATCATCATAAGGTGTATATTTGTACCAAGAATCTATAATCATTTCTTGTACAATTAAGCAAATCATAAATATTCTCTTGTCAAGAAATAGGGAAGATGATTATCCTCACCCTTTTTTTAAAGGATTTTAAAGTCAAAAGGGGCTAAATGAGCCTGCCATCTAGCATAAATTTGCTTAGACACATAATGCTTAAAATCTTTAAGAAACATAAATTTGGCAGATTTACAATTGGTTTTAATAATAAATTTCTGATTATATAAATCATCATGAAATTTTAATACACATTTCACAATAGCAAGTATTTCTTTAGCAACTGTTGCATAATTTTTCTGGGCAGTATTACATTTACCAGAATGAAATCTAACAAGATATTCTTGTTTATTATTAGGATCAATTTGTTTTAAGATTCCTCCATATCCTATATCTGAAGCATCTGTCTCAATAATTTTATCCCAATGAGGATTGGCACATTAAGCATGGCAAAGATATAACTTTATTCTTAATTTTTTAACAACATTAGTATGCTGCATAGACCAAGGTTTAGGGTTTTTTTTTTAGCCTATCATATAAAATTGCAGTATCTTGCGTAAGGTTTTTATAATATGGATAAATATAATTTAGACTTCCTAAAAATCTCTGTAATTGAGTTTTATCAATTATCTCATCCGGAATCTTTGATCCAAATTCGATGCTCCTATTAATAAAAATCGGTTTGGCAGTACCCAGTCATCCTATATATGCTAGTTGTTGAAGATCCGTGTCGTTGTGGTATCAGAGCCATGGATTATTTGACTAATTCATCTAGAACATATGTAATTCAACATAAATCTTTTGTATCATAATTATTAGAAATAAGCATATTTTTGCTAATAAACCAACTGTTAAAAACAATATTAGTAATGAGATTGATTTACCTCAAAACCTAGAATTATTAAATAAATGGACTATCCCTAAGGTTAGTACCAAAACAATTTACCAATTAGGTGCCTTTGAAAAATTAGGCTTAAAACAGGTAGTTAAAACTACTGAAGAATCTATTTCATTAAATAATGAAGAGATGTATATTCAATTATTAAGTGAACAAGATATTAAACCTTACAGGGACTCTCATCATACATTTCTTCATATTGGGTTAGTTCAGGTTGCGTTTAAACCTTTAACTTTAGAAGGATTACCAGAGAGCTTTATAGCAGCCTTTAGAGATGGTAGAAACCTTGACTGGAAAAAATCCATTACGGGTGTGATAAAATCTAGTTTGGCTCATTGTCCAGTTTATTTTAATGTTTATCCAAATTTACAATTGTCATTAACTGATGTTAATATACTTGATGCTTTAATAATTTTCTTCTCTAGAAGAGAGGCAATCTCATTTTTTACATAATATCAAATATTCAGAATTCATCTGACAAGGTCTAGCCTTGGTAGGAATATTTCATCCGGAAACTTTGAGCCAAATTCGATGCTCCTATTAATAAGAATTATATTACCTTTTTCAATATTATGCCCTAAGAACCTAATCTTAGTTTGAAATAACGACATCTTAGGTTTAGATATAACTAATCCATTTATAATAACAACCTTTTTAAATATTTCTAAATGTCTAAAATGTATTTCAATAGATTTAGAAAATATCAAGATATCATCAATGTAAACAATTATGAAATCACTATAAGGTATGAATATATCATTCATAATTTTCTGAAATTCTGAAGGGGCATTCTTCAACCCAAAAGGCATAACATACCATTCATACTGTCCAAAAGGAACATTAAAAGCTTTTTTATATCTATAAGCTGGATCAATTTGTATTTGCCAATATCCTGATTTTAAATCAAATTTAGAAAATATAACAGCATCATATAATTTGTCTAACAAATCTTTTTTATTAGGGATAGGATACCTAATCCATTTTAAAACCTTATGTAAAGGTTTATAATTAATAACTAACCTATGAATTCCACGTTCCTGCTTTGCATGTTTATTAACATAAAAAGCTGTAAAAGACCAAGGAGATTGGGAAGGACCAATAATTTTCTTCTCTAGAAGAGAGGCAATCTCATTTTTACATAGTATCTGTAAAACACAAGAGGGGGGTGAATTGGGTTTTAACTAATCTTGTAAACTTTTTAAGAATCTTTGCAAAGCTATTGGAAGTTTGAGCAAGATGAATAATAGCAATGCAAAACCCAATCAACAAGACAAAGGATTTAGAGTGGTTCGATTCACTTAGAATCTACATCCACTACCTTGAGCCGCACCCAAGGATTTCAAACAACTTCACTAAGAAGAATGTTTACAAATGTGGCTAACTCACTAAGAGTTTTACAACACAACCACACTACAAAAGCTCACTAAGAACTTGCCCACACAAAGTAGGACTTTACAATTTGCCCACACAAAGTAGGACTTTTACAACAATTACCCAATCACTTAGAAAGGGAATATAATGTTTAAAGAACAAGATTGATCACTCTTATAAGTGAGAAATATACCTTTGAAGCACAAACAATTTTAGCTCTTGAACATATGAAGTTCACTCTTTGTCTTGCTTTTGAAAGATTGCTCTTGAATGATTTATATCATAGAAATGAAGAGCATTTACTTTGTGAGTGTTTTGGCTTGATGAGAAATCAATGAATATTTGATATGCAAGCCTTGGAGTCATTCTCTAGCTTTGGAGTATTTATACATTTCAAAATAGGCTGAAAAACGACTCTTTAACGGTCAAAAAACGGCTAGTTTTTCAGAGTTCGGTTGACCGAAATCACACCTCGGATGACCCACCCTTCGGATGATAGTTCGGATGAGGGTTCGGATGACCCTTCGGATGAGGGTTCGGATGAGGGTTCAGATGACCAACACAGCCTAGGTCGACCGAAGCCACTTTTTACACCTCTCAGTTTCTTTTCGGTTGATCCGAGCTTGAGCTCGGTTGACCGAACTTCTAAGCTTATTTTTCACACGTTTTGAAATCTTTTGAAGTCTTTAGAAGTCTAAAAGGTTTTCCTAAAAGCTAACAAGTAAGAACACTTGGAAAACCATTTTAAAGGACATAGACTTTGAAAACAAAGGCTTTTGAGATATGAACACATTTAAGAATCCTTTTGAAAACTAAGCCTTTTGAAAACGTGTTTGTGTGCATGCAAGACTAGAGTGTAGAGCTTATGTTCATGAGAGCTTTGGTTAGAGCTTTCTAAGATAACAACTAATGACAACAAAGCTAAACTAACCAAACCTAAGTCTTCAATCTTCAATCTTGATAAATGAGCCTTGCATATCTTGAATCTTGATATCAATGGCTTTCAATGGCTTGATTGAAGTACTTAGAGCTTCCAATATATGTTCCAATATTCTATCACAAAGATATAAACATTAGACACAACATCAAGTGTTTGTCCATTATCAAAAGCCGAGTTTGATCGCCCTTAGGGCTAACAATCTCCCCCTTTTTGATTATGACAAACTTTGATGTAATTAGATAGGATATGGACAATTTAAGTACAAGGAAGCATGGCAGAAGAATATAAGAACAATTAAGTGTAAAGCTAAGTGCTTATAAGATAAACCAAGATAGAACGAGAAACATAAGCACTAGCATGTTAAGTTCTTATGCCATATACATTAGGGACTCTTTGAAGAGCCCTATTTCCCAACCAACCTCCTTGCCTCCTTCCTTCCATAAAATAGCATTCTTGTGTGTAATATACATACCTTAGTTTACACAAGAAGCTAACTTACCATTTTCATCAATGTCGATGTGAGTGCTAAGGATCCTATTACAAAGAACATGCTCACACAAACATTAGAACTAACAATGGTTTGTTATCATCAAAACAACATAGAATATTTTGCCCTTCGGGCTAACAGTATCAAATATTCATAATTCATCAGACAAGGTCTAGCCTTGGTAGGAATATTATCCTCTTGAAAATCATCTTCATAAGGTATACTTACTATATGTTTTTTTCTATTCCAAAAGGCATTAGGATGATCATTACATATTTCTAATGCAAATTGATTTGTAATATATTGAATCTTATCCTGTAATTTAGGATTACGAAGAGTATAATCAAGAGTTAAAATATTTATTTCATGTTTTAGATAATTTAATTGGTTTTCCTTGTTTATGATATTATCATAAATTTCATGTAAATTTTTTGTAAAAGGTTGAGATACAAAATTGAAAGTAATTTGATCACCTTTATAATTAGCAGTAATACCGATTTTATCTACTCTAGTAAAGGGGTAGATTTTATTAATAAAAGGCTGACCAAGTATTACCTGGTTAGAAATATTTTTAACTAATAAAAAACTTAAAAGGGATGCATTTTTTATCTATACAAATAGAAGCTTTGGGAAGTTTGTCACTAATCTCAAGTTTATTACCTCCCGCATGTGACAAACTATGAGTTATTTTTTCAAAATATCGTGTAGGTATTAAACCTTCATTTATTACATTTAAATCTGCACCACTATCTATCAATGCAGTGAAATCTTTTGAAAAATAATTATCAATCAAAAGAGTGATCTTTCAGCAAATAAGTAAGGCAAACCATCAACAAATTTAGCTTTCCAATGAGGACTATTAGTCTCAGGAAGCTGCATAACTCTACTTAGGAAGGTATATTTATACCACCTAAAATCAGTAAGAGTTTTACATCAAAGATTTTGTAATAAGGTTCTAATATTCTCATGATTATCAGAATAACAACATGTAAAATGTTCAACAATATTGATAACTAATGTATAAATCGCATTTTCTACAATTTCATTATTTTCCGTTTTAACAGTTTTCAAAATACTTTTCCTACCTTCAGCAGACAAATAATTATACCACCAATCTTTAAGTTGACCCGTAAGACCTGATGCTATCATCTTGGCTATATTAGCATCAGTGTTATTATGGGAATCAGGTAGCCCAAGTGGTAAGGCTACCTGAACACGGGGTGGAGATCCCGTGTTCGATTCTTATATCTCCCCATAATGGGACAAATAATTTCTTCTCCTTATGAGGCTTATCTTCCCTCCCCAGGCATGGAGCATGCTTCAATTTTCCCTATTTAGGGTACTCTCCGCTCTTCCCTTCGTGGGCAATCGCCTCCGGGCGCTCAAAGCATTAGTGTTATTAGCACTTTTACAAATAGTACGTACTCAAAAAAATTGTTGCTTATAGGATCCGGACTATTATTTTTCTCTCATTATCATCGCCGATTCTTCTTCTCTTTTTTCTTTTCTTTTTTTCTTTTTAAATATTTGGACGGATTGAGATTTCTGCAAATGTCTTTGTAGGAATTTTCATAATAATATTGAATTATCTAAATTCTCTGTCTCATTTCATCAATTCGGTGATTTGATTCTCAGCTCCGATCATCTTTCGGTGGTAAGCTCTCTTAGAAGCTAATATTTCTATTACTATTTCACGAATTTGTTGACAGATATATCTTCATTTCAAGTTTTTTTTTCAGTGATTAGATTATGATTAAATGTTTTAATTGCTGATGTTGCATGATTTTTTTGGGGGGGTTGAATTGGAGCTAAACTTTGTTACTTTTGTGGATTATAGTCTCAGTGCTGCTAGAATTAATTTTACTTGTTATTTCAGGAAAATTCAAAGGTCTTCTAATTTTCCGAAATTAATTTACTTGCCATTTATTTTGGAATTGGTCCAAATTTCACAGATTTTTACCAATCTCAAAATTTTCAATTAAAAATGAAATAAAGTTGACATTTTGGTCATTCCCCTCAGTGGATCAGATTATGCATCTGTGTATTTATGTATGCTTATAATTTTGGTTGCTTGTGGAATTATCGAAAGGGAAATGATTAATGGCTAAGTAACATTGACTAAAATTGCCTAAAATTCAAATTAAACACTATTCACCCCTCTTGGCCTAAGAGATTTAATGAGTTATTTACAATTTTGCCAATTAATTGGATAAATTTTAACCACCTAGCATTACCCTTATCGAAATAGGTAAGCTCGTGTTGCTGTTGATATATTCATAATCAAGGTGGGTTTACTAAAGATCATGTGTTGATCAAATATTTGCAAAAATTAAGGCTGCATTTTTAATTGAGTCTGTCCTCTTTTTTTCCTTTTTAAAATCGAGACGGAGTCGCATCGAGGCCAAGTCACGTGGGGCTAAGTTTAAATGGAAAAGTTTTTGAAAAATCATTTGTTGCATCTGAGATAGAAAAATTGGGAAAAAAGTTGAAGATTTGCACTTTTGTTTTGAATGGAAAGTTTAATTTTCTACTTTGTTCGCTTGGACCATTTTTAGCAGTGGAAAACGAAACATTTTAGCCAAACATGTCTCCAACCTGAGACTGGAAGATTTCCTGCTTCTTTCTGAATCAAACTCCAATCAAGAGACTTATTGCATTTAGTGTTTCAAATGAATCCAGTGGAATAATTCGTGTCGAGTTGAAATGTGGAGGGATTTATTTTTCTAGACTATACTTGTGTGGGAAGCAGGTTTAATTAGCTGTAATAATCTCAATTTTGAAATAAACCTTATTTATCAGTATTTGACCTTCGTAGTTAATCCAAAATGATGGAAGCATAACATTCTTACCTCCTCTTCTGTGTAGATACAATTCTTCCATACAATTGTATCTGTGAATATATTGGTTCCTAGGAGATTTCATGTTAATCATTTTAATTAGTGCTGTCAGGGTAGAAAGTGGACGATAATAGATTGGAGCCTGTAAAGATGTTCGGAAGAAAATCAAACATGATGCACAGAGTTCCGTCACTGGTTGATTTATGCATCCAGGTGGCCGTAGATAATGTTCGATATCTTGGGAATGTTGGAGAAACTGATTTTCATCTTTTGGAGCGCATTTTACCTCATTGTACTCATGATCAGTTGATTCACGTCGAGAATTGCACTGAGGTGAAATAGATTTTTGTACAAATTCACACGACTCCTCAACTTTATTTTCTATAGCACGTATTTTGGGACTGGTTTGTTCAATCTCAAAGTGTTTTTTTTTTACATTTCGTGCAGGGAAGGGATCTTAGCCCAGTAACTAATGAGCTCTGGAAGAAATTTTTTGAGCGTCATTTTGGTGAGAGAAGTGTTAATCTTGTGGTTGAGAGGATGACCAAGGAGAAAGTAAAATTTTCATGGAGGCAATTATATGAGGTAGCAAGACTTCCATTCTTCTTTCGTAATCTCTACCTAGTGATTAGAAAACTGCTCTTCAAATTGGCATTTTTGTGTTTGTGATCATTGATTAGGGCCACTTGATACACAATATCTATACTAGCAAGTATACTAGGTCAATGTTGTAGTAGTCAAGGTCAATCCCACATAGAATAATGATTAATTAATAAAAGGTCGTACCCAGTGCACAAAGCTCCCGTACCCAGTGCACAATGAAAACTTGAATCTTATCTCAACAATTATTAAGGAAAGAACCTCTAAAATTAACATATGAGAGAGCTAATTAAAGAGGAATATAAACCCTAGAGTAGTATAATATCAACCGAGAACTCTCCCCAAAAGATTAAATGTGGGGTATATATTGGATTCCTAACAAAACTTTACAAATTAAAAACGAAATAGGATGATATGCATCAACCAGAAGCATGATATGCATCAACCAGAAAATCACGCAGGAAGAAACCAAGCTTTGATCTAACACATCATGCCGATCATGATATGGACGCAAATTCCAGCGATTAGCCTCTGCCCAAAATAGGATTTTTTTCCCGTATCTGTCCGCATGTTCTGTCTTTTTATTTGAGTTCGTGAAGTTGGCATTTGGTGATTCTTTGAGGTTTCTGATTACCAGTTATGCATATTACTTGTTTCTGTGGTTCTTGACGTCTTAAGTGAATTTTGCTGCTGCAACTAGTCTTGTTTTACTTGCAGGCAAAGGTAAAGGCTCTAGAAGATAAAGAAAAGAGGATATCGGAGAGAGTGAGAGAGGGATACAAAATGGCTGAAACTCGTAAGTATTTTGCTTTCTGATAGATTGTTTTACATGTTTAGATTGATGTAAATACAAATCCAGTTTCTTTTACTTTCTGTTGCTTCCGAAACATCTTTACTCGTATTTTTGTATTTGTATTATTTTATTAAATTCTGCCACTTCCACTTGAAGCTCTATGTACCTTGAATATACACAAAAATGTGTTGGATGGAGGCTGACTTTAGTTTAACCAAAATGTTGATGAATATGGCCTAATACGGCAGTCTGTTTTTAGTTTCCTAATTAGAAGAATAATCAAATTGAAATGTATTTTTAGTTCATTAACTTTAATACGTACGACAAAGAAAATTGGCCATTTCACAGGGCAGCACGACCCAAAGTATTTGTAGATAAAACTGCATAATATAGGATATAAAGTTCACCTTTGAGGCGAAATTTTTATTTTTATTTTTTTCGTCCGAGTGTTTCGGATAACATTGGTATAATATAACTGGGCTTATGGCTCTTCGCAGAGAAACAAAGCCGGAAAATTATTGTGTGTAATAAGGTTCCACCTTCAAGCAGTAAAAGAAGTTTCTATGGAGGTAACTTCAGAATTCACTTTACGATTCTGCTGTGGTTAAATTCTCAGTGTTTTGTCATTTTTCGAGAATACACTGCTTAATAAAAGAAGTTGGCATGCTAAAGTTAATGCATTTTTGAAATTTTTTTTCTAGTTGAATGATACAATTTTCTACCTTGCACGCACAGGAACTTACAGTTGTATTTCCAATACAAAGAGCAGCATAATGAAGAAGGCAAAATTAGATTTTGTCAAGAGGTAAACTTATCTTTGATATTCTCCGAGCTGGGCTTTTATTATCTCTTGTATGAGATAACCAAGAGATGGTTTTTTGGGTTGTCTTTTAATATTAGCTATAATATACATGGTTCAAAGTCTCGGCCGAGTCATAACGGTATCAGTGGCCTTCAAGACAAAAACGAGACACCGTCACAACTGTTCCAAAACAATTACCAAATCAGTTCCGACTTGGCCTGATTCTGAAAAACTCGTCGAGTCAACACAAGCTAACTTGTCTCAGTAGAAAAAAATTGTTTATATTTACAAATATTTCATAATTTTTTGAACACTCTATACTAAAAAAAATCGTGTATAGCCCGATACGTGACCGAGTCATCGAGTCGTATCTGGAATGTTGGCCTCCGAGTCGGTGACCGATACCACGATTTTTAACCATGATATATTGACCCAAAACTATTTTGGAACCTCCTCTCTCTTGGACAAACTTGCACTTGCTTGTCGGGCTTTAATGGCTGAATCAAGTTGTATATATATATAGTGAGAGTCAAACATAAGCATATATGTTTTTCTGTATATTAGAGCTGTTGAGCAAAAACAGCTCTTTTGAAGAGACCATTGTACCTGCTTTTATCAAACTAAGGAATGTAACTAGGCTCTCTTGTAGGTTCGCATGTTTTACTTATGTTGTTTTCTACGGTAAATACTTCCTCCGTTTCAGAATCGAAGATCTTTTGCCATTTTTGCATAGATTAACGAAGAGGAAAACAAGTGATATTTTTCTATTATGTTATTTGCTAAATCCACTAAGATAATAGAGAACGAGAGAATTGCACTTATGGCGGAGGGTAGCTTTAGAAAAAAATAGTTCTTAAAATTTGTATATAGATCAAACATTTTAGGAAGAGATAAATGATTAAAAGGCCTTATAGATATTGGTAATCTGACTGACTTGTATGCATTCGAATTGGAAAGACAGATTCATTAGATCCTGAACCCAGGCCTGACAAAAATTTTGATGAATTATTTTTTCGTAGTCTTTGGCAGATAAAAAATGTTTGAACTTTATTCAGTAACTTAACTTTACTCCTTTCCGTTCAGCAATGAGGTTAAAAATTTAGTGGCTATGAAGAACAAGACGGTGCAAAGGACGTATAGGTACTCTTTTATTATTTACATTTATTACCTCTTTCTCCTGCCAATATAGAACTAAATTATTTACATTTCTTCTATTTTCCTTTTCTATCAGTGTTTCTCCTGCAAACAAATCGAGTGGTTTTTCCAACGCGTCTTCTCCTTCAGCATCCAGAAATACAAAGCTCCCAGGAAAGAGGTTCTAGATGGCCACCTTGTCAAGTCCAGGAAGGTTTGTGTTAGCATGCCCTATTTATGCGCTTCCCTGTATTCCCATAATGTTCACGAATGTACATTAAAATGTATTTGAATGTACCGTAATGAAACTGTATTTAAAATTTCTTGGTTCGTATCTGAAGATGTATACGTGGATAATTTCAGATAATGGAAGTTCAAATGAAGAGAGGACCTTTTGTATTAACTTGTTAAGAAGTTGGGATCTAGAAATACGACGTGCTTATTAATAGCTTCACTTTCATGTATATTCTTCTTAATCGCATATGCACCATGGGAGTAAAACCAGAACATAGTTAAGTAGACCAAATTCTGCTGCATAATTGGTAGAGAAACTGTGAGTAGGAAAACAAAAGACTGGAAAATGAGGGAAGAGAAAACTCGAAGGGAGGGTATTCCCATATAAGAACTTGTTGCCTGCGCTGAAATCTCTTCAAGGGTTGATTTCATGCTAAAAAAGAGTTGGTAAATATGAGAACAAAGTCATTACTAATATATGCATAAAAATTTTATTCTTTTTCCTTCCTATTTATAAATTTTTATTTTTGCATTTTTATACATTATTTTTGAGCTTCTCTCGTTTTCAATTAGTGATTAAGCTATGATTTCTGGCGATATTTGGTCACGCATTTTGCAGTTGTGGACGGCTATAAAGGTAAAGTTCTTTCAAGCCTTTAAATTTGTCCACACTTGCAAAATGCATGATCAAATCTTCCTGAAAATCACTCCATTTTCTAATTTGACAAAGAGTGCAACTCATAAATAGTTTATTTATAAGAAATGCTAATTGTTTGAGAGAGCATGTGTTGACCAATTTCTAAAATTTGAGTTTTTGAGCAGAATGACTATGTTTTAGCAGAAATGATATCACATGACATGGTTCGGGGAAGATTTTTTTTTTTTTTTTTTTTGCATCAACGAATTTCGAAAATCCATTTTTTGCCATATTTTGTTTCATTTTCTTTGTTCTCGAGTATTAACAAATAATTTTTGTGGACATGTATTGTAATGAAAAACATTTTCTTGATGGCAGATCTTGTTTTTTAGGGGCTTTTAGGTTTTCTTAAGGGTTTTAGTGTTTGTTAGGGTTTGTTAGAATTTCTTGTGCGACAGTACCATAAAATATGATCTAAAATCTTAGAAGATTCGTTTTATCCCGAGGAAATCCGAAAATCTTATTAACCGTACGAAAATATCACAAATTCTTATCTGAAATCTTAGAAGATGGATTATATAATCCGACTTATCTAATCCTCACACTTATATATACAATCGGATTTCGTCATAACTTTACTGCCTCACAAATACACTCTACTCCCTCTCTATTCATCTCCCCTGCAACACAAATCTTGCTACTCCCACATAGGGGTGTTCAAGAAAAATCGAAACCGACCAATCCAAACCGATCCAAACTAATTCAAACCGATTTTTCAGTTTGAGCGGTGCATTGGACTAAATTAAACCCGAACTTTCAGTTTGGTTTAGAAAATATTATATATATATATATATATATATATATATATATATATATATATATATATATAACACTCTTTTGGAATAAAACATACTCCCTCCATCTCAAGATAGTGTTAACATTTTGACTCTATTTTCTAGGGGTGTCAATCGAGCTATGTGAGCCGAGCTTGGCTTAGTTCACGCTCAACTCACATAAAAATTGGAAAGCTCAACTCACGCTCAGCCCGGAAAAACTCACAAACATTGACCTCACGCTCAGATCACGTTTTAATGTGAGCTCGAGCTAAATTTATATTAACAAAAAAACAAAAATCCTGTAGCAAGAATAGTATAATACAATGAGTATTGAAACTAAATTCTGACAAGAATACAAATATACATAATACAATGATCTTAATTCTTGAAGCAAACTAAACTAATAAAAAGATAACAAAGATAAATATATAGCAAGGTCAAAGGTTAAAGAATCTACATACAACGTAGATAAAAATCCTTATATAGACTAAAACAAAATAAACGGAAGTCCCTTAATTGTAAAAGCCTTATATAGAGAAAAACAAGAGAAGCGGAAGTTCTGAATTGTTTGTTATGCTAACAAATCGAGTCTTATATATATATATATATATATATATATATATATATATATATATATATATATATATATATATATATATATATATATATAAAGGAGAACCCATGCACTTACAATTCTAACAAATGATGAAATTGCAAAAGAGTGATTTAATTCCATTGTCGATGCCAAATCCAATTTCGACAATGCCATTGAATTCTTCTACAATCATTCAAATGTACAGGGAAGTAGTGAGTTGCAATATCAATGAATATTTAATAAACTTTTATCATTTTTAGCGCTCATCTTACTCTTCTTCTAATTACTATTCCAATATCCAAGAATAGTTAATTATGATATATTAATCTTTTGACTTTTACTCTTATTGTTTTTAGAAATGCCTTAATTTGTGTGAAAAATCCAAATTTTAATACTCCCCCGATTCATTTTACACCAAGTTGTGTTCCGCACTGTGTGGAACAATTAATACCCACCGGTTCAAGAATAGGACGTTTAAGATCATTTGACTTTAAATACCTATTATTCATACTATTTTAAGCAAAATGATATCAGATGTCCGATGCTTGATTCGAAGGCTATTAATTATTATGTTCCGCACTAGAGCCGGATTGGTCCTTTTAGGAGGTTTCATACAAATTAAGATACTAATCCGAATAACTAAAATACCCTTATTAATACTCCAAAGAACAGAGAAATTAATAGAGAGTAGTTGCATGGACACTACACATTTTGACCAAAAATGAATATAGGGAGAAAATGATGTAGGGGTAAATTAGTCAACAAAAGCACATTTTTTGAAAAAAGACTTATATTTTGCAACAAAAACAACTCATAAAAATACTTATATTTTGAATCGGATGGAGTACTATTTTGAGATGAAGGGAGTATTTAACTTCTTTTTTATATCCATGACAAACAAGTTCTTCAAGTGCTAAAAAACAAATATTGAAGGGTTATTGATATGTGATTATAAATTCGCCAGCAACTTTTGTTTTATTTTGCAATAATAATGATATATTTTTTGTATTTGCTTCTTTTTTTCATTGTAGGATGTTTTTCAAGTTTAAAAATTAAGATCAATAATGCATTTTTCATTATTTTATTTTTTATTGTGTTTAACTTGTGAAAATAATAGACATGTTTTTTTTTTTTTTAACCAACTAATAATTATATAAAGAATTTTTGGTTTTATTTTTACTTTATATTTAATATATTTTGTATCTCACAAAACCGAGTAACTAAACCAAACCGAATGCACCGGTTTGAAAATTTGAATGGTATGAATTGGTTTAAAAAAGTCAAACCGAATATTTTGGTTTATTTTGAAAAATGTGTAAAACCGAACTAAACCGAACCATGAACACCCCTACTCCCACAAATCGTATCTCTTTTCCATTTTAACCAAAAATAAAAAATAAAACACAAGAACAACAACATGGTACCTAAACTTGATGTTACATGTCAAAAAAAATGGTAACAATTTTTCTATTTTTTTTTTTACCTGTTTTTTTACTTAGGTAATTGTTACAACTTGTCTAAATCAAATATCACTGTCTAGCATATACCTTCAAAGTTCATAAATTGGCTCCAGGACAGTGGACTCGAAGTACCGGACAACTTCTATTTTAAGCACACAATTTATAATCAATGGTGTATTTACACTATCCAAGACCAATGTAAGTTCCACTTGGACCAAGGAATAGTCGAACTCTTGACTGAAAACAAAGTTCGAGTTAGTGATTATGTTCAATTTTCCTTGATCTTCATTTTGGAGTCGACCCGTTTGGGTTGAGGGGTTAGTTTTTTATCATCTATTTTATTATTTTTAACATTTTTTATGTTGACTTTAGTTGTTTTTATTGAATAACAAAAGTGACTATATTTAAAAATAAGGAAAATCTGATTATATTGAATACACAAAGTGAGTATATCTAACATTCCTATTATACCTTAACATACCTTATTATACCCTAACAAACCTATTAACTCTAACAAACCCTAAGAACACTACATCAAGTGACGTGTTGAACAAGAGTTCGACATACCCGAAGTACTACACTTGCAAGATTTTTTCGAGGCAAAGGGATTGCTGCACGATGACTGTGTTAGCTTCTTTCTTGCATCGTGCGATATCCTTCATATTAGGATTAAACTGGATAAAAATGTGAGCACATTGCTTCATCAAAGCAAGTATTTCTTCTTAATACATTGATTCAAGAACATCTTCATATCACAGGAACGACTATTTTCGAGCCAGAGAACAATCCTAGTTGAGACTAGGAACCGGGACCGGAACCAGTTGGCCCTAAGGCCAAAGTGATCAATCTTATTTTGATGATAACAAGCCCCTTAGCACTCACACCAACATTGATGAAAATGGTAAGTTAGCTCTTTGTGTACACCAAATGTATTATCATACACACAAGGAAGCTACACTTGGCAAAACTTCATAGCACAAGCATAAAGTCAATCCACATGCTATGGAAGTATTTGCAAAGTCATGAAAAAGGAAGATCACATGTCAAGAGCTACTCAATCCAACAAGAGAAGAATCAAGTGGTAGACTCATTGACAAAAAGAAGTGTGAATTACAATACACTACAACTCAACATTGATATAGGACTTCAACACTCCAGGAAGATGTTGATCAAAAACTTCAAAGTCCAAGCTCCAAGAAGAATCAACTTGAAGACTTGAATACCTTAGGAAAATTAGTCTATGCTTAATAGGTATATTCTTGTGACTAATCTTTCCTTGAGAATACTAGGATATAGAATGTTTAAAGCTCAATTATGCATGTTTTCAAAACCTCATGGTTTACATTGTTCAATTCTTTGAAAAGGTTTTAGAAAACTTTGTTAAGTGTTGGTCAATGTCTAAGTTCTTTAAAATATGTTTTATATCTTTACAAAACACTTAGGCATGTGTTTGAGAACATTAAAAACTTGACTAAGTAGAAAACCACTTTAGGACTGCATTCCGATCGACCTAGGCCTAGCCTCGGAAGACCAGATGAAGTCTGATCGACCGAGGCTGTTTTTGTCCTTAGTCAGATTTTGAATGTTCCAATGCTCCAATGTCTATATTCTCTCGGGCGACCTTGTTATAGGTCGATCGACCGAGCTATGTTTCGGAAGACTGGACCCCATCTTGCGGTCGACCGAGATGAAGACAGAGGGCATTTAATCTTTACTTCGGAGACACCTCGGTCAACCAACTGCCTAGTCCGGTCCACCGAAGCTGTCAAATCCAGACCAAAATTATAGTCGTTGTGACCAACTTTGCTTGTGTATTCTTGCCCTATATAAAACTTGTAAAGCTGAATTTTCATAACTAATCAAGTCATAAGAGGGCATAGACTATACACTTCATAAACATACAAGCAAACACTTTTGAGCTTCATTTCCAAATCATTCGAATGCATATTTGAGTTGAGCTTAAACTTTATCTATCTTTCTATTCTTAAGAATTATTAGAGCTTACATTTGTAAATCTATTCCAAGAGAGAATTATTTGTATGAGAGTTGAATTGTAAAGTCTCCTTTGAAAGAGACTAGTTACCCAAATTTCTCTTTGTGGGAACTAGTTCTTTGTGACCTTCACTCTTTGTGAGTGTCTGCAAGTCCTCTTTGTGAGGCAAAAGTCCTCTTATGAGATGTATCTCATTTGTTGAGATTGGCACTTATTGAGTTTAGCACTCTTAGTGAGTGAAACCTTCTTAGTGAAGCACAAGTTCTCTTTGTCAGGCAAATATCTCATTGGTGAGATTGGCTCTTTGTGAGCTTAACACTCTTTGTAAGTGGAGTCTTCTTAGGGAAGCAAAAGTTATCATTTGTTGGGCCAATTGCATTTGTTGTGAAGGGTATCCATTAATGGAGGTTGAAATCATTAAGTTTGTCCTAAGGCAGTGGATGTATATTGTTTGTGAATCGAACAATTATAAATCCTTGTGTTAATTTCTCTATCCCTACTCCTTTACTTCATGGTTCATATACTTGTTATAACTTGTCTACTTGACTGTATGTGCTTAGGATAGTCAACTTACACGCTTCCTTACTTTATACAATTGCTTCACTTAGTCATATAAGTTGCCTTAATATAATTAACTCACCTTGTGTGTTTAAACAACATACTTGTTGTGAAGGTGACCACTTAGGCAAAGAAGTTTTTAAGAACCTAATTCACCCCCTCCCCCTCTCTTAGGTTCAATACCCTCAAAGGGGTCTTTCACCAGCCAATCTCCTCCTGGTGGCATTGAAAATTGACACCTGACCAAGTCTATCTGCCTCTTTAGACACTATCCGTTCTTGAAGAGGCGTATAGTGCCGCAACCAAACACCGGTGTACACCTGAATCCAGTACAAGATACACAATCAAGCATAAATTACGAATTTAATCACTTCGAAAGAACTTAGAAACTGTCCATGCATGCATAATTGGTGTTAGACCAAAGGAGAAGGAAAAGAAAGAGAAGATCCAGAAATTATAAATGAAGCACCAAAAAATATATATGGGCACCAAAAGAATTTTATAAAAAAATCAATATTCTTTTCTAGATGCGAAACACTATTCAAATTATGTACCAACCATTATGATTAGAACATTTTGTACCGAGACTAAAGAAAATACAACTATGATAAAGGTTGAAACAAACCTGAGCAGGTCTCATTATTTTTGTGTCAGGATCATCCAGGGACTCTCGCCAGTGAGACAAGTAACCAACCATTCGAGGGATTGCGAGTAGAACAGTTGGGAAACCCATTGCCCTGAAAAAACGAAAATATTAATATCATCAAAAAACATTATTTATGTGAAATTTAGTGAGAATCAAATTACAATTCTATGCATACCTATATATTAACCCAGAGTAGAAGTCAACATTTGGATACAACTTTCTCTTCACAAAATACTCATCTGATAGTGCAGCTTTCTCCAGAGCGACTACAACCTGAATGATCAAGTAAAAAATGAGACTAGGAGCAGAATAGCAGTGTACAAACAGAAAACCTTTATGTACAGAATTGGAGAGGACAGAGGAGTAATGATGGAAAACCACAAATGAGCACAAACAGAGAGCGACGCAAATCAATCACTTGTTAGGGAGAGAGCGACGCAAATCAATCACTTGTTAGGGCAAACATTCAGCATAAGCAAGAAATTCAGTGAAAACACAGAAAAGCCTACATCAATGAGAGGATCCCGGCCAACAATGGAAAAAACTTCTTCAGCCAAATTCTTTATGACTTTGGCTCGAGGATCATAGTTCTTGTAGACCCGGTGACCAAAACCAGAAATCTTACGCTTCCTAGAAATTACAGAGCATGAGATTGCCATTAGAAAAGAAAGTAGGATTACATCACCTGTTAGAAAGACAGACACTACTTAAAAGCCATACCTATTCTTTACACCCTCAATGAACTCCGGGATATTGTCAACACTTCCAATCTCATTCAGCATCTTAAGTACAGCCTGAAAGAATACAGGAGAAGGGAGTTGATTTTTGGTTCATTTGTTATCGTACATATATGTAAAACAAGAACAGAGTCAGAGAGGTGAACGATATCAAATTTTCATCCAGGTAAGCCATATCCAACACCACCCTTGTGATCCTAGTTTCATAATTAACCATCTATCATATATCTAAAATGATTAAGTACCTCAATTGCACCACCGTGAAGTGGACCATAGAGTGCTCCTAAAGCTCCAGCTAGGGCAGTATATACATCAACGCCACTGCACGCAGAGTACTACAAATGTCAAGCTAGTGTTCACCATTGTTCCATCTGAGTTACTACTAAAATGCATACCTTGACGCAAGATGTCGTGCAGCTGCTGTGGAACAGTTCATCTCATGTTCTGCATGTAATATAAAAAGAATATCGAGCACACGAGCAAGTCGAGGATTGGGTTTATATGTCCTATTACCCCTGCATGTTTGCGTAACAGAACTTGTAGTTAAATTGCCATTCACATGAAGGAGTGTAGCCCCACGCATAAATGTATACTGATTAAATCAGTAAAAAATTAGCGACATACAAAGAATCTAGCATGTATAAGAGGTTCTCCGAGTAGGAAAGATTGTTGGATGGAAGAACAGGTGGCCTTCCTGCCATCCTCAAATACGCAGCTGCTGCAATTGTTGGTGCCTGCATCGAGTTGATAATCGTTTATTCGTTAGCAGTAATTTCACATCTGCTCAAATTGGCCAAGATGATTATATTCAAAAAAAATTCGAACTGAAGAAAAACAATAAAAAAGTTTATAAAATGCTCATGGATTATGCCATTAAATAGAAGAAAATAAAAAGGAGCATGAAGGAAATAACCAACCTTCCCAAGTATACGAAGTATTTGCTTATCTCTAACTTGTTTAGACTTGTACAAATCCTGCCCCTGTTGAAAAGATAAAAGAGGTACATAAGATTGTGTGAAACAAATCTTGTAAAATGTTTTAATTTTAGATTCCTACAGGGATATCATGAGCTCTACAAAACATAACTTGAATATAGATCAGATGACGGGCCACTAAATAATTTGTTTCTCTCTGAATAGTAACTTGCCTATAAGGAAGAAAGTGGGGAAAAAATGAGACTTTAGCTTACTCTAAGAGCAGGGTTTGCATCAGGATGGAAAATGGAGAGAGTACTCATTGCGCTGATAAGGACCCCCATAGGATGGGCATCATGAGGCATTGCCTGTATAATATCCTGCATCAAGAAGGTAGACTTCTATTCATTGAATGTCCTCAAACCAAAAGAAAATAGGAGACCGTGTAAGTTCTAGTTTTTCAATATCGTAAAATGCTCCTATTTTGAATCTAATAATAATAATTTAAAAAGGTGGACAGATAAGCACTTAAGTAAGAACAATGACAGTTAAGGAAGACAGGAAACTTTTAGATCTCAGTGCAACAGGAAGAGAGAAAGGCGCACCAGGATTCCCTGTGGGACGGCTGAATGCTGTGAAATAGCAAACTCCCAATCCGCTAACTCAGTTTCAGATGGTAAATTACCATACACTGTAAAACAGAAGCATTTGTATGGTTGTAATCTCGATTCAAACAAATACAAGGACATGTAAGTTTGCATTTCTCCAGTAAGAGAAAGTTGAAAATTGTTCAAGAATTTCTTTGTTAAATCTCATAATGTTAGATTCATAAATAAATGGCTTACTGAACTGCCAATAACATTCATCCACCTAACTGCACGTTATCTAATCATATAAATAAACATAGTAGATGAATAAGTTTCAATTCTAAAGTCAGATCGCCCTAGTGAAATGTCTTGAACGCTTCAATAAAACTTACAAACAAACTTATCCTCGTACAAGATAATGCAGTAGTTGAGAAGATGGTTGAACCTCTATTTCGCAAAGAAAGTGGCTTGCATTGATGTTTGATAAGATATAATAATGACATGAAATTCCTGGCATTGATGTTGATTTAGATTAAAGGTTCACATATACAACAAAAAAAATTCAATGTTATAATACTTACTGAGGAGATAAGCCACTTCCACAAAGGAACTACCTTCAGCCAGCTCCTCAATTGGGTAGCCCCTGTACCTAAGAATACCTGCATCACCATCAATGTAGCAGATAGATGATCGAACGGGAGCTGTGTTAAGGTAGCCTGGATCATAAAGTTTGAGCCCCTTGTCATTTAGTCCTGCTGTTATCTGTTTAACAAATGTATTAGACATATATAACCATTCTAATAGCACTTTTTTTCTCTCTTTTTTTTTTACCACACACCAAAAAGATAAAAATATCAACTGAAAAAAAAAAGATAAAGAAATTAACAAATCAAAATATAGAAATAGATAATAACCTTGATGGAAATAGGAAGTTGAAAAAATTATTCAATTTTGAAATCCACAACAAAAGACCAGGGGAAATAGCTTACCGTGGTTTTGATACCTGATAACTCGTAAATTTATATATATATTTTCTTCTACTTTAATAGTAATTTTGAGCTTCAAAAAGTATTTACATATCGAATTTTGAGTTTAGAATGGTATAATCCTCACTTTTCTGTGTTTACACTTGTAGAGACAAAATAGTCTTTTGAAGGGTAAAAGTGAACCGAACTTGCAGAATAAGAAAGAAGTTGTTGGAATTGGAAAGATGTCTTTACAGACTAGAAGAGAAGATATGACAACTACTTTAAAGAATGTTGATGAGTTTTGGTTTATGGAAACTACTTTAAAGAATCTTACAGAGTTGTATTTTATATCAACTACTTTAAAGGAGTTTGGAGAGTTTTGATTTATGTCAGTTACCTTAAGCTAGAAGGGTTATATTGCTATAAATACTCTTTACTAGTATGAGGAGAGATATTCAGACATTATTAGATTATTCTAGGTTTTAGTTTTTCTCTAGAATTAACCCTCTTCTAGGGTTAATCTTTATAGTTCTTTTATTTACAAATTTCGTAGACAAGATTGAAGCTTTCATTGTTGCCGTACTTTTGAAGATTATTTTAATTTCAAGTTCGAGACCTTATTCGAATTCAGGGATGTTTTCCTATATTCTCTCTTCTAATTTGTTATTGAATTTCTTCTCTAGTATGAACTAAATATTTATTATAAGGTCATGATGTAGCTAGATTAATTTTATATATTATTCTTGTGATTTTGTTATTCAATATGTGTTGTGGAATTAATTTCTTATTATTATTCTTAATGCTTTTGTGTGATTAGCTACCACTCAAATTGTCTTTACATTAACTTGGAAGATTTGCGACAGCTGACCCTGTTAATTATGTTAAATAATCTGAACATAAATTGCATGCAAGATAGACATATACTTATATGGTTTGTGCGATCTTTATGATTTCATATGTTTAATGCATTTTTATGGGTTAAAATCAACATAGACATATAGTTGGTTTATTCATGAGAATAGGTTTGATAAGCCTTGAAAGAGGTTATTAGATATAATTGGAAATTGATCGAATAATAAAACTCACTCTAGAATAACATATCGTTAGGATAATATATTGGTTAATTTAGTGAAATTCACGTGCCTTAGATATTTCTCTTATCAAACTTCTTGTTTAAGTTATTTGTTTTATGTTAGTTAATTAATTTAGTGTAATTAAATCATCATCAACCGTCAGATTTATTTTACCTGCTTTTGATCATTGTAAAATTATTTACTTAGAAATTAATTAATCATTATTCTCTGTGAGATCGACCTTGACTACTGCAACTTTAACCTAGTACACTTGCTAGTATAGATTTTGCGTATCAACACCTAAAAAGAAGACCGAGTGACGCTCCGGTCCAGAAATTTGAAGGATGGAGGCATGAGGTTGTAAGATGTAGGGAGGCCGAAGAAGGTTTGGACCAAAGTCCTAAGAATGATATTGATTTGTTAGAATTCCATGAGTGTATGGTGTTTGATAGAAAATAATTGAGAGAATGTATTCATGCATGTAAACTACCACACAATTCAGGTAGCCGGCCCTGGGAGTAAGGCTTCGTTGTTGTTGCTGTTGTGGTGAAATGCATAACCAAATCTGGGGTCAATCAATCCTAGACCGTCTGGTGGGACGGGCCACACATTTAACATGATTTTAGCAGAGCCCCTATCTGTGTAGGTAGGCTCCGCTCAATTGTGTTGTGGGTTCAGTCCACATAGATCATTGTATGATTGAATTTTCCAAAAAATCCGCATAAACAAACGGTAGACGAAATTAAAAAAAAAAAAAAAACTACACAGAATAATTTTACCTTTTTGAGATCGATGGCTTTGATACTGCCATCTTCAGAAACCTTAACCTGATACTTCTTACCAGTCCGTTCATCAATGATTGTGATTGCGCCTTTAAGATTGGGCGGCGGCTGAACGTTTTGAGCCGATGAAACACAGGAAAGCTCCAAAATCGACGAAGATAAAGCCATCTCCGACTGATTGATCGAAGCAGAGAGGTGAGCTGATAGCACAGCCAAGCGGCCGCGAGCCACCACCGTAGAATCTACCGCCTCCATTTCTTCCGATCACTATCAAACTTTCTTTCTTTTCACTCAAAATTTTCCTTCTGCTGATTCGATCACGTATACGAATTACTATAGAGAAAGAAAGGTGATGTGCTGAGAATTGTATTTATTATTAGAGCTTATACAAAAGTAGTTGTGTGTTATTTCTATTGTAAATAGTTTTTTCGTATTTTTTCTATCCCGCCAAAAAAGTATTTGTGCTATATGCGTCCTATTGTGATTTATTCAATTCAAATTCAATCTAAACCGACCATGAATTCGACAGTTTATTCTCTACTGTATTTTAATTCAAGTGTAAAAGTGGAAACTATTTATTTTTAATTAATTTTTTCTAACTCGACCCTACCATTAACCGGTCATATATATATATATGGTTAATAGTCTGGACGATGTTGACTTTTTTTGATATTTGTATGTCAGATTAATGGACTCGGGTCAGATTGGAGGAAATTGTTTAGAATTAAATGGTTTGTTAATTTTACCCATAAATTAGAATGCAATGGAGAAGAAATAATGGGGTCGGGTCAAGTCTGAATTGGATTCACTTATTGCATACGCTATTTCTAAAAGATATCAAAAAATTATTTGTGACAAAAATAACACGCAAAACTACTTTTATCACAAAAAAAGTAACGGAAAATTATATATGATAAAAATAATAAACAAAAACTACTTTTATTACATAAATATCCATTTCCTCTTATTATTATAGTTTTCTAAATATGATGAATTTAGGGAGAAAGAGTCAAAATGGATTTATTTATTCACTGTTTACTTTCACGCTACGGTTAACTGGTTAAGAGGTTTTATAATAATTTAATTATTTATTTATCTAATCCTTTTTTAGCAGGTATTTATCTAATCCTTATCCATTATATATGACTTAGGGATAATTATACAAATATCCTCAAGGTATGTCCAAACTATAAAACAGCTTTTATATTTTCATTAAACTATAAATTTACCCTGCCAAATCAATCAAGTAATAACATTTTGACCCACGCTGTTAGTCAATTAACAGTTGACTAACAGATCTCTCTAACAATCAATTTAAAATCCCTAATTACCCTTGATGAACCTAGTGTTATTCAAATCATGAACTATTGCTCATCAAGGAGTAACCCAGTGGTTGAGTTTGCTTTTTCCCTAGACGAGGTATTGTGATCAATTCCTACTTCCTCTTCCCCCTACCGCCTCCACAACAACAACAACAACAATAGCATAACCCAGTATCTCCACCTCCAATTTGTTACTTACTCCGTTCTAAATTATATATCCACATTTTATTTTATTCTGTTTTAAATTAATTGTCCACTTTCGAAATAAATAGGTTATTAATTATGTTTTTTACAATCATACCATTTACATTGAATGGTGGAGAAAGATTAATATAGAGAGAAAATAGATAGAATTAAGTTGGAAGAAAAGTTAAATACTGTTATGTTAGACATTTTGCCATTTTCTACTATAGAATTTGGTGAAACCTTAATCTCTGTGCAAAACACAAAGTTGACAGATAATTTAGGATGGAGAGAGTATGAAATATGGATACTTATGTTGTTTCCTAAGGTCAAATAACAGAATTAAGTCTATAGAGAATTTGTTATATTTGAAAACTTTTAGTGACTTGAGGTTCTTGTACCCCTCAAACAGAATTAAGTAATACTTCCGTTGTTTCAGAATTGAAGATCTTTTATCATTTTTGCATATATTAACGAAGAGGAAAATAAGTGATATTTTTCTATTATATAATTTTCTAATTCCATTAAAATAATAGAGAACGAGAGAATTGCATTTATGGTTGAGCGTAGCTTTAGAAAAAAATAGTTCTTAAAATCTATAATATATAAAGTTAGATCAAGTTGGGGTATAAGATTGTGTTGATGACATTTGTCATTCTATAGATTCATGGTCCAATGAAAAGCTTATATGTGTCAATGTCTTTGGGGGAAATAGGCTTTTGTGATTTCACCCATAGGCGAGACAACACTTGATCGAAAAAATCGATCCTGTATGAAGGAAGGTGCCATCCGTCCAATCCCGCGTTTGATCTTCCACTTGAGTCTGTGATGAATTAATGTAGTAAGGTGTCACGTCAACCTATTCACGGGAAAAAAAGAACTTCTTCTGTGCATCAATCACACCCGGCGAAAGGCGATAAATACCTGGAAAGACGAATCTCTTTCTATACGCAATTTCGGAAGAAAAGCTTTCGATTTTGCTATTTCACTCCCCTGCTCTGGGATAAAACTAACTAGGCATTTTCCTCAGTCTTCTTAACCGATTCACTTTCACTCACCCTCTCCTTTCCACCGAAGCTAGAGCCAAGCCGGGAACTGAACTCCTGCTTTTGTCAAAAAGTCCATACAACATGTCCGGATTCGCCAAATAAGCTTATCTGTAGGCTTGCTTTTTTTCGGCTCTGCCTCGCATGTGAAGCGGAACCCTTATTTCGAGTCTTTGAGGTTTGGTCAGTCAAGCTTTGCTTTGGGCGAATTAATTAAGGAAGAATAAAAGAATGCGTAAGATAGCGATAGCGGAAAACTTATAAATAAAGAACCCTTTTATTTTAATTGAGATTTCAATTATTCTAAAAAGCGACAGGGGGCTACATACTGATGGGGCGTAAGCCTTTTCAGGGGCTAGGATTGGTGTGGGTTGTTTGCAAATAGAATAGGAAGATGGTTCAAAGGCAAATTCAGATTCCTGATCTGGACTCAGTCCCGAGAGCCAAGTTGAAGCTACGTAGTCGCTTTAGCGAAGTTATTGGTTGGAGAAGAGTACCCAGAAGTCAATTATGAAGTCTCAGGGCCTACGAGAGAAATTCACTTTACATACCGATTTCACATACCGAAGGGAGGGCCTTGGCTTGGCGGTACTATGGGGTATTCATAAGATCGAGTCTTGATCTTATAGAAAGCGAAGGGCTGAGAAGTTGTTGCTTGCTGTCTACTTCGCGAGCCTTCACTGCCCCGTTCTGTAACTTCCTTTCTTTCGTCCGTCCACGAGGCTGTAAAAAGAGATCAAGGGGCGGCTATCTAGCGGGAGTCGTTTTGGTTGTATGCCACGAGGTCCCTATGGACAAGGGGACAAGTGAATCATCGCTTTTGGGCGCAGGCAGCCCTCTACCATCTATCCCATTGCATTCCATCGTCTCGTATTGTACTGTACCGTATCAGACCAGATAGATCTATTGAGTGAGAGAAAGGTAGTGTAACTAATTTTATATTCTTTTTATATTGATAGGGATGCCCATTCAGTCCGTCATTCCCGTCACTACGGATTGATTGTCCCTACCTAACTACATGGTAGTGGTCTAGGGAGCGCAATTGCTAGAGCACGGGAGAATGAAGAGTAATGATTTCAAACGAAGAGCAGCCCATGACAGTACTACTATAGTGAGTCTTTCTTTATTGTCGGATGGAATGAGGTATTTAAAACCTATAACTAAGGTCTATGGAAAGGTCGAATCTAGAATGCTGACCACTAGTAGCTACATAAAGAGAAATGGTGACAGGCGATAGAGATATTAACTACAGGTCGTACCACCGACTAACCTTGAATAGTGAGTTCTGATTACTACTTAAGTCATTAAAATGACTAATATAATGGAATTCAAAGAATAAAGGAAGTTTTGTTCGGCTTCTGTACCTAAAAATCCTTCTTATAGGTGAAGCCCTTCGCTCACCAGTCGAAATGGGAATGCAACACTCAGTGCCCCTTAAGTCAAGAGATAGTAGTACTATTAGTAAAGGATATTGTAACTATGGCGAATACGTTTTTCTTGCTTGCCACATACCCGGAATGCGAGCTAAGCAAGAGACAGATAGAGTTGATTAAAGCGATACAGATCGATTCGATAAGAGCTAAGATGGAAAGGAGGATTGCATATTTATATTCAAAGAAAGCCCTTTCTTTTGAGTATGTTTAGTGAGCCTATAGATAAGGTAGAGAGACCCTACAGAGCCCGTAAACTCCCTCTTTAGACATTCAAATAGGCCATTCCGGGAAAAAGAGTGAGCTGAAACACTAGCACCATCGGCACCTGAGCCTTGAGTCCTTTGAGAATGAAAGCCAAGACCTTACCACCGGAGTGAATGAGTGCAGCAAGGAAAGAAGCCTATAAGCTATGTAAGCTAATATGAGGAGAGCGCTTTCCCCACGAAACGCCCTATTTTTCTTCATTTTTAGAGGGATGAGAAGGAACAATCATTTGGATTGGGGGAGAAAGAACCCGCCTTAGGATCACTGCTGCTTTCGGAAACTAGCTATCCAGCGACTTAAGAGACCTTCCCTTTTGTTCCAGATCTTGTTCCCTCGAGGAAAGGCTGAACCATGGTGCGGTTCGGTTAAAGGATCATATGTGCCTGCCAGGGGCTTACGAGCGGCTGGGGAAACTCCCCTCCCCACAGAAGCTTCCGAACCGATGCTGACAAATGGTGAAGGGTCTTACGAAATGAATGACAAACCACCATGGATGTGCCATCGAACCCGATTCGAAATGCCGTTTACGCTTTTCCCAGCTTGACAACACATAAAGATCCCTTAGCACGCCTAGCTTTCACTTTGGTCCATTCATCAACCACTAGTGCAGTCTTAATTGATTCATCCTTGTATAGATATATACGACATCTTCCATGTCCATGAAGTGTCCATCCACATATAAAGCACCTGCTCCATCTTGTTTTCCAGAGATTTACTTTTTATCTTATCCTCGCCGATGCAAAAATTCACAGATTTCGGCCTAACTCCATCTCGACACATATGCGAGCAAATAGCATCCTCTCGGCACTACGAGTCATGACATCCAACAGCGTACCATTAAGGTGCAATGCGACTCCATTGAATATTTTCATGTTCAAAAGAGAAAGATCTGGTGCCAGGTCATTGAGTCGTATCCAAACAGGAATCGTCCTTCTTACTTCCAACTTTAACTCAATGTCCGGTCGACAATATAGGAACATGGGTACATGATATTGAATGTCATCCAGGTCAAGGCGCAAAGCTGGCTCGAGCCGCAAGAACTTTTACTAAAATAATGAAGGAACCAGCACCCCCTTCATTTCTCAATAAGTTCACGAAGCGAAGGCGGTATTGAAAATAAAATAAGCGGCAAGCAAGATCTTCAGTCTATCACTTAATAATCCTAATGCCCAAAAGATCAACTATCTACTGGTCGGCCACTACTTCCTACGATCCAGTGTACATGCCTTTCCCAATAAAGACTTTATTCAAGGTAAGCAAAGACCGAATAGCCTAGTGAAAAAAGTATGCTTTCTAAAGAGGCTCCTCTATAGCTAGGATCTATGAATTCTTATTCCATAAAAACCTTTTTCTTGTAGGTTTTTGACCATCTCTCCCGAACAATCTCAGTACATATGGCGTAAGACGATTAAAAAAGAAAGCACCAAGGCAAGAGCACTTCGGAAACCTGACTGTCTAAAGTAAAAAGCCATTATCCGGATTTAGGCAGACGTAAGAAAAGTCTTGAAGGTTAAGCCGAATACGTTCGTTGTCAACGTAATCGTAATTGAAGACGCGGTTTCGCATAACGAAGCAGAGAGACTAAGGAGAGTGGTACGTGCGGCTTAAACAGTCCAAAAAGTACACTAGACATCAGCCATACAAGAAGTTTCGTTTGTTGGGCATACTTATGTATCAAAATGGGACTTGCGCCTTCTTGTGAATGAAGACAGTCAAGTCAATAGCTAGAGTTTTGCTGGGTGAAGAATTCTTTCGTCCGGATCACGACCCGGTATGCGTGGCTAAGCCAAAGCTTTTCAATTCTAGTGTGATGTAGTCTAATTTAAATAAAAAAGGCTTGGAGCAACCCGCAATGGTTAGAAGAAATTTCGTAAAGAACTGAAGCCACCCGTTAGGGCCTAGGGTCACTGAATTGGGTGAACTTGAAGCTTCAAGCGCTGGGTGAGTTGGCTCAAGGGTAGCTTTCTTCCTCCCGCGCCCTATGACTCGACTCCTCATGATGAAAGCCCAGTCGAACCTTAAAGGACATACATTGATTGACCCACTACTATTAACCGGGCAGTCGAGAGACCAGAGAGAGATTGGTTGAATCACAGACCAGACAGACAAGCATTGGTCAAAGCCCTGAAAGCCACCAACCATCGTTAACCGTTAAGCCTAATGGGGATGTAGCACTAATTGCCTTCCATTCGCCTATAAAGGTGCTTAGAACGAGAAGGTAGCACCCTAAACTTCCCCAAATAAAGAAAGTGAAGGAAGGTCAACAGTCTCCCAGGGTGTAGTAAATGCGGTCTTATACCATGACTGCAATTTTAGAGAGACGCGAAAGCGAAAGCCTATGGGGTCGCTTTCATGAATCGGATAACTAGTACTCGAAAATCGTCTTTACATTGGATGGTTTGGTGTTTTGAGCGGAAGTTTGGGGGGATCCTCCGAGCCTCGCAGGGAAGAGAGGCACAACAGCTCCCTTTTTTCGGGAGGTCCAAACGGACTTTCAAGCCCTCTCTCGCTTCTCGACTTTACCGATCTTTCCGACATTCCATATAAGCACCTTCATGTGGAACTATTGTTGTTTTTACATTCCCTCGCACCTTAGCGCTGCCTCCGGCTTTTGATCCGAAAACTCTTGTAGCTAAACGCCACCGCATTCGGGGGTTTTCTTTTTTATCCGCTGGGGAACAAGTCTAGTGGAACAAACCTACGTCTATTAAGCTAATAACATAAATAGGGATGGCAATTTGACCCCTGACCCGTTGACCCGCCCTACCCCAACTTCTTTTGGGGTGGACCCGCCCCACGCCGTAGAGAGAACGGGGCATATCGGACTTGGTTTTTGTGTCTGCCCCGCCCCGACCCGACCCGACCATCCCCGATAATATTATTCTATAATATATAAAGTTAGGTCAAGTTGGGGTAGAAGATTGTGTTGATGACATTTGTCATTCTATAGATTCATGGTCCAATGAAAAGCTTACATGGCAATGAAAGCATTGATTACTCTCTAAAATGCAATGTTTCATTAGCTAATAACATAAATAGGGATGGGAATTTGACCCGTGACCCGTTGACCCGCCCTACCCCAACTTTGTTTGGGACGGACCCGCCCCACCCCGTAGAGAGAACGGGGCAGATCGGGCCTGATTTTTGTGTTTGCCCGCCCCGCCCAGCCCCGATAGTATTATTATAATATTATAACTAGCATCTCAAACAACACATAGCTTGAAAACTTCCCACATGTCAATCTTCATATGTACATCATCATCTTCTTCAATCGCCATTCTCCTCTCTCTTTTTTTCCCTTATTTTATATAATAAATATGTTCTTCATTCATATTTTCTTGTCTAATAATCACAACTTCTTCAATCCGGTTAATATGATATTTTCTTTAAAAAAAACAAAGAAATCAGTCTTTTATCTTTGGGTTGAGTTTTGATTTTTATTATTAATAAGGGGCAAAAATATCATCGGATCAAGCTAAAAGAGAGAATGTTACAGAAGAAAGTGGAATTGGTGTAGAGAAAGACAAAGTTCCAAAAATGACTAATCATTTTGAGTCTATTGCTCTTAAAGAAGAAGGAGAGCCAGTCACTGAAGTTGAGAGGCATGGATATGAAGAAGAAATCCGAGACCAACACTCTTGAAGAACCCATTTGAGAGCTATTCCCTTCTCCTTTGTTATGCATTTTTTTAAAAAAGCAGATCGGGGCAGGGCAAACCTGCTCCGCATGGGCGGGGCGTTGGGCGAAAACTCTTGACCCGAGGCGGGTCACGGGACGGGGCGGGGCAGACTTTACTAGTCGCGGGGTAGGTCTGGCATTTGGGATATCCACACCGATCTGCCCCATTGCTATCCCTAAACATAACGGGTGATGCTAGGTGGCTAGAACTTAGACAATAGATTGGATAGAATCCCCAACTTGCTAAGTAAAATGACTAATGTACCCCTTTGCTTTAATAATTTCAAAATACCAATTTTCCTTTATATCTTCCAATTTTTCCTTTGTTTATTGACATCAAATCTGACACCCCTATGCCTAACTTATATCAGTCTCAATTGTAAACCTATTTTTTCCTAGTGAACACCTGTTTTTTTATAGTGAACACATGTTTTTCCTATTAAACGCTTGTTTTTCTCTCGTAAACACTTGTTTTTTCATAGTGAAGACCTGTTTTTCTATTGAACCCCTAATATATTAAAATCCAAAATTATAATGTTGTTTTTTATAAACCATAATTAGATTGAAATAAAAAAACATAATGAAATTAAATTAAAAATTACAATTGGAATAGTGCATGATTTTGAGAGGCATAAGGTTTCATTATAATTTCTAAATGTATGAATAGATTATATATTCAGTTTCTAATTCAAAAGTACAAGCTTCACACTCAATTTCATCATCTTCACCCTCAAATTCCAACCAACCCAATTTAATTTTTGAGTGCGGCATTGTGCAACAAGTTTGATACTCGTTGATATTCAAGGGAAATAAAAAACTAGAAAGAAATAGAAGAAGAATAGAAAACTTTATGAAGTTAAACCGGTAAGAAATGAATTTATAGGTGATGAAATTTGTTAATATGAAAGGTGATGGAAGGTTATTAAATTAAAGGTTATGCTAATGATGAAAGGTGATGGCATTTGTAGAAGAATCTCTAGAGCTAGATTTTATTTGATATTCGAAACGCCAACTGTAGATATGATAATTCATTCCTTGGAAAAAGAAATAGACTGCTCTAAAGCAACCTTTCAAAATTTTCTTCATTAATTGTACATGGATTAAACTAAGCAATTAATACAATGTAGATAGATTATAATTTGCAAAATTATTCGATTCATGTTTTTTTAAAAAAACATCTGTTCTGAATCTAAAATCACATGTTTTAGGTTAAAAACACATTTTTTTTTTTTAATCTCAGAACACCTGTTTTAAGATCAAAACACATGTTTTTGAATCATGTTAATTGTATCAATGATGTTAAACTTACATTTAAAGAATATTCTTTCAAAATAATATCAATGTAAGTTAGTGTTCTATATAACAGATATTCTTCATTCTTTATAATTCTAACATTACACTAACAATGTTCTTCAAAAGTCGTATTAATCGATTACTCATTACAATTATGAACATCTTACATTACTCTTTATTTGGTACAAGTTATATTACGTCAAATACTTTTTTAAAATGGGTATTCTATCAAAATACTATCAATTTTAGTTAGTGTTAGTTAGTGTTTTAGTCAATTACTAATTAATCATTTAATGGATATTCTATCAATATATTAGTCATTTACTTAGAATGATTATGAAATTCTACCTCAATAATCTTCAAAAATTGTTTCATAATTACTATCAATGTTAATTAGTTTCCTTTATACTTTAAAAAATTAATCTTTGGAGCATTTTGTAAATAAATTATTCGTTTGGGGTGAAAAAAAATAAATTGGATGACCTATAGGGTAATCAATAAGTAACCCATTAGGGAGTTAGGGTAACCAATTATGTAATAGATTGAGACTTAAGTGTACAATTTGACAATACATTTGTACCAAAAAAATAATTAAATAAGGGATTTCTCCCACACAATCAAGGAAAATAGTTAATTCATACATTAATGACAATGACAAGATGACATAGATGAATAGTGATCTATTCCCTACAACCAGGGGCAGGGGGCTAGATTTTTAAAAATACTACTATTTATCGAAATTTTATGTGTATTTTGGAAAATTTTATCAATTTCGCCCCCCCTAGAATTTTTTTTTTGCCTTTTTTTTTGCCTCACTCCCCCCCCACCAAGAATTTTATCAGCTCCCCTCCCCCAACACCAAATTCCCGGCTTCGTCCCTCGCCTACAACATATCCCTAATTGGTTGACACACTCGGCAAACGAACTAGGTAAGCTTTACGTTTTTTTTTCGCTTTTTTTTCATTTGTACTTTTCTGGCATTTTTAAAAATGAAAAGGGCATAATGGGTACAAATTTTGATTTAGACAATTTTTATCCAATTGGGCTTAGTCATTAATCATTTTCCTAACAAAAATTGAAGCTTTAGATAGCTATGGAACTCATTATTTAGTCATAGTTGTTTAGCTATTATATATATATATATATATATGGTTATTCTAAGATATCAAGTAAATAACTTTAGTTAATTCTATTAATTTTAGATAATTGGAATAGACTATGGTTATGTAGTATATATTTAAAAGATCTCATTATGAAACTCTTAGAGTTCATAACCTTTTTTAACTCATTAATTTTTATCATCCTTTAAGATCCTATGAGGTTATAAATATCTTTAACTATTTAATATTATTCTAAACTATTCAACTTCATAACATTTGTAACTCATTAATGTTGATCACATTTTAAGATCATGTGATGTTATAAATATCGTTAACTATTTAATATTATTCTAAACTCTTAGACTTCATCTTCTCTTATTAGTATTAACACCTATTCTAAGAGAAATATTTTTAAGCGGTGCTAACGATTTCATAACTACCTTTGTAGCTATAGAATGTTTCAGTGTATATTCCTACCTATTATCTAGATATAACAAGAAAGATGTACAGTTGAATGAGGCTACTATGAAATATTTAGAAAATAATATAATCTAGAATTTCAAATAAATATTGAATATTATATAACATAATGATTAATGAGCGATATATCGATTTTTGTTTTCTTGGTCAATTAGAAGCCGACATTTGTTATCGTGACTATTAATTGCATCTTTGATTAGTGTGCCACATTAGCTAAGAACCATAGTTAAAAACTATAGATATGATGGAGTATAGTTTATGGAGTAGATAAAATTGTATCTTATATAGTGGAAGTAAATGAATCATAATAAATGATTAAATTGATGTAATATGTATCATTAAAGAACTATTTATGAATTTTAAATATGTATATTATAGATACATCCATATAAAGATACTTATGCACATATTAGAAAGCTCTCTTATGGTAAATAGATAATACCAAGAATTATTGGTTGATGAGTAACAAAACTCACAAAAAAAAAAAAAAAGACAGGAAAAAATGGAGTTGTTACGTGGACTCTTTGAGTTCTCAATTGTTACGGGAACTCCAAAAGTTTCCTTAGATTTTATGAACCAAACCTTAATTTTATATCTTATTCATGATTAAAAAAAAAAAAAAATCAAATCAAATCATCTCATAAATCTCAAGCTAAAGGGTTTTTAGATACCACTACTACTCAATTGGTATAAATATATGGCTAATTGGTAAATTTAGTCCCCAAAGTTTAGCACTTTCGCGGCGACGGTCCCCGTTTTATATTTCTTTGTATTAAGGTCCCCAAACATTTTGCGCTTGGTGACGGTGGTCCTTCCGTCCACTTCTGTCACAGAAAAAATCAAATTTTGAATTATTTTTTAATGTTTTTTGTAAAATGACCATTTTACCCCTCTCCTCCTTCCCCAATCTGCTTCTCCTCCATTTCCACTCTCCCTCTTCCTCTTTTCGGAATCGATGTAAGATTCAAATAATTGAAGGATAAATCAAGAATTTGGAGATTCTCCAAATCAGCCATTTCATTTGGTAATGGCCCCTCAATCATATTCCAAGAAATGCTAAAAGCATGTACAAGCATAACTAAAATCAACCAAGAAAATGCTCCCAACTTTGGTCTCTACCAAAATGCATTTTCTTTCCTCCTGAGAGTGAATTTGTGAGTGATTTTGGCTAATAAAACTTGCTTTTCGTGGGTTTTATTGTGTGTAGATCATAACTATCCATCTAAAATTCAATCTTTTTGAACTTAATGGGTTGATTTATAAGATTTTGGTGTGATTTCACTGGGAGGGTAGCCGTGTGATTCATTGTGGGGACCTACTGAGCATTTATATCTTGGTTTTATTTATGCATCTTTGATGCTTCTGAAGCTTAGACATTAATTTTCAGTAGTTACTCTTGATTGGTTGACAAAGAAGGTAGATTTATGGGGTTTTCTTTGAACCCGTCATAAATTTATTTTGGCTTGGTGGAAGGAATTTCGGAACGGATCGGGAACCTTTTCTACTTTTCTTGCCTACTGGAGGCTTAGAGAACATTTTTTATAAAACAAAAACCATGATCGGCCATGGTTGATTTTTTGAATGTTCTTCATGCTCTTAGCGAGTTCTTGTTGAAGAAGAAGGGTTTTTTTACAACTTTGATCTATTTCGATTGGTGGGTGTAGCACATTCTGCTTTACGGGTTAACGGTTTAATTTGCGGATCAATTTATTTGCGGGTCACATTATTATTTCGCTGTCCGAGACACGTAGTGCATGGGTCGAAGTGTATTTTCGCGGGTCAACGTGTCTTGTTTTGCATTCTCGCGGGTCAGCTTGAAAATGGTGGCAGCTTCGCGGGTCAAAATGCATGTTCTTCTTATTCCATCTTGAAAAAAAAAATTCTCTATGTTTTTGGGAGATGGTGGGTAAAGGTGGAGGTACTTTGTGATTTTCTCTTTATTTTTGGGTAGAGGTGGAGGAGATGGTGGGTTGAGGTGGAGGAGATGGTGGGTAGATATGGAGGAAATGGTGGGTTGAGGTGAAGGATTACCCATTATACCCTTCCCATTAATGAATTTTTCTTTTTTTTTAACCCTAATGGACATAAGTGGACGGAAGGACCACCGTCACCAAACGCAAAATGTTTGGGGACCTTAATACAAAGAAATATAAAACGGGGACCGTCGCCGCGAAAGTGCTGAACTTTGGGGACTAAATTTACCAATTTGCCTAAATATATTAAGGGATGTTGAATTGTGTAATAAGTTTATACAATAGTTTAATCACATAGCTCATAACAAGAAGGTAAATTGGTGAATTTCGTCCTATAACATTATGCGATTGGTGATAATGGTCCCTGTTTTATTTATTTTTTGGTTTTTAGGAACATAAACAATTTGCGTTTGGTGATAATAGTCCTTCCGTCCACAACTGTGACGGAAATAATTAAATATTTTTTTTTAAAAAACCCTTCAAGACACCGGGGTTAATTTGGGTAATTCACCCAAAAATGTAGATCAGGTACCAAAACCACCAATCGCAAATTGTTAAGGGACAAAATTCACCAATTTGCCTAAAAACAATACTCCAAATCTCCTTCTTCCCCACCCAACTTGCCTAAAAAAAATACTGCAAATTCACTTATTCTTCTTCTTTGCTGCAAATACTCCAAATTCACTAAGCCATTTACTTACTCCAAATTCACTAAGTCATTTACTCCAAATTAATTTCCTGCCAGCCAAATTACTCAAAATATTTTTATCAAATTGGATGAAACACATCTTCTATTTTCTTCCTCTGTTCTCAAAACCCATTTTCAAGAAGGTCAAGTACTCTCCATTTCCATTTCCATTCCAATATCTGAAGTAAATGAGGGAATCGTCAATGAAAACTATTGGAGCTTCATCACCAAATTGGTCAAAATTGCTTTGATAATTTATCATTTTTATTCTCTTTAGTTCTCTAAATTCTTATTTAATATAGAGTATTTTTCCTTTTAAATCAAATTTTCATTATTTTTTGTGGTGAGTTTTTTCTTTGGTGTAATGAAATTTGATTGATGATGAAGAAGAAGAGAGGTATGAGTGTCTCGGGGTGTGGGGTAGGGATGGTTCTATGGGTGAGTTGAAGAAGAAGATGAAGAGAGAGTTGGTAGGGTAAGTTTGAAATTATTTGAAGGAGTGTTCTAATGAGATGAAGAAGAAGATAGAGAGGATGAAGATATACCAAAACAACCCATCGTTCTATGTTTTGGTACTTCTAGTGCCAAATTGGAAAAAAAAAATTGAATTTTTTTTCCAAAAATACTCTTCAATTTTGGTGTTTTTCATTTAAATTTTTTTTGACTGGCAGCTGACCTTAACTGTTGTGGACGGAAGGACCATTATCGCCAAACGCAAATTGTTTATGCTCCTAAAAACCAAAAAAAATAAAACCGGGACCATTATCACCAATCGCATAATATTATAAGACGAAATTCACCAATTTGTCTAACAATAATTCATAGCTTTAAAATGGCCAAAAATAGATAATATAAACAAGATTTAAAAAAAAAATGTGAAGCAGCACAAGACCTAAAACAAAAACCAAAAAGAAAAGGGAATATGAACCAACTTGCTTAGCTCTCAATTGACTTTTCAAGTTCTCTTTATTCATAAATAATAATAAATAAATAAAGTATGAATCAACTTGCTTAACTACCAAAAATTTGACTATTCAAGTTCTCATTATAAATCAAAAAAAGGGAGGAAAAAACTCTTCAATTGCCATCTCTAATCATTATAAAACCCTCAATTTACATAACCTTTACAATTTACGAGACATTCTCTGGATTCCAATTTTTACTTTCTTTTTCTTTTGGAAGAACCCAATGTTGCTTTATTTGTTTGTTGATTTCTAAGGTATTCTTACATTTATGTTCATGTGAGATTTTCATCATTAAGTTGCTATCTTTTCTATTTTTATTTGATAAATGTTTTATCTTTCTTGCATGTTGAAAAAATATGTTTTCTTCTTCTTCTTTTTTTGTCCTTTCTCACAATCCAGTATGAGTAGTGTGTTCAAGGACCACAACGGGAAACCACGGATGCTAAGATGGCTTCTAAGGTAATATTTTTCCAAACAAAATCACAATTTTCACTGTTCTTCCTAAAATTGAGATGTGTCATTTTTTGAACCCCTACAAATAGCTATAAGGATGTGTATTTGTTTCCACTATAAAATTGAAACTTCTCAGTTTAAGTCTCTATCATCTTTCGCAAATTATTAAGGGTCTAATTGGACACATGAATAAATTTAATTTTTTGTGTAAAAAATCACTAATATCTAACTATGTAAAAAATTAATTTTTTGTATGTAACTATCTGTGCAATGCGCGGGGTTTAATACCTAGTTTGTATAAAGAGCAAACATTTTAGGAAGAGATAAATGATTAAAATGCCTTATAGATATTGGTAATCCGACTGACTTGTATGCATGCGAATTGGAAAGCCAGAAGAATCTGCAAGGATCCTTGTACTATGTTAAAAGATGCATAGGTGGAGGGATGGGATCTATTTCGGGAATGGAACCCTAGTTATAAATAGAATAGCAGGAGCAGAAGAGAGGATTATTCAGAAAATTGACCAAATGTTGGTTGCTTCCTTCATCTCCCTCTGTAAGTTCCTTCATATCTATATCACCCTCTAAACCTCAATCCATTCATCCTCTGCTTCTCATCTTGGTGACTGATCGAACTGTGATGCTTTGTCTTCAGATCGTTGCTGCAATGGTCTGGATTGGAGATGACAGCTAAGTTCGAATTTCACATAATTATCAGAGTTTGCTCTTCATTTCTCTTTTCTTAAAGCTTACTGTTAGTTGTTCATTTTAGTACTTAGCTGGAAGTAAGTAGTAGTGGCTTAGTAGTTCTGTAATCCTTTTGAGACAGTTTACTCATTCAATATATCTATTATCCATTTTCTTGTGATTAGGGCTTAGGTCGACTGGATTTGCTTATTATTGCCTTGTGTTTGAGAGTGAAGTTTAGTGATATCTGTTGGGTATATCACAACATTAAAATGTATTTGAATGTACCATAAAGAAACTGTATTTAAAATTTCTTGGTTCGTATGGAAGCTCAAATGAAGAGAGGACGTTTGCATTAGCTTGTTAAGAAGTTGGGATCTAGAAATACGACGTGCTTATTCATGGATAATTTATGAATAGCTTCACTTTCATTTCCCAATTGAATTCATCCTTAAAATACTATCTACTATTATATTCTTCTTAAACCAAGTAGACCAAATTCTGCTGCATAATTGGTAGAGAAACTGTGAGTAGCATTTTGAGGAGTAGTTTTATCTTGGTAGGCTACTAAGTTTAAAACTTACATCCAAGCCAATCAATACAGTACACGTAAGAAAGAGAATTGAACTTATATCAATTCTCTTTCCTACGTGTACTGCACTCATTGGTTTGGATGTAACTTATACACTTAGTAGACTACCAAGATAAAAAATTTCTTTTGAGCAGGAAAACAAAAGACTGGAAAATGAGGGAAGAGAAAACTCGAAGGGATCTTCTAGAGATTTGAGAACTTGTTGCCTGCGCTGAAATCTCTTCAAGGGTTGATTTCATGCTAAAAAAGAGTTGGTAAATATGAGAACAAAGGCATTACAATCAAGCAGGTAAGATTTGCTCCTCAACAATGCCAATCTGAAGGAATATCTGACAGGGAAACAACTAGGAAGATAGTTAAGGGGTTAGGGCAAGTAGCCGCCTTCTTGAATCCTTGCCCTCAAATTCCAGATATCGTAGGGAAGATGTAGAAAGAATAAATGGGCAAAAAAGGTAAGTATGTCGGGTCTGAATGAGCTCTTTTAGTGGAGATTTGATCCTTTATAAACAAAGTTTTTTTCCTAATTTCAATAGGTAGAGCCAGAAAAAGAGAGGGAATATCGGCTTTTCATATTTTGTCGCTGATGTTGCATGTCAAAAAAATGGTAACGATTGTTCTGAATTTTTTTTTTTTACCGTTTTTTTTTACTTGGTAATTGTTACAACTTGTCTAAATCAAATTTCACTGTCTAGCCTATACCATCAAAGTTCATAAACTGGCTCAATGTCACTAGACTCGAAGTACTGGATAGCTTCTATTTGAAGCACACCATTAATATTCAATGATGTGTTTACACTACCAAAGACCAGTGTAAGCTCCACTTAGACCAAGGGATAGTCGAACTCTTAACTGAAAACAAAGTTAGAGTTGGTGATTATGTTCATTTTGTACCTTCACTCGGCAACCTTCTTGATATATGTATTAAGAATTTATGGAGGAAGGGGCCTTTATTTGAACATTCTTTTGGTGCTTATTATCGCCAATCTTTCACTCACATGGTTTACACTCCTGACTACCGAGAACGTAAAATGGTCATTTGTGCATGTTACATGAAGTGATGTTTTGAACAAGAGCTTAGTATACCGATGTACTACACTTGCGGGGATATTCAAAGGAATATTTCCTCACTTCGCGTTGTGTAAGAAGTAAACTGGGGCGGCCCTCAAAAGTACTATTTGGCTGGATGAGATGAATTTGTTGCGGAAAAATGTTTGTTGCACGTGAACAATGGTTTGCTTCTTTCCTGCACCGACAATTTTCCTTGATATTCATTTTGGAGTCGACCCGTTAGGGTTGAGGGGTAGTTTTTTATTATCTATTTAATTATTTTTAACATTTTTTTTTTTGTTGACTTGAGTTGTTTTTATTGAGTAAACAAAGTGATTATATTAACATTCTCTAAAAAAAACTATTATACCTTAACATACCCTATTATACCCTAGCAAACCCTTACTAACCCTGACAAACCCTATTAACTCAAAGAAACCCTAAGATCACTACATCAAGTGACATGTTGAATAAGAGTTCGATATACCCGAAATACTACACTTGCGAGATTTATCGAAAAAGGGAATTGTTGTACGATAACTGTGTTAGCTTCTTTCTTACAACATGCTATATCCTTCATATTAGGATTAAAATAGACCCGTTAGATCGGCGCGGGTAGTCAACTTTTGTTAGGACACCATGTGACTGTTATTTTTATGATTACCCTTACAATTTTTATTTATTTTTTACTTTTAATGAACTTTATTTTCTAATATCACGTTTATACTTTTTTATTTGTCTAAAACCCCTAACAACCACCCAAAAAACCCCGACCGGCCACCCTAACAATTTTTTCATCATAAGTTTTGTCCACCAATATTATTTGTCTATCCTTGAGAACAAAAAAAAGTGAAAAAAAAAAAAAGAACAAAAACAGATTATGGAAATCTTTCAGAAGAATTTTTATAATCCTTGTCATACATGGAAATTGTTTGAAAACAATTGCCTGGAAGACGGATTTCTAAAATCCGCTGATGCCAACAAAAAAAATCCTCCAAAAACAATGTCATTTGATACCTTTCTCCCAAAACAGTCATTCTGATTAAAAAAAACTCCTAAAATTTGAAATGTGTGATGGTATCCAAATGGACCCTAATTATTGCAACTCAAAATTCACAAATACATATGCAAACATAAAATCACTGGATAAAAACGTGAGCACATTGCTTCATCAAAGCAAAGTATTTCTGTTTAATACCATTGATTCAAGAACATCTTCATATCATAGGAACGGTTATTTTCGAGCCAGAGAACAATCCTAGGTGAGACTAGGCTCCGGGACCGGAACCAGCCAATCTCCTTCTGGTGGCATTGGAAATTGACACCTGACCAAGTCTATCCGCCTCTTTGGACACTGTCCGTTCTTGAAGAGGCATATAGCGCCGCAACCAAACACCGGTGTACACCTGAATTCAGAATCAAGCGTAAATTACGAATTTAATCACCCCGAAAAAATTTAGAAACTTTCCCACCGTGCATGCCTAATTGGTGTTAGACCAAAGGAGAAGGAAAAGAAAGAGAAGATTCAAAAGGTAGAAATGAAGCACTAGCACTCTTGAACATCGAGAGCTAAAACAATATATATGGGCACCAAGAAAAAAAAACAAAAAATCTATATTATTTTCTAGATGCAACAATATTCAAATTGATTAGAACATTTGGTACAAGACTAAAGAAAATACAATTATGATAAAGGTTGAAACAAACCTGTGCAGGTCTCATTATTTTTGTGTCAGGATCATCCAGGGACTCTCGCCAGTGAGATAAGTAACCAGCCATTCGAGGGATTGCGAATAGAACAGGAAAGAATTCAGTTGGGAAACCCATTGCCCTGACAAACGAAAATATTAATATCCACAAAAACTGTATTAATGTGAAATTTAGTGGTAATCAAATTACATTTTTATGCATACCTATATATTAACCCAGAGTAGAAGTCAACATTTGGATACAACTTTCTCTTAACAAAATACTCATCTGATAGTGCAGCTTTCTCCAGAGCTACTGCAACCTGACAGATCAAGTAAAAAATGAGACTGGGAGCAGAATAGCAGTGTACAAACAGAGGACCTTTATGTACAGAATCGAAGAGGACAGAGAGGTAATGATGGAAAACGAAAATCATCAAACAAGGATAAAATATTTGAATTATATCTGATTTATCTTATTCTTTCAAGAAGTGGGTATCGAGCCAAGTCCAATTAATACGCTTCTGTTTGAAGTTTGCTAGTCGTTCCCCAATATATGGTATTTCTTTTTCCAATTCTTCATTTGAATGGTGGTTAAATTTGTTAAGAAAACTAAATACTCATTGTTAACTGCAAAGACAGAGAAAAAAAGAACATCAAATAAAAACAAATGTAGGCTTAGTGGTGCAAGTGCAGTAGCCCTGCACCAGATAAAAGATCCATCTGGCATTCATATTCATTCCATATTAGCACATTAATTTAAATGTTAAGGAACAAAACATATTATTTCCATGAAAAGTTCTTTCTTTTTTCCTGGGGATAGACCCAGCAGGGCAGAGGGTTGCTGTTGTGGAGGTGCAACAGGGGTGCAGTGCACAAATTAAAACATAAAAAAGCAAACCACAAATGAGCACAAACAGAGAGAGAGACGCAAATCAATCACTTGTTAGGGAAAACAATCAGCATAAGCAAGAAATTCAGTGAAAACACAGAAAAGCCTACCTCAATGAGAGGATCCCGGCCAACAATGGAAAAAACTTCTTCGGCCAGATTCTTTATGACTTTGGCTCGAGGATCATAGTTCTTGTAGACTCGATGACCAAAACCAGACATCTTACGCTTCCTAGAAATTACAGAGTATGAATTGACATTAGAAAACCAAGTAGGATTACATCACCTGTTAGAAGGACGGACACTACTTAAAAGCCATACCTATTCTTTACACCCTCAATGAACTCCGGGATATTTTCAACACTTCCAATCTCATTCAGCATCTTAAGCACAGCCTGCAAGAACACAGGAGAAGGGAGTTGTTTTTTGGTTCATTTGTTACCATACATATATGTAAAACAAGAACAGAGTCAGAGAGGTGAACGATATCAAATTTTCATCCAGGTAAGCCATATCCAACACCACCCTTGTGATCCTAGTTTCATAATTAACCATCTATCATATATCTAAAATGATTAAGTACCTCATTTGCACCACCATGAAGTGGACCATAGAGTGCTCCTACAGCTCCAGCTAGGGCAGTATATACATCAACACCACTGCACACAGAGTACTACAAATGTCAAGCTAGTGTTCACCATTGTTCCATCTGACTGACTACTAAAATGCATACCTTGACGCAAGATGTCGTGCAGCTGCTGTGGAACAGTTCATCTCATGTTCTGCATGTAATATAAAAAGAATATCGAGCACACGAGCAAGTCGAGGATTGGGTTTATATGTCCTATTACCCCTGCATGTTTGCGAAACAGAACTTGTAGTTAAATTGCCATTCACATGCAGGAGTGTAGCCCCACGCATAAAAGTATACTGATGAAATCAGCAAAAAAGTAGCAACATACAAAGAATCTAGCATGTATAAGAAGTTCTCTGAGTAGGAAAGATTGTTGGATGGAAGAACAGGTGGCCTTCCTGCCATCCTCAAATATGCAGCTGCTGCAATTGTTGGTGCCTGCATCGAGTTGATAATCGTTTATTCGTTAGCAGTAATTTCACATCTGCTCAAATTGGCCAAAATGATTATATTAAAAAAAAAAAAAATCAAACTGAAGAAAAACAATAAAAAAATTATAATATGCTCATGGTTTAGGCCATTAAATATAAGAAAATAAAAAGGAGCATGAAGGAAATAACCAACCTTCCCAAGAATACGAACTATTTGCTTATCTCTAACTTGTTTAGACTTGTACAAATCCTGCCCCTGTTGAAAAGATAAAAGAGGTACATAAGATTGTGTGAAACAAATCTTGTAAAATATTTTTATTTTAGATTCCTACCGGGATATCATGAGCTCTACAAAAGATAACTTGAATATAGATCAGATGACGGGCCACTAAATAATTTATTTCTCTCTGAATAGTAGCTTGCCTATAAGGAAGAAAGTGGGTGGGGGGGAAATGAGACTTTAGCTTACTCTAAGAGCAGGGTTTGCATCAGGATGGAAAATGGAGAGAGCACTCATTGCGCTGACAAGGACCCCCATAGGATGGGCATCATGAGGCATTGCCTGTATAATATCCTGCATCAAGAAGGTAGAGTTCTATTCATTGAATGTCCTCAAACCAAAAGAAAATAGGAGACCGTGTAAGTTTCAGTTTTTCAATATTGTAAAATGCTCCTATTTGCATCTAATAATAATAATTTAAAAAGGTGGACAGATAAGCACTTAAGTAAGAACAATGACCGGTAAGGTAGACAGGAAACTTTAAGATCTCAGTGCAAGGAAAGAGAAAGGCGCACCAGGATTCCCTGTGGGACAGCTGAATGCTGTGAAATAGCAAACTCCCAATCCGCTAACTGAGTTTCAGATGGTAAATTACCATACACTGTAAAACAGAACATTTGTATGGTTGTAATCTCGATTAAGAGAAGAAAAAAAAAGGTGTTCAAACAAATACAAGGTCATATAAGTCCGTCCGCATTTCTCCAGAAAGAGAGTTGAAAATTGTTCAAGAATTTCTTTGTTAAATCTCATAATGTTAGATTCATCAAGAAATGACTTACTGAACTGCCAATAACATGCATGTTATCTAATCATATAAATAAACATAGTAGATGAATAAGTTTCAATTCTAAAGTCAGATCGCCTGGTCAAATGTCTTGAACGCTTCAATAAAACTTACAAACAAACTTATCCTCGTACAAGATAATGCAGTAGTTGAGAAGATTGTTGAACCTCTATTTTACAAATAAAGTACCTTGCATTGATGTTCGATAAGAAATAATAATGACATGAAAGCGCCTTGCATTGCTGTTGAAATTTAGATTAAAGGTTCACATATACAACAACAAAAATTCAATGGTATAATACTTACTCAGGAGATAAGCCACTTCCACAAAGGAACTACCTTCAGCCAGCTCCTCAATTGGGTAGCCCCTGTACCTAAGAATACCTGCATCACCATCAATGTAGCAGATAGATGATCGAACGGGAGCTGTGTTAAGGTAGCCTGGATCATAAAGCTTGAGCCCCTTGTCATTTGGTCCTGCTGTTATCTGTTTAACAATTGTATTAGAAATCTATAACCATTCTAAAACCACTTTTTTTTATCTTCTTTCAATTATGAAATCCATAACAAAAATCCGGGGTCACTCAAAATATATATATATATATATATATATATATATATATATATATATATATATATATATATATATGACGGTCTTAGTTGGACTGGCCACACATCTCACATGAATTGAGCAGAGCCAGATGTGGTAGGCTGCGCCCAATTCATATGAAAGGGGTTGTGTGGTAGGTCCCAATTGGACTGTGGACTGTGGGTAAATCATCCAAAGACGATTGTAAGATTGAATTTTTCCAAAATCCTTATAAACAAACTGTAGATGAAATTTAAAAAATATATATACAGAATAATTCTACCTTTTTGAGATCGGTGGCTTTGATAGTGCCATCTCCAGAAACCTTAACCTGATACTTCTTACCAGTCCGTTCATCGATGATTGTGATTGCGCCTTTAAGATTGGGCGGCGGCTGAACGTTTTGAGCCGATGAAACACAGGAACGCTCCAAAATCGACGAAGATAAAGCCATCTCCGACTGATTGATCGAAGCAGAGAGGTGAGCTGATAGCACCGCAAAGCGGCCGCAAGCCACCGCCGTAGAATCTACCGCCTCCATTTCTTCCGATAACTATCAAACTTTCTTGCTTTTCACTAAAAAAATCTCCTTCTGCTGATTCGATCACGTATACGAATTATTATAGAGAAAGAAAAGGGGTATTGGATGTGTGGAGAAATGAGAATTGCATTTATTATTACAGCTTTCTGAATATGATAATTTGATGGGAGAGAAAAAGTCAAAATGGAATGGATATACAATTCCGTACCGACTCAACTCACTCACACCCTAAAATCTTGTAAGAAAACAAAATGGAAAGAGTATAAATATTCCTAAACATAGGATCTAAAACGCATCTCAAACTTATACAAAACTATTTAAGTAATATTTTATAATAAAATTATATCACTAATATTTTATCTCAACTGCTTCATATAACATATACACTTTATTAGCATCACTCACACAAAGCGAGAGGTTAAACACTTTAGTAACCTCGATTACACTAGACAACCGGTTCATGTAACATATACACTTTAGTAGCCTCGATTGTACTAAACAATCGATTCATATAACATACACTTTAACATTTAACGGAGACATGACATTCTTTACTTTCATACATAGGCAATAGCGAATAACTAATTCATAATTGCGATCTCACTAAATCAAAACTCATATATCTAATTATTAAACGCAACCATACGAAGACATCGAAGACAACAAACAGTTCATACAAATCACATACTTCAATGTTTCATCCGATTTTAATGCAATAAAACATGAATAAATCTTTCATACACAATTCAATATCATTAAAATACTGATTTCATACTTTTAGGACTGAAAATAACAAGGGGGAAGAACCTTACCTCAAAAGCTTAACAAATCCTCAAAGAATCCACAACAACTTCGAAATCCAGAAAACAGCCTACTTCTGAACGCTATAACTTTTTGTACATACCTCTAAATCTAAATCTGTCAGCGCCCACTCGTAGCTCTTTCAATTTTCTACAAAATAGGTATATTATGCGCCTAAATCCAACGCTGTTAGCCCCTCCAAAAGCTCAATCTCCCACAACCTCACAATCTGCTAGTTTTTATTTTTTCTCTTTGTTTTCTTTCCATTTTCTTTTCTAACCTCCACTCTAAAAATCCTGCACTAACCTCTCGTTAACTTCCCCATTAACTCCCCTGACAAAACACCCTCAAAGTTTTTAATCTTCTACACTTAGGTCCTCAACAACCAACACGTCTCAGCTTAAAACCCCCAAATGTAACACATAAACATGCTAAAAAATACATTTAAAATCAAATTAAATATACGTCACGTAGACTTGTAACTATGTAAGTAGAAAAGTCTTGGGTATCACAATATTGCAGAATAATTGACAATATTATTTTGTGACACTGATAATAATATTATTGGATTAACATCATACTAATGGCATCATGTGTCTTACTTTTGCCATGTGTATTTATATTCCTTTCGAAATGAATTATATCTATGGTTAACATGAAGATTATAATCTGAACATCTTTTTTTTTTTTTTTTAAACCATACAAACTTTTTAAATTTATGTACCGAAATAGGAGTACTCCCCTAACAAAACACCCTCAAAGTTTCTAATCTTCTACACTTAGGTCCCTCAACAGCCAACACGTCTCAGCTTAAAACTCCCAAATGTAACACATAAACATGCTAAAAAATACATTTAAAATCAAATTAAATATACGTCACGTAGACATGTAAGTAAAAAATTTATGAGTATTACAATATTGCAGAATAATTGACAATACTATTTTGTGACACTAATAATAATATTATTGGATTAACATCATACTAATGGTATCATGTGTCTTATTTTTGCCATGTGTATTTATATTCCTTTTGAAATGAATTACATCTATGGTTAACATGAAGATTATAATCTGAACATCTTATTTTTTTTAAACCATACAAACTTTTTAAATTTATGTACCTAAATAGGAGTTTGTCTTAAATATTTTATTGAAGTTATTTTTTTGTCTTAAACCCACTGAATTTGAATCTTAACGGAACATGTGGTTAACGTGGAAATAATATTTCAACAGTTAAGTTGTCTTCTTCTAATCACTATAACACCTAGGGATGACACGGATACCATGATTTTCGACTTCAGCCCTGCCTTTTTCATTGCATCTCCATCCCCGGCCCAACTCTATCACTGGGGATATATGGGAATTCCATCCCTAGCGCAGGTGGAGGCTCACCCCTAACTGGGTAAATGCGGAAATTTTTTTCCCCAAATTCCACTTTTGTCCCAGTGGAGGCTCAACCTCGATTAGAAAAAAATAGTGATTTTTTTAAAAAAATTTCCCAATATAACTTTGAAAAAATAATATAAAATTATAAAATAAAATATTTAATTACTGTAAAACGAAATATCATAATCTAAATTGAATCTAGTTTTTCACTAAACGATATTAGTTTGTAGACACCGCTCATTTGCTGCCCAACAACATAATATAGATCACTTTGCAAGAAATGTGACATATTCCCAAGAACTAAAGATTGAGAAGGCAAAAAACTTGTTGGTCTATTTGGTTGCTTCTCATTTTTTGACTTGTACTCATTAAACAAATCAATACAAGACTTTTTAACTTTCTCAATCTTATCAGGAGATTCAACTTCAACATATATTTTGGAAACACATAATTAACTAAACTCATCTTATATTGTGGATCTAACACTAACAGATAAATTCTAATTCCAATTGATTTAAAGAAAGACATCTAAACATCATGATTGTACATGATGCGAGAAGAAGCAATTGCAGTAGGATGAAAGAGGCGATGAGCGATGGGGTTATAAGGTTTAGGAGAATGATGAGTCCCAGAGAGAATTTGATTAACGCGATTTTCTCCAAATTTTACGTCTATTTCATTTTTTATGTATTTTATTCTCTTTCTATTTAGTATTTGAGACGGGCCATTCAAGGCGGGGCGGAGATATTATTTCACCCGCATCTGGCCCCGCCCCCGTTAGCGGGGGTAAATTCATCCCCAATCTCATCCCCACCCCCAACTTAAATGGGGGAATATCTGGTCCAATCGGGTTCGGCCGATCCGAATCTCCAATTTAACCGGTTCCAACACCTTCTCTCTGTATCTGTAAATTTATGATGTTCACACTTAAAATTTATTAATTTACCCATAAAATTTATCCATTTAAATTTAAATTATGTAAATAAAAGTATCCTTAATTAAAACATCACAATCAATATTACATTAGTTTCACAGAAAATCGGAACCGCTAATGTTGAATTTAGATCCAAAAACAAACAAATAGAAATATTTTAAGGAAAATACTTTACTATTAGAATTTTGGGGATAGAAATCTTAAACCCCTAAATTGAGGGTGTTAAATGACTATCTTACCCCCTGCTGGTATAAGGAATTCACCCAACTATAAAGGTAAAAAGGTTCGAAAAAATATTTTAGTCAATGTTTTAACCAATAATTCTAATAACCTAGTAAGGTCCATATTTTAAATATCTATCGCTTGAAAAAATTGAATAAAACAACAGAAGAAGTACGTCTGTTTGCGCCTTGGGATGTCCAAACATATATTGGATAATGCTGACCCTAACTCTTGGGACTTGGGATTTAGGCTTCACATTTTCCAAAGAAAAAAAGAAACCGCTTGCAGGAATTTACTTCAAAGAAGACGCGGCTCCAGCGCGGATCATCATTTTCTTACGCAAGATGCCTAACATGTGTTAAAAATTTAACATATTTATCTTACAATCTATTACGATTTTTCACAATTGTTAATTTTAAATTATTCTAACCATCAAATCTTTAATTTGATAATTAATACATTCAAAATTTTATGTGTTTCACACCTGAACCAGACTGCAACGAAGAGATTAGAGCCAACCATTTTGCAAAGTATACACGAAATTAAATTATTTAGAAAGTTTACCATTTCAAAATTATAAAATTTTCATTTAACCTCACAATTCCTCTTACAAAGAAAAATGAACTTTTATGTTTTTCGAGATAAAACTCATACAAAACACTAAATACATACCAACAAACAAATTTTCGAATTAATAACCATTTTGGTTATCAATTTTTCAATTTTTTCCAATTTTTTTTACTTATTTTATCCCCAATGTATTTACAAACTGTCATTTTCATCCTTCTATCAAATAATAGTGTATAATCCATTAAATTTGATGATGTAGAATAACGGGTCTGAAATACACTCCTCCTGTAAGGCAAAATGGGAAAACAATAAAACTCCTCCTCCCTGTTAGTGATGGCAATGGGGTCAGGTGAGGGCGGAAACCACGATCTCCAGTCCCATTCCCGCCTCTTCCGTAGCATCCTCATCTCCGACCCAGTCACATCACTGGGGATGGATGGGAATCTCATCCCCAGTTCAAGTAGAGGCCCAACCTCAACTGGAAAAAGTGGGGAATGTTTTCCTCAAATCTCACTTTCGTCCCAGCAGAGGCCCAACCTCTACTAGGAAACAATAGGTGATTTTTAACAAAAATCTTCAAATACAACCTTAAAAAAATAATATAGAATTGTAAAATAAAATATTTAATTCCTTTAAAACGAAATAGCACCATCCAAATTAATACTCGTTTGCTCACTAAATGATATTAGTTTGTAGATATAGTTCATTTGTTTACCAACAACATAATATAAATCACTTTGCAAGTAACAATGTCCAACAAGCAAAAAAAATTAAAATAAAGAAACTACATTGAAGCTAATCATCATTCGAGATCAATGTCTCTTTCAATCAAGATCAATGTTACAAATTTCGGACACTTAAAAAATTAAAATTTTCAGTATTATTATTTTTTGTAGAATAACATAAGCCATAATTATATCATTCAACACAAGTTATAGAAAATTTGATTTCCGCAATCTTTTCCAAATTTGATGTATATTTCCTTTTGTAGATATTTTATATGTTCTTTCTATTTAGTATTTTATACGGGTCATGAGCGCGGGGTAAGGCTGAAATATTATTTCACCCGCATCCCCACCCCAGCTTAAACTGAAGAATCCCGACCAATCGATTTGGGCCGAGCCGGATCTCCAAATTAACTGAATCCATTGTCATGCCTACTCCGTTGCCTACCTCGACATTTACCTTCGGCAGATGCAACAAAATTCATCCCAATCCCCAAAATTCCCAAATCGATCTGTTCAAATTACAAAGCCCTAACTTCGATTTGGTCTTCTTTTGAACTCCAATCAAGGATTGAAACGTTAAATTCGATTGTTGTGTAACCAAAATAATTTCGAAGGACAATTGAAGGCTACGATTTGTTGGAGCAGCAGGGAATTATATGAAGAAGGCTATCAAAATTTGATTTCTGCTAGAAGAGAAAAGGGTTTGGATTTTTTGTTTGTAGAAGAATTTTGTGTTTGTTGATTGGCCGGCTGATATAGTATTCTTTTTTGCTTTCGTTAAATAATTTAGGTTATTGATAATTTATGTGTTAACTTTAAATCCAATCTATTGCTACGGATCTCTTGAATTCTTTTCATGGATTTATATATGCTTGAAGGTGAAAAAAAGAATGAAATTCTCATATAGAAAAAGTCATACAATAATTTGATTATTTCTCTTACAGCAATCTGCTTTCTATGAATACTAGACTTTAAAGGAACTCATTGCATTTTTTTACACTGTTCATTAGACTTCTCAATAATATACTCCCTATGTCCTAAATTATCTGTCCACTCTCTATTTTGCACGGGAATTAAGTTATCATCAAATTATATAGTAGAATATAGTAAAATGTCAAACATGATCCTATTTGATGTTGCTTCCAATTCAATTCTACATTATTTTCTCTCTCTATTCTTCTCTTTTTCAACATTTAATTTAAGAAGTAAGATTAGAAAAATCATCATTAATTAACCCATTATTTTTTATTTAAAAAGTGGACAGTTAATTTATGATAGATTAAAAATGAAACGTGGATAGATAATTTGTCTTTACAGATTTTTCGGATTTATACATATAATTTATTCAAGCAAAAGTTTGAAGAAAAAGTTTGATATAATTTTCAAAATTTTCCATAAATCAATTTTCACAAGGAAGAAATATTTTTATAAAGTTCTATTCAATAAGTCCCGAAGGAGATAATGAAGCTCAGCATCTCATAAAAGAAGATAATAAAGCTCAGCAAAGTTGGATATAATAATTAAGATCCAGCAATTTCTGAAGATTGGATCATTCGAAGAAGATCAAATGGGATAAAAGTCATTAATAGTTTGATAAGGAATTTTTACCAAAGATATTATAAGGTAATTGGTAAAAGTAATAATTGGATTCTGATTACTAGTCAAGATAGCCATGGAAATAATCAGAGCAAAATTTTAAAAGATAAGATTCAAGAAATGTCAGAAGGGACAATGGCCCCATAATATTGATAAAGTATGGAAAATAATAGAGATAGAAGAGCAAAGGACAACTGGAGCAGTCAGATCAAGATAATGAAGTACTACAATTATATGTAATAACTGTAGAATAGCAATAATAAAAAGATATTGTAGAAAGTACAATAATGTAAAGCAATCGTCATTGCTTACGATGTAGTTGAATAGTGATAGGAAAAAATCTCTATATAAAGAGATTTGATAAGAGAGAAAAAAATCATCGAAGAAAAACTTCATAGAAAAACCATCAGAGAAAATGTTAGCCAAATTCTCTTGTAATAGTTTCTCTTGTAATAGTTCTTTCCATATGAGAAAATAATTCTCTCATACTGGGATAAATTGAGATAATCACTATTTTTGCCCCTGAGCTATCTTTCAAAAGCAACTGTTACCCCTAAGGAATATATCGTGCCATTTGTATCCCCAACAAGTTTTGGGGTGCCATTTATGCCTAAAAGTGGCGGAATCCGGCGAGAGGGGGCGGCGTTTCACATGTGCGGACCGCACATGCATATTTTCAGGGGCAATTTAGTCCATTCTTCCTCCAAAATCAAAACTTCCCCCCAAAATCTCCACCACCCACCACCACCACCCTCTTTTCATCTTCTTCTTTCAAAATCAAAACTTCCCCCAAAATCTCCACCACCCACCACCACCCTCTCTTCATCTTCTTCCTTCAAAATCAAAACTTTCCCCAAAATCTCCACCACCCACCCGCCACCACTCACCCACCACCACCCTCTCTTCATCTTCTTCCAAAATCAACTTCAAAGCTTTTCATATCCATTAATGGAAGCAAAATCAACTTCAAAGCTTCATCTTCATCTTCAAAGTTTCAACCACCAATAAATCCTTCAAAATAGCATTTTCCAAAATCAACTTCAAAGCTTTTCATATCCATTAATGGAAGCAAAATCAACTTCAAAGCTTCATCTTCATCTTTTAAGTTTCAACCACCAATAAATCCTTCAAAATAGCATTTAAAGAGAGGTGAGTGGTGGAGGAGATGGCGGAGGGAGGGAGGGGTAAGTGGCGGGGGAGAGAGGGAGTGATGGGTGAGTGGGTGAATGACGATTTTGCCCCATCTGATTTCGCATGTGCAGTCCACACATGTGGAACGCCGCCCCCTCTCGCCGGATTTCGTCACTTTTGGGCATAAATGGCACCCCGAAACTTGTTGGGGATACAAATGGCACGATATATTCCTTAGGGGTAACAGTTGCTTTTGAAAGATAGCTCAGGGGCAAAAATAGTGATTATCTCGGATAAATTTTAATAATATTTTCAAAGTTATTCTAAATCTTCAGATATTCTTTTCTTTTCATAAGAATCTAGTTCAAAATATTGAGTGTAAAATACAGTGAGGCAATCCGGTTGAAGTACAAAACCGTATCCGTTTAGGCATTGAAGTACCGCAGGCAGGCGGCCGTTAGGGAAAGCCGCTAGGACAAAGGCAGTGTGGTAGGAAAGCTGAAGGTCACTTCTTAATCTCTTTATTTTGAGAATTATGTTCTTATTTAAAAGTTAAGATAATATGTAGATAGAGAATAATACTGAAAGTATTAATTAAAAAATTATCCTAGGCCGAGAAATAACAAATCTATGGATTCATTTATATACAAGGAAACATTATTAGATACTCTTCATTTAGATGCTATTCTCACTAATGATCTAATAGATATTTTAATAACTGAAAAGAGACTAATAAAATATTTAACAGAAAAATTAAATAATAATATAGTAAGTTCTATAATGAAAGAAGTTGATAATTACTATTTTCAAAATAAAATATCTGCACATTTATATAATGATCCTTATAACTATGAATATGAATGGGATAAAACTGATGTATATTATATAATGTTTGAATCAAATATCTATGATAAGTAGTAGCAATAAACGGAGGGAGTAATTATCTTTACATGTTTGAGCTATGCTTTTTTTTTTTTTTTTTTTGATGAATAAAGGATTATCCATTAATAATAAAATGGCCGGGGCCATTACAACCTGAAAAGTTCTCAAACTCTTTCTCTGATACAACAAAAGAGAAGATTTGAGAAAGGAAGAAAGACAAACAAGACAGAAAAATAAAGTTACACAAAGTAACGGATAAAAACCCACACCCCAAGAGGTGGGAAGCAACTAAAACTACTAATTTAACAAACAAACAAAAAATAGTCTTCTCCGCAACATCTTCATCGGCATTTTCGAACCTCAGAGGCAAGCACTTGGTTTCAACCTCTTTCATAGACAGCGATTCAGAAGAACATGGGCTTATCAACGATCTTAAGAATCGCCTAGAAAAGAGATGGAAACTCAAGGAAGGGCCCAGAACATTACTGGGTATCCATATCTTACCACCAACTAGTCGATCTGATAAAAGATCTTGCCCCCAAGTCTTGAATCTTGATGAAAAACACATTAGGGAAGGTCCATCAATGTTTGTGGTCAAAAGTAGGGGTGAGGACACCAAAAAAGGGTGAAGAATGGCTAGATCCAACCAAGAATGATTGGATCTAGCCATGGAAGCCAAGGCTTGAAGAAGCTTCAAGAGGAAGAAAGGGGAGAGAGAAAAGACTTTCCTCATTACCAAAAGTTTCAGCAATGTGATTTTCAGCAGTGAATAAAGAGAACAAAATTCACAGGCAAATCAAAAGGACTATTTAGCTCAGACACAAATGGTTAAATTTAACACAGCAAATCTAGAAATGATGAGATTCTAGAAGGATCCTGAGAATGAAAATTTTCCACCTCAATGGGGTTTTGGTATTCTGGGATTCTGTATTTTTCATAGGTTTAAGCACATATAGCTGTAATTATGAAAAATATTTATTCATACATTCTAAACTAAACAAGATAAAACTCTAAACTCTAGGCATAACAAAATGGTAATAACTATGTGTGTTACAGAGGTGCATAGAGTGTTACAGAGGATCTAGAGCAGATTCAAAATACACAATAAGACTGGCACAAAAAAAATAAAATAAAACAAGAGAATTATAGCTGGCTAGTTCTAGAACAAATTGATAAAAAAAGAGGTCAAACATGTCTGACAAAGGAAAAAAAAAAAAGACAAATACAAGTGAGACTGTTATACCTAAACTGGTTAGGGCCGCTTAACCTGTACTTTTTTGTATCCAAGAAGATGAACATTCAACAGGGACATTAGGAAATTTTGAGCCATAACTGCTAAAAGGGAAAGGGTAAAAAATATTACAGAAGAATGAATGTTGTCTGTCATCGACATGAAGCAGCCTTATCCACCTTGCACGCCAACTTGCTGGAAGACCGTTGTATTGTATGATGCGATATGTAATTAGGAGTTGAAGTCGAGTTTATGGATTACGACAACATTCGGAGGAAATTGTTGGCATACGCCATGGGCTTGACATCAGGGTGAGGCTGCATTTTTATCGAAACAGAAATCAGAGACAACAAGGTACTTTATACTTCATACTTTGTGTTGTAGATTAACGAAATATCAGTAAAAATGAAAAACTCGATCTCTTAACCGTATGGCATTAATAATCGGTCTTTCTTCCTAATTCTGAAACTAAATCGATATTCAAAATAATAAAAAAAGAATGGCAATGTAAGCATAAATTCCTGCATTTGACCGACTTTGATAGTTCAATAGCCTTTTATATTGTTCTCCCAAACATCCCAAGTGAGAAAATAAAGGTAAAAAAGCTTCGCAATGATCAGAATACTTGAAAAGAACACTAAACAACATTGCAGAAGTTCGGGGATTACTTACCACCGCTGAAAAAGTAACAATATTTGGCTTCAAGGTGGGAGCTTCGAAACGAATGAAGGCACCCTTGTTACCCATCTACAATGTGCAGAGAATAATCGGAAACTTCAGTTAGTAGTTTAATCTTTAAACTTCAGAAATCGTGAACGAAAAATATAATCCTGACACAAATCTATTTGGAAAAATCAAAGAGCCTGCGATGCACAAGTTTTGTCAGCTCAAGGTATTATTAAACTCACTTGAGATCTTCCTGCTTTAGGTATTTCAAGGAGCTAATGCGTAACAAGATCCATTAGTTATTATCATTATCAATTTCAGCTTCAAGTTTGGACATTTATGACAACACGAGGAATACAAAAAAATAGATCACCTGATCACAGTAGTTGGGTGCAGAAAACACAGTAATTAGTTTGCCATCATGCTCAATTTCATAGCCTTCGTCCTTTACTTCATGAGATCGCACCACAAGATCTGTACAATAAGTTAGGGGTGTAAAGAAGTTAAAACTTCAAAAATATAGACCATAAGTAGTGTATTAACCCAGCAAAAGTGCAAGAGTAAGGCGGAAAAAAGGAAGGTGGGAGAGATGAACAGATACCTAGATTGTTTTCCTGCAAAAACCTTTTGGTTACATCTGCTCCAAATGACAGACCAACACCCCTTTTGCTGGGTCCCCTTCCAAGCTGAGGTTGCGGATCACTCCAGAGAATTTCACACATCAAGCCTAATTACAGTTAAAATCGAGTTATCACACAGAAAATGACTTAAGTGGCATGGCATCAAATATATTTCATAGATTCGAAGAATATATTAAGTTATCACACGGCTAATTCAAAGCTGCTTTGGAAGAGGTTGACATCCATATATTTTCTATAGAACTCCAGTCCTTCCCTGATGAATTAAGACTAAGGGACTGGAGAGAGCGTCAGGAAAGTATGAATATAGGAGGGAGGATGGATGGAGGAGAAGGTACAAATTCCGGAAGACACGCAACCAGAATCTCGTTCAAACTTGGAAAAAATGTTATTGAGCTAGTACTTACCCTCTTCAGGGGGTTCTCGGAACCGCTCAATCGCTTTGATGTCGGAGAGCTTCACCCCATCAACACTGAAGAGCCCTCCATGAACCACAAAAACTTTATTGTTTATCACATGTGCCAGAGGCAAACAACAGAACACCTCCGCAAAGAGCTCCACAAATGTGTCGTTTAGTTTGGATTTGACTTCTCCTTCAAACCCATATATTTTGTTCATGCTCTTGCTCTCATGGTTCCCTCGAGAGAGATACATGGCTGAAATATTGAAAAATAGTGCTTATGTGAACATGAATATAATCGAATGACATTTGAGTTCATGTCAAAGAACTCGTCAAGTAGAAAAACATCAAGGGGTTGCAAAGAAACAGGGTTATTTACATTTAGAATTTAGTTCATGGTTTTGTACAGACTGATAAAAACATACTCCCTCCGTCCCAAATTGAATGTTCACTTTGTATTCTAGTTTGTCCCAAAATATGAATGTCCACTTCCTTCAAATGACTATATTTTCTTCCTAAACCCCCCTTAACTAACCTCCTATATTTAAGGATGCAAGCTCCACTAACATATGAGTCCTCCTATTATTAAGGATGCAAGCTCCACTAACGTATGAATCCTCCTAATATGTAAGGATATTATTGTAACTTAGTTATGGTCAAACTACTTTTTCTATCAAAGTGTTCATAGCCCAGTGGGGCTTGGCACTGCCCACGACCGTGAGGTCGAGGGTTCGATACCCGCCTCCTACGTGGGGCTTAATAAATTCCACTCTTCTTGGGCTCCTCCTCCTGTGAGGCCACCTCCCTCTGTGAGGTTAAAAAAAAAACTACTCTTTCTAATTCTTATGTAAGTCAAACATAGAAATTCAGTTTCGGACGGAGGGAGTATAAGGCATTGAACCTCTCCAAGCGACACAAGGTAATCGGTAAATTGTATTGGAGAGAGAGAGAGTCATAAGATTTATGAAACAGAGCCCTCATTTTACCAGTGACATCTAATTATTAAAGCATACATAGCTTAGAGAAAGTAGCATAAGAAATATCAGATTCATGAAACAGGAACTACCTGTTGGACACATGCACTTGAAAGCAAACAGTGTCAGGATCACTTCTAGAGAAAAAGAACCTCTATCCACAAAGTCTCCATTGAAAAGATAAGGATTATCTTCCGATGGAAGCCCATTGAGCTCAAAGATATTCAATAGATCATAGAACTGCAACGCAAAAGACAAGAAAAAGGAACAATCAGCAAATTGGTACATGTTCAAAGGGAAAGGTACAGAATTAAGAAAATACTCCACGGCCAACTAACTCCATAGTATTTGACTGGCTAACAACTCATGGGGCAAAGACGGAAATGCGTAGGAAACTGAACAGCTGACAAAATGGCCTCAGTCCTGTGCCTACTACTCCACGTCACCACTTTCACCCAATACAAAACCAAAATAGTAGAAAATGCAAGTAGAAAACTGCATCCATTATGCAACTATCGTTAGCTTTCTCAGGCGATTTGGAAGAATTAGAATAATAAACAACCTTGATCACCCATATACAGTGCCCCCCAAACAATTTCTAAAACCTCAAGTTTTCTGTAGGAAAATTTCAATTTTCTCAGGAATCATTCAATATATATATATATATATATATATATATATATATATATATATATATATATATATATATATATATATCGCACCCCCCACCCCCATTGTACAAATGCTGGATCTGCCCCTGCCATACATCAGACTACATCTACCTAGTATCATTTATTTTGCAGTGGACAAGGACCTTAAGAAGGTTAAATGCCCTACGGCTCGCAAACTGGTCACATAGATTCCAGAAGAATGTCAAGAACCGATTGAATGTTTTCATAAATGTACTATTTACTTGAATAACCAAAATTGTTCCACGTGTCTAGAGAGAAACAAAAGAGAATATGACAACTTTGAAAACAGATGATATTTATCATACGCCAACACCAGTAGAAGTCTAATTACCTGACCATGTACATCACCACAAACAGTGAAATGTTTTCCATCAGGTACATTAATATCAACAAGTGATGGCAGTGCACGTAGCATCTCTCTAATTTGCAAAACAATCTGGAACGCATATCTACAAGAAAAAAAAAGTCGGGATTCTAAAATAACCTCAACAACAGAGAAATTATAACTACTGAGTTCTCAAAACATACCGTTTATGCAAGCACTTCCGATTCTTGAAATCATCCAACATGTTCTTCACAAAATCCAAAGTTACAACATCTCCCTCTATCCTTGCGCCGGTATATTCTGGTTCGACATCTGTGGTTGAAACATAATTCTCTGATCATTATTTCCCAGAAACAAAACAGAACTGCTATTCATCCTAATCAGGTCACTGCTTTTATTACTCTACCCAGAAAAGTCAGAAAGTAAGGAGTTAACGTTATCCCAAAGCAACACATATGATTTTGGTCAGTGTGAAATAACCGACTCCAGATTCTGGTTCAACTTCCACTTTAATCACCTTTTTATAAGGGTTACAACATTTGTGCCTTCTTATCAGAATCACAAAAAAAAAAAGATTATTTTTGCTCATCTGTGACAGTGCCGAATAGAATAAAGGTGATCATGTTGTGATTACTTGAGCAATTGAGCAAGGTGCACCAAATATTTTGAACTTTTCTCAATGTGACTATTGATTGGCAGACCGCAACATCATATCCATTTATTAAGATGGTAAAGCAAAATGTTATAACAATTTATCTAATAAAAGTGCCATAGAAAGTACCACAATAGAGAAGAATCTACAGAGATGTGGTGACACTTCAACTATTGTCAGAAGCCAACAAGAGCTTTGAAGTGACAATGAGGTCAACTAAGCAATATTTGTAGCTCTACAACTCATTCCTTAAGAAATTGAAATACCCTGCCTACTTTTATAAATGGATAGGTTTGACCTAAAGGGTTTGGATAAAAGGGCTTCAGCTCAGGACTGAGGCGGTCGTTACTCGTTACTGTTAAAATAATCACCTAGTCTTCAAATGGGTTAATACCAACTGCATGTTTCAAAGAAACATCAGAGCTTCTTAAATACTCAGAGAGCACAAATCTTTTCACCTTCATTGAAGTTGCACAGAAAAGAGAAAGTAAGAGTTTTCATTATACTCAAACGAAGAAACATTTAATGTTCTGGAATGCAACAAATTGCTTCTTTTGAGATAAAATTTGTGCATATGTAAAAGCATAAAGACAATGCACTTGCGATTGAGAACCTAGCCATGATCTCAGCTCAAGAGAATGTAATCTTATCGGAGGAACTCGTAAATTAAATTCGTTAACTAGAGACTTAAGTTGCCCTCAGTTCTATAAGGACTCGAAACTCAAAAGTAAAAAAACTTTTATCACGCACAAGAAGTGCTCTCTCTCTCTCTCCCCTTAAGTCATTTCAGAGGATCAAACCTAAGTCATTCTTGGGAAAGCGTGGTAGTTGCTGCGCCCCCACCAAGAAGTCCCCAAGAACACCAATATTATTGACATAGTTGCTGCTGCCACGACTATGGCTGCTTTAGTTCCCAAATATACCATCATCAAAGCCAGCAGAACTACTGCCACTGCCGCAGCAGTTACTTTGGTGGAGAAATAAGAGGAGTTTGGGCCAGTTCCTAGTTAAAAGAAATATAATATTAACACCTACTACACTTTGTAGAAATTTATTAACATAGAAAATGACAAGTTGGGTAGATAAGATAAATTCCTAGATTTTCAGCTGAAATGAAAAGGTTACACATTGGTCATGACTAATCCGGATTATAGTTGATATTGCAAGGTTAGAAAGTAATCGATGAACAGCAAGGCTGGTTTTCATCTGTATAGAACCCAATGCTCGAATACAGGGATCGGAATCTGTGTCCATAATATTCCGAACTAAAAACAAGTTCCTGAATGTAAAGTTAGCAAATTTTGAAATTAAAAGAAAAAAGAAAAAAGAAAGAGACAAGAGACAGGAGAAGGAGAATTATCCATGTCAAATGTACCAGTTTAAATTCATGCCATAGTTCAAAGCTCCAAATATGCCAATATATTACAAATTGAAAAGAAGATTGCCGCTTAAGTTCTTAAAGCCAAAATGAGTCCCTCGGCTTGATCTTAAGGAAACCACAAAATCAACCAACGAGACAGAAAGGAGAACAACACTTTAATGGTGCACTTGGATTGCTTTTCTTTTCCGTAGTCAAGTCTGGACCCACATTCTCTCAGAGAAACTAACCCATGTCAAACAGAAAACAAATCCAGGAAATCCAAACTATTCCTAGATATACTAGAACACCTAAAAAGACGCAGACTGAGGAATAGAAAGAATATTGCATGAATCCAAGTTTACCACCCTTTTTTTTATCAAAATGTAAATATATATACATACACACATATATATATATATATATATATATATATATATATATATATATATATATATTTATCAAAAGCATATGGCTATACAATCAAGTGTCGACCACTTTACAAAAAGGATGTCTAATCTAATGGCTCGACCAAATCCTCATCCTGACTGGACATAGAGTCCAAAACATGGGGATACAAAGCAAAAGTAACCCTGTATACATTTGTTTTGATCCTATTCACTATATGCCCTGCTTGAGTTTCAACTTGTTTAAAAATTCTTCTGTTTCTTTCGGTCCAAATGTGATAGATAGTACTAGTGAAAGCCACATTTTTCCTTTGGTGAATCCTGGAATTCCCTCTAGCCTCCTTCTTTAGCCATTTGGTAGTACTTGCAATAGTGGTAAGCTGTCTTCGAATCCCCAACCACTCTCTAATTTTTTGCAATACCTCTTTGCTATAGGGGAAAGCATAAAAAATGTGTGCATGTATTTCCGGTTACCCTCTACACAAATGGCATGTTACTTGCACTTCCAAGTATTCCAGCCTATCCCCAGTCGTTAATCTCCCCAAAACCACAAGCCAAAAGATAAAAGAGTGCCTTGGAGTGCTGATGCGATTCCAAACCACCTTGTCCCATAGAATACGTTGTCATTTATCTCTAAAGTAATGATATGACAGTTGTGTTCAAACCATGTCCTTTGTCCCAAGTATTCAATATGCAAATAGCTTCAGCCGCCCCACCTTCCTTTTGCACTAAAAGGTCCCTGATGCTAAGTATCTTCTTGATTAAGGGGGAATCATCCTTCTTAGCACCTCTATCCCACATGCTTGAGGTACGAAGATACTGGTGGTGCACCCATTGGATCCAAAGAGAATCCTTTTTGAGGTGGATATCCCAAAGTACCTTAGATAAGAGTGCAAGGGTCCATTTTGAGGTATCTCTAAGGCCAAGCCCACCTTCGTCCTTTGGCAAGCAAGCATGCTTCCAAAACACACGCCCAATCTTACTTCCCCAAAGAAACTCTCTCGTTGACCTTGTGATGATATCAATGACAGCCTTTGGTGTTGGAAAAATAGCCAACCAGAAGCACTCCACGCCTTGCAAGACGGACCTCACCAATTCCAATCTCCCCGCATAGGATAGAGTGTTACCCGCCCATTTAGCTATATTATTCTTGATTTTTCCAACTAAGGGTGCATAGAAAGCCACCCTAAGTTTTTGAGCCGCCAAGGGTACTCCAAGGTACCTGAATGGAAACCTGCCACATGGAAAGTTAGTGTTTTCCATGATATCCTCTAGTTCCCAGCCATATACACCCCCGACAAAGACTTGTGACTTTGAGGCATTTACTTGGAGTCCAGAAACCTCCTCAAAATGTTCCAAGGTATCCATAAGGACTTTGAATTAGTAGAGATCACCCCGGGAGAAGAGAATAAGGTCATCAACAAAGGCAAGGTGTGAAAGACGCAAGCTTTGGCATTTTGGATGGAAGTTAAATCCTGGCCTTGCCGTTTCTTTTCCTTTTAAAAGAACAAGGTTAGGGGTCCTTCTCGCATTGTTAAAGTTAACAGAAGCTGTTTCACAAATATGCAGACCAGTTTAAAGAAGTAACACGCAATGGATGCCAGCGTCCATCTTGCTCTACTCCGAATGAGGATCACAAAGACTATAGGTCATCTTCTACCACAACCATGATATTTCCTCGATGAAAACAACAAGGATACCATTATTTTAGGAGGACAACTTTCTTGCCAAAATTCAAGATTTTTCCAAATCTGCTTAAATAGGTGCTACAAAAAAGTTTCAGAATGCTCTAAATAGGTATTCAGCACAGTTTTGTAGCCTCCGTTCTATAGGACAAAACAAAACCATGTCCTATTAGGCCATTACGATGGTTAGCCAGGAACTGCCATCCCTCAAGAGGACAAAATATGGAACTAAGACGATTCAAAAAAATTCCTAATGGCTGTCATATGCTACACCTACACATGAATTTTTTAATTATTCTCACTTACTGGATACTAAGAACATAAAATGTCGAAAATTATAAAAGGAGATTTATACCCCGGATAAATGATATAACGCAACCCAAATGCTTCAGTAAGTATAACATCTATCCAAGATTATAGAGTTGGTGAAAAGTTACAAAGAGAGCAACAATAGCATGAGGTTTCACTACTATTTGCTTCTGATGTCCTTCCTATAATGTCGTTAGAAGGTCCCCACTTTTTCTGTATATTCTTGGGAAAGGCTGGTATTCTCTCAAGTTTTATTACCTCACTGCATCATGTGTCCAAGTGTCACGAGATACCGTTAATACAACAATCTGTTTTATCTAGTACATGTATTAGATAATGTCCCCACCAATCTTCTTGACATCAAGTTTCGTGTTACCAAAACAACCTATCCGGTGAGTCATAAAAAATCAATAACAAATCCAATGACCACAATCAAAAAGCAAAACAAACAAGACTTTACAAAGAGAGCAACAATAGCATGAGGTTTCACTACTATTTGCTTCTGATGTCCTTCCTATAATGTCGTTAGAAGGTCCCCACTTTTTCTGTATATTCTTGGGAAAGGCTGGTATTCTCTCAAGTTTTATTACCTCACTGCATCATGTGTCCAAGTGTCACGAGTAGGGGTGAGCAAATTCGGTAAAAACCGATTTACCGACCGAATTCGATTTGAATTCGGTAAATCGAATTCGGTAATTCGGACCAATTCGGTAATTCGGATCATACCGAATTCGAAGTTTTAGAATTCAATTCGAATTCGGTATATGGTTTTGGTGAATTCGGTATTACCGAATTCGAATTCAAATCGGTGAATTCGGTAATTCGGTCGGTATTACCGAATTCGAATTCAATTTCGTATTATAATATTATTTAAATATATATATATATAATTATTTTTATTATATAATTATAATTTAAAAAAAATTAATAAAAAACATGATTAAAAAATACTAAAAAAAAGTACACTATAAATAGTCTCTTACCAACTAAACCTAATTTCTAACCCTACTTTTCTCTCCAAAAAGCCCAGCAGCCTGAGCTGCCCCTTTTCCTAAAATTCTTCTAAGAGAGCAGTGCCTTTTCTCTCCAACCAAAAATGAAACCCCCGTTAGCAAATGAAACCCTCCCTCATCCGAAGAAACCACGACTCACCCCTACTCCACCGACGCCGCCTAAGACCACCGCTGCCGTCGAATCGCCGCCTAAGACCACCGCTACCGTCTAAGATCAAGTTCAGTTGTTCAGGTACTTTGTTCAAAAGCTTGAGAACTTCGAAAAAATGGAAAAAAAAATTGATCTTTGAACTAAGAACGTATTGATAGTGGTTGGAGTGGGGATCTATGAACTGAGAATGGTTGTAGATTCATGTAAATTACTGATTTTAATGTTTAATGGGGGATTTTGTTTATGGATTCTAGGTTTTTTTTTCAGTATTAGAATTATTTGAATGAAAGTTTTACTTGTAAATGTTTATAAATTGCAGTAGTGGTATTTGGGTGATGAATGTTGCAGAAATTCTCAAAGCTACCGATTTACTTTTACTTATAAATGTTTATAGGCTCTACCAAATCGGTAATTCGGTGAACCGACCGAATTTCGAATTCACACCAAATTCAATTCGAATTCGGTAAATCGGAATTCGGTTCGAAAAAGGTCGGTTTTTTCAAAAATCAAATTACCGAAAAAACCGATTTCAAACTACCGATTTACCGAATTCGAAATCGATGCTCACCCCTAGTCACGAGATACCGTTAATACAACAATCTGTTTTATCTAGTACATGTATTAGATAATGTCCCCACCAATCTTCTTGACATCAAGTTTCGTGTTACCAAAACAACCTATCCGGTGAGTCATAAAAAATCAATAACAAATCCAATGACCACAATCAAAAAGCAAAACAAACAAGACTTTATATGTTTCTCCACCTAATCCTTTTGTCGCTTGCATTTGAGACTTTTAACAGCAGATAACAAAAAACAAAACGGAAAACGGAAAGGGGTAATCAAATATGCAACTGCAAACCAGATTAATAATACAAAACAAACAGTTGCAGTAACGACTTATTACTCCGATAAACCATGCAATGATAATAATGAGCCAAACTATACCTATGAAACCGTTAAGAGATTGACACGTGTAACAATTGCAATAGAGAAGGAATCTCACACTACATATCGGAAAATTTTATACGATACAAAATCAAAATGAATGCCAAAGAAACCATCTTTTAATCACATTAATAGCCTTCTCTGAATGACCAACCAAACAAATGCAAAATCCATCACAGCTTTACCCAAAATAATAAAGATATAAATTTTAAACAGCTCATTAGTCATTAGCACTATCCTTGAGCACTTTCGACTAACACAGTCTATTCAGGTATAATGATTGCCAGACATAACCGTTTTATGCTATAAAAAAACGTGTGTAATCTGTAAAGAGATAGATCATACTCATACCTATGACATGATAATCAATAGAATCAGCTATCGAACGTCTAGCAGATTCAGGCACGGAAATAGCTTCTTCAAATTTGAGTTTCATCACAGCTTTCTCGCATTCCTTCAATTTCTTGGCCGCATCAGGATCATTTGGACATAGTTTCTTGACCTAGTTTACAGGTTATGCCCAAGAAAAATAAGCACTTAATCAAAATTTCTACCACACATAAAAACGAGCCCATTTCTTCGAAGAATGCAACAAACTAATCACAACAAAAATCAAATTACTACAGCTAAAAGTTTCACGATAAGCACAACTGGCAATCAAATACAGTTGCCACCCAGAATAACAAATGAAACTTGACTTATATAAAACGTACTATCCGGATAGAATGCGGGTTTTATGTTATAGCTCTTCTTTAGGAGACTAAACATTTAAATATCTTATAATCTACATCAATCTGAACTGAATTTCTGTCACGCTTCATCTCAGAGAAAGTAAATATTGTTTCGAGAAGCGGAAAACAAAAGGACAACAAAAGTAAGTCAATTAGTCAAATTCATCCCGAGTAAATCCTGAGCTTTCATTTGAGTTGCCTCATTGAACTTTTAGATTAAACAACCAAAATGAATAGACTAAAATGGATTACTTAACACCATGCAACTAAATTTCAGAAAATGGACGGGAAAATCACTTAAAAAGAAGTATACTTTTCGACAATTAAACAAAGCCCACCTGTTGAAAATCCTTAAGTGCATCTTTAAACTTGCCCATGGCTAAGTAAGCTGCACCCCTCCGATAATAACCCTACAAAAAACCAATAAAATGACTTCCAAAATACATACCAGAAATCCAAATACATACAATTAAATCCAAGGACGAATTCCCCAGAAATAAATGTATAAGAAAAAGAAAAAATCTTGCCTTGGAATATTTAGGATCAATCTCAATAGCCTTAGTAGCATCCTGTATTGCACTACCATACTCCTCCAGTTTAGCATGCGCAAATGCGCGGTTAGCCCAATACACAGCATTTCCACCATTCGCTTCTATGGCTTGCGTATATAAATCAATAGCTTGAGAAAATTTGTGGGCTTTACAAACAAATTTCAACAGAAACACATAAAATAAATTAAAACCCATAAACAAATTCAGAAGAAAAAAAGAAGATAAATAAACACAATTTTATAAGAAAAAACAGCATATATCAAATGGGCTACATGTATAATTTTACAAAACATGCAAAGAAATTAAAAAGGGATTACCTTTAAAAGCTTCATTAGCGAGGAACTTGAGTTCTTCAGCTATGGATGACTTAGAATTTGAAGGCTCCATCCTGGGCATAACAAATTAAAGACTGATTCTTTGCGGTTGCTGCTACTATATATATTTAATCTCTCGGTATGAGTAAAATTATTCTTACTTTTTTCTTACCCTATAGGATAACGATGAAGATGATGATGGAAACAGTATTTTCGAAGTGAATTGATAGAAATTTGGGATTGTGAATAATCAATGAGGGTTTGCCTACTTGCCTTGGAGTTTGTTGGCAAAGTGAGGGAGCTGAGAAAAGGGATACTTGACTACACAGAGAAATAGCCCTAGATGTTTCCGGCACAAAAAAAATAAAAATAAAAATTATTTTTTCTTTTTTTTAAGCAATTATTTCCTTTAACCAGGAGGACTTATCAGAAACATGAATGGAGATTGGGTTCGGGCTTTTGCATAAGTCTGGGAATTTGCTCTAATAATGTTGCGGAATTATGGGCCCTTCGAGACGGGTTAAACATGAATATATCTGTCAATACTCAAAAATTTGTGATCGAGCTTGATGCCAAAGTTATTATACATCTTATATTGCATGCAGATATTGATACTCATCCCCTGGCTACGCTTATACATGACTGCAGGATCTTGTTGGAGAGCATCCCATAAACTAGACTTTTACATGCCTATAGAGAGGCTAACAATTATTGTATGTAATTGCTTTCAATTATTGATTTTTTCATGCAAAATGAGAAAAACAATAAAATGTGTATCATCCTTAGACTTCTAACAATCTACTTATTAAAAAAAATTATGTGCTCGCTCTATGGTGTATCATAGTAGAATTTCAATTAACTGTTAATTTTAGTACTTTCCAATATATTAATATCTTGTACTATTTAACAATTCGCTTGAAAAAAAGATGTACACCACAAAATCGCATTAAACTGCAATGCACGATTTGAGGTTTTAATTGGTTTGGCGTGGTTTTAAATTTTTCCAAATCGCAAATTATAGTGCGGTTTAAATTTTTTGTAAAATTTCATCAAATCGCAACGCGAACACCCATACCATGTGGTATAGTAACTATTTTAAAATAGTCATTGCTAGAGGTATAACTTTAGTGACAAAATTTTGTTCCTCACTAGTAGCAATTCTTCGGCGACAAAGAGTTATCAATTTTAGCATATGTTTGGTTGAGATGGGAATAGGGAGGAAAAGCGAGGTGGAAGTAAATGCATATTTATCTCGTTTAATTGGGATATAATCAAGAGAGAGGAGTAAATTGGAAGGGGAAGAGCTCCCCTTCACATCAATAAAATGGAAATATCTGATATGGACCAGGGTCACTGATAGGGCCTTGGTCTACTTGGCCAGAAATCAGCCACGTCGCCCCCTTTTTAAAAAAAAAAAAAAATCAATTCTCATTTATCAGTCACAATTAAAATACAAAAAAGATAGTTCTGGTATGAACACAGTTAAAAGTACAAAATTGTCTCTCTTCCCATTCTGTAGTGATGTGGCAAATTTTGTACCATATGGTCCAATTAATTTGATCCATATCAGAACTATCTTTTTTTGTATTTTAACTGTGACTGAGAGATGATAATTGATTTTTTTTTTTTTTTAAAATAGGGGCGACGTGGTTGATTTCTGACCAAATGAACCAGGGCCCTACCAGTGGCCCTGGTCCATATCATATATGTCCCAATAAAATAGCCCCTCCAAATTTGGAGGCAAAAAATCCTCTGTCTTGTTCCTGTCCTCATCCTTGTCTGTCCCCAGACAATCACAATTCACCCTGTGTATATATAGGGGTTGGGAAGTAAATAAATCTGAAAGGGCTCTTTTATCCATAATTTTTTAAATTATTACTTTTTAACATTTATATTAAATTCTAAATGTTTAGATTCTCTCGGTAAAAGGCTTTAAATTAGTTGTGATTTATTTCATTCATTATGCTAAAATATGGTTCCCTATATTTCATGAGTTTCTTTTTCATTTTTTTTTATTTTGTAAAGTTGCCCAGTTTGCCAAATAAGGAGATAAGTTGTTTTTGAAAGAAAGAAAGAAAGAAAGAAAGAAATATTATTAATAGATATTAGAAACTAAATGAGGGAGGTGTAATTCCAAAGGAATGAGTTGTTGTGCATGTATAAATTTTGTCTTATAAGACATTGTGAATATTCTAATGAAATTAGGTAAATTATTTATCTTTCAATATGACTAAAAAAATTATTTTGATTTTCCTAGAAGTAATTATTTAATGTGAGAATTGTATTTAATGGTTTAAAAGGACAAATACATGTAATGAGTATAATTAGCATTGGCAAACGGGCCAACCCGGTCCGGCCGGGTCATGTTCGTTGTGGACTACCCTAAAATGGACCGGACTGGATTTGAACCTATTTTTGCGGATCAAGAAAATCATAGTCTATACCCATCCATAAGAAATCCGCAGGTTAACGGGCCGGTCTGCAGTCCAAATTAATTTTAAAAAATAAATTTTAAAAAAATAGATAGAGCTTAAAAATGACTAATTTTTTGTTATTTATTTTTAAAAATTGAACAAAAATGAAAAAAGGAATATAAAGCTTAAAAATTGTGTTTTTGTTATTTATTTTTAAAAAATTGAATAAAAGAGAAGTAAAACAACAAAATAAATTAGAATGAATCTTACCTTTTCATCCAAAATCAAATAATCAACACTTATTAAACCGTCAGGTTTCTGGGCATTGAAAGTGTTTCATAATTTGGTTACTCGAAATAATATTATCTTTTCTTATTTGCCTTTTCCAAGTTCATTGAGAAGCACATATTGATTTCCCCATAATGTTTGTTTTGATGGTATATTTTTTTTTTTTTTTTTGTGAGGGAATGCATGGATGATTTTGATATATATAGTCGATTATTTTTTTGAAATATTAAATCTAATTTATGATGCAAGACTTTTAGAACTTCTATATACATGAATAAGAATTTCGTTTTTTCTTGAGACATTAAATCTACTTCATAATGCAAATCTCTTAGAATTCTTATATGCATTAATAAAAATTCAAAAATTCATTATGCATATTTGTTGATGCAAGCATTTTAGGATTCCTATATGCATTAATAAAAATCCAAAAATTTATATAGTGATGCTGACCTTTAGTTCTAATAGGTCCTTTCATTTGAATGGTAGTGAATTTGACATTTCAGTTTAGAAGAAACTAAAAAGACACTTCATTGATTATTTCAGTTCCATGTTAGGATTATTTCAGTCATATTTTTTGTTGTAAGCATTTTAGAATTCCTATATACATGTTTTTTTCTTAGAATATGAAATCAAATTTATGATGGAAGACTTTTAGAATTCCTATATACATTAAATCTACTTCATTAAAAAAGAAAACCAATGAATAAAAAAAACCACTGAAGTCCTTTATTTTAAAAAACTCATTCAACTTCTCCAGTTAAAAAAGAACCAATGAACTTCTTCATTAAAAAATAAAACTATTCAACTTCTTCATTGGAAAAAACCATTGAACTTCTTCATTTAAATTCAATTCATTTATGTTACATAACCTTTTAGAATTCATATATACATGTTATTTTCTTAGAATATTAAATCTACTTTATGATGGAAGACTTTTATAATTCCTATATACATTAGATCTATTTCATTAAAAAAAAAAAACTATTGAACTTCTTCATTTAAAAAAAACCATTGAACTTCTTTATTTAAAAACCCCATTCAATTTCTTCATTTAAAAAGAACCAATGAAATTCTTCATTAAAAAAGAAAAACCATTCAACTTCTTCATTAAAAAAAAACCCATTAAACTTCTTCATTTAAATTCAATTCATTTATGTTACATAGTCTTTTAGAATTCCTATATACATGTTATTTTCTTAAAATATTACATCTACTTTATGATGGAAGACTTTTATAATTCCTATATACATTAAATCTACTTCATTAAAAAAGAAAACTATTGAACTTCTTCATTTAAAAAAAACAATTGAACTTATTTATTTAAAAAAAAAGCCCATTCAATTTCTTCATTTAAAAAGAAGTAACAATAAATAAATATAATTACTATACTAAAAGTTACAAAACTCTTCTACTTCATTTATTAATATATGAAACAAAACCATAAATATATAATAAATGATTGAATTCTTTGAGATCAAGATATAACTAATGAACTTTATAAATATGTAGCTATATCCATTAGTTATAGAAATCTCCTCAAGTTTTTATCTCCATAACAACTTAAGATTAGAGTTGAAGATTATAGCTCATGAAGGAATAATTTTAAAGAGTAAATTAATAATAAAGTTGCCACATGGAAGTTTCTAATTGGTCAACATCCCACAAAATGCCACATGTCACATCATGAAACTTCTACCTCAACTTGGCATAACTTTATATATTATAGATTTACTCAATTTCCGAATTAATAGCCAATTTGGTCATCAATGTATTTGCGCTCAGCCAATTTTATCATTTTTAGAAAAATTTAACTTTTTGAATCCCCAATGAATTTACGGGCGGCCAATTTCATCCTTCCGTCTAAAACTTCCAAAACTTCCGTCAAATACGCTGACGTGGCATAACGTTTCAGTTTCCTACTCTCTTCAAAGGGTCTTTTCGGAAAAAATGAATCCCCTTACCCCTTAATCATATAACTCGTCATTTCCCTTAACCCATATCATAATTTTATCCTCAAATCTGAAAATCTGATGGGGAAATCGAAATGTGGCCTGAAAATCATGATGTTGTCATGAAACCCATCCAGAGGTACCAAGAATATTCTTCGCAAGAACAACAAGAAGAATGTGGTTTCTTCAAATAATCAATCCGGAAAAAAATGTATTGCAATTGACTGATGAGGAATGGAATCTGGATTATGCTTGATTGATCATTTCTTCAAGGATCATGTTTATTTAGATAATGTCTTGATTGATGAGCCTTTGCCTTCAACTATGGATGATTTGTTCAAAGATGATGTTGTACTGGCTGATGGAGATCATGAGAAGAAACAAGAGTTGGATTTTCATTCATGGGAAGATTGTTTGCTCAAGGATTTGCCGATGGAACCAATCAAAGATTTGATAACGGAAGTGGACCAAAAAGCTGGTGTCTGTGGCGAAGCGAATCGATTTCTTGAATCAGTAAAACAATATCAACAATGGTAAAGAGCTTGTTGAAATAGAAACAACCAATATCCGCATAATTACTCTTTCTTTGGCAATTTATCAAACACTTTGTCTGCAAGTTTTTTTTTTTTGGTAAATCACTTTGTCTGCAAGTTCATCCTCAGACCAAAGCACCCAAAACCTTTTGTTTAGCCATGGCGGTGCACTCATCCAAATCCTAAATAATTGTTCTTTGTTTAACAACTTATCAAGAACCTCGTCTACAAACAGTTAATCGGAACCCATAGTTTTGGACCAAAGTATCCAAAATCTCCTGTTTAATAACTGTGAAAATTTCTCTCTGCTTTCAGAAGGACTAAAGTAGTGTTTTTGGGCTGATTATCCGTTAATCTCTTGGTTTTCGGATTTTGCAGCATCACAAGGAAGTATTCAATGGGAGGATTAAGGGATGAAACATATTTTTTTCCAAAAATACCCTTCGTAGAGAGAGAATGAAATTGAAACGTTAAGCCACGTCACTGTATTTGAAAGAAGTTTTGAAAGTTTTAGACGGAAGGATGAAATTGGCAGCTCGTAAATTTATTGGGGACTCAAAAAGTTAAACTTTGCTAAAAAATGATAAAATTGGCTAAGAGCAAATACGTTGATGACCAAATTGGCTATTAATTCCTCAATTTCCCCTACCAAATAATATAGAAGTAAATTGTGTCACTCCTCCCCCGAATGGAAGTAAATAGTGCACATCTACTTCCCATTCCCCTTCTGCAAACCAAACAAAGTCTTAGCAAGAGATCACCAAACTTACAATTCATCATTAAATGCGTTGTCACAAAGTAAGATTTCCATGCAAAAAATATAATTTGGCGACAAAACTCAAATTTCATAATTAAAACTTCTCTATAGCGACAAAATTACTTTCCAAGATAATGTTAGTATATACTTTGTTAATGAAAAAACTCTTCCTAACTAATACAATATCAACAAAAACTTGTTTTACATTACTTTTTAAAGAATTATTGTGTTCCAATAGAAGGAAAAGTGACGTGAATTATTCAAGCATCAAAGTCGATTAGCTTTTGTAAAAAGAAGATATCAATGAACTTTACGAAATGATTTCACGAAATTCAACCAATTGTCTTGATCGTGGAATATCATTGATAAATATGAATGAATTCTTTGGGCCCTTTAGGATCAATCCCCAATTTATAAGTTTTATTTAATTTAAAATAGACTTTGCAGTAATTAAATATTATTGGAAAATTCTATAATCCCCATCCATACAGTAACCTTATTGCAATCAACTAATACAATATTTCTACAAAAACTTGTTTTACATCATTATTATTACATTCATTATACTAAAATATGGTTCCCACCATTTCATGAGTTTTTTTTTTCTTTCTATTGTTGTAAAATTGCCCAGTTTGCCAAATAAGGAGATGAGTTGATGTGCATGTATAAATTTTGTCTTATAAGAAATTGTGAATATTCTAATGAAATTAGGTAAATTATTTATCTTTCATTATGACTAAAAAAAATTATTTTGATTTTCCTAGAAGTAATTATTTAATTTGACAATTGTATTTAATGGTTTAAAAGGACAAATACATGTAATGAGTATAATTAGCACTGGCAAACGGGCCAACCCCGTCCGGCCCGGTCCAGTCTGTTGTGGACTACCCTAAAACGGATCGGACTGGATTTGAACCTATTTTTGCGGACCAAGATTATCATAGTCCATACCCGTGCATAAGAAATTCACGGGTTAACGGACCGGTCCGCGGACCAAATTAATTTTTAAATATAAATTTAAAAAAAAAAGAGATAGAGCTTAAAAATGACTATTTTTTGTTATTTATTTTTAAAAATTGAAAAAAAAATGAAAAAAAGAATATAAAGCTTAAAAATGGTGTTTTTGTTATTTATTTTTAAAAAATTGAAAAAAAGAGAAGTAAAACTCTAAAATATATATATTTTTTATATTAATTTTTTGAGCGGGCTGGCCCGCGTCCAGTCCGCCCTGGTCCGTGGTCCAAATGAAGCGGGCTAAAATGACCCACATTTAAACGAACCATAAATAGCTTGTTCCAAAACCCGTTCAAAAAATATGGGCCACGGATCGGTCTGCAGGGCAGTGGTCCGTTTAACGGTGCTAAGTATAATTGTAAATTAAACTCAATAAAGAATTTTACCTTACCACTTTACATTCCAAACAAACAAAGAGAAATATATTCCATTTACTCAATTTCCCCTACCAAATAATATAGAAGTAAATTGTGTCACTGCCCCCCCTCCCCCCCCCCACCCCCCATCCCCCCCGCGAAGGGAAGTAAATAGTGTACACCAACTTCCCATTCCCCTTCTATAAACCAAACGAAGTCTTAGCAAGAAAATCTAAATTTTGTCACAATAGATCACTAAACTTACAATTCATCATTAAATGCGTTGTCACTAAAGTAAGATTTCCAACCAAAAAATATAATTTGGCGACAAAACTCAAATTTCATAACTAAAACTTCTCTATAGCGACAAAATTACTTTCCAAGATAAAGGAAGATTTTTTCTTCATGATTTGATTGTTAATGTCTACAATATGTTTAAAACCACTGGATACTTGAACAACTTGATTTTTTTGCTCCATAATTATGCATCAATACAAAAATAACTATTATGACATTGGAAAATCGTTTTGAGCTTTTCTAGGTTTTGCAATTTTTTACTCAAATTCGTGTTCATTCTTCTTTTTATATGATTCCAAAATTCTGTGATTGATTAATGGTGGTGAACGTGTGCAGAGGTTACTGGGTAATAGTTATTGTGGAAGGTAAATGGTTAATTTCGTGGTGAATGTGGTTAATCGCCATTAAAGGAGATGGAGATCGTGGAGGAAGACAATGCAGAACGGTTTCAGCAGTTCTTTTGGATTCTGATTGGGTGTTACGCGTTTTTTATTTTTTTTGCATTCCGCGTCTTTCTTGCTCGTTGGATCTCAAGCCAATCAATCCTATGAATATTGAATTGTTTTGCAGGTGCTGAACCTACCCTAGCCGGGTCGAATGAGATGACATAATTGCTGAGCACATGCATGGTTGCCCTGGAGGCCGAACCGAACCCTTATCAGGTTTGTGCGTTTTATTGCTTCGTGCTGTTATGCTTCATACCTGAATTGATTGAACGAGTGAAATAGGCATTTAAAGAGCTTGGAGTCCCGGCCCGGGAGTACAATCGTCGTGTGCAACTTGGAGAATGCGGCTTGGATGTACCAGATGCTGCAGAAGGACCCGATGCAATGGTGTATTTTGGTCAGGCCGTGCTGCTACTATACAAGAACATACAGCCTCAGAGTTATCAGAACTATATGAAGTAGCATACTCGAGCACTTCGAGCCATTGCTGGTGTACAACCCGGTTCTGACTTTGTCATCTGGATCCCGATAGCAAAAGCAATGGCCATTAAAAGCGCTATGGGCAGCAGCTACATACTTAAGAAAGAGCTGCTGGAACATATCCTGACAGCCTCATCAGGGCTAGGAAGAATGGGCATGCTCTGCAAATACCTGGCAAACATATTAGCTTGGAACGAGATGGCAACAATTGTGTTAATCTATGAAACTCTTATGCTCCCTCGTTCTCCCTCACTCCGTCTATTGGAGATCCGGCATGAGGCCAATAATCTGAGTGAAACTTTCAAGTTGATATGTGCAACACCATACCCACAATACTTCAAAATACTCAGGCCACCCATTGAGACTACTGTCATGGAAAGGTCCAGGTTCCCAACAATCAGTGCTTTTGCCCACCTCTTAAAGGCAAGACAAACACCAACATCAACTCAATTTGTCTCACCAACTGGTTCAAGTAATGAATTGGTGAGAATGATGGACACCATTCATGCATCTTACATGAGAGGACGGGGGCTGCTGCGAAGCTCAGTCGCATTGAATTATCTGTTCACTGCTGATGAGACTGTCGATTTTGAGGGAGAGTATTAGCTATCTGATGAGAAAATTTAATCATAGGACCGGCCCGTGAGATTGACCCTACGTCTCTCTCACATTAATTGGGTGGAGTCTACTAATTAATGAGGGAGGGCTGTAGGGCCGGTCCTAGAATTGAGTTAGGCCTGCTTGGGTGATCCAGGTTATGAGAGGAAAAGTGGATCAAGTGAATCATCATAAGCCTCATAACCTGGTTAGTGTCTATCAAAGCCTTTTTGCCTAATTTGCTTTGATTTTTAATAGTTAATTTGATTTCAGTTCACTTTTCTTCTTTCAGTTTACTCTGGTCATTTTGTCATTTTGTCAGTTTTTGGATATTGCCCCCCTCAAGTTGCTCTAGGTTGTTGTTCAAAGCGCATTTGACTTATTTAGTTCCTATTTTCATTTTAATGCTATTTTCCTTTGCATGGATGATTTGTAATGTTTTCTCTTTTGGGCAATGGGAAGTATGTTAGCTTGCGCATCTGATGCTAATGCATGTTGTTTTGGTGCACGGTTCTAACTGTAAATAACACTTCAAATCACTTGTGAACAGAGACGGATCCAATAGTCTATCACTGGGGTCAAACGACCCAGTGAAATTTTTATTTTTAATTATATATAATTTGTTTTACTTTATTTAGATAATAAATGTATAAATTACCCCAGTAAACTATTGTGTGACCTCAGTGAATTATATTTCTACATCCGTCACTGCTTGTCAATGATGGCTTTGCTTGGTGTAATATATGATAAGGGACATTTTGCTGTTAAGAAACTTGGCGAGGAATTGTTCACGGAATAAGATAAGGTGTGCGTTGGTCAACTTAACAGTGATTGATATTTCTTAATTATAGTAACTCAGTGTTGTTAAATAGCGGCTTTGGAAATGTCGTGGCCGATGGAGGATACGGTCGCCTCCGCCATATTAAACTCGTGGTGTGGTAGCGGTCACTTTTTTCATGACGGATATGGCATAAATGTCGAATTTTTTTTATGGGGTTTGAGCCTAAATTAGGGATGGGCTTGAGCTATTTGCTACAGTCCAGTTTTGTAAAGTTGAAAAATAAATAAAATTTACTGAAACATACATGGACCCTAAAAAATATATTGTTTCGTAACTTCTAAAGAAAATAGTCCCAAACTATTTCTCTTCTACCTCCTCCATCTGGTCAAGTCGGGCGACTCACCATCGGTCAACTTAGTTTGTTAAGGTAGATAAAAGTTAGATAAATCAGAGAGGTACCAAGTGATTGTAAGGAGTCGGCCTAATTGGTAACGGTTGAAACTCCTATCTCCAATTAAGATTCATACCTCTTCTAAAAGATGAGTGTGACTTACCTATACGTGTGATTTGTGAGCTCTTGTACTGGATAAAATTTAACTAGTGCGCACTTTAAAATAATAACCGAATTCAAAAAGGAAAAAAAAGCTTTTGAAAAAAAATATGGTCGTTGGGAAAGGTATTCAGATATATAACAAGCTTTTGAAACTTATGGTAAGTGTATTTATAAATTGCTCTGCATATAGTAGCATTTATGAGTTACATATATGCATAATCACTTGATAATTTTCCAGGATTGGTTCTCCCATAATCACGTTTGTTAAACAAGCTCTAAATGAAAGTTGAAACAGAAGTTTATCAGTGAACTTAATACTTTAATGTTTTCTCGCCAACTAGGACTTGGTTGAAAAGGGCATATTTGAGAATAAAGAAAAGAACAAAGATCTTTATCCGTCCCAAATTATCTCGTCCACTTTTATATTTTGCAGAGGAATTAAGATTTCATCAAATTCTATGCTAAAATATGGTAAAATGTCAAATATAACCCTATTTAATAATACTCTCTATTTAATTCTACTTTATTTTCTCTATTCTCATCTCTCCAACATTCAATGCAAGGGGTAGAATTGAAAAAACCATCATTAATGAACCTTTTATTTAAAAAGTGGACAATTAATTTGGGACATATTAAAAAAGGAAACGTTAATGAGATAATTTGGGACTGGAGGGAGTAGTAGTTTTTCATCCACTCACTGTGGAACATTTTCTCTTTGCTTGGTATTCTATTGAAGAACATATTGAATTAGTTTTGCGTTTGAGATTTTTTTTTGGATTTGTTTTGAAATAGATAAAGTAATTTATTTGTAATAATAATTGTGAGATCAAACAAAAAATTATATTGATTTTTGGAATAAGAGTGGTGTACTGAGTGACAAGAAATTAAGATCATTTTTGTTTAGTCCTAGTCTAGCATATACTTTTGCTATGTGCATTGAGAAGGCTCACCATTTGCCGATGAATTTGAAGCAACCAACTTTTCTTGAAAAAGGTGAAGATATTGAATGCAAGAAGTTGATTATAGAGGGGATGCATCCAGACTTTTTTGAGTACTCAAAGCATGAAAAGTTGGAAGAGCAAAACCTCCACTCTACGAGGAAGGGACTATCTAAGGAGAAATGATAAATGGGAACTAGATTCAGTATCTAGAAACTGCAATTCTTTTGCACATAGCTGGACTCAATGTAATAACTCTGTAGGTTATATTTTTTCTAATCAAGGTACAAGTTCTATAGGAGTAATATCATGTTCTGATGTCAATTCTTCTGACATAAATGACAGCTAAGGTATTATTGATAAAAAAAAAAGTCTAACATATGCTTACCTATGCTTACTCCTTTTTCCTTTGAATTGATCTACAGACAGTACAAATTATAATTCACATAGTTCTATAGGATAGTTGTAGGTTTATTATCATCAGCCGGTATTCTCTACCCAACCTTTGCATGCAACCCGCTTTGCTGCTAGACTAGAACGACTCTAAATTCTCAGTAACATCATTTTGTAACATTCACATCATAATATATACTTAGTCTTATCAATGGTTTATCTTTTATAAATTAAGATACATGGAAAATAGTCCTGATTGTCCTTTAACTATTGATCAATTTTTTAAAATAATCACAAACTGTGTCTTTCACTCAAAATAACCTGAAACAATTGTTGACTATCAACAAACAACTTTTCGTCCCCTCTCATGATTGTTTCAGGCCAAAATTCACACACCTTTCTCACGTGACACCAATTTCAGGGGAAAAATACACTACAACAAAATATACCTTTTGCGACGTTTTTCTACCAACATTTTTTTTCAAACGTCGCTTAAAATAAAAAAAAAGTAAGTTAAAGCAACACTTTTTGCAAATGTCGCTATATTTGAGTTTTATACGACGTTTCATAGTGACGGTTATAGTAATTGTCGTTCATACCGACGTTTTGATGTTGGTTAGCGACATTTACAGTAAATGTTTTTATAAATTATTACTTTTTGTGACTCATATAGCGACATTTATATAATATGTCGTTAGATCTTGTGATTTTCAGATAAACGTCACTATATTTGAATTTTATACGAAGTTTTGTAGCGTCGGTTATAATATTTGTTGATAAAATTAACATTTTGATGTTAGTTAGCGACGTGTACATTAAATGTTGTTATAAATTGTTACTTTTTGCGACTCATATAGCGACATTTATATACAACATCGTTAAATCATGTGACATTTCGAACAAACGTCGTTATATTTCGATTTTATACGACGTTTCATAACGTCAGTTATAGTAATTCTTATTCTTACCGACAATTTGATGTTAGTTAGTGACATTTACATTACATATTGTTATAAATTTTGTTACTTTTTTTCGATTCATATTGCGACATTTACATACTATGTCGTTCGATCTTGAAACATTTTCAGACAAATACAAATACTGAGATTAAGTTTCAGAAATATATTTTTTAAAGAAAAATTAAAGATATTAATTATTAAAAATTTAATGAGAGCGAATTAATTTTAATCCGATTCATAAAAATAAATTAAAACACAAAAAGAAATTAAAATAAGTAAATGTACAATATACAAAATTACATTATAATAAATATAGTATGAGAAGAAACAAATAACAACTAATCAATTAGCTCAGCGGTCGATTGCATGAAATACATGCAGGAGGTCGCGGGTTCGATTCTCGTACCTTTGAGTAGTGGAAAATTTTATTCTACATTATTCGGGAGGTATCTAGACTCGACGACTCGACTTGTCTATGCTCCAGCTCCGATTATTGAAATGTAGCTAGACTCGACGACCCAGCTTTGTCTATGCTTAGGCTCGTCTTCGATTATTCAAAGGTGGGCGACTCCGAATATTCACAGGTGGCTAGACTCGACGGCTCGACTTGTATAGGCTCCGGATCTGACTCGGATACACAATAAAATGACGTAACAAATGTCGGAATAACTGCTTATTCACGGTATTTACAAATGTCGGAATATGTGACTTGTTGCGATTATTTACAAATGTCGAAAAAAATACCTTTTGAAACACTTTAAAATGACGCAACAAACGTCAGTAATAGATAGGTACTGGCGCTTGTAACAAATGTCGTAAAAAAATCATAACGACACAGGCAAATGCGACATTTAAGCGACATTTATAATAAATCTTGGTATAGATCTATATTGACTTTTTCTTGACTTATTTCGACATATGACAAACGTCGCAATAGACCTTTTTTGTTGTAGTGATAGTCACTCGAAGTCATTCCATTCAAATCAGTTGGCTATATCGAACTCATCACCAAATATTTTGAGGTTGAAGCAGTGCGATTGTTTCTACACAAAATGCAAGGAAATAATTTGTTGGGAAGTAGATCTAGCCAACTAATTGGAGTAAATGAATTGAAGTAACTAGTTGCCCTTAAAATTGGTGTCATGTGAAAGGGGGTTGTCAATTTTGGCCCCAAACAATCGTTGAGGGCGGCAAAAAATATATTTTTATTAATCAACAAATTGTTTCAGATTATTTTGAGTGAACTATATAGTTAATGGTTATTTTAAGAATTTGACCAATAGTTAAAGGCAAAATAGAGCTATTTACCCAAGATATATGAATGAAGTATTTTATAGGGATATTTGATTCGGACGGGATAAAAGCATTGAACTAATCTTTATGATAAAACCAACCATCCATCCTTTATTTTTTATTTTAGGGCCCTAACCCAAGATTTCTACTATATTCTTTAGGAATATCTATGATTTTATTTGGTTTTTTTATTTGATAATATGTATGGATGATTGATACTGTGAATTGTTCGAGGGTAAAAATATAAAGAGTGAATGACCTATTTTGTATTTAAATTATTTTTGCATTTTGAATTTTAGACTTAAACTTTATTTTCGACTCTTTCTGAACCTAAACAATTTACGGGTGCCTCCAATATAGAAAAAAATCAAAATTTCGACCAAAATGAATGGCGTGACTAAAACCGTGTCGTTTTACCTAAGGGAGTTTATGTTCGAACTGAAGAAAAAGAGTAATGACCTATTTTGGACTTAAATTATATTTGATTTCAGGTTTTAGACTTCAACTTTGTTTTCGACTCTTCCTGTATTTAAACAATTTACGGTTCCATACCTGACTTGACTTGATTTGGCCCGTCTCCATCTTCTCCTTCCCACGATCTTCATCTCCTCTACCATAACCACCATCAACATCACCATGGGAATCAATATATTACGTAATGAATATTGTGGATAATTTATGAATTGAAGACAAAACCAGTTCCAGGCAATATTGTGGAGAATCTTTAATGTAAAATTTTCATAAACCCCACCATATAATAATCTATTTCTTGTTTAAACATGGGTATAGAAACCCAAAAATTCCCCTATAAATGCCTTCTTCTTTAACCCAACCAAATCGCTGCCACCCTACCACTGCTGCTGGCCCTTCAACCACCGACGGTCTTTCCAACATCGTCTTCTACTGTACTAGAATGAAACAGAGACAACAAAACTTTGACAGAGCAGAAAAATTTGATAGATTAAAGTAATACAACCAACTCCCAAATCAAACTCCAGACAAAACCCATTTAAAAAATCATTAAAAAACAAAGTTCTTCGAAAATGAAATTATACCAGTAAAGCGATATTGATAAGGAAATAAATTCCCAAGAACCCTACAAACCCAAATTCTAAAATAACAAAAATGAAACCCCAAATCAAACTTTCCAAAATTTCCCACTTCGACAACTATTAAAATTGTTATTGTAACTGTGAATTTTTTATTAGGGTGAGAAGGATGGGAGGAGATGGAGATGGAGATGCTGATGGGTGTTATAGTGGAGAAGATAGAGATGGTGGTTATAGTGGAGTAGATAAAAAATAGGTCTAAAACCCGTCGAAAATAAAGTTTAATTCTAAACCCGAAAAATAAAAATAATTTAAGTCTAAAATAGGTCATTCAATCTTTTTCTTCAGTTCGGACATAAATACCCCTAGGTAAAACGACACAGTTTTAGCCACGTCATCCATTTTGGTTGGAATTTTGAACTTTTTCTATATCGGAGCACTCGTAAATTGTTTAAGTCCAAGTATAGTCGAAAACAAAATTTAAGTTTAAAACTCGAAAAGCAAAAATAGTTTAAGTCTAAAATAGGTCATTAACTGAAATATAAAATCTAATGAAAACTTATGTTGAAGATTGTGTCAAAAAGTGAAAGAAAAATGTATGATTTATGATTATTTTTTTTTTTTTGGCCAAGTATATCAGGATTAGAAGTATAAAAAGTGTCCTAATATCTATTAATGATATTATCTTTTTTTTTTTTTTTAAAAAAAAAGAAGAAGTAAACACAGTAGAATATATCAGAAATAGCAATACACCGTATTACAATGTTGGACTTGGCCATTAAGCAATATTGTGAGCTTGGCAATGTACATCCGCAATCACATATGTAAAACTTAGAAAAATATCCCCGACACCAATCGTGCCCATAAACAAAATTAAAATAACAAAGACTCAATTTATAATACGGAGGAAATTAAATAAAATGGAGACATTGAATAGCTCTCACTCGCTTTTTGCTGATGATGTCATCCTTTTCGGGCAGACGGATGATGACTCGATCAGGGAGATGAAAAGGGTCCTCGACGATTTCAGTCTCAAGTCGGGCCAGAACATCAATCTTAATAAATCAAAATTCATTGCCTCGGCCAAACTATCACATGACAGAATATTGGAAATTGAAAACCAGCTTTTAATCCGACATACTATGAACTTTGGCAAATACTTGGGATTCCCGATCTTTCAGACTAGACCTAAAAATTCGGATTACCAATTCATACTGGATAAAGTCAGGAACAAGCTCTCGGGGTGGAAAGCAAACCTTCTCTCCATGGCTGGAAGGAAGACTATTATTCAGTCATCTTCTTCTCAAATCCTCTCTTACTACTCTCAGTGTCTTCCTATCCCAATCTCCATCTGTGACAAAATTGACAAAGAGAACAGGTCTTTTCTTTGGGGAAGCTCGGCAGCTCATAAGAAGATCCACCTAGTCAAATGGGATAGAGTTGCCAAGGCCTAAGAATATGGGGGGATTGGGAATTAGGAAAGCTGAGCACACCAACCTAGTTGGTTTGACCAAACTTATCCGGGAGGCTACACCGGGACAATGGAAGCGTTTGGGCTTCTATTCTTAAGAACAGGTATATCAAAGACGACACCAAACAGCTTATGCTTCTTAAGAAAACCCAGGGTTCCATCAACCTCAAGGCCTTAAAAAATGGAATTGATCTCTTCCATATGTCATCTGCCTGGATCCCTGGGAATGGTGAGACTATCAGATTTTGGCATGAGGATTGGACAGGCTTGGGGGCCTTAAGGAAACTTATCGAGGGGCCTTTTAATAAGGACGAGGAGGATACACCATTAAAAAAAATTTATGGTGAATTTGACAAATGGAGCCTGGATACTATCTCATTTGTCTTACCTGACCACCTAGTAGAATGCATTAGAGGGGTTCCCAGATCAAATTCATCCGATCTGCCTGATCGAAGGAAGTGGAAGTCATCGTCCGATGGGGAATTTAGTGCAAAGGATACACATTGCTTTATCCATCAAGACAAGGTGGATGTTAAGATAGCGGAAAAAGAGTGGAACTGGATTTGGAAGGCAAATTGTAATCAGAGGATTAAAATGTTTCTCTGGCAATGTTTTCACAATCGCCTGGCAACAAGAGAACACCTTCACAGGAAAAATATAACCCAAGATCCGACTTGCCCTCAGTGTGGTCTCCACCCCGAAACTATTGAGCATCTTGTGTGAAACTGTGGGAAAGCACGGGAACTGTGGTGGAAACTAGGTTTGTACCAAGGCATACAAAACATTAGAAGCACCAGTTTTGAAAATTGGTTCAAGAAATGTATAGAGTGCAAAGACACATCACTGTTTAATAAAGTACCGTGGGGATGCTTGTTTGCTTATGGATGTTGGGGACTTTGGACTTTCAGAAACAATAAACTCTTCTCTCCTCATAAACCGTTAAAGGAGCCGTTCTTTGACACAATCACAAGAGCTACTGAGTTTTATGCTTTGGGTGCAACCGGTCCAATTTCAAAGAAAACCATACAGATCAAGGTTGCTTGGACCAAACCGGAACATGACTGGTTGAAGCTCAACATTGATAGGTCATCAGTTGGAAACCCAGGACGGGGAGGTGGTGGAGGGTTAATCAGAAACAACAGGGGAGATTGGATCATAGGTTTCTATAGGAATATTGGTATTTGTACGAACAATGTAGCGGAACTTTGGGCTCTCAAAGACGGACTTAACCTGGCCATTACCATTCATGCGCAGAAACTCTACATAAAGATGGATGCAAAAGTGGTGATCCACCTTGTACACCATGCAGATACCTCTACTCACCCTTTATCTCCTCTTATTTTTGATTGCAGGGCATTACTGAGGCAACTGCCGGAGACTAGGATCTCACACATTTTCAGAGAGGCCAATGCATGTGCTGACAGCCTCGCCAAAGCAGGAGGATCTTCTACATCCTCTGATCTAGTTACTTTTCACTCTTTACCCCCCTTTGTTAGCCACCTTGTGGCGGGGGATGCCCGTGGGGCTTCTTTTGATAGGACTATTTCTGATACCTATCTCCATACCCATCCTTTTGTTAGCCTTTTAGTGGCAGGATATGGACAACAGGTATCAATAGATAGGCCTAATTGTAATAACTTTGTACCTATCCCTACGGGCTAGGGAGTACTTTATTTGTTCTATTAATATATTCTCTATTTTACCAAAAAAAAAAAAAAAAAAGAGAACAAATATCATTTTTTCATAAAACATATTCATCACTCAAACACATTTAGCACATTCCTCCCATTACTCATTCCTTTGAGTAGTTTTATATTGGTAGATGAGTAAGTTTATAACTTATATTCAGACCAATAAATACAATACACATAGGCCAAAAATATAAACTTACAGGAAAGAAAATTGACTTTTTGTCCTATGTGTATTGCACTCATTGGTCTGAATATAAGTTTTAAACTTACTCATCTACCAAGATATACATATGTCAAGTTTAATCATTTGTACTGGGACTTTTTTGATTTCCCACCCATTTACTATCTAAATCAATAGGTGAAATTGTCTATCCCTAACCAATTAGAATTCGCTACGTGAACATTTCTTCCAATTATATATACACATAGCTAATTGTGATTGATCGAGTATATGAATGGTGACATATACAGAGACAAATGATTTTTGCCAAATCAATAAAACAATCAGTTGAAAAAAAAATATTCATCACTCAAACACACGCAATTGATTCTATTACATAACCTCCTATTTGTAAGACTACAAAGCCTCATATGGGCAATTAAAATTAGACATGACCACAATTAGGTAACCGTCGATTACAGTTAACTTAACCGTCAGATAAGATTACAGATTATCACTAATCTTAACCTTAACTTCTTTAGGTGGTTATTTTGATCTGCCCAGCCTCTATAGAGGTTAAAGTTAATATTAGTGATAATTTGTAACCTTGAATGAGGGTTAAGATTAGTGAATTAGTTCAATGCTTTTATCCTGTCCAGATCAAATGTACCAATTTTAACTTTAACTTCTATAGGTGGTTAATGTTATAGTTACTAACCACCGATTAAGGTTACAATTATTAATAACCTTAAGTTAAATTTAAGTAAATAGCTTTTTAAGAAAAAAGTTACATAAAAAAATAATTATATAACCTTTTTAAATTGAAAAAAATGACTTGAACTTAATATTTTTTTGTACATAAATGTAAGTTGCCTATATAACGCCAATAATGCATCGGTCTAGTAGCCAAGGCGGATGTCTAATAATATAGATGGTATGAGTTCGAATCTCCTCCTTGTTTCTTGAATCCCTCTATTTTTTGTAATAGATGTCCCCTACCCAATAATTAATTTTTTTTTTTAAAAAAAAATGTTGCTTATATATCATTTTAGGGTAGAGATAAATTAAAGTTCTCACAGTTCTCTTTCTTTATAAATCTCTTACTTCAGGAGGAGATTACTTATTCTAAAATGGTGTTAGGAGGGGATGCCATATATGGTGCTCAACGTCGACGGGCATCGAGAGGTAATCCTGGGCGAGCAGGTATAGTGGTATTCTTCGATTCGGAGACGGCCGATTCATAGCGGCTTTCGCGGCCTATATCGGGTGAAAATCCTCTATCCCCATCCCTATCCTAACGAATCAAAATTTACTGTATAAATATTTTTTTTCAATGATACATACACAGGGTGAATTGTGATTGGCTGGGGATAAATATGGGGAAAGGAACGGGGGCATAAGATTTTTTGCCGCCTATATCGGGGAGGATGTAACCAATACAACGGCGGAATGGAAAATTCTGATATAGACCTGGGCTATATGTGGGGTTGTGGACCATTTGGTCCAGAATTAACCACATCACCTCTTTTGATTAAAAAAAAAATAAAATTTTTATAAGGCCCCACCTGTTTTTATTATTTTAATCAAAACTGTGATGTGTCTGAATGTGGACCAAGTGGTCCATGACCACTTGGTGGCCCAAGTCCACGACAGAATGCTTCCGGCGGAATTGGAGGCTTTTGTACGTGGACTGCAGTTGGCTTCATCACTTGGGATACAAGACTTTGTTGTGCAATGGGACTCGGTTTTTTTGGTCTCTTCGATTGCCCGGAAAAGAATTTCATCTTGGGCGCATGATGGATTATTCCGGAAGGCACTCACCTTGCTAGGCACAAAATAATTATCACATGTTTATCGGGAGGTAAACAATGTGGCTGATTCACTTGCCAATCTGGCATGCGACACAAGACAATCACCTTCATTTCATTTATTCTCGAACCTTCTTAGGAAATTCGAAGACTATGTAATTTGGATAGAATGTTGAACATCATATATTCGACTAATATAGAAGCCAATGTTCTCTTTTTCACTGTGACCGGGTATGTCCCCTTACAATTTCCTACTATTTATAATCTAATAAAATACCGAGATTTTGATTAAAAAAATCGCTTATTTTAAGCAATTTAACATTTGAACGATAAATACTTCACATAATACTGTAGGAAATACCTTTATAAAGAATTTAAACTTTCTTAAAAAATTAAACTTATTTGTTTTTAAGTTTTCAATGTTAATATTTTTTAATCTCTTACCAAATAATTTTCATTTTAATTAATAATAATTACTCTTAAAAATATCTTTAACCGAAAATTAACCATTGGTTGAAGATTAAGAACTAACATAAACCTTAGCGGTAATCTCCAGTGAATGTTACGATTAGGGTTATAACTGTATACTATTGCTAATTAAATTAGTCGTTGATCACAATCAATAATCGACGGTTAGATAGTTACCACCTTGTGTGGGTTAGATAGTTACCACCTTGTCACGCCAACGTCAACAAAGACTTTACTGCAAAAAAAAAAAAAAAATTCACTAAATTTTGGCAAAAAATTCTCTGTCCCCGTTTCTGTCTCTATATCTGTACTCAGCCAAACACAATTTACCCTGTATGTATATAATTGTAAAAAATATTTACATAGTAAATTCTAATTGGTTGGGATAGGGATGTGATGCAGAATTTTCACCCATAAATTCTTGCCTCATATTGTAACCAATAAAAGGGTGAAAATCCCCTGTGCCCATTCCTATCCCATCCTGTCCTCAATCAATTAAAATTTACTATATAAATATTTTTTTCAATTATATATACATAGGGTAAATTGTGACTCATTAGTGATGAAAACTGAGACATGATGATTTTTTCGCTCCCAATAAAACTAGCCTATTTCGTCTATAATGTAACTAATACAAAATGATCACATCAACTTCTACGAGACACTTTTTGTCTTCATAATCCTTTCATGATGGCGACAAGTTTTTTGCTTCTCAATTCAGCCAATAATATTTTTATTTTATCGATTTATCAAATTTAGTTTATCAGGACAACATATTTCAGTTCCCAAGCTTTATGTTTCTCTAGAAAATCCTTACCACGTAATCCATTCCAGAATATCCCTTCAAGCTTCTGAGAACGTTGAGGCAGTTCCCCTCAATGATAGCTGAGACTAGAGTATTTCCGTTATAGATACGACTCGATCACGTATTTGTAGTGTTTAAAAAATTATGAAATATTTATAAAAATAAACAATAATATAAGTGATGTAATGTTATCATTTATGTAGTTAAACAATCATATTGAGCGTTAACAATTACCTATTTAACAGAATAAAGCAGTGTGATTATAAAAAATAAAAAATGTCAAAATGTTTAACATATATAACATAATATAATTAAAAATGATAATTCAATACATATACCTAATTTTCAATATCAAGTAGATATTTTAACAGGTTCTAAATCATCATCACTGTCTGATTCTCTGTAATTATAGTATGAATATGGAAATCGGTAATCGATATCACCATGAATAGACAAAGAGTGATCATATCAGTTGCCAGTTTTTAATCTATTATTGCAATTATGTACATATTTGTATTCTTTCATCCAAAATCTGAGATTTTTCTACTGAGACGAATTAACTCATCTTGACTCGCCGAGTTTTGCCGAGTCAAGCTGAGTTGGAACTGATTTAAGATTTTTTTTTTTTTTGGAACAGTTGTAACGGTGTCTCTTTTTTTTCGGAGGCCACTATGCGGAATTAACTCGAACTCGGCCGAAACCTTGAACCATGATTATGAATCCGTAATCAACAAGATATTCTCACATTATTTGGACTACAGGGCCTTGCTCAACATGTTACCTAATTGGAGTTTGGATCATATTTATAGAGAAGGAAACTTTGTACAATAAACTACTCATCTCGAATAACTTTAGTTTTGATCTATAGATGCAGAACTCATAGATAAATGCAAAGAGGTTGATTCTAGCTTTACAAATGCATGTCTTAGGAAAACAATTTTCTCAGCGGGTAATATGGATTCTGAAAAACAACTTTTGCGAAATCCATCTCAAGACCTTTGCCTATTTTGAACTGTGAAGCTCTAGGGAACATGGTTCAAAGTCTCGGCCGAGTTCGAGTTGATTCGAGTGAGTTATAACTGTATTAGTGACATCCGAGATAAAAATGAGACACCTTCATAACTGTTTCCAAAATATTGTCAAATCAGGTCCAACATGACCCGTCTTGGACTAACTCGGCAAAACTCGGCTAAGTCAACCTCGTCTCAATAGCCAAAAAACTCAATTTTTTTGGGTGAAAGAGGAATACAAATATGTACATAATAAAAAAGACGACAACTGTTATGATCACTCTTTGCATATTCGTGGTAATATTAATAACCGATTTTCATATTTATACTATAAGTACAGAAGATCGTGCAGTAATGATAATTTTGAATCTATTAGACATTACACTTAGTATTGATAATTAGATTCGACACACAAAGGGGTAATAGTATGTGAGTATGATGGCCTCTGCTGCTTGCATTTTCTTTCATTTTGCACGGAATATTGCTCTCAGCACTACTGCTTTCCATATTTTTAACTATGGTGTTTTCCTATGCTTTGGGAGTGGATTTATCTCCCCCTATTTGAAGGTTCATGCAACGTTCACCTTCGTGTAATTTCTGGTTGTTTGGCCACATATCAGTAGACGTAAATCTTTAAAAAAAAGTTGAACTTTTTATACCTTTTTTATTTATTTTCACGGTAACTACTTTTTTCAATTAAATAGGTAGTTGTTATATTGAATATAATTGTTTACCTTCTATATAATTATATTAGTATATTATTTTTATAAATTTTGTAACCACTCTATACTAAAAAATTGTGTATCGACCTATACACAATCGAATCGCCGAGTTGTAAATGAAACATTAGCTTCTGAGTCGGCGATTGATATCGCAACTTTGAATCATGCTAGGGAATAGTCACCCATCAGTTGAGCCACTGAGTCACCTTAATTAACATCATTTATAATTTTTATCGGATTGAAAAGTGAGGGTCCTGAGGCGTAGGTATCGCCTTGTTGTGTACAAGAGAATAGTCACCACGTTTTATTAGTTTAGCTACCTTTGATACAGTACTATTGATCATGGATAGTTCTTTTGTACTCGAACGGTTTATCATGTACATATTTTAGGGCAAATAATCGTCTGTACCCGTTTCTCTGTCCAACCAATCACAGTTCACTATGTGTATATAATTAAAAAAATGATTACATGACGAATTCTTATTAATTGGGCAAAAAAATGAGTACAGATGATTTTCACCAATGTCATGATGATAAGAGAGAATAAGAGATTTTTGAGTATGGGTTGGTTTGAGATACACATGTGGTCAATCATTCCAAGAAGATGAAACATGAAAATGAGTGAAGGAAGGAATAGGCTTTTGTTCATTCATTGATGAAACTAGTGGAATACGTAGCATTTGAACTTTGAAGGGAGCAAAGGAGGGAGAAAAAAAGGTCTCGTTTTCTGTTTCATTTTTAACCCTTTATGTATAACGTGTGTGTGGGAAGGGGGGGGTGTCCTCGTAATTATCACTCTTATGTAGGGCTTCAATTATGTTATGCTCTTTCAATTTCCTACTACCCTCATTCATTACTCGAGCTCCACTCCAGTGCATAACGTTTTTTTTCCACTACATATTAAACTTAATTTCGTTTGTTTGAATAAAATTTTAACGGTCAAAATTTATTTAAAATAAATACTTATCTTAATTTATATGACACTTGTTCTGTTTTTAAGAATATCTATTCTGTTTTTGTGTCTCAATACACATATCCTGAGACGTTCTGCATATGATCCGGACTGCTCATTCATGTAATGGGTTGAATGATCACGTGCAAAATAGACGTGTTGTTCACATGTATAAAATATTTATTAGTTATTAAATAAATTGATTTGAAAGTTGTAACTGTGTTTAAAATTAATAAATAGATATTCTAATACCATCTAATCTGTAAAATAAAAAATGCAACAGTTAAAAAAAAAATTCGCACGTGACAGAACAATATACCAAACCCGGATTGCACGTGATGGCTCTCAGGCTAAGAATTCGTCCCCCAACTTGCAGACTACGCACGTATTCATCAATAAGAATCGACACGTATCAATTTTTTTAATTAAGAAATCTATAACCTAAAAAAAAATAGTGAACCCGTAAGTAAAAATATTCTCTATCCACATAACGAATTTTCGAAAGAATGAAATGACGTACGTGTATTTAATATACAAAGTTGCAGACAAACGATTTTTTCGCTTTCACTCTCATGTGGCTTTTACTTGGGTCCCAGATGACCACATATTGTTTTTCCTTCTTCTATAGCCAATTAATTAGGGTAGGGTAAGGGAATCAGGCTTACCCCACTGGAAAAGGCAGCCACAATCCCTGGCCTAGGTCCAGGTTCGATTCCCTATCCCCCGCCCCATAAAAAAAAATTAAAAAAAATTAGGGTAGGGTAAAACTTATATGTTAAAAGTGAATTATATAGAAATACTCTTTTCGTTCCGATTGAATTTTTTATTTATAAATATTTAAAATAATATGATTTCTTTTACTATTTTAAGAAATAAGACGTATAATTAAGAAAATTATATGATTTATTTTACTACTTTATTTAAGAAATTTTTTATTTTTTCTTTGCATCTGGGAACAATACATCCAACCAAAAATTCTAGCTACAATTTTGAAAAGGAAGCTAGAAATCATCATTTTGTTTGTATCAGGGAACAATACATCAAAAAAAAAAAAAAAATTCCAGCTACCTTTATTTAACATTTTCAAAGCAAAAAATGTTGAAGTTGGATTTGGAGTTTGATGTTTTCAAGACTCGAAGTGGTGATTAATGGATTGGGTGGATGTTTGTGGCAATAGTAGCCAGTAGGTCAGAGAATATTGGCAGTATATATTTTTACTTTATTTTATTTAATTGTAGTAAAAAAAAAATTGGAAAAATTTAGTGAGGGCATAATTAATAATGAAAATGTCAATTTGAAAATGTTTTAGCCATATAGCAGCTCCCACATATACCAAACCCAGATTTATTGCATGCGATGGCTCACAAGTCACATGTGGCTTTTACTTGGGCCCATATGACCACCTATTGTTTTTCCTACTTCTATAGCCAATTCCTTAGGGTAGGGTAATACTTATATGTTCAAAGTGAATTATAGAGAAATACTCTTTTCGTTCGGATTGAATTTTTTATTTATAAATATTTAAAATAAATTTCTTTTACTATTTTAAGAAATAAGACGTTTATTTTCAAGCATCATAAAAAGAAAAAAAATGAGATTTAGAGCCGAGCCGAGCAGGGTGGGTGGGTGGGGGATCCACTGCTTAATTGCACAAATTCTAAATATAGGACTCATAGTAGATCATAAAAGAAATTCATTTCACAAAGGGAAAATAATTTGGATCATTCTCAAACTATTTAGTAAGAAACAATAAGATCCTATAATTTATTTTTTACTTTTTGGTAGGTCCTAAAACAAATTTAACAACAATTAAGTAGTCTAATTATCATTGTCTGCGGTGATTTCCGGTCTAGCATGAAATCGCAGTGAATAATAGTGCTAGAATGACATAACATATGCAAAATTTATTATGTGACCTACCAAAAAGTAAAAAATATAAAAATTGTGATTTGTTAAATAAAATGATAATTGATAGGAGTTATTTTCCCTTTCACAAATTCTGTAGCACATTTTCTCGTCTCACCGACAGGTTGGATGAATTATGGGAAATAATGATATTGTAATGGAAAAGAACATAGGAATGAGGAAGGAGTATTTTTTTATGCTATGACCAACCTGTTACCAAATAGTTGAGGTCAGAGGGTGACCACATAGTAAAAGTGTCCTCTTAGGACAAAACACCACTACCGAAGTTCAATGCCATAATTAACAAGGATGGAACCGGTTATCCATAAAAAAAAAAAAAAAAAAAAAAAAAAAGATGGAACCGGTCAGGTCAGGGTGCCGATGCTTCAAATTCTTAGTACCGTGCAGATAATTTATTATCATTGGATCGAAAAAATGTTATTTTGAATCACAGTTGTTACTAATTTGATCATTCGATCTGTTAATCGCAAGTTGCATGCCACGAATGATTTATCCTTCATACCTTAATCAAATTGAAAATTTTGATATGAATTTGATTCATATATACCTTATGGTCTAAACTGGTCCAAGAGGGTCGATCGACTGCACAACACTCCCGTATCGAGAAAGTCTCAGTGAAGGGTCCCGATGTATGCAGTCTTACATTTAATTTTTTGTAAATAGGTTATTTTCGGAGTTCGAATCCGTGACCTACCGGATAGGAAATAAATATTTGATCATCGCGTCAAACACGATATTCTAATCTAAACATCTCCAAATCATCGCATTATTATCTATCTCGTTATCTTATGATGATGTGTAAAATTATACACCACAAATCCGTCCCGGCTCCTATGCGGGACAACTTTTGTTCCGTACGGTCGTGAACACGCTTTTACTCGTTGAATGATATTGTATAACTGGTCCAGATCCTGAGAGATAATTTTTTTTTAGATTATTTTTTTAAGTCGGGCCGCAACTTTTTCTCTTTCCGTGATCCTGGGACTGCTTCAAAAACTCATCCGACGGGCCGAGATTGTTCCGCACGCTGCGAACTTTGACTGCTCCGCACAGGAGCCGGACTGCCACAAATCTAAACCAGAAGATCTAATGAATCAGTTTCACGACAAAAATATCCTAATCAAAATCTATAATGATATCCAAAACAAAATTGGGTTTTGGTTCTTTTCTAGTTTCCACCCTCAACCTAATCTCCAAATTAAGAAAATACCCAAGACCCCCAAAAACACACACACACTACAACCACAATGCACCCCCAGCAGCAACCCTATCGTTGGTTAGCATTCATGAAGTTCTAGTGAACAAAGATTGGCTGATATCGGTTAAAAATGAACTTTAATCTAACTCAATCCATAAAAAAAGTATCGGAAGAGTGGGAGGATCGCCAAATCTTATATATCAGTAAATATACTTATAAGCTTTAGATGATGTGAGATTCTTAACACACACCCTTACGCTGACATCCTAAACTTGAACATAAAACTGACTTTGTGATCAAACTCAATCTCTCAAAAGATACATCAAGAGGGAAAGGATCGTCATGTCTTATATATTTTTTAAATATGTTCACAAGACGATATGAGTTTCTAAATAATATCTTCTTCTTTTTTCGCCTAAATTATATCAATATAGTAGCTATATTAATATTTCTAGAGTCAATAAAGCCTAGCGTAATTAGTAAGTTGGGCAATCCTCTCATTAATATAAGTAACAGTCTAAGATACCCCTCATTAATTTTATTAATCTCATTTAAAATTTATGTATTTCTCTCTTATTCATTATACACAACATCCAACCACCTTCTAAATATATGTTAGAAAGTGATAATTTTAATAAACTAAGAGTGTTCAATAAAGTGTTGAAAGAATGGTAAAATTGGAAAAATTGTTATTAATACATTTTTTTATTTAGAAAAATAGTACAATTAATTTAAGACAAATAAAAAAAATATGGAGACGGAGGGAGTAAGAAAGTGGAAATTCAATTCCCAACAAGAGATTATATATGAAAATGTAGATGCAAAATTTGTTCGGTTTTTAGAGTTGGATGTCTTCTTCACCTATTAGTTGATCTGCTGAGAACCTATCAGTTGATCTATAACTTCCTGAAACATGATTTTAAATTAATTTAAAAAATATTTAACCGACATAATATTAGCTAATTGCATAAATTCATAGTAAAAAATACGATGAACATTGGATTGTAGAATCATATCCAAGGTTTTTGTTTATAATAAACTCATGACCGTAATTAGTTTTGTTGTATGCTTACATGTAGCTGGGGAAATATAATATGGACAAAGTGGAGGTGTCTTATTCTCTGTTACTTTTAGCAAGTAAAAGAACCCTACGAAACAAAAGGTTTAATAGCAAGGACTGCAACACCTCCGTTTTTTGTAGGAAAATGTCAGGTGAAAAAAGACGATTTTTTCTCGATATTTGATCGTGCCCACACTTTAATCATGCTAGTATAAAATTAACCACATTACTACGTAATCGTTTCTCCTTATTCTCAGAATGACGCGACAAATTTCTGATCACACTGATCCCAACGAATACGATACATATTGAATTATGCGTGAAAAAGAAATGTGATGGGCATTTCTGTGGATGAATAAGGACCCAAACCAACTACTCCCCAACCCTGTTTATGCCTTTTCCCCTTTCTATCCCATCAAAACGCTGTAGCTTTCTGGATAAATTCCTGCACGTGCAGAATTTACTTTATCTCGCTTGATTAAAAATTTTTGATGATCAATATTAATTTAAAATGGACACCTATTATGATTTTACAACACTAATCATTTTTTTAAGGATATATGTCCTATTTTTGTGTCTAAAAACACCAGACGTTTCGTACGTACTATTTTTAACTAGAATCCGAACTGTTATCAAAAGGCCATTCAACACACAAACTTTTGAAGCGTGCTTACTCATACATACCAGGCACTAAAAAAATAAATAATGTTTTTTGGTAATCTAAAAAAAATGAATAGTGTAGGGTTAATTACATTTTAGTATCCCTAAGTTTGAGAGAGAAATCAGTTTAATGTCAAAGGAACAGAAAACGCACTACAGGTCCGATGACGGCAATTAAAAGAACCATTGCCAGTTTGGATTATGAAATACCCATTATATTCTTCATCCAATGGTCCTTTTAACGGTTTCTAGATGCGTAATGGGATATAATATTTTATGAATTAAACGTCGGACATAAAAACAATTATAAAAGTTATGTAAAAGAGTGTCCTTTGACTCACCCCGGCTTCTATGTTGAACAGATTTTGTCTCGAGATGCTATGCAGCTAATCTGTCACCGTCAATCTTATACTTTTAATTCAACGGCTGGGTGTGATGTAGGAGTATTAAAGGATAAAATTATTTGGTTGTCACTTTATGCGGGAAAATGAAATTTCAAATCTCACTTTTTTCTTTCTTTTACTTTTATTTGGTAGAAGATAATTTCATATCCCTAAATCTCTTCATTTTCCTCTCTTCCCTTCTCTCACTGGTTCATCATCTTTATTCCTCTCTCTCTTTCTCGTCTTTTTGTCTTTTTGTTAAAGAACAGATCTATTCAATACAAAATTATAAAGTAATGGTGAAAGAATATGTAAATAACACTCGAATGAAAAAAAATTCGTGAGATTTTCTTGATAAGAATGGTGTCCCTCACGATTGCCACATAATTTCGCTGAATGGAAAAGATTTAGAGATTTTCTCTTGTACAGCTAAATTTTTTTTGGCAAAATGGTTGTTCTTTGTGATGAATCAGGAAATTGTAAGTTTTTATTTTATTTTATAAATGACATTATTATTTATGTTGTTTATCGTGTTATTTATTCCTAATATATGGAGTTTATCGTGAAACAGAGTTGGAAGAATTCGAAGATAAGCACAATGTTCAGAATGCTCGTGTTCTATAACAGAAAACCTATTTTGTATGTCAGACCATGTGTTTTTTTTACGTAACACTGCTTTCGTCATCCGTAACACCTGTTCTGTTAAAAAAACAGGTGTTCGATATATCAAGAAAGAAAGGTAAACAATTTATGCAAGAAGGTTAAAAAGACAGCATGCAGGGGCCAAAAATATTAGGCAGCGAGTAGAAGAGGAAGAAGACACTTCCTACCTAGATGAAGAAAACATTCATCTTAGACTTTGAGTATTAGATATCTTAAATACGTAGCTTGTTGGTGTTGAACACTTTAAGCATTAAACTAGTTTTTTTTTTTTTGGCCAAATTCATTGTTCAATTCAGTTGTTCTATGATATTGAACACTTGTTTTTTTTAGTGTGAACATATGTTTTTGTGGTGGGAATACCTGATTTTGGAGTGTGAGCACCTATTTTTTGAGTATTAACATTTGTTCTTTGAGTGTGAACATTTGTTTTTTCAGTGTGCACACCTACATTCTGTATTGGTTATGAACACATATTATTTTGGTTACGATAATCAACATACTTTTTTAAGTCTACAAACACTTGCTTTAATTTTTTGATCTCTTGTTTTTTTTGTAATGTAAACATGATTTAATAGTGTGAACACATATTCTTGTGCAGTGAACACATGTTCTTGTACTCTGAGCACATGTTCTTGTGCAGTGAACACATGTTCTCAGTATTCTTAACACATGTTCTTGTACTCTTAACACGTGTTCTCCAAAATATTCATTTCTTCTGGGAGTGAACTCCTAAAATTGTTATTTTTTCTTTCATATGAAAGATATGTAGCATAGTTCTTGATTTAAAATTGTAACCCATCTTTATGAAGACTCGAAAGTTTTAATTGGAAGAAGATAAATGATGATCCCTAAAATATCTCCCATTTCAAATTGAAGTGTTCAAAATAACAGAACACGTGTTCACTAATCAAGAACACGTATTCACAGAACAAATATATGTGTTCAATAATCAAGAAGTGTGTTCACTGCACAAAAACACATGTTCATTAATCACAAATATACAAGAACATGTGTTTACTGCACAAAAACACGTGTTAATTAATCACAAATATACAAAAACATGTATTTACTGCCCAAAAACATGTGTTCACAATATACAAGAACATGTGTTCATTGCACAAAAACACGTGTTCTTGTAGAAATGTGTCTTTTTGGCTTTTCCCTTTTCTCGCTGCTTTTCTCACCTCGTAACCCAACCGATGTGACTGGGCTACGTGTTCCCCCATTTTTATTTATTATTTATTTGTGAAATTACATATGTACCCTTTTAACCCTCTTTTAAATCGCAGTAGCCGATCCATCTCGAAAATGAAATCAACGGCCCTACGGCGTGGCCCGCACGTACGTGAACTTTAGTTGTTCCGCATAGGAGCCGGACTGCCTTTGACTAAAGGTTATAGGGACCTATAATGCTACATTTTGAACTTTGTTTGCATTAAATTTATTTGAGAATTTTTGAAAAGAAGAATTGCTTGTGAGAGTAGATGTAAGCAAGACAAATCAAACTCGAGTTTTTACGTAGGATCGAATAGTGTAGAAGGATCGTCCCTACCTAATTTAAAAAATATTAATTAATTCAGTATTCTCCTAATTCTTCTAGATGAAATCTGAAATTTTCCAGAATCTTATAACATTTCCTAGTATTAAATAAATATTCATCATATGAAAGAGTCATAGGAAAATGATATTTATGTTCCGTGCCTTAGAATTCTGAAACTTAATTTCTACTATCAAATTGTTTACCGAAATGAAATAGAAAAAAAATATACTCGATTCTCGGCCAATTGGGGCCATTTAAATTCAATAACATTGATGCTAACATTGATTATTTGACTAACTAACTTAATCTATCAAATTAGAGTTTTGGGTTTCAATTACATTTCGATGGCACATGAAGAGCTTAGAGACAAAAAAATAGAGGCGAAAAAGGAAATTGGTATTGATCAAGAAAGAGAAGAAATAGGTCGGAAGATGAAGATTGGAAAAGTTGGAGAAGTTTGAATAAGCCACGGAGTTGAACAGAGAATTTTTTTAATCTAAAATGATTTTTTTTAAAACATTCGGGTCAGGTTGAGCTAATATCCGACCCGAAAGAGAAAAAATCGTACAATCCTACGTTCCCGAGTCCGATCCCATGAGTTTATTCCGATCCTACTTAATCATCAATCCTACGTATGATCTAACACGTAAGGTCTCTTAAGACTCGTAGAATCGTATGAATATACGAGTCAACTCGCGAGTTTGACTGCCTTGGATGTAAGACCTTGTTGCCACAAAAGATCTTGGTCCAAGCGTCAAGTTATTAAATTAAGTCGGCTAACTTTGTATTTACACTTGAAATTTCTTCCCAAAATATGATTTACTTGTAAAATGGTAACCTAACCTCAGTGTGCGTTATTGAAAAATAATTTCTTTACGTAATAAACCTGGGTCGAGCCAAACAAACCACCTTACACATGAGTATGTGTTATTAGATAAGATATCCTCATACAGAAAGTTTGGCTGATTCCAAAAAGGCTACGTTTAAAGTGTTTATGTGAATAGCAGGGGCGGATCTACCATAGGTATAGCCCCCCTCCTCAAATGTTTTTGGATTCACCTATTTTTTACTTGATTTTTTTTTTTTTAAAGTATCACTAAACTTTATTAATGGCCCTCCCCAAAATTAGTTTCAAAATGTTTGTAAGGAAAGTTTAAAAAGATTGTAAATATGAAGATAAAAAAGGCATGTTGAATGTTGATTGTGATGTCCTCATCTCTTTCTTCATCATATATATATATATATATATATATATATATATATATATATATATATATATATATATATATATATATATATATATATAACCATTTAAAGTATATTGGTCCTCCCCCTTAAGTTTTCATTTTGGGTCCCGCCTCCGAATATAAGTGCGGAAAATTGTAAGAAAAACTTAAAAAAAATGGTAAATATGAAGATAAAAAGGCATGTTGAGTGTTGATTGTGATTTCCCGATCTCATTTTTCATTCTCTATATATAACCGTACATTGAAAAAATGTCTTCCCACATTTGGATTTTCCAACGACGGCCATGACTCTTGCAATCTAGACATGTCTTCTTGTCGTGATCGTTATGGAGAACATGGACAATTCCCTTATGCCTTAGTCGCCTGTGGCTGCACGTTTCCCCATTTCTAAGGGTTATTCGGTTGTTATTTGGCCCTAAAATCTTTCTGGTTGTACACTACTTCATTTTCATAGGGATCGTGACACTTGGGATACGGAATGGACGCCAATTAGTGCATTGGTCTCAGTGACTACAGGCTGAGGTCTCATGACGTAGAGGCCATGAGTTCGATTCTCCTCCCCGCTTCTTTATTCCCCTAATTTCTCGTAATAGATAGGTCCCCTCCCCCAATAAATAAATAAAAAAAATAAAAAAATAAAAAGGGATAGAGATCAGACCAAAGACGGTCTTGTGAATATCTTAGAATTTTAGAAAACTATGCGGGGGAGGTAGACATCTTGTGAGAGTATGACTCTTCATAAAAGTACTTTTTTAATTTCTCCACTGTCTTCAACCTCTTTGCTTGAAGAGCTGGGGAATTTATGATTTGATCCCACCTGACTCCTATTAGGATGGTTCCAAACAAGCAACTGCTTTTGACGGTTGTCCATTTATGGGCCTCTACCATCAATGAATTTATTTTCCCTTTCGAAATGATCTCTCCCACCCTTCTCGACCTGTCTGTCATGTTCGGTCTTCCTGTTAGAGGTAGGAAATTCCCTATATTACTCACTTGAGTATCAGTATTATATACAAGGTTGTTAAAATCGCGATTCTATGTAGATTCAGAGGAAGGGTGGAAAATTGTAAACTCGTGAATCGTATCGAGAAATTAATATATATTTTTTTATATATATTACAATAATTAACATATAAATCATATCATATGATCCAAAAATATGGAAACAAATTCATTAAACATACTTTCACAAGTTTTTTCAAAAGACAATAACTCAACAAAGTTCACTATAAAAAATTTACAAGTCTTTCAAAATATAAAAATGCGACTTATAAGTCTTATTTCTTAACTTATAAGTCTTTCAAAAAAAATAAAATAAAGTACGTAATAAGTTTATGATTTAATCAGAGTAAATAATTCAAAGACTTGAATTTCGAACCAACGTCACTATCATCATACTTGCACCTTCTGCTTCGGTTCCTCAAGGGCTTCTACTGCATAATCAACTTGCCACCTCAGAGCTTTGTTCCCATTACTGAATGCATCAGATGGAATTTTTCCTGAAGCAATTAAAGGTTGGCTATGTGCTCACGGATCCATGTCCTAGCATTCCCATAGAAGGTGCAAGCTTTGAAGAAATTACCCAGGGATTCCCTGTCCCGTCCCCCTTCTTCCCTCATTCAACTAGCCATTTTTGGTCTTTTTTTGTAGAATGGGTAGAAACTTTCGTTTCTATATTTTTTACGATCCGATTCAACATTTCTACCTCGTTTTTACCAGATTATAATTTTACTCACGATTCAATACGTTTTGCCGACGTAGAATCAGTGTTGACTCAGCGATTTTAACAACAATTATTATATGAACTTTATTTTAGCAAGATAGAGTTGAGGGTTAAAATCTTTAATCCTTTCCATGATCTGTAGAGCCATGTTCTTTTATTCAAGAAATAGCAGTGAGTCAGCCTCCAGAACATTTCCGAAGGACTGATTGTTGTTCACGCCCGGTCGTACTCATAACCGCATCATGTCTTTTTACAGTGAATTTCATCAAATTTCTTAAAAATCTCAGCTTATGTCCAAACACTTAAATTTTGACAAATCCACTACCAAACAATTGGGCATGACAACGAAGTCAGACTCAAACCTGTAAGACACTTCACTTTTCACCTGCAGTTTGAGTTCGAGTCACGCGAAGAAAAATAGGAAACCATTATTGATTCTCCTTTAAAAAAAGATAAAAGAAAAAGCAATTGGTCATTAGTGTTTCCTTTTGTGAGTATGTCTTCTATATTTCCCGAAACCTATTCCTACTCATAATTAAACATACTTTGCCATTTAGATTCCAAATTTAGACTTTATCTGATAGATAAGGCTACAATATATGCGGCAAGATTTAATCTTCCTTTCTAGAGTTATCTTCTCCTTGTCTGATGTAATTCTCTCTCCCCTATATGGAGCAACCGTCCAATCAAGTTAAAAAAAAAAAAAAAAAAGAGGCTACAATATGTTTTAGAACACTGTAGTTATGTTCCCGTTTTGTCTAGCTACTAACCCCGAGATTATTAAGATCATTGTTCTTTTATCATCTGGTTTCAAAATTTAGTCATGATTATTGTTCTTTTATCAGATGATGTAATGGGCCTATCGAGTCATCTCGAAAAAATATTGAGTGCCCTATTCTAATTATTAAAATTAGACCCTTAATTTTATTTTAAAGTATAAATTATAAAAAGTGTCAAAATATAATACGATTTTTTGGATTGTCATAATTTTTCTTCATCTATTTGATCTATTTTTTTAATAGATTAACAAATAATAGATTAACATTATATTAGGTAATCATAACATTTGAACTAAAAATAAATGAACTCAATGTAAATTCTTTTAGGGCAAATAAAAATTTAATACTATTTTTTTCATATAATCTTTAAACCAAAAAAAAAAAAAAGAGAATCCATACATTTAACTTGTTGATACCAAATTCTGGAGAAATACAAAATAATTCTCAACTTTCTTCAAAAAACATACATATGTATATATAAGTAATAAAAAAAATTGGGGGGCCCCAAATTTCGGAGGCCCGGTTCCTAGGGCACTTTAAGCCCCCTTTGAGCCGGGCCTGGGGCATATAAATCAAAATGGTTCCTAAGTATGCCTTATCTGACGCCTTTTGACTTTAATTTGAGAGATTATTCCGTAGCAAACATGACGGTATAAGGTATTACTGTTTCAGTCGTAGTATTCTGTGGGCAACCACTTTGTGTATTCATTGACAAAGTTTAAGCCTGTCTCGAATCTATCTGTTTTAGTGGTATTTTGGGATGAGTCGCTTTGTGCATTTATTGTGACAAAGGTAAGGTATATCTTTTATTCATCTCGCTCATACCTCTAATTATTGGATGTCATGTGTGACCGCTCACCTTGCACATGGCAATATAACCGGCCATGCATTCTCTACTAGACTAATGATATTACTCCAAATGGAATAATGTGATTAGTCAAAAATCATAAAATCACTATGGGTTAATGATATTATTATATGTAAAGTAATGTTACTAGTGTGCTGGTGAATAGTGAATATAATAAAAAATATATTAAAAATTTGATAGTTGCTAAGTATTTAAAATATTATGTGACGGCCTATATGTTTGGTTTAAGAGAAGTTTGGATTTATTCACTAAGGTATTGGTTAAGTTTGGTAAATAATTGTCTGTATCCGTTTATATTCTTATTAACAAATAATTACATGTATCTATGTATGTTCTTAATAATGTGCTCAACCACTTACAAATCACCATGTGTATATATAATTAAAAGAAATATCCACATAGAGGATTTTAAGCACAAGAATGAGAACATACACTGACACATACAATTTTCACCCTGTTTCTTATTAATGTACCCTAACTACTTACAATTTACATATATATATATATATATATATATATATATATATATATATATATATATATATATATATATATATATATATATCACGCAAAGAAATTTTGAGTGGGTAGGTAAACGAATGATTTCGACCGTTAAGTTTGGATTTCACCTTGAATCATGGCAAAAGAAACATTCCATAGTTCTAGTTAGGTTCCTAATTCCGGCAACTACTTATTCCAAAAATAAATATAATAAGTAGTCATTATGTGTTTCACTCAACTCAACCTTTAATTTATTTATCACAAAAAAAAAAGGCTTTAATTAGGAGAAAGATAAGGGTAGTTGGAAATAAAAAGAGCATGAAAGGCAAATGCTGGTAGTCCTAAAGCAAAGAAATGAAGGTCATCATTTTTGCGAACCATTCTATTGTGGACCTGCTCTAATAGATCATATTGTTTAAAATTGGCCACATCACGCAGTAATGTGACTAATTCTGAATTACATGGTACATGTTCATCAGGTCTATATCAGAAATTCACTGTATAACTTGTATAAGAATAAAATAATTTGGCTCATACGTTAGTATAATTTTCCTAACGTAAATATAAGTAGTTTGTGGATATTCATTGTTTTACGTAACTCTGATTATGGTGAGATTATTCATATTCTTCTACTCCCTCCTCTGGAGGCGAAATTGGAGAATTGGTTTATTAATGAATAGTCCAATTTTATAAAATTTAATAACAAATCTAATTTGTTTTTCAATTTTTTCATTTCAACCGTTAAATTTCTTTTACTAAGAAAATTGGTTCACATAACTTTTTAGTTTTCTGTTGAACCAGTGAGTGAGTCTCCTCACTAAACCTTTTTCATTAAAAGGGTCAAACTTAAAAAAAAAAAAATTAGTTAATCAAACCATTTAATTCTTATATTATCATTAACTGAATTGGAATTTTCCTGGTGAATTTGAGAGACGGACTTTATTTATTTTTCGGATAGTTCATGTTTGATTTATTCAAATTAAATTATATATTTTAATATTTTTAATGATTTTTTTATTTTTATTTTTCATAATCTAATATTTTATTTTACTTATTTTCAACATTATTTGAGTCCCCACATCGAAAGTGTATCAAGTTTTTGAAATTTGATGACATTATAAATAAAGGTAGTGGGTAAATTTTTCAATTGAATAAATTTGTTGATTTGCCTTTTTGTCTATTAAATTGAGTGGAAAATCTAATTTTCTTTTTAACTTTTTCATTCCAACAGTCAAAGTTTTTTTTTCAAAGAAAATGAGTTCAACGAACCATTTATTTTTCTGTTGAACCAAATGTGAACTTTTCACAAACATTTTTCAATAAAAGGGTAAAAACTTTAAAAATAAACTTTAATTGATCGATTCATTTATTTTTTGACCGTGTTATTAAATGAGTTGACATTTGCCCAATAAATTGGAGAGACGGACTTTATATTTTTTTGGATGGTTCTTTTAAGCGGTTAATTTTTCAATAAAATTACAACGCCGACCTTGAATATTCATTGAAAGAATATTTTTCACGTACCAGAATTATTTTTTATATTTTGTATATAAATACAATTTTTTTTATATTTATTTTTTTTTTCTAGATTTGAAAACCAAACAAAAAATTGTATAGAATTTTATTTTTTACTTTTATACTAATTAATATTTTCTTAATAATTAAATTTGTTCTCGTGTATAACACGGTCATTAGGGTTATTGATGGGTTTGACAACAAATTGTTGTTGATAGTGTCTTCATAATTACCAAAAAGAAAAATAGTATCCTCGTATTTATCAAACCAAAAAAAAAAAAGAGGTTTTGGTACCCCTACATTGTTAGTTGCACGCTCTGATAAAACGCGCGTGGATGGTCCATGTGAGAATCTTTCTTCATGCTTCCAGTGAGTAATAGAATAGATAATGTAAAAGGGGTGAAAATCGTCTGTCCTTATTCCTATCCCTAATTCTGTCTCCAATTATTCAGAATTTATTATATAATTATTTTTTTCAATTATATATACACAGAGTGAATTGTGATTGGTTGGGGATACACACAGGGACACACACGGGGACAGAATTTTTTGCCTGTAAAAGGTATATTCCTAAAAAAAAACAAAACCAAAAAGTATTATGCATTTTAAGCGGGAAAATAAAACAAAATAACAGAAAAGAAAAAGGTATATGTCCACTTCAAAGTACAAAACCCACCGTATGAACAAACACAAACATAAATATATGGACAAAACAAAAGTAACAATTAAATAAAACACTTCACCCATTTTAAACTACTTGTCACAAAATTAGCTTTCTTATCTAAAATTACTTGTTTTCATAAAAAAAAAAATTTAATCTAAAATTATTTGTCAATTTATGAATGACAACATTGGATAATTTATTTCCCAACTTCTCCATTACATGTATTAATTCAACGAAAACAACATTAATTGTACTGAAAAATCAAGATAGTTTTTTAGTTATGTGACCAAATATTTTAATCGAACAAATAATTTTCAGAGTTTTCTTTAATTGAGTTTCGCTTGGTCTCAAACCCAAACTTTCTTCGTGTAGGACTCACATTTTCTTTTAAAAAAAAATCCCTTTGATGCAATTTCAATGATTTAAAACCAAAACAAATTCAATTCAACTATATATATATATATATATATATATATATATATATATATATATATATATATATATATATATATATATATATAAATGTTATAATGATAACTAATTTGAGATTGAGGTAGTACAAAGAAAAGATAAGATAACATAAAAACATCCTTGCATGCATTAGTGTAAAAAAATCTATTAAGAATCTGATCCGCGTGTATAAGATGGGAATTGGACTCACGAATATGACTATGACAATACTCATAATGAACTATTTGAAAAGTCTTTTTGTTATATTAAGTTGTATATTAGAAGTGATAATAAATGTTTAAACTTATTATCATATTTGTGCATTCGAGTTTGAAAGCACAATTCTTATCTATAGTTTAGTACTTGACAATCATTATTATTATACTAAAATAGGCAAAAAAATCCTCTTTCTCCATGTATGTCTCCAACCAATCATAATTCACCATATTGTATATATAATTGAAAGAAATATTTATATAGTAAATTCTGATTGGTTGGGAACAGGAATGGAGACATACACGGGGACAAAGGATTTTCACCCACTAAAATATATATGTATTTCAGGGTGATTATAAATTTTTACCATTCAAACTTTGAGAGCAATATCTTGTGTGCAACGAAGACAATATTTAACCCCACTTAATATTCTAATGTCCTTGCTATATGTCCTAAACATATCTATCCGTGTAGGATTTTAGAGGTGGTTAATATCTACGAGTGTTAATTGAGTAATGTGAGTCAAGGTTAAGATAGTCTATGCGCAGCTCACTTAAATATTGGATGCTCAGCTCGAATAAGATTATATAGCTTATATAGCTTAAGCACACTTTTTATTTGTGAGCTCAAGCAGACTTATATGAGCCTCATCATTAGCCTAATATCCAAGTTTTAGAATACATATAAAAAAAAAAAAAAAAACCAAACTTTAGTCTTTGCCTCCTTAGTCTTATTTTTTTTTCAGAAGAGTCTTTATATTTTCAATAATTTTTTGTTAGAACTAATAATATTGTAAAAATAAAATATATATTATATATCTCAGGGTGATCAATAGTGGTTTCCCATTTTCTTTCCAGTGTGATTCGAATTCCTAACCTATCGATTGGAAGTAAAATGTCATTATTATATATAATATAATTTATTTATATTAATGTTATTCTATTACGAGCCTTATATGGACTAAGTAAGACTTTTTCCATATTCAGCTCACATAAGAATCGAATTTAAAAATTGAGATTACGCTTAGCTAGCTAAAGCTGATTTAAGGCCTAGTTCGATTTTTTCAAACTGAACGTATCGGGTTCCGGTCAACTCAAACTTTTTTTGACACCCTATTCCTATCGTTTAGACTTCCTATAAATATCTAATGTGGTGGGAGGATCACATTGACCCTCGTAATACTTTAGTGTCGTTGCTAAATGTCCCAAACTTACTTTTCTAGGGGTATAGGATTTTAGAGTTTCTCCGATCGCACATCAAATTACACTTACCCCTCGTTTGGTAGGAATGAAAAATAGAGTGAGAGACGAAGAGCAAGAGAAGTAATTGAGGAGGTATTAAAAGAAAAACTATTGTTTGGTTGCAAGAGGAAGAGAGGGGAAACAAACATGAATTGAGCCTTAACCCTAAATTTGAAGGAAAAAACTCTTGTATTTTATGTCATAGGATTTCGTGCATGACATACTTTCTAAACAAAATCCAGTCGCAAGACCAATTTATTCAACCGTTAATATGTGTTCAGTATATGCAAATACAGTTCGAATCTTATGTGAAATAGAAAAAATTTAGTATGTGCGAAATGCCTCAGAATAAATATCCTTAAACACAAAACACAGGATAAATGCCTTTAAAAACACGACAGATGTCCGTTTTACATCATCTTAAACACCTCAAAATTCAATTTGATGGACAAGAGGTAAGTCTCTCGTGAAAAAATTAATCGCGCAACAGTGTAAATAACTAGGGACGAAGGCAGGAATTGTACATTGTGGGTGAACTGTAAAAGCATGTCGAACTATATATAAAAATTGCGAAAAAAATTTGTGGATGAATTTGATCAAATATTACGAACTACATATAAAATTTACTATATTATAATGGTATTTTTAAAAATTTATGGGGCAACTAACACCCCGCCCCCCTTAAAATCGTCCCTGCAAATAACACCTATTTTGCATCAGATACAAATTGATTTTTTTGATATATATATATATATATATATATATATATATACTCATAGAATTTTAGGGATAGAAACCCTAAATCCCCAAATTGAGGGTGTTAAATGACTATTTCACCCCTGCTGGTATAAGGGATTCACCCAATTATAAGGGCAAAAATGTCCGAAAAACTATTTTAATAAATATTTTACTTTAATAATTCTAAAGAACCTAACAACGTCCCATATATGATCGCCTCTAAATAAAAGACATCACATCCCAGCGAGTAAGCACTCGAGATTGACTCCCATATCCCCCCATCCCCCGCCCCCCATAAAAAAAAAATAATAAAAAATAAAAAATGTCCATATATATATATATATATATATATGTATATATATATACAGTAGTGGAGAAAACAGAGAGCATTGTACTTGCCTAACTTTATGGGTGGGGTTGGGTTCATAGGTCGCTTTCAGTCTTAAAGATCCTTTAGCTGAATCCTCAGAGTAACAGACACACCTATCTTTTTCTCTCTCTCTCTAGCTTACTCCCACTCCCCACACTCTTCGAGCGGGAAATTATGCATAAACTACTACTACTACTACTACTATTTCCCTCTTACTTTCTCTCTCTATACACTCTCAATTTTGAGTTCTTTTCTCTTCTGTAATCTTTCTTCTGTTTAAGCCCTTCTGTGTTGATGGGATGCTGTTGATGAAGGAATCATTAGCTTAAGGTTTGCAAGTTCTTGATTTGTTTTTAAGACCTGAAATTTTTAGTTTCTCTCTGTAGAAATATTCCTATAATTGCTGTCTTTCTATACAACTGCAGTACCACTATAGTACCTGGTTGAATATGATGATGAGGAACTAAGTCTAAAATCTGCTTACTTGTAGTATGATTTTTTGTTGTTTTTATTTCTTCAAGTGAATTCAAAACCCCAAAAATAAAATTGGGTTGCTCTTTAATGTTTTCTTTTTTAGCCCAAATTTGTTAATCTCTCTCTAGTTTGTTTCACTGTTTGCATTTCACTTTACTTTCTTTCTAACCCTATGTGTGTATAATATATGTATACATGAATTGGTGAATTTCTTTGCTATTTATCATGGGTGTAATTGGATGTCTAGTTTAGATTTGAGACTGAAACTCAAATTTTCTTTAGAATGAGCGTGAAAATCAAATCTCAATCACTAATACATTAAGAATTTGGTTTGAGTTTGAGATTAATCTGAGACTGACACCAATAATCTAAAGTCAATACAAGCATACCCATGAACCCTTTATCCTTTTAGTACCCAAAATTATCTGTAATAGCATCTGTAATTAGGTTTGCTGCATCTTTTAGTAGCTGGAATCTGGACCATATTTAACGATGGCCATTTCTATGGAGTCTTTTTCGATCCGGTTAGTTCTCTTCAATTATTTGAGATTATTACTACTTGTATTTTTTTTTTATTTTTTATTATGTTTTTGTTTTCTTGGTGATTTGGGTTTTGGGTTTTTGTATTGTAGAGAGTACGCAGCGAGGATGAGGAGCGTAGACGTGTTGAAATGCTGGCCATTCGAAGAAGCCGAGGAAGAAATTGTTAGAAGTATCTTACCTACAATTACTATCAAGAAATTCAGGTGGTGGTTCGATGAGCTTGAATTAGTCCGTTCAAATTCCTCTGGTTATTATGGCGAATGCTCGAAAAAGAGGGTTGAAGAGGAGTCCGATCTGGAAGACTCAGAAACTATTCAATCAATGAGGATGAGAATGAGGAAAAGGAATAAGTTGAAGACCCCCAAAAGGAGGTCAATTGTTGAGATTTTCGCGGCGACTCCACAGGTTGAGAGAGTGGAAATCGATGATGATGAAGATAGCGAAGAGAGTGATAATAATAGGGATCGAGGAAATGTGGGTTCGGAATCTAAAACCGAGAAGAAGGTGAAGAAGACGAAGAAGAAAGGATCAATTGCAAGTATGTTGGAGAAGGAAAAGAAAGTGGTTAAGAAAAAGATGAACAAGAAAACAAACAAGTTGTTGGATGATATTGCAATTAAGGTATGATTTACTATTATTATTGTCATTTGTTACTTCATTTTGTGAATTGATTGATTATAATTGTGTTTCCAAGGTTTAATTATAGCATGAAATATTAGTTATTTCAATTTGTTTTGGAGCATAAAATATGGGTTGGTTGATAAGTACTTGTTACTATACTCACAATTTGTTTGAACTTACTGATGAAAACAATTGCTTGTTTTATTATATATTGTATTATATCAAACCTGCAAGAGATTTAAAGTGAACACAGACATGGGGTTCTCATGTTGGGGCAAGGTAAGGGAAGAAGGCTTGGTATTCCAGCTGTATAGCACGGGGGTTTGCACAAATTAGGATTATCATTGTTATGTGGCTTTCTACTTTTGTTTGGTGGGGGGGGGGGGGGGAGGGGGGTTGTTTGATATTTTGACCACAACAAACAACAACAACAAAGCATTAATACCAAATAATTGAGAGCCGGTTACATGAATCAATATAAGATTTATGTGTGGTGGTTAAAATGAATACATTCCTCCAATTTATTTTTATCAAATAACATACTCTCATACAAGTATAACAAATCAATATCATTTTTGATATCGTTTATGGTTGAGACTAGGGACGGTATCCGATCGTCTTCGAGCCCCCCAACTTTCGTTCTTGATTAATGAAAACATCCTTGGCAAATGCTTTCGCAGTTGTTCGTCTTTCATAAATCCAAGAATTTCACCTCTGATTATGAAATACGTATAACAAATCAATATCATTTTTGATGACTTCGGTTCAAACCTTCCCTACCTCTTACAGCCTCATTACTCCATCTTTAAAGTTTTCGAATCGGAGCGTCACCGCTGCAAACCATTTTCCCTAATCTTGTATTCATTAGGCGTCACTCCTATTTTCTCTAAGATGATCTCATTTCTCATTCTATCCTTCGCAACATACACACATCCATTTACACTCATTGCCTGAATATGACATTTTTTTCACGGCTCAACACTATATACCATACAACAAAGCAAGTTTAATATTTGTTTTATAAAACTATGTCTTCAATCTCAACGGTATATTTGTTTGATATTTGACCATCAAATTAAATATTAGTCTTATAAAATGCTTAAATTATTTTGTTGATCAGCTACTTCCTAGCTAATCCCTTTCACTTGGCTTTGAATTTTTTCCCCTCATGAAATTAATGATTTAGAAAGACCATGTGAAATTAGCAAGTGCTTTTATTTCTAAGTATTTGCAAATGGAAATGTGTAATTTATGAATCTATCTAGAAAGGGATTAGATTCCCATTAACAAATGAGATTGGACATGGCTCCCTTTTCTGTTTAAGGTTTGGTTAGTAGCTGATCAAAGAAAGCTTTATAATTCAGGCAAATCTATGTTAATAAAAGAAGATTATCTAAAAATGTCAATGTAAGAATTTCAAGATTTACCTCTACTTCTCTCGATCAATCTTTTGTTTTGTCAAATGTTCTTGAGGAATTTCAGGCTTGAGTACTAAAGATACTCACACTTCTATCACATTCTGTTATTTATGCTTCTGTTTCAGGAAAAATCGTCTCGGCTCAAATTGATCTCTTCAGTTGGTCCGACAGCAAGTTCTAAAGGTTCAACACATGATACTCGTATCTTTCCCGAGAATTTTCACAAGAAAGACCCAAGACCGAAGTGTTTGAGTTCTGAAAAGAGGAGCAAGATTCTAAAACCATCCAAGTTGCTTGAAAAGAAGAAAAAAACGGCGCTTCCTGCGCGTGGTATCCTTAAAAATCAAACAAAATTATGTTCATCAGAGGACTGCATTTCACAAGATGTTGGTAGTGTAAATCAATATCGCAGTGTAAATCAATATCGCGGTAAAAATGTCAACAACCACGTCACTTTCTCAGTAAACAATTGCAATCATGGACCGAGGAGGAAGACAAATTCTACTCTGGAAATAGAGTTTCAAAACTTTTGCAATATAAGTTGTGAGGACGCTGGTTCTTCTAAAGTAAATGGCCACACTGCAGAGAGGGAAGAAGCTGCGAAAGTAAATGAGATCAATTCTCGGCCCGATACCGGAATTCATCAGATGCGCCCCAAGAAAAGGGGTCACTTGTCAGATGCCCAAGAAAATGAGATCAATTTTCAGCCCGTTGATAGGATCCCAAAGTTGACGAGTCCAATGTCCAGGAACTCGCCAGATGCTTCAACTAGCAACGGGTCATTCCTTGGTTCCGGTTATTTTACTGATTTTTTGAAGTCATGTCCTAATCCTCCGAATTCCAGTGCATCTATTTTCAATGAAAATGCATACAATAGACATCATTTTCCATCGCGGATTACTACAGAGAACTGCAATGATCATTCTTTGCAGTACCAATGGTTACCCCATCTGTCTCCTAAAGAATTGATGCGTACTATTTGTTCGCTTCCAGACTGGAAATCAGAAGTGGCTATCGGTGGAGAAACTAGCATGAATAGAGATCTTATGGGCTTGCCTCTCAATTCTCAAGGGGAACTAATCAGGTTAAACTCAAATGTTGACGGAAGATTTGATCAGTTGAGAGACTCATCTACTCTTGCGAGTCCTTCGATAAGCCCAGCTATGCATAACAATGTCCCCCCGAACTTGATGGTTAACCAGGCATATTTTAGAAGTAGGCATGGGGCAAGATCACCAACCAACCAGCCCAGAATGTGTGGTATGGGGGATTTTGGAAAAGAGGTGGAGAATCTTCGGGTACCTTCTAGATTGGATAACACGGAACAATGTTATAGTGCTAGAAGAACAAATGTCATGAACACGGGCTTTGATCCTTCCGTCTATGCCCTTGAATCGGACATGGATCCGACAAAAATGTTATACAATAGGTCCAGACAAGATCAAATGGTTCCGAAGCATCCTGAAAATCCTAATCATATTTCCTTGCAATTTTCGCAATCAACAATGCGCCTGATGGGACAGGAGTTTAAAATAGGTGGAAATGAATTGCAAGAACTCGAGGATCGAGAAGTTTGGAGGAATAAGCAGAGAATAAAAGAGCAGCATTCCAATACTGCTCCTTTAGCTTCCTTCTTTAGGAGTCGCGATTTGCCAGATTTTCCTGTACATCCCATTCCGACACAATTGAAAAACACGGGGGTCCATTTATCAGAGACTAGAGTAAATCCAGCACTAGGAAGTTTGTCGCATATGATGGTTCCGGATTCCAGGATGTTTTCCCAATTCCTTCAGAGCCAAGATAACGCAGTACTTCAAGATGGTTATGCGATAGGCAAATGGAACATGACGCCTGAAATTTATCCCCATTTTTCCCACGCTGGTTCCCCTTTTTCTGGCAGTGGCAAAATGATCTACCAGGACCGGGTTTTGTGTGGATATAAATCTCCAACATCATCTCAGACGCTAGTTCCAGCACCGCTGTTTCAGGACACTACTCAGAATGTAGGTAGGAGCTATGTCGAACTGAAACAGAAGCAGAAGCAGAAGCCACCTTACACTTCAAGCTTGGCTTTCAGTTTTCCTTTTTCACATAAAGAACGTGGAAGGCATATCCAACAACCTTGGACACAGAATTCGGTTAAGGTCATGGCCCCTTGGTGGATGGAATCTAGACAAAAGGGACCAGTTATCGATTATAACCAGACATACTATTCTAGTCCAGGCAGCAGCAGCTGCCGTGACTGGTCCATTTTTGGTATCGATCACCATGTAGCGCCCTCAGTTTATCCAAATCCCGAACCATTTTACTCTTTTCCTCGTGATACGTTGCAGAATTCGTATGCTTCTTCTTTGGTTCACTGTCCGCTGTTGCCAGTCCAGCCTGCTATCACACTAGATTCTGGATATGCCGAGATAATGAAGTTGGCAAACTGTGTCAATCCAAGGGTTAGTGTCCGGATTCCCAATCATGGTAGAAGATCTAAGAAAAGACTGGCACCAGATGATTCTGTGAAGCTCACTAAGATGCTGAAATTAGGATTTCATGAAAATTCCAGACACGCTGTAACAGCACCAAAGCCAAGTCCAAACTTGGAACATGATGTGCAGTGCAGCAAGGATATACTAGACTCAGCTACGGCTAAAGACATAGCAAACACTATGGAATGTCAAGGTAGTCCTAGATCAGGTCCGATTAGACTGACGCCTGGAGCAAGACATGTCCTAAAGCCGTGTCAAACGAAAGAACAGACGAAGTCCAAGCCTAGTCTTTCAAGCATTCCTTTTGCAGGAATGACAAAATCTGATGGGGCTGTCGCGTCCGAGAAATCGGGAAAGATTTACAGGTTTTAGAAGTGAGTCTAAATAGAGATTTTTTTTGCTATCATGGCTTATAAATCAACCAATTTTTTTTTGAAATCTTAATATTGATGCTCTATTTTATTATATGCTGCAGGAATGCTTTGCTCAAATCAGAATTTCTGACATGGAAAGTGTGAATTTGGAATAATAACTTATTCTGTTCCTGAGATTGAACATCTCTGCAGCTGACATCTGTCCAAATTCTTCTTTGAACTTGTGCTTTGTGGTTATGTTTTCTTCATTAGAAGCTGTAATTTTTATGTTACTTTCATAGGTTTGTTATCTAAGAAATTGGATTGATATTGTGTGAAGAAGAGTTTAAATTTGTTTTTATTGCCCCAAATTTCCTCAGATATATGCTAGAATCCACTGGATTTTCTATTTATTCGCTGAGAAAGATATACTTCATCCGTCCCAAATTTAATAGGAAAGTAAACATCTAATTTCTTGTGATGGAGGGAACTTTTTTTATATTCAACCAGAATATACACTGATAGAAGGGTTTATTGAAGCATAGGAATTTGATTGCTAAATCATGTACTAATTCGTTATATACATAATTTCCCTTTAAATCTCACACTGGTATCGTGAGCTGGGCGCCTAGCGGAATGTGTGGGTTCATAATGCCCAAGTGGGTTTTAAGTGTGACCGTACGATCCAAAAAGGGCGACGAGCCTTAAATTGACTCCCATCTCGATGTGAGGGGGAGTGTTGAAATATGAAGTCCCACATCCAAATAACATATAAGCTTATGGGTTAACACCTCTCCTTGCCAATTGATTTTGAGAGGATATGGAGGCCCATGAGCTAATTTTCACAAATCATATTTGACAATCCATCTGTTTCAATTATATGGTAGGAGCAGTCACTTTTGTGCATTTATTCACAAATGTTATGTTTGTCCCATATTCATTTATGCCTAAATATTGAGGATTTAATATGTTATGTTATTGTTATTATATTAAGAGTTTTTCTTTATGCTGCATGCAGCACTAATTAGTTTTGAGGAAACCTAATACGATTCACAATTTCACATGACCATGCATGCAATTTAATATTCAAATTAAAATTTTTCTTTTAGGGAGATTATATATGCACTCCAAAAATAGATTATTGTACTCCCATTCATATTTTAGATGAATGAAATAACTTTTATACTCATAAGCATAGAATCAATTTAAAAGTAACTCATCTCATTTTATTTCTTTTCAAAATATTTCTTGTACTTGAAGGGAATATTATTTTTGACATGTCAAATGCCAAAAAAAAAAAAAAAAAAAATCTAGTTATTTCAAAACAACTTCGAGAGTGTTCTTCAAAACTAACTGAAGAAATATGAATAAAGAAGAAATTATGTAAAAGAAATAATGTCTTTCATTGATTGTGAAGAATGTTTACAATACATCACCTATATATACATCTTTACATATGAATAAAATGGAAGGAAATAAATCTATATTAATTACAATACTAATTACAATCAATTAAATTAGAGATTTACTCCCTTGATTATGGTCTTGATTGCTCCTTGATTGGCTCCATTAGTATCTGTAACATTAACTCTCTTTCTAAAACATCTACTGATAACGAATTTTCGTTTTCTAAAATCTCTTCAAATCTGTTTAAACCTAAACGATTTCTTCTTCTTTTTGTTTGTTTTACGTGTTATGGATATAAAAGTCATTTCAATAAATAAAAAAAAAAAGAGAGAAAAATGAAATGTAAGAAGCTTTTTTTAGAATCGCAAATATCATCTCCCTTCTTTTAATGTTAATTATAATATTCAATATGTTTAATGTTGCATGGAAATATCAAATCCCATTTATTTATAACTAAACAATCATTTCACTCAAATTAAGTAATGTATATATTTTTTCCTTTTATTTTTACAAAAAAAAAAAAAATAAATAAATAAATAAAAAAGTGCAAATCTTCAACCAGCAGCAAGAATCTCTCCCAATTCAATTTCAGATCTTTGCAATTTGTTAAAAAGGATAATTTCAGAAAATTTTCTCAAGATAGATTTCTTCTGTTTTCATTATCCCTAGTGTTTCCTTGCTTCTTTTTCAGCCTACAAAATTATCAAAACATTATAAATTAATGTCCTTATGATCTACATGTCATTAATTTAGAATAAAACAAACGTGGAACATTATTTAACTTCAATTAATACGAGAATACGTTTAATTCTTTCCTAAGATCCTATATTTATTTGAGAACATGAGAGTTATCCTCGATATAACTAAGACACCTGAGCTATAGTGTAAAACATAAAAAATTCAATATATACTTAATTTTTTTAGCAAGTGTTTGTAGACTTTTAGACAGGTGTTACATTGTATGTAATAAGTGTTCTCTCGTGATTAACAACTTTTCTAAAACATGTAACATTTGTTTTAAAAAATTGGTGTTTAAAAATCGCAACGCTTATTTGATAAAAATCATAACACATGTTCAATTAAAAAATTATGAACCCTCAATTTTTTTATCCGATAATTAAAAAATCTAGTATATATTGAATTTTTTATATTTTGCACCATAGTCATAGTCGGATCATAATTAAGAGGTCTTGTGAGTGAATGCAAGTAAATAATTAATATAATTAAGTACATACCGCTTTGACAATCCTATCAAAAGCATCTGGACCATATCTATCAATGTATCTTGCAACAGATTTTCTGGCATCAAGACTCATCATCTGGAGTACCTTTTTTTGTCCTTGAGGGTAATTGGAACTCACATGGCTTCCAACTTTAACGTACTTCCTTACGAAATTTGAGTATATATAAGCTGCTCCATTGAACATTGGCATCACTAACCACATGCAAAATAGAAGCTTCATGTAGGGCCAAAATGGTAGCCTGCAAATTTTGTCAAGTAGAAAAATCTTGATCAAAATATGTATACCACTATATAATTTGTCTTCTAATTATTATTATTATGATTTTATACCAATATCCAGTTATTATTGACGCAATTAATTCAGTTAGGAACTATATGACACTTTGGAAATTCATATAAACATGTGACAATTGTCGCTTCGAATATCGAACTGTGGATGCATGGTACAAAACATATATATGACTTACTTATTGAGTAGATATCACTTGATTTATCTTCTAATTATACTACACTTAATGGTTGTCAAGCTTCGTGCAGTAATCCCGAAACGCGACTTATAAACCTGACAACACTTATACCCCTACTTAATAACTGTATTCGCTATGACAAAATAAATATTTTAATGTGACATGAGCATTTTAGGCCATTTTTATGTAGTATATCCACGTGGGAATAAAGGGAGGGGAGGGGGTGTTGTAATTGTAGTACTACATATAAATATTTGGGATATTGAAATGAAATGTTACCATTGAACAACTTTCCACGAGGAGAGTTCAAAGAGAGTGATAAAAGAGTAGAGAACCCAATAGGTAAGCCATTGTTGATCATCAATTGGTGATGGGCTTTCAATTGCTCGCATCGAAGCATATCTGTCCCATTCATTATATACACATATGAGTTTAATTATGATGTCAGTCCATAATTTGGTTCTGATAACTTGATTAAAGCGAAATAGATTGGTATGATGATGAAAAATTCAATCCTAGTACCGTTCTTCTGGGATTGTCCCCACAACTTCTCACATGAATTTGGACAGGTTTATATAGAGATGTGGGCTCCGCTCAATCAACGTGAGGAATTGTGGGATCAGCCCCATAAGAACGATTGAATGATTACTTACAGTGGATATAGAAGCATCACTCCAGGTCTGTTTTCAAGTTTCCGACACCAAAACAAAACGTAGTTAGAAATTTGAGAATATGGTGTTTGAGTTTCGTAAAAGTTAAACGACTCGTGATAAAATAATTCTCTTTTAATATGGTAAATATTTCTTATAATAATATGGACTGCGAATAAAGTTTTTGTGTGGGTCTTCTGTACAAATCTGAAATTTCGTGTTCGGTTTTGAAACAGAACTGCCCAAATTAATTAATAAACACAAAATGATGAAGACAGAGAGGGGAATGGGGAGAGGGGGGGAGGGGTGTACCCAATCAAGGATTCAATATGTCTTGCCATAGCACCAAGGACACCCATTATCTCGTAGGAATGATCCACGATACTTTGTGAACTGAGTTTGTTCTTTTGGCGATTAGAAATTGAAGGGAATTACTGATCATAGAAAATGATGAAATTTTGGGAAGATTTATAAACGTACAATTTGGGGGGGGTATTTTAGGGAGTTGATAGGTGATATGAAGAAATGGATAGCTTAATGGAGGAGATGAAGTATACTTTGCTGCATCATCAAGAAAAGATGATCAGTGCTGTAATCATACAATATACCGAACCATGAGGGAAATATAATGATAACTTGTTGAGGCATTTAAAGGCATGCACGATATCTGCTTTGGAATAATTACAAATGCTACTCATACACAGTTAATACTATGTGAAATGATTGTTGGCTAAGACCAATTAGCTTAAAATTGGCTAAATTGTATGAACGGGATGAAATTATCCCTGGAGTGCTTTTTATTATCGGAAAAAAATAAAGGAATTTGGAAATTATTATGCCATTTTGAAGACATAAAATAATAGGTCTACAATTGCTATACCTAGGGGTGTGCGTTTGGTAATTCGATTCGGCATAGGTACGAAATTTCGGGACGAAAATAGTTTTGTAATTTTTTTTATTAAATCGAACCGAACCATAATAGTTTGGAAACCGAAATTACCAAACCAAAATAATTTCGGTACGGTTCCGTAAAAATCGAAATAACAAATTCAAACCAACTCATGACTACTTATCACTTTTAGACATCCCACCAAATATTGTGAAAATTTTATACCAAAAGCTAAAACACAGTTAATATAGAGGTAATACACACTATAAGAACATAACTGGTGTCCATTTAAATGATTAGTAGCTCAACGTATATACATATCTTAACATAATTGTTCACTAAACACTACCAAACATAAATTAAAACCAGCAACTCCCATCAAGTAATGAAATAGATTGTATATTAATTTCTTTAGAAATAAAACAATTAATATAATAAAATATATTTAGAAATAATTTTGGTAATTCGGTTTCAAAATTGAAAAATCGAATACCAAACCTAATTTTTGAAAATTTGGATAAACCGAATCGAATCATCCAAATATACTGAAATACCGAACCAATTAATAAATTTCAGTTCGGATCGATTCGGCATTTCGATTATACCAAATAGTTAACACTCAAGATATACCTACTCAAGCATGTAGGGAAAAAAGATGACAAAAGCTGACAATGCTAATTCTTAGGTTGTCAAAGTCAAAATCTAATTCCCTAAATTTTTATACCTACTTGTATAATTTCTACACTGCAAAACCATTATTCTCTTCTCATTTCTACAATTTTTTTTGAAAAAATTTACACTGCAATTGTTCAGTCCAGCTTCTATGCGGAACAATTTTTTTCCGCACATGCGGTTTTAAGTGAAAAATAGGTGTTTGTTGGCTAAAAAATAGGTGTTCGCGGAACAAGTGTTCTCAAAATCAGAACAGGTATTTTTTTAAATCAATCTCATATTTTTTTCGCACATGCAAAATATTTTTAAATGAAAAACAGGTGTTTATTGGCTAAAAAATAGGTGTTCGTGAACAAGTGTTCTCAAAATCTTTATCTCGTCAAAATTTTAATCCAACGGCTGAGAATCCATCCCGCACTGGAGTCGTGGTGACAATTTTTGTTCTCTTTTCATTTTCCTTCCTTAACATCTTTATACTGAAAATTTTTGTTCCAATATTCTTCAAATTTTTTTTTAAAATATGAGTTCAACTAATAATGACGAAGGGAGCGAAAATTTAATTTTTTGAGTGAGGATGAAGCAATTCCTCTAGATGTGGATGCTTCAAGTAGCTATGACCTAATTGATGTATATACTGACACCGTTGTAGATGAATTCAGTAGGGATCTACTGCAAGATGGAAGTACATATTCTAGTGAAATAAGAGTTGGTTACTTTTTTTCCTAGCCTAGAAGATTTATTTCAAAATTATCTTGCATATGCAGAAAAAAAAAGAAGGGTTTTAGAGTTGTTCACAAATGTGGTTCCAACGGAAAAAAATATGATATTAGGAAGTATACTACAATATGTTGTGATAGAGGTAGGAACGGACACGATCACAAATGTACCAAGAGAATTAACTGTCATGCACAAGTCAGTGCAATTTTACGCTTTAATGGAATATGAGAAGTTTAAAAAATAATTGAATCTCACAATAACGATCTAAATCCAGCAATGTCAAGATTTATGAGGGTCCACCGAAAAAATTCCGTCGGATGTTAAACGAAGATTGCAGTCTAATGATAAAGCAATAATTAGACCCCTGTAAAAGGCGAGGATGTTATAAGTTGATGCCGGTGTTCCTAAAAAATTTAACTTTCCACAGCAAGGTTAGATATTTTGCCCTAAACTAAAATAGATAATTTTTTAAATAAACGAATATCTTAACTGGAAAGTAGACTGTAATATAGTATCTTAAATTAAAATTAAATTCGGTTCACAAAATAATGCACACCAAGTCATTTCTCAAAAGGAGGAAAAGAAAATCTCACAAGGTCGTAATGATATTTTTTTGGTTCACCCTGAGGTACTTGGTGTCCACTGTTAGTAGTGCCCTAGGAACATTAACATATGTTGTACATTTTATATCTTTTTTTAGCATGTCATTTGAATAGTTAATTTTACTTTTGAAAATCAAATGCGTGATTTGATAGTAAAACTCATTATCTCATGCAATTACTATTCTAATTGTCCCTAGTTTTATGTAATGGTATTTACAATTAAATAAAACTAGTATGATGTTTGATTGATGATTATGTTTTATTGATCACGTGTAATGGACACAAATCATATCATAGATGCAATATATTTGGATATATTGTATTGGTCGTGATCCGTTATAGAAGTAATACTTCATGGTTCTTTAGTCATAAGTATTACTTCCTCAATACTATTTGGAATCCTTAGACCTTATGTCTTCATTGTTTCCAGTATAAATGGAGGTATGTTTTGACTAAGTCGGGACGTTACTTTTAATCGAGTAACTAAAACGATCGATGATCGGATATAGTATCATATCTTGGCTTGAATGTGAGAGGCATTGTAAAGGGATTCGTCACTCTCTTATTAGAGAGAGATATCCATGGGCCCTCGATAGGGAAAACTGTTTAAATGCATGGCTAATCTCAAATGTATTTAATAAAATGGTTATTAAATACTATTTGTTGGAACAGTCTACCTGGAGATCGAGCATAAATACAATTAAGTTTTATAAGGGTGACAACTACCATGCCTTATGCTTAATTTGGATATCGTGAGACAAAGGATTAAATAGTGGATTGGTATTAGGTTCTACCGAACATTCATTCACTCTGGGTAGTCACAATGTCTTGCTAGGGCCCGCTTGTGATTTATGAACACATACTACTAAGTGTATTTTCATTACCATTGTGATATGAACCTACAGGGTCACACGCTTAGACGAGTTAACAAGCTTCATGTCCAGATTCAATGAATCTAGAATGTGTCTAGGTTCATTGTATCTGACATTTATTTTTCTAAGAATAATAAAACGTTATTATTTGAATTAGAGATTAAGGAGGGACATTTTCGGTATTTGGTCATAGCTGGGATTACGTGGGAGTTATTATGCGATAAAGACTCCCACTCACTACCAGCAGATGTTTATAGGACGTGAGAGTTTGAGACTCCCACTGCCATAAGAGGTTGAAAGGACGTGGGAGTTGGTTCTTGGAACAAACTCTCACACCATATATAATCATCTTTTGGCCGAAACCCTAGGTTAGACCTTCTTGAGCCGCAATAAACCAAAAATCCCGAAATCAGATTTTCTGCCTCACTTTCTTTCTATATTCCCAAAACTCAGAAAACGAAGAGGTATCACTCGCTACTCGTTTCGTCGCGTGGATACCGATAGAGAGTAATTTCGCAAGGGAGGACTTTGGTGGTTGCAGCTAAGCGCCTGAAAAATAGAATCTTTAACCGAAAACGTAAGTCTTGTTCGTATGTTTTCGATTCCTATGGTATGAGCGGATCATTCAGGGGAAGATTCATGGGTGTTTAGAACGAGTTCTGCCTATGAATCCCTTCATCCACCACGTGCTGACTAATCCGGATTGGATTTGCGGTTTGGTCCGTAACGTAACCGTTAGTGAGGAGGGCCTGACCCATACTACTCTTTGTAAAAGCCCTACCGCCGCGAGAAATTCCCATGAGAGTAGTTTCCAAAGAGAATCGAACACTCGTCAACGGTGATACATAAAACAGCTCCAACCAGTCGTCTCAAAGCTAGGGGTTGGCCATAATGACATTTTTTGCAAGTGCATTATTTTTTTTGTCTTTTCTTTTTTTCTTTTTTAACTGTGTATAGAATGAACATCCACACACGGATTATCCAGACAAAAACAAACGTTGGCCCAATGGATAACAACCTGTTATGTAATGGAAATTACAGAACAATGTCATAGAAGAATTATTCACAATTGAGAAGGTGATTGACAAGAACAATCACTTCACAAGCTTTATTACTCAACATCAAAGATTACGAGAGAAGAAGATTGGGTAAAGTAGAGAGAAATTGAGGATAAAGGGGATTAAGGCCAATTGCTAAACTACTTCTCATAAGATGAATTGGAAAATATCTACTTCAGCCCTATTTATAAACATCAGATCCATCAACCCGCGAATTCCCCATACCCGACCCGACTCCTTTATTAATGAGGTCTCGGGTTTGAATCCCAACTATTACATATAATATCACTATCATAACATTCCTTCCTCCTTAAGAATTTTGTCCTCAAAATTACCAATATGTTCAGACCATTTCCGATGAGCTCTTCTACCAACCTCATCGGGTTACACCCGAGTCAAAGACATTCGTTTGGGACGTATCCGCATTCAATCCAACTCTAACCACTGGAATATGACAAGTTGTGTTGAACTTAGCAAACAATTGTTGAATATCACCATAAAGCATAAAAATACATGACACATAACCAGCTAATGACATAATTGTTATTGTTACTTCATAAGCCTCATCCACTAATGAAACTCCCCATCTAAATGCACCTAAATTTATACAATCCTTTGCCATACCAAGTAGTGACGTAACAAGGTCATAGTGTGCTTCGACATGACCACCAATAATATGAGGACCGTAATTTTCAATGATCCTTGCCAATGCAGCAGGTTCCCATGATGTTGGAGCTTCTTTTATCACATAATCACACAGCACCATCTGAGATTTTTCAAGGGCTGCCGAGTATAGGGTATTGAACATTCCATCGAAAGCAAGAGTCTTAGTGTAGTGATAATAATCTCTCCTCTTTCTGGTTGTTCAAAATTTTCAGCATAGTACTGAGGTGTATAATTCCTTCTCTTCTCGTAATATTCTTCATCCAAAATGAATTCTAGCTCTTGCTTCGAAACCTCAATAATATTTGCTGCTTCCCCTTCTTTCTTGAGTATTTCTCTAATCTCATCACATGATTTCCATAATGGCAAAGGCAGATTTGGATCAAACTTTTTAGACCATGAAATTGCTTCAAAAAATAGAAGAATACATAGAAAGAGTTGTTAAATCTTCAAGGTTGAAGTGGAATATCCTATCCTCTTTGAGCACAGAAAGATTTAATTCAAAGCTAAGCAAAGAATCCTCAACAGAATCTTTCTTCTTCTCCATCTTCATTTTTCCATCATCATCAAACTTAATTTTCATATAACTACAACCAGTCCTAACACTTCCATCAAAATTCCACTGACCTCGTCTGCACTTTCTCATTATTCTACAGCAAAACCATTTCCTTCCCAAAATCATCATCCTCAATAGTCTCATTTTCTGCCTTGTTTCCAGAAAAATACATTGATGCAGTAAACCCATCAAAATTCGTACAAAATGAACTATGAAAGATTGGACACTTTTTGCCTGACTAGGAGAAACGGGAGCATTTTCTATTTTATTGGAACCAATAGGTAACAGAACATTCAGTAAGCTAAGAGACAGATTAAGAGTCAGCTTATCATCCTTAATCTTTTTATTGCTACTAGGCACTTCTTTCTCGGGGGTTTTTTTCACAGGGACCAGAGTAAAGAATAACTCAAAGCCCATTGTACTTGGGTTCTTCCATTTGACTCGTCTGTACAAGTTATCACGCCCCTTTAATTCATTTGCATTCCTAGACTCATCGATTGGTGAAAACTACAATTTGAAGTTAAGAGGATAGCTTTGCCCTTTTCCTTAAAATTTCATTTTACTTCCTCCAATGCACGAGAAACAACTATAGTTTCCTTCAGAAGCCCCTTTTTTGCCCCCGATAGATTAGTTTCATCTGTTATATTTTCAAGATCTCTGCCATTTTCTCCCCTTCGTTCCACTTTTGAGCTCTGTGGATTGGCAACAAAAGGATTGTTTCCTTCCTCCTTACTAATTACATTTCTTCTAGAAAAATCCTCATCCGCACATTTTTTAACTTCAATGCTTTTTGTATGTTCACTTCCACAGTCATTCGACCAAGAAGGTGGCTTTGCATCCTTTATTCCCTGAGGAGACTTCACCTTTCCAATATCTTCATACTCCACTTCCACATTTTTTGTTATCCCAATAGACCTTTCATCGAACACCTTGTTTACAGGAATGGAAGCAACAATATTCGAATCAGAATTTCCATTTTCAATTCCACAATCCAAACACATTTCACCCTCAATATTAGGAACAACCTTTTCCACTACATTTGAAGTCATTATAACATCGAATTTGTTATTAGGGCCCGAACCCGACTCACATAGCTCGAAAAAGTGTGAGCGTGAGCAGAGGTGATGTGAGTGTGAGCTTAATATTCAAGCTCGCTTTTTATGTGAGTTGAGCGTGAGCTTGAACCCAAATAAGATTAATATAATTAAAGTATTATATATAATAATAATAATAATTAAAAAAAAGACTTATATAAATTATAATTATAATTATAATATGTTAATCACCTCAATAGTCAATACCTATTAGTTTTACCCACTGTTTAATTATTCTCTCTTTCACAAAACCCAATTCAGTATTCACCGAGATCGTCTCATCATCTTCCATCACCATCATCAGTCATCCTTATTCTCTATCTTCAACACGTTTACAAGGTAAAATTTGGCTCATTTTTTCTAATTGTACTATGCTACTGCATCAATGGACAATTTATCCAAATCCTATTATATATTTATGTTGTTTTGTCTCTTTATGAAGATGAGAAAAGTTAATTACTTGGTTTTTTATTTATAATTTTTTCATGATCAAACAATGGCCTCATTGATTTTTTTTTCTTTATTCGAAAACATAAAAACTTAAATACTACGAATCATATGAAATTCATATTGTTGCAGCTTTTTCACTCATCGATGAATTCGATTTCTCTGTCGCAAAGGGAAATAAAAAACAAAAATCGGGAGAAGAAATCTTCAACATCAACTAATGGGCTCATTGATTGAATCTCGACTATTTTCAATTGTCATGTGTATAACTCGACTATTTTCTCGTATTTTTTAGATGTTAGATGCAAATAATAGAGATGAAGATATTATCGATATGACTATTATGGATGTCGATGGTGATCTCCAAAAAGTTGATAAACCTTAAGAAGCAGAACTAGAAGCCGATAAAGCCCCCAAAAGAAAGAGACAGTCCAAGTTAAGGTCTTTTGCTTGGACTCATTTTACTAGAAATCCCGTAAATCAAGATGAATGTATATGCAATCATTGCAAAAAGAAGCTCAAATGTTCTGGTAAAGGTGGAACCACCCACTTGAATCGGCACATCAAAGATGGCCTTTGCCCTGTCTACAAGAGAAAACAACAATATGAACTTGAAACAAAAGGCCAGACTCTTCTTGACTTTAGTGGCAAACTTAGCAAAAGTAATTCTGAGCCCTCTTCTAATGTTGTGTGGAAGTTTGATCAAGAACGTAGTATGAGAGATTTAGCTGAGTTTATAATCATTAATGAGTTGCCATTTAATTTGGTTGAAGATCATGGTTTTTGAAAGTTTGTTCGGGGTTTAAATATCAAATTCAAATTTTGCACTAGAAACACCATTAGGAGTCATTGCATCAAAATGTATGAAGTTGAAAAAATTTACTTTGAAGGAACTATTTTTAACTTCTAGTCCAAGAGTCTGTTTAACTACAGATACTTGGACTTCAAAACAAGATCTTCCTTTCATGGCTCTTACGGCTCACTTCATTGACAAAGATTGGAAGTTACATAAAAGAATCATTAACTTTGTTTTGGTTCCTGTTAAAGCAACTTGAGAGAATCTTAGTGATATAATTATAAGTTGTTTGTTGGAATGGAATGTCGAGAAAATTTGCACCATCACAATGGACAATCATTCAGCTAATGATATGGTTACAAGATATCTCCAAGAACATTATTCTTCTAGAGGGTTCTTATTGCTTGAGGGTAAAAATTTGCAAGTTCGTTGTTGGGCTCATGTTTTTGAATTTAATTATTCAAGATGGTTTAGATGAGATTAAGACTTGCATTCGTAGAGTTCAGTAATGTCTACGAAATATGTGAAAGCTTCTTCTAAAAAGAAAGTTTGAATTTCTTGAATATGCCGAACAAGAGCGCATTTCTAGGGGGGTAGAATGGTGGTTTTAGATGTTTACACTAGATGGAATTCAACATATTTAATTCTTGGGTATGCATTGCATTACAAGACGGCATGTGATAGGATGAGAACTCGTGATTTGAACTTTAAAGATCCACCATTGTTTGAAGATTGGGAAAAAGCTAAACTAGTTCATCGATTTTTTGGAAACTTTTTACTTTGTCACAACTATATTTTATGGCACCAAGTATTGTAGTGCAAATGTGTTTTTTCGGGAAGTTCTTAGGATTCTTATGTTGCTGCGAGAAACCAGTAAAAATGAGAGCAAATTACTTGGAAAAGTAGCAAAGAATATGCAAGTTAAATTTGAGAAATATTGGGCTGAGAAAGAACCAAATATCTTACTCTTTATTGCACTTGTGTTGGACCCTAGATTCAAATTTAAGTACTTAAAGTTTTGTTACAAAAAAAATTATGATCCCGAGTTGTATGATACTATGGTGAGTCGTGTTGAGAAATATATGTATTCTCTTTATGATGAGTATTCAGCAATCTATGAATCTACTTGCCAACAAAATGAAGTTTCAAAAAAAGACTCTAGTAATGAGGCAAATACTAGTTCTATTTCATTCAAGAAGAACTTGGCATTCATGGAAGAATTCCTTAAGTTTAGTGAGGAGGAGGACGTGATGCATAGTAAGAGTGAACTAGATGTTTATTTGGAGGAAAACCTTTACCCAACAAAGGGTTGTAGTGTTGATGAAGACTTTATTATCTTGGATTATTGGAAAGTAACTGCTCTTAAATTTCCTATTTTGTCTATGATGGCAAGAGATGTATTAGCAATTCCTGTAAGTTCGGTAACATCTGAGAGTGCTTTTAGCCCCGAGGGTCGGTCTTGAATCAAATTCGAAGCTCACTACTTCCCTATACAGTTGAAGGATTAGTGTGTGGTCAAGATTGGATTAAGAGTTCACCAAAAGAGAGTGATTATGAGGAAGAGTTTGATTATGCTTTTGCGAGTTAGTCTTTACTTAGTTTTTTCTATTTTACTTGTCTAAATTATTTTTTTTCTTCATAACCGCTTCTTACTTTATTTACTTATATTTCCTTCTTCTTTTGTAGATTTGAATCTCAACAAAAAGTGAAATGGTGTAGAAGAATGTGAGCTGAACGTGAGTTCAAGGTTTATGAGCTTTTTCGGGCTTAGCGTGAGCTAAACTTTTCAATTTTTAATGTCAGCTGAGCGTGAGCTATGCGAAGCTCAGCTCACATAGCTCGATTGACACCCCTCACGCTCGTGTTAAAATGTGAGCTGAGCGTGAGTTCAAGGTTTATGAGCTTTTCCCGGGCTTAGCGTGAGCTGAACTTTTCAATTTTTATGTCGGGTTGAGTGTGAGCTATGCGAAGCTCAGCTCACATAGCTCGATTGACACCCCCTATTTGTTGTACAAAGCCGACTTAAATCCCTCCCAATCACTTGTTCCATATTTAGAAACATGACTAAACCCCCAAAGACATGCTTTCCCCCTAGAGTACTCCAAAGCTACATCTATCTTCTATTGATCAAGTATTTGATGCAAATTAAAGTAGTATTCAGCTTAAATCATCCATTCCCTAGGTTGTTTTCCGTAAAATTTGGGAAAATCTAGTTTAGGCAACTCAATGTCAACCACCTCATTATCACCAACATCGAGTCTAACGTCCACTCAATTCTTAGGTTTGACATTCAATCCATCATCTCTAGAACTGAAACCAGTCCTTAATTTCCCAGACATAGAAGAATTTCCATTCGCGCTACTAGTTTCAGTCTCAGAACTATCTCCTTCAATCAATTGATTTAATCGTTTCAATTCCCAAGGATTATGTCAAATTTCAAGTCAGAATCAGATTTTTGAGAAACTGAATCCGAACTAAACTTATCTAAAGAAATATGTATTTCATTGCAATGAAGATATACTTTCCTAGTAGAAGAATCAAGACCGAGATTTCGTCTACCTTGGGAATCAATGATCGAATCAACGCCCGGTGCCTCCGTTGTGGATAGCAACCGAGATGCCACTGCTGAGTCCACAAAATTAGTCTCATAAAATTCTTGAAATTCCTCTTGAAAATCTAAATATCTCACATCATCCTTTACCGTTTCCATCTCTTGCCAAATATGATTCGGATTGTGTGTATCTGGACAAATTGGAACTCAATCGAACAATAGAAACTCAATTTTATTGATCAATATAAAAAATTACAAACCAGATATGAATTAGGTAAGGGATTACAGAAGAAATTAGGGCAGAAGCTTGAGCTATGCTCAAGGATAGAGGAAGAAGAAGAACAGAGGTTAGGGAAATGATCTGGTAAAACTCTCAAAATATCTCCTGCGATTCCTCCCAGAATAGACGGCTCTGATACTAATTTGTTATGTAATGGAAATTACAGAACAATTTCAGAGAAGAGTTATTCACAATTTAGAAGATGATTGACAAGAACAATCACTTCACAAGCTTTATTACTCAAGATCAAAGATTACAGAATAATAAGATTAGGTAAAGTAGGGAGAGATTGGGGATAAAGGGGATTAAGGCCAACTGCACTACTTTTCATAAGATGAAATGGAAAATATCTACTTCAGCCTTATTTATAGACATCAGGTCCATCAACCCGTGAATTCCATTTACCCGACCCGACTTCTTCATTAATGAGGTCTCGGGTTCAACCCCCAACTATTACATATAATATCACTATCATAACACAACCTAAAATCGAGAGTGAGTTAGTTTAGACCCGACCGACTCATAAATTTCATCTTCGCAACGGGTTCGCGCCATTTCAGCAACATTGACACCATTTTATCGAAATGCATAAACACACACACACACACGCACACACACAGAGAAGACTGCTCCTCCATCCATACGATACTCTTTTATATACAACCCTAATCCAAAGCCCTGAACCGACTCGCCCCGCCCCGCCTTGCCCATTTCAATTAAACCCTAATTTCTGGTATTCTCACACAGTAAGTTTATTTGTCATGTCCCACCCCCATGACAACACAATAAACCCAATATAAAATCCAATTGCAACAAGATAACCAGAGAAAAAGAAAAATCAGCTCCAATATATATAATATGTCACTAACTAACAACCATCTAATCTATAGACAACACAATATTCCCATGTATATTATTTTTATTATTATTTATATGTTGATGTTGTTATTCGGGTTGTTCAATTGGGTTGTTTTTAGGATTTGAAAATCGAATTGTTACAGACTGCGAATAGAGACTCAACGCTGGGAATTTGGTTAGGAATTTTCATCTATTAGATATTTTTTTCGACCCGATTCATTTTTAGAACTTATTGGATTCGGGTTAAAAATTGGGTCTTATGGATCCGGTTTTTGCGGGTTGTGAGGGTGGCGGGTCGTCTACTTTAATTATAATTTTAATGTGTTCTTAACTAAGGGGTTAAGTTCTCCTCGGCAGTTGTGATTAAAATTATTATTACGTTATTCACAACATAAGATATTTTTAGTTGTGTTTCCCATTTTGTTTTTTTGCAAATTTTCAGAATTATACCCCACTAAAAAATATAACTCTCGCATTATCTGTAAAGTTAGTGAAATTAGTTGAGGTTATGATAAAAAACAAGTATCTTTTTTTCCTTCTTCCTTAATTTATGGGAAAAGGCCAAAACGACGTATATTGTGAAATAGAGGGAGTATTATTCTTTTTTGGGTACTCTTTTGACTATTTTTCGGGGTATTCTGAAGGTTGAGTCTTTGGAGTACTGGAAAATGGTTAAAAAGTTTATGTTTTGTTGGTTTTCAACTTTAATGTAGTAGAAACAGATAATGTCATGTGTACAAAGCTATTTATTGCTATATTTTTACACACTCATATTATGGATGAGGATGAGCTATGTAAGTCCCGTTTTAGGATTCACATTTTCACCATTTCGGAAATATCTGATATGGACCGGGTCCATGTGAACCATGTGGTCCAGATTTGGCCACATCCCTGCAGAATGAGGAGAGAGAAGGAAATGCAGGTGATGTGGTCAAATCGAATCAGTATGGTCCCAATGGGACTCTAGTCCCATGTGCGAATAGACCTTTGAGAAATCATTTGATTAGATGTAGAAGAAGATCAAGCCACGATGTTACACAATTATTAACAAAAAGGAAAGAAGAAAGATGGGAATGTTACTCTTGCAATTTTGGGTTTCAACAATCACGAGCAAAGTAAGAAGGAATTGGTCAGCATTGTAATTACAAGATTTTACTTATTGAATTAGGATTTTAATAAAAAAAATAAAAATAAAATAATAAGTTTAAAAGTTTAGTGGTATTCAATTATGATTTTTAAGTGATTAATAAAAATCTGATGGTATTCAATTAGGATTTTAAAATCATCAATGCAAGTCCAATGATATTCAATTATGACTTTTAAAAGATTAAAAAGTACAGTGGTATTAAAAAACTTATCGATTTTGACATATTTCGTTAAATGATGTATTCTATGAGACTTTTCAGTGGGTGATATAAATACCAAACCCATAAAAAATCACACTCTTTTACATATGACTCTTACGTTGGTTTTGTTGGAAGAAGATGAACAGACTTGAGAAGTAACAACAGCAACGGAGAAAAGTTTCTCATTTTTTATCTTCACATTCTTACTATTATTTTTTCTAAGATAAATAATTGGAATTAGGGGTTGGTGTATTTGGGTTTCGTTGAAAATTTTGATTTCTTTTTTTTATTTTTCTGCAATTTTTCATAAAAAAAGTTCGTTGCTTTTTTGTTAATTAAAGTGTCTTTTGTAGTAATTGATGATTACGAAAAGTTCTTAAATTGATTTTTTGGAAAGAATTCTGGTAGTATTGATAATTCGAAAGCTTTTGATTAATCAAATATGGCAAATCTTGAACTTTTTTTCCTGATTTAAGGAGTGTAGTGGTATTGATAATTCGGAAGCTTTTGATTATGCTTTTTGCACACCATGAACAAAAAGTGGAAGAATAAATTGAGATTTTTATTTTTTTTCACAGAGAGGAAGAAAAAATCCTAGAGAAAATATGTTCGATTTTTTGGAGAATACAAAAATATCCCAAGTGAATCATAAGAGAATCATATAATTACAAACTATTACAATCATAAGTAAAATTTTGCTGAAATCCATTACATTAAAATCATGTGATTACAATATATTAAAATCCTAATTGAGGGGGGGTATTCAGTAGAATTTGTAATTACAAGATTTTACTTATGATTTAAGTGTATTGAATTGGGATTTTAATAGATTTTTTTAAGTTTAAAAGTCTAGTGGTATTCAATTATGACTTTTAAGTGATCAATAAAAATCTGATGGTATTCAATTAGGATTTTAAAATTATCAATACAAGTCTAATGGTATTTAATTAGGAATTTTAAAAGATTAAAAAATACGGTGGTATTAAAATATTTACCGATTTTGAAGTATTTCATTAAATGATGTATTCTGTGAGACTTTTCAGAGGGTGATATAAATTCCAAACCCATACAAAAATCACACTATTTTACATCTGATTCTCACATTAATTGAGAGGGAGAGAGGAGTCCCTGTAGAAGTGAAGCAGGGGATCCAAGGGAAGGAAAGCTAAGGGATTTGAGAGAGAGGTATTGAAGGGAAAAATAGTAAAAATATAGATAGAATAAGGAGGGAGCTCTGCAGATTGCAGTTAACGGAGGAGATTGTGGAGGTTTCGTCGTCGACGTTGGCGGAGGACGAAGGCACCGGAGCTACTGATTCTGTTTTTTTGGGAGCAACTCAAATCTAGCAAGTGGAATTTTACCAAGATTTGAGTTGAACAATAAGAGATGAGAGGAAAATTTGACGATTCAACTTTCGCTTTTCTTCAGCTGATTGTCGTCACTGCAACAACGGTGGTGGATGGAGGCAGTGGTGGTGGTTATACGAAATCATAGATCAAATCTGTTGATTCTTTGAGAATACAAAAATATCCCAAGTGAATCACAGGAGAATCATGTAATTACAATATATTAAAATCATAAGTAAATTTTTCTAATTACAAATCCTGCTAAAAGCCATTACATAAAAATCATGTTATTACAATCTATTAAAATCCTAATTGAATACACCCTCCTAAATAGATTGTAATTACATGATTCTCTTATGATTCGTTTGGAATATTTTTGTATTTTCCAAAGAATTAACAAATTTACTCTATGATTTCATATGAAATAAAAATTATATAATAACATGGATTAATTATGCTCCATTTCTTCTCCCTCTTTGTGATAATCTTCAGCCTCCATTTCTTCTTTCTCTCTATGAAAAAAATCAAAATTAACCAATAAATCAGGAATTGCAGAAAATGACATTGTTTGTAGAATTCAAATACATGAGAATACAAAGAAAATAAAAGATAAAAAATTAATTTTTTATCATGTAATTCACATGTTGATAAATAAAAAATAAAAAAGAATCCATACATATTAATTAGAACAATCAATTTTAATGAAATAAGAGCTATAATTTTCACAACTTTGCATCAAACAACAATGATAGAGCCAAATAAGCACATGATATCCATATTTGAATCTTTTTAAAAATAAATACTACACTTTTCAGAAAAAAGTTCAAATTTTGCAAATATTTAATTAATCAAAAGCTTTCATATTATCAATCATACAAGAATTCTTTCCAAAAAACCGATCTAAGAACTTTTCGTAATCATTAATTACTACAAAAAACACTTTATTAATTAACAAAAAGCAACGAATTTTTTTATGAAAAAATTCCAGAAAATAAAAAAAAGAAAGCAACGTGAGAATAAGATGTAAAAGGGTTGATTTTTTTTATGGATTTGGTGTTTATATCACCCACTGAAAAGTCTCACAGATTACATCATTTAATAAAATACTTCAAAATCGGTAAACTTTTGAATACCACCGTACTTTTTTTAATCTTTTAAAATTCTAATTGAATACCATCAAACTTGCATTGATGATTTTAAAATCCTAATTGAAAACCATCAGCTTATTATTGATTACTTAAAAATCATAATTGAATACCACTAGACTTTTAAACTTTTAAAAAAAAACTATTAAAATCCTAATTCGATACACCCCTAAGTTGGATTGTGGGTGATGTGAAATTTGCAAGTGCACAAATATCAACAATTAATAAAGTGATAAGTACAAGATCGTCCCAACGAAGATTAATTAATTAATTAATTAAAACTACTAATTCATAACAATTAAAATAAATTAAAAACACAATTTAAAAGATATAAAAATATATGGAATGAATGAACTAAGACACTCCTAATCCAGTCTACTACTTTTATGGGAAATAAAGGATTCCTTAATTTAATTTAAGCCTCAAGGCCCTCAACTAGGTTAATGGTAGAATCCCGAATATAAGTTAGACGCAATCTCTTGGCGGAAAGTTTCTAACTTTAGAGAATAAAACAGTCGTATCTCTACGTGATTTTAAGACCTAAATCCGCTTAAAACTCCGTGGTCTTCCCTAACTTTTGTTTCCTACTCGCTAGAAACCATACAACGAAATCGAATCTATCTCTAGGCAATTTTACGTTGTGTTGTTATTATATTTAATCCAATTAAATTTAGAACTTCTCAGTCTCTAGAAGAAATTTAGATTGATATAATAGTTAATCAGTAAATCACAAGCATTAAAAATAAATAATAACAATTAACCATGTTGTCGATATACATAAATTAATAAAAATTAAATATATCCATAAAAGTTTTGACATTCAAAGAAGGTATTAGTCTCAATAAAATCTAGCTAAAAATAACCATAAACTAAAATAAAAATAAATAAATAAATAGTCTAATGACGAAATGGTTACCTCCTCGATCATCTGTTCCTTGTGCCTAAAGGAATAATTTTTCATGTCTTCCAATGACTCCTTTATATAGGTAGAGATACTACATATAAATACAAATGCACTTATACATGCTAAATTAATACTTTGATCAGAAGCGTAGCCGACATGATCTTGCCCGCATGATCATAATACATGGTTATTCTTTGACCATGGTTGAGGACTTCGGCTTCAGGATTTTTGTTAGAAATCTTCAGCCATTGTTTGAGCTGGGGGACAATGGATGCAGTTGAGGAACTGGAATATCCATAGAAAGTTGTTTTCTATCACGTTTGATAATGTTTAGACATATGACAACATTATCTGTAGAGTCAGAGCTCAACTGTGCGAGCAGCGGTTCCTTGTGTGCAATGGCCAATTGTATGATGTACGGTGTGCAGCAAATGTTGTCAAGCTAATGGCTGAAGACAGGGACGAAGCCAGGAATTTGTCTTTGGGGGGCGAAACTGTAACAATATGTCGAACTACATATAAAAACGGAGAAAAACAATTCTTGGAGGCGAAACTAATAAAATATTCTGAACTACATATAAAATTTACTATACCTAATAATATTTTTAAAAATCTCGGTGGGCGACTGCCTCCTCCCGGCCCCTCTGTCTTCGCCCCTTCCTGAAGAAGCATTGGAGACATCATTTGAGATAATCCTTAAGATTCGTGAAAGCATTCGCTATGTTAGAAATTCACAAGAAAAACAAAAAAATAAAAGTTCAACGACGTTGTTCGACTAGCTGGCATTAATAATCAGAAATTCAAGATGAAGTTAGTAGAATTCTACTATTTAAAGATATATGGTGCAGTGAATTAAAAGGTTAGTTTGTTAATTATTCAATACCAGGTATTTTCGAAATAGCTACTGATTGGAAACCACCTCCAAGCCCCGTTCCGTTAGCCATATGCTATGATGACTTGCATATGTTGTCCTCCTCTTGTATGTTTAGGAGTGCCTTGCTAATTCTTTTTATTTTTTCTCTTAGGTTTAAGTGAAAAATTCTTTTGTTAATAAGCTATCAGATCTAATTTAAAATGAAATCAACATAATTGTAAGCATTGACATATCATTTGATCTCGTTAAGCATCCAAGGATGATGCATTTGTTATCTGTACATTAGGAGAGAACCAGTATTATCAATAGCGGGTTCGACACCCCCTCCTCTCCCCGAATAAAAAAAAAATAGCGGAGCTAAACGGGCTATAGCGGAATAGCGGAGTAGAGCGGTCATATGACGCTACAAACTCATAAATAGCGGAGTACATCAGTGTTGCGGGAATAGCGCTTGATATTGCGGCTAAAATAGCGGGAATAGCGGCGCTATTTGAATAAGAGCTTAAAAACTCCATTTTGCCCTTTATAATAGTATAAACCTTATGTGTAAATTAGGGATTTCTTCAATTTAATGGTTTTGGTTATCTTTTTATCTTGGATTTAATGACTTAGGTTATATTTTTTTATCTTGGTTTTAATGATTTTAGTTATGACGTTGTTTTCTTTCTTGTCTTCAATTTTTTTTAATTATTTATATTAAATTTCAAATAGCGCCACAACTACTATTCTATTATAACGTTTTTAAGGTCGGCCGCTATTAGAGAACAAATTAGTTCGGTACATGAAAGTATAATTGCCCGGACACATTTTCTTTTGTATTTAAAGTCCATTTAGCTGAGGAGTATCTGCATGTGGATTGGTTTTGGAATAAATATCACTTTTTTCGCCTTTTTTTAATTTAAGATTCTGCGTCTCTTCTCATAAATCGATTTATTTTTTCATTTTTGAAAACAATTTTTTCAAAAGAAAAGTAACTAGTAATGTCCCTCGCCCTCAACCATAGTCAGTGATGTATATTTACTGCCTGGGAAGAAATGGAGTTGCCCAGATTATTGCTGCTTTGCTTTTACCTTATGTTGTTTCCTTGGGGTGGTAAAGATTTTTGGAGAATTAATTTATAATTGGACTTATTTGATCAAATTTAATTGTGTGTTCCACCACTTAGTTTTAAAGTGTTTTAGAGTCATCGCGTAGTGGGTTGCGCAAACTTCGCGATATATAACATTTGAGGAAACTAATTCTCGGTGTGAATGAGAAATTTGGTTAAATTGGAGAGGTTATTAATGGAGGTGTGATGGTATCCCACATCGGTTGTGAGAATCGATTAAAACTAGTTTATAAGCACTAGCTAGACTAGTGATCTTAAACAACGGGTGAGGGGGTACCCATCGCGCGCCGTTTGTCCGTCCGTCGCGCCGCGTCCCTGTCGGGAGGGCAATAATATCTTTTTGGACAAAATTACTGTAATAGTCTCTTAACTATTGAGTAACTGCAGATGAATCACATAACTTTTGAGTAACTTTCCACGATTCTCCATCAATTTTGAGAACTGCACATTACCCCCACTACAAGAAGTGGGAGTTACCCACGTTCTCCACTACGAGGTGAGGGAGTGAGGGCTAAATTGCAGTTTCCGACTGCTATAAAAGGTAGTCTCCCCCCTCAGAATTATTTGCTACGAAAATTATTCTCCATTCTTCATTTCGCACTTCATACTAGAAAAAGAGAGTTCTGCACAGAAAAGGTTCGAAGTTCTACTTCTAAGCTTCTAGTAAGCAGAGTGATTGGACGTTGTGCCTTGGGAACTCGTTGCCCTTGTAGGCCTGAAGCAATTAGACGAGAAAATAGAGTTTAAGGGCAAGTGGTTTACTGCTTCCTCGTTCAGGATTAAAATTCGAAAATAATTTATGTCTATATTCTGTTCTGTTCAAACGCTAATGCTACTGGAACTGTTCCTTCAATTGAGACTCCGGCAAACGGAGTTAATCTGAATGCTAGTCAGACATGCGGTATTGAGGATGCTATGTCAAGAAAGCCTGTTTTTGTGCCTCCAATGGTTTCTCGTCCATTTCAGTTTGGACAGTTTGCAGAACCCGAGAAGTTTAAAGGGGGCTGCAACTTCAAAATGTGGAAGGAAAATATGATGTTCTACCTTACTACGCTGAATTTAATTCGCTGTGTCAATGAGGACACTCTCGTGGAGGATAAAACTGATCATCAATCTGTAACAGCATATAATGCTTGGATTAGTAATGCTTATATGTGTCTTCATACTATACTTACTAGTTTAGATGATTCATTGTACCAAATTTACTATCAAAATAATACTACAAAATAATTGTGGGATTCACTAACTAAAAAGTATATAGTAGATGATGCAGGTGCTAAGAAGTTCATTGTTGCTCACTTCCACGATTTTAAAATGGTCGATGGAAAATCTGTCCTTGAACAGAGTGAAGAGCTACAGAAGATTTATCACGATCTTGCCGCTGAGGGCATGGGGGATCAACGACTCGCTGCAGGTGGCGTTGATGATTGAGAAATTACCCCCTTGTTGGGATGACTTCAAGCACAACCTTAAGTATAAGAAGAAGGAAATGACACTTGAGGATTTGATTTTGAAGTTGAGAATTGAACAGGATGTGAGGAAGGCATAAAAAAGGCCTTATACTTCTGTCTCAAAGGCAAATGTTGTCGAAGCTACTGGAAAGAGGAAGGGCCCGACTGACTCGAAGGCGTCGAACTCCAACAAGAAGTTCACGGGAAGCTGCTTCGTATGTGGTAAGAAAAATCACAAAGCAAATGACTGTCGTAGTCGTGTGGACGGTCAAAGTAATAACTATACCAAAAACAAGAGGTTCAATGGGAATGGGAACAAGAATAAGTACCAAATGGATGGCCAAGCTCGTGTATCTGAGGCCGTTAAGCTGAACTCTGGAATGGAGGACGTGCACCTCGTTGATGTTGTTTCAGAGGTGAATATGATAGGGGAAACCCAAAGGAATGGTTTGTGGACACGGGGGCTAATCACCATATTTGTATCAACAAATGAATGTTTAAGACTTATCAAAATGTTGAGGATAAAGTCTGCTACATGGGGAACTCTGCATTATCCAAAGTTGAAGGAAATGGAAATATTGTCCTAAAGATGACATCTGGGAAGGAGCTAACTCTCACTGAAGTACTTCATGTGCCTGAGATCCGACAGAATATCATTTTTGGGATTATGATGAACAACAAAAGATCTAGGCTTGTATTTGAGGCACACAAATTCATTCTGACAAAGAATTGAATGTATGTAGGAAATGGGTACTTAGCTGATAGCCTCTTTAAAGTTAATGTAATGATTGTACTCCCAGGAACTGAGCTTACGGGCGTGAATGTAACTGGGACTTCTACTAGCTCATCTAGAACCAATGTTGCCCAAGAGGCTAATGAATTCAAACAAGTTGCTTATTTGGCTGAGTATTTTAATTTATGGCATGATAGATTAGGTCATGTGAATATTAAAAGCATACAAAAATTAATTTCACTAAACTTACTACCAAAATTTAATGTTGACAAAAACTACAAGTGTGAGACTTGTGTAGAAGCTAAGTTATCTAAGTCATCTTTCCGATCAATTGAGAGAAGTTCGGAACCATTATATTTAATACACAGTGATGTATGTGATCTTAAATATGTACAATCAAGAGGCGGTAAAAAGTACTTCATTACTTTTATCGATGATTGCACGATATTTTGCTATGTCTACTTAATGGGAAGAAAAGACGAAGCAATAAAAATGTTTGTTCATTATAAGAATGAAGTTGAAAAGCAACATTGCAAGAAAATAAAAGGGTTAAGGAGCGACAGAGGTGGAGAATATGAATATCCATTCACTCAATTGTGTGCTGAAAGTGGCATTATAAACGAAACAACTGCGCCCTATACTCCAGAACTAAATGGATTTGCGGAGCGTAAAAACATAACATTAAAAGAAATGATTAATGCCATGTTAATTAATTCTGGTTCACCCCAAAATTTGTGGGGGGAAGCTTTGCTTTCCGCAAATCATATCCTAAACAGACTACCGCATAAAAGGCTAGACATAACACCTTATAAATTGTGGAAAGAGCATGTACCTTTTTACAAATTTATAAATGTTTGGGGATGTATAGCAAAGGTTCCGATTCCACAACCTAAGCGGACTAGGATAGGATTTAAAACGGTAGATTGCGTTTATAGGATATGCACAAGATAGTAGTGTATACAGATTTTTAGTGTACAAGGCAGATAATTCTAAAGTGCACGAAAATACGATTATTGAGGCTAGAGATGCTTCTTTCTTTGAAAGGATTTTCCCTTACATTGATCGCTTTGCATTTGACCCAAAAGGCAATCGAGATGTGAGAAATGTGGGGGGAAAAGATCTTCAAGAGGAAGTTGAAGAGCCTAGGCGTAGCAAGAGAGCTAGAATTGAAAAGTCGTTTGGTCCATATTTTCTGACTTATCAGGTAAAAGATGACCCTTTGACTTATAAATAAGCAATGTATTCTCCTGATGCGGACCTCTGGAAATAAGCTATTGATAGTGAGATAAATTCAATACTTCAAAATCATACATGAGAACTTGTGGAACTTCCAACTGGTTCAAAAGCGTTGGGCCACAAGTGGATTTTCAAAAAGAAAATTAGACTAGATTGTACGATAGATAGATACAAGATAAGACTTGTAATATAGGGTTTTAGACAAACTCATGGTGTGGATATTTTTAACACTTATGCTCCTGTGTCGAAGAAAACATCAATCAGGTTAATCATAGCCTTTACAATTTTGTTTGACACGGAAATCTATCAAATGGATGTAAAAACATCTTTCCTCAACGGAGAATTGGAAGAAGAGATTTACATGGAACAACCTGAAGGGTGTGTGGTTCTAGGTAAAGAGCACTTGATGTGCAGAGTTGTTAAATCCTTATATGGATTGAAGCAAGCATCTAAACAATGGCATGAGAAATTCGATAGCATAATGCTTTTAAATGGATTTCAAATAAATCAGTGTGACAAGTGTGTCTACGTGAAAGGAAAAAAAGATAACTACGTAATAGTCTGTCTCTACGTGGATGACATGTTAATCATTGGTAACAAAGATAACATCAAGACTACCAAGAAAATGTTGTCGCACAACTTCGATAATGAACGACATGGGACCTGCTGATTTAATTCTTGGGATGAAGGTATCCAAGACAGCAGATGGATATTCACTTTCTCAAAAAACACTATGTTGAGAAGATTCTAGACAAATTTGATAAAGGAAGTGATGTAATTGCTATAACACATATGGAAGTGGTTTCAAATCTCGACAAAAATCGTGGAGAAGGTGTGCGACAACTGGAGTATTCTAGAATCATTGGGAGTATAATGTACCTCATGGATTGTACTAGACCAGACATCACAAATTCAGTCAACAGACTGGAGAGGTATACGAGTAATCACAGTCACGAGCATTGGAAAGCATTAGTTAGAGTGCTTAGATATTTACGATACACTGCTGACTATAGGTTGCATTATACGAGATATCCATCTGTACCAGAAGGGTACACTGATGCGAATTGGATTTCAGACTCCAAAAATATAAAGTCCACTAGTGGATACATTTTTGTGATGGGAGATGCAGCAGTTTCTTGGAAATAATGCAAACAAACCTGCATTACAAGATCAACTATGGAATCAGAGTTCATAGTTTTGGATATAGCAGCAGCAGAAGCTGACTGACTACGTAGTTTTTTGGAGGACATTCGAATGTATTCAAAACCAATGCAACCAATTAGCTTACATTGTGATAGTTTGTCAGCTATTGGAAGAGCAACAAACAACGTGTATAATGGGAAGTCTAGACATATACGTCGAAGACACAAATCCGTTAGAACTCTGTTAAAAACCGGTGTTATTGCTTTGGACTTTGTGAGATCCAAAGAAAACATAGCGGAACCTTTAAAAAAAGGTTTAACAAGAAACATAGTAGAGAGTTCATCGAGGGGAATGGGGTTGAAGCCTGTGAAATTGATTACCACTCATGATGAAAACCCAACCTGAATTGGAAAACCCAATTTGCAGTTTAAATGGGAAAACCGAATTGTGGGGGAATCGAACAAAGCACTCGGGAAAAGAATTCCCAGCCCATTCCTTTGATGAAAGAGTGATAGACATGTCCATCGAAGGATAAGTGTTAAACTTTTAATGATCCTTATACGTAATACATGGAGTATGACAGGATACTTCTAATAAGAGATCACCTATATTGAATGTGAAGGTGTCACTTCTATGAGATTACTTGAGGGCTAAATCTCTAGAGCATTAAATGAATATTTCCAAGGCAGTCCAGGACCGAAATGGACAACAACGAAAGAACCGACTAATTGTGTAAAAAAAACGTTGTGTAAGTATCGTTGTCTTGGTACACACAGAAAGCTGAACAGTTGAAGGCGCGTCCACTGGTTAGCAAGTGTACCCGATGGTATTTACTAAGGAAGGTTCAAGGTTCACAACCACCTATCTCGAAGCAGCGATTTCTCATTGAACTCACGAAATTGCATTTTAGGCTACACGTTCATCATTCCTGCCAAATTTCATTCATGTGGGGGATTGTTGAAGAATTAATTTATAAGTGGACTTATTTGATCAAATTTAATTGTGTGTTTCACCGCTTAGTTTAAAAGTGTTTTAGATTCATCGCGTAGTGGGTTGCGCAAACTTCGCGATGATATATAACATGTGAGGAAACTAATTCTCGGTGTGAATGAGAAATTTGGTTAAAGTGGAGAGGTTATTAATGGAGGTGTGATGGTATCTCATAGCGGTTGTGAGAATCGATTAAAACTAGTTTATAACTAGCTAGACTAGTTATCTTAAACAAGTGAGTAAGGGGGTACCCCTCGCGCACAGTCCATCTAGCCGCGCCTCGTTGCGTCGCGAGTGTCCCTGTCGGGAGGGGAATAATATCTTTTTGTACTAAATTGCCATAATAGTCCCGTAACTATTGAGTAACTATAGATGAGTCACATAACTTTTGTGTAATTGCATAATGGTCCTTCCACAATTCTCCAACAGTTTTGAGAACTGCACATTACCCCACTACGAGAAGTGGGAGTTATCCACGTTCTCCATTACGAGGTAAGGGAGTGAGAGCTAAACTGCAGTTTCCGACTACTATAAAAGGCAATCTCCCCCCTCAGAATTATTTGCTACGAAAATCATTATCCCTTCTTCATTTCTGCACTTCATACTAGAAAAAAGAGTTCTGCACAGGAAAGGTTCGAAGTTCTGCTTCTAAGCTTCTGGTAAGCTGAGTGATTGGACGTTGTACCTTGGGAACTCGTTGCTCTTGTAGGCCTGAAGCAATTAGGCGAGTAAATAGAGTTTAAAGGCAAGTGATGTACTGTTATCTCGTTCAGGGTTAAAATCCAAAAATAATTTCTATTTATATTCTGTTCTATTTAAATTTCTTTTTAGCAACAGGAGAACAACAAAGATTCTCCCATTCTTGAAATTATATGTAATCATATTCCCTTAGCTTTACCTCAATTTTGGATAATTTTTTTAGGAGGGAACATAGTCCAAGCCATTCCTATAATTATAGAACGAGTTTCATTGAGTACTTTTTCTGTGGTATTATATGAGTAGTCATTTTATACATTTATTATCAAAGGTTAAGTCAGTCTTTAATCGGTATGTTTCAATGATATTCTTAGAGCAGACACTTTATCTATTTATTGTTAAAAATTTGTCTGCCTTCTATCCATTTCTCATTCATACCCTAATTTGAAAATTTAATGGAGTTATATTTTTTTGTTATTTTGATTTTTTACTAGATTACAATGTCGGTTGTCACATCTCATCTTTAATCGTATAAAATTTGAGTATGATCTCTAGATATTTGACAATGTTTTTTATTCGAAAGTCGGTGGAAATATTTCACATTTTCGACAAATATTTTGGGGTGTATAAATTTAAGACAAAATCCGTTTAATTCCATCCTAAAGATTTTGTCACCCAAAATATAGGCTCTACAGCAGCTCTTCAACTACTTATATGATGGTATCGTACCCTTTGATCCTCCTCTCTGGACAAAGACCTAGTACAAGTAATTATTACATGGTCCACCAGACCAAAAACAACACACATTCACAAACATCTTTGGATCCATTCCTACAATAGTAGACATTCATTTTGGTGCGGCTTTACCGTTGAATACAAAAAAAAATTAATGCATACTTAACTGTTTTTATACATATGTTATAGATTTTTAAACAAGTGTTATATTCTATTCAATAGTTGTTTAATTCTGATTAGCATTTGTCTTAGACATTTAAAACCTGTGTCAGGCAAAGATGTTAGAAAATCACAACACATGTTCGTTCAAAAGCATTTTTTACCGTCAAATTTTATATTGACAGTAAAACAACATTCAGTGTGTAATAATTTTTTAGTGTTTAGTATCATAATCAAACTAATTAATTTTTAAGATAAATAAAAATAAAAATAGTACATTCAATTTTGGACGAAAGAAGAATAAAAGTTGATCCTACATTCATAGCAGCAGTCCAAATCAATGGACATGGTTTTCTGATATTCCGTAGTTAGCAACTGAGTTTCATGTATGATATATATATAGAGAGGGTGATGCTATATGGCTAAGTCTTAACTAATTAATTGGTTAAATTGGTAGAAAAATTATAAATAATTGGGTGAATCTCTTATACCAACAGGGGTGAATTGTATTTAATTTGTAATTTTAGCCAATTTTGCTTAGCCAAACATCATTTCCCACACACACACACACACACAGATATATATATATATATATATATATATATATATATATATATATATATATATACTAGTTTGATGTGTATGATTTTCAGTGTAATTATTAGTTCTCGAAAGGACAATTTTAAATTCTTTTGTATTCACATGTAGTGTGATGCGGGTGGAGAGGAGCAGCAGTTCTTTTGATGGGAAAATGGCTGTTTCTATTCCTTATAATTTGTCATGTGATAATTTCTTTTAATTATATAAATACATAACAAATTATAAATAGTTGCGAACAAATATAAGAACATGTACAAAATAGACGATTATTTGCCTCTTTTGATTATGGTGGTTTAGTCAGATGCCAATGATGTTTCTTAGGAGAAATCCTTTGAAGAAATTATGCTCTAAGAATCTAGTTTGCCGGACCACTTTCTAATCTCACCATTTTCGTGTTAATTTTACCCTCACCTACCCTGCCTATTGGTAAACAATATAGTTTTCCTTAAGAAAAAAAAGGGGCAAATTGTCAAGATTATACACACATTTTTTTTTACCGGGGGGAGGGCGGGAGGGGAAAGGGGGAGGGGGATGCGGGGATCGAACTCAGGACCTCGATCCTGCGTTCTACGGCCTTTTCCACTGGGCCAGTGGATCCCTACCAAGATTATACACACATCCTTATGAATTGCATGATAAAATGGTAGCTTACTACTTAAGAGTATTTCCCCGATTCGATAGTGCATGAACATCTATTAGAATCGAAAGACTATTTCTCACTAGATATTTAACAATTAGTTCAAATACGATTCATATGTATATCCAACCTCTAACATGATACTTTACACTTTAGAAATTCTTCATAAAAAGTAAGGTCAGTGAAGGACTATATTTTTCTTAACTAGAGTTTATAGTTAGTGTGAGTTTTAAATTGAGGGATATGAAAGAACTGGTAGAGACCTGAGAGATAATTCTTTTCTTAATCAGAGTTTATAGTCCGTGTAAATTTTAAATTGAGGGATATGAATGAACTGATGGAGGCTCGAGAGAAAGGGCCAACATGATAGGTATTCAAGAGGAATCGAACCACGTTACTAGAGTTACCAAGCCCAATTTATTATTTAAAGAAATCATTGACAAAGGAGATAAATTGAGAGCATTTGACTAATAAAAGAGAATATGGAGAACAGTTCATTGGAAGAATTAATTCCCTTTTAGTACCTTGTATTTTGTGGTACATATTTAGGTCTCCATTAATTTTGTGTGAACTTGTCAATAAAAATGTACTACAAACTAAAATGTCAAGTATTTTCTTATACAATGAATTAAATTATGTCCATCATAGAAAAAGATTCTTGCTATCTAGTCATCTTTGTCTTTAAGTGCGCAATACTTTGTCATAGTCTTCTGCACAAAGTGCGAGAGGTTATAATTTAAAGTCGTTGTCTTGATTCGAAAGTGACACATAAAGTTGATCTAGTGTCTATTATTCTCCTCTCTTCATTTATACAGTGAATTCTTTATATATGATATTTACCTCAAACTGACGTATTCTCTTCCTAACAAAATAAAGAAATTAAAAATAAGAAAATATCCTAAGTAAAAGCTGAATTTCCTCCTAAGTAGTTATAGGAGAAGGCCCAAAGAAAAAGGTGGTAATTGATGAGATAGATTGAAGAAGATAGATGCCAAATGGAATGTCCTTCACAAAATTAAGTAGAAGAAAATGCAAGTACAAAGTAGCAAATGTAATCTTATGCAATAATATTCTTGAAACACAAAGGGACCACAATTGCAATATATATTGGAACATCAAATGATGGTGAAAGGTGCAAAGAATTCAATGCAGTACCTAATACTATAAATGCCCACTTTACTAGCCCCATTCCTCAATGCCCTTCTTTCTCCCTAAATAGTTAAGGTTTTTGAAAGATTTATGGGTATTTTTCTTTTAATAAAATGATTATGAGGGTCTACATGGATTGAGTCTATTTTGGATTTGAAACTCAAATTGAAACCCAAACTCTCTCCGGATTGAGTCTGAATTGAAATCTTAAATATTAAATCATGAGAATTTGGTTTAGGTTTGACACCAAGAATCTTAGATTGAGACCCAATTCAATCAGACAAAAAAAATAGTGTTTCAAAATTGCACTTTATTGTAACATACTACTATATGACAAAGTGAAAAAAAATTATTACACCTGATCAACTTCATAATAAAGGTGAAAAAAGTTCCTACCGAAAATTGAAGGAAATAGAACTAGTGGAAAAATTAACACAAAAATATATATGTGGGTGCGCAAGAACTTGAAATGTACTCTACATATACTTTGCATCTTAGTGAAGCTTTTTAATTGACTAAAATGGATGGATTCTCTCTCATGTGAAACTATAGAGATTATTTTGTTTCATACTGCAAACTTTTTTAAAGGTTCTTGAGTTTTTTTTGGCGATTCATCTGTAATTTTTAGGCAAAAAAACACTAATTTTCCTTTTTTCTATCATATATATTGATTCACTTTTAGTTAGCTATTTTTTTGTGGGGGGGGATTGGGGTTAATAGTCTGGGCTGTTTATACCCTCTGATAGTCGAAACGCTGGACCTCACGATCACTGGGAGAGGCTAAACTTTCAATCGAGATTTGTAGTACTCTTGACTTAAGGAAGAAAAAATTATGATATTTTCGTAATTAAAATACAATATTACTCTCTTAAATAGTACTTGCATATCATTAATTCTATTTAAGAGAGTAATATTGATATTTTGATTACAAAAACTTATACTTTCTTAATTTTCGCAACATTTAATAGAAGTCTTATATTTAGGAATGGAGGTAGTATCATATATATATATATATATATATATATATATATAAGAGTAAATAGAAATAAACCTAGTAAATACATTATAATTTATGAAATTAATAATTAATATTCAACCAAATTATGCAAAGTTTTAACCAATAAATTGTAACTAAAGAGGTATAAAAGTTATAACTTCGTCCGCAATCCTCCTTCTTGCCATTGGAGGATCTAGCATGGTGGCAGTTGGTTAAATGATCCCGCTAAAAATAATAATATATAGGGTATATTTTACTCAATTTAGATAATAAATCTATAAGTAACTCAACACAAATCTCCTTGTGACTCACTTTTATCTGTTTCTAGATCTGTATGAATCAAGACAAAAATTATAACAGGAACAATAATAATACGCTAAAAATAATTTAGATTTCACCATACGCGTCTTCTCTCTTGATGCATTTTTCATATGCATTTGACTATTTTTCATTTCCTGAACGCAAAAATCAAAGGGCAGAGAGAAGAAATAACCAATATGAAGAAGCAAGTCAACAAAATCGAATTTTTTCCTAAAATGATAACCATGGACTTAGTTTTCTAAATGATGATTGCAAATATTTAATGTTTTTGACTTATGTCTTGTCCTTTTATCTCTTCTAACTAGCCACATGATCAAAATGATACCAATATCCAATAGGAAAATGTAGAATTTGTTTTCTCTGAATAATAAAATGCTTATTTTTTACGGCAATTTTTACTATTTAATTTGCTTGTAGAAAACATCAAATTCAGTTTTAGGAAATTGATTTGCATGGATAGGTTTCCTCCTTTGATCATTTTATCTCTATTTGGGGTTAGGAAACAAACTAGTTATTCAATGTCTTCCATCTTTTAAACGTAATATAATACTCCCTTCATTCCTAAATATAAGACTCTTTAGACAATTTGAGAAAATTAAGAAAGTTGTCATTTTCACCTAAACTTCCAATATTATCCCCCACCCTCCCTCTCTCTCACTTCTTTGTCATAAAGAAAGGAAAATGTTGAGGGTATAATTGGAATAAATTGTTGACAACCAATAAAAGAACCTTAAACGACAATTAATTTGGATACCTAGATATCTCCTAAACGACAATTAATAGGGAATGGAGGGAGTAATTTACAAATTTTCAAGGCAATATATTATAATGCAATATCTATGCCAAGTCGCTTTTGTTTCCCCTTATTACTAGTGGTTCCTACTTCCCGTCCAGTTTGATGACTCGAACTCCCGACATACCAATTGGAGGTGAAACATCTTATCATTTGAATTGCGTTTCGTTGTCATTCCAAGTTGTTAACATAAAAGAACTATGATATATGGGAATGCTTTAGGAAATTATTAAATTCAATTGTTCTAACTCTTTATGAGATCGATTACTTCTACTAAAAACCCTAAAAATTAAACCTTCTACTACAAAAGGCAAAGCATTACAGTACTTATTAAATAAGCTTGCTAGGGTCACTTTAAATGATATATCTTCAAATAAATTTTAGGCTCTTGATCCATATGTCTTATTATAAATTGATGAATCATTTGTACTGGAACTTGTATCATTTGAGAGATATGTATTAAGTGGGTGAACCGAACAAATGATTGAAGAGAAGAGGCTCCTCCGACTTCTAGCTACTAGTAGAGGCATGGTTTTGAAACCTAACTCGTCTCGGCTGGCCGGATCAGTAACCCGATTCTTAAAACGATCCGAGTTGGACCTTAAACTCAGTAGGGTATTTAAAACGCTTTCTTTTGCAATCCAGTTGACCCGTTCGGTCGGACCAATGACCCAGTGACAGTATTTGAGTTTTAGATAACCGGTCGGGTCTCAAAATTAGTAAAGAATAAATTATTTTAAGAAAATTATATTATAGTTGAGTAGTTTATACATTGTTGTTTAGGCTAAATAAATATGTTGGTTAAGATTATGTTGCAAAAAGTCATTTTTAATTAGTGCTTGAACTTCATATTTAATTTGGCCAAACTCAAATGTAACTTATAAATTTTTTCTTAATTAGTGCTTGAACTTCATATTTAATTTGGCCAAACTCATTTGTAAATTATAAGCTTTTTCGATAAATGGTAAACATGATTTGTCAAATTAGTGATTTGTTATTGATTATTATTCTTTTAAATGAAGTTACATTTCTAGTTAATTTTTTTAACGGAAAAACATTTCTAGTTAATATATTATATGGTATTAAATTAATTAAAAAAATTATCTAATAAATGGTGTTTGAGTTTCCTTTTGTCCAGTAATGTTTGAATTCAAATGGTTATTTATTGTGAGCCCGATAGGTTTGAGCCGAGTTTGGGGTCATGTGTTTAAAGGGCGAGCCGAGCTCGGGCTAATTAAAGCCCAACTCATATAGTCCACTTCCGCTCTTGATGTAATTTTTACAACTTTATTCAATACTTTCCCTTAAAAAAAAAGGCAAAAAATCCTCTCTTACCGTTTTTATCCCCATTCCTGTCTCCAACAAATCACAATTCACCATGTGTATATATAAGTGAAAAAAATATTTATATAGTAAATTCTGATTGGTTGGGGACAGGGATGGGACAGGGGATTTTCACCCAAAAAAAAGACATTTTTTTCCATCGTTGCACCGGATCAATTTATGCAACTTGACAAAGAGTATATATCAATTTGTTCAAGGACAGGAAACTTTAGGTTGAATATGCTTTTCATCTGCATAAGACATTATAAATTGTGGAATACCAAAACTGTTCAAAACTACAAGAATTTGAGTACCAAAAGTGTATCTTTGGTCAAAGTGGCCGCAGCCCAGTAAAACAAGTCTCGACTCGTGATCGAGAGGTTCCGAGTTTGACACCCTCCCCATACATGAGGCAAGCTTAATATGTCTCCTTTTCTAAGGCTTTCTCTTCCTCCTGTGAGGCAGTTCTCTCTCCCCTTCATGGGGCAATCGCCCCGCCGGGCTTCCAAAAAAAAGTGTATCTTTGAATAATTGTTTCTTCCAAATAAATGTATCTGTTGGGAGTGGTGTGATGTGACTAAAAATTCCAAAACTATTAGTTCTTTTGGAAATGATAGAAATTTCTCACTGCACAAATTTATTGTTACATAAAATTGGATAAGCAATAACAGATATATATGACATCCTTTTATAATTTTCAACATATGTTCCTTAGTTTAAAAACAAGGAGATACTATTATAAACATGTTCCTTTTGTGACCTGAAAATAAATTTAACTGAAGATATAGAAAAAAATTCTAGAATTTCAGAATTTTTTAATGTATATATATAACACTAATTATTTATAACCAATGTCTAGTTTTTCTTCAATTAACTAATTATAAGTCTCAAGATAAGTGATGAGTGGATTTCAAAATGCACCATTAAACAAAATTAGTATTTGAGTGCAAGAAACCTTTTGCTAAGTGCATTAGTAACTAAATAGTTTTTTTTAAAAAAACATTTTTTTATTATTATGTAGAAGTAACTGAAAATGCCGAAAAGCAAACCATCTTTAATTAATAAACCAAATTAGAAAAGAGAAATTATTTTTCATTGAGCTAAAGTCCAAAAATATGTATATATAGTTTGGTCCAGCAATATCTATAGTTGTACTATATAGCTAGATTTAAAATACTAAAAGAAGCAAAAAAAAAATTTAATACAATGAGCAATTTGGCAAAATGAAGACAACTGTTTCTATTAATGGAAACCTATAGATATAGGTCTAAGAAGACTAATTTAACAACCACTTTGGAGTGGGACTTGAAAAAATATTGTTGGACTTCAATGGACTACTTTATTTGTAATTATCATTTTTAGTTCTTATTGATATGTTTGGCCCTTACAAGCAACTCAAAATGCTTTTCTGTCAACTTTTCAACACAAGCCTAATATTCCTCTCAAAATGTGAACCCCTTAAGTTTCAAGAGAAATATATTATGTGTATTTCACATCACAAATTTTGAGGTATGATCAATCTAGCATTTCTTAAGTTTCCATCTTAGGTTTTGTGTATACATGTAATGATGGTATTGATTTATGTACATAAAGTAGTGATTAATGTATCACTTATTCATCAAGTGATTATAGTTTAATTATTCATACTTGCAACCTTTAAGACCTTACCTGTAACGTTCGAGACAGTTCAAAAACTTATGTCATATCCTAAATTTGAGTTATGTCGCATGATTGAGACATTTCAATTAAGATTCCTTCCTATTAATATGGAAGTTCTTCTCAAATATAAAGAAATAATTCAGTTCCATAGATAAAGATCGTAGTTCTCGAACTAATAATCGAAAAGATTCTGGTGCATCCTCAGGATTCGGTATTGTTCCTCTAACGATCGTAGTTCCAAATACTTCCTGCCGCGCGCTAATATGATCACGTTTATAAGTAAGCATTTCTTGTAAATTATGAGCAACATCAAATCTTTCTAGAGCCCAAACCACCATTTCTCCTACCCGTTGTCCCCTTGCTTTGCCCTTCCTCTAAGGGGTTGTTGTGTAACAATCGCATAATGTCCACTAGAACGTGGGCATTGGACACATTTCAATTGAACCGTCCCCCTAATTATATTATCCAAATTCATTTCAGGTAAGTCCTTGATCAACCCTTAAAAGTGGGTTTAGACCTACTTGACTTCACCAACAAAAGAAATAAAAAATAATAATAATAATAACATAACAATTGAGTATTTGTATTTTAGTTTCCTACGACTCTTAAGGCCGTTAGCCAACGGTTAAAATGATAAGCTTTCGTTAAATAGACATAAATGACTAATATGTCTCTCCCTTATAATTGACAATTGACATTATTTTCCATGTTGGTATAACTCTTTAATCGATTTTAACATTCCCTTATGTGATTTAATATCTAGTCTATAATAAATATTCTTATGCATTGAAGGGTTGTTAAAGTTTATTTTGAACTTACACTGACGTGGATAATAATGTCATGGTCAGTTATAAGTAAATGACATATTTATCATTTTCATGTATATTTAACGTAAGTTCTACCTTTTTAACTGTTGACAACGATCTTGGAACTCCCAACGGTCTTTTTTTTTTTTTTTTTTTTACAATCTACTGTCGAGTTCCAAACAAAGTTAAATTAAATTTGGCATACCATAATACAAAATAATTTATTAGCATAAGTCATATTATAAAATGAAAAGTATTTAACAAGAAGCAAAGTATTTATTAATAAATGCTCCAAAGATAAAACACAACATATATCCATTGCATAAAGAATTTTTGGAGCGCAGAGAATAAAGGGTTAAAAAAGAATAATCAATATATATATATATATATATATATATATATATATATATATATATATATATAGAGTCAATAACTATTTATAGCACTAAACTATTTAAGAATTTCTCTTTATAGTACTAAATTTTTTTTTTATCTAAATATGTCACTAAACTATTTATGTTTATCAAAAAATATACAACCACACATTTTTTGGGTGTTTTCCGGCCAGCGATGTCACGTGAATTGCTTCGGAACATGAACAACGACGAAAAGGAAAATAAATCTTGGAAACGTTGGCTATAACTGCTTAATTTGTTGTTGCAAGGGCAAACGGGTCTGTCAAATTAAGCAGTTATGGCCCGACGTTTCCAATATTTCTTTTCCTTTTCGCATTTGTACATGTTCTGAAGCAACTCACGTGACATAGCTGACCGGAAAACACCCAAAAAATGGGTGGTTGTATATTTTTTGATAAACGTAAATAGTTAAGTGACATATTTAGATAAAAAAAAAAATAGTTTAGTACTATAAAGAGAAATTCGTAAATAGTTTAGTGTTATAAATAGCAATTAACTCTCTCTCTCTCTCTCTCTCTCTCTCTATATATATATATATATATATATATATATATATATATATATATATATATATATATATATATATATAGGTGCAGCACCTCCAATGAGCCGCTGTTAACTAAGCACGAAGGATCAAGTTTGAAAATCCTCTATCCCCCATTCCTATCCTCAACCAATCAGAATTTACTATATAAATATTTTTTTTAATTATATATACACAGGATCAAGTTTGAAAATCCTCTATCCCCCATTCCTATCCCCATCCCTATCCTCAACCAATCAGAATTTACTATATAAATATTTTTTTTAATTATATATACACAGGGTGAATTATGATTGGCTAGGGATAGAGATGGGGACATAAAATTTTTTTCGCCCAGAGGCAACATAGCTTTGGCGCCAAAATAGGATAAGATATCGATTATATATTTGAAATGCCAATACTAGGAAGAGTATACAATAAGTTGGCCCCCTAAGCCCCCAAACCCAGGGGGAAAAAAAAGCTGATACAATTATTGGCTTGAGAAAAAAAATAACCAATTAGCACTAAAAAAATTTGGTAAAAAGAGTAAGGCATTTTACATTGCAATACGAAGAAGAAAGAATCGAACTTTTCATCGGCGTATCTCATTGTACGTTAATGCAAGCTAGTATATTAAAATGTGTGTTAGAAAGTACACTCAACTCGCAATATATAGAGTATAATTACCTAAAATTAAATTTTTAGTGATTCATGAAATGTTTAACCTATAACTATAAATAAATTAAAACAAAGCTAACGTATAATGAATATTGCATTATTATCCCCAACTTTATGAATGGCATAGAGCAAAGTACTCGGTACTTTTGAACCTATCATATTATTACACCTTCCATTCCATGATACAAATTCTTTTTGTATTTTTTATCTCTTCTCAAAATATATACGAGTTTCCAACTTTTAAGGAGGTATCTGGCTCAAATCGAATCAATTAAAGAGTAAAAGTCTTCCTACAAATAGGGATAAAAATATTATATTATTGTGTTGATAATTTTACGCTCAATTAATCTAATTTGGTTGAGCCATTTAGTATTACCATATTTCTAAAATTATTTTTACTCGTATTATGACATAAAGAGGGAGGGAGATAAAATGGTGATTGAGATTTAATGGACATGAATTGAATTATAATTCAAAAAATAACAGGTCTCTCTCTCTTATTATTTTTAAATGCAATTACATAAACTTGGACTACTTTTCTTTTAATAACTTATTTGTGCATTTTAATTCAATGTTCAATTAACAAATCCTGCACAAAACAATGAATGAAAACAAATGCAACATAGTGACAATAGGAAGCTATAAATAGTGTTTGTGTTTGGCCTAAAAAAATCTCAAATATATAGATATACGGCTCTCATTCAGGCATAGTTCAGTTGGTAAATTAATCACGAATAATATTGTGTTAGTCTTATTGTATTTGTTGTGTGAGGTTCAAATCAATCAACTCTAATAAATCTCAATTCTAATACACATCTCGTACTTTAACTACTCTGCTAGCTCTAAGGACGGAGAGGAAACCTAATCACGTATTAGATATATATGGCCCTCCTCCAATTCATGGAATATTGACGAATAGGGTTGTAGAACATGATGAGGCTTCTCTATCGGTTACCATAAATGAAACTCAGTAGTAATGAGAGAGATGGTGAAATTGGACCACCACGCCTCCTATGCGGAATACCTTTTATTTTGCACACGCGGGTAGAATCTCAGTCGTTGGATTAAAATTTTGACAGCTGAGATTGATTTGAAAAATGAACACTTGCTTTAATTTTAAGAATACATGTTCGGAATAGATGTTCTTAACTTGAGATCACCTGTTGTTAAGGCAAAAAAATGATTCCACATGTGCGGAAAAAAAGAAGTTACGCATAGGAGCCGGACTAAAATTGGACATCACATGCAATGAGAATTTCTAATAATGTATTCATTAAAAAAATAAAAATTTATAATAATGTAAGAGAGAGAATATGATCATGGAGAGTAGTAAAAAGTTTTCAACCATAGGTTAAAGAGGTCTGGAGAAAGAAAATCTTTGCATTTGCACTGGTTTTCAAAACGTAAAATAGTCACTTTTTCACCAACATAAGTTAACTTAATTGGTAAGACTTTGACACATTTTTACAAAAGTCAAGTGCTCAATTTCCGCTCTCGACGTGAGTGCTGTGTTGGTGAGCGATCTGTAAATATCCCTATAAGTGTCATATGATCCCCCTAGTGCTTATCTTGGCCCGTGATGATGATCGGAGACGAACCCACCCAAATATTTTTGTACAAAAAAAATAAACCTTTAAAATTCTAAATTTTGAAAAAAAAAATGTTTATATCACAACTGTCCCTTTAACATAAAATAACTTATTTTGCTCATATATTTTACGGTCTCAACTATTGTTTTAACTCATTAAATATCTACATGAAAGTTTGTAAAATTTTGGGTTTTTATTTTGCTTGTTCTTTTTTTTCAAGAACTTAATTTATTTTGGGTAATATTTCATAACAAATGCCTCCGCTAGCCTCTTATACATTAATGCGCACAAATAATCAAATTTCAACTCTTTGCGCAGAATCTAAACACTTATTTATTGTCAACATGACTTATCTTTGATTAACTAACCACTCGTTTAAACTCAAGGCTCCATTTTAATATTATTGCTTGAGTGAAACTAACCAAGTGCTCAATATTCATTTTCCAAAAAGAACACAAAGAAGGGTGTATTTATCTCTTTCTCATCCCTTTTTTCCATACTTGAGAAAATGGACGGTTAATGGAGTTCGGATAGCAAACATCAAAATACCTTCTTTGTTCACCCTCCCCAAACACACATCTCCTCCTCCCCCCACCCCCCACCCACACCCCCACAAAAACACAAGCCATACCCCAAAATAATACTACCTCCATTCCATAATATAAATCGTTTAGAATATATATCGAAAATTAAAAAAAACAAAAAACAAAAAATATTTTAAATAAAAATATCAATATTATTCTCTTAAATAGAATTAGTGGTATACAAATCCTATTTAAAAGAGTAATATTGATATTTTGACTAAAAAAATATATTGTTCTTGACTTTCTTATTTTTCACAATAAGTTCTAAACGACTTAAATTATGAAATGATGTTAGTAATACAAAGAAAGAGAACAAGAAAGGTGTGTGTGGGGTTTCTATTTTCCTATCTATATATACATACCTCCTCAAGCTACCCACTTCCATTTTCTGCAACTCTCCTGTTCATCATAGCTCATAGGCATATTAGTAGAGTAAAATCAAAGAAAATGAGTTGAAGGAATTTGTTGTTATTTCTTTTACTAGGTAGGGTGATCAAATAAATTAGTCCAATCCCATATTTATATATAAATTTTTTTTGGTGTTAGTACTAATATAACACCAAAAAATGAAAGCAAACAGTGAAATGAAATTTATTGCTTTGCTTAATTTGGGATATTGCCTCTATAAATTTCTGTTTTATTACAACTCATGACCTCCAATTGAGGCTATAATCTTTATAACTTTATTAACAGAATACATAATTTTTTTTGTTGCTTATTTCAGCTCTCAGAAAGAAAGAAAGATAGAGAATTATCAGATGGATTGTACTAATAATCATCAAGAATTTCTTCTTGAGTCTTCTTCTTCTCAACAGAGGAAAACAGGTGGAAGAGGGAAAATAGAGATAAAAAGGATAGAAAATACTACGAATCGACAAGTCACTTTTTGCAAACGTCGTAATGGCTTACTCAAGAAAGCTTATGAATTGTCTGTTCTTTGTGATGCTGAAGTTGCTCTTATTGTTTTCTCTAGTCGGGGTCGCCTTTACGAATATGCCAATAACAGGTTCATTACTCTTCTTCTTTCCCATTTATTCAATTAAATTACCAATTGTTCAAGATCTTAAATGTATTAGGCTATAATTTATATATTTTTATTGTTTCATCATCTCTCTCTTAATAACTCTATGTGTTTTCCCTGGTATTTATGTGGGGTTTTTTTTTAATTTTTTTTTAAACATCAATTTTCTAGGCATAAGATTGAGGGCTTCTTCCTCACTCACTTATTTAATTTCTCTTTGTCTTTCTTTTCTTAAAATTGATTTTGATCTGTAAAAATAAAACACAACTGGGTAAAAGTTTTTTTTACATTAAAATTTTTAACAGTTGTGGGTTTGATTTTCTTTTTTCTTTTCTTCTTTTCAGATCTGTGTAAGATCCCACATTATTATTTTTTTTAGATTAAGGAAGTATAAAACAAGGAGTTGAAAGAAAGACTGCAAACTGAGCTTAGCAAAATCAGCATCTTTTTTGCTGCAAATACCTTTCCTATTTTTCTCAGAAATTTATTTCTCCTCTTTCTTTCCCTCTCAAGATGTCATTTGTCAGCCCAGAAGGGTCTGATGATACTAAGCTGTTGTCCTGTCCTAATTTGCCTATATTTTTTGGGTTTGACCTGAATTTGATATGAGACTGAAGTCTAACTTCTTTTTGAATATTGAAATCTAATATATTAAATAATTTAGAATTCGATTTAGATTTTATATTAATCAGAGACTGAGAACAGAATCTAGACCCAAAATAAAGCAAAAACCTTTGCATCATCTCATATAATAATAATAATTAATAAAACCACACAAAGAATGACAGTTAACAATGAACTATGAGGATGAAGATTAGGGTTTGAAAACATCAAAAAGGTAGGACTAAAAACTCATCATCCTTCCATTTATAGTCGGTCAAAACCCATCATTAGGGCTATTAATATATCAAGGTTATGACCATTTTATCCCTCTTCAACCCCTATATTTTACTGATTTTCTAGGGTTTTGATTGGTACTAACTCGATTCCTTAATACTTCATCCGTCCGATTCAAAATATAAGTAATTTTAACAATTTTTAAACAAATTAAAATACTAATCATAATGACTAAAGTACCTAAATTAATACTGGAAAAAAAAATTAATATAAAGTTGCATGGAAACTACACATTTTGACCAAAACGAATATAGAGAGAAATTATGTAGGGGTAAATTAGTCAATAAACGCACTTTATTGTAAAAAGACTTATATTTTGCAACAAAAAATAACTCAGTAAAAGAATTTATATTTTTAATCGGAGGGAGTGTAAGACTTTTATTATATGTTGCGAAAATTAATGAAGCAAAATTTAAGATATTTTTTTAATCAAAATATCAATATCTATCTTAATTAAAATTAGTGGTATACAAGTAATATTTTAGAGAATAATATTTGTATTTTAATTAACAAAATATTTAATTTTTAATTTTTTTAATTTTCAAAAATATGTAATAAAAGTCTTATATTAAGGAATATAGGGAGTATCATAAAAGTCTTAATAAATATTAAGGAATAGAGAGAATATCATATTACATCATCAAGAGAATCTTTGGTCTCATCAGTCATGATTTTTCAGTTCAAAGACACTTGCAAGTCAAATTCTCTCACTTCTTGAGGTTGTTCTTTCATATGATCAGTCAAATTTTTTGTCTCAAAAGGTAAAAGTTTTGCCTTATCTAACCTTACAATAGATTCTTCTACTTAGATTTTCTTTCCCTTTATTTTTCTTTAACATTGAATTTAATTTCATAGCTCAAAAGTTCATGCAGAAATTAAAGAGAATTTTGAAGTGTATAGGAAAGTTTGATAGCTGAACTTAGAAACATTTTTCACCTCTATTTTTTTCAATTTTATTTTCCCCTCTTTTTTTCTTGTTAAGTACTCTCTCCGTTGTCATTTATCTGTCACTTTAATACCGTGCACTCGGATTAAGAAAATAATTAGGATATATTAGTTTGAAGATAGATAGACATTTTTATCTTTTAATTAATACATTTATGGGGAATCATGGGAGCCCAATGGAAAAGACTTTCCATCCCAGGGGTAAGACACTGGGATCGATTCCCGTATCCCCAACCCCCCTCCCCCTAAAAAAAAAAAAAAAATTAAGACATTTATGTTGGGACAATTAAAATTATTTATTGACTAAAATAATGAAAGATAAGGGTAAATTTGAAAAAAAAATACATTTAATTCTCTTTTGATTCCTTAACGTGACATATAATTAGAAATTGATAAAGTGTATCTAGACCAGGGACAAAGCCAGAAATTGTCTCTTGGGGGCGAAAAATTGCAAAAGTATGTCAAACTACATATAAAAACTGCAAAAACAAATCTTGGAGAGGCGAACTTGATAAAATACTCCAAACTATATATAAAATTTACCGTATATAGTATTATTTTTAAAAATCGTCCCTGGTCTAGACGACAGATAATTAGATAATTAGCAACGTAGAAAAGTAAATTTCTGATTACAAACCTACCCAGAATTCAATAAATTTGGGAATCAAAGAGGACATTCAAGGAAAAAGAGCCAATGGGGTTTCTTTCAGTCCGGTTCCTATGCGGAACAGGAAAAAATTCATACATGCGGAACAATATCAACCGTCGGATGATAGTTTGAACGGTCCAGATCTGGAGAGAGAAAAGTTGCGGCTGACTTAAAAAATAAAAATAAAAACTTTTCTTTCTCCAGATCTTGGCCGTTAAAAAATATCATCTGACGGCTGGAATGGCGTCCCGCATATTCCGCACCAAAACTGTCCCGCATAGGAGCCGGGACGGGTTTCTTTACCCTCTTTTGGTTGCATGGGGAAGAGAGTAGTATAAGAATGGCTGCTCTGAGCAGTGACAGCTTGTTTGCTGCATTCAAAAAGCTAAGAACAGAAGAAATGACAGGCAAAGAACTCAGTATAAAACACACACAAACACAATCACTGCAAAACATTCAATATTTTATTATTTTGTTTTAAGTTACTAGAGTGGGAAAGCAATTTAGTCCTAAAAATTTAAAAAATTGACACACTAGATCTCATGACGGTTAGTCAAAGGACGCCTCCGTTTATTGGTCAGTCAATTTTCTATTCCATCTCTAATTTAATTTAAAATCAACATTGTCAAAATCGTAAATCAGATCGTACAATTGTACAATTCGAAAGGGATAAATCGAGTTAAATTCGATAAAAATCGTTGGAAGAGATTATCGGGTAGGATCGTTGATCTGAATCGTGATCGTTGGATCGGACGACCCGATTCGGGCTGATTTTATCTACGTTCAGCCGGGTCAACGGGTTAAGTCGGTTTGTATTCGAAGAACCAAATTAAAAAAAAGACATGTTGGATGTAAAAACCTGATTTTGAATTCAGTTCCAACTCCTCAATCTTCATTTGTTTTCACCGCTTACGAATATTTTGACATTGATTTAGTCTGAAATAAGGCATAATCGATTTTGACACCAGATAGCTGGAATTCCTTATTGATTTTATCAGTAGATGAAATATTATTACTATAAATTTATCGTAAAATATTATTTAAAGAATCTTCTTATCTGCGCGCTACGATTTTCGTGTTTAAGTAGTGTTTAAGAATCTTCTTACCCTTTCGTTTTGAGTCAAATTTAAAATTTTCAACCTTTGTTAAAATAACCGTTGACATATATGGCATCTTTTTTTTTAAAACCCATATGTCCACTTTCATTAAGATATCAAAAAGCGATCATTAAAGATAGCAAACATAACCGAGACGGGGAAAAAAATCTATCCCGGCCAAGACATGAAAAAATATTCATGGCCATAGCTACCTAGGCATATATGGCATCTTAAGAATTATTAGACGAGAGATGTAATAAACAATTAACTTGTCAACAAACAAATTATGTTTTGACTAACATTGACTAACGATCATAGAACCTGTAAACCCTGACTTTATTTCATCTTTAAAAAAAAAAAAAAAAACTACTACTCGAAGAAACTAAAACCATGGAAGCAATATCGAGATTTTGAAGGGATCGAGGAGTGGGTAAAAGGAGTGATATTGAACATGAAGGTTATTAACCTAAGAGTAAAAGGGTTGTTAATTGGGGAGGGAAACATAAGATGCTCAATCTCAAACCAATCATATTGTGGGATCTTGTGCCGACGTGGCAGTGCGCAGCCAATCACAGGCTCGACAAAATTAAGGTTGGACTGACTACTGGAAGTGGATGTAATGTGTTTTCACTGTTGATCTGTTGTGTGTATAGTCATCAGTCCTATAACACATTACATTGATAGGTCCAAGAAACTCAGCAGTAGTAAAAGAAAGAATCATCCCAATGTGTTATGAAACCTACACGAAATTATTGTGTACTTAGATTGAGTATTGTTTGAGTTTAATGCTTAAATTGATATTCTTTGAGATTTTGTGAATAAAACTTTTAACCACTAAATTATTGAGAATTTGAGAGTCTGTACATTTATAAAATGAGGAACGACCGTAAAAGGCAAATGTGAACTCCGAATATAATTTTTCCTTTCAAATTCTTGTTTTTCCCATACTTAAATATTGAAATTTGTGTCGCTTAAACTAGCTAAAGCTACGAGTCACGCGATCGATTATTGAGCTTGCTTGACAACTATATATTAGGGTACATTTGGTTGCGGCTAGTTTTAGCTTGATCTGGTTTAGTTTGAAAAGTAAATTAATACTCAAATTCTTTTTGAATTGAGTTAGAGTATGAAACCTCAAACTTAAATCATGTAGAAAGTCTGTTTTTTAATTTGAAATTAGACTGAATCTAAAGCAATCATATGCAATCAAAAACTTTTTCATCACTTAAACTTTTGGTTTTAAGAAGTTAGGTATTATCAGGGGTGTCAATCAAGCTATGTAATTCGATCTTAGCTTAACTCACGCTCAGCTCATATAAAAAATGGAAAGTTCAGCTCACACTCAGCACGAAAAAGCTCACAAACATTGAGCTCACGTTCAACTCACATTTTAATGTGAGTTTAAGCTGAACCTCACGACCTAAATTTATATTAGCAAAAACACAAAAATTCTCTAGCAAGAATAGTATAATACAATGAGCATTGAAACTAAATTCTACCAAGAATGCAAATATACATAATAATACAATGATACTTAATTCTTGAAGAAAAAAAAACTAATAAAAAGATAACAAAAGATATAAATACATAGCAATGGCAAAGGTTAAAGAATCTACATACAACGTAAATAACAATCCTTATATATACTAAAACAAAAGAAACGGATTTTATAGGCCTTCTTCTTTTTTTAAGCCTTCTTCTTTTTTTAATTAGTATTATATATATATATATATTTTAATTATATTATTCTTATTCGGGTTCTAGCTTTTTTCGGGCTAAGCGGTGTCAAGCTCACGCTCACATTTTTTCGAGATATGTGAGCCAAGCCGAACCCGTCGACACCCCTAGGTATTATACAACCTATTGGAAAAACTGGGGCCTAAAATTCAGCTCAGATAATTTAGTAGTACAATTTTGTGCTGAAAATAGTTATATTGCTGTTTCATGTTTCTTGTTTCAGAATCAACAATTAGAAATATAACATCCATCTGATTTAATTTTTTCTAATCACTAGACTTGTTTGCTGTTTATGAAGTAAAGAGTTACTACCTCCATTCCATAATATAAATAGTTTAGGATATTCAATGAAAATTAAGAAAATTAAAAAACAAAGTTACTTTGTTAGTTAAAATATTAATATTACTCTATTATAAAGAATTAATGGTATACAAGTCTTATTCAAGAGATTAATATAAATATTTTGATTAATAAACTACTTTTATTTTGTTTAATTAATTTTTGCTACATATCCTAAACGACTTATATTATGAAATGTAGGAAGAACTCCATTAATTATAAATAGACACCCAACAATTATAAATAGACATTTAATGCAATTTGCTCATTTTCTTATCTTTTTTTCTTCAATTGTTTTTGTAGTGTTAGAGGAACTATTGAGAGGTATAAGAAAGCTAGTGCTGATTCCACAAATACAGGATTTGTGTCTGAATCTAACACCCAGGTAATGTTATATTCTTAATTTTCTAGGTTTATATTTGTTAACCTTAAAATAGTTGCAAAAAAAGTTCTGCCTACCTTGTCTATATTTGGCATACTATGACTTGAGGATGTCAAATCAGATAACTTGTATGGTGATAATTCCTCTTAAATACCGGACATTCAGGGGAATATTAATTAATTGCATAAGCACGGCGGATGTAATTGGATTAGGTTTAACTTGTATTTAAAACTCAAATTCTCTTTAGATTCAGTTTGAAATTGAAACATTTAAATTAGGTAGAATTTGATTTGAGTTTTAAACTAGTTTGGGACTGAAATCAAGAATCTCATACTGATACCTAATCCAATTAAGCGCGACATTTACCTTAAAATCTTGAACATAATATACTACCTTTATTCCTAAATATAAGATTTTCATTCCCAAGTTTTTAGCGTTTGGATTGATTTTCATTAAAGAAAGAGAAAGGAAAGAGAGGAGAATGAAGGGATCAGTTTGTAGCATTAAAACAATATTTCTTTCGTCCAGAAGTAAGCGGAAACATAGAGAAATGTGACTAACCTTGGGGTGAAAATCCTCTGTTCCCGTCCGTGTATGTCCCCGTGTCCCTAACCAATCAGAATTTACTATATAAATATTTGTTTCAATTATATATACACATGGTGAATTGTGATTGGTTGGGGATACGAAGACATACACCAACGGGGACAGAGGATTTTTTGCCCTAACCTTGTGAACCCCATACTACTGGGCATAACTATAAAATTTTGATTGATATATAATATAAGTATGAGTCTAAAAATTTATTATTATATTGGAATATTTTTTTTTTTTGACATAGAGAATTTTATTGTCAAATAAATGATCAGGCAAGTTGTTTGACACATGTGTTCGCTCTCGAATTCGGGAGCACTGGGCGTGACAAACGTAATAACTTTTTAAAATTGACTATAAACTACTCTTATTTTAAAGGTTTGTATACACATAATGACACGTATAAAAACCTAAATAATAGGATATCTCTCATTTGCATAGAGCTCTCCGGACCGCTATTATGCTATAGTATTGACAACACATGTTTAACCATGTGGAGATTCAAGAATAATTTCTCTTTAATTTTAGAGTGATAGGATGACTCTAAAAAACTATGTTACCCGGACGTAGGGCGACACGTCTTGAACTGTAAAATCCAAAATATGTCTAAGTGGGCTCTAATTGTTCTCGTATGCACTAAGTAGGGCGACAGGTCTTGAACTGTCCCCACGTGACTCAAGAAAAGCGGCGTACCTTGAATTGAATCTTATATCGAGGTGAGGGAGAGTTGAATTTATCCCACCTTGTATCTTGTATCGAGTGAAGTGTTGAAATATAAAGTCTCACATCACATGTCTAAGGAAAAGACAAGTCACTTATAAGTTCATGTGTTAACTCCTCTCATTGCCAATTAGTTTCAAACAAGCCTTGCATCATTGTCAATAGGGGAACTTGCAATTTTGCCTTGTAATTTTGTGTTCTTCAATTGAAATTAAAATACAAGAAAAAATTGTCGATGCTATAAATATTCTTACAAATTAAGGGTTTTTTTTTTTCTTTTCCTCACTTAGAGTAACCTGATATTTTATGACTTTTGGATCTGGTCAGTTTTACCAGCAAGAAGCCACGAAACTGAGGCGACAAATAAGAGAAATACAAAGTTCCAACAGGTAGGTACCCAAAGAGAGAGGCTTTTATTATAAGTTTTTTATCTGATTTTTTTTTAAATATTCTTCAGAAAAATAACATTTTTTGGCCATGCAATGTTCTCTAGAAACATTCTTGGTGACGGAGTAGATAGTTTAAGCTTTAAGGAACTCAAGAATCTCGAAGGTAGAATCGAGAAAGCTATTGGAAGAATCCGTACCAGAAAGGTCGTTAATTTTCCTTTTTTTTTGTTTTTGTTTTATTGATTATTTTAAAGTAATATTCCCTCCATTCCATAATATAAGTGGTTATGACATATAGAAAAAAATTAATTAAGCAAAAAGAAAGGTGATTTGTTAGTCAAAATATCAATATTACTTTCGTAAATAGGTCTTGTATATCACTAATTCTATTTAAGAGAGTAATATTGATATTTTGACTAACAAAGTACTTTGTTTTTATGCTTCCTTAATTTTTGCTACATTTCTTAAACGACTTATATTATAGAAATGATGTAATAATATTATCAATTTTTTTCTTGAAATCTAACATGTTCAAATTGTTTCTCCAGAATGAGTTATTGTTTGCTGAAATAGAGCTCATGCAAAAGAGGGTAAATTCTTTTTTCTAGTACTATATTGGTTTAGTTCCGTTGCTTGCAGTTAAGGAAATGGAGAAACTGGGAATAATTGAAATCTATGCTATTGTTTTCTTTAATAATCAAATACTTACTATCTCCATTCCATAATATAAGTCGTTCAGGACATTTAGCGAAGATTAAGAAAGTAAAAAGTGAAGGAATTTGTCAGTCAAAATATCAATATTACTCTTTTAAATAAGACTTGTATACTACTAATTCTATTTAAGAGAGTAATATTGATAACATAATATAATTCGTTTAGGATATTTTGCGAAAATTAAGGAAGTAAAAACAAGGTACCTTATTAGTCAAAATATCAATATTATTCTCTTAAATATAACGTGTATACCACAAATTATATTTAAGAGAGTAATATTGATATTTTGGTTGATAAAACACCTTATTTCTTCCTTCTTTAATTTTTTCTACGTGTCTTAAACGACTTATATTAATGAAGGGGGGAGTATTTTGATTAAAAACACCTTATTTAATTTTCGCTACATATATCAAAGAATGTAGGGAGTAGTAGACAATGTGTGGAATTTTTCATATGCATCAATAACTTGGTTTTTTTTTGCTTTTTGGCTGGGAAAAAAAAAAGATAAACAGCAGCTTCTATTATAAATCTAAATCTCAAATAAAGATGTAATGTTTTTCATTACAAACTAGTATTAAATATACTAAAAGAGATTCTCAATTCTTGTTTGGACAAGTAGAAACTAAATTTGTGGTCTAAATTTCTTTAATTTGTGATTGTAGCTAGATATGTGCATTAATATGATTATCAACACGCGAATCACAAGGTTCATAACCCAGTGGGGCTATGTCCTTACACAATGGGCATGATTTAATTTTCAATTCTTTGGTTCTCTTTGTGTGAGGCACTTATATTCCCCTCTTGAGACAATAGGTCTACCGGTCTTCTAATTTACCTCCTTTGTGAGGCACTTATATTCTCCTCTTGGGGCAACCGGCTTGCCGGTCTTCTATTCGCCCTACTTGGGCTCCCTCCTCTGGTGAGGTCCAAAAAAAAAAAAAAAAAACACGCGAAAATAAAATATCTGTCTAAGATATAACTCATTCATTTTGGGACTTTTTGTTTCAAGCATTAATATGGGACTTTTTTGTTTCGAGCATTAATATGGAAATTGCATAATATTTACGCGCTACACTTGTATGCAATTTGGTTGTAAGTTCACATGAATACAAAAGAAAAAATTTAGATCATTTTTAAAGAAAACTTCACATGAAACACAGTAGAAATTATTAATTTTATTTCTTGAAGACCTACTTGATTTATATTCCATAAATTCTTCGATTTTTTGTATTGAAGAAAAAAAAAAGTTCTATTACTCTACGAAGATTATATTATTTGATCTTATACTAAAACTTGAAATGTTTGAAATTTTGCAGGAGATTGAACTGCAAAATGCCAATATGTATCTCCGAGCAAAGGTCCAAAATCAACCCTTCTAAACTCACTCTTATTGGCAAAATATCGTCTGTCCCGATATATGTCCCCGTATTTATTTCCAACCACTCATAATTCGCTATATGTATGTAAAATTGGAAGAAATGTACAAATGGTGAATTTTGAGTGATGAGGACATGTATGAGAACATGTACGAGGACATATAATTTCTAGCCCTCTTAATTCACCTGCATGAAACACACTGACGATTACAGGGGCAGGGGGAGGGGTAGTCATCTCCGAAATTTTTAAAAATCCTACTAGATATAGTAAATTTTATATGTAGTTCGTAATATTTGATCAAATTCACCCCCAACATTTTCTTTTGTAGTTTTTATATGTAATTCGGCATACTGTTGCATTTTTTCGTCCCCAACCTAAAAGTCCTGACTTCGTCTCTGATGAAATAAAAATCACCTTTTTCATAAGGTTATTAATTAATGCAAGATTTTGAAATGGTACTGCAGATAGCTGAAAATGAAAGAGCACAGCAGCAGATGAGCTTAATGCCACCATCTGAATACCAACCTATTACTTCACAGCCGAATTACGATGTCCGAAACTTCATTCCTGACCTAATGGAACCAAATCAACACTATTCTCGTCAGGATCAAACTGCTCTTCAACTCGTGTATGATTCTTCTTCTCCTCCTCCTCCTCTCTCAATCAATTAATCTCTACGCGAACAAATTATTCCCTAATTAATAATTAACAACTTGCTGATATTTTTATTTTTTCTTATGCTTTGAATGCAGCTGATAAAATGTTCCAGTGATGGAATGATGTGATCATTTGATATGTAGATTAAATTCTTACTTTTGAGTATGATATGTATAAGAATCTTAACTCTCTCTTTTTCAAATGATGGACAATGTATTTATTTTTTGTGCCATTTCCTTGCTTATGCTTATATATACTCGCTCTTTTTCATAATATAGGTCGTCTTAGATGGTGAGCAAGGGCGCCCAAATTTTTAAAAATACTACTATTTATCGAAATTTTACATGTATTTTGAAAAAAATTGGAAAATTTTATCAATTTCGCCCCCCAAAAATTTTTTTTTGCCTTTTTTATTGCCCACAAAATTTTATCAATTTCGCCCCCTAAACACCAAATTTCTGACTTCGTCCCTGATGGTGTGTGTTGTCTTCCCACATATAAATCGTTTTACAATTGTCAATAAGAATTTAATACTCTTATTTACTTGCGTTTCCTTCAATAAGGATAAGAGATAAAGTTAGATTATGTTTTTTTATTTTTTATTTTTAAAAAAACATTGTTTTTAGGTCCCTTAATGTCTATATCAGACTACGATTACTGATAGTATTGTTGGAAAAAGCTTGGCTAAGTTGAATGAGAAATTTGAGTGGAAAGAGTCCCACATTGGTTTTGGAGAAATAAGGAGTGGAAAGTATCCCACATTGGTTTTGGAGAGAAGTTGGAAGCACTTTATATTAGAAAGTGCTCCATGAAGGTTCAAAGAACTTTGCAAGGTTATGCTCCATGTCATAACCTCGCGCACACCCGCGCAGGGGGGGGTGCAAATCCAAGGCCTGTCCGGACCAAAAAGGGCGCGACCTGCGCACACGATTGCCGGAACAAAATTCACGGGCCTGATCAACCCGAGTTTTGCTACTGGTTTTATTTCCACTTTCCAAATTTTTTTTTTGTAACTGCCAGAGAATTAATTCTGTAACAGCTAGGGATTATTACCCAGAATTAATTCTCTGTAACAGCCCTTTTAATTACAGAGATTCCAGCTCTATCTATAAAAAAGGGGATTGCATCCTCCTTTGTTTTTCCGCCCTGAATTACAGAGCTTCGTAGTTTTATTCCTCTCTTTTTACTTCGTATTCATCATTTGTTTTCTTGTTCCGTTCGGGTTGTGTTGAGGTTGTTCTTGTGCGAACAAACTTCATTTAAGCCGTTGTATCCTGGGAGACGGACGCCATTGTTGGCGAATCTGTTTTAAGGAAATTGCGTTGAACGCAATCCTCGGTTTTGTTTTCCTTTCTTTCCAGAAACATTACTGACTTGTCTTTGTTTGCAGTGATTGATTCTAACAATCTTAAAACAGAATCCTATTTTACCTGTAATCATAATGGCAAGCGAAGATCAGAACATGACTGTTACTGCAGATAATGCTGCTGGTTTTGGGACTACTGCAGGAGTTGCTGCAAATTCGCATTGCAGTGCATCGGGTGCTGCTGCGTTTGCTGGTTCTACTGTCCCTCATGTTGCTGCAGTTCCTCCTGTTGCTGCTTTGGTGCAGAATATTCCAGCAACCAGTGTTGACAAACCAGAAAAATTCAACGGTGTCAACTTCAAGAGGTGGCAGCAGAAGATGCTATTTTACTTGACAACTTTGGGGTTGGCTAAGTACTTGAGTGAAGATCCTCCAATGCTCCAAGCAGGGGAAACAGATCCTCAGAATTTTATGGCATATGAAGCTTGGAAGCATAGTGAATACTTATGTAAAAATTACATTTACAATAGTCTACATGATTCAGTGTATAGTGTATTTAATACATATAAAACTGCAAAAGAACTATGGGAATCACTAGAACGAAAAATATAAAACTGAAGATGCCGGCACAAAGAAATTTGTAGTCGGGCGTTTCCTAGATTTTTAAAATGGTCGATTCGAAGACCTTAATAAGTCAAGTGCAAGAATTGCAAGTCATTCTGCACGACATCCTTGCTGAGGGGGTGGTGTTGAATGAAACTTTCCAAGTGGCTGCGGTCATTGAAAAATTGCCTTCGGGCTGGAAGGATTTCAAGAGTTATCTTAAGCACAAACGCAAGGAAATGTCCTTGGAGGAGCTTATTGTGAGGCTACGCATTGAAGAAGATAATCGACTTTCTGAGCGAAATGCTCTAAATCCGATTGGTGCTAAGATAAACGTGGTGGAGCACGTTAGAGTGTGGCTAAGGCTTTAAGAATAAGGCCAAGAATAATAACTCCAATAAAGGCAAACTTGGGACAATCGGTGGTGTTTCCAAGCGTAAGTACAAATTCAAAGGCAAGTGCTTCAACCGTGGCAAATTGGGCCATAGGTCGACCGATTGTCGCTTACCAAAGAAGGATCATGAGGCGAACATGATCAACAACATTTCAAAGGAAGTGGAGGACATGAACTTTGTAGTCGTGGTGTCCGAAGTGAACTCGATTGGTTCAAACACAAAGGAGTGGTGGGTTGATACGGGTGCTACAAGACACATTTGCACCAATAAGGACCATTTTTCTACCTTTGAGCCTCTTGAAGGTGAGAAAGATTTACATGGGAACTTCTGCCACTGCTGCTGTTGAAGGCAAAGGGAAGGTGCTGCTAAAGATGACTTCTGGCAAGATCTTGACATTGACTGATGTATTGTATGTGCCAGAAATTCGTAGAAATCTTGTATCTGGTTCTCTATTGAACAAACATGGTTTTCGTATTGTAATAGAATCAGATAAGCTCACTCTGAGCAAATCAGGAATGTTTTTAGGAAAGGGGTATGCAACCGAGGGGTTGTTTAAATTGAATGTAATGACTATTATCAATAAAGGTGAAACCTCTTCTGTTTATTTGTTTGAGTCTTCTGATTTATGGCATAACAGACTTGGTCACGTAAATTTTGATTCGTTGCGACGATTAATTAAAATGGACCATATTCCTACATTCCAAATTGATTTGAAAGATAAGTGTGAAATTTGCATTGAAGCAAAATTAACAAGAACATCATTTCACTCAATTGAAAGGAGCACCGAACCACTTGAATTAATTCATAGTGATGTTTGTGATTTGAAATCGGTTCAAACACGAGGAGGTAATAAGTATTTTATTACTTTTATAGATGATAGCACGAAATATTGCTATGTCTATTTGTTGAAAAGCAAAGATGAAGCGTTAGAGAAATTTAGTCTCTATAAAACAGAAGTTGAAACACAACTTGGGAAGAAGATTAAGAGATTAAGGAGTGATAGAGGTGGCGAGTATGAGACACCAATTGGCGACTTCTGTGAAAAACATGGAATTGTTCATGAAAGAACAGCACCATATTCTCCTCAATCCAATGGAGTAGCCGAACGTAAAAATCGAACATTGAAAGAAATGATGAATGCAATGTTGATAAGTTCAGGGTTACCTTCGAATATGTGGGGCGATGCTATTTTGTCTAGCAATTACCTTTTGAATATGGTACCCCGAAAGAAAAAGGACAAAACTCCATATGAATTATGGAAAGGAAAGAGACCATCCTACAAACACTTGAGAGTGTGGGGGTGTCTCGCAAAGGTAGCAGTACCATTACCAAAAATGGTTAAGATAGGTCCTAAAACGGTGGATTGTATCTTTATAGGTTACGCACAGAATAGTACTGCATACCGGTTTTTAGTGCATGATTCAAAGATAACGGATATTCATAAGAATACGGTTATGGAATCACGGAATGCATCATTCTTTGAAAATGTATTTCCTTGCAAGAACGTTGAAGGATCTAGGCCACCGAAACGGGCTAATGATCAACAAGTGGTTCAAGAAATTGAACCTCGGCGAAAGCAAACGAGCTAGAGTAGAAAAAATCATTTGGAGATGATTTTGAAACCTACTTGTTGGAGAGAGAACCTCAAACTTATGAAGAGGCTGTGAATTCTCCCGAAGGACCTTTTTGGAGGGAGGCCATAAAAATTGAGATAGATTCTATTTTGCAGAATCACACATGGGAGTTAGTGGACCTTCCACATGGTTGTAGTCTTTTAGGATACAAATGGATTTTTAAAAGAAAGATGAAGCTAGATGGCTCTATTGATAAGTATAAAGCCAGGCTTGTGATTAAAGGATTTAGGCAAAAAGAAGGCTTAGATTACTTTGATACATATTCTCCTGTGACAAGAATAAGTTCTATAAGGTTGATTATTGCAATTGCTACCTTAAGAAACTTGGAAATACATCAAATGGATGTTAAAACAGCTTTCCTAAATGGGGATTTAGATGAAGAAATCTATATGGAGCAACCCGAGGGTTTTGTGGCTCCAGATGCTAAAGGGAAAGTGTGTAAATTGGTGAAATCATTGTATGGATTAAAACAAGCACCTAAAAAGTGGCATGAAAAGTTTGATCAAGCAATGATAATCAGTGGATTCAAAATTAATGAGTGTGATAAATGTATCTATGTTAAAGAGACAGAAGATGGCTATGTCATTTTATGTCTTTATGTGGATGACATACTCATTATTGGTAGCAATGATAAATTGGTTCAATCTACCAAAAATATGTTAAATTCTAAATTTGACATGAAGGACATGGGTCTTGCTGATGTGATTTTAGGGGTCAAGATCATAAGAACATCAGATGGTCTAACTTTGAGCCAGGCTCACTATGTAGACAAAATCCTTGACAAGTTTAACAAGGATGACTCTGGAATGGCTAGAACGCCTTTGGATAATAGTCTCCATCTATCCAAAAATCGTGGAGAGGGTGTTGCCCAAGTGGAATACTCAAGAATAATAGGGAGTCTAATGTATCTAATGAGTTGTACTAGACCAGATATTGCTTATGTGGTAAGCAAATTGAGTGGATATACGAGTAATCCAAGTGTCTGTGCACTTTGGAATGCAATAATAAGAGTACTAAGGTACTTACGTTATACTCAGTAACTATGGGATCTGCATTATACTAGATACCCAGTTTGTAGTAGAAGGCTACAGAGATGCAAACTGGATATCTGATATAAAAGATTCAAAAGCTACAAGTGGCTATGTGTTTACACTAGCTGGTGCTGCAGTGAGTTGGAAATCCACAAAACAAACTGTAATAGCTAGATCCACTATGGAATCTGAGTTTATAGCTTTAGATAAATGTGGAGAAGAGGCTGAATGGATAAGGAATTTTCTAGAGGATATTCCTAAATGGGAAAGACCTGTGCCGTCTATCTGTATATATTGTGACAGTCAATCTGCAATTGGTAGGGCACAAAATTCTATGTATAATGGTAAGTCTAGACATATTCGTCGTAGACATAATACCATTAGACAACTGCTATCAACTGGAATTATCTCGATTGACTATGTGAAGTCAAAAGATAATATAGCGGATCCATTAACCAAAGGGTTAAATAGAGAGGCAGTTGAAAGATTAACAAAAGGAATGGGTGTAAAGCCTGTGGAGGATAAAAATCTTATGAAGGAAAACCCAACTTAGTTGACTGGAGATCCCAAGATCTAAGTTCAAAGGGACAACCTACTTGTAAGATTTAATTTAGTCACTGTGGGGGTAACCTCAACTCATTCCTGTCATGAAACAGTGATAGAATGGATAAGGTTAGCAATTTGTTGCTTTAATAATCCTTAAGGAGATAAGTTAAAAATACTTTACTTAAGGTTTTACCTATGTGAGAGAGAAGTGGGGCCGCTTCAAAGGAGAATTGACCGGGCTAATTCTTTAGAAACTCTTGCAGAACCAGGTAGTGTTCATGGCCAAAATGAACAAAATCATGAGAACAGAACATAAAGAAACAGTTCCTGTGTAAATTATGTGGACTCTTTACACAAGAAAGCAGGACAGTTCAAGGACATCAAGTCTACTGGACAGCTAGTAAAGCAAACATATTTTACAAGGGGAAAGTTCAAAGGATAATACCTACTTTTCTTATGCAGGGGTTGGATGATGAACATCAAAAACCTATCGAGTCAAAACAATTTTCATTCATGTGGGGGATTGTTGGAAAAAGCTTGGCTAAGTTGAATGAGAAATTTGAGTGGAAAGAGTCCCACATTGGTTTTGGAGAAATAAGGAGTGGAAAGTATCCCACATTGGTTTTGGAGGGAAGTTGGAAGCACTTTATATTAGAAAGTGCTCCATGAAGGTTCAAAGAACTTTGCAAGGTTATGCTCCATGTCATAACCTCGCGCACACCCGCGCAGGGGGGGGTGCAAATCCAAGGCCTGTCCGGACCAAAAAGGGCTTGACTTGTGTGAGGGCGCGACCTGCGCACACGATTGCCGGAACAAAATTCACGGGCCTGATCAACCCGAGTTTTGCTACTGGTTTTATTTCCACTTTCCAAATTTTTTTTTTGTAACTGCCAGAGAATTAATTTGCATATGACTAGGGATTATTACCCTGAATTAATTCTCTAGTAACTCTTTTAATTACAGACATTCCATCTCTATCTATAAAAAGGGGATTGCATCCTCCTTTGTTTTTCCGCCCCTGAATTACTGAGCTTACGTAGTTTTATTCCTCTCTTTTTACTTCGTATTCATCATTTGTTTTCTTGTTCTGTTCGGTTGTGTTGAGGTTGTTCTTGTGCAGAACAAACTTCATTTAAGCCGTTGTATCCTGGGAGACGGACGCCATTGTTGGCGAATCTGTTTTAAGGAAATTGCGTTGAACGCAATCCTCGGTTTTGTTTTCCTTTCTTTCCAGAAACATTACTAACTTGTCTTTGTTTGCAGTGATTGATTCTAACAAGTATTATATAACGGAGGGAGTATATTATAACAAACGACTTGGGTCGTTCGGGTTTTGCCCGTGTTGCTCCAGGTTGGGAAGTGCTTGTGGGAAGGTGGTAGGCCAGGGGGCCTGTCGGAAGAAGGTGGGAGCTGGTGAGGAAAGAGTGATTGAGGAAGAAGAAGAAAAATAAAGGGGAAAAAATTATGTTTCTTTTTTTAATTTTAGAGAGAAAAATATTATTTTACCCCTGGACTTGGCTAGATTCTGTCATGGAAGTGGTGGCTAAGATTTTTATTTATATGCGAAAATAGTATGAGGATTCTTTATACTGTTTAAATAGCACATGGACTATCGAGGTCACACCAAAATAGTATGAGACGGATTTTCCTTAAGAAATAAAATAGTTGTAGTATAAAGTTTCGGATATAAGAAAGACTTTAAATTGCCTGAGTACAAAATAATTATAACTTCTTAAATTGTTTTAGGATAAAATTTAAAGGAGATGATAACGAGACTGCTAGGGTGCTGAATAAGGTAAAGTTCAACACCTGCGGGACATGTTCATGGTCGTTGGATGAAGACCATTTAAATTTGACGGTGAGATGATGAGAGAGACATTTAACCAAAAACACTGAAACCCCCATTTCCCGCCTTTTCCCTCTTATTTCGGACAAGACCATTTTAACCCCTCCATTTCTCTCTCTCCTCTATCCTCCATTTTTTGAAAACCCCTGTATCAACATTTATTATTCTCTCCTCTATCTTTGAACATATTTTCCCAAATTTCTCACATATTTCCAAAACTTTCGGCACCCTCTATCTCCATCTTTCAGATTCCTTCTCTCCATTTTTATATCGTTATTTATCTCCACATTCCGATCTAATTTCTCTCCAAAGAGCTTTTGATTAACATATGTATTTTGGTCCAATATTTAAGATTTGCAACCATTGATAAATCCCTAGAAAAGAGTTGGAGTACACTATGTTCATTTACATAACTACTTTCAGATTAGAACATCCATGTTGAAGGTCCAGTGGTTAGAAACACTTCTTACAATTGTTAGACTCACAACTTACAGCTGTTAGACTCACTGCTTACAATTGTTAGTTGTGTTTCTTATCGTGAGGAGATGTTTCTTACAACTGTTATACACACATCTTATAACCGTAAGATCCACTTCTTACTGATGTTAGAAAAATATCTAACAACTTTTAGACACATAACATATAGCTTTTAAGAATCAAATTACAACCATAAAAATGCTTAACAACACAAAATGCATAATAAACAAAAATGGCATTTATATATGTGGACTTTTTTTTTAATGTGGCTTTATTTTCTATATAAAAAAAATTATTCATGTCCACGACATTTTATAACCGGAAGATATCTAAACTATTTGATTCTTGGCTGCCATTTTTTAAGGATTTTTAGCAAAATAAACAAAAATGACCTTTAGATCTGTGGGGGTTTTTTTTTTAAACGTCAAAAATTGAGAAGAGCAGAAATGGAGTTTGTTTGGAGCAGTGGGAGGAAGAAGAGGACGGACGGAGCAGTGGGAGGAAGAAGACGGAGAAAAGAAAGAAGAAGAAGGTGAATAGTTGTGTCTCTTCATTAACCGCGATTCGTCATAATCATGACATCAATTTACTCCCCCTCTTTCTAATCAAAATACGGCACCCCTTCTGTCCCTTCTTAAATGTCTCTCTCATCATCTTGTTAGGATTCTCTCAATATCCCACATCGGTTGTGTTAGTAAACTAGGAGGGAGGAAAACCTTATAAATAGGGATCTTCTAGTTTAGTATTATTTGTGTGTGTGCCGCGTTGGTCGCCACCAACTCAGATGGTGAGTTTCCTGAGTTTGGTTCCTGAGAGGGTTTGTAATTTTGTTCCGTCCAAAAATTACATAGTGAAAATTTTTACCCTTAGGGGTCGTGGATGTAGGTCTGCATTGAGACCGAACCACGTTAAAAATATTAGTGTTCTTTCGTGTTGATTTATTTATTCTTCTTTTCTCTCCATATTATATGCGTGTTTGCTTCTGCTGCCCCCAACAACTTTTTGTTAGAGATTCTCAAGATCCCAATAGTGATAGGTTTCCTTATTCTTTTTAAGTTGTATTTTGGGAAATTGAGAGAAGGGAGAATATGTTGGGATTCTCTCAATATCCTACATCGGTTGTGTTAGGAAACTAGTAAGGAGGAAAACCTTATAAATAAGGATCTTCTAGTTTAGTATTATTTGTGTGTGTGCCGCGTTGGGCGCCACCAACTCAGATGGTGAGTTTCCTGAGTTTGGTTCCTGAGAGGGTTTGTAATTTTGTTCCGTCCAAAAATTACATAGTGAAAGTTTGTACCCTTCGGGGTCGTGGATGTAGGTCTGCGTTGAGACCGAACCACGTTAAAAATATTGGTGTTCTTTCCTGTTGATTTATTTATTCTTCTTTTCTCTCCATATTATTCGCATGTTTGCTTCCGCTCCAACAACTTGTATCAGAGTTAGGTTCGAGACTGTGATGAGTTCGAGTCCTGGGAGAAGCGCAGATCTTAGAAGAAGGCGCAAGTTTTTGTGACTGTGATGAGAGTAAAGAAGCATTCCTTGACCCAACATCAAGGAAGTAAAACTAAGACGAAACAGAGAAGGAGAAACTCAAGAGAAGACCTAGGGTTAGAGGTTTTCTATTTTAATTGTAATTTGGGAGCTCAAGAAAAGGGAGGATTTGTTAGAGATTCTCAAGATCCCAATAGTGATAGGTTTCCTTATTCTGTTTAAGTTGTATTTTGGGAAATTGAGAGAAGGGAGAATGTCACAACCCGAAACCAGGGTTGATGACATGGCAATGCCTCATTGGTTAATGAAACACCAAAGCCGACAAACAGAGTTACTAAAAGGAAAATTCAATTATGAAGTAACCGGAATAAGAGTTCAACAACGGAACTAATTATTAAGCGTGAAATACCGAGTATTACAAATGAAATAGTTCAACAATGCTATAAAGAGATACTCTAAAAATAAATGAAAAGTGAAATAATCTAAGTTATTTAATTGAAGCCGGTTATGAGTCACTCTTCATTGTCCCCTTCCCAAGCATCAACAACGTCATCATATTGCTCATCATCACCTGCACAATAAAGCGGATGGACTGAGCTCCGGTGCTCAGTAGGGACCGACAATCACAAATATCAAATAGGACAAAACAACTAGTTAAGATAACAATAAGCTAAATAACCACGCTCTTCATGTCCAAGCACTTACACAACCGAATGTACAAAGGGCACCGTGCTCTGTCCAAACTGTACGCACGATTGTATACTTATTTAGACACTACGAGTATAGCTACCGCTGTGACACGACTTCCCACAATTCGAGCTCAAGTATCTATTCACGACTATACGACAATAACTGTAACGGCCAAAACACTTTGCCTTGTTAGGAAGACCCCAAGAAGTTCATATGCACTGGGTTCAGTTTCACCCCCTGAACGAACGGGTTCACGCTTTAAGGACTCATCCTACATTGTATCATCATCCAATAACTTGGACTCCACAAAACCGTTACAGTCCCAATGATTTTCCCTCATCAGGTGAAGGTCCATGAAGTGCCACGCATGATCCCCGGGATCACCACATTCGCACATTATCGTGCTCACAAGTATACCTTTCGAACGAGTCCTGTCATTTAGTAGATCCTAGACACGAGCTCAAAATAGGGCGACGACTCGGTCGACCAAAACCACTTAGGACTAAAGACGAACGACTCCAAGTATTATTCCATTAAAACAACAAAGCGATAAAACAATTAGGCGAGTTCGTAAAATAGCCAATTACGATCCATGTTACACGTATAACACTTACAAAAGCGAATCACATCATTTTAAGTTTAATAAAACAGTAAATAAATTAACAAATCAGATTATAGAGAAATTTAATTCAAGTCCAAAGCAGTTTATACAATATCGAAAACAATAACACAATTCGTGCAATTATTTCGTAACCCCAACAGTTTATGCACTAATTCACGTAAATTCAGTAATTAAACAATCCAAAACAGTACCAACATATATATATATATATATATATATATATATATATCAATTCCGGACAGAAAAATAATATAAAAATGGGGTCCCTACCTCTTACGAAGACAAAAATAACAGAAAACCAAAACAGCACTGCACAGTCTTACTCTCGAAGCTATAACTTCCTGCTCGGAACTCAGAATGATGTTCCGTCTGCGCTGAATCGAAGCTTATTCGATTATCTTCGAATCGGTATATTATAAATCGAAATCGGACGAGTAATGCTCCCTCAGTAATCTTTCAAAGACTGCCCAGAAATCTGAAAAATTCTAAAAATACTCACTCTGTGATTGCTTGCTGCTAGACATACTGTTTCTTTCTCTAACTGGCCACGGCTCCCAAAGACTCCATGGCTGCTTCCCCTTTTTATTTCTTTGAATTCTAGTGAAGCCCTCCAAATGATCTCTTTCTTTCTTTATATTTTTTTCTTTCCTTTAATCCCTCCAGCCAAACCCACGAAATCCCCTATATATACACTGTTTTCTTAGAAAACGCCTGATGCTCTATCTTTTACTTTAATTCTATAACCCCCAAGCCTTGAAAAGCCTTACCCTTTATTTTATTTTATTGATTTCTAAAACCCACGAAACTGATGCCCTTCCATTTTCTTTTAATTCAATTTCTATTAATTATCTAATTAAAATTACCCATCTAGATGAAATATAAATAAATCTCCAAACTACATCACGCGTGCAAAACTCCCTCAATAAAACGTGCACAATAATGAAACATGTAACATGTTATTAAAATTAAGTAGGCTCGTAAATCGCGTAATGACACGAAATCACATAATTGTATAAAATAAATTACGCCTACGCACTAAGTCACACACAAATAAATTACACGTAAAAATAACACATGGTTACAAAAAAAATTACGGGTATCACAGAGAATATGTTGGGATTCTCTCAATATCCCACATCGGTTGTGTTAGTAAACTAGGAGGGAGGAAAACCTTATAAATAGGGATCTTCTAGTTTAGTATTATTTGTGTGTGTGTGCCGCGTTGGGCGCCACCAACTCAGATGGTGAGTTTCCTGAGTTTGGTTCCTGAGAGGGTTTGTAATTTTGTTCCGTCCAAAAATTACATAGTGAAAGTTTTTACCCTTAGGTGTCGTGGATGTAGGTCTGCGTTGAGACCGAACTACGTTAAAAATATTAGTGTTCTTTCGTATTGATTTATTTATTTTTTTTTTCTCTCCATATTATATGCGTGTTTGCTTCCGCTGCCCCCAACACATCTCACTGTCGGATCTAAATGGGCTTCATTCAACAACCCTGAACATGTCACACGGGAGCTGAACATGATCATGTTCAACACCGTAGCCGTCTCAGAGACGATAATGGCGCTCAACATTTTGTTGATGACACTCCACCTAAATTATTTTTTTTTCAAGTTGACATTTTTATTCATTCTCTCATTACATCATTATCTATAATTTCTTCTATTTATACCCTCCCATAATAATGCCTTAATTAACTTGAAGTATCTGTTAAAAAAAAAGATTTGGAAGTCTGTTAAAAAATTTAACTTAAAGTATAAAACCAGGGGACCATTATTTTGATATCAAGTTGTGTTGTTATTTATCTTCAGCATTTCCTTCTCTCCTGGGTCCATGAAATAGCAAGCATGTCCTATTGAAGAACAAATCTATCCACATTTTTTGTAGGATAGATTTGTTCTTCAATAGGACATGCTTGCCATTTCATGGATATAGGAGAGAAGGAAATGCTAAAGATAGATAATAACACAACTTGATATCAAAATAATGGTCCCCTGGTTTTCATATTCTACTTTCATTCCTTAATATAAGTCGTTTAGGATAGGTAACAAAAATTAATGAAACAAAAATGAAGGTACTTTGTTAGTTAAAATATCAATATTACTCTCTTAAATATGACTCGTATACCACTAATTCTATTTAAGATAGGAGGGAGTTTATTGCAAATGGTGCAACTACAAGCAAGGTTGTCAAAATTGCGAGTTGGATCGTAAAATCGTACGATTCTATTATTCTAAGGGTATAAATCGTACTAAAAATCGCTGGAGGATTGAATCGTAGAGGATCGTCGATCTATATCGTAAAATCGTAGAATCGTACGATCCGGTGCGATTCAATCTTACCTCTTTTGTTTTTTAAATCTTGCCTCTTTTCAATTGGGTTTGTAACGGGTTATCTCAAATAAAAAAAACATCCGCTTGTATTCAAGCCAACATCTCAACTCTCTCAAGTCTTAAACTCCCAATTTCATCGCTCATCATCAATGTGAGTAGAGGTAGAGATTAAATGGAGAATAATAATAACGCATTGAATGGTTTGCTAAATTAGAATATTAGAAAAATAGACTTCTTGTTATGAAATTTGTTGGAGTAAAAGACCTTATGAATAGTTGGTTTGCGTCCGAAGTTTATCACTTGTTAGTATGTGATTTAATTTCTGTTTGTTAGTTCTATTGATATTCTTATTTTTTCCCGTTGAAACATTGTTATATTTTTTTTTGCTCAATTGCATATAAAATGATGTCTTATTGACATAAATTTATCATGAAATATTATTTTAATAGTTTTGTCGAATCTTTCGATCCGTGCTACGATCCTCGTGTTTACGATTTTTTAAACCCCTTTCGTTTCGAGTCAAATTTGTGATCTTTGACAACCTTGACTACAAGATCTTAACTGTAGAAGTGGAATATTCCAAATATTTATCAATATTAATATAAGAAATGTGCAAAATGAATTTACAATAGGTCATTAGTATCTTTGATCCAATTCCTATATATTGAATGTTATATTATATAGACTGTGTACTAATGCTATCTTTATCAGCTTCTTATTATGGACAAAGATGACATATCTCCTATTGTAGACAACCTAGTATGAGCATGAGACTGAAGGCAAAACCTTCTTCCCTCTATCTCAAACTATACATATGACTTCATTCTGAAACAAATATAGAACAATTAGAAGAATTTGTGGTCTTCAGCCGACAATTCCACATTTATAGATGAATTTGTTCGACAAGTTTAAATGGTTATACCACAAACTTCGTACCTCGGGGGCACTAATCTCCAACCATGGCTTTGCAGGCCCACTGAAATGTAGAACTGCTGCAGTTTCCAACATGTATCTGCTTACTTGTGGTGAGCGATGACCTAGTCCAGCAATATGCCACGAAGAATCAATGGGCTGGACATGACCTTCAAAAGCTAACAAGGCAGGTGGAAGTGCCCCAGGGTGCCAGAGTGTAAAACCAGAATTCAGATTCTGCAAAAAGAACAAGGTTAAAGAAGTATTAAGTGCAGTTCCTGAATTATGGCTGAACTCTCAAGTCACTGGATGCTAATAGCCTATTTGATTATTTTATTTCATTTTTTTCGACCTGCTTAAATCAAATATTTTTACTTGGCATGATTCATCCGCAAAGAAATTAGGAAGCAATTGGATAAAACAACTATGACTTTTAAAATTAACTACCTAATCAGGCTAGTTAGTTTTTAGAAGTTATTAGCAGCTAAAGTTGCAAAGAAACTAAAGAAGGGAAGATGCTGGGATTTCTCAGCAGCAGACGACTTATAGGAACATAAGAAAGGAAAGTAGTATAAAACCACGCAGTTTGGACAACTAGGCTTCAGTGCAAGACATTGAACTAGCTGGACAAAATAAACTCACGAGTTTAAGCCACCGATGATAGGTCCTGGTGATGTTTGCTTTCCTCCACGCATGAAGATCAAATACATTCATCCCGTAAAGCCATCCACAACGCATATAATCCAACTTTGATGATATGACCGGATTGGTAAAATTGAAATAGTTCTTGTATCTTCTTCCCGGGCAACAATCTCGTCCACAACCCGAGTCAACAACTGCACCAACAACTTTCCCATTTAGATCCAATTCCCAAAGGGATGATAAGTCGTGTTGTACCACTACATCATCGTCCAAGAATACAATTTTGTTCAGGTCTGGAAACAGCTGTAGTGCCCATGAAAACCAGATAGAGAATCAAAGTTCATCAGAAAAGTTCAGATTAGAGATCTTCTCCAGACCAGTCAAAACGACAAAAAAAAAAAAGAGTAATTACCTCAGGCATATAAATGCGTAGGTGATTCAAGAGGGAGACGAAGCTGGGACCTAGCACCTCCAAGTTCATTTTATTTTCTTGCTGATATTCACAATCTTCCAACTTCAGATTCACATATTCATGGTTCCATATCAGACGATGAATCTCTACCATCTCCTTCACCCTAATATTTACTTTATGAGACCAATCATATTGATGCAAACCCTTGACTTCCACAACAGCTGAATAGATATCATTTACTGCAAACCAAGCATGCATAGCTGTGTAGGTTTTCTTATCTGTGATTACATGAAATACCAATTTTCCTGGGTTGGTTGAGCTTTTGACAGCAGAAGAGATGACAACAGAGGCAGCAAGGATATTGTCAGTGAGAAGAACAACATGATTGAATGAATGGTCATATAAGCTGGAAACATATTCAGGCGGAGGTAAACGGGAGCGAGCCATGGCATTTACAGCATATTCTTCGGCCAGCATGAGCGATAGGCACTGTAGGCTTTTGGGTATACCGTGAGAAGCCAAATGCCAGTTTACGTACTCCCTACGCCTAGCAGATTGAACCAAATGCTCCATTTTTGCTATCTGAAAATTTGATTAAACTAAACCTAAGAAGCGTTTAGTAACGAAAAGCTACTAGAAGCCTATATAACTGATGATTTCCAGCTTAGCGGGAAAAAAACAAAAAAGAAACTGCATAATTTCAGGAAAGAGAAACTTGATTAATAAGGCACTTTCATGTAATTGAAATAGTTCAAAAGCGTACTACATATGATCAACTATTTGATAGAAATAAGTAAATCTAACAACACAAGTCCAAAAGCACCAACAAACTAACTTTCCCTTCTTTCCAATTAAACTGTCTAAGCCATACTGATCTAGTACAGAAATAGAATAATTCACCTTTAATGTGAGAGATCAGAAAAGTTCAGTATGGCAAAACCAAATGAGTTACACTTAGAGATACTAAGGAGATGAAGGTAAATCTATTTACAGAAGAACTTAACAATGACAAGTTGAAGTATTTGTGCATAAGAAATGCACACTGAACACAAGCATATTTTCTTTCCTCATGAATACCAATTGACCTTGTATTTCTTTCTAGTTCTTGTTGCATTTTAAGAGAACTAGATTCGAAAGTTAAAGTTCTAATTGTTCAAGATCATATCTGATGCCAAAAGGAAAGTTTTGAATCCCCCCACAAACGTCCTTAAAGCACAAGAAGGCAATAGATGAAATTGTAACATGAATTTCCAACTACTAGCAGCAAAAGATTTTCTAACTCCAAAACATTGCAAAATCCGTGTGATCAAAGGATATCTAAACGTTATCACTAGATTAATCTTATGCGTGGGTAGTAATCAGAGGTATTGAAATTTGTAATCTCCAAATTGCATATACAACCAGAATATTAATCTTATTGTTCGAGCAAAAATAATATTATGTTGCCTTTGTTGTCTTTTCCAGTTTTATTGTTTTTACTGGCTTGAGTAGGTATCACATTTCACCTTAATGGTCTGATAATAGATCATTGTATCTGGGGTTTGCAAATCATGGGGCCAGCCAAGCCCTTTTAAACAATGAAGCTGATCATTCTGAATTTCTCTTTCACTCGCTAAAGATTGTGTTGTAGCATTTAAAAAAGTATTTGCATACGTATAGAACCATGTTTCTGTGCCGTCCTAATCACTAATGTGCGTTCTTTTCCAAAGATTAGCAGAAGCAGCTAGAAGTGATTTTTGCCAATGAGTTGTGTTGATCTGTTACTCAACTTAATAATCCCTGATCTTTAACATTTCTCTTTATCTTGTCTACTCAATTTCCTACTACGATAACCTAAAGGGAAACCATAGATTTCACACCAGACACAAGTGGCTAAAGTAGGACATTAAGGTGGGCACTATTTGTGATTTAGGTACACTGCTTGGTACAAGGTAATGAACAGGATACAGACAAACAACGAGCGTCAAACAGCAAAAATAAAAGGAAAATAGAAAATAATGTTAGTGGTAATAATGGTAGTGGAAGTGGGATTGTAATTACCATAGCTTTGGTTTTGAAAGCGAAAGTCTTGATGTCATGTCTGTTTAATGTCACATCCTTCACAAGATCCTTGAAAGTTGATGAGAGTAAAGATGAATCTTCTACTTCAACAATTCCACTCACTCCATCAGTCTTTGTTGTCTCCACCAATGCCCTCGTCAGCTCTTCCCTGAGCTTTTTTAACCGTACCCAAAAGTCATTTTCCTAACAGTAAACAAACAAACAAACTACTTCTATCGTGTGCACTGAGGGGGAAAATAGGGCAAAAAAATAGTTTGTCCTTCTACATGTTCTCATGTCGCCCTTAACCACTCACAATTGTCACGTGTATATAAAATTCAAAAAATGTGCGTGTAGCAAATTCTGAATAGTGAATAGTGGGTACATTCACATGTATATAAAAACAGACGATTTCCTCGAAAAATAGTGGTTGGGAACTTATCTAAAGAGATTGGAATTCTCAATCCCGTGTTGACGTGGGAGTAGTAATATGATGTAATAGTATCAATTTCCATGTAACGATAGTCAAAATAGAACAGAGGATATGATGGCAGTGCAACAGCCCTATTGTGCCAAGTGGGCTAGTGCTAGTCATTATCAAAGGTTCCCCCAATATGTGGGAAAGTCTGACATGAGGCGGCCATTGTGGTTACAGCCCCACACTCCTCCCACATAATTTGAAATGAATAGAGTAGAATTTAGCAACCCAATGCTTATTGGATCTCTTGATGGTACGAGCCAATGACGTGACCTTCATCAAGATGTAAATCAGTGAACCTATTTTTTTCTACCCAAAAAATGGGGGAAAAAATCCAACAGAAAATAAGAACTTATAATTGCGTTTAATTAGAAAAGGAAGAAAGATAAAAGACGGTCATAGTCAGTTTGAATGTAAATGCATAAATAGAAAAGCAACGACAACCATTTAGAAAGTGGAAAAGGGGGAATTTATTCCCTTTGAGTTTAAAATCACAGCTAAAATCTTTTCTTGTTTGAGATTTTACGGATATTTTGTTCAAAGAAGATTGGAACTTTTCCAAATATATATTCGGTAGAAACTAGTAAGGCATAAATGTATATGTTTTGACTTGGCACAAAAATATAATAGAGCATTTTGCTCTTATCTAAGTATAATAAATTTTGACATTATTGGTAATTAATGAAGCCAACTGTGATTCAGGCAAAAAAAAAATATATAAAAACGAAAGATAACAGTGAGACTTTAATATTAATGAAAGTCATTCATTTCATAATTGAAGAAGTTAGATATCAAAATGTAGATGAAAGAAAAATATTTATCTTAGAAGAATGGACATTTATTTAAAGACAGCTTAAAGGTAAAAACATAAAGGAAAATGCTTTACTATTAAAATTTTGGGGATAGAAACCCTAAACTCTCAAATTGAGGGTGTTAAATGACTATCTTACCCCCTGCTGGTATAAGGGATTCACCCAATTATAAGGGCAAAAAGGTCCAAAGACACTATTTTAGTCAATCTTTTAGCCAATAATTCTAGTAGCCTAGCAAGGTCCAAACATAAATATTCAACTTTAGACAAGCAAGATGTCAATTTCGCCTAAAAAAGAAAGACATCAACCTCCAAATTAATAAAAAAAATTGGACTTTGTTCATAGTATAAATTCCAACATAACACAAAATAGTACTACCTTCATTCCTTAATCGTTTAAGATATGTAGTAAAAAATTAAGGAAACAAAAAAGCATGGTACCTTATTAATCAAAATAACAATATTGTTCTCTTAAAGATTATACTATGAACAATACTTGCATACCACTAATTCTATTTAAGAGAATAATATTGATATTTTTACTAACAAAATACCTTATTTTTTGTTTTCTTAATTTTTGCTAAATGACCTAAACGACTTAGATTATGAAATGGAAATAGTAACTAGTATAAGGAAATGAAATAACATATGGCAATAACTAACCATGCCAAGTTGCCAACTTCCATTATATTTGCATTATATGGAAATTCAATTATTTATTTAAAAGAAAAAACACAGTAATTCAATTATTATTTTTAAAAAATCGCTCATGAGACAGTAAACGATCCTAATCAAACCAATTGAATTATTTCTTAATTTTATTACCTAAACAATGAATTGAATTAGTACTTTATTAACAAAGTATTTTATTACTTCCAAAAAAAGTATTTTATATCTCAATTTAATCAAAAAACTTTCTTTAAAATTAAAACAGTCTACGTTTATCCAAATGACAAAAGAAACCCCACATGTCGAGTTGGCGCAGTAGTACCTATACTAGGCATTTTGTCGCGAGTAGTGTGGTAAAATAATAAAATATGAAAACAGATAAAGGGTAAATGCGTCACGATAGATTAAAAAGTAAAATAGTAGTCGTACACTCCTACTACATACCAGAGCTGCATCATTCCCGCCGAAAATCCTCCATCCCATACAATCTGCAGCTTCAGAAAAAATTCACCAGCCGACAAATTTCAATTTCACCCGAAGAAAAAAAAACCGTCAATTTCAAAACACATCATTACTACTTTTTTTTTTATAATATAAATAGTTTAAAACTACATAGATAAAATAAATTATTTTATTAATTAAAATATCAAAATATTAAAATATCGATAAAATTAATAGTTTATACAATTCATATTTTATAAAAATATTTTTAATATTTTAATTAATAAAATTATCCTTTTTTTGTTTTTTTAATTTTTATTAAATGTAATAACCGATTTATATTATAAATTAATATTATGAAACTGATGGAATACTTGGGAGAAATTTTTTTTTTGCTAAATAATACTTGGGAGAAGATTACCTGTAGTAGAAGAGCAAACGGCAGCAGATTCAAGGACGACGAAAGCAATTCTAAGGAAAAGAAATGGCAAAATTAAGGCCAAAATCAAAGCAATCGGCAACACCATCCGATGATATATTCTCCGTCGCGTTCCTACTGGAACCGATCCTTTTTTTCCCTTCATTACCTCCCCAAAACCTCCTCCGCCGCCCCCGTCCTCAGCCACAGAACTCGATATCGTCACTCTCTTTATTCCTCTCGCCGATATATAAAACTTCATTATCTCTCCTTCTTCCTCTCTCTCTCTCTATAAATTTCAACCTCCTGATCAATCAATTCCTAAACTACCTTTCCAATTCCTTTTCTTAAATAAAAAATTTCATCTCACTTCTGATTTCACTTTCAGATCCGAACTCACACCTATAAACAAACATAAAACACAAATTTAACTGACACACAGCGATCAATCGAAAACGATAGAACGAGAGATATTAATTCGAAGAACATATTTTTTGGTTCCGTAAAAGTAAAGCACTGAAACAATGGAAATTACCTCTACTTTGTGAAATCGATCAGTAATAATGGAAAGTTGAGTAAGCTTCAAATCAAACTCAGCCTGGATTGCAGTTTTGCCTTCTTATCTGAATCAGTACTGTGGTAGTTAGAAAGTATTGGTTGGATTTGCTCAAAGTGTCAAAGGGAATGAGATCACAGAATAAACTAATTGGTGTGAGAAAGAGGGAGCAGAGTAGCGTCAGTGGGACCTGTACAGAGAGAAGAGATAGTGGGGAATGAGTGTATCTGTGGGGACGATGGACCAAATCATTGACTAAATGCCAAAACTAATGCCGCGTTGAGTATTTAAGGGAAAAATATTTTGTTTTCCTTATTTTTCTTTTTTGTTACACATTCGTATTACTGTTTACGAGTTTGAACGAAGGTTATAGATTAAAGGAAAAGGTCATAGAAGTTGAAGGGAATGAAAAATATCCTCAACATGATGTTTGAAACTGAATTTCGCTTGTTACTGTTTTGCCAAAGATTGCGAAGGAGATATTGTAAAGAATTTATTATGTATTTATTTTTTTTTACTAGTATTAATGATTTTACTCGGTCCCAGAATGTGAGTTTTTATCTGATATCACGGTTTTTTAAATCATTGTATAACTTTTATTTTCTTCTATTTTCAGATTATCAGTTGATTGTAATGGTCTCGACTATTTTGTGATGGATAATTTCTTATTCAACAAAAAATAAATGAAATGAAAAAGATTACTCTTTTGATGATTGCAGCTCTGTGATACCAGGGACTTTTTGCTTACGTGTTTTGCATGTCTTGTATTTAAGTTCGGTATGATTAATTTTTATTGCATGGTTTTATGACATGTTTTATGTGTTTTATGTGGGAGTTTGTTTATTCTAAGGGGCGTTTTTGATGAGTTTGGAGGTTGAGGGACTTAAATGTAGATGTTAAGAGGTTGGGTGACTGTTATGTGAAGTCTTTTAGTTGGGGTTAATGCAGGGGGTCGGTTATAGGAGTGGAGAAAGAAATAAGGTAACGGCAGGAAAGAAAAAGAGAGGAGAAGAAGAAAGAAAAAGAAAGATGGAAGATTTGAGTGTTGTGAGGTTTTCTGAACGATTACCATAGAAGATGAAGTCGGAATCAGACTATTATTTTTGGGTTTGATAGCTAACTAAATAGGCTACGTCTGGGAGTCGACGGATTGAAGTTTCGACTTTCCAGAAGACAGAAATTTTTGTTTGAAGTCACTGTATTTTTTTGGGAAAATTTGGGCAGCGAGAGACAACTGTGTAGCAGACATAGTAAACAATCTCTTATTATCCCCATATTTTAACCACAGGTAGTAGACTCCTTATACTAGATTCTGACCGAAGGATATTGTATTCTAACGATTGGATTAAGATATATCAAGTTTGGAGTACTAGGTTGTGATAGTTTGAGTAGAACTAAAAGTGCTGAGGATAAGTCGGAGTATCAGACGGAGTCCGATCAGAATGATTCCAGTTGTGTTTGAAAGAGGACTTAAAGGGCTACGTTATGTACGGTAGGATCTTTCACCCTTGTATTTTCAGTCTCTAAACTTCATGAATTATCATTTTTACTGAAGTTTTTGTTTTGCTAATTTATGGATTTTGGCATTCATGTTTTATTGCATTAAAACCGGATGAAGTGCTGATGTAAATTGTTTACTTGTGGCTATGTTGAAATTGATGAATTGCTACGTGTGTTAATTGCTACTTGTTAGTGAATTTGTTGGATTCTGCGTATTTGATTCCCAACTAAAGCTCTGGTCTGTTGATAATCTTAGTTCAGGACATTGTTGAATTTAATCAGTTACACTGCCCGGGAGCACTATCAGTTAGTATATTTTCATACTCGATTCCTAACGAGAATAATAAGTAGGATTGTTAACAGTTGTTGTAGAGTTCACAAGGGTGAGCGATGACATAACAGACGTGTCCTTAAAAATCAGGTTTTGTCTTTCGGAGGGTCCCAATATCTGAATCCATGCTAAGATCAGTCAGACCCTTCTTATCAAGTAACTTAATAGTTAAGGGTTGTTAACAGGGATATAGAATTGTTGCCAGACTTTGAACTCAATTGTGTGAATGTTATGTATTTTGATTGCTTAGATTATATCCATTAGTTTGACACGAAAGTTTGTTTGAAGTGCATGAGTAGTCATGGTGCTCGTAGCACAATTTCTGATCCGTTTGTGTCATATTTGTTGGATATAGTTTGAGTATGTTAGTTGTTTGATTTGTATTTGTTTTGGTATATGTGTTTGAAGTCAAAAACTGGATTCTCTGGGTTGGGAAAGAGTTGTGCAGAAAAGTGGATTTCATGTACAAATTTGTACATGAAAAACATATTCCTGCAGCACAAACGAAGCATTCGTCTGCAGCTTCGTTCGCGACTGTGTCCGCACAACTATTGGGGCTTCTGTCTTCTTGCGGACGGACTCGCGGACGATCCCTTTCGTCTGCAGCTTCGTCTATGGCATGTGTTGGGCTGTTTTTCGATTCTGTTTTGTTTTCCATTTTAGTTATTTTCAGTATTGTTTTAAGTGCGTTTTCAAGTTAACTCTATTTTAGTTTAACATAAATGTTTTAGGATTTGGGAACGTTCTTTTCGAGTCGTATTCAATGCTTCATCCCAGAGGTGATCGATGCTTACTGGGCTTTTAACTCACCCTTATTTGTTGACCATTTTTCAGATGAATTTGTGTATGGTGCTATTGATGAGAGTTATGAGGATGAATATGGGGAGAACTTATTTTGATAATTTGTTATAGTGAACTTTTGAAACATTTACAGTTTAGTAATTTCCTTTTGAACTTAGTACTTTCTTTTGATGATGTAAACACTTATGGATAATGTTATTTCCCCTTTTAAGTAATGGCAATTGTTAGAATTCCTGTTAGTCATTTGGGTACGGTGCTTCATTGATTTAGAGTGTTGCCGTGTCATCACTGGGAGACGGGGTGTGACATAAGTGGTATCAGAGCAGGTCGAACCTTAGGCTTGAACATGGTTAGATTAAGTTTGGAATGAACATGTGATTGGAATTTAGAGTAGAGACCAGGAGTAGGACATAAGTGTTTATTTATTGTTTTATATGTGATTGTTCGCATGTTATGCTTTGTTTAGTTATTTGATATTGCACCATGTTCACTCATATGTTATGTCATGCCTACTTTATATGATATGATATGATCATCTCGTATATATATATATATATATATATATATATATGTGTGTGTGTGTGTGTGTGTGTGTGTGTGCCATGTTTACTGTCACACCCCGTAACCAAAAGATGACTTGGCAATGCCTCTTCTACTAATGAGACAAAGAACCCTTAACAATATATAATCTTCCAAACCATAACTTAACATAATCGTCTTAAACTTTAACTTTATTAAAAGGTCATCAATACTTCAAGAAATTACAAACTTATTATATTGTATATATTGTACTATTTGTCAAAAAAAACTTATAAAAGATTCATTAACTATTCGTCTTGCACCCCATCTCATGCCTCATCATTAGCACGCTCATCATACTCATCTGCAAAACATGAAAAGATAATGGGGTAAGCCACACTAGCTTAGTAAGAATTGATAGCCCCTGGGATGAAGGACAGAAGAGACTTTAACACATTCCCTGTTTCCCAAAACATTTGAAAATACATCTTGACTTGTCTTAACCTGAAACATCTTGAAAACCTTTGTAAAATACTTGAAAACATAACATGAAACTTCAGAGCTTGCATAGCTTGTACATGACATAGCTTGAAAGGAGTATAAACAAAGTAAAAAATACTTCGGACGATGGAGACATGTGCCGGTCGACCGATAGGGTCATCCGAGATCAAGACATAAACATTTACAAAAAGTCCGGTAGAACTACTTGACAGAGTCGGTCGACCGATTGAGTCCGATCGAGGGGATATCAGGCACGGTCGACCGTTTTTCCTCATTCGAAATAGCCCCATTAGTTTGATCGGACGAGTGATACTGTGAACCGGTCGACAAATCAGATCGTCCGAGATCCATTGATGACATTTTCAAGGCAAAATTTGTGAAGGAAAAATCATTTTCTGCACACTCTGAAATTTCAACCCACCCAAAACATTGTTTTTACACTCCTTATAACACTTAGAAACAATACCAAAACATACACATAACATTTCATAACAATACTTAACCAAATCGATCACATACATATCAGGAATCGTACTCCGAGTACTTAACATAACTTGACATACTCGTAGCCTTCCAATACATATAAACTTGACATGATTAGTACCAAAATAACATGCAACAAATAATTCTACAATCGAGTTCAATTATCAAACAATAACACTATCCAACTGTTAACAACCCCAAACTTTAAAGCAGTTTAGGAAGGCCCTTATACTTGTAACTTGTATCATATCATATCATATTGTAACTGGTAAAGCTCATAATTGCCATTTAAGGATATATTCATGTCATTATCTATCTTCGTGGACTGAATGACACTGTTAACAACCATAACTTTTAAACCTGCAAGGGGCTAGGTATCATGAGGGGACAAAAAATGCTCCTGACCACTTATCATAAATTCAGAATATATCCTGGTCTAGGGTCATCATTTAGACAAGAGCTCTAGATTGAGAATATTCATATGTTGACTCTCATGCAATCCATCCAGCAATTCATCAACAACATACGCAAGAATAAACAAATATAAGCATGCAACGATGCAAACATACTTGATACTTCATCCAGATTTTGATGCATTAAAACATGGGGAAACTTCATATATTTCATAGTTTAATAAAAGAATACTTCATGTGATTTAGGACTGAAAAACAATGACGAAGCTTTCTTACCTTGAACATTTAATTGGAAAGTCAAAGGGAGATTAGAAAAGCAGAATTCTCTGGTTGTAGTGCCAACTTCCAAAAGCAATAACTCTAAACGGAACCGTTGAAACTTAATCTCTACCGTTCAGAATGTACTTATATATGTCTTCTAATTTTAGGAAAAAGAAAAGGGTCGATCAGGCTTCGATTACTACGTCAACTTGATGATCTATTCTCAGCACTCTGATTTTACTTGAACTGCCACGACCTTCTACTCCGATGATGATATCTCTTAATCCAGAACTTAGAATGAAAATTCCTTCGGTCAGAATCTAGTTTAGGGAGTCTAGTATCTATGGTTAAAATATGGGAGTAATCCGATGATTTACTATGTCTGCAAAAGTATTCTTACTTGCTGTCCAGATTTTCCAGCACTCTTATTTTCTCTCTTTTTCTTTCTTATTTTTTTTCTTCCCTTCTCTATCTTTCTCCTCTATTTATAGGCTATCAAAACTCTAGAATTCTGAGAAGTTACATCCTTAAAGTGTCCAGCCAATCCCAAATATTCAGCCCCCTTATAATTATCCCTAAAGGCGTGCCCCTTCATATTTACTAACCTCCCTCCAAAACCAACTAACTAAATAACTTAGAGTTCCTTTTATGCACTTAGGTCCTCTAATTAATCCAAGATGACATATCAAACCTAAACAATTATGTACAATATATATAACACACATAAAAATCAATTAGACACATAACATTTAAATATAAGCATGCAAATTTCTAAGGTCAAAAGGTCTTGGGTATCACATTTACCGTATATGTTATGTCATGTTACGTTAACTAGATATATGAATTTGTTATGTGGATTGTATGATTATGTAATTGCTTATCGTGTTTATTTGAAAATCGATGTATCATGTATAAATTGTATTATCATGCGAGCCACGTTTTAATTGCCTTAACTGTATCAACATGCTAGCTTAATCTTATTTCCTTAATTGTATTAGAATGCTAGCTTAGTTTTATTGCTTTAATTGTATGGGCATATTGACTTAATTTTGTTGCTTAAAATGTATTAGATTGCTAGTTGTTTTACTGCTTATTATATTCCTTCTGGATTGTCTCATGTTCCTATTTTAAATTTCTCAAGTAAACTATATCATATGAGTATTGATTATTTGATAAGGTGTCTAATTTTTTTTTTTAAAAAAAAAATATGAATATACGCTTATATTTTTCTCTTTATTTAGATTGATGCAAACAGTGTTTGTGGCATTTTACATTAATAATGTTTATGTTTATGCTTGTGTGTTGTCACCTAAATGAGATCACGTTCAACAGACTGGGATGCATACTTTGATTAATATAACATTTTACATGTTCATATCTTAAGTTATTATGAGGTTATATAAGAAATTGTTGCAAGCTTGATTCTATCTTGCTATTTATATGCAGAGTAATGTTGTTTTTAATATTATCATGTATTGTATGTGTAAACTTGGTTGATTTTGACAACTTTTCTATGATTATATATTTACCATAAACAGTACTAATACATTTATACATGTTATATATATTGTGTCTATGGTTATGCAACAGTTTTGTGTGATGTAGTATATGTATAATTTTGTATGTAGTATAAGTTTAATTGGAGATCATTGCATATATTTTATATCTAATTTAATTACTGACATGTCTACTACTACTTGATAATACAATTGCCTAATTGTTAATAGCTTGAGTAATTTGTACAATTTTTTTTAAGGTTTAACTACTATTCTTGTTGTGCATTTTCTGTTTAAAACTCGTTGTTGATATGAATGTGACATAAGTAGACATAATTCTTTGTATTATATAAAAATAAGATAGTGTGTTATTTATAGTAATCAGGGCCGGCTCAAACATATCCGAGGTCCTATGCCGAAAAACAAATTGGGGCCCTGGATTTAGGCTATATATATATATATATATATATATATATATATACAAAAAAAAAAATTGGGTGCGGTCGCTCAGCTCGCACCCCTATTAGCCGGCACTAGTGTATGGTTAAAAAGATTTTGAGCAACAAATTTAAAAACATCAAGGTCTTCAATTTTTTTAACTAATAATTATATACAAATTAAGTAAATTTTTAAAATTTTTGGGGCCCCTGTAAATGTGAGGCCCGGTTTCGGATGTCACCTTGGACACCCTTGGAGCCGGGCCTGATAGTAATGCATTTTGTCATTTATGCAGATATTTATGGTACCATATATGATGTATTGTGTGGAAGTAGTAATTCTGCATATTTTTGTTGTTCTCAAGATGATGTCATTTAAAGTAGTATGTATGTATATGTGTATGTTATATAATACATTGTTACACTATGTTTTGTTGTTGCATATGATATATGTAATGATTAAGTTTTAGACTATTTACATTATCTTACCGGTAATAAATGAGCAATTGCATATGTAAACTTCTTATCTTACTTGTATATCATTATTATTGAAATTCTTATGCCCGCATAACTGTGACTTACATAATGTGAATTGTATATATGTTCATAGTGTTGTACTAAGCAAACATGTGGTATGTGTCTTACTGTGGTATGCAAATTAATATAAATCGTGTTGTGTAATGTGTGTTTGTGTGCACATTGTAACTAATTGCTGCATAGTTGACTGTTATGATGTGAGTGATGAACGCGCTATTTATATGTTATGGTAGTTATATACATTAGCTTGTAAATGAATGTATTTAAAGTATAATCGCTATATGTTTAGTATACCTTGTAATCTTCTATATTTTATATGTTTAATTTTTGCATGTTATGCATGTTAAACCAACTGCTCATATGACACGTGATGCATAGTATAAGTATGATTGTGCTAAGTTTATTATGTTGTTTAATAATTTTAGCGATTGTGCATATGATGGGATTTGATTATGTATGTTATAAATGTGCTAACACAACAATTGCAACACTAATTATGTTAGCGGGAAAATAAAATAAAATAAAATTTGATAATAATAATAATAAAATTTTGTTGTTATTACTATTTCTAATGTATATGCTTGCGAGTACTGATTCTATTTTGTCTACATACTGATGTTTAATATTATATTATGTATCACATTAGTTTACACTTGGCAATTTGTAAGGGTAGTACAAACACTATTAATAATACCTGTGATACGTGCCTTGTTTAATTGTTGTATTCAAACAGAAACTTGATCTAAAAAATTCATAAAAAACATGATAACATGATAGAGTTACTATAACACTTCGTCCCTGCGGGTTATTACCACAAAGAATTTCTTGAAGAAACTCTCTGACGATTTGTTGAAGACCTGAGAGTTTTTGTGATTGGAGCCTTTATGTGATTTCAATGTCTTCCTTCCCCATTTTCAAGGCTTAAGAGAGGGCTTTGCATGGGCCTGGCCTAGTTTTTCTATATCAGTCATGACATGGCACCCGAAATAGTGGAGACAACATTTCTGACCAGGACGGAAGTCCCCCTTCCGTCTTGGCCTCGACTTTTGTCCTCCACCACCCGAGACTCAAGCCAAAAAATTCTTCATTAACCAATTTGAGGACGGAATTGCCACTTCCGTCCTCATGTTCCAGACAATTTGCAGCGTGTAGTCACTTCTCACTTGTGCTTTTTTGACCATGCAAAATTTCTGAATGGTTTTGGCAATTTCGTGCGCATTTATGATCGGTTTTCAGAGACTTGTCCAATTCGAAAATAAATTTTACAATTTCCCACCACATCTATAAATATCCCTCCAAACCTCTCCATAATCTACAACCTTCTCAAACCCATAAAAACCATATCCTCCTTAATACTAGCTTTTCAAAAAAAAAAAAAATTTACAAAAACCCTATCCTCCGTAATATTATTTCAAAATGAATAGCGAAATGGATCCCGCCCTGGAAGAGTATTTCAGACACCAATTTAGAATTGCAGTCGAAAATCAAACCGATGGAAAAATGGTAGTATTCTTTTTAGTAATGAGTAATTTTTCTTGTATGAAATTTGTTTAGCTATCTAACTCATCATTTTCGATTTGTAGCGTCTTCCATCAAAGTACACAAGTTGGTTGGAGCAAACTGATCTCGGGTTAGCTAGTTGTGTCTACCTGAAGGATGACCATGGGAATTAATGGTGCGTCTATGTAACCAAAATAGATGACACCTACTACCTAGACGGAGGATTGCAACAATTTTTGCGTGACAACAATCTTCGTCCCACAAATAAAGTTCATTTTATACCATCTCCAATGAATGTATTAGATATTTATGTTAAGGGAGGGCCCGGGATAGGTTACTTGAAGGGCGAATTATCGTATCCCTCAGACGGGGCATTTTTCCGGCAGATTTTTCGAATAGACATTGACAAAACATATTCAGGACTTTCCAAACCGGTACGTTCAGTAATATTAAAATTTTAGTAATAAAATCGATCATTTTACAATTATGTGTTGTAATGTTGTTTCCCGTGTACAGTGGATATGTAGGCAGTACATGCAATGGCGTGTTAGAATGCAGCTTGGAATCCCGAAGTACTACTACACATGCGCAATCTTCATGGTAACAAATTGACACTGCAAGTGACTAGAGACGAAGGCTGCGACTGTTACTATTTTTTGGGGTGGGATGAGTTTGTTGTGTTTTCTAGATTACACCCGGGTGACCATGTAAAAATTCATCCAGCCCCTTACGATGATATTCTTGATTACAGGGCCGGGAATGATGATTTTTTCGATTTATTACGTCAACTATAATAATATGTAATTGAAATGTAAGCAATTATCGTATATTGAATGGAAAAAATCGAGCACATTCACAACAATTTTATAAATTTTAAACTATTAATTCGGAGAATTTAAATACAATTACTGTGGAGGGGGTGGTTGCTGAAGATGTGCTAACATAGGGCAAGTCTTTCGGTTGTGACCGACTCGCTTAGAGTGGCCGCACTTCTTTTCCCTTTGAGTGCCCCTGTTCTCTGTGTCCATAGGCATTTGGAATCTCCGCCTTCGAGGTCGACCCACCTGCGTAGCTTTCATGTTAGGAGGGTGATATATCATATCAAAAGGGGGAGGTCTCCAATGAACGGGATCAGGTACAGGATATAAAATGGACTTGTAAGTATTCCTATAATGATTGAGAGAATAGACAGGGTGGATGTATTGAGAAGCATCCTGCATTATCGATTTGGACACGGCAATGACATGGGAGTATGGAGTTGAATAAGCAGCCCACTTATCACAGGTACACGCACGAGCTGATAAGTTGACCGCGTATATTTTTCCACCTAGGCCCGGTCCTCTATGTCGGGACATGACCCTATAGATAGCTTGGTCCATGTGGTGTCGGTTTACAACCAGAGTTGTTGCTTTTTGTTCGTACGCGAAATAACTGCTCCCATATCCTCTTAGGAAAAGGCGTTTGACAACCATTTGCGTCTTGCCGGTGTGTGTCAAAATAATGTACAAGTTTAAAAAAAATCATCTCCACGAGCGCTTTCAAAGGCAGCGCTCTATACTGCTTTAGAACGTTATTAAGCGCCTCTGACATGTTTGTAGTCATGCAACCGAAACGCATTCCCCCGTTGTATGCCAAAGTCCACAACTCTTTGGGTTGCTGCATTAACCAGTTAAACGCATCCTCATCTTTTTGTTTGATACGCTCCAGATAAAAATCGCACTTAACCTTTTTCGGTTGGGTTGCAGCAATCCACACATAATCTTTCAATTCTTTGTTTTTTGCATGAGTGTGGAAATTGGACTTGTAATGCCTAAGGCAGAATCAGTGCACTGCCAGCGGGGTTGCCATTCGGGGAGGGTTGCCACTGTAATAAGAATGCCGGCATGACGATCGCTGATAAGACACACTTAAAGGTCTTTCACAACATGGTCCCTTAAATTCCTAAGGAACCATGTCCAAGTGGAAGTTTCCTCTGAATAGACCAACGCAAAAGCTAGGGGTAAAATTTGGTTGTTAGCATCCAGAGTGCTTGCAACCAGGAGTGTCCCTTTATAATTCCCCCTAAGGTGTGTCTCATCAACTGAAATTATAGGTCGGCACCACGGGTAACCGTCAACCAACGGTTGAAAAGTCCAGAACAATGACTTGAACACCTTGGGCTCATTACCGGTTACTCGTGGGTGGTAAAGAAATTTGACTATTGTACCCGGGTTTGAATCTTTTAGTGCCCGCATATAATGTGGCAGTACCTGAAAAGTTGATTTCCAAGTGCCAAAAAGTGTTTCTATAGCATTTCGACGGGCATACCAAGCTTTTCTATAGGTACAAGTCAAACTCATATCAGTGGTACAAGCAGCCCTAATCAATTTAACAGATATTTCAGGATCAGCCTGAACAAGGTGTAGAATTTTTACCCCGATGTAGCTGGAGGACATGTTGCGTTTTTTGTTCTGGTCCATCAAGCAGTAGTGGGCCTGGTTAAGCTTGGTAACCTTCCACATTCCATCCACCCTGCTATGGTTTACGCGAACGTACCAACTGCATCGGCTATTTTCGGTTGAATTTCTACACACATCACTGAACCATTGTTTGTTGCTCCTCTCTCTTTTCCATTCCCTTAATGCCACCTTGTCATGTCAGACGTTCACTACCAACATTGCCTCGCGTTTATCCTTGAATTGCATCCCCAAGCATATCTCGGGAAGATTGGGATTCCGTGTTTTAATTTTTTCTCCCCCGTATGTGATTTCAGGTACAGGTTCCATGGAACCCATATCATTCCAACATGCAAAATTAGCATAGTTACCGTACGATGGCAAATTCCATTCTGGAATGGCCGGGGCGGAAGTAGAGGGAGTTGGTTTAGGCTCTTGTATCGTCTCTTCAGTGCTTGGTCCACCGGTTTGTTGTTGGATTTCGGGGTTGGCATCTTCCGCTATCCCCTCTGCGTCTTCCTCGACCTCGTCGTCCTCGTGGTCTCCGGCACTATCGTCGGCGAAGTCGTCTTCCGTTTCCGGAACGCCGTCAATGTCGGATATTGGACTCAAGGAATCCATGACCGAATTATCGGTACAGGGTTCGTAAGTAGACGGTGGGGGCATAGTTAGTAATGGATTTGGCCCCGAAAAAAATGGTTCCGGAACAGATTGTGGCTCCGGTGCAAATTCTGTTGTCGGTATTACAAAGCTATCTGCATGGCAGCAAATGGGCAAAGCTTCTGCCGGTTGAGGACGGAAGTGGGACTTCCGTGCTGGAGTCAGGACGGAAGTCCCAATTTCGTCCTCAACCGGCATAGGCTTTTTCCCTAAAACCCAAACTTGGACCCCCGTGCATTTGCAGGCTATTGCCAGCATCGGATCACTTCTCACTTTTGCTTTTTTGTCCATGCCCCCTCACCGGAAAATCCCGAACGGTTTCTTGCAGTTTCGTTCGCATTACTGACCTATTTTCAGAGACTTGTCCAATTCGAAAACTTAATTTTACAATTTCGTACTAAATCTATAAATAACACCTCAAAACCTCTCCCTTTGTCCTAGAAATTTTTTCCCTACGTGTTCATATTATAATTATTATTTTCAAAGTTTTTTAAATATTACTCATTTCGGAACTTTCAAATATCAAAAAACTGAGAATTCCATTAAATTCATACAAACAATTTTACATCGAACATATAAGAATACAAAGTCCCGGTTATTCAAACCCTAATTCTTTCGAAACTTATGCTCAATCATTTTCCAAGTACTACGGTTACTGGACGATGCATCCGACATCGGGTATTCAGGGAGAGCCTCCACAGTTACCTCTTCAGGAGATCTTGAACATTGTCCAGCTTCGTCCACAAATCCTCTTCCTTCGTACCAAAAAATATGGCAGAGAAGGATAAAGAAAAATTCGCCACTCCTTCTGTACCGCTTAGCCTTTGGATTAGCCTAAATTAGAGTTATATAAACAAAATATTTAGTTATGAAAACATAGAGTTAATACAATGTACCGTAATTACATGGAACTTACCGCAACGTATTCCTCCCACTGGGCCTCAGCACCGTCCAAGTCAACAATGTTCGTCCTTCCGTCTACTTGAACCATGATTTGTGGGTGAGCGCTTCGAAATCCCAAAACCTCCTACGCAGTTTTGCTAGGCCTGCGTCGATCATCGCAATTGTGAATTGTCCCCCGATCACAGAATTAATTCCGTAAACAATTTCATTGTAGCAATCAGACCAATGTTTTTCTCCAGGGTAACCCTGTATACTGAAATCATAACAAATTTCTATTAAAACCTCCTCGTATTTGGCTGGCCATTCTCTAGTAAAATCAACATCCCTGAATTTGTTACGCATTTCTTTTTGCATAAATTTGGGAAAATTGGCCATTACGGAGGATAGGGTTTTTGTAAACTTTTTTTTTTTGAAAAGCTAGTATTAAGGAGGATAGGGTTTTTATGGGTTTGAGAAGGTTGTAGATTGTGGAGAGGTTTGGAGGGGTATTTATAGATGTGGTGGGAAATTGTAAAATTTATTTTCGAATTGGACAAGTCTCTGAAAACCGGTCATAAATGTGCACGAAATTGCCAAAACCGTTCAGAAATTTTGCATGGTCAAAAAAGCAAAAGTGAGAAATGACTACACGCTGCAAATTGTCTGGAACATGAGGACGGAAGTGGCAATTCCGTCCTCAAAGTCACGGGGCCAAGTTAGGGTTTTTGTAGGGTTTTTTCTGCTGGATGAGGACGGAAGTCCCACTTCCGTCCCGAGGCCAAGACGGAAGTCTGGCAAAAAAATCTGTGGTGGCTGCCACGTCAACCAGGACGGAAGTCCCACTCCGTCCTGGCCAGAAATGTTTTCTCCACTATTTCGGGTGCCATGTCATGACTGATATAGAAAAACTGGGTCAGGCCCATGCAAAGCCCCTTAAGAGATATCCCTGTTAATATGCAAAAATGTGAATTAGGATTTGACTAACTGGGCCAGTCCAATCTCTTCTTTTGGACCAGGCCAGTTTATCCATTTGAGTGAAATTTATTTTGATTTGAGTTTGAGCTCATTTATTTTAGTTCAACTTCATTTAGCCATTGCAATTGGACATTATTTAAAAGGGCCCTTCAATAGTCATATTTGAATAACTCATTGAACTTCTTTCAGCAATTAAATTTAAGTAATTAACACCGAATATTTTTTTTTTCAGTCTCAATTAAATAAGTATAATTTTATTTTCTGGGAAATTTTATAGTCTACAAATGCCTATAATTCAAAACTCGTATTGACGATTTGATCAAAGAGCTCCGATACCAGCTTTGAAGTATTTATTTGAATTTAAAGAGAAAATTTTCATTCCAACTTCGTATCAAAATCTCAATTTTTTGCTAAATAAAAATTGGGAGGACAATTTGCTCTAGATTTGTGAACAAATTAGAAATCCCATCTCTCAAAATCCGTTTCTTTTGGAATTGAAATGAGATATGTTCCCTTTCTAATTTCCAATTAGCATGGGGCATTCGGTATCCACCGACGACGTGATGACTACATCCGGACTCAGCCTCACGGTTGGCCCACAGTGTTGCCGCTCAACGGGAGAGCCTAGTCCATACTTCTCTTTAAACGCCGCTCTCAGCCGTGGAAAATTCCAAAAGAGACGAATTCCACCAAAGGGAATCGAACACTCGTCAACGGCGTCAACTTAAATAGCTCCAATCAGCTGCCCCAGAGCTCGGGGTTGAATCACAATTTCACTTTGAAACATCTAAGTCGATCTCACCGCCTTTAGCTCCTATAAAAAGGCTCACCCCTTCAACTATTTTCTCTACACCAAAATTTCTGCTGAACTCTACACAAAAATGAGGAACTTAGCCTCGAAATGAACATAAACTGAGCACTCTCGGAGAAATAATCTTAGGACTAAAAACTAATTGAAATTGATCACAGAAGAAACTAATTTAACCAAAACTAAACGGTTTGATTGGACCCGAATTAAATGGCATAAAATGACTAAGAGAAACCGAATAACCATTATTTGTTGTGTTGATTGAGTGATGTCTCTTTTGCGCTTCCTCCGGTTTTCGTAAATTACATGACTCAAAACGTTAATCTCTTAGATGCTTTGACAATTATATATATAAATATATATGTTGTCTTTCGGATGTGTGCTGCTACCACCAAAAGCCTTCCCTTGCGGAATCGCTTTCTACTGGTATCCACTCGACGAAACGAGCATTCGGTAGAAAGCGATTCCGCAAGGAAAGGCTTTTGGTGGTAGCAAAGCACACATCCGAAAGACAACATATATATATATATATATATATATATATATATATATATATATATATTGTCTTGTCACGAGTTGTCTTATCTAGCTTCAATTTTTGGAAGATCATACAAGATTAATCTCCTCGCACCGAGTCGGCGCATAAGGGGTAAAGTGCGGGTAAAAGTGGCGGTTCTATACGTGAGTGAGAATCGATCCTCCACCTCTCTTAAGGAGCGAAGCTGCCGAACCAGTTATACCAACCAACTTTGATTGAGTGATGTCTCTTTTGCGCTTCCTCCCGGCTTTCGTAAATTACATGACTCAAAACGTTAATCCCTTAGATGCTTGGACAATTATTATTATTATTTTTTTATCTTGCCACGAGTTGTTTTTGTTGGGCAACGGAACACTCCAAACAACAAATTATAATGGAAACGAAAAGAAAGAAGAAAAATAACACAAGAATTTTAACGTGGTTCGGTCTCAACGCAGACCTACATCCACGACCCCGGAGGGTACAAACTTTCAACTATGTAATTTTTGAACGGAATAAAAAATACAATCCCTCTTCTAAAACTCCAAGTCTAAACACTCACAAGACTCAAGGAGTTGGTTTCAAATAAACTCAACACTAGGTGGGTCTATTTATAAGGCCTTTTGTCTTGACCTTTTTCTTTTCTAACCAATGTGGGATTAGAGAAACATTACCTGACATATCCTCCATTTTCTCAAATTCCCAAGTTACAACAGAATCAGAAAACCTAACTTTCTTCTCAGTCTTCGCGGTCTCCTTCTCTGTTCTTTCTCCAACTTTACTTCCTTGCTTCTTCAAGGAATGACCATCAAGATGGTATAAATTCTTCCCTTTCTCCCTGCCTCGCATAACCAGATGGTTGCCTCTATACACTTTGTAGAAATTCCCAATTCCAACATACTTGTAACCCTTTGATGCCAATTCACCCAACGAAATTATGTTGGCACTCGAATCAGGTACAAATCTAACATTAGGAAGTACTTTTACCTCATCATTGTGGAATTTCAGGCGGACTCGTCCAACACCCTCAACCTTCACCTTCGAGTTGTTGCCCACTTTGATGTAGCAAAAGTCTCCCATCTGCAAAGTATCAAACACGTCTCGGTCCTTGCAGATATGCACGTCAGCAGCATTATCCATAATCCAGTTTGAATGATTCTCAATAGTGTCATCCAAACATCTCGTCAAATATAAATCATCATAATTGTTGACCACATTTGTAGAGGAATCACATACTTTTGCCTTGCCTTTCATCTGTTCACGGAGATTTTTCAAATCATCCCTTATCTTTGGACAACGGCTTTGAAAATGACCAAGTTCCCCACAATAGAAGCACTCGACCTCGCTACAATCACCTCTCTGCCGAGATTTCTCTCTTCCTTGGTCACATCTACTCTTGCTTCGATTCCTCCCTTTTCGAGAACTCTCTACAGCTAGTATTCGATCCTCCTCAGGGTAATCCTCATTCATCATCTGTTGGTTCTCCTTCAAGACTTTTGAAACCTCATTCAATTGCAGTGTTCTTTCGTCTCCTCCCAAGCCTGAACCTCGCGATCTGATACCAGTTGTTGGGCAACGGAACACTCCAAACAACAAATTATAATGGAAACGAAAAGAAAGCAGAAAAATAACACAAGAATTTTGACGTGGTTCGGTCTCAACGCAGACCTACATCCACGACCCTGGAGGGTACAAACTTTCAACTATGTAATTTTCGAACGGAATAAAAATTACAAACCCTCTTCTAAAACTCCAAGTCTAAACACTCACAAGACTCAAGGAGTTGGTACAAATAAACTCAACGCTAGGTGGGTCTATTTACAAGGCCTTTTGTCTTGACATTTTTCTTTTCTGACCAATGTGGGATTAGAGAAACATTACCTAACAGTTTTATCTGGCTCCGATATTTGGGAGATCAAACAAGACTAATCCCCTCGCACTGAGTCGGCCCATAAAAAGGTAAAATGCTGACAAAAGTAATAACTCCGTACGTAAGTAAAAATAGATCCTCGATCTCTCTTAAAAAGAAGTAAAGTTGCCGAACAAGCTAAACCAACAATATTTAATTCTTTGACAATTATATTTGCTCTGTTATCATGCCCCTCCTACGGAGATCTCTTGTTTTCTTTGGACTTCTTTCGGTCTAATTGACTTTTTCCTCTTCCGAGTTGGATATATTTTGTCCGGGTTAGATCCTTAAAAGTTAGACCGGAGCTCTTTTAACTCGGGTCGGACTGAATTTTCAGATCTTTAACCGTCTTATATTATGAAACGGATGGAATATTTCTCTAGTGGAGAGCCAATGCTTTATCTGGTGTATTGTGCTATGGTGATCAACTTACATTTAAAGTTGGTTGGTGTAATTGGTTCGGCAGCTCTTTCCTTGAAAAATGTCGAGAGATCGATCCCACTCATATGTGGAGTCATCACTTTGGACAGCACTTTACTCTTTTATAGGTCAATTTGATGCGAGCGAAAATTACTCTACTCAATTCTTTTAAAGATTGGAGTTAGTTAAGACCTCTCCACGAGACAAAACACAAATTAAAGGTAAAAAAACATTTTGTAATGTTAAATTCTCTTAGTTGGGTAGCAAGATCTCCTGACCTAACCTTTTTCCATATATTACCACCAGAAGTTAGGTTCCTTTGATGAGATTTCTTTTTTCTTTCTTTTTCCTATGCTATATTATTATTTAATATGAATGGTATGGGACATCCTTTCTGACGGGTACGGTACGGTGCAGAACATATTTTTTTTAGTATATAAGGAATAATTTAACGGTCAAAATTTTATTTTTCGGAGACACATGTTGTGATTTTTAGAAATCTGTTATGTAAGACATGTGTTACATGCCTAATGATAGGTGTTTATATTGAGACAACAGTTGTTACAGTCTTAGGACAAGTGTCTATAACGAGATAATACATATTACATTAAATTTAACACTTGTTCAAAAATTTACAACACCTATTCAAAAGTATTTTATTTGAAGCGTCCAACACTATAACTACGAGCTTTCTGACCGAACCACATGATATTGCAGCAACTGCTTGTGTTTAATCATCTCTTTTTTCCCTTTAAAGTTGATGTTACACATGAAAATTCTTGATTGCTCATTTGAGGTTTGTATTAATTATTAAACGTGCTACGCTCCTACTAGAAAAAATACATATTATTATTTTCCATTTCAAATCCTCTTGGTTGTTGGCTTTATCTGAAAGAGGGTGCAATGCCATGTATAGAGTGTATACACCACTCCATTCACCTACTTGACTGGTGCTATAGAGAATTCATCTCAACAACTTCTAGCACACTTACCAAAGTTGGTTGGTGTAGTTGGTTCAGAAGAGGTCAAGGTCCAGGAATCGATCCTCAGTCACGTATAGAGTTATTATTTTGGTCAACACTTTACCCCTTTATGGACCGATCCGGTGCGAGTGAGGATTAGTTCTGGTATGGTCTCCCAAAAATCGGAGCCAGCTAAAACACCTCGTGATAAGACAAACTTCAAGCACAGCTCCTTTTCAAACCTTGAATGGGTGGTCTCGCAATTTTTTGTTTGTGGGCTGAGCTCTAGAAACTTATATTAAAGAACTATAACAAAGATTTTCAATCATTTTTAGAGGAATAAAATAAGATTTTTTTTCTTTCTAAAAATAAAGTGTACAATTTTTAAAATATTGGGGCGAGCGTCACCCCTATCTGTAGCTCTTGGGAGACCATTGCTAGTAAAAACAAGCGGCGTGAAGCCATAACTTGGTATTATCTTTTTGTTAATGCTTAGTTATTGTTAAATCAACATTCTAGGCCAAGAAACACAAGAACTTCAACGGCCAAAAAAGACGGGTTAGCAGGAGTAAAAGAGGTCGAAAAACAGATAAATTTTTGCTATTATAAGGTAAATGAACAAGAATTTTTTGGCATAGGAAAATGCTTCACATTAAGATGAAATTAATACACCTTAGAAATGTATATAGGGCAAAAGTTTTATTACACCCCAAGAATAAATCCTTCACTTTTGCAGAACTATATGTCACATAAATGCAATAAATATAAATTGACAATATGCTAATAATATCAAGACATTAAGACAACTAAGATACAAAATAATGCTTAAATTTTACCTAAACCTCTTTCATTTCTTTCGAAATGTATCTTGCAGTTCAAGCAGTGACCTTGTTGGGTTCGAAGACGTACTTGATCAGTGATTCTCGGATTGATAACAATTCCGGAAACTCAGTCTTCAACTTGGATGCGTCCATTTCATTATTGCTCCTAGGCGCAACAATAACCTTGGCCTGTTCTTCGAGAGTGAAGTTTGCCCACTTAAACTCGGGGTTAATGTAATCCTTGTACAGCTCCAGTATCTCATTGTGGCTTATAACACCGGGGTTTGTGAAGTTCCATATTCCCTTCAAGTTCCGCTTGGCCATCTCGATTGAAATTGGTAAGAGCTCATCCAACACGGTCATGCTGTTTGGAATGTTCACAACTTTGTCATATCGCGCAATTTTTGTGATGAAGTTACGGGGATTTTGAAGATCAGATGATATAGGCATTCGGACTCTCAAAGTGCATACGTTGTCATATTCGTTCAGAAGTTCTTCTACCTGCAAAAGTCAATGGAACAAATTTATAGTAACCAATGCAAACTAGTTTCTTCAAATATGTACCGAGAGGAGAAAATACCATCGCCTTGGTTTTTGAATAGAAAGATCCAATGAAATTCGGCTTATCTTCCTCCTTGAACCCGATGCCTGAGCCAAGGGGATGTTCAGAATCATACTCAAATATGCAGCCTGTGGCAAAGTTAAGCATAAGTAATCCATGTTCCCGACAAAGATCCGCCAAGGTTAGAGTACCGACAACATTAGTCCGAATTGTCTCGGGTTTATGTGACTCGCACCAATCCACATTAGGTCTTCCGGTAACACCAGCAGCATTCAGAACATGGGTTGGCTTCACACTGAGGATATCAGATAGTAGATGTGCCCTTTCCTGAAGGCGTCCTTTACCATACTCAAAGGGTATTCCTTGTTTCTCACATAACTTTCCGAGAAGACCTCCAATCCACCCAGTCTTCCCATAAATCAAGAACTTCAACTGAGGCTTATCGTTAGAATTTTTAAGGGTCGGCGTCACCATCTTACGGGCAGCAGACTCATTTGGTACAATTGATGCAGCAGTAGAACCAACATCAGAACTATTTCTCTCCATACCGGGCATCATTAGCATCCTTGGATGAGGTACCAGAGCACCAGATACATCTCCCCACCAATCGGGATTTTTGACATACCATTCCATTGTCCTCCTTAGACCTTCTTCCCACGAAGTGCGCTCCGACCATCCCAACTTTTTCAGCTTTTGATGATCTAGAAAATATCTCTGGTCATTAAATGGACGGTTTTCCACGAACTTGATAACATTCTTTGGGTCCAAAGAGAAAAGGTTGCAGATATCCGTGGCAACATCAAGGACTCTCCTTTCCTTATTGGTCCCTATGTTATAGACATGTCCCACTTCTCCTTTGTGGAGAATGAGTTCGAATGCCTCTGCAACATCCTCACAATAAAGATAACTACGCACATTGCCCCCATCACCATGAATTGGAAGAGGTTGTCCTTTCATGGCCAAGAGGATGAATTTTGGAATTAACTTCTCCGGAAACTGGTTTGGACCGTACACATTGTTTCCTCTTGTGGTTATCACGGGTAGACCATAGGACCGACCATATGCCATAACAAGCATTTCAGCCCCAGCTTTAGTTGCGGAATAGGGGTTAGTTGGAAGAAGCTGAGAAGCCTCGTGATTACCAACAACAGCATCCCCATCTGTCTCTCCATAAACTTCATCTGTGCTGACATGGATAAATCGCTTAATTTGACCAGTGACTTTGCAGGCCTCAAGAAGGACATGAGTGCCATAAATGTTGTTCTTAGTGAACTCAAAGCTGTTCCCGAATGAATTGTCTACATGAGTCTGAGCTGCAAAGTGCATGATCGTATCAATTGACTCGGTGACAAGGATGAAATTGACAAGGTCTGCACTACCAATGTCTCCCTTGATGAACTTGAAGTTGGGAGATGGCCGAGAAGGGTTAAGATTCTTCAAATTTGAACAGTAATCAAGCTTGTCAAGAACAACGATTTTGTAGTCAGGATAGCTGCGGATGAGCCGATTAGCAACATGGCTTGCAATAAACCCTGCAGCACCAGTAATGAGAATATTCTTTGGCTTGTAGACTGCCATGTTGATCGATACCTGAAAGTTTGAAAATAGAAGTTTCAATTTAAAACCACAAAAAAATAAAGTTCAGCATAACAAAAACTTTAAAGAACAACATACACTAAAATTGAAAGAAGAACAGTAACTACAAAGATATCCTTTCATTTATCTAACTGCTCAAGAAATCATGATTTTCTCTCTTTGCACTAATGCAGAACTTTTTTTTCTTCTTTTTAAATCAAAAGCAGAGGCCAAGAAATGGAAACTCTTATGTACAAAATCAGTCGGCGAAAATGAGCCTTACTCCCCCACCTAGTTTTTCGATTTGATAAGAAATCAGGCGGAAAATTCTGCATACAACTAACAAATCTCCAATCTTTGTGCAAATACTTGCACTTCCAACTAGAACATAATTTTCCTTCATTTCTCTCAGTACCATCATTCAAGAAAATGGTGTATTCCCAAAGACGAAAAAAAAAAAGAAATGCAGAAAAATCAATTCCAAAAGAGTAAAAATGTTTTGTTGCCAATTGTGGACAAGATGGACTAGTATCACTCTGAATCCAACCGGCATCGATTAGTTCGACTCAAATCAAATCTAAATGGAATTCCAGCCACTAAAACTTAGATCCCCACACATAAACACAAACATACAAAATCCCACCAGAATATCAGATTAACCATTCAAGATAGGAAAATTTTGATATGAACCAGGTCCATGTAGACCTTGTTGTGTAGAACTAACCACATCATCATAAAGTTGTCACTCTCCTCGTCCTGTAGCAGTGATGCTACCAGTTTTGTCACTCTCCATATATTATTTTTTTCAAGATCTAAGTCATAGTAAACAAAACCAAAGAAAAAACTAACAGCATTTGATATCATTCCACATCTCAAATTTCAGATTTTGGCCCTACACCTTCAATCACAAACAATTCAGCTTTTACAAAATTTGAAACCAAAATTTCAAAACTCCACAGAAATGATCCAATCAAAAAACAAGACACATAACATTTACATCAAGATCCATTTATTCGAACGAACATCAAAATTTAAGGATTATGAAACCCCAGAATTTTAAACTCTATTTTGAACTCATAAACTTGTATATAACAAATTCAGGCAAAACACAACATGTTAACCAAGTAAAAAAAAAAATCAACTGTAAATAAATTTAGGAAAAATGAATCTAAGAGTTTCATGGCAAGTAAAAATTGGAATCTCACAAAGAATTCTACATGAACAAATCACAACTCTGAAATTTACAAAACAAGAAACTTGTGACCAAGTAAAGATTTATGAACTTACAGAAAATCCCACTTCAGAGAGAAAGATTCAGAGGAAAATCAATTGAAAGAAGTTGAGAATGGCGGATTGAATTGAAGAAAGAAGAATACTCTTGAGGAGAGCGGGGAAGAACGTGTGATGATTTCTTGGGTATTTATAAGCATTGGACCATCTTCAAATTGCCAACAACTCCCTCTCCCTCCTCCACAAAATATAAATTTCTTTTTTTGATGAATAAATAAATAAAATATAAATTTTCCATTTCTTGCATTTCAAACTTAATTCTTCTTTGAGTAATTTACACTTAACTCCCTTAAATTTTGTTCATACTACTTTCATTCGACAATATAAGTCGTTCAGGACATATAGAGAAAATTAAGGAAGCAAAAAACAAATTACTTTGTTAGTCAAAATTTCAATATTACCCTCTTAAATATTAAATATGACTTGCAAACCACTAATTATATTTAAGAGAGTAATATTGATATTTTGATTTAAAAACCACCTTATTTGTTATTTCTTTAACTTTCGCTACATATCATAAACGATTTATATTAAGGAATGAACTAACTATAATATAGATATCCTCTCTTTTAAAATATTTTATTTTGACCTTCCTTGAGTATTATATTTGTTGTTAACAAATATCCATATAATTAAATTTTTAGTTATAAATATGATTAGCTTGCATTTTCTATCCCTAGTAGAATAAAAGCATTCACCTTAGAATGAAATTAAAGTTACAAAATTTATCAAAAAAAACTAATATTGAGAAAAGAAAACCTGTGTTATGAAAAATAATCATTTATCCGGTTAGAATAAAAATATTAGTATGATTTACTTCCTATGTGAAACTTTATGTAAAAATATTATTGTTTAGCCAATTTATTTTCTTTTCCCTTTTTTGAGGGTAGAAATGGAAAAGAATAAAAGTTTTCAATAAAAAAAATGGTAGGTAAATCAGTGTAAAATCTCAAAAAATAAAGGTCTATGTCATATGAAGAAACTTCAAGGTAAGTCGGTGTACATTTCCATTCCTTTTTATGATATAATTATTGAATTTTCATCTTATATTTGGTAAAAGTATGATGACAACCAATGTAGTCAAAGGAAAATGGAGGAAAAAAAAAGTTCTGATATAGACTTCCCCACATATGAATCTTGTGGTCCAAATTTTTTTTACATGTTCTAATATTTTTTCTGAATTGTTAATTATTTTTCTCCTCATCTCGTAATAATGTGAAAAATACTGAACTACATGGTTCATTGAACATATCCATAATAGAATTATGCAAAAAAAAAAAAAAAAGGATATAAAGGGATGGTAGCAGTATAGACATTCTTTTTCTGGTGAATACATTTTGTTTTTTTGGGCAAATGCAGTATATACATTCATGCATTTACTCTCTCATAAAAAAAAAAAAAACAGCTTTTATGTAAATTATTCTGTTATAAACTCTACTTGATCCATCAAAATATATATAGTTGCTATGAAAAAAAGATTTCACAAGTTCATTGATTTTCCAAAGTTTCATGTGAATTGGTGGGAGAATGTGTCAAAAGTTCACATTCTTAGTCTCTTTTACTCTTCCACGAATAAATGTTTGTCGCGTGTTTATTTTTTCTACGGATTTCACTATTTATGTCAGGTTATAATTTATTTTAATTAAAAAAAAATTAACATATGTCAATTTCTTATTTGTGGAATAAGAATAAAACACCAAATGAGAATAGAAGATTCTTAGCCGGAGAATGTTGTTGCTAATGATTGGCAAAATTTGCTCTTTTTTTACCTCTATTTCTCTACTTTAATTAGAGATTCTTAATATTGGATCGATACGCTTGATCAGTTTAATATTTGATATGCGAGTCATTGACTCGTATGATATTAACTCAAATTTTTATGGAAAAGTCGATATGGGACAAAGTGCACTGGTAGAGCCCACAGTCACTAGCTCAAAAGCTGCACGTCGCCTCTCTTCCCATTTTTTTCTACGATCACGAGTTAAAATACAAAAAAAAATTGTTACGATATATACTACGGTTAAAAGTAAAAAATTGTCTCTCCTCATTTTATAGTGATGTGACAAATTTGTACAAATTTTTTTTACTTTTAATCGTGTCCATATCGAAACAATCTTTTTTTGTATTTTAAGCTATGATCGGAGAAAAAAAAATGGAAGAAAGGGACGCATGAGCTTTCTGATTAGTTAGCTTTGACTGCGCTCTACCAGTACTTTCATCCATATCGAAATTATCCAATTTTTATAGAGAAAAATTCACCTTGATAACTTATTGTTAGGACTTTCGAGCGTGGCTTTGATATTACACTATTTCTTTAACATGGTGCACCCCACTTGAAGTGAAAAGAAAAATGGACCAATCAGAGACAAAGAGTTCCAAGACACAGACAATAAAGGCAAAATTTTACTACAAAGTTCTAAATTTTGTCAACTGTTTTATTTTTCCTTTTTTAGTAAAATATCTTCCTACATAAATGTCATGATTTTGACATAAAGCTTCTACATTTCTAATTTGTGTGGTTAGGGAGGAAAGGTAACAGCGTAATTTATTTCCTTTCTTTTTTTTGCTAAATAATTTATTTTACTTTTTCCCGCCTAAACTATATATATCTTTTGTATGGCAAAAAATCCTCTGTCGCCCCGTTCCTATCTTTATCCCTGTCTCCAGCCAATTACAATTCACCCTGTGTATATATATAATTGGAAAAAATATTTATATAGTAAATTCTGATTAGTCGAGAAAAGGGATGAGGATAGTGAATTTTCACCCTTTTTGTAACCAGTTTCTTAAAATTGAAATAAACTACTGTTTGGGGTTTTAAATATTCCTCAAAAGGAGGATGAGGGGTGTTTTGAAGGGCAAAAAAATCACATGTCCTCATTTGGTGTCTCGTTTCCTATTTCCACTAATAGATGATTGACACTTATTCACGTTTTCACTACGTGTTGTGTTACACTATTTTTGTTAGATTTTAATTTGTTTAATTAAAAAATTAATGCATGTTAATTTCTAATTAGCAGCACAGAAAATGAAACAGCAAACGAAAATAGAAGATTCCTACCGGTTTTGAAAGAAGTTATTGAGTCAACATTCTTCTTTCTTAAGTATATCAAAGTAGACAAATATATATATATATATATATATATATATATATATATATATATATATATATATTTTTAAAAAAAACAATTTCAAAGTAGACAGATTTATTTTTTATAACGAAACTTGAATTAAGGGTCAACAATTCAAGAACATGTTTATTCACAAAAAAAATAATAAAAAAATCAAAGAACATGTGGGAGAAATTAATAGAAAATTGAAAAATAAATATAAAATTGAGGGTCACATACAAATGTCACATTTTAACTAGTTCACACTGTTGCTTGATCTTGTTTTACAAAGCTGTTAAAGGCAACTTTACCGTCACCGCCAGTGATGATTTTTGCCAGATCTTTAGCCGGGTCTTGTGCATCTTTCATAATGGAACTCGTGAAAGTTTGGATCCCTTCATCTTTTATATATATATATATATGAACGGAAAAATTGTTTACTATTAATTAATATCGAAAATTTGTGTGACAGGAGAAAATTTTAAATAAATTCAAACGACTGAGATGAGATTTTAAATCTCATAGCATACTTTGCCAAAGTAGGAATATTACATGATCTATTTTATATACTCCCTCCATTTATATTATATATATTTTCAATTTTTAAGATATTGTTTTTAAAATTAACTTTACTAGAGAGAGAAGAAAGAGGGGTTTGTGTTTGGGAATACACTAATTATGTAAGAGTATAAAAATAAAAGTATTTCTTATTTTCTATTTATTTAATTTATTTTAAACTGCCTAAAAATACTTCTATTATAAAACGGGGCGAAAGTATGGCTTTTCATGTAATTCTAAAAGGTCTCTTACTCTTAGAATGAACTTTATCCTATGTATAAGTCATGAATCAGAATGACATTTTGCGTTCTATTTATAAAGAAGAATGGAAACACGTGATTTTTCATGGTAAAAATATATTTTTACAATAGCGATATGGCGAGGAGAAGCTGGCTGAACATGTATTCTGCATCACCTTCAAAAATTCCAAATTGTAATACATGAATATACATCTGAATTTTTTAGTAGACTCTCAACTATATTAATAATATTATTAGATCTGGAACACCGTGATTAGTTTAGACCCACAAATTCACTCTTAAGATAACATTAATATACTAAAACGTGTATTAGAAAATGTTCTTGAAATTCATATTCATTTAACTCTTGTACGTATTATACATCAAATTTGCTAAAAGTAAGAACTCGTAAATTTCTACGAATGACCAGTTTATTGTAAAAAGTTGGCTTGGAAATTAATCTAGAAGTGTTTCTCAATCTACTGAAAGAGTCTTGTACAACGTGAGAGTTTTATTTTTGCAAAACTTTTACCAAGGTAACAAAGCCGTATCGAACAATATTTAGGTCATGTACTAATTATTAAATTTAGGCACCTATTTTAAAAAATATATATATAAATTATATAAAGTGTCAAAATATAATAAAATTCATTCAAAATCGAAACAAACCCATGAATTAGAAGCAAAGCCCAGAATGAAATTCCAATTTTATCATTACATATATAAGCCAGAGAAAGTAAATTCCAAACAAAATGTGGTAAAAAACCAAGAAAAAGGGGAAAGAATATTAATTATACCATCTGGGTACCAAATAGAGAGCAGAAAAAAACGTTTGATATTTAATTATACCAACTGGTAAAGTGTCTGAGAGCAGATCAGATCACTCAAAATAGGTCAAGAAAAAAATTTAAAGAAGACAGAAAAAAAAACAAATGAACCCAAATTTAATAATTTTTTTCAAAATTCAAACTTGTTTAATGGGAAGCTTTGCAATTAGAATGATATTATTGATGTCTAAAGTGATGAGGCTGAGCAATTGTTGTAAGCTCTTTTTATTTTTTCAATTTATTTGGAAGAAATGAAGAGGGAGAGGAAGAAAATGTCGGAGGTTGAAGATGATGTGGTAATTTGACTATTATGCCCTTTAACAATCGCATGTGCGAATGACACATGTGCTACTCAGCCTGTCTCGTCGGAATCCGTCAAATTTGGGCATTAATAGCTCCCCGTAATTAGTTAGGGGCAATAATAGCACATAAAATAGTCGAAGGTTAACACTTACATTTGAAACATACGTAAGGGGCATAAATAGTCATTATCTCATTAAAAAAAGAACTATTTTTCTAATTTATTTGTTCCACATCAAGATTTCTGTTTGTTTTTTCATTTTTCAAACAATTAAATACATTCAAGAGCTAAAAATTCCGTGCAAATTTTCTCATTATTCTCTCCAAAAGAATTTGGCTTTTGTCGCGGTCCTTATAACGTGAATTTAGAATACTTTTGTTGTCGACCTGGTACGATAAATCTTATTCATCAAAATTCTCCACATCATAACGAGATGAGGAGCTAAAATTCATATATTAAAAAAAACAAATTTATTTGTTCCACATCAAGATTTCTGTTTGTGGTTTCAAATAATTAAATACATTCAAGAGCTAAAATTTATGTGCAATTTTTCTCACTATTTCTCTCCAAAAGAATTTGAGTTATGTACAGGGACGAAGCCAAGATTTTTAGGATTTGGGTGCGAAAAACTGGAACAGTATGCCGAACTACGTATAAAAATTGCAAAAAATATTGTTGGAGAATTTGATCAAATATTCCGAACTACATATAAAATTTATTATATCTATTAGAATTTTTAAAAAATTTGGCTCCCGCTCCTGTCTTCGTCACTGCTTATGTCGCGGTCCTTATAACGTGTGAATCTAGCATACTTTTGCTATCGACTTTGTACGATAGATCTTATGGTTCAAAATTCTCCACATCATGACAAGATGAGGAAAAATATTTTTTTGAGTATTTGGATCTAATACTACCGATTGAGTATTAGCTCAAATACCACTTGTAGAGAAATTCAAGTGACAAACATTGTATTTCAATTGAATTTACACAACACAAAGTCACCTAACCCTCCCACTTATATACTTGAGCTCACTTAACTCTCAAGCTTACAACTTTGATTCACTCTCAAAGTTGGTGATTTCACTATCTTGCTTTGGAGTACTTTTCCACTCTCTTACTCTCTTACTCTCTTTTACTCTATTACAAATGTTTACTACACATCTCCTATTTATACTAGTTGGTTAGATTAGTCTCGAACCATCTAGAATATTCTACCAATTAGGCATTCAACCTACAACAATCCAGAAGCTAGTTTCTCTTTTTTCTCTATCTTTTTCTTTATGCCTTTCCTAATAGATCATTTTAGAACTTGTTTTCTAGAAGTGATTTATTAATCATTTCTAAAATCTTTTAGAACTTGTTTTCTAAGAGTAAATTTATTTCTCCATGTCTTAAAACTTCTAGATTAAGAGAGAGATAATTGGTGATTTCTAACAAAATTTCTCTTTAATAATGAATTTTGAACCACAAAATGTATGTAAAAATTTGTATCAGGTCGATATCAGAATGCAACATGAATCTATCTGTCTCAGGACAACAATTCTTAAATGAAACAGACGACAATATGTAGTAAGAGAAAGAATATTGCAAAGCCCAAAATATGATGTTTGGTAAACATTTAATGTCCCTTAATGACAAGAGGTAGGTGGCCTTGATATTTTTGAGTGACACTGTTAGTATTTTTGAAAAAATTACTCCCACATATGAATTATAGTTTTTTAACTCAATTTGCATATACTTATAAAGAAAAAGAAAAAGAAAGTGTATCTTTTCATTATAATATAAACTAATTTAATTTATTTTCTACTAACACATGAGAAAAATATAAACTAATTTAATTTATTTTCTTAGTTTTTTCGCCCATATCGATGTACTTTTTAGTTTGAGCAAATAGCTTTTTCTGCCACAAAACTAGTTACGAGTGCTATATCTGCCACAAGTCATGTTTTCGTGTTTTTTCTGCCACAAAACTAGTTACAAGTGCTATATTTGCCACAAATCGTTTTTCCGTGCTTTTTCTGCCATGAAACATTTTATGAGTGCTAAAAATGCCACAAAACGAGGGAGGGTGAAGGGAAAAATATGTAAGAGATAAAATTAATTTCAAATAGACCCCAAAATCACATTTATATATTTAATTGGGTACACAATTCATTTTTTAAATAATTGACCCCTTCTTCCCAAATTTATCAAAGCCTCCACCACCTTCTTCTTCCTTCTCCTCCCACCTCGAGCCGCCGCCACCACCTCCCATCCCGCCACCCAATCCCTAACCCCCACCCATACCCCATGAAAATTAACCAATAATAGCAATTCATATGATGAAAGCACTTCTAGATCTATATTTCAGACACATATAACAAATTTCACAAATGCTTTGCTGCTCTAACCTTTAGAAACTGTTTTACAAAATACATATAAGTCAAAGCAATAAGCAAAATGTTAATCAATTTGCGCTACATGATTAACCAAGTGCTTTGCTGCTAAAACCATCAAAAAAATTAAACAAAATACATACCAGTCAAAGTACTAAACAAAATGTAGATTAGTTTGCAGTACATAATTAACCTAACAGAGATGCTTTGCATCTGAAACCATCAGAATTCTTGAACAAACACTACAAGAAAAGAAGTTAAATAGCGACTGAATTTAGCGACCGAAATTTTCGTTCACAAATTTAACGACGGAATACCGACCGCATAGAAACCGAAAAATTAATCGGTCGCTATTCCTCGCCCATCTGTCTGTCACATCGGTCCCGTTGACCAAATTGATACGCCGTCGTTTTGTTCACCCTTAACGACCGAATAACGACGGATATTAACGATCGTTTATCGACGTCGATATAACGACCGAATACCGACGGAATTTAACGACTGAATACCGACGGAATACATAACAGAGTTTATTTCAATAGTAAAAAAATAAAGGACACAAAACGACGTCGTTTTATGAACGTTATCGACCGAATGCCGACGGACGTTAATGACCGAATACCGGCCGAAACTAACGATTGAATACCGACGGAAAGTAACGCTATATTCGGTCGTTAAGCCAAAAGCGACGTCGTTTTGATATTTTAATTCTCTAAAAAAGACGGGGAAGAAACTTCCAATTCCGTCAAAATCCCTAAATTCCTGCAAATCCTTCCTTGTGACTCTACGAATTCCTCCCTCCCTTGCCCGTCGCCATCTCCGGCCACCACCACATCGACACCAACAACTTGTCAATCGACATCTTCTATCTCCATCAGAGTGTTAATTAATGCCGGCATCTTCAGCCACTACTATTCTTTGAAGAGGCTGTCCACCTACGTTCGACATCCTCCACCTCCGTTCCGTTAATCTTAGGTAAGAATTTTATTGATTGAGTGTCGTGCGTAACATTGCTTTTACCTTCCACTATTTTTTTTGCTTTTTTTTTGTGCTTCAGTAGTGTTCTTTGTTTGTAATAGATTTCCTATTCTTGGAGGTCGCATTTTTTTGCTAAGTCCTCTGTTACAATTAAGTTGCTTTTTGATTTTCAATTCTGTAAAATTTTGAACTATAGTTTGGCTTTGCTGAAATTATGAGGAGTATGAAATTGCATTTTTTGTGCAAATTTTCTTTCATTGAGCCTCCTTCAAGTTATGAAGGTGCTAAAAGGAAATTTCTCATGTCACCGTTAGCAACCTTTCTCATTAATATGTCCATTTCAAACTCTGTATTTGTACAGATGTATGCAATGCTTGCATATCCTTCAAGTTATGTTGTGCGACTTTACCTGGAGATTCTTTGCATTTGTTTCTAAATGCTTAAGCTGTAGTATAACTTTCTATCCTCTTGAGTTTTCTTGTTGCTCTATTGTGAAAGTGGAAAGACTAATTCTTCTAATGCGTAATTGTTTGACTTTTGCAGACTAATACATTGTCACTCCCAGAAGTTGCTGCTGCTATATCAGTGTTGGTTGGGTTTTCAGCCCTTCTACACTTTCTGCTGCTAGTTCGTCGAAGGTAAGATGAATTATGTAATTGGTACCCGTCAGACAATTGTTTATTTGTTTTACTTCAAAGGCATTCGGTTGTTAGAAAGTAAAAGTCAAAGGTCAACAATATGCACCATTCGTTCGGTATTCGGTCGTTATTCAGGGACGGAATATTCCGTCGGTATTCGGTCCGTAAATAGCCAAAGTCGAAAGTCAACAACATTGACCATCCGGTCGGTATTCGGTCGTTATATAGCGACGGTCTATTCGGTCGCTATCATTTCCGTCGGTATTCGGTCATTACCCAGTCAAAGTCAAAAGTCAATAGTGTTGACCATTCGGTCGGTAAATAGAGACCGAATATTCGGTCGCTATAATTTCCGTCGATATTCGGTCGTTACCCACTCAAAGTCAAAAGTCAATAATGTTGACCATTCGGTCGGTATTCGGTCGGTAAATAGAGACCGAATATTCGGTCGCTATAATTTCCGTCGGTATTCGGTCGTTACCCAGTCAAAGTCAAAAGTCAATAATGTTGACCATTCGGTCGGTAAATAGAGACCGAATATTCGGTCGCTAACTTTTTCGTCGGTATTCGGTCGGTAATTTGCTTAGCGACACAAAATACACGACCACGTCATTCGGTCGTTAATCAGTCGCTAAATGGAGTTTAGCGACGGAAATGTCCGTCCCTGTTACACAGTTTTCTTGTAGCGAAAAAGGACTCTCGCAAATCAATATGCAAAATGCAGACCAATTTCCAAAGAATATCTAATTGTTCGTAGGCATTTTTGATAGGCTATCACCTTCACCACGCCTCTCCAAATCTTCAATCAGTCATTTTTTTGGCAGATTTGGTACTCTTTGGTATGGGTGGAGGCAGGGATTGGGTAACGGGATGGGAGGTGGTGGTGGCTCGATGTGGGAAGAGAAGAAAGAAGAAGGTAGCGGTGAGGGTTTTGGTAAATTTGGGAAGAATGGTCAAGTATTAAAAATAAAATAAAATTAGGTACCCAATATAATATAAAATTTTGATTTTAGGGTCTATTTGAAATTAATTTGACCTCTTACCTATTTTTCTCTTCACCCTCCCTCTTTTTGTGGCATTTTTAGCACTCATAAAATGTTTCAGGCAAAAAAGGCACGGAAAAACGATTTGTGGCAGATATAGCACTTGTAACTAATTTTGTGGCAGATATAGCACGAAAACGTAATTTGTGGCAGATATAACACTCGTAACTAGTTTTGTGGCAGAAAAAGCTATTTGCTCTTTTAGTTTTAAACAATCAACTATATTCAAGAGCTATTACATGCAAATTTTCTCATTATTCGCTCCAACAAGAATTTGGCCTATGTCGCGGTCCTTAATTATAACGTGTGAATCAAGTGTAGATATAGTGTTAGAAGTTTGCGGGTCCAAACTATAATATATGTCACAATAAAAAAAAATTGAAAATTTTGGAAGAAGGGGAAGGGGGAGGCAAACTGAAATTATAGACTAAAGTAAATTTTGAAGTACTTCTGTCAGGTTAATAGATCTTGTGTTTAGAATTCTCCATATCATTGCAAGATGTGAAAAGATAATTTATTAATATGATTTATCTGTAATAATAAATTATGAACCAGAAATGTATATTGGATGATGTTTGCCTGTTTGGTAAATATTTAATGTCCTTACGGATGGGAATGACCTACCCCAGTGAAAAAGGTAGGCGTGACCTTGGGCTTCGGCCTAGGGTCGGTAAAAAAAAAAAATGTCCTTACGGACTAAAAGTAGGTGTACGTGATACTTTTGGGAGACGTTGGGGTAAAAATATGTGAAAAATTACTCCCACATTTTAAACTAAAATTATTGGCTAAAAGATCGACTAAAATAGTGTCTTTGGACCGTTTTGCCCTTATAGTTGGATGAATCCCTTATACGAGGGGTGAGATAGTCATTTAACACCCTCAATTTGGGGGTTTAGGGTTTCAATCCCCAAAATTCTAGGAGTAAATCATTTTCCTTTAAATTATAGGGTAGTTTTAACTCAATTTTCATATACTAAAGAGGAAGAAAATTGAAGAGGCCAATAGCCTAGTGGGGCATTGGCCGGCCCGTGACCGAGAGATCCCGGGTTCGATACCCTCCGCCTGCGTGCGGTAAACTTTATTCTCCCTTATCTAGGGTGTTCTCTCTCCCCAATGTAGGGCAATCGCCCATCGTGGCGTAAAAAGCATCATCTTTAATGTACTGTAAACTAATTTATTTTATTTTCTACTAACATAACTAACATAAGAGAAAACCAGATTTATGTGTATCAATAAATAAAAACTAGGTTTCAGAATACATAATTCATCTTTAAAAAAAAAAAAAAAATTCAAAATTACAAAAAAAATGCTCAACATTTTGAGCAGTAAGGAAGCTAGAAAGTCCTGGTTGAGGGGAGGCGACAAAAAATTTAGGGGGGTGAAGCAAAGTTTTTAAAATTTTATAAAGGAAAGTACAGCAAATTTAAAAAATTTAGAGACGATCACGTCACTCCGCACCCTATCTTCGTCCCTAATTTTGAGCAATACAAGAAGGGGATAAGAAACCTTATGAAATTACTCAGCTAAACTTTTGGAAATGAATCCCACATTTTTCTTTAGTACTACAATTTCCAATGCAAAAGCTCAATCTAAATACAACCTACAAGTCAAGAAGGTCGTAGCCAGACCTTCGCCCACGACCCAGAGGTACTGAGTTTGACACCTGGACCACAACGACCAAACTACTAATCCCCCTCCCCCCCTCCCCCCCAAAAAAAAAAAACCTACAAGGCAGTTCGGATTCTATGCGGAACAACTTTTTTTTAGTGCATACGGAACGCTTTAGAATAGATATTCTGCACCGTAAAAATCAGATTAGGTGTTTTGAAGCTCAGAGTATGTGTTCGTTTTAAATTAAACTTAGCCATCAAAATTTTAATCCAACGAATAAGGAAATTTCTGCACGGCTATTTTTTTTTCCTTTTCTTTTCGGTAAAAAAAACGTGGCTGGTCTACTTTTGATCCTGATGTTTCTAATTTTAGACTAATATATTTTGAGAAAAATAGTATGCCTAGCGTCTGGGCCCAAGGCCTTCTTTGGCGGGAGTAGTTTCAAAGCCGTGAGAATTTCATCCATGGTGAATGGCTCAGCTAAGCTCACAGATGGGAAGTCCATCAAGTGACAAAGGTGTAGAATTGTTAGTAGAATAAATTTCCTTGAAATAAAGGCATGCAATATCAGCCAAGTCTTGCTCCTTATCACAGATTGCTCCTTAAGCCTCTTGGAGCCTCTCAATGTAATTCCGATTTCGGCGAGAAGTAGCCTTGTGGTGGAAGTAGGTGGTATTGCGATCCCCTTGTGTTAACCAATCCGCTCGAGACCGTTGCCTCCAAAATTCATCCACATGTGATAACAAAGAATTGAGTTCCCGCCTAAGTCGTTGATCTTCTAAGACGGAAAAGTGGGGTGATTCCCAAAGTGCCGATAATTCATCTTGTTTCTTTTTTATATTCTTCTTCAAAATCCCAAACTTCTTAGAACCCCACCTACGCAACTTGTCCCGGACTCGTGTTATCTCAACAAAGAGCTCACCCCCATTTCGGATCAGTGGTTGATTCCAAAAATTATCAATGATGTCTTTGCACTCCTCATCATGAATCCAAAAAAGATCAAAACGTGGTAAAGAATACCATTTCTTCTTTTGGAAAGTCGTCGATGTGATCAAAATGGGGAGATGGTCCGAGTGTGAAGCCGATAAGTGCCTGGTAACAGATTTCGAAAATAACCGCCTCCACTCCACATTTGTTAAACCCCGATCCAGCCGCTCACGAACCAAGTTACCCCCACGACCATTACTCCAGGTCTATTTCGAGTTATTTGAAAAAACTCTTATTCTTACAACGTTTTAACCAAGCTTGGAATTTATTACTACAAAAATCCCACTTGATTAAGCTTAATGTTCATTATTTCAATTTATACTTTCCATTGTCATTTTTATTCTTTTTAAGACAAATAACTGTCACATTCTAAAGATCACAAATTATATCTGATATTTCATTAGCCATACTTGGTTTTATAGTATAATATTACTCCCTCCATTCCCTAATATTTGTCGTTTAGGAGATATCTAAGTATCCAAATTAATTGTCGTTTAAGGTTATTTTATTAGTTGTCAACAATTTATTTCAATTATACCCTCAACATTTTCCTTTCTTTTCTTTATGATGTATTAGTGAGAGAGAGGGAATGTGGGGTAATATTGGAAGTTTAGGTGAAAATGACAACTTCCTTAATTTTCTCAAATTGTCTAAAGAGTCTTATATTTAGGAATGGAGGGAGTACCTTTTATTAAGAAGAAAATAATAAGTTGGCCCCCCAATCCACAACCCGGAAAAAAGAAAACGTTTTATCTCAATAAATCAACATCTACAATTAAAAATCGAAATTCCCACCAATATGTCTTATCGACGTGCATCATACGTTAACTTAAACTAGTACAACAAAATACAACATCAAAAATCTATTCAATTCGACCAGATAATACCTTAACAGGTTACTGCTAAACTAAAAGAAACTTGGAAACAAATTTCTTCTGATTACAATCCAACATTTCACTAAGACTACAACTCATGCCTTTTTGTACCAAAAGCTTATGCCTCAACTCTAATCTTTTCTTCAAACCATGCTTAAAGAATTCCGGATAATCCGCGATCTCACTGATTTGCCGCGCCATCACGTTTACCAAGAACTTCATTCTCGGTTCTAAAGAGTTATTGATACTCTTTATCAGAACAAGGGGATATCCAGTCACCAATGCAGCTATTTGCAGGTTATCAAAACCCCGTGATTGTAGGTAGGTAAGGTTAGGTTTCAGGATTTTGTCGACGTCTCTGCATAAAACTTCAGGGAAATTCATCGCTACACTCTGGAGATCCATTTCAGTCAGACCTAACGATCTCAGGAATTCTGCTGTAGGACGTAATCGTTTATCAACACTATAGCCCACAATGAAGGGGTTTTTTACCAAAACTTTACTAATCATTCCTTCTCGGGATAGACCTAGGCTGCTGGTAAGGAACTCCACTATTTCTGAAAGCTTTGAGTCGATGCTGTAGCTGACGATTCTTGGGTTTTGTAATATCATTTTACCGAGCTGCTTCTCTGGGACGCCAATGGTTTCAAAGAAAGCTAGGAGAGGACAAAGCTTTTCCTCCAGATTGTGCGATAGGATGTTAGGAAATCTGGCTATGGCCGAAGCAACCTCTTCACGCTTTGTTCCCAATGTTGCAAGGCACTCAACCATTGGGACAAGTTTCTCGTGCAAGCCGAGAGTAAGTATTTCCGGACACTTTCCAACTACGGAAGGAAGTTTTCTCTCTTGAATGCCTATGCTTTTCAAGTAATCCCAGTTCTCTGTGGCGTTTTCCCTTTGTACGTCCTCGAGGCGCCTGCACTTCTTCAGCAGTGCGTTAATACTTTTATCATCAAAACCTCTGTCTTTGAAGAACCACATTATGCCACCACTCTGGCTGCTTGAGGTGTCCATATTACCTGAGAGGGTCAAGAAAGATCAACAATGAAGACAATGTATACGCCAAGGCAGAGAATGAAAATGCGTATTTTAAGTCAAGAGACGAGAAAAGAGTACATGATTAAGATGTAACTAAATTCAGATAGGTATCATGAGATTCAATTATTGCATATGTTCGCTGTTCCAGGCGATCCTTCAACCTCTTTCCCAGGTTCGCGAAATAGACGTGAGTTAAGTAACACCAAGATAACCAAGGTTCCAACTTCCAAGACAATTTCAATTGTTATATACACATCTGTGGAATTATTAGCCACTTTGATCATCAACGTTTTTTCGCCTAGCCACTTTGGTCAAAATTCAAGTTTTTTAACTTATTTCATCATTAAAGATTTTTCGGCCTGCCATTTTGGTCAAAAATGTTTTTTTTAACTTTTTTCATCACTAAAATTTTTTCTATCTGCCATTTTGATCACTAAAGTATTTTCATTCTGCCATTTTGCTCACTAAAGTATTTTCATTCTGCTATTTAGGTCACTAAAGTTTTTTACCAAAATGGCAGACCGAAAAAACTTTAGTGACCAAAATGGCAGAATGAAAAAACTTTAGTGATGAAAAAAGTTAAAAAAAATATTTTTGACCAAAATGGCAGGCCGAAAAATATTTAATGATGAAATAAGTTAAAAAAATTGAATTTTGACCAAAGTGGCTAGACGAAAAAACGTTGATGATCAAAGTGGCTAATTATTCCACATCTGTGGATTTCAACGGTTTCTCATAAAAGAAAAACCATTGTTCAAATGACGATTGGTTAAGCAAAGGAAAAACATAGTTCCAATTCCAAAATGAAGACAAAAACGGAATTACTGAGGCAAAAACAAAATCCTAAACCACTGCAAAATTTCACGAAAAATAAAACTGCATAACTCGTTGAAGGTGAGCAGAAAATCCATCCAACTAAACAGAAAAAAATGAACACATTTTCTAGGAAAACCGTGACAAGCTAAAGGCGTATAAAACATCAAACAAAGAAACAAAAGTACATGCCTTCCGATATTAAACCTCAGTTATCAAAACTCAACCGAAAGATAAGACATTAAGAAATCAAATACATAGGTCCTTTAGATCATATTATTAGATAGTTTACAAGTGCAAGGTAGCCATCATTTAGAATGAAATGTCATCAATGCCTTATTATTTTAGGACCTGAAAGTGCAAGAATTGAGCTTGTCTCCCTAAAGTATCATTAGAACCCATTCGGAGCCTTTCTAACACTTCCCCATAGGCCTTTCCTTGTTAATCTTTCCGAAATTAACTGTCAACTTTATAAATAAAAGCCTCATTAATGATGATTTTTTCAATCTTACACCTTACATTAAATGTTGGAGAGAAGAATAGAAGGAGAAAAAAAAACTTGAATTAAATTGAGAGTAAAATTAAATAGGGTAATGTTTGACATTTGAGCATATTTTATTATAGACTAGAATTTGATGAAACCTTAATTTCCGTGCAAAACCAAGTAGACAAATAATTTGGGCTAGAGGGAGCACTAATTACTTGAGAATCATGGGGCACTCAAATTTGGAGATTCAGTTGAGGCTTTTTTTTTTATGAATAAAAAAAGAAGGTGCAAGTGATGGTGTGCCGTTACTTCATGTTCGAGCTTTCGTGTTCATCAGCGAACATATCAAACTTAACTGAAGAACCAACGCAAGCATTGACCCCGTCAAATAGCACCAACAAGGGGCAAAATATAATCCTAGAAGCCGGCAACACCAATCAAGATTCGAATTCATTACCTAAGCTTTACCAAAGCACTTCCTGATACTAGGAATAAATATCTTAAATTACTTCCTGATACCAGGAAAAAAACATGAAACAACATACAATGGATAAAAAATAAATGTACAACTCCAAGTAAACAAAAAAAATCTAGCATAAAAAACCCAAATAATAATCACAGAAATAATCCAAAACCCACTTAACAAAAACAATAAAGCAATGAACTTTACAAGAATTGACTGTCATTAAGTTGCAGTATCACTCATTCTTTCAGTTATTCAAGAAATTGGGAGGAAGAAACCAACTTACTTAGATTGAAGAAATTGCTATTGAATTGAAGGTTGAAACAATTCACTGCTCATTACAAATTAATATTTCTTCAAACTTCTTCTCGCATCCCAACTTTGCGGCGGCCAGAGGCTAAATTTGGGCTTTCCTGTGAAGGAATTGGGAGGAGCAGTCAGTGAACTGAGACACCCAAAAGGCCAAGAGAGTGGGGAGTGTGACGACCCATAATTTCGGGTATCAATTTAAAGGTTAGTATTTTATTATTTTTCACTTGAAAAGGTTAAAAATGTCCTTTTAATTAATTAGCAAGGGTAAAATGGTCCAAACAATAAATTGGTAATTTTATCAAAAGACAAGGGAATAATAGTAATTGTATAATTAAGAAATAAAAGAAATTGAAATAAAGTCATACTTATCCATAAGAAAATAATTGCATTAAAAGTCCCTGAATTACATGAAAAATTGTATTTATATAAAAAGTCCTTACAAAGCAAGAAATTACAAAGAAGGGCTCAAGCTCTCCCTTCCCTAAGCATTTCACTTGCACCATTCCAAAGGGAAACTCTCCCTGAGCTCTCTCTTCCTCACTTATACAAAACTCTCTTCCGGTCAATAGTCTTCGGTTAGTATGCTCTGAATTATATCACAGTTGCCTAATATTGGATCTTATGTGAATACTTTCATCAGAAAACCAAGACAATTGACTAATTTTTCTAAAGTGTTCATGTTACTCTGCCTACTATTAAACATGTACTTTTGCTTTCAATCTGTTATTTTGATCCTGCAATAATAAACTTTGGTTAATCGGGTACATGTAAGAATTGAATTATATTCTCTGAGGCTGTCTGAGCCCGAGGATTGTGGAAACGCAATCCCGGGAGCACCCGTGACCCACCCCACTAGTGGAGATGTATCTAATCGGACGTTTGTCTGATTAAGAAGGGTGACCGGAAGAATGTAGAAGAATATAAATCTACATTCTTCCTTGAACCTGGACCGAAGAAAAATTGATTTAAAGAATTTAACTGTTCAGTTTCCTTGAATATTTGGAGACTGAACGTTTAAATTCATTGAATCTTTTAACCTGTTATTGAAATATTATTTTCATAATTTTCTACTTTATTTTCAGATTGAAAATAGGAAGAAATAATAGAATTTTTATTTACTTTGCTTTCTTTTAAAGAAATCGGAGCAAATCAGAAAAATAATACCAATAAACAAGCAAAAGCAACAATCAGTTAAAATGTAAAGTTTACTGTCACTACTTAATTCATATGTAATCTTGTTTTGTAAACTTCAATTTAGATACTATTACTACTTAGTTTATACATATGTATCAGCTATACATAGGAAATTAAAATTTCAGAAAAACAGAAAGTCTATAATAAGCCTATCAATAACAATGAAACTGGAAACCTGATATTAATAATAATGGTAATAGAAACAGTAGAAAAAGGAAAAAAAAATTAAAACAATATAAAGAAAAGAGGGAGCAGCCTGTTACCTGTGATGGTGGTGGCAGCAGCGGCAAGTTGGCGGCAGGTAGTTCTGAGATGAATCGGTCAGGAAAAATAAATTAAAAATAATAATAGTAATAATAACAAAAGCAAAATTGATTAAATGAGAACAGGAAGTTGAAATTGTTTAAATCCCAAAAATAGGAAATTAGTTAATTAAGTAAAACAGAAAAAAAGAAAAAGAAAACTACCTTCTTGGCGGCGGCGGCAGGGCGGCGAAGTGGCAGCAGCGGTGGTGAATCGGCCACCTCAGATCTGAGAAGAAAAAGAAAAAGAAAAAAAATAAGAATAATAATAATAATAACAGAAATAGAAAAAAGAGAATAAGAAAATAGAAAGAAAAGGAAAAATAAAAATATAGAGAAAAAAGGAAATTTTACCTTCGCCGGAGATGGAGAAGCCGCAGGTGGCGGCGGCCGAGAAGGGATCCAGCGGCGGAGGGAGAGAGGAAGGAAGGAAGAAAAAGAAAGGAGAGAAAAGAGGAAGAACAAAATTTTTTAAAAAAATAAAAATTAGGGATTTTGAATTTGGGGATTTAGAGATTTTAGAGTTTGGGAAAAATTAAAGAAGAGAGAAGGAGAAGAAGAGGAAGAAAGGTGGCGGCAGAGAAGGTGTAGGAGCCGCGGCGGAGGAGAAAGAAGAAAGAAGAAGGAAGAAGGAAGAAGGAAATAAATAAATAAACTGGGAGGGGGCTGAAGTCGATGAAGAAGAAAGGGGGGAGTGATCTAGTATGTGTTAGCTATTTTTAAGAATTAGGGGAAATATCTAGTAAGGACCTAAAAGGAAAATAAAAATAGCACATAAGTCCTATAAAATAATGTATAAATCTTAAATGGTCTACTCTATATTTTAATGTTCAAATTAGACCAGAAAGATAAAATAAAATAATTCTCAAAATAATTAAACCTATTCGGAATCTGATAAAACTTTTAGAAATTACGTTTTGGTCCTTATAGTTTTATATTTCACTCTTAAGGCCCGTTAAAACTTATGAATTATTTCGGGAAAATTTATAAGACTAATAATAGCATATATGATATAATTATGTCTTCAAAAGCGTAGAAATGTCATAGGATAAATATTTTCATTTTAGTCCCTGAACTTTAGGAATTTACCCAAAAGACCCCAGAAGCCTAGAAACTTAGTCTAGGCATATTAAGGCTTGCATGTCTTTAGTTTCATAAGTATTTTTTAAAGAGTTGGTATTTGCAAAATAAGTTCATATCTGGAAGAAGGTACAAACGATAAGAGGCTAAGGTGAGTTCCCTCTCAAAACCGGAGAACTTGTTTTATAAATGTGTTTTATGCAGAGTATTTACAAATGAAAAGTTACGGTATTTCTGAAATAAAATGCTGAAAAATGTTTCTGAAAAGTATTTATTGGAAAGTATTTATGAAAAGTATTTCTTGGAAAATATTTCTGAAAATGTGAGTTCCCTCTCAAAACCGGAGAACTTGTTTTATAAATGTGTTTTATGCAAATTGTTTACAAATGAAAATGTACAATATTTCTGAAATAAAACGCAAGAAAGTATTTCTGAAAAGTATTTCTTGGAAAATAATTCTTGAAAAGTATTTCTTGGAAAGTATTTCCTAGAAAATATGTCTGAAAAGTATTTCTTGGAAAGTATTCCTGAAAAATATTTTTTGGAAAATATTTTTGAAAATGTGAGTTTCCTCTCAAAACCTGGAGAACTTGTTTTATAAATGTGGTTTATGCAAATTGTTTTCAAATGAAAAGTTACAATATTTCTGAAATAGAATGTTGGAAAATATTTCTGAAAAGTATTTGTGGAAAATATATGAACGGTAACTCTGGAATGTTATTGGAATTCTGATATGATGGAAGAGGGCGCTTACACTGCACAAATATGGTAGCCCCTCAACCAACCATCGGGGAGTCCGTGACCGGTACGAGGTCGGGTCACCCGTATAAGGGCATCTCGAACCTTTGGTTGGGGAAACTCGTTTATCTCTCGGGATCCCAATACCGTGTGGAAGCGTTAGGGCGTGGGAAAGCAACGGCCGATCAGTATACCTCGCGTTACCACATGTGGAAATCGTAACTGCTGACATGTCTCCGGGGTTAGGAGGTATAACTCAGGGGCTGTTAGTATGGTACCAAACTGGCGGTACCCCCAGTTTGTGGAATAATTCTGAAAGTGGGGATAAGGTTGAAAATCATAATTATGTCTGGCGTGAGGCTGGTACTGACTAAAGAGCTATTGACTTGGCCGATCATGCACTCTTTTATTTCTGAATCTGATACCCGGAATGGTCTTTTTATTTCGGTGGATCTTTTTGAACTTGAAAAGAAAGAATATTCCAGATAAAGTATGTTTCTTTTAAAATGAAATAATTTCTAAATTGTTTTGGAAGAAGATAAAGAAAATGTTTTCTGAAATAAAATGATTTTGGAAAAGAAAAAGTATCACTAAATAAAGGAAGTTTCTCCGTGTCTTCAAAATAAAAATGTTTGCGAAATAAAATGAGTTTCAAAATCACTATCACACACTTCACTGGGGACTCACTGGGCTATTTATAGCTCACCCTTTCTCTATTTTCTGTTTTAGTTCTTGCAGGATTGAGGGGATAGAACAAGAATATTTTGAGGTGTAAAGTTGAACCAAGACAAAGAATTAATTAAACGCTAGATACAAACCCATATTAGAAGATTTTGGTATCAGAGTGCGCATCGGAAGCTTGGGATTAGAAATCGGTATATTAAGATTCAGTCAAAGGCCGAAGTCAACGTAGAAGCCATATAATAGTTTAGAAAATTTTATCCACATGTAATTTATATTGTAAAAGATAGAACTCAGTGCCGAGAAGCACGCAGTGTACCCGACCCGAGAGGGACGGGGCGTCACAGGGAGAGCTTGCCAAGGATGTCAACTAAGGATAATTTCAATTGGACCCCAAAGTTTCTTATAATTCACAAATGAGGCACACAAATGTTGGACAAGTTTATATCTAGTGTTACTCCCCATTTAAAAATAGTTGCAACATTTGTAATAGGATAAAAGTTGCTCACGCCATCTAAACTTTTCTCGATTTTAATTTTTGACACAGAACTAAAAAACACAAAGTCCTTGACCTTGAACTTTTATAGAGTGTTAATATTCCCCTTTTCATCCAATTCCACCGTTAAATCTAACGGCATAGCAACATGTGACTTTCACAAGACCTAAGTTAGGGGCATTTTAAAAAAAAATAGATTTTAACCTAAAAAAAATTCAAAATGGGATAAGAAAACGGTTAAAGGGTAATCAACTTACTTTACTCTAAAAAGCCAGTGAACAATCTAAAATACACAGCACTTCGTCCAAACATTTATCTTAACCTTTTCTACTTAAAGAAAAATATACTGTCCTCTTCTGTCAAAAAATAATATATAACATACTATTTGTAATATGTGTTTGGTCCATTCTCATGTTATTTAAAAAAAATTGAGAAATTCATAACAAAATATGTTTACCAAAAAAAAAAATATGGAAAATTTTGGCGCATTTTTCTTGTCCCATTTTGAATTTTTTAAGGTCAAAACTTATTTTTCTTAAAATGATCATGAATTAAGTCATACGAGAGTCACATGCTACTATTCCGTTAGATTTAACGGTGGAATTGAATGGAAAGAGAAACATTAGCACTCTATAAAAGTTCAGGGTTGGGAAGGACTTTCCATTTTTTAATTCAGGATAAAAAAACCAAAATTGAGAAAAGTTTAGGGGGCGTGAACATTTTTTACCCTTTGTAATAATACCAAGAGTTAATAGCTATTTTAATCACTAAATTAATTACATTTTGCGGTTTTTTCACTCAGCTACTTTTTGTTAAATATATTGCCCTAGTATTTGCTTTTGGCTAAAAAAACAAATCGCAACCAATTAAATTGGGTCATTTTTGACAATTTACCATATCATATTACAAAATTTGATGATACATTAATTCCCGTGCAAAATATATAGTGGACAGGTAATTTGTTACGGGGGAGTACTAAGAGAATAGAACTTTGCCAAGACCTTTTTGTTGTGTAGAGGGTGACTTTTGGGGGGTTTGCATTAGTATGACACTGATTGGGCAGAATGGTCATACCATGACAGTAAAAAAATTTGGGACAACATTTTTGTCAAGGACGACTTCCGTCCTGGGCTGACGTGGCGTTTTCCAGACGCGCCTTCCGTCCTCAACTGGTATAAAGTTTTTGGCAAAACACTTAGTTTTGTTTTTTGATACAAATTTTTGAGTTGGAATTTTTACAACATAAAAAATCACTAAAACATAATATTTATCAAAATATGTGTACAAAAATTACTTTGGCAAAACTGACTTAATTAATAAAAAACGAACGTAAAAAATGAAGAAATCATATATGTTTAAATAAAACAAATTGTATGCAATAAAAATGAATCAAATGTAAGCAAAAACAAAGTAAATCATATCCACTGCCCCGATGGTGTGTATCTATCGGGCCTTTTACGGTCTTTTCGAAGATAGTACGTGTGACCATCTCTCATTCGCAAGGCACTACCATGCTCCGTTGCAATGAATTCTACACCTTCGGGGTCGATATGTATCGGCTCCTCGGGGGAATCTGGCTGGAGCAGTGAAGTGTGCTGCTGCATCTGAGTTTGGTCCAGGTCGAGGCTGAACGATGGTGTCCCACCAGAAAAGACTGTCGGTTGTCTCGATGTAGAGGTCCCTGCTCCTGGATGCCCCCGTTTGAATGCCGGGAGAATAAGTGTCGAAGCTCGAAAATTAGAATTAAAATTCGGAGGGTACATCGGCCTGAGTCTGGAACTGAGTCTGATCTTCCTGTGTTTGAGACGGTCCCGGCTCATCGCCACGTTGCCTCAGGCGCCGCGCGGCAAGCTGCTCCTACCTAGAACATGCTTTCTCGATTGTGTGACCGGTTGCAGAACTGCAACATCTACTACATCGGCAGTGCGCAATCTGCATGCAACTTTCTTCCCAGCCGCTACAAATGTATCTTTTATGGTTTTGGCAGCACAGGTGATGAAATCCTTGTACTGGCGGTTAGTTCGAGGGGCAGGTTTCTCGAATTCTTCCAGCATCAGCCTGTTTGACTCCGTCTATAACAAAAAATATTTAAATTAGTATATTGAAAATAAAAAGATTTATGTTGACAACAAAACGAATAAAACATACCAAAATATCGTCAGCTATAGCGTTTGGTTGAATGCCCATCGGGAGTGGCCTGTGATCCATATTTTGTAGGTTCATCATACGGTGAACGGTAATGCGATTGTACCAATCCATGTACTCGCGAGTTGGTGCAATAACATTGGCACGTCAAATAACACCAACAAGGGGCAAAATATAATTCCTAGAAGCCGGCAGCACCAGCCAAGATTCGAACTCATGACCTTTACCAAACCACTTCCGGCAGTTACCCAATCAGGGTACGGTCTCCACATAAACTGCAAAATAAATTCAAGTTAATGTAAAAATAATTTATTTAATAAAAAAAATCCAAGAACATTGAATTTAACTTACCCCTTGTGTTTTCGACAACAAATCAAATTGATCACAAAACACCAACAATTGCGATTTCGGCACGTTAAGGAAACTCCGACCTGTATTCCACCTTTCCCTATAAGGTCTACCGTCAGCGGGGATATCAGTTAGAATGGGCCTCATTTCGCCGAACAGAGACATGAAATTCGCTCACACGCCCACAACTGGTAAAAACAAACAGGTTCGATTATTAAATATTCGAATTACATATTAAACATAAAAATTTATATAATTTAGACAAACCTTAATTAGCAAACAACAGCCAGCCATGTCCTTGGAATCAGCCATGCATGAGATGCACATTTGGTGGTACATATGTGCAAGGACACCGCTAGCCCAAGAAGTCGTGTCATGCTCGAGGATGCCACTGGTGGTGAGTAGATAACGCATGTTCCCCCGGGACCCCGACTTATTGGGAAAAAGAAAAGTAGACATCAAGAGGAAAACCAAAGCCCTAACCCTCTGCTCTATCGCCAAGTTAGTAACATCATGGCCTAGGGCTCACTAATGTGGGCATAAACCTCTAACAACACGAGGTTGTTTCCCCTAATTGAAGCCACTGCAGGTCGGAATCCTAAAAGTTCGAACACGCGCTCAATCCACTGAGTTGGACTCATATTGAAGTCCCCATCCCACGACACTACGTCACCCCTAGTAGGTAGTCCTAGAAGACAACCTACGTCCTCTAGTGTAATGGTCACCTTACCGTAACATAGGTGAAACGTATGGGTCTCCGGACGCCATCTCTCTACTAATGCAGTCACTAGAGCGTGATCTACCTTCATGTGTCCCAATCTACAACATTCCCAAAACCTAATTGGTCTATCAGATAAATTACTCGCGGGTTGGTTTCTCTTTGGTACGCGTCATAAAACTGACCGTCGTTTCTAATAATTTTTAGTGGATTGTTTAGTAACTCATCCCCTGCCATATTATTAAAAATCTATGAGATGTCTGTTTGTTTAAAACACTATCATCATAATTAAATATCTATGAGATGTCTGTTTGTTTAAAATACTATCATCATAAGGACCAGGTTGAAGATGAGAAGGAATAGACATCTATACAAAAAAAATAATAGATATACAATTTATCAGAAAAAAACATATGTTATATTTGCAAAATCACAAATTCCCCAAGTATAAATTCACAAAATCACAATTTCACAATTCACAATTCACAAAAACCCTAAATTCACACAAATTCACAAAATCAACAAATTACTCTAAATTCCCAAATTCACAACTATTTATACACATAATTAGTAGATTTAAAGTTAAATTCAACACATAAAGTTAAATTGCCCCAAAAAAATTCGAAAAAAAAAAATGTTATACCTTTGAAATTGAGAGATGTGAGAGAGAGCTTGGTGGTGGAAGCAGCGGCGGCGGCGACAACAGGGAGAGAGACGGCAGGGGGAGGTTTTTTTCTCTTAGTCTTAGATTTTTTTTCCTTGGTCGCGTGAAGGGAGACGAAGAGTCTGATGGGGACTTAAAGCGGGGAGTTGAGGACGGAAGTCCGTCCTGAACTGATGTGGCAAGGCGCGTCTAGGGAACGCCACGTCAGCCCAGGACGGAAGTGGGACTTCCGTCTTGGCCCCACTTCCGTCCTGGACAAAAATGTTTGCTCTAAAATTTTACTATCATGATTAGCCACTTTTACTAAACTATAGTTAGTCTAATACAAACCCCGACTTTTTGAGACTAGCAATTTTGAGTAAACACAGATTTTGAATTGAATGGATTGCTTTAATGCTTTGAATAGTTGACATTTAATTGATTAGCCTAAAAGCTCTCGGTTTTATGGTTTCAACGCCATGTTTGTTTACGCACGTCCTTATAAAGGTTAAATGTTCAATTTCTACAGCCAACGTAAGTGTTGTGTTGGTGGGTGATATATAAGTACTCTTGTAAGAGACTTATGGTCTGCCCTGATCCGTGGTGATGACCAGAGTCGAACCTACCCAAACTTTTTCTGACCCAAAAAAAAAACGCTGTCTGTTGTGTTCTGTTATGATAACTCTCGTTCTAGTACTGATAGCTATTCTATTAACACCGCGATAAATTAATACTCCTTCCGTTTTTAATTATCTTTTGCCTAGACATATTTGATCAGTTTTTATCTGTCACTTTAAAAAATAAGATAATATTAAATGTATTGTTTCCAAACTACCCTTTTTTCATTAGTTTAGTCAAAAATTAATTTTAATTGTCCAATATAAATGTATTAATTGAAAGGTAAAAGTGTCTATTTACTTATAAATTAATATATCACAATTATTTTCTTAATTCAAGTGCAATCCTCTAAAGCGACAGATAAATGAGAACGAAAAGAGTATGAACTATCAATTGTTTGATCTGACAGCTGAAATAGATGTTAATAGCAAAACAACCATTTGACGGACTAAGTTAGTTCAGTAGGGGAACAAAAAATGTCTTACGATATGGTGGGTGGGGGTGGGTTAGTAATGGAGGGGGTTGGTTATAGTATAGTAAATAACTTGAAGACTAGTCTGATAGATGCTGCAGAACATTAATCTTGGATGACTATTATAAGCCCATGCAATGTCCTATGGAGTACAATTTCAAGAATATTATTCCTTCGTTTCAATTTTAATGTCTCACTTTCTTTTTTGGTTTTTTTTGTTTGTTTCAAATTCAATGTCATATTTCTATAAAAAAAACATGTATTTATTATTTATTTTCCAATTTCATCCTGGTATTCAACCAACTTTTTAATGCTTTTTATTTTCTAATTACCAATATTTTAACATCCACTATTCATAACACTAATCAATCACCCATGCTTAATTTTAATTTTAAATATGAATATTTTAAATATCTAATCAAAATTTACAATCAAATTTCATACTATATTAATACTACCTAAACAAGGACATCTAAATTGAAACCGGAATACTATTTCTAAACCTTACTACCAACCTATTTCACATTAACTACAGGTGGTCCTAGTAACCCACAAAACCAAAAACATTTATTTGAAATCTATGTTTGAGAACATACTACAGTTTGTATAATTAGTACTTATTTTGTCCCAAATTATTTGTCCACTTTGATAAATGTACGATTACTAAGGATTTAGTGATTTTGATAGTAAAATATAAGTAAAAGTTTAAAATACCCTCATTAATTTTATTAATCTCATGTTTTGGAAAGTGATCATTTTAATTAACTAAGAACATTCAATGAAGAGTTGGAAGAAGGGTAAAATCAAAAAATTGTTATTAATACATACTTTATTTATAAAGTGGATTGTTAATTTGGGACAAATAAAATATGAAATATAGACATTTAATTTGAGACGGAGGGAGTATTTTGCTTTCTGATTTTACTTTGAAAAGTAATAGGAACTTATAAAAAGTAACACTGCATGGGAAACAAAAACATAGGAAACATTAAAAAATAAAATGAAAACTGAGACAACTTATTTATCTTAAAACATAAAATTTCATAGTCAAACAGCACACTACTGAAACAAAACATAATAAACCACAAATTGAATATTAAAAAAGTACTACTAATGACACATAAAATTATTAAAATTAAATAAAATAATTTTTTTTTTCAGGCTCTGGGAATTTGACCCTCATTAGCAAGCTTGAAGAGATGAGCTTGAGCTGCAGCAGCCTTGTTAGAGCTGAGTCCAGAAACAAACCTTTCCCTAACTTGTCTAGTTGAGTAATGGAATCTCTTATAAGCCATTGAGTTCAACAATGAAGCTGTGCCTTCTCTATAGAGTGCTCCAAGTCCATCTCCTCTAGTGTTTCCAAGTGCATCTTCCAAACTCATGCTTGAGCCAAGCCCTGGTATACTAGACACTCCAAATACTCCTCCAACTGTTCCCCACCACCCTAGCAAACCCCATATCAATGCAGGGTGGTTTCTCCAATAGCTGCATTTAAAAAAATTGTAAATATCAAGTGCTTTTCTCATGTTCAGAGAAAAAAAATCCATCTGAAGGGTCACTCAACCCTAGTACTGTCCTTCTGGACTGGTTTTACAACCCCCTCACATAAATTGTGTAGGGTCTACCAGGGACGAAGTCAGAACTTTTAAGTTTGGGGGCAAACAACTACAATAGTATATCAAACTAGATATAAAAACTGTAAAAAAAATGTTGGGGGCGAATTTGATCAAATATTTCGAACTACATATAAATTCACTGTCTAATAGAATTTTTAAAAATCTCGGGGGTGACTGCCCCATCCGGCCCCTGTCTTCGTCCCTTGTCTACCTGCATATATGGGCTCCACTCAATTTATGTGAGGAGATGTGGAATCAGACTCATAAAGACAGTACTAAAATTGAATTAGGAGAGAAAAACGGGGTGTAATCGGTCCAATGTGTCCTACCCACTTTACCAACTCTAAAATTCAACCAGCACTTAGCTGGACACTTCCGGCCTTTTGTTTTTTGCAAATAGGGCCGGCAGTGAACTGGACTATTTTGGCCCTTACTTTTATTAGTGGGGCCGGCGGTGAATTTTTAGAGAGGAAAGTGAGATTTGACCCATTGGACCGATTTCACTATCTAGTTACCTAGAATGAGTTGAATGTTTATTTTTCTAAATGGACATTCAGCTGTGGACAGTATAAGAAAGTGAACTTACTCGAATGTGAAAGGTGGGGAGTTTGGATCAATGGAGAAAGGTGGAGATGGAAATGAGATTCCTGGAATGGTAGGGGTGTCTGGAACAATTATTGGAGTGGTTGGTGGACTTACAATGGATGGGGTGCTTGGTGGGCTGACAATGGTTGGTGTTGAAGGGGTAGTAGGGGTGGTGGGGGTAGTGGGAGGGGAGTAGCTTGGAGTACTAGGAGGAGAGTAGCTTGGGATACTTGGAGGAGTTGATGGCCTAGGGGTATAATGGCCTCCACTTGGGGGGTTACCACAGTTTGAAGGTGGTAAGCGTCCATGGTTGCCACCTCCATGTGACGGTTTTCTGCTTCCATGTGGTGGGCTATGTTGAGCTGCATGCAAAAACCATTGTTAGTATTGTATTCTGCATGGAAAATTTTATGGTAGAGCCGCCCTCGTAAGACTGGCATTACAGCCCTCTCACATTAGTTGAAGCGGGACCCACTTTATAAGTAGGTCATACTCAACTCTTGTGATAGGGATAAGGACGGCTCCATGACAGAGTGACCCTCATGCATGTGTAAAAATACACAAAAATATGAGTTTATTCCTTTTCTTTCCTTCATCAACCCTTACTAGCTCTCTCAGCTTAGTGGCGGATTTAGGGGAGAGGCGCCTAAAATTTTAAAAATCACGTATAAACCATCGTAAAAGAATTCAGAAAAATCATTTGAAATATTGAATTTCATCTCTTTAAAAGATTTTTAAAAATTTAAACTTGCCCCCAAATAGTACGTTGCAGGATCCAGACAAACTCCTACCCCAAGACAAACATGCAATCCTCACAAAAGTGGGGAAAAAAAAACGAAGAATGTTTGTTTAATGAAAACAACTTAATTTGACTCTATTCTTATCATGCTACTAGACACTTTAAATTTGGAAAAATTGTATAGAGAGAGAGAGAGAGAGAGAGAGAGAGAGACCAGTGGGAGGGATTCCAACATGTGGATCAGGAATAGGATAGTAGTTCTTTTGGTCTTCAACTGTTGAGAAAGAGAAGACAGGAATGACCAAGTTTTGAGAAAGCAATGTTGCAACAGTAACCCACAAGAACATATTAGGAGAACCCTGCAGTTTGCTTCTCTTCCTTTCCATTCTTTTTTTGTCTTGAAAAATCCGCACAAGAAGAAAGAATCAAAGGAGGAAGAAGAGTAGATTTGAATTTGATGTGAGGGATTGAAAGGAGAGTTATAGCAGTGTATATATAGAGTCTGTTTAGATCGAGTCTCAAATCGAGATTTTGATGCCAGTCTCAATCTAATCTCAAATTCAAAACAAATTTTAAATAATTTAATATTTCAACTTTCATTTTTAAACTCAATCTGCAGACAATTTTGGTCTAAACCTGAGTTTAAAATCAAACCAAACTCAAACTAGACCAGCCCAATCCAAAATACACCATAAACTTATAAAGGGTCATAGAGAAGACTGAAGTAAATAAAAGCAGGTGATGAATAATGTGGTTGGTTGTATTTGTTGCAAAGTGCTTTTAAAACTCAACATAAGTATGGAAGTCTCCCAGCATAACCCTATTGCATGGCAAAAAATCACATGTCCCCATTCTGTGTTCCGTTTTATATACCCCACGAATAAATAATTATCACGTGTTCATTTTTTCCTATGGATTTTCACTATTTTTTTTAGATTATAAATCTTTTAATTAAAAAATTAATACTTATAAATTTTTTACTAGTAAAAAAAAAGAATGAGATACCAAATAAGAATAGGAAAATGATTTACTCCTAGAATTTTGGGATAGAAACCCTAAACCCCCCAATTGAGGGTGTTAAATGACTATCTTACCCCCTGCTGGTATAAGGGATTCACCCAACTATAAGAGTAAAAAGGTCCGAAAATTTATTTTAATCAATAATTCTAATAGCCTAGAAAGGTCCATAAGAATATAACTCCTACCACTAATGCATTTTATCTGTTCTTAGCCTAAGAAACATCTCCTCCTCATAAGCGTCTCATGCTGTGCCATACGTGACATTAGTTTGAGAGTGCAACATGTCACTTTCAATCGGTCATGCAGATAAACTCCTCGTTTAACACTCCGGCTCTTATACGGAACAGGAAAAATTATACACCGTGCGAAATAATTTGGACCTTCAGATGATAACTTTGAACGGTGCAGATTTTGAGAGAGAATTTTTTATTTTATTTTTTAAGTCTAGCTGTAACTTTTTCTCTCCAAATATGGACCGTTAAAACTATTATCCGACTGCCCAGATTGTTCCGCACGGTGCGGAAATTTTTTCTGTTTCACATATGAGCCGGATTGGTTTTATAAGGATATATGATTTCTCCATTTGATGATATAAGTCATTGATAATATGAAATATCTATAGTATCAATTATTTATATTATAGAACGTAGGAAGTATTATTAAAAGATTAGGTGATTATCTCTCTCTGATTTTTTTAATCATGGGTTTCGATATGTTTTCTTAAGTCGTTATGCAATATTAGACATTTCATTGAGATTAAGAAAATAATTGGGATGTATAAATTAAAAGATAAATAAACATTCTTACACTTCAATTAATACAATCATATTGAGAAGATTTAAATCAGTTGTTGATTATATTAATGAACGTTAATGGTAAATTTTTGAAAAGGGCATTAAATACTTTTTTGGACATTTAAAGTAACAAATAATTAGAAATTAAAAATGTATGTATAGGCGATAAATATTGTGAACGGAGAGAGTGTAATTTTGCATAAATAATTGAAAGCCAAAAAATTAAGTCAATGTGTTGAGTAGACTTCTTTTAACGAATTTTGGGACGTTGCGTTGGATAATCCTCTTCTATATAGACTAAAAGAAAGAATATTTGTTATGTCAAACTCTTTACTTCAATAGGATTTAAAAGAGGCAAGAGAAAGCAACATTGTGGCCATAATTAAAATAGGAACACAAGTGGTTTTAGATGTATATATGCGTATTTCATAAAAAAACAAATGTATATATAATATATGAGTTAATAGCTATTTATGACACTAAACTATTTACGAATTTCTTTTTATGGTACTAAACTATTTTTTTATCTAAATATATCTCTCATCTATTTGCGTTTATCAAAATATATACACCCATCAAATTTTGGGATATTTTACGCACAAAAGATTGCACGTGACTTTCATTATTTGGATATAGTGTTTAAGTGAAAACAGTATTCCAAGGTGTGATCCTTTCAAATGAAAGTCACATGCAATATTTTGGCCGGAAAACACCCCAAAATTTGGTGGGTGTATATATTTTGATAAATGCAAATAGATGAGTGATATATTTAGATAAAAAAAAATAGTTTAGCAACATAAAAAGAAATTCGTAAATAGTTTAGTGTCATAAATAGCTATTAACTCTGTAATATATGGTTAAACTTAAACAATACCATGAAGTCCACCTCAATTATTAATTGGGTATCATACCTTAAACAATACCATGAAGTCCACCTCAATTATTAATTGGGTATCATACCTTTAATTTCAGCAATTGAGTACCTAAATTGATTTGTTTGTCATTCAAATCAATTTAACATGAGTGAGAAATATTTATTTTGCTCATTTCTTACTTATTAATTTTCTCTCTTCTCTAAACAAAAGTTCAAAGAATTCTATCCTTATTATAAACAAACAATTATTATTCAATTAATTATAAAATTATTTTAAAATATTTTTTTTTAGTCGTTACTTTTTAAAAAGATTATTGCTATGTTAACAATGATCATATTTATTTTTAAAAAACATGAAAAATCACTTACATATCATGATTTATAGGATTCAACAAAAACAAAAAGATTAATCATGATTAAGAAATTATGAAGAAATATCATAATTAATTAAATCAATTAAAATTATCTTGAAAAGTTATTATATGTCTTATTTTTGAAAACCCAAGAAATTTTTATCATCATCGTCATCAATTCATAGATAATGAAATAAAAGTCAAAACCAAAAACAAAAATTAAGAAGAACTCGACTGAAGAAGGGAGGTAGACTGGTTGAAGTAGATGATGAAGAAAATCTAGGGATTTGATGAATTAGGGGATTGGATTGGAGGGTATTTTGGGTAATTGCAAAACTTTTCTTTGAAAAAAAAAAATCAACCAGTCTTAATTTGGATACTCAGTTGTCAAAGAGGCCGCAGCCCAGTGGAGCAAGCCTCGACTCGTGACCATGAGGTCCCAAGTTCGACACCTTCTCCATACATGTGACAAGCTTTAAATATCTCACTTTCTAGGACTATCTCCTCCCCCTGTGAGACGTTCTCTCTCCTCTTTATGGGGCAACCATCCAGCCGGACCTCAAAAAAATATTTGGATACTCAATTGATAAAATGAATAGTCAATTAATAATTAGAGTGGACTTTGTAATATTTTTAAATTTAATCCTATAATAGTATATGTGTCAATCTACGGCGAGTCTTCCGTAATCTTGAATCTTGGTGTTGTTTTTAATAAAGCGCTGCAGCAAGCTGTCACATGAAACCGTTTATTATATTCAGCTAATTTCATTTACCAAAAATCGACAAAGTAAAGAGTATTGAAGTAGGCCTATGTCGTACTTAATTTTCCAGTTTTGAACTTAGGAGTTAGGACTCTTCTAATGTTATTAGCACTATTATCATTATTATTATGGGTGGAAGTGAATTGAGCCTACTCGTGAGTAGCTCACGATTCGATTTGATATTCGGCTCGACGAGCTCAATTCATTAGCTAAACGAGCGATACATGAGATGAGATTTTTGGCTCATCTAAAATACGAGTCGAGTCTGAGCTAGATAGAGTTTCAACTCATTTGGCTCATTAGCTGGCTATATATATATATATATACACACACACACACACACACACACACACACTAGCCTAATCACCCGTGCTATGCACGGAAAAAAAATTAATTGTTTAACAAAATATTAAATAGCATAAAAGTGAAAAATGACATTCTACACGGATATTGTTGTTTATTTTTCAACATATCTATATAGAAAAAAGAAACAATATAAGAATTTTGTATTTATATGCAAAATATCAACTCAATATAATGGACTATAAACCAACTCAATCAATTTATTCAATAATAAATCATTCTCAACCCACTTATTTATATTCTTGTCAAAATTCAAAAACTTCATAAACTTCCGATGTGGGATCTTGAATTGTATTGAAAAGAGAAAAAAGAATGAAATTGAACAGGGAAAATAAAAAAAATAAATATTAAAATTAACTATTTCATTTGAATAATTCAAAGATATCAATCTATATCATTAATTTAATAAATCAAAAAATATCTCAACCAATCATGTTTTTTGAACTAATTAAAAACCAAACAATTTCATAAAATTACATGTAGGATTGTAAATGGTTGCGATTAGTTGAAACTAAAAACAGGCTATGTAATATAAATATAGATAGATTTGTTTAATTGAACAATGTGAAAAGCTAATAAAGCCTGCCTCTCAAATTTATTGGGAAAATTCCAACTTAGTTAATGATACTCTAAAATCTAATGGCGGGATAAAAAAATTATTTTTTAAAAGTTTATACTCCTTTAATGAAAAAAGATTTGTGAGCAGGTTGACCTGCGAGTTAATTTATAAACAAAATGATTCTTTAAACTATTTTTTTTTAAAAAACTTTAACTATTTGAATGAAAAATTTGAAAAGAAAATTGGATTTGTCACTCAATTTAATGGACTAAAAACCAACTCAATCGGTTTATTCAATAAAAAACCATTCTCAACCCATTTATTTATAATGTTGTCAAATTTCAAAAACTTCATAAACTTCTTGAATTATATTGAAAAAAGAAAAAAGAATAAAATTGAATAGGAAAAATAAAAAACTATTAAAAATATTAAAATTAACTATTTCATTTGAATAAGTCTAAGATATCAAGCTATATCATTAAATTAATAAATAAAAATCATCTCAACCAATCATGATTTTTTGAACTAATTAAAAACCAAACAATTTTCATAAAATTACACGTAGGATTGTAAAGGTTTGTGATTGGTTGAAAATGAAAAACATGCTCTGTAATATAAATATAAGTAGAATTTAACTAACCAATCAAAATTTTATAAAATAATTAATTGAATCAAAATTTATGGAAATTACACGTAAGATATAGAAGAATGTGATGAGTTTTAAAATTTGAAATTAAAGAACATAATATAATTAATGTAGATTATTATATTATACAAAAAATACTGTTTGTTTAGATTTGTTAGAGATCGTGAAAAAGTTTACTTAAATTAACATTCCATTAAAAGAATTAAAGAAAATAGTTGTCAAATACTTGTCAGAGAAGCTAGTAATGTGGTCTAGTATTTGACTCGCGTGTTGGGGATCGATTCCTGCCTCTTGCAAATTAAATAAAATTGTTCAATATTTTTGCATCAATCAAAATTTTTATAACTATTTAAAAAAACATAAAATCCTAAAAAAATGACACGAATATAGATACAAAAAGTAAAAAGAGCTTCTATATATATATATATATATATATATATATATATATATATATATATATATATATATATATATACTAGTTTAATGACCCGTGCTATGCACGGGATTCTATTTTACTATATAATTAAGAGTATAAGAAAATCAAATGGCTCTGTAAGCTAATTATGTTTTTTAAAAAAAAATTGACTATTGGAATGAAAAAGTTGAAAAGCAAATTGAGTTTGCCACTGAATTTAATGGGCAAAATACTAACCCATCAATTCATTCAATTGAAAAGAATGATCAACCCCTTTATTTATAATGTTGTCAAACTCCAAAAATTTCAGACATTTTCAATGTGGGATCTTGAATAATATTGAAAAGGAAAAATAAAATTCTAGAAAATTAAAATAGAAGAAAATAAAATTCATAAAAATATTAAATTATACAATTTAATTTGAATAAATTAAAGATGTCAATCAATATTTTTAAAATAATTAGAAAAAAATCAAAAGAATTGGAAATTAGATTGAGGACCCGAAAACTTTATAGTGCTGAAAAACTGGAAATGCCTTTGCTGATATCATATATAAATTTTATACACATTAATTTTCTTTTATAGTCTTGTCATTTGTCAAGTTTTAAAAATTATAACTATTTTTTTTAAGTGGGAGTCTTTATTGTTGTTAATTCTCTTATGTGACTTTATATTAATATATATATTTTTTATTTTATTAAAAATTAAAATTTCTACAAATTAATACTTTCGTTTTGGAGAGTTTAGAGGAAGATTCACTTGATTTTTGCAGATAAACGAAGCGAATTGATTTTTTTTTTTCATTTTTACATATCCATATTTATTTATTTTTCAAAAGATATTATGAAAACAAAAATGTTGCACAAAAATAAAAAAATAAAAAGTAAAAATATGAACATTGCATAAGTCTAAACTAAATCGAAATTCATTGTAAGTACAATCGGAATTCAGATGACCCGGTCACCCGAATTACTCGTTATTTGTTAAAACTTTAACCATTTATATTTATATAAAAAAATAATAATAAGCAAAAAAGTGTGTTTCCCTAATTTGATGGACTGAAATGTCAGCCCAATTTCCCACTCAAAACAACATGTGAAAGTACTCTCTTTAGAGTGTTGTCAAACTCAACAAATAATCTAACTTTTCAATGTGCGATGCATTTACTCCTTTTATAAGAGTTCTTAGTCTTCTCCTTTTATTTTATTAAAAAAATACACAACTCTCGAAAATTACACGTAGAATTCTAGAGAATGTGATTGGTTAAAAATAAAAAAAATCTTTTTAAGTATATATAAATATAGGTAGATTAAATAGTCTAATAACATGTGCTATGCTCGGGATTCTATTTTACCATATAATTAAGAGTATATGAAAACAATGACTCTGTAAGCTATATTTATTTTTTTTTAAGTTTTGACTCTTTAAATGATAAAAAAATAATAATAAATAGGTTTATCGCAGGTTCTACCAAAAATCAAATGGCTCTGTGAGCTTTTTTTTAAAAAAAAATTGACTACTGTAATTAAAAAGTTGATCAAAAGCAAATTGAGTTTGTCACTGAATTTAATCAGCTAAATATCAAACCACCAATTCATTCAATTGAAAAACATGCTCAAATCCCTTTATTTATAATGTTGTCAAACTCCAAAAATTTCGTACACTTTCAATTGGGATCTTGAATAATAATGAAAAGGAAAAAGAAAAATTTGAAAATTAGAATAGAAGAAAAGAAAAATCATAAATATATTAAAACTCATAACTTTTAATTAATATTTTTTACTTATTTTTATTTTATTAAATATTAAAAAATTTTACAAATTAATACTTTAGTTTTAGAGAGTTTAGAAAGATTTCCACTTGTGTGCAGTATAAACGAAGCGAATTGATTTAAATTTATATTTAAATATCCGAATTTATTTATTTTTCAAAAAATATTATGAAAATAAAAATGTTGCATATGAATAAAAAAAACAAAAAATAAACATTGCATAAGTCTAAACTAAATCGAACTTGATTGTAAGCTCAATCGGAATTCAGAGGAACTGGTAATCTGAATTACTTGTTATTTGTTAAAACTTTAACTATTTATATTTATTAAAAAAAAATATAAGAAGCAAATAAGTGTGTTTCCCTAATTTGATGGGCTGAAATGTCAGCCCAATTTCTCACTCAAAACATGTGAAAGTACCTTCTTTTATAATATTGTCAAACTCAATAAACAATCTAACTTTCCAATGTGGGATGCATTTACTCATTTTATAAGAGTTCTTAGCATTCTACTTTTATTTTATTAAAAAAAATACAGAACTCTCGAAATTACATGTAGAATTCAAGAGACTGTGATTGGTTAAAAACAAAAACACCTTATTAAATATATATATATATATATATATATATATATATATATATATATATATATATATATATATATACTAGCAAATGACCCGTGCTATGCACGGAAATACTGAATTTCAAATTATTAATTTAATGTTTGTACAATTGTATTTAAAACAACAACTCGTTAACTTTAAATTTTCAGAAAACAAATAAGAAAACAAATAAGGAAGGTTAATGTCTTTAAATTACGCAAAAACTAAGGAAGGTTAGTAGTGAAAGTTTATACGAAAAAGTATTATTATTTTAGGAAATGTGTAATTTAATTCTAGTCATTCTCAAAAGAAAAAAACTCATAATGGACATAATTTACTCGACAAAAACTCATAATGAGATTTCTTATATCATAAAATGCTATCTTTAGACATATAAGAAATGATAAGGAATAATGGGTAATCTGATATACCTTGGGGGAGGCTCGTCCGCAGGTTTAACAGAAACTAAATGGTTCGTTACACTAATTTAAATTTTTATCGTATTTGAATTTGAATAATATATGAGAAGTAGAATTTAACTGAAATTACGAATGAATAAACCAATGTGAGATTAATAAAAACAAAAATTAAAAGTGAGGGGTTGATTATGAATTAGCAAAACACGTGATAAAATGGCTAGAAATACGGGAGTCTGTGCTAGTGAAATAATTAATATTTTCTTAATTTATTTCAAACATTTAAAATCTTTTTAACCAATCACAACATTTGAAATTAAATCGAATACTGTTAAAGAAGTTAATATATTTAATGTAGAATATTATATCATACTAAGAATACTGTTAGTTTATATTTGGTAGAGATCGTGGAAAAGTTTACTTAAATTAGCATTCCAGTAAAAGAGTTAAATAAAATAGTTGTCAAATACTCGTTAGAGTGGTCGGCAATGTGGTGTATCATTTAACCCTGAGTGTTCGGGTTCGAATCCTGCTCCTCCCCAATTTAAATGAAGCAGTTCATTTTTTTTTGCATCAATCAAAAGTTTTATTAATAAATTAAATAACACAATAATCTACAAAATGACACGTGGCATGAGGGGGGGGGGAGTTACAAATCTGAAAAAGGCTTCTGTAATATATATAGATAGCTTGAGAACCCGTTCTATGCACGGAAAATCTCCCACGATTTTTAAGCAAAAACTAAGGGAAAAATTAAAAAAATAAATAAAAAAAAAATGTCAATTAAACTTTGTAAATAATCATCACAGAATAATAATGTATTTTTTGTAGACTTGAAGATCTACATAATGAATGTTGCTCCTATATAATTTATTTATCACACTGACACTTCTTTTTTAATGTTATTATATCTTAAACAAAACACTGAAGTCGATGTGTCTCTGACGGGAGCTCTTTTAACATACAATTGAATCAATTATGTATCAATTCAAAAAAAAAAAACCCCAATTATGTATCTTAAAAATGACAGATTTAACTGCTTCTAAAAATTAAAAGAAAAACAGATATCCATTTAAGTAACAACATAGACATAGTTTTGAACTAAAACCATAAATCCTTTAATTAATACCTCTTGGATTCAGCACTATATGAATAAACTTTCTTGCCTTTTCTTTTTTTGAAGGATAGCCATATAGGCTTATATTTTCAATTTTCTTCCTTCACTTATGTTGTGTATTGAACATACAAAATTCTGGACATTTTCTTCTTCCTCCTCCTATTTCTGGAACCTTGAATAATGAAGCTAAAATATATACGCCAAAAGAAGCACGACCATTTGACTGGTACAACAAAGTATATGATCCATATGGCGGTTCTCTTTTTTATATTATCATAATTCACTCTTATCGTTGATAAAAAAAAAGTAAAAAATATTATTTGATTTTTTAAGACTTTGATCAACTCATATTCTTGTTGCTCTTCTTGAGGAAACAGCGGTCAAAACCTCTGAATCCTTCTCAATTAGTCCCTGAAGTGGCAAAATAACAGGATTAGTTCAAGAGAACTAAAAACGAAAAAATAACGCAAAGTTAAATTAATGATTAAGCAGCCAAAACTACCCATAAAATATAGGAAACAATCATTCTTACTTTTTTTTCTTTCTAAAAATAAATTGTGCAAGGTGCCAAGAGAAAAAAGCTTTAGAAATATCATTTAAATATATTCGTAAAGACAGGGATCACCATTGCCAAATATGAAGAGAGAAAATTGAAAAGAAGAAGAAGAAAACTCTTAAAAATGTGCAATATTTGTGAGACATAATAATAAAGTTGAAAGAGTAAATGAATACTTATTTTGTGTCTTATTGTCTGTTAAATTTTGAAAAGCCACCTCCAATTAAAAGTAGTAAACTGAAATTTTCAAAGGAAAATTAGATTGAAAACAAATGGAAACTCATCTTATAACAAATCGATTTAATAAATAGTGTCCAAAACTCAATTAGTCAACTCAATTAACTAAAATCATTAGTTATATATGTAGGTATCTCCAAACTATCATCAAATCAAACAAATGCTTAATTATCATATTCTAATACATTTATAGAGATAAAAAAGACAAAACTTTATATTGTAACCCATCCACATAAGACAAACTTCCTGCAAAAGAAAAAAATGAATCAAAATAATTTTCGTAAAAATAAAGATGCGTTGAGAAGGGTATCAAACAAATTTCCGTTTTCAATTTTTTTTGTTTTGGATCAAAATAAACCCTTCTAAAAATTGAAAAAAAAACAAAATTAAGGAGAGAAGTTCATAGTCAGGAGGGGCTTTGAAAACAAAGATAAAATGTTACTAAGCAAGACATGGAAACATAAAAAAGGAGAGAGACAGAGACGGACCTGCTTAGTTTTACATGATCTTTGATGGAATAGAGAAAAATTTATGATTTATCTTTGTGTTTATGATAATTTCGTAACTTCTTGTTTGCTCTTATGAGATTGAAGAGAAAGATTAGGAGATGAATTAAAACGTGTCTCACCTCATATCGTTGTAATATGTTGCAATATTTGAGAAAGAACTCTTAATTGTACAAATGAAGCCTATTCAAAATAGATTGTAAAGTTGTAATCATTTCAATCTATACGCTTCCATATTTTGTCATCTAGAAGAATTCCATGTTTCGTCTCAACTTCTTGATTATCTAGTATGATCCATGCGCTCGAAGAAACAAAGAGTTGCATTCGAGATGTTTTTAAAGTCGAGTAGCATGAGAAAGCCTTTTACACATAAAATAAAAGCATGCAAACATTTTCTCTGTGCTCTTTAGTGCTCTACAAAAGCAATATCAAGAATTATATTACCAAAATTGGATATGGAAAAAGAAAATAGAAAATACCTGAAGTCTTTGAGGAATTGCAATACCTACAATAAGAACAATGGAAAAGAGATTAAAAAAAAATGCCAATACAGTTGGAACAAATATTTAAAATAAAAAATAGAATAATATGATTCTCAGGTTTTTTATTATCATGGTTTTATTGTTCTTGATCGTTAAAGTTACTTATTTTTTTATGTTGCCTTTTGAATTTTAAGAGAATTCAAGATATGGGTTGAAGCATTATGGCGAATTTTAAAGTGTTCAAAATGTCATATGATATTTTTTCTTATTGTTTGTGATGCACTTTAGTTGAATAAAGTTGTTATCTTGGTTGGCTTTTTAGACTTTTGTTCATATTGATCGTTAAAGTTTGTGCAAGTATAATGAAAAAACCTATTTATTTTAATAAGTTCCTACAGTAAGAAATCAAGGATAAATATTCATTAAATATTATCAAAGTTGTAAATCCTAGTATGCCATGCAAAGCTAGTATGTCATGCAAAATTTATAGAATACTTAGAGAAACGTGATAAAAATGAAACTAATAATTCTAATATGTCATGGAATTGTAAGCAGACCTGGAAGCATCCAAGCACGAGGGGAAAATTTCTTCTGTATGGTTAAAACCTTTGATAATTCATCTATGGTAAAAAATGCAGATGAAAAAAATCTCATGGAGAAATGTGTCTTGGCATAGCATGTATATTATGCTAGAGTTTTAATTTTTGATAAATTGAATTATGAAGGAGGTTGTTTAAAGATAATGGGATAGTGGGCCTCTTTGCCAACAAAATCACGGGTAAAAAAGTTACATGGAGAAACTGGGGGTTAGTGGGGTGGGTAGAACATGCAGGAGGTTTTTAAATATGCAGCAGGATATTGTTTAAAGAGAAAAAAAACGATTTCTAAAAAAGTCTCATGGAGAAACGTGGGGGGTTAGTGGGGTGGGTTTCTAATATGCAGGAGTTTTTTTTTGCTTAATTAAAATAAAATAAAATGAAGAATAACTAAGAATCCGCCACGTGGCAAAATGTAAAGTAAAAAATGAAAAGGGCTTCTGTAATATATATATAGATAGATATATATATATATATAGTTAGATTAAATAGTCTAATAACATGTGCTATGCTCGGGATTATAATTTACCATATAATTAAGAGTATATGAAAACATTGGCTTTGTAAGCTATTTTTTTTTAAAGTTTTGACTATCTGAATGAGAAAAAAAAATAATTAACAGGTTTTCTCGCAGGTTCTACCAAAAATGAAATTGCTTTGTGAGCTAAAATTTTTTTTTAAAAAAAAATTGACTATTGGAATGAAAAAGTTGAAGACTAAACGAGTCTGCCTTTGAATTTAATGGGCTAAATATTAACCCACCAATTAATTCAAATGAAAAACATGCTCAAACCCCTTTATTTATAATATTGTTAAACTCCAAAACTTTCGTATTCTCTCAACGTGGGATCTTGAATAATATTGAAACGGAAAAAGAAAAATCTTAAAATTAGAATAGAATAATAGAAAAATCATAAATATATTAAAAACCATTACTTTAGATTAATATTTTTTACTTATTTTTATTTTATTAAAAATTAAAATTTCTACAAATTAATACTTTAGTTTTAGAGAGTTTAGAAATATATCCACTTGTTTTTAGTATAAACGAAGAGAATTGATTTTTATTCATTTTTAAATATCCATATTTATTTATTTTTCAAAAGATATTATGAAAATAAAAATGATGCATAAGAATATAAAACAAAAAATGAACATGGCATATAAGCTAAATCGAACTTGATTGTAAGCTCAATCGAAATCCAGAGGACCCCCTCATCTGAATAGCCTGTAATTTGTTAAAACTTTAACTATTTATATTTATATAAATAAAAAATGTAAGAAGCAAATAAGTTTGCTTCCCTACTTTGATGGGCTGAAATGCCAGCCCAATTTTCTCACTCAAAACATGTGATAGTACTCTCTTTTATAGTATTGTCAAACTAAACAAACAATATAATTTTTCAATGTGGGATACTTTTATGAACTAATTAAGAGGTTACAATAAAAATAAAATTTAACCAACCAATCAAAATTTTATAAAATAATTAATTGAACAAAAATTCATGAAAATTACACGTAGATTTAGAAGAATGTGATTGGCTAAAACTGAAAACAGACTCTGTAATATATATATATATATATATTTTATTGTTAATGTAATATTTTTTAAATGAAAAATGTTATAAAATTTATATAAGAAATGTAGAATATAGAATATAAGAAATTCCATGCAATGTGAGTTTTTTTTTGTATTTCATTTAAAAGATCTTGTTTAATAATTTTAAAATGGAAGAATAATTAATTTCATAATCATTTAATTATAATTATTTATTATAATTAATAAACATATATCTTATTAAATTTTAAAATTGAAATACTAGAATAGTAATATCAATATTTTTTCCTTAAATTACTTTTAATATAAATTTCATTTATAATGTTTCATTTGCATTTATAAAATTAATTGGTTAAATATCTAATGGAATATTATGTGGCACTTTTACTGTAAACGCCACAAATTTTAAGGTGCTAGTTTAAAAATGCCACTAGAATCTTGACATTTTGATATGTTGCCATAAATTTTGTGACACTTTATGTGGCAATTGAACAAATGCCACAATTTTTTGTGGCACTTGTTAAAAAGTGTCACGAAAATGTGATTTTTTTCAAAATTGCCATAATTATGTGGCACTTCATAAGGCAATTAAAAAGATGCCATAAATTTTGTGGCACTTCTAATAAAGTGTCACAAAAATATAACATTTTCACATAAATGCCGTAAATAAATGATATATATCATAAGCATATTTGCTTTCTATGTAAGGAGAGATATAAGAGTTATTCATCAAAAAAAAAAAAATGAGAGATATAAGAGTTAAGTTTAGGTAGGTTTAGAAGGCATAATAATGGAGGGGACACTTGGAAAGCTAAGAATATGGGCTAACAACATACAAATATAAAGGGTTGTTTTTATCTCAATTAATGACTATGGCACATAGGTAGTTGAAGATGCAACAAACAATGATAAAACAACCCTACATTCAATTTCACAATTAAATGCCACAGTTATACCTTCTTTTCTTCTGTTTTATTTATGTTATGGTAGAATATAGTACTAAAATTCGTTCTCCTTCAGATGAGAATTGTATGTTTGAATAGAAAATTAAATATATATATATTTTTTTTATAAATAAATATGATGTACTATATATCTAAAGGAGAGACGGTCACCCCAATCTTTTCCTCAACCCTTACTAGCCCTCTCAGTTTTGTCGCGGATCTAAGGGAGAGGCGGTCACCCCAAATTTTTAAAAATTATGTATAAACCCTTGTAGAAAAATTCAAAAAATCATTTGAAATATTAAGTTTTGTCCCCTCTACGAAATTATTGAAATTTTAAACTCGTCTCTAAATGTTAAGGTGCAGGATCCACACTTTTTTTTTGTATGTTTGAACTTAATTTCGGTATCTTTTAATAATCTTGAATTGGAGCCGCAAAACAATGACATTGAAAGGTGGACATGAACCAAATTTCTTAGTCTTATTGCATCATTCTTTATAATACTCCCTCCTTTCCCATTTATACGTCGGTTTAAGACAATATATTCGAATTAAAAAAATAATTAAAATAAATTAATTTAAATATAGATATACACTCTTATCCTTCAATTAATACATTTATATTGGGACAATTCAAATTAGTTGTTGACTTAATTAATTAAAGATAAGGGTAATGTTGGAAAAATACATTTAATACTCTTTTAATTTTTTAAAGTGACAGATAATTAAAAAGTGATAAAGTATATTTAAGAGTCAGATAATTGAAAACTGAAGGAGTATTATTTGGTCCTTTGCATGTAGATGTATGGTCAACCAGAATGAACTCAACATCAAAAACGTATTACTATGTGATAAAAGAATGGAACAATGACCAACAATACATGTCCAACCTCTCAATTACACTTACAAAATAAGTTCATGTTCAATCTAATGTTTCCTTCTCAGCTTGAAATTCAATTTGAAATGGAAACAAAAAAAATAAAAGTTTTGAGCTCCAAATAGAATATAATTTGAATTCTTTTAGTGCATATATATATATATATATATATATATATATATATATATATATATATATATATATATATATATATATATATATATATATAGCAGATTACATTTTTTATGGAGCTATCTATAGTATTTGTTTTTTTTTTCCTCCTCTTTTTCTCACCCTTTTATGGTAAATTAGCACATAGATCTCTAGTCGAGTTTGCATGACAATTAGCTAATGAGGCGTTATACATTGATTTAATTCGAGCTCAATCTTGTTAATTTTCAACTCAAACTATAAACAGTCTTGGTCTCATTTTCTTTAATCAAGTGACTTTATGAATTATTATCTCCATTCAATAAAATAATTCGTTTAGAACATCTAGCAAAAATTAAGGAAGTAAAAAATAAGGTAATTTATTAGTTAAAGTATCAATATCATTCTCTTAATAGGACTTTATACCACTAATTCAATGATATTTTCATTAAAAAAACGATGAATTTTTTGCTTCATTAATTTTGCTACTTGTCTCAGGCCCGGCTTTGAGCTGGCCCAAGGTGCCATATAGAACCGGCCTCTCATTTAAAGGAGCCCCAATTTATTTTTTAAAAAATCACTTAATATGTGAAAAAATGGATTTGCTTAATCTAAATTGAAGTTGTTGAAATCTTATATGCGCTCTACAATGTTATAAGAAAAACTCAATGGATTAGCTTTAATAGCAATTGAGAATGAAATTTTGGAGAAGTCGATTATGAAGATTCGATAGGCAATTTCACTTCAAAGAGTGTTACAAGGATGATCATTTTTAAATAAAATGTCAATATTATGATTGTTCGCACTCTTGAAACATAAGTTTATAATTTTGTTTTGACATTTTTTTTAATAATTTATACATTTAAAAAATTAGAGATCTAACTTTGATAATTACTACATGACTTCAATATTGTTCGAGACAGATCTGTAATGTACTAAACAACTTATATTATGATATAGTAGGAGTATTAGTCAAAGTTACATTAAAGGAAAAGCCTTATGCAAAACAGCTGGTCCAAACAAAATAATGCAAGAAAATGAAAGTTGTACTTAACATAGATGCTGATAGATAAAACAGTAACTACATTCCAACCAAGTGTAAATGTTTATCAGTGTGAGAAAACTACAAGGTGGTTGAGCCTACTTTCTATGGTTTCTATATCAATTATAATGAAATGAGTTGTCCTTTTTTTTCCCCAAAAAAAAAAAAAAAAAAATCTTAAAGCAAAGGCAGTTGGTCCATATGGGATCATGCTTCAATTTGCTGTAACTGACATTTTTAGAAAAAGGTTTTCAATGTGTAGTTGTGTTTGTGTCTGCAGCAATGCTTGAGGGTTTAATTGAACAGCTAAAAAATCGCCAGGGGAGTTAGATAATAAGTACTACTGTCTCTCGAAAAATTCTATAGTAGAACCGTTTTTGTAGGATTGACCCCACATTCCTCTCATATGAGTGGGAGTTGAGTCTACCTTTTAAGTACGTCATGCTCCAATTCATGTGAGAGGGACGTGGAGTCAGTCCCACAAGGACGGCTCTATGCCAGAGTCATCCATGTCTCTCCCTCTCATCCCCGCGCTTTCTTTACTGCTCTCACTGATTCAGGTTCGAAACGAGTGTTCATTTCGCAATTGCAGAACACATGACATCCATACAATCACTTTATTTAACGTTTTTTATTTTTTTTGGTAAATTAAGATGATATTATTAATAAGGAGAACTTTATTTAACGGTTGAAGAAAGATGATGAGTTATTTTTCATTACATGGACAACAATTTAGTTATTTGAAGAATAATTGCTCATTTTTACTCAAAACTTTAACAGTTAGTTCAAGTGAACTGATAGATATGTATTTGCACGTACAGAAAAAACATATTCCACGCTGAATACTATTGTTCTCTTTGATTTGAACTAAAATCAGTGACAAGAATCCAAGGAAAAGAAAATAACGTCACTATGGCATATTTGGCTTTTGGTGACACTGGATAAATGCCACGAAAAGTTGTTTAAGTGCCATAAAACTACTTTTGTGGCACTTGTGCGACACTTTTTGAAAGTGCCCCCACAAGTGGTGTCGCTTTTTCCGTGGCACTAATTAAGTGCCATAAATAAATTGGCGGCACAATTTGTGGCACTTTTTAAATGCCACAAACACATTGAAAATATGACATATTTTGCGGCACTTTTTGGTAAATGCCGCGAAAATAATTTAGTGTTTTTAAATAAAAAATAAAAAAAATTATTTATAAAGAAAATAAAATAAACAAGAGGATCCTTAAGCCTTATCCATAATCACACATTATCAATAATTTAATATTTGCAATTGACAGGATTCGAACACTTAACCTCTCACTGCAAACACTAACGCTCTAACCAATGAACCACAATGACTTTTGTTTTAATTTTAACCAAATTTGTTTATATAACATAACAATAAATTTTATTTAATTACTTTTAAATTTGATATTTATATTTATTAATGTATATTAACAACAACCAATTAGAAATAAAACTATTTTTTTTTAAAAAAATGAGTAGAAATAAAATACTAAATGAAAACTAGATACACATTTAAATCTTCACATCATACGAATTATAAAATAAGTTATAAACTAATAAGTTTATTTATTATATTTTTTAGTTATATATATTATTGTTAATATAATATTTTTAAAATTGGATGACATGAATTCAATAACTAAATATTTTCCATTTCTTTTGTAAAACTTGAAAATGTAATAAAATTGATATAAGAAATGTATAATATAGAATATATGAAATTTCATGCAATGTGAGTTTTTTTTGTATTTCATCTAAAATATTTTGTTTAATAATTTTAAAATGAAAAAAATTAATTAATTTCATAGTCATTAATTATAATTGTTTATTATCATTAATAAAATATATCTTATTAACTTTTAAATTTGAAACACTCAAATAGTAATATCAATATTTTTTCTTTAAATTACTTTAAATATAAATTTCATTTATAATGTTTCATATCCTTATAAAATTAAATGGTTAATTATCTTATGGAATATTATGTGGTACTTTACATGCCACAAATTTTAAGGTAATAGTTTAAATTTTGATAGATTAGTCATAAATTTTACCATATATGAAATTTTGATATATTGTCATAAATTTTGTGGCACTATATGTGGTGGCAATTGAACAAATGCCACAATGTTTTGTGGTACTTTTTAAAAAGTGCCACGAAAATGTGACATTTTCCCAATATTGCCATAATTATGTGGCACTTCATGAGGTAATTGAAAAAATGCCATATATTTTGTGGCACTTTATGTGGCAATTGAACAAATGCCACAATATTTTGTGGCACTTGTTTAAAAATGCCACGAAAATGTGACATTTTTCTCAAAATTGCCATAATTATGTGGCACTTCATGAGGCAATTGAAAAAATGCCATAAATTTTGTAACACTTATTATAAAGTGCCACAAAACTATGGCATTTTCACATAAATGCCGTAAATAAATGACATATATCATAAGTGCCACAAGCTAAGTGCCACCAAAGCCCAATTTTGCCATAGTGCGTAACGGGAAAGTTATTGAAAATTTAATTGGACTCAACTTCACTTTTAAAAATACTCATCCCTTTCAAAATAGATGTCATAATTGTATATTATTCAGGATTAAGTTTTTAATAAATTTCAGTGAAAAAAGTAATACTCTTCCCGTTACATTTTTATTAACCTTCTTACTATTTTGAAATGTCCCAAAATATTTTATAATTTCCTTAATTACAACTATATTTTTCTTATGTTCAATATTTACCATAGTTTCATTAATCCACTAAACACCATATTTAATGCAGCTTACAACTTCAATGAGGTTATTTTGAACTTTTCAACGTGAAAATAACTTATTTATTATTTATAGTCAACACCATTATTGTGTCAATTCAAACTAGGTTATTAGAAAAGACACGGAGGAAATTTCAAATTAATTATTTATTGGGTTGCAAATGCTTTTTGAGAGACAAACATATTTAATAGTTTGGTGATACAAGGATAAAGTTGGAAGTTGAGTAATAAATGAATTATTTAGATTTTTTTTTTTGAAATCCAAAAGGGTGCAATTTTATTAAGGAATCAAGAGGCGATCATTGGAGATCGCAGCCACTATATAATGAGGTTAGTTATAATCCCATAACATGGAGGAATAGCTATACCCGAGCTGAGCTGGACTATGAGCTACATCGTTACATGAGCATTTAACAAATAACAAATTAATGGAATCAAACGTATTTAAAGAAGACTTAACAAATTCAAATATATTCCCCATGGGTGAGTAATCAGTTTCCAGGCAGCCAAGCCAAGTAGTTATCACCAGGTTATCGCTTTCAAGAGAAAACGATCGCAGCCCAATGAGTGAGGCCAATTTACGCCCATCCAATATTGCTAGAAGTTCACAGTGGATGGCACTAGTGCAGGAGACCAATTTTCCACAACAGGCTAAAAGAGGCAAGGCAGATGAATTGCGCGCGACACATCCATAAGCTGCAAGTCCATCCTTCCACGACCCATCTACATTAATCTTCACAAAATTTATCGAAATTCGTAAATAGATAAAGATATTTTTAACCTTCACTCCGAGAGCATGTGCAATACACGTGTGATTTTTTGGCCTGAAAAGTCACCGGACTCATTAATTGGACATTTATAATGGCCCATAAATTGATGATGCTATTTTTAGCCTAATAAAAAGTTAGTGTTATTTATCGAAATGCGTAAATAGATAAATGTTACAAATAGAGATTTCTCTTAATTACATTTGAAAAGTATTTTAAGAGGTTCAATGCAACTTTAACTGACCTAAATTGATATTTTTTTTCTCTTCCCAGGTTCATAAATATTGTCCAATTATCAAAATGTTTTGGTAGATTTTTAATAGCGGCTATGAAAATTTTGATATTTATAAGAAAAAATATAAATTCTAATTTTTTTTGAGGACGGACACTTCCCCCTATATACATATGGCCTAAGCTTTCACACCCCGTTTGCGGAATGATGACATGACAGTGTCTCATAGGTTAATGGAACACCAAAGCCGACAAACAGAGATTACTAAATAAAGGAGTTCATTATTCAAAGTCCATAAATAGTAATAAGAAAACTAGCGGAAGCGTTATTCTACAAATGAAATATTTCTAAGTTATTACATCTGAACAATGAATTACAAGTTCCAATGAGATAACTATAAAATCAATAACATGTGTGAACTATTTAGTTAGAATCACTCTTCGCAATCCCCATCCCAAGCTCCATCATCATAGGTAGAATCAACATCTATAAAACCTGAAACAAAACCGGATATCGGACTGAGCTCCGGTGCTCAGCAGGGACCTAAAACAGTAATATAAATAATAAAGACAGAATAGAAACAGAAATAGAACAGTAAAAACAGATACAGATAGTGCATATGCCGGTTTCCCAAAATACCCCTGTTGAAGTATATGCAAACGACTCAATCCAAGTCTCACAAGACTCGTAACTCAGGCATGCAGAGGGCAGAGACAAAGATGCAATGCAATGCAAACGAGCAAGCAGAGGTTCGAATGCAAGCAAGTACAATGGATTGCACAGCTACGATTTTCAGAAAAATGAGTTTTAAAAACTTGTGCAAAAGTGCACCAAAACATTTCCCAACATCCCCAACTCATATGAGACCAAATAGACTCCAAGCAACAACATATAATAATCAAAACCAAAACGAACACATAGAATGCAACAATTAAGCAAATAACCACCTTCTTCGCACCTAAACGATTCCATAACCAAGCATACGACAAGCACCACGCGTTGCCCATCCCAGTACACCCAATCACATACTGCCTTAGATACTTAGAACGTAGCTACCTACTATGACACGACTCCCACCACATGAGCTCACATATCTATTCACAACTACTCAAAGAATAATCGGCAGTGGTCCCGCTTATAAACCAAACTAGGGACGGTTTCAAATGAAACTCGTGGGTTCGGATTCTCCCCAAACTACGGGACACAGATTTTAAGGTTCAATCCTTACATTGTCTCATCATCACCAACCAGGGACTCCACAAAACCACTACCGTACCTAATTATTAGCCCATTAAGTATGGGCCACGGGGACGTAAACGAGAGCGGAAGACCTCTTGGGGTCACAGGCACGCTTATCGAAACGTATGCGATTGAACATGCTGACTAGCGATCATAAATACGAGCTCAATAGGGGGCGACGTCTCGGTCGACCAAACCAATTAGGACAACAATAATGACTCCCAATAGACTGTTAGTAGTGCCCTAGGACCATTAGCACATGTTGTGCGTTTTATTATCTTTTGAGCATGTAATTGAATAGTTAATTTTGTTTTTGATTATCAAATGTGTGATTTGATAGTAAAACTCATTAGCTTATGTAATTACTATTCTAGAAGTCCCTAGTTTTATGTAATGCTTAATTACTATGAAATAAAACTAGTATGATTGTTGATTGATGATCTTGTTTTACTGATCATGTGTAATGGATACAAATCACATCATAGATGCAATATATAGGGATACATTGTATTGGACGTGATCCGTTAGAGAAGTAATACTTCATGGTCTTAAGTCATAAGTATTACTTCCTCAATACTATTTTAGAATCCTTAGACCTTATGTCTTCATTGATTCTAGTATGAATGGAGCCACGTTTTGACTCGATCGGACGTTACTTGTATGAGTAATCAATACGATCGATGATCGGATGTAGTGTCCTATCATAGCTTGAATGTGAGAGACATTGCAAGGAATTTGTCCCTCTCTATTATTGAGAGAGATATCCATGGGCCCCTCGATAGGGAAAGACTGCTTTAAATGCATGGTCGTGCTCAAATGTATTTGATAAAGTGGTTATCAAATGCTATTTGTCAAAGCAGATCTACCCGGAGATCGAGCATAAATACAATTAAGCTTAATAAGGGTGACGACCACCATGCCTTATGCTTAATTAGGATATCGCGAGACAAAGGGATTAAATAGTGGATTGATATTAGGTTCCGTTGTATATCCATTCACTTTGGGTAGTCACAATGTCCTGCTAGGGACCGCTTGTGATTTATGAACACATACTACTACTAAGTGTGTTTTCATTGCCATTGTGAGATGAACCTACGTGGTCACACGCATAGACGAGCTAACGAGCTTCATGTTCAGCTTTCAATGAATCTAGAATGTGTCTAGGTTCATTGTATCCCGACATTTGTCTTTCCGAAAATAATAAAGTGTTTATTATTCGAATTAGAGAGATAGGGGCAATTTCGGTATTTTACCTATAGCTGGGATTACGTGGGAGTTATTATCCGATAAGGACTCCCACTACCAGCAGAAGTCTAGGGGACGTGGGAGTTAAAGACTCCCACTGCCGAGAGGAGTTGAGGATGTGAGAGTTGGTTATGGGAACAAACTCTCACACCCTATATAATGATCTCTTGGCCGAAACCCTAGGTAATTAAGCTTTCAGTCGAAATATTACCAACTCTCTGAAATTAGATTTCAGTTTCAGCCTCTCCCTTTTCTCTCTAATTCCCGAAAATCAGAAAAGACGAAGAGCTAGCAATCGCTGCCCGTTTCGTCGCGTGGATACCGGTAGAGGGACTTTCCGCAAAGGGAGATCAATCGGTGGCAGCATCCGATCCAAGAAACGTCATCCTCCGTTCAAGAAGTAGCTTCTTGAATCCAAAACGTAAGTTTTTCTTGCTGCTTTTTCAAATTGTTTCATATGAGCGGATCCTTCAGGGGAGGATCCATGGGTGTTTGGAACGAGTTTCCGCTCATGAATCCCTTCAGTGGTATCAGAGCCTTGCTCATACGACTCGATTTCGATATTGTTAATCAGACAATAACGCTATCAATTCCGATTTGATATGTGTATGTTTGAAAACAGAAAAAATCGTTTCTTTGATCATGATAAATGCATAAACTGTTTAACTGCATTTAAAGATTGTATCTTTTGATGAGTATACGCATAAACTCTTCTCGGTTTAATCATGTTCATACGGTTTCATGAACTGCTGTTGTATATGTTAGAGGAATAACCGGGTCACACATAAATGCGCAGCGGAATAAAACTTGACCCGCCTCTACCAGGATCTTCCACGAGTAAGAACCTACGACTATGGGATAGTGTTTTACCTTATATTGATGCTAGAATGGCTGAAACGCTTTCAGCGGTATGTTGTCACGAACGGAACACCACAATGCGAGCTCCGTCTTTCCCGAGATCCACTCAATCTTCCGGGGATGGTCTTCTATCGCTTGGTGCTAGCCAACGCCTTGTAGAAGCTTTGAAGACACTCTTCAATGGAGTATGTATTTCGGACCTTATCGGAAGAATAAGATACGGGATTTCTAACTTCTTTCCTATTAGCAAAAAGCTAGAAAACAAGTCTAGAAATCTATCTTTTCTTTTCTCTCTAAAACTCACTTTTTCTCTTCTCTCTAAGCTTCAAAAAGCTGGAGAAAAACTGATTAGAATGAATGGGAAAAATCAGTATTTTTCCCTTAGTCTATCAAGAGAGAGTGGGGAGAGATAAAGGGAAAGTGGGGAGATCATGGAGGAAACCACTCCTCCACTTTCTCCACTCCTTTAACCTCTAGATAAGAGACATATGAGCTGAAAATATGTGTCCAATTTTCCAGCCATAAGGTCGGTCCAAAACGGGTCGGTCGGCCCAATCATATTGGTCGGCCCAACCCGATTTAAGGGCCCAATCCAATCCCGGCCAGGCTCGGCCCGGCCCAATCGAATTGGCGCACCTCAGATTAAATGTACTCCAACAGTATAAACTGTTTCGGTTTCATGATTATGCATGAACTGCCTCAACATGATTCGGTTTAAAATTAAATTCGATTAATTTGCATAAACTGTGCATCTGTGATTAATTAGATTAATTCGATTATATACATAAACTGTTTATGATTATGAATTTGTTTATGAATCTGATTATATGCATAAACTGTTTATGAATCGGTTATCAATTCGGTTAATTCGATTAACCCAATACATAATCCGATTATGTAAGTAAGGAAATTGAAGGGTAAATCTGGGAGGAAAAGCTCATTCGATGAGCTGATGTAGAATCAGATTTTCCTTCTAGGGGCGCTGCCTCTGGAAAACTCCGCAAGCGGGACCGCCGTCTGCGTCACCCCGATTCGTCGCTCCCCCCGAATTAAGACTTTGTGTATAATTTCATTGTGCTTTATGTGATATTAGCATGGTGAATAGCATGGCCTACTATACCTCTTGTTTTACATGTTTGAGTTGTAATTTTATAATACGACCTGCGAGTCATTTTTCTTTATGATGTAAAATTGTAACTGCTTTCTTAGATTAATTTTATTACTTCACATTGAAGGCTGGGTATGCCCATGCAATCATGTAACAAGGCTGGAGGTGCAAGATCGAAGACATTATCCATGAGATGGATTTTGACCTAGATTGACCCTTGACTCCCACAAGGCTCGTGGGAGTTATTATAGGAATAGGCCATGCTATATCATATTTACATTTTCGCTTCATATATCCTGCGTGTGATGTTTATTTTATGTCTGGATGGATTTAATTTTGAACGTCACATCAAATGGTTTTAATTAAGTCTTAAAGTGCCTACCATAACCTAAGCACTCCATAAGCTTGGATCATCATTTTTCTGCTTGCCAAAGCAACAAATAAAGTGGTTACCTAAGTAAAGGGAGATGGGAAAATAGTGATTTCCATAATGCTTAGACATGGTCCGACTTAACTAGGCTATCAAAATAGTTTTGGGCCTAAGGCATAAAATGGGAAATAGCCGGGACATATAGATGTCATTCCCATTAGATGATTTTACTTTAATTGTGGGTGTTAAGCCAAAGCTTTCCTATAACTATTGTAAAATGTTTTTTCCCACTATTATCAAGTGTTGAAATTGTGGAAAACGTTTTTGCTAAAAAACTAATAACTTTGCAATTAACTTAATGTAGATAATGGCAACCAATACATCACACAATTCATTGCGATCTGTCCTTGAGAAGGAAAAACTAAGTGGGACCAATTTCCTTGATTGGGCCCGCAACTTAAGGATTGTCCTTAAACAGGAAAGAAAGCTGTACGTTCTTGATACGGACATTCCTGAACAGCCTGCAAATAACGCCCCTAGAGCTGAAAGAGATACTTGGAAGAAGCATTTCGATGACTCTAACGACGTGACTTGTCTCATGTTAGTCACTATGAGCACTGACCTTCAAAAACAGTTTGAAGGAGATGAGGCTTTCCAGATGATGGGCCAGCTCAAGGAAATGTTCCAAGAGCAAGCTCGTCATGAAAGATTCCTCACAACCAAGGCGTTAAATAGTTGCAAAATGGCCCCTGACACATCTGTAAGTGCACATGTTCTTAAGATGAAGGGCTATTTTGACCAACTTGAGAAACTTGGGGCTCCCGTAGGTCATGACATGGCCACAGATATGATCTTGAGCTCACTCTCACCGGAGTATGATCAATTTGTTATGAACTTCAACATGCATGCCATGGAGAAGACCATACATGAAATACACGGGATGCTCAAGCAGGCTGAACTGAACATTAAGAAGACCCCTGAAGTCTTAATGGTTCAAAAAGGGAATTTCAAGAAGAAAGGCAGGGGAAAGCCCATGGCCAAGAAAGGCAAAGGCAAAGGCAACAAAAAGCCCAAGCCCAAGCCCAAAGCCAAGGCACCAAAGGAAGGGGTTTGCTTCCATTGTGGCGAACCAAGCCATTGGAAACGGAATTGCAAACTCTACCTGGAAGAAAAGAAAAAGGAGAAAACCAGTTTGACTGTCTCTCCAGGTATTTATGTTATAGAAATTAACATGTCTGCTCCTACTTCATGGGTATTAGATACCGGTTGTGGATCTCACATTTGTGCAAATGTGCAGGGGTTCAAAAAGAGTAGATCACTGGCAAAAGGAGAAGTGGACCTCAGAGTAGCCAACGGAGCAAGAGTTGTTGCTGTAGCTACTGGAACATTTAATTTAGTTTTGCCAAGTGGCCTTATTATAGAACTGGATAATTGTTTGTATGTTCCAACTTTGAGTAGGAATATTATTTCAGTTTCTTGTTTGGATATTGAAGGTTTTGAAACTAATATTTTGAATAAGATTTGCACCATTCATAAAGATCGTATCTTTTATGGAGATGCCTCTTTGATGAATGGGCTTTATATTCTTAACCTCGATGATTCCATTAAAAGGCCCATCTATAACATTAATACTAAAAGGTTTAAATCAAATGACTTAAACCAAACCTACTTTTGGCACTGTCGTTTGGGCCACATAAACGAGAAACGCATATCAAAACTCCATACAGATGGAATTTTAACATCATTTGACTTAGAGTCTTATGAGACATGTGAATCTTGCTTGTTGGGCAAAATGACTAAAGCTCCTTTTACTGGACAAAGTGAGAGAGCTTCCGATTTGTTGGGCCTCATACATACAGATGTTTGTGGACCAATAAACACTAGTGCTAGAGGAGGGTTTCAGTACTTCATCACGTTCACGGATGATTTCATGAGATATGGCTACGTCTATCTAATGAAACATAAATCGAATCTTTTGGAAGATTCAAAGAATTTCAAAATGAAGTACGTGAATCAACTTGGTAAAAGTATTAAGATACTTCGATCAGATCGAGGTGGCGAATACCTTAACCAAGAGTTTGACAAACATCTTAGTGGTTGTGGAATTGTTTCGCAATTAACTCCTCCTGGCACACCACAATGGAATGGCGTGTCAGAACGGAGGAATCGCACCTTATTAGATATGGTTCGATCTATGTTGAGTCAAACAAGTCTTCCAATTTCCTTTTGGGGCTACGCCCTAGAAACTAGCTGCATTTATATTAAATAGAGTTCCTTCTAAAGCGGTTCGTAAAACTCCATATGAGATATGGGATCGGGAAACGACCTAGCTTGTCATTTCTCAAAATTTGAAGATGCGTGGCGTACGTAAAACGCTTGTTATCCGATAAACTCGCCCCTAAATCCCGACAAATGTTTGTTTGTGGGATATCCTAAAGAAACTAAAGGATATTACTTCTATCTTCCATCGGGAGAACAAAGTGTTTGTTGCTCGTAATGGTTCATTCCTTGAAAGGGAATTTATTTCCAAAAAGGATAGTGGGAGTAAGATCCATCTTGAGGAAATTCAAGTTCCACAACCAACACTCGAACCAACTTTAGAAGTTCAAGCAAGCTCACATGCCGATCATCGAGCTTCAATCTTTGACACAAGGCCCGAGGAGGTCGAGTCGGGTACATCAACGACTTGAGAGATATGGATTTCTCGTGGATCGATGATCATCGAGTTAAAGCCCGATTGATCAAGATGAACCCTCTACCTACAAAGAGGCAATTCATAGTTCTGAGTCAGATAAGTGGCTAGAAGCTATGAAGTCCGAGATGCAATCCATGTACGACAACCAAGTATGAACTTTGGTTGACCCACCCAAAGGGTGCAAGGTCATTGATAACAAATTGTGTTATAAAAAGAAGACCGACATGGATGGTAATGTACACACTTTTAAATCGCGACTAGTAGTTAAAGGTTATAGACAAGTTCATGGTATTGACTATGACGAAACCTTTTCCCCTGTCATGATGATAAAGTCAATTAGGATATTACTTGTCATAGCCGCATATTATGACTATGAGATATGGCAAATGGATGTTAAGACTGCGTTTCTTAATGGAAACCTTCTCGAGGATGTGTATATGACACAACCTGAGGGGTTTGTAGATCCAACAAATCCTAGCAAAGTGTGTAAGCTTCAAAGGTCCATTTATGGATTGAAGCAAGCATCTCGAAGCTGGAATCGTCGCTTTGATGAACGTATTAAAGAATTCGGTTTCATCAAAAACGAAGACGAGCCTTGTGTTTATAAGAAAGTAACTAATAATGCAGTAGTGTTCCTTGTGATTTATGTGGACGACATCTTACTAATTGGAAATGACATCCCCACATTACAAAGCGTAAAAGCTTGGTTGGGGAAGTGCTTTTCCATGAAAGACTTAGGCGAGGCTACATACATTTTGGGTATTAGAATCTATAGAGATAGATCTAACAAAATGATTGGCTCTGAGCTGCAGTGGATACATTGACAAGGTACTCGAAAGCAGTTCGGTTTGCAAGACTCCAAAAAGGGATTCTTGCCCATGTCACATGGCGTCAAACTCAAACGAGAACTCAAGGACCTTCCACAAGAGAGGACCAAGAGCGCATGAGTAAGATCCCATATGCTTCGGCCATTGGGTCTATTATGTACGCCATGATATGCACTCGCCTGGGATGTCTCATTTGCTTTAAGTATGACTAGCGAGATATCAATCGACCACTGGAGAGTCACATTGGATCTGCGATCAAGAGCATTCTTAAGTACTTGAGAAGGACTAAAGATATGTTCTTAGTTTACGGAGGTCGGGAAGGAAGTCCGGTTGTAAATGGTTACACAGACGCAAGCTTCCAGACCGAGCGTGACGATTATAGATCGCATTCTGGTTTTGTGTTTTGTTTGAATGGAGGTGCTTTGTGAGCTGGAAGAGCTCAAAGCAAGAAACCGTGGCCGACTCTACAATGTAGCTGAGTATCTAGTCGCATCTCAAGCGACTAAAGAAGTCTGTTTGGATCGGGAAGTTTGTTGATGAACTAGGTGTCGTCCCCTAGCATTATGAACCCAGTGGACCTCTATTGTGATAATGCTGGTGCCATTTCACAAGCTAAGGAACCTAGATCTCACCAACGATCCAAACACATTCTCGAGCGCTTTCCATCCGATTAGAGAGATCATCGACGAGAGGAGACGTTAGTATTTGCAAAGTACATACTGCAGCGACAACATTGCAGATCCATTAACCAAGCCACTCCCACGGCCCTAAACATGAGTGTCATACTAGGTCAATGGGATTGAGGATCATGTATGATTGGAACTAGGGAAAGTGGGAGATTGTTAGTAGTGCCCTAGGACCATTAGCACATGTTGTGCGTTTTATTATCTTTTGAGCATGTAATTGAATAGTTAATTTTGCTTTTGATTATCAAATGTGTGATTTGATAGTAAAACTCATTAGCTTATGTAATTACTATTCTAGAAGTCCCTAGTTTTATGTAATGCTTAATTACTATGAAATAAAACTAGTATGATTGTTGATTGATGATCTTGTTTTACCGATCATGTGTAATGGATACAAATCACATCATAGATGCAATATATGAGGGATACATTGTATCGACGTGATCCGTTAGAGAAGTAATACTTCATGGTCTTAAGTCATAAGTATTACTTCCTCAATACTATTTTAGAATCCTTAGACCTTATGTCTTCATTGATTCTAGTATGAATGGAGCCACGTTTTGACTCAGTCGGACGTTACTTGTAACAGAGTAATCAATACGACTGATGATCGGATGTAGTGTCCTATCATAGCTTGAATGTGAGAGACATTGCAAGGAATTTGTCCTCTCTATTATTGAGAGAGATATCCATGGGCCCCTCGATAGGAAAAAGACTGTTTAAATGCATGGTCAGTGCTCAAATGTATTTGATAAAGTGGTTATCAAATGCTATTTGTCGAAACAGTCTACCCGGAGATCGAGCATAAATACAATTAAGCTTAATAAGTGGTGACGACCACCATGCCTTATGCTTAATTAGGATATCGCGAGACAAAGGGATTAAATAGTGGATTGATATTAGGTTCAGTTGTATATCCATTCACTTTGGGTAGTCACAATGTCCCCGCTAGGGGACCGCTTGTGATTTATGAACACATACTACTACTAAGTGTGTTTTTCATTGCTATCGTGAGATGAACCTACGTGGTCACACACATAGACGAGCTAACGAGCTTCATGTCCAGTTTCAATGAATCTAGAATGTGTCTAGGTTCATTGTATCTGACATTTGTCTTTCCGAAAATAATCAAGTGTTTATTATTCGAATTAGAGATAGGGCAATTTCGGTATTTTTACCTATATTTGGGATTACGTGGGAGTTATTATCCGATAAGGACTCCCACTACCAGCAGAAGTCTAGGGACGTGGGAGTTAAAGACTCCCACTGCCGAGAGGAGTTGAGGATGTGAGAGTTGGTTATGGGAACAAACTCTCACACCCTATATAATGATCTCTTGGCCGCAACCCTAGGTAATTAAGCTTTTAGCCGAAATATTACCAACTCTCTGAAATTAGATTTCGATTTCGACCTCTCTCTTTTCTCTCTAATTCCCGAAAATCGGAAAAGACGAAGAGCTAGCAATCGCTGCCCGTTTCGTCAGCGTGGATACCCGGTAGAGGGACTTTCCGCAGAGGGAGATCAATCGGTGGCGACATCCGATCCAAGAAACGTCATCCTCCGTTCAAGAAGTAGCTTCTGAATCCAAAACGTAAGTTTTTCTTGTCGCTTTTCAATTGTTTCATATGAGCGGATCCTTCAGGGGAGGATCCATGGGTGTTTGGAACGAGTTTCTGCCCATGAATCCCTTCATAGACGACTCCAAACAAGACTCAAAAGCGATTAAGCAAAGAGGCAATTACAGTCAGATTTCCGAAACGGTAACAGAACAGTTCAGAGGCAGTTTATGCGAGTATAGCAATTTATAATAGCATTAGGAAAGCGATTACAAGGTATGCTCAATTTACCCAACTAAATTAACAGTCAATCTATATCAGTTCATGAAATAGAATATCCTAAAATACAGTAAAAAACATACCGAGCAAAGTATATCAAGTATTATTCATAATTACAAAACAGAAATCACATAGGAAAGCGGGTCCCTACCTGTTACGGAGATAAAATAATGACAAACCCGAAATCAAGTTATGGCAGCTCACTTCCGGGCGATAACTTTTTGCCGAAACCTCCGATTCACGATCCGTCTGCGCTGACTCGAAGGTCTTTCAATTCCCTTCAAAATAGATATATTGTGGGTCGAAAATGGAGGTCTATCGCCCTCTCAAACGTCCTGTCGAAATTCTGGACAGATTATATATAATTGCACAAAAATCTGGTTTCGCCTCCTTTTCTCGTGATACATTACGGAAGATCTAACAGTTAAAATCTCAATCCCTCCCAGATCGATTATAGCCCTATCGGTCTAGTTTATAAATAAAAAAAGAATTACTCCGTTTGGAGTTCGTATGTTACTCGTACATCGATTCTACTGGAACCGCACGTAAAGCAAAATTCCATAAATCAGCCCTCGTTCTTGATGCGATATCTTCCAACTCCGAAATCGAAAAGTGAATCCGACTTCATGCCCTCCCAGCTTGTTTCGTGGTGATCAATTTACGTATAAGGTTTGTCGAAATCCAACAAGAATTGCTCACTCAAAAATACTCTCAAAGTTGATAGAAAATCACTTCTCAAAACTCATTTTTTTCCTTTTGCTTTCTCACGGCTCCAAAGCCTTTGATATATCTTTTGCTTGCTCTTGCACGATGCCCAAGGTTGTTCTTTTCTTTTTATATCCCTTATCTCTAAATCCCCTGATCTCCCCATTCTGCGTTACTATTCTTTTCTTTCTCTTTTTTTTTTCCCTTCCTAATCACAATAGCCATGAAGTGCCTTTATTTTATTAACTCCCAGTAACCCACGACCCTTGCCATCCATTTTGCTTGAATTCTTTTATTACGTATCTTATTAAACCGATTTCCTGATCCACAAAATCCTCAACTTCCAGCGAGCTGATTGTTTTATTTTTCCTTTATTTTATTAATCTTCATAATCCCAATTAAATTCTTAATTAATTCTAATTAATCAACTAAATGAATCATAATCAAGTCCCTCAAATACGTTAAGCGTGCGAAATGCCAATCAATAAAACGTAACTAAATAAAACAAGTTATATAATTAATTGGACACGTGGTCACATAATAACAAGAAATAAATTACGTCTACACAGTTAATCGCGAGGAATTTATTTACACGTCAAACATCACGTAAGCGTAAGTTACGGGTTTTACATAAGCGCACTCCAGTTTCAGTGTGGAACATCAATTGTTTTGCACCGTAAGAAATTATTACTGACCATCAGATTTAAAATCTGACGATTGAGATCATTTAGTTTAACACTTTCTTTATAATATTTATTGAAATTCAAATTATCTCAATCGTCAAAAGTTTAATCTGAGGATCCAAAATTGTTCTGCATGGTGCAGAACAATTAATGCCCCGCATTAGAGCCTTCTAGACCTAAGCAAGGTTTTTTTTTTTGACGCCACGATGGGCGATTGCCCCACATTGGAGAGAGAGAACAGCCCCACATTGGGAGAGAGAACACCCTAAATAAGGTAGAATAAAGCTTACCTCACGCAGGCGGAGGGTATCGAATCCGGGACCTCTCGATCACGGGCCGGCCAATACCCCACTGGGCTATTGGCCTCTTCGATACCTAAGCAAGGTTAAGCCAGGGAAAATATCACGGTCAACATGAGTTATGCCAAAGTCAAGAATTCAACATCTGTTAACTTGTACACAATCTATCACCCTCGAACCAACTGAGCTATCCTTGCGTATCAACATTTGTTAGCTGATTCTTAAGAAAGTTGACAAGTCAAGAGTTTTAACAAGAATTGCAGTGACTGTTTTGAAACCGAAAAATTGAACTTAGCTCAAGTGGTTTACTTTTTATCTCTAAGAATACGTTTGATACGCTATAATAAAATATTTTCTCAGGAAGAATCACTTTTCACTTGGAATGAGCTCGTAATTCCATTTTCATTCTAGTGTTTGGAAGGCAGAGGAAGAATTGAACGTTGATTCATTTTTTATGTTTGGTGAATCTATTTTTCAATGTCGGAATAGAATGAAATTAAACATATTATAACTTAAATGCTCCGCCAGTATATAATGATGATATGTCATACTTAAATATATTATTCACAAAAATTCTATTTGAGTAGCATTGACGTTATGTATCAAATATATGTAAAAAAAATATCTTAATTATTGAAATATAATTTATATTAATAGGTAACACTATAATAAAAATAATTTTTTGGATTACAAAAATAAATAAAAAACTACAACCTAAAAAATAAAATATTTAAGAAAAGAAATCCCCTATTTCTAGCTTGTATCTAATTACGGATTTTTATAAATAACATTATATTTTTATTAGGCTATAAATAGTATCTTCAATTTACGGGCCCCTATAAATATCCAATTAGTAAATTCGGTCACTATTCAGGCAAAAAATTGACACATGACTTGCACATATCATCTGAATTAAGGGTAGAAATGTTCATTCTCCTTCAAACCCTCTGGGGCAACCCGAAATGAAAGGCGAATACAAATCTCTACCCAAATACTAAAAGACACCCTCTGACACAACCCGAAATTAAACTCACCTATTTCTTCTCCTCCTTCCTTTTCATCATCCACCCAGACCCAGCCCAGCCCAGCCACGGTACCTCTTCATCATCATCTTGATCATCAAAAACTTGAAATGGATGGAGAAGATTTGGACAATTTCCATGAGGAAAAAAACAGAGCAGCAAAAATCAACAAGAAGAAGATTTGGACAATTTCCAAAGGGCATTCTTGATTGATAAATGGATGGAGAAAAAGGCTGTTTTCCGAAGAATATCAGCTGCTGATTTTGACCAAACAAAGCCCAGAATTAATGATCATAATAGTGCTTTCAAATTCCTTGAATTCTCTTTTCACTGCTGGTAATACAAAAAAGTACTACTCTTTTGTTTCATTTGATTTTCAGAAAAAAACCCCAAAAATTCTCTGACCCTAAACCCACAAATCAATAGTAGCCTACCCATTTCATTCTTGGGTCGTAATCACGGAAGTTTAGGCTTTTTTTTTGTCTGCTATGGATTGTCAGCCACAATTAACAACCAAAATTGTTTGATTCTTTGTTATCCAAAGTGTTTAAAATAGTTGAAATACAAGAGATGAAGAAATTTGAGATGGATTTAGGTGATTACATGAAGATGATAATGGGTGGAGTTTTAGGGTTTATATTTGAAGGTATAAGGAAGAAAAAGGTGGGTTTTGTTCTTTCGGGTTGTCTAGAGAAAATGTTTAATTTTGGACAATTATACCCTTAATTCAGATGACATGTGCAAGTTACGTGTCAATTTTTTGCCTTAATAGTGACCGAATTCACTAATTGGACATTTATAATGGTCTGTAAATTGATGTTGTTATTTATAGCTTAATAAAAAAATAATGTTATTTATCGAAATTCGTAAATAGATAAAAATTAGAAATATGGGATTTCTCTATTTAAGAAATTAAATATATGAAATTTTACCAAGAGAAATTAAGTTTTTGTAACGAAGTACGAATAAGTTGCAGTGTAATTTAAACATTATAATTAATAAAATAAATGATATAATGGTCACTTATTATTGATTGACAATTTTAGTTTTTCCTAGAAATGTCATTCCATATGTTTTAGCGTGTAATGAATTTTCCCATTTCTTTATGGAATGAACATTCATGTGGACAAACATTTTCATCTTCAATTTGACCCATCAAACATTAGATTGTAAAGGGGTGTTCTACATTTAAGCTTATCTGTCCTAGATAGCTTGATAGTTGGCATGTTTGGCATTTCAGAATCAGAGTCCGATTCTTCATCCAAATGATGGAGAAGAAAATTTTTATGTACATCCTTTGCACACATATTATGAGTGTTCTTGAACTTGTCTTTGTAGGATGCTAATCTTTCTTCGGTAAAGCTAAGCTCTTCTTTATCATTTTTTTTACCTTTTTTGTGCTTCTTTGAAGAAGATCTTCTTCTTCATCAGTGGTTGTAGATCTGTTGTTGATGTTGTATTCACTGCTAGCAGGCAGTTCATGAATCTTGCTCATCTGAAAGCGAAACTGGTGTAAAATTCAACTAATGAAAATTAATATGGTAAGGAACATACAACAATTTTGATCAAGGTTTTTACTTTGATGTTTCCTCCATTTTTTGCTAGCAAAAAGTTATGATATACAAATTCGTCTCCCCGAATGTCATTTCTCTTTGTTTTTTGACCCATCAAACATTAGATTGTAAAGAGGTGTTAGAAAAGTCATTTTATATCAAACACTCTAAAGGTTTTGCCTATTATGAGGTCACGGGTAGCAATTTATCCAATGTGTATCTCACCGAATTAGTTAGATTGTACTCAGCTGACCGATTTATCAAACGAAAGCGATTATTCTTTAGTCTCTCTATTCCCTCCTTTTTCTCCTCTCTCTCTCTCTCTCTCTCTCTCTCTCTCTCTCTCTCTCTTTCCATCTGCCCTGCTTCTTCTTTTTTTTCCTCGGGTTCCGGCCAGATTTGGTCATTGGCTCCTGCCAATGGTCAAATCTTGGTCAGTTATCTATTTTTGTTCGATTTTTATATCTCTTTTTTGTACTATAAATCATATGAGACTTCTTTTAAAGTGTTTTTTTTTTCAAGATTCAAGACATAGGGGTTAAATCTGTCTCAGATATTCACAGATCTAGACTTATTTACTCTTTTTCTAGGAGAAATCTTTCAACCCAAAATTGATCTGGGCCCTTTATCAACTTTCTACATCTTCCCGAGGCAATTTGTAGACGGTTGATACGCCCATGGTCCTATAAATTGTCGATCCCTAAGGAAGATGTTGAAATTGATTTTCTCCTGCATCTGTGGTTCAAGGATTGCGATGGAGATTCTGCGAGAAGAATGTTATGTATTTGTTTATCTTACTAGTTGTTATTTTATTATCTTTTAGTCACCCAAATTTTCTTGAATGTAACTTTTGTCTGTTATCATGATTTTTTAAATTATTGTATAACTTTTATTTTTTTGTAATTTCAGATTTTCCTTTGATTGTAATGACCTCACCTTTGTGATTAATGAAACATTTCTTATTAAGCAAAAAAAAGATTTATCAAACGAAAGCGGAACGGGAAAAAAAATACAAGTAAACAAGTAAGTCGGCCGAATTTGTTCTTATAGCTAATTGAAAGATTTACATGGACCCACACAAAATAGGATTCAAGTAAACAACTGGGCGGAATTTATTCTCATAGCCCATTGAAAGATTTCCATGGACCCATATAAAATGGGGTGAAAATCGTATGTATCCGTATGTGTACATATTTTTATATACCCAACTAATAAGAATTCGTCATATGGTAATTTTTTTTAATTATATATACACATGGTAAATTGTAATTAGTTGGATATAGAAATAGATACACAAATAGATACAGATGATTATTTGCCTATAAAATGTGATAAGGTGATAGTATCTTTTGACCATAACTGTCAATAGGTCTTCACATGGGTCGGGTTTTTATCCGTATCCGACTCGAATCCAATTTATTTTTTAGGATTTGGTAAGAACTCCATACCCATATACCCGCATCCGACTTCGAATCCGTATAAGAGTAATAAAATAGTTACGGATATGAAATATAAAAAAATCGGATCCGTTAGATCCAGATCCATTATATATATATATATATATATATATATATATATATATATATATATATAAATGATTTTTTTTAACCTTTGAATCAATTCACATCTAAAACTATATAATTTTACCCTAATTTTATCTTCACATATAAAAGTATATGAATAAAAGTTATAAAATATAGTTATTCCATCGTTTCATTCTCTTTTCATCATAGTCGAGGACTCGAGAGTCGCCGCCACCATTAAAACGCCTTTGCTGCTCAAGTGCTATCGATAGATTTTTATTATTTAGTTTCGAAAAGTTTTAATCTCTTTATTATATGTTTTTAATCCGCCAAAATAAAAAGGTAAAAATTAGGAAGATTGGACTTTTTGAAACGGGTTTTACCATATCCGTATTCGGAATCAAATCAGCGGATCTGGTAATACATATAATGGATCCGCTAGGATACGGATACGGATTTGGTGGAAAAAGTTAAAAATGGATATGGATCTAGAATAGACAAATCCGTATTCGTTTGTATCCGTTTGCATGCCTAACTGTCAATTTATAACAAGGGAAAATACACATAAATCACAGCCACAAAGATGGGTAGAATAAAGTACTAAGAGATGATAAATGGTTCAGATCTCGATGGAGAATTCTCCTAGAGAGAAATCTCCTCTGAGATGGTCTCTTCCATCGTGAAGAGCTCCTCCTGAGGATAACTATGTCCTTGGTGATTATCCTTTAATGCACCATGCATTATCTTGGAAGCAGGCCGTGAAAATCATACTGCTACCCTTCTTTAGTTTCATGCTTATCAATTTGATGCTTTTTACTCCTATTCCAACACTGCCTTCCTTATGCTTCACTTCAAGCATTTTTCTCGGTGTTATTTTCCTATATATTATCATACCATATATACATTCCTTTCTTCCAAACTGTTTAATTATTCTCCTTAGCTATTCTCTATCTTTTTTTTTTTTCTTCACTCACTCCTTTGCATGAACAATGGTTAACAATCTCGTTTCTAAGATGAAATCCATAATAACACTGCATGGTATTGAAAAAATTCCTATAATTTTTAATGACTCTGATGTTCAAGGCGGACCTGCTGGTGCTCGGGCGATGTTAGTCGGCCGTTTCATTAGCTTAACTAATTTTTTGCCACGATACTTTCGCATTCTCCTCGGCCGTGCTTGGGGATGTGCGACAGTTACGTTCCAAAAAATTGGTTTTAATACGTATCGCTTTGTCCTCCCCTCTGAGGAGGATATTACTCGCATCCTCAACACCGGACCATGGTGTTTTGAGGGCGTGTTACTGGTTATAAAGAAAGTGGAAACTGATGTGGCCGTCACCGATGCCATTTTTTCAACGTGTCAGTACTGGATTCAATTGCAATTTGCGCCCCATATCTTCCTCACAATGGAGATGGGTAAAAAAATAGCAAGTATCCTATGCAACTGTGTTACTATACAGATACGTGAAACTGCTGACGGACTACGCTACTACAGATTCCGAGCTGATCTAGAGGTAAGAATCCCGCTAACGCGTGTCTTCCATGCACAGGCTCCAAATTTAGGCTCGTTCGAGGGACAGTTTCGATATGAAAGATTGCCCAGTTTCTGCCATAATTGTGGTAAGGTCGATCATGTTCCGATCAGCTGTCCGGACCTGCCAAATGGTGTTCGGGCGCGAATCGGGACACTTTTGAATTTAATATTATGTTGAATGCATACAGGAATATTCGATCGGAGTCGGTGGAAACACTACTTATAGGGGATGGTGAGAGGATGGCTGACATTAATAATCAGGCTCTTGTTCTGTTTGATGAAGCTGGGGCAATGGCTGCCCCTTTGCTAGGAGCGCCGATTGTTACCTCAGCCACTTTTGGTCTCGGCTCTCGGAATCCTATTAACTCTGGTTCACTGGGTACTGATAAATGGAAAGGCAAGGCTCCGGCAGTGGAGCCTAGAAGGAAGCCGGTTAAACACAGGCTAGGTAAGGGCAGCTGTGAAAAATTGATGGCCTCAGCCATGGTTTCCGGGCACATGCCGGCAGGTGAGTTGTCCCCAGAAGTTTTGAGAAATATTGCAAAGATTCATGTAGGAAGTAGAGACGGTAATGGGGCTGGCCCATCTGGGGTCAACCGCAAGAACAAGAAGAGGCGAGCGGCGGTAAAAGCTGCCGGAAAAGCGTCGGAGAAGACGCAAAAAGTTGAATACAGTCGCGGGCCGACATGGGCCCGTCGATCGCTGCGGGCTGAGCTGGGTCAGGTTTGTAATTTGGATAATCTGGTTGATGTCTCTGCTGGGCCGAAACAGACTAGATCGGATCCCTCTGGGTGGGCTGCTACTGGACCGGTGCTGGCTGGGTCGGCACTTGCTGGACCGCCAGCCAGTTCTTGCTGGACCGCCAACTCCTGGGCCTGCTACCTATGGCCCACGTATACCTGGGTTGACTGGACATGAGCCGCAATTTTTTTGCCCTACAGAAGAAGCCCCTGTTTTGGAAGACTATGACTCTGAGGGCTTTTATGATGGGCTGCCTTCCATTGGGCCGGCTGGATTTGACCCACAACCAGCTGAATACAAGGCTTTGGACTTGGTTGATTCGGCCCAAAAATTGGCAGACCTGCCTATTATTGATCCAGCAACACCAGGACCTTTCTTTAGCAGTCTAGATAATGATGACATGCTCTGGGCTAATGGGGATGGAAATATTTTTGAGGATCTTGACTCCCCGAATTGGAAACACAAGTCCGGATTTGCTACTTCCAACTCAAAAAATGATGATACTGAAACGGGGGCTCCTGCCGTCAATCAGGGTAAGGTGGAGCCCCCCAAAGGGGCCCACCAATATCCATGAATATTTTGTCTTGGAACTGTCGGGGACTTCAAAATTCCCGCACAGTTAGTGAACTCTTGCGCCTATGTAATGCGCATAATCCAGCTATTGTTTTTTTGTCTGAGACAAAATCTTTGTCTCGTTCTTTAGAATTTGTTCGATGTAAGTTAGGATTTCCTTTTTTCTTCCCAGTTAATCGCCAAGGCCTTAGTGGCGGCCTTTGTCTTTTTTGGAATAACTCAATAAAACTGGATATTTTTTCTTACTCTATTGGCCACATTGATGCTTGTGTCACTTCTATTGAAAACAATTTAAGATGGCGGTTTACTGGCTGCTATGGAAACCCCGAACATGAACTAAGACCACAATCCTGGCAATTACTCAAGAGGCTAAGTTCTATTAATTCGCTTCCTTGGTTCTGTATGGGCGATTTTAATGAAATCATAAATCAAGAGGAAAAAACTGGTTTTTACCTTAGAAGTCAGAAACAAATGGACCTCTTTAAAGACGCCATAAATGGTAGCAATTTATGTGACTTGGGTTATTTTGGTAGCCCCTATACTTGGTGTAATTTTAGAGAGGGAACGGGTGAAGTCTTTGTTCGCCTCGATAGGGGCTTAGCTACCCCAACCTAGCGGACCCTTTTTCCTAATTTAGCAATTCAACACCTTTCCACTAAGGACAGTGACCATCTCCCAATACTTCTTGGAGTTCCTCCACGTCGTAAAAGACGGAAAAGAAATAACTTCAAACCGCGTCCCCCACGTTTTGAACCTTTATGGTTCAAAGAACCGGCTTTCCTTGACTTTGCTAACCAATCATGGGAACCTCCTAGCATAATTTCTATCCCACATATGAGTCAAGCTCTAGGAAATTTTCGTACAGATTTGCTAGAGTGGAGCTATAAAGTTGTAGGTGACTTGGAAAAAAAACTACAAGACAAGCAAAAGGAATTGGATGCCATTCAAAAATGGCGCGGCCTTCCTAATTATTCGCTCTCAGAGGAATTAGTAATATCTAAAGAATTGGAGAAAATCCAAGACCTTAGAGAATGCTAATGGAAAGCACGAAGTAGAGCAACTTGGCTATCAGAAGGAGATCGAAATACTTCTTATTTCCATAATAAAGCCTCACAACGCAAGGAAAAAAATTCTATAGAGGAAATAGTTGCTCCTGATGGTAGTCTAAAAATTGATGAAGATGAAATTGAAGAAGTAGCTGTGGCCTACTTCCAGTCCTTATTCTCAGCTAAATTAGATGGAGCAAGTCTCGCCCCTGGACTTCTAACTAGTCAGCTAGATAGCCGGGATATTGCAATGCTAGACCAGCCTTTCACACAAATAGATGTCGTTAAAGCACTAAAGCACATGCATCCACACAAAGCCCCCGGGCCAGATGGAATGCATGTGCTATTTCTCCAAAAACTTTGGCATATTCTTGGCGATTCTATTACAAAGGTTGTTTTGCAAGTTTTAAATTACGAAGCTGATGTTTCTACGGTCAACTCTACACACATAGCCTTAATTCCGAAAATAAAGAAACCCATTTCTATGGTCCACTTTCGGCCAATAAGCCTTTGCAATGTTTTATATAAGCTCATCTCAAAAGCCCTTACTAATCGTCTTAAATTGGTAATGAACTCTATAATTGATGAAGCACAAAGTGTTTTTTTGAAAAATAGACTAATTACTGACAATGCGATAATTGGGTTTGAGGCTTTTCATAGCTTACAAAATGTTCGGCCAAATGGGGCCCATCATCTAGCTCTTAAACTAGATATGAGTAAGGCTTTTGATAGAGTCGAATGGAATTATCTAGAATCTGTCATGGCCTGCATGAACTTTCCACCAAAGTTTCTTTCTCTTGTGATGAATTGTGTTAGAACAGTTCGCTACTCAATCTTACTTAACGGAATTCCAACCAAGAATTTCACGCCTACTCGAGGTATCCGACAAGGGGATCCTCTTTCTCCTTTTCTTTTTCTCATTTGTACTGCGGGATTATCCTCTTTAATTCGTGCATCTGAAGAGCGGGGCTCTCTATCTGGTTTTCACTTCAGCAACTGTGTCTCTGTTACACACTTATTGTTTGCTGATGACTCCCTTTTTTTCTCGCAAGCTAGTGAACCTTGCTTAAGGAGACTTAAAGAGGTTTTTAAAATCTATGAGGCTTGTTCTGGACAAATGATCAATTATGAAAAGTCCAACTTATTTTATAGCAAAGAGACTCCCTCTGAAGTAAAAACTCTTGCCTTTTCTATCCTCAACATCCCTGAGGGAGATGGGAAGGGGAAGTATTTGGGACTTCCTTATATAACAGGTCGGTCTAAAAATGAGGTGTTTCAATTTGTAGTAAATAAAATTTGGAAAAAACTCAGCTGTTGGAAAGAGAAAATTTTATCCTTTGCCGCTCGAGTGGTACTCATAAAATCGGTGATTCAGGCTATTCCCACATATGTTATGTCATGTTTTATCCTCCCCCAATATTACATTGACACCATCACAAGTATGACCCGCAACTTTTTATGGGGGAGTGATGAAAAAAATAAAAAGATATGTTGGAGGGCCTGGCATGAACTGTGCAAGCCAAAATCTCAAGGGGGCCTTGGACTTATGGATCTAGCAGCTTTTAATCGAGCCCTTGTTGCTAAGCAAGGCTGGCGTATTTTACGCCAACCTCTTTCTCTTTGTGCTAGAGTACTAAGGGCAAAATACTTTCCGTTAGACAAGTTTTTAGATGTTTCACTGAAAGGTAGGACTTCTCTTGTTTGGCAAGGTATCTTGAAAGGTCGGGTGCTACTTAAGGAAGGTTTGAAATGGCGGATAGGGGATGGCACTCGGGTCAACTTTTGGTATGACAAATGGCTAACTACTCCGCATAGTTTCAAACTTCAAGCTCCGGCCAACATGTCTTTTTCAGCCGGAATACTGCCAGTATCCTACTTTATTGATTTCCAAAGCAAAAGTTGGAATGCCCAACTACTTCGGTGCTACCTATCTGCGTATAAGGTAGAAGAGGTATTGAAGGTGCCCTTATGTAGTACCTGGCCGATGGATCGCCTTGTATGGGCCTACGGGAACAATGGGCACTACACTGTTAAATTCGGATATTACCTAAAAATGGATATAGATCAAGGCAAAATAATTTTTCCTTCAACTTCGCGTGGTAGCCAGTTAAGGACTTGGGACAAGATTTGGCAGCTACCTGTTGCACCTAAGCTGCAGGTTTTTCTTTGGAAAATTTACCAGCGCATTCTCCCCACTAACTTGGCTTTGTCCCGAAGAATTAGCTCTTTTGGGTCTCAATGCCAATTATGTCAGGGTGAATCTGAAACCATCTTACACGCGCTATTCACATGCCAGGTGGCCAAGAGTGTTTGGGATCAGACTATTTTCAATATAGCTACTATCACGTCAAAGGATACATTTCCCTCCTGTCTTATCCCTATCTTATGGGAAAAGGAGGAAGTTGTAACCCCCTTTGTTTATATCGCATGAAACATTTGGTGCAATAGGAATAAATCTATTTTAGAAGGTAAAATGAAATCGCCTGAAGAAATTGCTAACATTGCGATGGTTTGCGCAGAAGAATTTAGCAGTATCTATCCTCTTCTATTGGCCACGGCCAAGGCCATGGCCCGGCAATTCTACCTACTCATGATCAGATTCGGTACATGCTTAAAGGGAAGGCAAAACTTTTTGATATAGATGACCCTAGCAAAGCACCAAGGATTTTGGCTAACAGGCCGATAGATCCCAAGATTTGGAAACCTCCGGACCACAGTCTGTTTAAACTAAACGTTGATGGCTCATGGCTGGACGGCAAGGGTAGTATCGGTGCACTTATTCAGAACCATGAAGGTGCCTTCATAGCCGGGTTTACCAAATACCTCCACAATTCGCCCAGTCCCGAGCATGCAGAAGCTTTGGCACTCCTCGAGGGAATTAAATTTGCTGCATCCAATGGTTACCAGGTTGATCTTATTGAAAGCGACTGCAAAACACTAGTCACTTGCATACACAGCGAAGGAGAAGATTTGTCGTCCGTAGGTCTCTTTGTTAGTCTCATTAAAGAAATAGGGGAGGTTAGGCTGGCCAATATATCATATGTTCATAGATTGTGTAATTCGTTTGCTGATGTATTGGCTAAATACGCTATGAGGTCAAAGACCTCGTCTCAATGGTTTGGAGGTCCTCCGGACTTTCTCCTACCACAAATTTTTGCTGATATTAAATAATATCCAGTTTTTCAGTTAAAAAAAAAAAAAAAAGTACTAAGAGATAAATGATGATGGTAAGAAGCATGTCTATCAAGATATCTTCTGAAATACCCTAAAAAAAAAAGATACCTTCTGAAATATCACTACTACGGTCAAATGACTTTATCAATTAGTCTCTCCATTTTTTAATATGACAAGTAGTAAAAATTAATAAAATAAATATTAAAATATTTTTTTAGAAAAAATATTAATACTATTATCTTAAATATAATTAGTGGCATACAAGTTCTATTTAAGATAATAATATTAGTATTTTGTTTAACAAAAAACCTTGAATTTTACTTCCTCAATTTTCACTATTTGTCATGAAAGTTTTGTATTTATGAATAGAGGTAATATCAGTTAAATTTATAGACTTTGGATATTTTAATAAATTGACTAATATAGCAATAAAATTATTACATGTGAAACATAAATGGTCAAAGCTCATGATTCATTATAGTTCAATAGTGTTGCTACGTACATGCCTAACAATTTTATTTGTTTACTAAGCGATTTATTTTAGCAAAAACAAACTCGGGTATTAATGCAAAAGAGAAATCCGCTATTTTTAGCGCCACTTATTTCCTGTTTTCCGATTTCTAGTAAAAATAATTTATTAGGCTATTTTTAACATCAACTATTTACGGGGCCACTAAATATGACCAATTAGTGATTCCGGCGAAGTTTTAGGCCAAAAAAGTCACGTCCGGTGCACATGACTCCGACATCAAATTTTGTCTTACTCTTCAACCACCATCATCTTCATCTTCTACAATAAAACCCTAGAATTTTCCCCATTTTAATGCCCAAAATTATACCAATACTCAATTATTATGATAAAATGAGAGAGGAAGTTTGCACAACAAGATGAAATACAAGCTGGAATCAAGATGAAAGGAAGAAGAAAAGAGAAATAATGTTGCTGATGTATTAAGAGCAAAGGGAATTTGGGCTTTGCAAAAGGAAGAAAATGACAGAAGATATTGGTTAATTGGGCCTGTTTAGAAGAGTGACTTGGGCCAAAAATTTGTAATTGGCATAAGTGAGCCCGGTCAATTGTAGGGATTTGCATGGGCTTGGCCCAGTTTTTCCAGATCAGTCATAACATGGCACCCGGAAAAGTGGGACAAATATTTTTGTCCATAACGGAAGTCCCACTTCCGTCCCGGGGCCATAACGGAAGTGGGACTTCCGTTCTGGCTGACGTGGCAGCTTTTCCCACGCGCGTTGCCACGTGGCCAGAACGGAAGTCCCACTTCCGTTATGGCCCCGGGACGGAAGTGTGACTTCCGTTATGGGCTGGCAGTGTGTTTGCCCAAAACACTTGGTTTTTTTTTTCCAGAGGTTATTTTTCTGAGGTGTTTGTATTATATATAAACAATATTTGCAAAACACAATACTTACTAAAAATTGAGCAAGAAAATAAATAAATTGTATATTAATATAAAACAAGCAACAGAATTATCGTAATAATATTTTACAACCGAAAAAAATTAACATTCTTCGTAACTACAATGAACGAAACGTAAACAACGTAAATGAAAACCTATCTACGGCGACGAAGGTGTGTATGGAACGGTGTGTTTCGGGGCCGGTCGCAGGAAGTAAAGGCTGCCGTCTCTCACCCGCACGGCGCTTCCAAAATTGGTTGAGATGACCTCCGCGCCTTCGTGGTCGATAAATATCCGCTCCTCGGGGTTTATCGGCAACGGAGTCTGCTGCTGCGTCTCAGTGATGTGCAGGCTGTACGAAGGCGTCCCTCCCGAGTAGAAGCCCGGCTGTGCAGATGTAGAGGGCCCGGCACCAGGATCCCCACCCGTTTGAAAACTCGCTGAAAAAGTACCGGGTGATGCAAATTGGAACTCAAAAGGGATGGGTACGTCGACTGATCGGGAAAGCTCGTGATTCTGCGGGTGGATCGTGCTGGGATCTGTCGCCGGTGCAGCCTGCTCCGGTGGCCCGCCGCGCTGTCGTTGTCGCCTCGCCGCCAAGTCCTCCCGCGCGGCATCCCGTTGCCTCCGCGTACCTTGCCTTCCTCTTTGGGACCGGGCCGGAACAGGCTCTCTCGGTTGCGTCACCGGTTCCAGAACCGCCGACTCTGCCACATCCGCAGCTCTCGATCTGCAGGTCAGGGACTTCCCGGCCGCCACGAGCACCTCTTTGATTGTCTTTGAAGCTCAGGAGACAAGGGACCTGTAGTGGCCGATTGAGTTGGAAGCCGGCTTATCGAGCTCCGTCAGTATGAGTCTGTTGGCATCCGCCTGCAACATCAATTCTCGTGTCAGTATATTATAATCAAGGAAAAGCAATGTAGACAAACAAAAATACAAAACTTACAATAATGTCCTCAGAAGGCGCGATGGGTTGAATGCCCATCGGGAGTGGACCGGCATCCCTGTTGTGTGGGTTTGTAAGGAGGTGCACGGTAATGCGATTGTACCAATCCATGTACTCACGGGTTGGTAAGATCACATTACCGGGGACAGGGACAGCATTCGCCAGTGCATCCTGTCGGGCATCCCACATGGCTATGTAGTCTTTGTGCTTCTTCGCCCAGTTCATATTCGGCCCCGCCATGTGGGTGTGGACGTCTTCGCCCTCTGTCGTACCCTCCGCCACCGATGGGGCTGGTATCACCTGCTAGAACCCAAATTGCCTAGCAACCCGGTCCGGCATGTGAAACTCAACCAACTCGAAACACACGAGTGGCGTACGGGCCCGACAGGTGGATAGGATGCCCTCATCGCGTGAGACCCGAACGGCAATAACCCAGTCGGGGTACGGCCTCCACATGAACTGTAAAAAAAAATTGTACATTAGCATAAATTAATTGCGCAAATAAAAAAAAACACACGAAAAATACGATAAACCTTACCCCCTGAGCGTCCGTCAGTCGGTCAAGGTGGTCGCGAAACACCGTCAGCTGAGATTTCGGTATGTTCTTGAAACTCCGGGCGGTGTTCCAACGCGCCCCGTACGCTAGGCCGTCCGGGAGGTTCATTCATAATCTCTCCCCGGTTCGCTGGCCGGAGAAATGAAATGCGCTCCCACGCCCACAACTGGTACAAACAAACACAGATTAATCATCAAATATTTAAAAATTTGCAGGTAAACAATAAAAAAAATTCATTAACAATTACACAAACCTGGATCAACAGGCAACAGCCAGCTATGTCCTTAGAGACGGCCTGTGCAGAGATGTACATCTGGCGGTATAGGTACGACAGGACGGCGATGGCCCAGGAATGCTGGTCATCGGTGAGGTCCCCGTCGCTGATGAGCAAGAGATAGCGCATGTTCCCTCGCGACCCGGACTTATCCGGGAAGAGGAAAGTGGCCATGCAGAGGAAAATCAGGGCACGGGCCCGCTGGTCAACCGCGATGTGCGTGGCATCCTAGCCTAAGGGCTCGGAAATGTGGGCGTACACCTCTGCAAGCTCGAGGGCGTTACCCTTTAATCAGTGACCGTGTGGGGGCGGAAACCTAGGATATGGTGCACACGCTCAATCCACCCGACCCCTTGGTCATGTTGTAGTCCTCGTCCCCACGTCACCACGTGGCCCCCGGCAGGGCGCCCCTAGGGAGGCGACCCTACGTCCTCTAGGGTGATGGTGACCTCACCGCATCGCACATGGAATGAGTGCGTCTCGGGGCGCCACCGCTCTACTAATGCGGTGATCAGTGCGTGGTCTATCTTTATCTTACCTATTCGACAACAACCCCCGAAACCTATACTGTCAATGAGATCTAGCACTCTCTGGTTGCCCTCGTGTCGGTAAGCCTCAAAAAAATGCCCGTCATAGCTAATGACCTTCAAACCCCTGTTTAGGACTACATCCCCGCCCCAAATCCTATGTGCTCTATGTGACGTGTGTTTGTTCAACACACTGGGATCGTACAGACCGGGCATAAGGTGGGCAGGAAAAGCCATCTGTAATAAAAACTGTGGGATTTTTATCAATAAAATGTGCGTAGTATAACAATTCACACTTAAATCATAAGGACATCAAATTCTCAAAAATTGCAATTAAAATACATAAGGATATCAAATTCACATAATTGCAATTCAAGTCCATAAGAATATCAAATTCACATAATTGCAATTACAATGCATAAGGATATCAAATTCACAAAATTGCAATTTTAGTCCATAAGAATATCAAATTCACATAATTGCAATTACAATACATAAGGATATCACATTCACAAAATTGCAATTTTAGTCCATAAGAATATCAAATTCACAAAAAATACATACATATACAATTCGCAAAAAATACATAAATATCAAAACTATATATACAAAATACATTATTAATCTGCAATTGAATTTTAAAACTATATATACAAAAATTACACTTAAATAAAATTAAAAAAAAAAGTATACCTCCAAATGAAAATTTGGGAGAGAGAGATATTGGTGGTGGGGAGAGTGAGAGTGACGGTGGGAGGGAGGGACCGCAGCATGGCGGCGAGTGGGAGGGAGGAGGCTGCGGCGGAGGGGAAAGGTGGTTTTTTTTTGGAAAACTTCTCTTGCAAATCGCGGTGGGGGAAGAATAAGGGGGTTTTTTTTTAAACCGGGAGTCCCATAACGAAGTGGGACTTCCGTTCGCCACGTGGCAACGCGCGTGGGAAAAGCTGCCACGTCAGCCCGTAGACGGAAGTCCCACTTCGGTTATGGCCCCTGGGACGGGCAGTGGGACTTCCGTTATGGACAAAAATGTTTGTCCCACTTTTCCGGGTGCCATGTTATGACTGATCTGGAAAAACTGGGCCAAGCCCATGCAAATCCCCGTCAATTGTATATAGTTAGAGTTAGATATTTAGTTTGCTTGAGTGGCATACTTGTAATTAATTAGTTTGCTGAGTGGCATACTTGTCAAATTGTGTATAAACTGTATTTCTACTCATTTTACAAGTAATGAAAATTCTCTCAAAATATATTTTCCTTTCCCGCTCATTTTCTCTTTGTATTTTTCATCTTTGATTGTTCCAAGCATTGTTCATCTCTTCTTGAATGTAAATGATGAACTAATTGGTGTGTTTCAATATGGTATCAAAGTAGTAGTTTCAAGACTACTGAGGATTACGACTTCCGACTTCAAGTTTCGATTCAGCGCAGTGATTTGTGAGTTGTATTGGTTCAATTCAATTGTTTTAGGAGTTGTTCGACTGTTGATATTCTTTTTGTTGATTTCATTGTTCCTTGTTGGTGTTTTTTTTATTATTGTTACTTGGAGATTGATTCGCTATAGTGTGAGATTCTCTGTTGGTTATTTTGTGATTCTCCTTGATTGTTTTTGTGTAATTTTCTAGTTATTCTTGCCTCAAACCTTGTGGTGATTGGTTTTCTTAGATCAAGATTCATTCCTAAATCATCGATAGTGCATGTTCGGTTTAGGTGCATTTTTAGGGCACAATCACTGATTGCTGTCAATTGTTTCCTTAATAGCATTGTTCGGTTTAGGAATATTTTTAGGGCACAATCACTGGTTGCTGTGATTATTGTTGATTGGTTCTTATGCTTCCTTAATAACATAATTACACCTACTACATTAGTCACGTGTACTTAGATTTCATGAAGATTGTCAAAAAATAGGATAATGGCAGATTCATCCAGTTTTGGATCAGTAATTGAGATTCCTATAACTCATATATTTTATGTGCATCCTAATGAAAGTCCTAGCCTGAAGCTTAGTGCCAAAATTCTCACTGGATGAGAAAATTATTTCAATTGGCAAAGGACAACAAAAAGGGCATTAATCACTAAGAACAAGTTCAATTTTGTGGAGAAGATTCCTAAATTGTAGTGCCTAAACCTTGGATATAGTATAGGCCCTAGTATACAACTCCTAAACACATCATACGAGTCCTAGAAGGATCACGAGGAGAGAGATCAACATGGGGACTTGTACAGGTATTCAAGTCTCATATAAGTGATATACAACCTCAAACAAGGAAATCTTTCAGTAACTCGGTACTTCACACAATTACAAACATTGTGGGAAGAATTTATGCTGCTTAAGCCATTGCCAAACTGTGTTTGTGGAGGACTATGTACACTGCAACAGTAATATGACAGATTTTGTTGTCAAGTTCATAAAGGGCTTAAATGACAGCTTTGCTACTGTGAGATCTCATGCTTTGATGAAAAAACCAACACCAGGCATCAATGAAATCTCCAATAATGCCTGTCAGCATAAGGAAGAAAAGGCATATGCAGTTCAGCAGTCTATACCATAAGTTCTATGCAGTCATAAGGGTCTCACACCATTGGTGGTGGTTCTTCTGGAACTTCAACACTGCAATCAGCAACCAATTTTAGTCAAGTAAATGCAGTTAGAAGAGGATTTGGAAGGGGAAACTTTAATAGGAAATAGTTTATGTGTAGCTTTTGTGGAAAACAATGCCATGGAAAACAATGCCACACATTGGATAGGTGTTATAAGAAGTATAGATATTCACAGAACAATTTCTATAGACAATAATCTGGAAATATGCAAAGTGTGAAGAATAAGATGATAGTGGCTAGACAATCAGGTTATGGGAATTATACCAACCCAAGTATCAGACCTATCAATGTTGTTGGCACTATTCCAACTTATATAGTTGGCACAGATAATGTAGGTTCCACTTATCAAGGATTTGAACAAACTAAGTGGACTAATCCTGTGTGTACTACAATAGTTCTGGAATTCAAGCAATATGCACCTCCTGCACATACTGCACATATGACTCATGTTAGTAACCTTTTACATGTTTCACTCCAGAACAACAGGAACACAAGGTGCAAATCATTCAGAGAATATAAGCAAAACCAGGTGACACACCTGTTAATTCAGCCTGACACACAGATTGCAATTGTGAGCACCACAGTAGCAAATGCAGCAGTCTCTTCTGCACCTGAACATCAAGCTCTTCAGGAGCATTTCAATGCTAACATTGCCTCAGCAGGTACATCATCTTAATCCACTGAAAACACATGGATAGTTGACTCTAGTGTTTCTGATCACATCACCATGTCTGAGAAATTTTTTGTCTCAATTGTGCCTGTTTCACATGTGTATGTTCATTTGCCTAACAAATGTGTTATTCCCGTTTTAAAAAAGGGCACATTCCAATTGACTCCTTCCATTATCTTTAAAGATGTCTTATATGTGCCACATTTAAGTTTAATATTCTTTCTGTGTCCAAACTTACTTCCCAAGTTTAATGTTCAGTAACATGTGTTTCTGACCACTGTAACCTTCAGGACTTAACTTCAAAGAAGTCGATTGGGACAACTAGTTAATGGAATGGGCTATACCTGTTCTAGATGGCTCATGATACACCTACTTGCTTTGCTTCTGTTTCTTGTTTAGTATTACCTATTACTTCTAGTGAAATAAAAGCCTTGATATTGCATATTAAAACACTTTCTGCTGATATTCCTTGTAATGATTCACATAATTCTGATCATTGTACTATATGCCCTATTTCAAAGCAACCTAAGTTTCATTTTTCCTTAAGTCAATCCAAAACTACACAATGCTTTGCCTTAATACATGTAGACATCTGAGGTCCATTTGGTGAACCTATAGTTTATGGTCACAATTGTTGATGATCACTCAAGATACACTTGGGTGTATCTTTTACAAGCAAAATATGAAGCAAGGACAACCTTACAAAAAATTTGTACTTCTGTTCATACACAATTTAATGTTTCTGTTCAAACCATTATATCAGATAATGGGGGTGAATTGAATATGCCATCTTTCTATTTAGAGAAAGGGATTTACATCAAACTAGTTGTGTGTATACCACATGAATATAATGGATTAGTTGAAAGGAAGCACCACCATATATTCAATGTAACTAGGGCATTGAGATTACAATCTAAAATTCATATAGCTTACTCTGGGGCATTGTATCAACCATGTTGTGCATCTAATCAATCTTACCCCCACACCTGTATTACATGATCTCACTCCTTATGAAAAAACTCTATAAAAAGGCACATGCATATAGGCATTTAAAGGTTTTTGGCTGCCTTGCTTATGCATATACCTTGGATCATGGAAGAAATAAGTTTGATCCTACAGGAAAACAAAGTGCATTTATTTAAGACATTCTACTACAACAAAATGACACATTCTGCTTGATAGATACTCTATGGAACTTTTCATTTCCATAATTGTTATCTTCATAGAGCATGTTTTTCCTTTTTCTCCGTCTATCACTTCTCCACATTCCAATGATGATTTTTTTTTATTATTCTCAAAGCATTGATTGTTCTGACACACCTCCACTTGTTTATCCTTCTTCCATTCCTACTTCTATGCCTGATAATTCTGTCACTACATCTACATTGTCTAATCCTACATCCACATCATGTATTCCATCTTCTCATGTGCTTGGAAGATCTACTAGAATTGTCCATCCTCCTTCACATTTACAAGACTTTTTCTGTCATAATATTCCTTATACTACCCCTCATCATTTTTCAAATGTGATCACTTATGAACTCCTTTCACCCACACATCAGTCTTATGTTCATTCTTTAAACATTGAGCAAGAAACTTCAACACATTCAGAGGCTGATAGGTCTCAAGTTTGGAAGGAGACCATGAATGTAGAAATTAAGGCATTAGAAGACAACCAAACATGGACTTTGGTTCCTTTGCCTGAAGAAAATAATTCTATTGGTAACAAATGGGTATTTAGGGTAAAATTCAAGTCTAGTGGTGAGTTGGAGAGATACAAAGTTAGACTGGTAGCAAAGGGTTACACACAACAGGCTGGAATAGATTCCTTAAGTACTTTTTTCTTCTGTTGCTAAGATTACTTCTGTTAGAACTTTACTTGCATTCGCATTAGCAAAATCGTGGTTAATTCATCAATCAATAATGCATTCTTACATGGTGAACTTCATGAGGAAATATACATGTTGCCTCCTGCAGGATATGTTGATTCTAAAAGTAACTTGGTATGTAATCTCAAAAAGTATTTGTATGGCTTGAAGCAAGCTAGTAAAAAATGGAATGCAAAGTTAACAAATGCATTATTGAAAATAGGTTTTGTGCAGTCATGACATGGCTATAGCCTATTCATTAAACATTGCACTGAGGTAGACTGGAAGTTTTATTGCTTTACTTGTGTATGTAGATGATGTAATATTGGTTAGTTATTGTGAAGATGAAATCAAACATGTTAAGAAGTTTTTGCATGAACAGTTTAAAATCAAAGATTTGGCCAGGAGAATTGAGGTACTTTCTTGGAATTGAAATCATGAGAAACAAAGAGGGTTTAGTTCTTTGTCAAATGAAGTATTTGTTAGACTTATTAGAGGAATAAGGTTTTACAGGATGTACAAGCTGTTAATACACCTATGTATACCGTGATCAAGTATTCACATGATGAAGTTGAACATTTTCTTGACATTACTTCCTATAGGAGAATTATAGGAAAGTTATTGTATTTAACAGTAACTAGACCAGGCATTGCATTTGCAGTGCAGCAACTGAGCCAATTTTTAGACAAGCCCTCAATGCTGCACTAGAAAGTAGTACACATAATACTTAGATACATTAAAAGTGCACCATGTTTAGGTCCTTTTAATATCACATAACACATTGGAGTTAAAAGCCTATACTGATAGTGACTGGACATGCTACATTAAAACTGGAAGGTCAGTAATAGGTATGTGTATGTTTCTTGGTGATGCTTTGATATCTTGGGAGCAAAGAAACAAGCTACAGTTTCAAGAAGCTCAGAAGAGGTCTGAGTATAGAGCTATGGCATTGACAACTTGTGAAGTTCAATGGTTGGTGAACCTGTTACAAGACTTGGGAGTTAAACAAAGAAGAGTTGTGCCTTTGTTCTGTCATAGCAAAAGTTCTATTCACATTGCTGAGAACTCGAGTGTTCCATGAGAGAACCAAACGTGTGCAAATTGATTGCCACATTGTTAGGGGAAAGTTGTTAGCAACCACCCCCAACGTTTAGAAAGAAACGCACCCCCCCCCCCCAAAAAAAAAAAAAAAAGAATTCCTATCTCCACCCTAGTTCCTTTGTGACACCCCTGTTAGCCCTAAGGGCAAATTGATCAATCTTGTTTTTTATGATAACAAACCATTGATAGTTCAAATATTTGTGTGTGTGTGTGTTAGAGTTTTCTTTTTGATTAAATTCATCAATTTCTGTTAGGGGAAGAGAAGATGAATTTTTCAGTGAATACTCTTAAAAAGAACATTACGCTTATACAAGTCAAGAGTGTAAATGACATTTTTAGATTAATGATAATTCAATAAAGTAAAAAGGGAAATTAGCCTGTTTAGTCCCCCAGAAATTTTCGGTTAGCCTGTATAGTCCCTAATGTTTAATTTCAGCCTGTAAAGTCCCCCATGAATTTTCGTTCAGCCCGTAAAGTCCCCAAAGTTTAATTTTAGCCTGTAAAGTCCCCCAAGAATTTTCGTTTAGCTTGTAAAGTCCCTTACCTAGTCCCAGATTTTTTGTATTTTGTAAATTTTATATGCAACCTGTAAATAGATAAGGGACTTTACAGGATGAAATTAAATAGGTAAGGGACTTTATAGGCTGACCGAAAATTCCTGGGGGACTTTACAGGCTGAAATTAAACATTTGGGACTTTACAAAGCAATGTAAAATTCCCGGGGGACTAAACAGGCTGATTTCCCAAGTAAAAATATTAAGATTTTCATGATACTTATTCAAAAAAAATCTTTGTTAAGGATATATCATATGCCGTCTAGAAAACCCCGTTGAGTACATCAAACTCTATCCGAAAACCCTCAACCTAAAATTATGTCGGGTGTGAGCCCGAAAACCATCGTCATGCAACCGATCACATGCCTTTCAACTTTATACATAAAATCCATAGGAGACATCCAAAGGACTGGGGGCACATGTCCATCCTAAGGTCTCAGAACGATTTCCATAGGTTGAACACCCAACCCAGGCTAACAATCCTTGTTAGAAGAAAGGGCCCAAAATTCTGGTCAGCCCAACGCTTTTCCCGTCTCGTATTTTCCGGATTCATGCGACTAGTTTTTCCCGTCTCGTATTTACCACACAGGTCCAGATTCTGGTCAGCCCAACTTAGTCGAGAAAGAATCCTAAGTACAGGTGACTAGCTAGCCTCGTACCCATGTGAATCTCGAAGAGCGGACAACATCCTGAAGGACGGTCAGGGGTCGGATGGGGTTTTCATGACTTGTTTAATAGGAAATTGAACAACTAGACAAAATTCAATCTTATTCATGCTTCAAAAGAACACGTTCTTCCCAACATGTCTAAAGATCCTTTACAAATCAAATTCCATGTTCAAAGAATTTTTCTTTAAAAGATCAATTGGATTATGAAGCTTTCTAAAAGTAGATAATTTTCATGAAGTAGAAACCGCCAAAATGATAAGTTCCTAAATAAGTTTTAGAACATGTAAACCAGTTAACGAAATCACATGTTTCTCATCACAAGATAATTTATATTATAAAGTAAGTTGGGGTACTCACCTGTTAGGATCAAGGTAAAGTATTCCGAGTAATACAAGGAATCCAACAATCATATCTCCTATATATTCTTAGCTTATTAGTTACTTAAAATTCTGGTATCTTCATTCCGCTAGAGTTCGGAAATTTCAGTTTGTATTGAGGCACAATCTCTTTTTTTGGTTCACCCGAGGGGCACTTGGTGTCCATCGACAACGTGGTGACTAATCCAGGCTCGGCCTGCGGTTGGCCAGTAGCGTGACCGCTAGAGGGGAGGGCTTGGCTTATACTGCTCTTATACACGGAGCCCTACCACCGCGGGAAAATTCCATGAGAGTCGATGTCCACGGTGGGAATCGAACCCTCGTCAACTCCAATCAGTTGCCCCAAAGCTCGGAGTTACAGAGGCACAATCTCTCATTTTTTTATTTTGTTTGCAATATATATTATATATTCTTATATTGTTTCTCTAAAAGTTCTTGAGAATTATCAAGACTGATCAAAGAACTCACAAATCCGGTTTCCTCTTTCTCCACAAGACAGAGGCATAATTAGTTATTATTAAATGATTTCCCTTTTTCTCCACAAAACAACATAGTACCACTACAACAAAAAACGTCTATTGCGACGTTTGTTATATGTCGCAATAAGACAAAAAAACGTCGATATAAATCTATACGCTCTAACACTATTAAATTTTATTAAAATTTTACGAATAAATAACCCGTAAAACATTTTCCGAATTAGATTAGGAACAAACAATAACCATTCTAACATTTTTTTCAACAGATTCTTTACAAAGACATGTTCCAACCCGTCTTGACATACTTCAACAAAAAACAAAAAATAATAATAGTTAAAAAATAGTGGTCAATTGGGAGTTGGAAAAAAGTTCAACACGCAGCCTCAAAGGACCAATACGCATATATAACGTAAAAACTCATGTAGTGGCTGCTGCAAATTGCACAAGACTACCGCTGTATGCAATCTATGGGTCGGCGATTGCAAAGATGCGACGGTGCAGGAGGCGGCAGAAGGGAGGTGCTCGCCTGCTCATGCCATGCAAACTACGGAATATTTAGCCTCCCCCCACGTGAGATATATATATATATATATATATATATATATATATATATATATATATATATATATATATATATATATATATATATATATATATATATGTGTGTGTGTGTGTGTGTGTGTGTGTGTGTTAGTACCACATTCCCTGAATAATTAATACATTTCACTTTTTTGTATGTTTCAAATTATTTAATACATTTCAAAATTTGATAAATTTTGTCATATTTTTTCTGACTTTACCCTTAATCAACTTTACTTAATACTTGACAACGAAGTGCATCTTAAACGGTAAGGCGCTTCACTTACAACAGATAGGTCGGGAGTTCGAGTGTTGTTGGAGGAGAAGTGGGGAACAACTAGTAATCCTCCATATAAATTTTTTATTTAATATATACTTTAGTGTTTTCAACAATTCCACATTTACCCATGCACATCAAATCATACTTTGATTAGGGGTAATTTGATTTTTTTTTCTCATAATTTTTGTCTTCCTAGTAATTTTTTTTATGTGTGAAAATGTGAAATTTATCAATTATTTAAGAACGGAGGTAGTATTATGCTAAGTTAGACTTGTTCAAATTAACGTCCAATCTTTCTCTCGAAAAATTCTATATCCAGCCAAGCTTGCTGAGGGGACTTTGCATAATTTTAGTTGTCGGATTTGTTCAATTCGATTCACATTTAAAATAAATATTTTAGAAAAATTAGATTTTTTTTTAATAACTTATCATTTTGATTATTTTAAAGGTATTAGAATCTTCTAGCACATTTCTCTACTATATTCACTGCTACACTTCAAATTTTTAATATATTCGAACAAAATTATTTAATTGTGCAACTTGTATTCTCATCCTTAACTAGTTTACAATCAAAATCAACTGAAAGTTTGAGGTAGAAATACCAAAAACTATAAATTTTGATTTTCTTATGATTCAATCTCTTTTTGTCAATTTTAATCATAAGAAAAATCTAAATTCTTGGTTTTTGGATTTTTTTTCTTCAAATTTTCAGTTGATTTTGACTGTAAATTAGATGTGTAGTAGAATAGAACTTGAATAATTGAATAGTTTTGTACAAAAGTATCAAAAACTTGAAAGTATATAAGAAAGAATGTAGTAAGAAATGTACTAAAAGATCCGAACACATTGGAATACCTACTTCTCTAAATGACCCAAAAATCAGCTGAAAATTTTAACACAATTAATATTGTGGTTGCTGAGTTAATAAATGTTAGAGAAAATTTGAAAAAAAATAAATAAATACTAAGTTAAAGTTAGGAAACGACAACTAATTTAAGATGAAAAAAAAAAATTGATTTTGGAAGAACAAATTTCAACAGAAGAAGTAACATATATCCTTGTATATATGCATCATTCCTCCATCATATTGTTTTCTGCAAATCATTGTGGATGAAGAAGATTCCTGTTTTCTTTTATTTGACTTTCAGTAGAAGCTATAAACCCCCCAAATAAAGTATTAGACAAAGCAGATATGTAGGGATACTTTGCTAACTGAAAAATATAATAATATTTGACTAATAATTATAGTATTATATATCATTAAGCCTAGTTTAATCCTTCATATTGAATCTATCAGCTATTTTATGATGATCTTATAATTTCATCTCCTAATATTTTCACATGCAATGCATATGATTAGTCGGTCGATGAAACCGACTTCTAATTTCTTTTCTCTTATTATTATTATTATTATTATGTTCAATGTGAAAGATCATTAATCACAATAATTCATTTTATGATGAAGTACGTTTTCATACTTAAACTCTTTTTTTATTATAATTTTCAAAGCCATATATTGATATTTAATTGTTAGTTATCACGAACTTGATTTCTAAAACTCCATGTAACATAATGGTGCTATATATGTTCACAGAAGGAATTAGAAGCTTATGTTTGGGACAAAACAGGGGAGTCTCAATCATTTTGGAGCTCTAAGCTAAATTTTCAAGGAATTTTTTTACATGTGCTGGTGCATGCGTTAATTCAGATAAACTAGACTTACATATGAAAATTTAAGTATATCAAAGCCTAAAATCACATAAAAATTTGGAAAATCCTAAGGGAAATAAAAACTTAAATTACTATATACAGTAACTTGATACATATTTAACAAGTGGTCGGGGAACGCATTAGAAAAATCCAAGTTTAAAATAAGGCTTTATATACCCAAAAACGAGAATTTTCATGTAAATATAACAAAATGATTCTCGTATTAACTATTAAACTCGGAAGGCTGAATCGTTACATATATATTCTAACAAAAATAATTTGGGGTCCCTAATTTTTAAAAGTCATGTGCGGTCGATCACTTGAAACGGGCTTTGAACCAGCCCCTGGAGCAAAAGCTCTAAAGGAGTTTTTAAGAAAATATTTTGGGCGAATTTAAAAATATCTTATTAAAAGGCTTAAACATTAATACATAATAAATAATATTCAAAAAATATTAGGACAGTCGTCGCCCGTCTTTGGCTATGCACTTTTTATTAGACATTGTTTTTTTACCTAAGTAAATTGTTAACCATGCAAATTATCGAAAAGAGAAACAAGGTTATCAGTCAATGTCACTCTTGTCCCATAAGGTATATGTGAATATCATTATGAGCAATGTAGACCATGAGAGTAATAGATTTGGTCCAATCAACTAGGTTATGAGCTTGACTATTACAATTATCTATTAACATAATTCCTTTCCTACATCAATCTTCTTGAAATATAGTTTGTCTCATATTTTCCCAAAACAATTGTCAATAAAAACAAGTTTTAATTATATAATTATTTAAGAGTTAAAGAACAAATCTCTAGCCTAGTTACAGCTTGATTTTTTGAAATAAAATAATTAAAAGCATTGACTCAGATAGAATATGGTAATGATTTGCAAGCTACAACACTACTATAAAAGGTTGACTAAATAAATATTTATTTTTATGGATTCTACATGTTACCTCATGCAAGCAAAGCAAATACTATAAAATCAGAATCAGAAGTACCTTTTTCTTAGTAAACATAACCCCCAAAAAATATCCCATTTCTTCATCAATCTTCTTTGATAATTTCTTATAGCAATAATGGCCTTTGATATGAACTATATAACTCTATATCTTTTTTCTATTTTTATTGCTTTTTTCTTTGCTATTTTCTTGTCACAATACAAGAATTATAAGCTAAAAAGCAAGAAAATACTTCCACCAGGAGAACTAGGACTTCCTTGGATAGGTGAAACCATAGATTTCTACAAAGCTCAGAGGAAAAACAAATTATATGAAGAATTTGTTAGGCCTAGGATCCAAATGTATGGGAAAACCTTCAAAACTAGACTTATGGGATCACCAACTGTGGTGGTAAATGGAGCTGAAGCTAACAAATTTTTCTTATCAAATGAATTCAAGTTAGTGGTGAGTTCATGGCCTTCTTCTTCTGTTCAACTTATGGGAAGTGACTCCATTATGGAGAAACAAGGGGAGGCCCACCGGTCCCTACGCGGTCTCATTGCCACCAGTCTGAACTACAATGTACTAGAAGATCTGGTGCCGAAAATTTGCAAAACGGTCCAATTGCACTTGGAAAAGAATTGGCAAGATAAGGAAATTATTATAAGCTTGTATAGACAAACCAAGATTTTGACATTCACCATTGTGTTAGAATGTTTACTAGGAATTGATGTAAAGCCAGGAATTTTGGACAAATTTGAGAAAGTCTTGGAAGGGGTTTTGTCTCCTCCTATTGATTTTCCAGGATCAAAGTTTTCGAGGGCGAAGAAAGCAAGAATGGAGGTGGAAAAGATCTTGCTTAATGAGGTGAGGAATAAGAGGGAAGAACTCGAAAACCGGCTAGGAGGAGAAGAAGAAGGAATGCTACTTTATAGGCTAGTTATGGCCATGATTAGAGGTGAAATTAGTGAAAAAGAAGTTGTTGATAATGTTGTTTTGCTGGTTTTTGCAGCACATGATACTACTTCTTTTGCAATTACCATGACTTTCAAGATGCTGGCTCAATATCCAAATTGCTATTCTCAACTCCTTCAAGGTACTCCCGCCATTCATATTTATCTGTCGCTTTAAAACAGTGCACTCGGATTAAGAAAATGATTGAAATATACTTAGTTTAAAGATAGATATAAACTTTTACCCTTCAATTAATACATTTATGTTGGGATAATTAAAATCAGTTGTTGACTGTATTAATGAAATATAAGGGTAATGCTGGAAAAAATACATTTAATACTCTCTTGATTTTTTAAAGTGACAGGTAATTAAAAACTAATAAAATATATTTATACGACAGATAATTGAGAACGGAAGGAGTATCATATTATCTTTTTGCATTGACTCTCATGCATTTATAACTGCCCAGAGATTTTATACTTTTAATAATACACACTTACTATGTTAATGTTGTTTAAACACATTGATTCAGAACATGTAGATATAATGAGAAACAAAAGAAGAGGTGAAAATTTGACATTGGAGGACACAAAGAAGATGAACTATACATGGCAAGTTGCTCGTGAAAGCATGAGGATGTTTCCTCCCATCTTTGGCTCTTTTAGAAAAGCAATTGAGGACATTGAGTTCCAAGGTTTCACTATTCCAAAAGGCTGGAAGGTAATCTGACTTTTCCCTACCCAATGACACTTTCGGATCTTGCAAAAAATTACTACCTTCATTCTTTAATATAATTCAGCTCGAATACTATGTGAAACAATATTTTTTTCCGCACATACGGATTGCATGAGTACACCTATTCTGAGACCCAAAACAGTGTCCTGAATCAGAACATGTGTCCCGTTTTAAATCAATCTTAACCGTTAAAATTTCAATCGATGGACGAGGATAAGTTCCGCACGTGCGGTAATTACCCTGTTCCGCACTAGGAGCCGCTGCGAATATAAGTCTTTTAGGACATATAGCGAAAATTAAGGAAGAAAAAAGAAAGTTACTTAGTTAGTCAAAATATCAATATTACTCTCTTAAATAAGACTTGTATACCGCTAATTATATTTAAGACAGTAATATTGATATTTTAATTAAAAATATCTTATTTTTTGCTATATGTCCTGAACGACTTATATTAAGTAACGAAGGAAGTACATGATAACTGAGGAGACTAATGAGTGGAACTCAAGTCTTGCACTTACCAAAGTATCCAGAAGTCTTATGTCCTCCGAGTTGCACAACATTTTAACCGAAAGAACTTCTAACGCAATTCATGACTTTCTATTTTTATGCGTCAGAAAATCTTCGTCTTCGATCTCTCTTTCTAACGCATTAAAGAAGTCTAACAGTTTCTCTCGCGATAACTATTGAAAGAACTTGATAATTGCATAAAGTACAACTTTTAGGATTGGTAAACGATGAAATAAAAACAAGATTAAAAGGGATTTATTAGTTTAATTATTTGATCATTCTTGGATCTTCTTTGGGTAGGTTCTATGGACTACATATGGAACACATTATGAAGCAGAGTATTTTGAAGACCCTTTGAAGTTTAATCCAAGTAGGTTTGAGGAGCCAATTCAACCTTATGCTTATCTTCCATTTGGTGGAGGTCCAAGGCATTGTGCTGGCTATCAATTAGCTAAACTAAACATCTTAATACTTGTACATTATGTTGTAACTCAATATGAATGGTCCTTAGTGGACCCTGAGGAGCCTATTGCTGTGGATCCCCTACCTTTCCCTTCTAAGGGCATGCCCATTAGAATTTCTCCCAAATTGTTATAAGGCCACAATTTTTATTTTTTTTATTGTTTTTTCAATTCTTTGTGATTAATCAATCAAATCAAATCCCATTGATTCTTTGGATAATACCTTTTAGAAATTTTTTATATGTATCAGGTTCACATTTACTTTATTCATCACAAAATTCTCTCTCTTCTCATTGTGTGGTGATGTGACTAGTTATGAATTACATGGTCAAATAGATATGATTCATATCAGAAATATCCTACTTTTCATGGGATGGAGTTGGTAGGTTGGGGTGGTGAAGAAAAATAGTTTTAAAAAATGGGCTTTGTTAATTTTTTATACTTTATTTAATTTGGATCTAAATGATGTCCACCACAAAGATTTAATGGTTACATAGAATGTAGAGATCTGTCTTGGAAGTTGTTGTCTTGTTAAGATTCCTAAAAAATGCTGATAATTTCCAGCAAGATATGAGATTTGTTGCTTTGGGATTTGTATTTAATGAAAATCAGCATGTGATCAAAGTTAAGGAAATTATGATTTTGCCCCAAGTAGAGGAGTCACATTCTTAGTGGGTGATAACAAACTTTTGTAATCCACTGCTAAGTATACTAAGAGTTATACAATAATTGATTATAATCTGAATTTGTTCAGGTTTGAAACTTAGATTGAGACTCAATTTTGAGTTTGGATATAAAACTTCAAGTATTGATTCATGTAGAATAGGGGTGTTCATGGTTCGGGTTGGTTCGGTTTTACATATTTTTTAAACCAAACCGAAATATTCGGTTTGAAAATTTTGAAACCATTCAAAATCTCAAACCGATGCATTCGGTTTGTATCGGATTGGTTTGGTTGTTCGGTTTCCGATAGATACAAAATATACTAATTATAAAGTAAAAATTAAATTAATTTTTTTTTATATAATTACTTAGCTGCTAAAAATATAAAGAAATAAGACTACTGTTTTGACATTTAAACACAATGAAAAACAAAATAATAAAATATAAATGCTTGATTCCTAAATTTCAATATAAAATAAAAATAAAACAATTTTTTTGTATAATTATCTAGCTAATAAAAGTATAAAGAAATATGTTTATTATTTTTGTACAAGTTAAGCACACACAAAAAAACAAATTAATGAAATATAAATTCTTGATTATTGAATTTCAAACAAATTACTGAAAAATTATCTTACAGGGATAAAAAAAAATTACAAAAATTACACAATTATTAGTTTTAAAGTAAATCTGAAACCATATACAACATACAACACATGACTCTTCAATATTTTACTTTAGCACTTTAAGAGCTTGTTTGTCATAGTATAAATAAAAAGTTCAATATGTTTTATTACAAAAAAATTCTTTAATATATATGGTTTGGATTATAAAAAAATCAAACCAACCCAAAAGTTCAGTTTTAATTTAGTCCAAACCGAAATCAGTTCAATGCACCGCTCAAACCGAAAATTCGGTTTGGATTGGTTTGGAACGGTTTGGTTTGGTCAATTTCGCTTTTTAATAAACACCCCTAATGTAGAATATGATTTTGATAAGATTGAAACCAAAATTTTGAGAGTAAATCCAATTGGGTAATTGGTGTATTTAGTCCTGAAACAATTTTCGCTTGACAATGTTGGTCCCTAAAGATTGTTTGCAACATTTTAGATCCTCAATCAATTTTCGGGCTGGCATACATGGTTCCTAGTGATTGTTTGCAGCTCTTTAGGTCCTTTTGTATTTATTAGTCAAGTGTACAAGGGTATAATAGAAACTTCACATATTTTTTAGACATTTAATACCATTTGTACTCGATTGTAAATATACTTAAATATAAATACCTAATTATAAAACTAAAAAATAAAACCATCATCCAATTCTGTCCAAATTCCGGCCGGAATCCGACCAAGAAGGGAGGAGCAACAGAGGGAGAAGGGATGAGGGAGAATGAGGGAGAAGGGAAAAGAAGGGAGGAGGCGGCAAGGAGGGAGAAGAAGGGAGGAGGGAGAAGAAGGGAGAAGGGGCAGAAGAAAGAGGGAGAAGGCGGCTGGAGGGAGGAGGGAGAGGGAGGAGGCGGCTAGAGGGAGGAGACGGCTGGAGGGAGGAGGAAGAAGGAGGGGAAAAGTTCCAATTTTGCAATTAGGTATTTGTTTTTAATTATCTTTACAATTAAGTCCATATGATATTAATTATCTAAAAAAAAAATGTGAAGTTCCTATTTTGCCCACATCACTTGTTGACTAACATTCAATATTTCAAAAAAAAAAAGTCGGAAGGACCAATTCCTGACCCATAATTTGATTGAGGATCTAAAATGTTGCAAACAATCATTAGGGACCAACCTTACCAAGCGAAAATTGTTTCAGGACTAAATACATCAATTACCCAATCAATTAGACAATAAAACATCTTTGGAAAGTAAATTATTGCCAGCTTTTTTTCTTTTTCGTTTTTTGGGGGAGGGGGATACGGGAATCGATCCCAGGATCACTCATGGGATTGAACAACCTAACCACTAGGCCATTCAGGATTCTTGCAATTTATTGCCAGCTTGAAGAGCTTCCAGTGAAGACTTCTGGAATCAGTTGGATTGGGTCTCAGATTGAAATTCTGATCTTAGTGTCAAATCAATCACAAAATAAAATTCAATTTTAAATAATTTAATACTTCAGGTTTCGTTTTCAGACTCAATTCAAATGCCATTTGGAGCTCAGTTTGAATTTTAAACCAAATCAAATTCAAACCAGAATCAATCCAAGTTCATTTGGATATGATTGGGTTGGGTCTCAGCATAAAATTTATGATCGCAGTCACAGATTAGTCTCAATACCCAAACTAAATTCTTCATGAATTATTACTTGATGTTCCATTCTCATACTCACTCCAAAGACAGTTTGAGTCTCAGTTTGAGTTTCAAACCCAAAACATACATAATCCTTTTAAATCTAAATGTCAATAGAAAAATGAGCACCAATTCCGAATAGATAAAAGAAATAACATAGCATTCAAATGCACAAAGAAACAGCCAAGACAATTGCACAAGTAATAAGACACGTTTCACCATATCAAGAAGTTTTAAACTCCATATCCACTGAGAAGATACTCATCCCCTTCTCCTGTCTCAGTCTATAATGGCAAATAATCGTGTATGTTATCATTTATGTGCTCAATCACTTACAATTCACCATGTGTATATATAATTAGAAAAAAATATCTACATAGCTAATCTGGGTGGTTAAGCACGAAATAGAAAACATACACAAGTACACACAATTTTCACCCAAAACAATCCCAAAAAATAAGAGAGAGAGCAAAGATATTGCTAATTATTTCTTGGTTTGGCCACGCATGCTCAGAATAGCCAATAATGTGGTGTTGTAATCGACTCACATTTTGCGGGATTGAATGAATCCCCCTTATCCCATTTTGGTTTTTTAAAATAATTATTTCTTGGTTGGTAAAAAACATAATTATTTCTTGGTTTGTTGACTACCTTGTGGCTTTATTTTTATTTTATTTTATTTTTAAAATAGGATATGTATATATTTCCAACTGAAGAAGTGTACAAAATTATGTTACATTTGGATATACCAAAAAACCTTGGCTAAGTAAAGAGCAGCTATATTCCCCATCAGTTAGCCTAACTAACTTATAAAGCCTATCACTGATGAAAATGCCATTGTCCCAAGCCAAGCTCTGAGCACTCCTTACCATCAAGAAATTCACAATCCAACCACCTTGTGGCTTTATCTAAAGTTCATATATGTGATCGAATCCAACTGCCGACGTGAGGACAATGTTGGAGGGCGATTTGTAAGAATTCTTACAAGCTACCTATTAAGAGCATACCATAAGCCATGGTAGTGACCGGAGACGAAACCACCAAAACTTTATTTTACTCCAAAATAAATAATAATCAAATCTAAAGTTCATATTAGATTCAGGCATAAAACCATGCATGCATCTGAAGATACTGTTCATAAGTCATTTATAACATATAGTGAAAATTAAGGAAGTAAAAAAAAGTACTCCCTCCATTCCTAATTATAAGACTAGAATGTACATTCTAGGAAAATTAAGGAAGCAAAAATTAAGATGTTTTCATAATTAAAATAGCAATATTACTCTCTTAAATATGACTTGTATACCACTAATTTTATTTAAGTGAGTAATATTGATATTTTGATTACAAAAATATCTTAATTTTAGCTTCCTTAATTTTAGTAACATATAATGAAAGTCTTATATTTAGGAATGGAGGTAGTACTTTTTTAGTTAAAACATCAATATATTACTCTATTAAATAGAATTAGTATTATACAAATCATATTTAAAAGAATAATATTGATATTTTGACAAACATAGTATTTTGTTTTTTTATTCTTTAATTTTCGCTATATATTTTAAACGACTTATATTATGGAATGGAGGTAGTATCTTGGAAGGTAAGCCACTGCTAAAATGTCAGACAAACCTGCTATAAGAAGAAGAAAAAATAGCATAATTTCCAACTAGTGCAAAAGTAATGCATCATCTAGTTTTCTTAATCCATTCCAAGACTAAAGCCAAATGTACAAAAGACCTGGCGGAAACTAAATCAGTTGGAAAAAAACTGCAAAATCAATCAGCATCTCGCTTAAAGTTGAAAGCTTTGTTACTCAAACTCTTCGTTTATGCATGTTATACCCGTGTCGACACGACACGACATGGGTATAGGATATTTATCAGATCTGATCAACACGGGTCAGACATTTTATTTTAAATGTTTAAGTATCCGACACCTAAATACATACACGTACCCGTACTCGAGTAACATAGGTTGAAAGAGGTTCTGTGTTCTTCTCCTTGAAAGTGCTAAAACGGAAACACACACACACACACACACACACACACACATATATATATATATATATATATATATATATATATATATATATATATATATATATATATAGCGAAGTCCAGAGATGATACTCCCTCCATTCCTCAATATAGAATGTTTAGGAAACTTTGAAAAAATTACGGAATTCAAACAAATAGTAATCTTTTCAGCACAATTTCAATAATAGCCCTTCTTTCCTCCCTTTCACTTTTCCAATAAAAGATATGTTGAGAGTATAATTGAAATAAATTGTTGACACCTAATCAAAGAATGTAAATGATAATTAATTTGGATACATATATATTTCCTAACCGATAATTAAATGGGAATGGAGGGAGTATATCATAATACGTAACTCGTAAGAGATTATCAAAATAAGACTTGAATCAGATATGCTAATACACTTCAGGAAGATGGAAGAACGGATGAAAAGAGAGATAATCACACCATTAAAAAGATAACCCGGCAAAGATTGTCCTAATACCTAACTAGACAAAGAGGATAAAAATAAGGCTCGAAATAATGATACTCTGAAATTCTCTACCTTCACGGAGATGTAAAGAGCTACACTAAGCGTCATCCCCATTAACGTAACAGTTAGCCCCTTCTATGTTACTCGGACTCGGGTACGGGTATTAATATAGTTGTCAGATATTTAAACATCTAAAATAAAGGATACGGGGACACTTCCCAAAATTCGGACGCAAATATGGGGATACGACAATAAATTCCAACCGTCTCCTATTATTCTCTCCCCCATTGTCTTTCCTTCTCCCTAACACTAATTTCTTCTCTTCCTCCTAACAAATTTGCAGCTAGTACAGATTCAAATCACCAGCCAATTCCATGTCTTGTTTGACTCCTATACCCCTCTCTATTCCATCTTCCCTTCACTTATTGCTTGAATTTTGTTGAAGCTCCTTCATCCACCCAAACTCCAATCTCCAATCAACAATGAGTGTCCCAGCGATGGCGGCGATGAACTTTCAAGAGTTGGTCAAAGTACTCATTCACAGTTGACCATGTCAGGTACGTATTCCATACACATACCAACGTCGTACCCTGTCGACACCGATACGGCACGACTAAACGGAGAGTCCGAGTAACATAGAGCCCCTTTGCAGGAGGTCCTGTATGGCCCCCTTTTTCTGAATTGAATTAAAGTTTCTAACAATTCCAGAATATATTATTCTTAACCAGTGACCATAGAACTCACTGACAATTAAAAGAAGAGGAAATAATATTAAATTTTCATTTACCAACATTCTTCTAGTGTAGTTTCAAGATAAGAACAAGGCTAGCGGAAAATAAATTAAGTGCGCAAAACTGATTGTTTAACTCACTATTGAGGCATAATTTATAGTGGTTGATCTTTCACACATCGCTCGGCCGTTGGAAGAAGATCATGATTTAATGGCTTGACTTCCTCTTTCATCCACTTGTTTAGAAATGCTACTTCTAGTTTCCTAACCTGCATACAGCAAGTTTTTCCCATCACAAAAAGTAGATAATAAGTGGTAGCAGTATTTCTTCGACAATTTTTGTTTGCACAATTATAAATTTCATTGGTATACAAATTTATTCTAGATAAAAGTATAAACTATAAAGATAACTGAAAACTTCTAATCGAAAGAGAACTATTGTTGTATCAGGAGTTAGAAACCTTAGTTAGCAAAAGGTATAAAGCATCTCAAATTTCGTTTGGGACATTTCAAACTTCTTCACAAGTGTTACTGAAGTGAAATTACAGGAAAAACGAGAGGATGGGATCAAGAAAAAAAGAGGGGTGTATGAGCAACTCGAGTGGCCCCCGAGTTCGGGGGTCAATCTGCCCTTTCCCACTCATTTCTTTGGAAGTGAACTAAGCAGCCCCTTCTACTCTGTTATCATTCTTCACTAAAAGCTGCTATATCAAGTCGAGAACCAAGCTTTGGCTGCTCCTAGTGAAATACTTCCCTCGATTCTTAGGGTCATATTTCATATCAGACGGGACTACTATTTACCTTCTTCTAGTGACTTATGGCTTATGCAAGAGCACACCTGATACTGTAACTAAATACTTTTTCTTTGGGTGCCTAATGGCTTATGCAAGGCTAACTAACCCTGGAATTATTCATTAGAGGACTGGCTTAATGCAAAGTTGGAATAATGTCTCCATGCTTATAGGCTCGAAGTTGTCTCGAAACAAAATTCTCTCAAATGCTTCATGGCAGTAATCGAAAGGTTAAATCTGAATTTATGCAGCTATTACCTACTTATCAAACAAAAAGCTACTATTCCAAAAATGGAATCCTAAAACCATTCTGCACATAAAAACACGAAACCAGGACACAAAATGTAGGTTCCAAACTGATCTGAGACCAACAGATTAACATTGCAAGATCAAAGTGAGATGCAAGGAGCTAATAAGCCACACAAACTGCAGCATAGTTTATGACCAAATGAACGCAATGCATGGATTATATGTTTGGCAGATGAGATTACTAAGCTTTCAGGCATAGGCATAACTTCTTCAAACTCGAGTAAAGCGTTTAGCAAAATAGAACAAACTATCCCCAAGATTGTATGAAAACTTTACTATACCAACCTGCTTCACAGTGAGAGGCTCTTCTGAAAGGCTCAGCGGTTCAGTCAAAATAGTTAGAAAACCATTTCTGTTACCGAAGACAACATCAGTGAATGGCCGATCACCCACCTGCAACAGGCACCAACCATCTTATTCATGCCATCAAACAGAGTGTAGCCGTACAAATGAAAGTTTAAATATAATTTGTTTATACCATTATCAGTCTTGAGGATTCACAGTTAAAGTGCTTTTCAATTTCATCAGCTGTTCCTGCTGGTTTTTTCACCCCTACAATTCAACACACAAAAGAAGCCAAAGGGGGAAGGGAAAAGGAGACATGATTAGCATTCATGATATTTCATGCAAAAATATTTCACCAAGCTAATGCTACAACAATACAAACAATAACATTACCCATTAAGTCCCCAATAATTGAGTGTGTGGGCTGGGACGGATAGGAGACAGACCTAACATTTGGCATGGTTGCTCATAGAATACCACTGGAACAGTAGTCCCCCTATACACTACTGTCACATTTGTTACGGAATCATGCCCTCAAATCAAAGCCAAAAGGCATCAGAGAAGGCATACCCAAGAACCATTTTGATTTATATTCACATTACCAAGCTAATACTAAATACATAAATTAATTCTAAAAGGATGCACTCTGTCTATGTAAAATTTCATTACAGAACGGTGCCCTTGTTGTTACCACATAATCTTATGCAAGTGAAATATATTAAAGCATGCTTATATTAAATTTCTAATACACTCAAAAGATAAATATCATTTCTTGAAAGGAAAGAATAGAGGAGGAACACAACATACCATGCCTAATAACTTGAATTCCAATAGCATTCTCAAGTGCTGTAGCTCTTTTACCATCAGGGTCATACTCATGCAATCCTAAAATCCACAAAAGCAAGAATGGCTAAGAATTCTATTAAGAAACAACAAAAAATTAAAATACAACAAAGTTACTTGAAAATTAAAAGACGGATAACAAATGAGTTTTATTTAAAAGAGTTAATAGTTATTTTGATCACTAAAAGCTTTGCGTTTTTGTCACTCAACTATTTTTTTTGGCTAAATATATTATCCTAGTATTTCACTCTATCACAACTCTTCGCGGCGGTTCCCGGCCAAGCTAAACATGTGTCGAGTAGCATTTACTTAAATTACAGAGTAGAGTGATTTTACTTATCCACTCTTCTTTCCGGTCGCATTCCCATCACATTTCTAACAGGGCTGAAAAAACACTGGTGTCAATTTATTTGTAGCCAACTATAAATACTAACGTGATATATTTAACTCAAAAATAATTGAATGACAAAAAATGTAAACCATAAATAGTAACTCAATTTAAACATTACCTGCAGAATTGCTAAACACAGCAATATTGTCACCAAAATGAGATTTACACTCTTCTAAGGATGATCCAAGAGGTGGCCACAAACTCAAAGAATAAGGAACAGTAAGAGTATTATCCTTATCAAAAACCACGCCTTTGAACCCTCTTCTCTTCAGCTCACCCCAATCAATATACCTAATATCAGGAACAGAAACATGGGGAACAACTAAATGCTTATTTTTACCGAAAACCCCAACAGAGCAAGCAATTCCTTCGAAGTTAATTCTCTGCCCTATTGCAGCCTTCAACTCAGCCCACATCATAGGAATTTCCGAGCTACTAGTTTCCAAATCACTATCTGGTGTTTCTAAATCGTCTTTTTTGTTCTGGGATTCCGGGATTTCATCAATATCATCAGAAGAGTAAAAATCTTGGATCAAAATTGGGTCTTTTTCAAATGGGTACTGATTATTTTTAGGGTTCTTTCTTTGGCTTTGTTCTTTGATGGAGGGTTTGTTTATCAAATGGGTTTTTGTGGAAAGATTATTAGAAGAAGAAGAGGAATTGAGAGAAAGATGAAGGTTGGTATAAAAATGTTTAGGAATTGGATAATAAATAGTTTGCCAGGGAGGAGTAGCAAAGGAGATAGAGTACATATTCATACTTTTCTGGTTCTTTTTTTTTTTCTTTTTTCTTTTTTAATTTGGATTTTATATTAGAAAGATGATCTCAATTTTCTATGTTGGAATTTCTAATTTGCAATTGGGATGGAATCCTCTTGTTCAGACCTGTTTGTGTTTATGTTTCTGTGGTGTAGAATTTGTTTGGGTGCAGATTGGAATGCTATTAAGGTGTTTGATGAAAAGGCCCAAGGAAAATATTGATGTTCAAAGCTTACTTTACCTAAAGAGTTGAACTATAGTTGGCCCATTTAGTGATTGTTATTAATCAAGATTGTAGAAAAATAAAATAAAAAACCCGAGCTCTAGGGTAATTGGTTAGAGTTGTCATATGTCTCACCCTTGACAAGGTTCAATTTTCACAGTGGGCATCGACTCTCTTAAGATTTTTCTGCGGTGGTAGGACTCCGTGTATAAGAGCAATATGGGTCAGACTTTTATTTCGAAATAGTAATTGCACGGAATTGATAATTGAGTTTAGGAACTACTTTCACCTTCATCTCTGGGGTTTACTCATATTTATGCCATGGGTTCGAGTTATTTAGGGACAGGATGCGACTTTATTTAGCATTATAATGGTTATTTTGCGTATACCTCAACCTCTTAATTGGATTAGTCAAGAATAATTGAATTATCCCTCTGCTAAAAAAATATAGTCTCTCTATCTCAAATTGAATGTTCACATTACTATTTTAATTTTTCCCAAAATAAATATTCGATTACCTAAAATGGGCATATTTTAACTGTAAATTTTCATAACTAAACTCATATATTTAATGAATTCAACTCCACTAATACATGGGTCTCACCATTAAACTCTTTAATTAAAAAGAAGTTTATGATAAATTATCTAAAAGAAAAATTAAGCATCTAATTTTTTTTTAAGTTAAATATGTGCATTCGATTTGGTGAAGTGTAACTAAGTTAAATTGGGACAATCTGTGATACCCGGGATTTTTTCCTAATGTGATTTATTTGATTATGTGATTAAATTATTTAATTGCAGATTGTTTTTTTTTATAATTAATGCTATGTAAATGTTACGTGATAAATGACTTTTCCCATGTGTTACTTTTAATTTGGTGAGTAAGGACATGAGAGTAATTAAATAATGGGGAGGGACCTAATAACGTAAATAACCTAAACTTTATTTCCTAACCTGAGGGGTCTTGGGGGCAAAAAATCCTCTGTCCTTATCCCTGTCCCCCTGCCAATCACAATTCACCCTGTGTATATATAATTGAAAAAAATGTTTATATAGTAAATTATGATTGGTTGGAGACAGAGATGAGGACAAGAATGGAGACAGATGATTTTCACTTGTTTTGGGGGCTGATCTCAGTTTCTCCTAAATACCAAAAGAACGATCCTAAGAGTTGAGAGAGAAGAGAGAACTTTCAGCTAGAGCTTCTAACGAGACAACCGGAGGTCTTCGAGAGATAAGTTTCCGTCGTGGAGCATGCCGAATCGAAGGTAATCGCGGAGGCTTCGTGGGTACGCAGACGGATTCCGTTTCGAGTATCCGGATCGTGAGATATCGCCTCATGAATGATATCACCACCGCGGATTTTTCGGGTTCTTTTTCCTTTCTCTTCACCGTAACGGTAGGGACCTCGCTTTCCATCATTATATTCCGTTTCTGAATTCTGATTACCGTTGAATTTCTGTTATGGCATGATTTACTATTTTGGGGATATTTGATTTCATAAACTACTAGAGAATGATATTTGATGTTATTATTAATTGTTTTGATTGCCACTTGATTCGGGTAAAATTGAGCATGCCTTATAATCTGTTGTTCTATCGTCTTCATTAATTGCTATAAACATATAAACTGTTATGTTCTGAATCTGTTCTGTGCTGTCTGTCTATAATTGCCTCTTTGGTTAATTGCTTTAGGGTCTTATTTGGAGTCATTGTTGTTGTCCTAATTGGTTTGGTCGACCGAGTCGTCGCCCCCTGCTGAGCTCGTGTCTAGGATCACTAGTTAGCAGGTTCCGTCCTATGTCTTGATCTGTTCTGCGACCCAAAGTGGTCTTTCTGCTCTGTTATGTACTGGGCCCGCATCTAGTGGGGTCAATCACTGGTTACGGTAGCGGTTTTGTGGAGTCCCCGGTTGGGGATGATAAGACAATATATAGGATTGAACCTTAAAATCTGGCAACTTTGTTTGGGGGGCAATCCGAACCCACGCTGGTTTACTGAACCGTCATAGTTTTGTTGATAACTGGGACCACTACCGTTATTGTTGAGTAGTTGTGAATAGCCGAGTGAGCTCATGTGGTGGGAGTCGTGTCATAACTGGTAGCAACGTTCTAAGTATCTAAGACGAGTATGTGATTGTGTGTACCGGATGGGCAAAGCGTGGTGCTTGTTGTACACTCGGTTATGGAATCGTTTGTGTGCGAAGAACAGAGTTATTAGCTTAATTGTTGCATTCTATGTGGTTGTCCATGTTTGGGTCATTACTTGCTGTTTATTTGGTGTCTATTTGGTCACATTTGGGCTGGGATTGTTGGGTGATGTTTTGGTGCACTTTTGCACAAGTTTACAATTCATTTTTCTGAAAAACACAGGTCGCGTACGATCCCTTCGTCCTTGGTATCGTCTTTGCATTCGTCCGCACGAAGACAGTAGCCTACTGTCTGTCGCCGACGATGCTGTGAAAGGAACCTCAGACGAAGCATTCGTCCGCAGTTGTGCAGTTTACTGTTTTTCCTCTTCTGTTCTGTACTGCACTGTCCTGCACTGAGTTCTGAGTCTTGTGAGACTTGGGACGAGTCGTTTACATATACTTTCATAAGGGTATTTCGGGAAACGGGCATATTCATTATTTGTTTATGAATTCTGTTGTTTATGTTCTATCTTGTCATTATTATTATTATTACTGTTTTATATCTCTGCTGAGCACCGGAGCTCAGTCCATCTCCGGCTTTCTTACTTTGCAGATGATTTAGGTGAAGACCTATACTACGATGATGGCACATGGAATGGAGACTACACCGAGTGATCCTAAATTGCTAGTTTAGAAACACTGCTTTCTCTTTATTGTTTTATTGGAACGTTTAGATTCCTTTTTCGGATGCAATAAACTAGATTTATTTCCTTTTGAATAATGCTTCCGCTAGCACATTTATTTTTATTTATGTATTTCATAATTAAACCGCCTTAATTAATAATCTCTGACTATGGCTTATGTGCTTCATTAATCAATTGGACACTGACATATCATCATTCCGAAAACAGGGTATGACACAATCTATCATTTGAACTATGGGGTCATCATGCTCTTTTTCTATTCTAATCTCTTGTGGTCGAAAATTGCTCAAGGACATTGTCATTCTAATTCCATATTATTTATTACCGACTACTGTCAACTTATTTTTTACATTTTTGGTTTATATTTAAAATAATTTTTCATTTTTAATTGAAAAAAGTAATATTTCTTTTAAAAGAAAAATCACCAAAAAAGTAAGAGAAACTAATAAAGGGAAAAAGAATTTTCTTTATTTCAACAGTAAAAAAGAATGAATGAATTTCATATTCTCTAACAGTAATTACAAAAATGAATGATAGATAGTTGTAATTATGTCTTAGGATTTCTAAAGAAATCTAGAGCGCTTGCATTCAGCAGAGAGGCCTTGAGGAAACCTTGGGAAGTCCCTGCAATAGTCATAAATCATGAACTTAGATTGCACCCATCGAAGTCTGTTTCGACCCTTAGCATCGAGTCCTTGAGTTTTCCACGCGGCGGTGTTGAAAGAATCAAGAGATTTGGAAGCGCAAGACGATCCAGAACAAGCATTTCCATCAAGATTAATGTTTCTGTAAGAAGCAATAAAAGGGGCTTTAGTCCAATCGGCCTTAACTCTTCCTCCTTGTGTTGCCCAATCATCTGCATTCCACAAACTGCAATACAATCTCATTGGTTGGTTCTTTGGGAATGCAATCCCCATTCCTTCGTTGTTGTTGAATACTCTTAAGGGACTGTTATCAACCAAGAATCTGTAAAAACAGAGCAATAAAAAGAGGAATCAGAAATTGGGTTCCAAAGATGATAAAAGACTTTTTGTTCTTCAAAATTACTACATTCATTTCATAATATATGTCGTTTATGACATTTAGAAAAAATTAAGAAAATATAAAACAAGATACTTTATTAGTCAAAATATTAGTATTACTCTCTTAAATTGATTTAATGATATACAAGTACTATTTAAGGGAATAATATTGATATTTTGATTTAAAAATAACTTTCTTTTTGCTTACTTAATTTTCGCTATATTTACTAAACGGTTTATATTATAGAATGGAGGTAGTAATGAATTAGAGAGATTTGAACTTACATTATGCGTTGTGGGTTCCAAACAATGGAATATGTGTGGTAAGCTGCAGTGGGATCGAACCAAAGACGGAATTGCTGTTCTTTGTCCCCTTTTCCTTGAGAATAAACATTGGTATGGACTGTATATGGCTCTCCAGAAGCATTTCCTAAGAACTCAAAATCAATCTCATCATGGTTTGCCCCTTGAGATGATAACTGCATTCAAATCAAGAAGGGAACAAATTTATCAGAACAAAAATTACTATACAGATTACTTTTGTGACACGAAATTACTTTTGTGATAAAAATATTAAGGGTGTGCTTGGACAAGGTTTGGCTTGAGACTGATTTGGTTTGGTCTCACTTTTTGGAGAAATGACCAAAAATTTGACCACTTAAAATAAAGCTGAAACATTCAAATTCAAATTTTTTTTCTTCGAAATAATCGTTCAATTCCAAATTTTTTTTCTCTAAAATTGTCGGGAGATGTTCAAATTCCAAATTTTTGATGCCAAAATTTGGATTTGAACGATTATTTGAAAAAAAAATTTGAATTTGAATGTTTCCCGTCTATTTTAAGTGGTCAAATTTTGGGCATTTCCCTCCAAAAGTGAGACCAAACCAAACCAAACCAGTCTCAAGCCAAACCTTGTCCAAGCACACCCTAATTTTCTCATAAAAAAATTGATATGAAAGGACTTACAAAGAAAGTAGTGACAGAGCCAGCAGAATTGGCGGGTACAAGTTTGAGCTGAACATCGAATCGGCCAAAGAGAAACTCATTCTTGGATTGAAAACCAGAACCAGAATATTTGTCAAGAGAAAGAGCAAGTTCTTGGCCTCCATTTAGTATTTTGCCTCTGCCATCACCCCAGGTGATGTCCACATCATTATAGAAATTTCCAGCTGAGGCAGCCATTAGGCATGTAGCCATTAGTAAAGAAACTTTTAGAATTGCTGAAGATGATGACATCTTGAGAAGAATTATAGTGAAGAAGGGATGTTAAGAAATGAGTTGATGATCAAGTTCTGATGCAGATAGCTCTTCTTATATACTTGTGGTTTGTGATAGTGAGTGGTTGAGATAACAATGAATGAAAGATCCCAGAAGGAGGAATTGTAAAGTTGGCATTAACAAATAGACTATGGTATGGCCATAACACACAGCTAGCAGTCCGTGTGGGGTTGTTGGGTAGATTTTAAAAGCTACCATTAATATCCAGTCCGGATGCTATGTGCAATAACTTTTTTTCAGTAAGAAAACAGTAGAACAAGTGTCCTGACTTCTGAGTTTTAGAACAGGTGTTCCGCACGGTAAAAACAGAACATGTATTTTGAAGTTCAGAATAGGGTGTTTGTTTTAAAATCAATCTTAACCGTCAAAATTTTAATCCGATGGACAAGTAAAGTTCCGCACATGCGGAATTACCCTTATTTCGCACTGGAGCCATCATCATTAATTTCGTAGTTACAACTTTTAGTAGATACTACCTCCATTGCATAATATAAGTCCTTTAAGAATATGACGAAAATTAAGGAAGTAAAAAATAAGATAGTTTGTTAGTCAAATTATCAATATTACACTTTTAAATACGATTTGAATATCACTAATTCTATTTAAGTGAATAATACTATTATTTTGATTAAAAAATACCTTATTTTTTGTTATATGTTTTAAACGACTTATCTTATATAATGTGAGGGAGGAGCCGAAGACGCGTCGCAGAAAATGGACCATTTCTTACGTCAGAACTATGAGGGAGTAGCCAAAGACGTGTTGAGGAAACTAGACAAAGCTAATTTGGGGAGCCTTAGTGGAATGGGTTTTTTTTTTTGCTAAATAAAGAAATTATCATTAATTATAAAATAGCCGAAGCCATTACAATCAAAGATAAAAACGAGATACAAGAAAAATAAAAGTTATACAATGGTGTTCAGAACACCAGCGATAATGAATAAAAGTCCACACGCCGAGCTGAGGTACACTACAAAGCAGTAGAAAAAAAATAAATACATAATAAAATTCTTCGCAGCGTCGTCTCCAAAATCGTCGAACAACGATAGCAAAGCTCGGTTCAACACCTTTCTTAGAAATCAACAATCTACTGAGACCATGGGCGTATCAACCATCCCATGGGATTGTCTCGGAAAGATGAAGAAAAGCGAGGAAGGGGCCCGAACAACTCGGGTTTAGAGGAAAACTTGGGATCTGGAAGGATCCGAAGTAGATCTTGCGTCCCGAGTCTTGAATCTTGAATAAGAATGAGCTGAAAAAAATTTCATCACGATTTACGGCGAGAGGTGAAGACAGCAAAAGTGAACAAAGTAGATAAGCTAGCTAAGATTCAACCATTGGCCGGAGCCAATGGCCAAATCTGGCCAGAAGCAGAAAGGGGAAAAAAGGCCGTAGGAGAAAGAGGGGGAAGAGAGAGAAGAGAGAAAAAAGGGGAAAAAAGGGTTGGAATGTGTTTAGTGGAATGGGTTGATCATAGAAAAATTTCTTTCAGAATCATCCTAATGGATGGATTGGGCCTTATTTGCTAGAGTTGACTCTGTTTTAAAAAATATTATAATCGATGTTGATTTTTTTAGTATATGAGAGATTAGTCATGACTCATTTCCAGTCCGGCTCCTATGCGGAATAGTCAAAGTTCCGCACGTGCAGAACAATCCCAGTCGTTGGATGGGATTTTGAACGGTTCAGATCTGGAGAGAGAAAAGTTGCGGCTGATTTAAAAAATAAAAATAAAAAAACTTTTCTCTCTCCAGATCTGGACAGTTAAAAAATCTCATCCGATGACTGAGAGCGTGTCCCGCACCGTACGGAACAAAAGGTGTCCCGCATAGGAGCTGGGAGCACTCATTTCAATGTCTCTGCTCTCTATTTCTTATTATTTTATTTGGAAGAAAAATGTCAATATCACGTTGTCTCAAAATATTAATTACATTATAAAAACTAACCAGAACTTACTATATTTTTTCAATTTTATTTTATGATTAATTATTCAATTATATTCAACACCTAATTTATTCAACAAATGATAATATGAACTTTCTTATCCATAATAATAACTCAAATTATTTTCTTATTTTATATGAAACATTCCAATTAAACCTATAAACTCTCTCGGTGATTTATAATATAAGTTGTTTTAGGGGGAATATTTCTTTCAAATATTAATTATTTCATATATTTCTATAAGCATTTAATGTTGTTCACAGAAAATTATGTTCTTTTCAACGTTCTTAATCCAGGTGCAACAGTTTAAAAGAAAAGAAAGAATTAATTTATTCAGCAAAAAAAAAAAAAAACAGTTTAAAAGAAAAAAAAGAAAAGAAAACTTGTAAGCATTATGAATCTAATGGAAGGAATGATTATGGCATGGAAATACCAGGAATTCAACCCACAGCATGGGATCAGTGGTTACGGGTTGGTAATGTCATATCAGGGATAACATTATTCTTGGATGAGATTAGTATCTCGTTTTGGCTAAATAAATTTAATTTTCATTAATCACAAATAGCCAAAGGCCATTACTAATCAAAGGAAAATCGAAAATACGAGAAGTAAAAGTTATACTGATGATTTAAAAATCACGATAATGAACGAAAAGACACACCCAAAAAAACTTGGATGGTTAGGAAAAACAACTATAAAAATTAGCAAACTAAACAAATACATAATCTTCTCCTTCAAAGCATCTTCATCGCGATCCTTGATCCACAGGGACAGGAGAATATCACTTTCAACATCTTCCTTAGTATCTCGTTTCTACATTGGATAGAAAGTGTTATTTTAAAAAATTTCAGGATACAGATCCTACAACTAGTAATAGGCAGACTTTGCAGGCGCTCTACATACCGAGTTAGTCTTACCACTAATGAAGACAACATGCGCGCCCCATAAAATTTAAGAAATAATTAAAAAAAAAAGTAGGAATTCTTTATAATATTGATTTATGACTTTCAGCAGCTTGAGGCAGAGAAATAAACAAGCATTGACAAAAGGAGCAAACTGTTTCTAGTTCTCCCCCTAAAGCCACTGTACTAGTATGTTACTAAAACCATTCGTTTATAACATTGTTTATGAGTCAACACGATACGATATGGGTATGAATATGACATACTTATTGGATCTTATCAACACCGATCAGACAATGACGGATGTAGTATCCTGTCACAGGGGTTACATGCTCCCGCTGATTTTTTTTAATTAAATATGGTGTATTATTGCTCTATTTAGATAATATGTTCATAAGTGATCACACACAAATAAGGTAAATTGGTGTGTGACTTCACTGATCTCAAATTATAGATCCGTCAATGCGATTGGACAATTTATTTTAGATATTTAAATATCCAACATCTAAATAGATACGTGTACCCGACACACGTATAGTAACATAGTTGGACTGTGAACGAATTAAACAAGTGAAACAAAGTTATTTATTCTTATATGAGTTGTTCCCTAGGTTGAATAGATTCTTCTAAGCATGCATAGAAACCAAGTTGTCTCTTTTATTTATTTTGGGGTGGGGTGGAGCTTAAAGGGAAGGAGACAGAAGTATGGCTGGTGAGCATTGAACCATCAACATGTGAATTTCTTGCCCTTGTTCCAACTCTTGCATTTTAACACCATTAATTTAGTGCATTATGAAGTTTAGTCGAAGGGATAAATGAATTAGCTTCTTTGGCTTTAATTTTGATGCTGAATTTTTTAGACCAACAAGTAAAGTAAGTTTCTCACCCTTTTTTTTATATTATTATTTGTCTCACTTTTAGAATCTATTTAGCATGTGTGAAAAGTGGAGGAGAGGGGAGAGGAAATAAACGAAGAGGTATTCGAGTAAAAATATGCACGGAATTTTCTGTGACATTTTTATTATAATCATGTTCATATTTATAATTTATCAATTTACTTTTAAGGAGTTTTCTATTTAAATTTAGATTATATAAATGAAACTTTTCGTAATTAAAGTGTCACAAACAATCCAAACCGAAGAAAAACTCTTATTTAGTTGGAAGTTGAAGGGGAGAGGAAGAAAATACGAAGAGGGAGAGGTCCCTCCACGTGATCAAATGGAAAAAAATTATCTGCCCTTGTATATTTTTTTATTTTTGTACCCAACTAATCAAAATGCTGGAGAAATTGGTTTTTTAATAAAAGAATTGAATTTTAAATAAAGTGTCGTGAGGACATTTTTGAGTCAATATATTTATATGTTACACTTCTCGGTTTTGAATGTTATTGAGATTATCACGAAGTGGATTGTGCAAGTTTCGCGATGATATATAAATGTTAGAAAATCAATTTTTTGTATGAATGATAAATTGGTATAAAATGGACTGATTGAAATCTGGTAAATTAATTTTAAACCCACATCATAAATGGGATGCCTATGAGAGTGAGAATCACTTTATAACGAAAAGTGGTTTAAATGGGTTTAAAATGTCTTGCTAATATTATGCCCTATGTGAGAACCTCGTGCGCGCCTTACTTACTGTTCAATAACTCTTCTGTATTGGTACTGCTTTGTTTAAGTTTATGAGAAAATTTAATTATCAATAGCAGTGTATTATTTTAGTTTTTTTTTACACTGTTTTTATTTATTCTTATCTACTATAAATATAAAATAGTAGTCATATCTTTTAAGTAAACCAGAAAAATTTCTAACACACAATTCGTCATGTATATATATAATTGGAGAAATGTCCACATAATAAATTCTGATTTATTGTGTACATAAATAAAGATATACACGAAAATATAAGATTTTTACCCATATCAAATCAACCCAATTTGTCATTTGAAATACACTGGTTCCTACTATAATTTTTTTAATTTTCTATAAAAACTCGAGTTTGACTGCATTGATCAGCTTCCTCAAATCCGAAAACGTTTAGTTAGTGCGTGAGCTGGATTTGGTCCCATCACCAGGTTGTTTAAAGAAACAATATTTTATTATCTGAGTTGGATTCTTCTTGGCTGTCCATTCACGCTTTGCAGCTGTATCCACTAGAACCCTGCTGCCCACAGTCACCCATCACGCGCAGTAAAATTTAGGGCGGAATAGATTTTTCCGTAAATATCATTATAATCGTTAAATTAAATATTTAATGGTTGATATTTTAAAAAATTAAGTAATTATTTTTTGAGTAATTAAACTGCTTTTGAATTTATCAAAAAAAACCCTATTTTTTGGTAATAAAAAAATAACATGTCTTTATTCGTTTAATATGTCTTTACTTGTTGAATTAAGTGATTAAATAATACGTGTTTTATAGATGCATAATTAACTTCCGTTATACACCTAAAAAAATAAAGGTATTAAAGATTTGGGCCAAAAATTAAACAACCTATCAACCGTGTACCCACAATGGAAGACTTCTGGTTTGCACGTGATCTCGATTTTACTTTTAGTTTTTAGTAGAACCTGCATACACGATCATAGAACATTGTATATTTTGACAGCTATTCTTTATTTTATTTTTCTTTTCTATGTCCGCATATAATTTAATATTCTAACTCTTTGACTAGCTAGACTTTTCTTAAGGCTTGATATCTCACTTCTAAATGTTAAGATATGCATTGGAATTCTATCTCCCTTATGTAACTCATGATATCAATTAATGATATTATTTTTTTTTTTTTTTAAAAAACCGCGTACCCACAATCTGTATAGTAATTTTGTTTTTTTTTTTAAAAAGAAAAAGTAATAAAGCATTTGGCCAAAAAATAAATAAATTAAAACGCCAACCTTTGCCAGCTCTTCTCCGTCTCCTTCCCAGATCTTTCATTTACTCCATTTTGAATTTTTTTCATCGAAGATCACACCTATATAACACCCTTCTCAACCCTTCTTAAGCATCACCCAAAGAATATTTCTCCTTCTCAAGTAATCTAAACCATTCTTCTTCATCACTACTCAAATAATCACTCAAAATATAAAAAAAAATGTTTTCTAAATCAAAGCTTCTGCTCTGCATTCTAATGGCTACATGCCTAATGGCTGCCTCAGCTGGAAATTTCTATAATGATGTGGACATCACCTGGGGTGATGGCAGAGGCAAGATACTAAATGGAGGCCAAGAACTTGCTCTTTCTCTTGACAAATATTCTGGTTCTGGTTTTCAATCAAAGAATGAGTTTCTATTTGGCCGATTCGATGTTCAGCTCAAACTTGTACCTGCCAATTCTGCTGGCTCTGTCACTACTTTCTTTGTAAGTCCTTTCATATCAATTTTTTTATGAGAAAATTAATATTTCTGTTACAAAAGTAATTTCGTGTCACAAAAGTAATCTGTATAATAATTTTTGTTCTGATAAATTTGTTCCCTTCTTGATTTGAATGCAGTTATCATCTCAAGGGGCAAACCATGATGAGATTGATTTTGAGTTCTTAGGAAATGCTTCTGGAGAGCCATATACAGTCCATACCAATGTTTATTCCCAAGGAAAAGGGGACAAAGAACAGCAATTCCGTCTTTGGTTCGATCCCACTACAGCTTACCACACATATTCCATTGTTTGGAACCCACAACGCATAATGTAAGTTCAAATCTCTCTAATTCATTACTACCTCCATTTTATAATATAAATCGTTTAGTAAATATAACAAAAAACAAGTTATTTTTTAATAAAAATATCAATATTACTCTCTTTAATAATACTTGTATATCACTAATTCAATTTAAGAGAGTAATACTGATATTTTGACTAACAAAAGTATCTTGTTTTTTACTTCTTTAATTTTTTTCTAAATGTCATAAACGACTTATATTATGAAATAAATGTAGTAATTTTCAAGAACAAAAAGTCTTTTATCATATTTGGAACCCAATTTCTGATTCCTCTTTTTATTGCTCTGTTTTTACAGATTTTTGGTTGATAACAGTCCCTTAAGAGTATTCAACAACAACGAAGGAATGGGGATTGCATTCCCAAAGAACCAACCAATGAGATTGTATTGCAGTTTGTGGAATGCAGATGATTGGGCAACACAAGGAGGAAGAGTTAAGGCTGATTGGACTAAAGCTCCTTTTGTTGCTTCTTACAGAAACATTAATCTTGATGGAAATGCTTGTTCTGGATCGTCTTGCGCTTCCAAATCTCTTGATTCTTTCAACACCGCCGCGTGGAAAACTCAAGGACTCGATGCTAAGGGTCGAAACAGACTTCGATGGGTGCAATCTAAGTTCATGATTTATGACTATTGCAGGGACGTCCCAAGGTTTCCTCAAGGCCTCTCTGCTGAATGCAAGCGCTCTAGATTTCTTTAGAAATCCTAAGACATAATTACAACTATCTATCATTCATTTTTGTAATTACTGTTAGAGAATATGAAATTCATTCATTCTTTTACTATTGAAATAAAGAAAATTCTTTTTCCCTTTATTATTTTCTCTTACTTTTTTGGTTATTTTTCTTTTAAAAGAAATATTACTTTTTTCAATGAAAAAATGAAAAATTATTTTCAATATAAACCAAAAAAAAGAAAAAAATAAGTTGGCAGTAGGCGGTAATAAACAACATGGAATTAGAATGACAATGTCCTTGAGCAATTTTCGACCACAAAGAGATTAGAATAGAAAAAGAGCATGATGACCTTTTAGTTCAAATGATAGATTGTGTCGCACCCTATTTTCAAAATGATGAAATGATAATACCCCATTGATTAATGAAACACCTAAGGCATAGTTAGAGATTATTAATTAAGTCGATTCAATTATGAAATTCAAAATAAAAATAAATGTGTTTGCGGAAGCATTATTCAAAAGGAAATAAATCTAGTTTATTACATCCGAAAAAGGAATCTAAATGTTCCAATAAAACAATAAAGAGAAAGCAGCGTTTCTAAACTAGCAGTTTAGGATCACTCGGTGTAGTCTCCATCCCATGTGCCATCAACGTAGTATAGGTCTTCACCTAAATCATTTGCAAAGTAAGAAAGCCGGAAATGGACTGAGCTCCGGTGCTCAGTAAAGACCTAAAACAGTAATATTAATAATAATGACAGGATAGAACAGAAACAACAAAATTCATAAACATATAATGAATATGCCCGTTTCCCGAAATACCCTAATGAAAGTATATGTAAACGACTCGTCCCAAGTCTCACAAGACTCAGAACTCAGTGCAGGACAATGTAGTACAAAATATATCAGAACAGAACAGAGGAGGCAAAACAATAAACTGCACAGCTGCGGACGAAACTGTGGACGAATGCTTCGTCCGAGGTTCCGTCCGCAGCATCGTCCGCGACAGACAGTAGCATACTGTCTTCGTGCGAATGAATGCAAGGAAGATACCAAGGACGAAGGGATCGTACGCGACCTGTGTTTTTCAAAAAAAAAAAAAAAAATGAATTGTAAACTTGTGCAAAAGTGCACCAAACATCACCCAACAATCCCAACTCAAATGTGACCAAATAGACACCAAATAAACAGGAAGTAACGACCCAAACATGGACAACCACATATAATGCAACAATTAAGCTAATAACCCCGTTCTTCGCACCTAAACGATTTCATAACTGAGTGTACAACAAGCACCACGCTTTGTCCATCTGGTACACCCAATCACATACTCATCTTAGATACTTAGAACGTTGCTACCAGCTATGACACGACCCACACTACATGAGCTCACTCGCTTATTCACAACTACTCAACAATAACGTAAGTGGTCCCAGTTATCAACCAAACTATGATGGTTCAGTAAACCCGCGTGGGTTCGGATTACCCCATAAATGAAGTAGCCAGATTTTAATGTTCAATCCTATACATTGTCTCATCATCCCCAACCAGGGACTCTACAAAACCACTACCGTAACCAGTGATTGACCCCACTAGATGCGGGCCTAGTACAGAACAGAGCAGAAAGACCACTTTGGGTCGCAGAGCAAATCAAGACAGAAGGACGGAACCTGCTAACTAGGGATCCTAGACACAAGCTCAGTAGGGGGCGACGACTCGGTCGACCAAACCAATTAGGACAACAACGACTCCAAATAAGACCCAATAGTAATTAACCAAAGAGGCAATTACAGACAGACCGCAAGGAACATATTCAGAACATAACATTTTATATGTTTATAACAATTAATGAAGACGATAGAACAACAGATTATAAGGCATGCTCAATTTTACCCGAATCAAGTAGCAATGAAAACAATTAATAATAACATCAAATATCATTCTCTAGTAGTTTATGATATCGAATATCCCCAAAAATAGTAAATCATGCCAGAACAGAAATTCAACGGTAATCAAAATTCAGAAACGGAATATAATAATGGAAAGCGATGTCCCTACCGTTACGGTGAAGAGAAAGGAAAAAGAACCCGAAAAATCCGCGATGGTAACTTCATTCCTGAGGCGATATCTCACGATCCGGATTCTCGAAACGGAATCCGTCTGCGTACCCACGAAACCTCCGCGATTACCTTCGATTCGGCATGCTCCACGACGGAAACTTATCTCTCGAAGACCTCCGATTTGTTGGGCCATAATGTTTTCTCCTCCTAAATGGGTCTTGAAAAATAGCCCAAGGCCCAAGCCCAAAAGTGTTATAAAACCCTACCAATTGTTGGTCTTCATTATTCATTCAAGAAAAGAGAGGCAGTGAGTTTTGAGGAGAGAAAAAGGGATTTTCGCAGCCATTTTTCTGCCAGCACAGTTTTGGGACTTCTTCCGATCGGACGGTCATTTCTTGTCGGAATGCTCTCAAATTTTAACTGGAGGTAGAAGACTCATAGGACTACATTCTGGATGGTGGGCTTCGGTTTTCAACTTGCTGATTCCGAGTTATGGTCGTCTGAACAGTGTTCTGTTTTCAGGGGTGATTTTTCTCTATTCTCATCTCTTTTATGTTGTTGATGAAGTTTTAGCTTCCTTGTTGGTTTGAGTTTACACATATTGGTGTAGATACTCTTTTGTAACCTCTCTTGATTTATAGTGAAGCTTTTGGAGTGGACCCAAAGGTCCCGTGGTTTTTACTCTTCGATTTGAAGAGTTTTTCCAAGTAAAATTTTTGGTGTTGTGTTTGTTGATTTATCTTTCATTTACTTGCTCCATTATTATTGTTCCGCTGCATTCACAACTGTCATCTAGGGCCTTGGAATTATTGTTTGGTGTCCTACGTTTTTATTCAAGTTTGGGAGATATTTTGTCAAGCATATTTGATCTTGTTTGTTCGGTTGCTTGGACTATATTGTGGTTTCTCCCCAACATAGTGGTATCAGAGCTTTGGTTGCTGTGTGATTATCTGCTTGTCTAAAATATGGAACCGAATATGAGCCAAATGACTCGTTTGAATGGTAAAAATTATCATTGTTGGAGTACTGAGATGGAAGATTTGTTATATGTTAAAGGTTTGGTTCGAAGCCTGATTCTAAATTTGATGCGGAATGGACTATTGAACATCGCCAGGTCTGTGGTTTTATTAGAAGTTGGGTTGACAAAAATGTTAAGAATGTTATTTTAAAGGAAACAAATGCCAAGAAATTGTGGAAAAGCTTGAAAATACATATGCCGCAAAATCTGGAAACAACAAGTTGTTTTGTATGAAGCGGCTGATATATTTGAGATATAAAGAGGGCACTCCTGTCATGGAGTATGTCAATGAATTTGAAGGAGCTTATGGTCAGCTATCTGATATTGGTATTAAACTTGATGATGAAGTTTTGGGACTTTGGTTGCTTAGCTGTTTACCTGAATCTTGGGAAAATTTTCGGGCCTCTTATATTAACAATGCTACAGCTGGTGCTATGTCTTTAGCGTATGCTAGAGATGGTATCTTGAATGAGGAAGTTAGAAGGTCTAATTCAGGGACTTCATCTTCTCACTCAGATGTTCTTGCTACTGAGAATAGGGGGAGAGACAGGAACAAGACTTATGGAAACAGAGATAAAAGCAGAAGCAAGTCCAGATCAAGGTTCAAGGATATGGAATGTCATTACTTTGGAAAGAAAGGACACATCAAGAAACATTGCTTCAAGTGGAAGAAAGATAAGAAGAATGGTGGTAATATAGAAGTGAAAGATAACAGTGTTGATGTTGTTGCTACTGCTACTTAAGAGGATTTCTTTGTTGTTTATGATGAGGATGTGATTAATTATGCATCTCATGACACTGACTGGGTAGTTGATAGTGGTGCTTCACTTCATGTTTCTAAAAAGAAAGAATTCTTTTGTTTCTACACTCCTGGAAACTTTGGAGCTCTTAGGATGGGCAATGAGGGAGTGTCACCGGTTGTTGGCATAGGTGATGTGTGTTTGAAGACTAGTAATGGCAGTGAGTTACTTCTCAGAGGTGTCAAGCACTCTCCAGATATCCGGTTGAATTTGATCTCAGTTGGAAAACTTGATGATGATGGTTTTCGTAATGTGTTTGAAGGAGGAGAGTGGAAGTTATCTAAAGGTTCTTTGATTGTGGCTCGTGGAAACAAATTTGCTTCTAATTTGTATTTGATGCATGCTGCGATTTCAGGTAGTGTCAATGTGGTGGACAACAAAATCTCACCTTACCTATGGCACAGGCGGCTGAGTCACATTAGCGAGAAAGGACTTAACATTCTAATTAGAAAGAATGCACTTTCTGGAGTTAGTACTGCAAAATTAAATAAGTGTGATTATTGTATGGCAGGAAAGCAGAACAGAGTGTCTTTCAAATCTAACCCTCCTTACAAGAAATCAAGTTTGTTAGAGCTGATTCATTCTGATGTGTGTGGTCCTATGAAGGTACAGTCACTTGGTGGTGCATCTTATTTTGTGACTTTAGTTGATGATTGTTCCAGGAAAACGTGGGTCTATGTTTTGAAGACTAAGAACCAAGTTTTGGATAAGTTTAAAGAATTTCAAGTTTCTGTTGAGAGACAGACTGGGAAGAAAGTCAAGTGCATCCGATCAGATAATGGTGGCGAGTATTGTGGGCCGTTTGATCAGTATTGCAGAGAGCAAGGTATCAGACATCAGAAGACTCCTCCCAAGACTCCTCAGTTGAATGGTTTGGCAGAAAAGATGAACAAAACTTTAGTTGAGAGAGTTAGATGTTTACTTTCTGAGGCCAAGTTATCACAAGGCTTCTAGGGTGAAGCTTTATCTGTTGCAGTTCATGTAATTAATTTGTCTCTTGCAGTTGCTCTAAATGGAGATGTTCCATATAATGTTTGGTCAGGTAAGAAGTCTACCTACAATCATTTGAGAGTCTTTGGTTGCAAGGCCTTTGTTCATGTTCCAAAAGATGAAAGGTCTGAATTGGATATCAAGACTAGACAGTGTATCTTTCTGGGTTATGGCCAAGATGAGTTTGGATACAAGTTATATGATCCGGTTGGGAAGAAACTTATCAGAAACAGAGACATGGTATTCTGTGAAGACCAGACTATCAAAGATGTTGAGAAAGCTCCAGAGACAGGGTCACGGGTTCAGGATCTTGTTGATTTGAACAGGGATATTCCTAACCGTTTACCTGTTACAGTTGAGGAGACAGAGATGGAACCGAATGCAGCTGATATTGAGATCCCAGATGATGATAATGTAGATGATCATGTTCCAGCACTTCCAGATGATGCTGATACAGATGATCATGTTCCAGCAGTTCCAGGTTTGCCAGATGAACCACAAGTTGCACTACCTAGGAGGTCTACCAGAGTCAGAAAGGATAATACTTTGTATCTTCCTGATCAGTATGTGTTGATGACTAATGGGGGAGAACCAGAGAGCTTTCAGGAGGCCATGGGAAGTGAGCAGAAAGATCAGTGGTTATGTGCAATGGAAGATGAAATGAAGTCTCTCTATGACAATCACACCTTTGAGTTAGTGAAGTTGCCAAAGGGCAAGAAAGCTTTGAAGAATAGGTGGGTTTACAGATGGAAGCCGCAAGAGCACTCTCCAGATCCACGTCCTAAAGCTAGAATTGTTGTCAAAGGGTTTGGTCAAAGAAAGGGAGTAGACTTCTCAGAAATATTTTCTCCTGTTGTTAAAATGTCTTCTATCAGAACTGTGCTTAGTTTGGCTGCAAGCCTTGATTTAGAGATTGAGCAGATGGATGTGAAGACAGCTTTTCTTCATGGTGATCTTGAGGAGGAAATTTATATGGAACAACCTGAAGGTTTTCAAGTTAAAGGAAAAGAAGATCATGTCTGCAGGTTGAAGAAAAGTTTATATGGCTTGAAACAAGCACCGAGACAATGGTACAAGAAGTTTGAGTCGTTTATGAGGAAGCATGGCTTCAAGAACACTAATTCGGACCATTGTGTATTTGTGCAAAAGTTTTCTGATGATGATTTTATCATACTTTTTCTTTATGTTGATGATATGCTTATTGTTGGTAAGAATGCTTCCATGATTGCAGATTTGAAGCAGGAATTGAGCAAGTCTTTTGCCATGAAGACTTGGGACCAGCAAAGCAGATTCTTGGAGTGAAAATCACTCGTGATAGGAATGCAAGGAAGCTTTGGTTATCTCAAGAGAGCTACATTGAGAAGGTACTCTAGAGATTCAGAATGGATAAGGCCAAAGCTGTTAGCACTCCACTTGCTAGTCACTTCAAATTGAGTGTCAAGCAATGCCCCTCTACTGATGATGAGAAGAAAGAGATGGAGAAAGTTCCTTATGCTTCAGCAGTTGGTAGTTTGATGTATGCTATGGTTTGCACGAGGCCTAATATTGCTCATGTTGTTGGTGTTGTTAGCCGTTTTCTAAACCAGGAAGAGAACATTGGGAAGCGGTGAAATGGATTTTGAGATATCTCCGTGGAAGTTCTAATCTGAGACTCTGTTTTGGCAATGAGAAATCTATTCTTGAAGGCTACACGGATTCAGATATGGCTGGGGATGTTGATACCAAGAAATCTACTTCGGGCTACTTGATTACCTTTGCAGGGGGAGCTGTTTTATGGCAATCTCGATTGCAGAAATGTGTCGCTTTTTGTCTACCACTGAAGCTGAGTTCATTGCAGCGACTGAAGGTTGTAAAGAGTTGCTTTGGATGAAGAAATTTCTCAAGGAAATTGGACACTCTCAATCTAAGTATGTGCTACTTTGTGATAGTCAAAGTGCAATTCATCTTGGTAAGAACTCAACTTTTCATTCTAAATCTAAACACATTGATGTGAGGTATCGTTGGATACGTGAAGTGTTAGATGATAAGTTGTTGGAGCTTGAAAAAGTTCATACTGATGATAACGGGGCTGATATGATGACTAAGGCATTGCCTAGATGGAAGTTTGATGTGTGTTGTACTCTTGCCGGGATGGCAAGAGATTTGTGACTTTCACATAGTCGGGAAAAGGGGGAGATTTGTTGGGCCATAATGTTTTCTCCTCCTATGTGGGTCTTGAAAAATAGCCCAAGGCCCAAGCCCAAAAGTGTTATAAAACCCTACCAATTGTTGGTCTTCATTATTCATTCAAGAAAAGAGAGACAGTGAGTTTTGAGGAGAGAAAAAGGGATTTTAGCAGCCATTTTTCTGCCAGCACAGTTTTGGGACTTCTTCCGATCGGAAGGTCATTTCTTGTCGGAATGCTCTCAAATTTTAACTGGAGGTAGAAGACTCATAGGACTACATTCTGGACGGTGGGATTCGGATTTCAACTTGCTGATTCCGAGTTATGGTCGTCTGAACAGTGTTCTGTTTTCAGGGGTGATTTTTCTCTATTCTCATCTCTTTTATGTTGTTGATGAAGTTTTAGCTTCCTTGTTGGTTTGAGTTTACACATATTGGTGTAGATACTCTTTTGTAACCTCTCTTGATTTATAGTGAAGCTTTTGGAGTGGACCCGAAGGTCCCGTGGTTTTTACTCTTCGATTTGAAGAGGTTTTGCACGTAAAATTCTTGGTGTTGTGTTTGTTGATTTATCTTTCATTTACTTGCTCCATTATTATTGTTCCGCTGCATTCACAACTGTCATCTAGGGGCCTTGGAATTATTGTTTGGTGTCCTACGTTTTTTATTCAAGTTTGGAAGATATTTTGTCAAGCATATTTGATCTTGTTTGTTCGGTTGTTTGGATTATATTGTGGTTTCTCCCCCAACACGATTGTCCGTTCGAATCTCTATTATTTTCATTCATTCTTTTTACTATTGAAATAAAGAAAATTCTTTTTCCCTTTATTATTTTCTCTTACTTTTTTGGTGATTTTTCTTTTAAAAGAAATATTACTTTTTTCAATGAAAAATGAAAAAATATTTTCAATATAAACCAAAAAAGAAAAAAATAAGTTGGCAGTAGGCGGTAATAAATAACATGGAATTAGGGGTGAAAATCCTCTGTCCCCAATTCCTGTCCCCATCCCTGTCCCAACCAATCAAAATTTACTATATAAATAGTTTTTCCAATTATATATACACAGGGTGGATTGTGATTGGCTGGGACAGGGATGGGGACAGGAATTGGGGATAGAGGATTATTTGCCTGGAATTAGAATGACAATGTCCTTGAGCAATTTTCGACCACAAGAGATTAGAATAGAAAAAGAGCATGATGACCTCTTAGTTCAAATGATAGATTGTGTTGCACCCTATTTTCGAAATGATGAAATGATGATACCCCATTTTGATTAATGAAACACCTAAGGCATAGTTAGAGATTACTAATTAAGTCGGTTCAATTATGAAATTCATAAATAAAAACAAATGTGCTAGCGGAAGCATTATTCAAAAGGAAATAAATCTAGTTTATTACATCCGAAAAAGGAATCTAAATGTTCCAATAAAACAATAAAGAGAAAGCAGCGTTTCTAAACTAGCAAGTTAGGCCTTGTCTATTTTATGATTAATGAAGTTTGACATTATTATATAACTTTTATTTTTCTTTTATTTTCATTTTATCTTTTAATTGTAATAGTTTTAACTATTTTATAATTAACGGGTAAATTCTTATTTAGCAAAAAAAAAAAAAAAAAGTTCGGCCATATAGTCTCCCACAATACTCCGTAGCCAACATGCAAATGTATGACCCATTGAGCAGTTTTTTTGGAAATGGTGTGAGCTAACCCTTCCGTCTTTCCAAGAGTAGTTCTCATTGAATCTATTGCACCAGTTTCATATCCTAGTTACCCTTACACTTATACATGTGACTGGAAACTTGCATAAAGTACATTTAGACTGAATTTTTTTCCTTCTTGGAAAAAAATATTTTCAACAAAAACCTATTAAGTTTTTTTTAGGAAAGTCGTTACTCCCTACACACTAAATTAAATGCCGATTTTCTTATTCATTTTGCATAGGAATGTCAATATCCAATATGGTTGCTGTGAGTCTCTCGCACCTGAAAATAATGATGTTCCGGATACTTTTGAAACATTGGCAGATCTTCAGCTGGAAGATGATTACGATGATTTTATTCTTATTCACACCCGCAAGGATAAAAAGGGAAACACAAAAGCCCCTACTGAACACCATATGGAGACTAGGTACAAACCTTTTAAAAAACGTTAGTTTACACCTACTAGAATTTATAGACTACTATGAACGATACTTCCTATGTAGTAGTGGATTTGTTTCCACCTTTTATTTAAAGGAAGATATTGTCCCCTCATGTCTATTTTTTGTCTTACTTCAATAAAAATTATTCTTATTAAAAAAAAAAAAAAATAGCCTTGTAATTTACGATTTTAGTTTTGAAAATATGTTGACTAACTGTTGACTGAGATTTTTTTAACAGAAGAACCCAACTCACTAATGCGCAAATTGTTCAGGCATATAAAATAATTAAAAAATAATAATGTTTATGGACCTAACTCACTAAACGTAAAATGTTAGAGTTTTGATTTCACAAATTTACCGTCATATTATTGTGAAAAACACAAGACTCTCTCTCTCTGAACATTAAACCTGGATCTTGAATCTATTTTCTACCCGTTCTTTGTCATATTATTGTGAAAAACATAGAACACTCTCTCTCTCTCTCTCTCTCTCTCTAAAAGTAGATAATTTAGAAAAATATTTTGAAGCAGAGGCTGGTTGTAGATAGGATTAGACAGGAAGTATGTGTGAGTTTTTTAGACAAGGGTCTTTTGGGTTTGACATTTTATTAGTCCCGGACTAATGTTCATTTATCTTTCAATAGAACGAGATTACAATGATGATGCGGTTAATTGTACATACAGGTGAAGGAGAGAGCATAAACTTGTTAAACCTCAGAAATGTATTTAAAGTTTTGAAAACATTAAGGGAAATCATTTTAATTAACCATATATGATAAAATATGAAGAGAAGAGAGAAAATATCGATTGAGTCGAGGAATTGCTTGTAGTTTTCTGTATATTCCATATCTTTACATACTACATCAAATTCTAACAATTAGGGAACCTGATGCATTCCTAACTAGGATGCCCAAGTCTTGATAGTTGGAGTGTGAGTAAGAGCTCGGGGCAAAGTCAAAGGGTCGGCCGAGCTAGCCGTATGGTGTGAAGCTAGTCGAGCTAATAAGAAATGATAGTGGCTTGGATTGGAGCTATGGGTTCTGATCCAAGCGTTTACCTATTCCTGCAAGACGAACAAGGTTAGAGAGGGCATGGAAGATCTCAACCCCACTCCCATGCTTAGTTAGTCCGAGTACAAAGAGTATCAATAACTTAGCACGTGTTTTAAGAACTAGAAATGCTTGTACGAATGTAGACTGAGTAGAGTATGTTTAATTAAGGGAATGCCACCACATTTTTCCAGAACGTCAATGGAAACTTGTGTGCCGAGTAAGCAATACGCGCTCCATCTGTCCTGTCGATGAGGGCTTCCGTAGTAACTGGGCCTGACAAAAGTCGGCCGAAGACCTCAGCTGAGTTCGAGCCTGTGGTTTGGGCTTAATGTGTATTCTTCTAGGCCACGACTTGCATTTGTTGGGCCAAGTCTGATCATCTGGGTCCAATCTCATCCTTCAAGGTACTTAGTGAGGAGACATGCATCATGAACTTGGTATCATTTTTGGGTAAATTCACCCGTTTCTCTTTTCTTCCAAAATAGCCCTTCAGCATGTTGGTAGTGACATGACATAAGTGCGCCAATCGTTGTGTAACCGTGCCCGACGTGGCAGCTATCGCATGAGCGGTTACTATTCATCAAAATTTTATGAATAAAGAGTGACACTTGGTTTTCACTTCTTACTTTTGCTTATTTTTCACTTTGTGCACTTTCCTTTGTTCTTCCTCTATTTTTTTTCCTCTAAACACTATTTGTTGTTCTCCGACAAACCCTTCACGTTGTTCAGGCGGTCGTTCTTTGATTTGATTTCCCTCTTGGGGTCCCTATTTTCCATTTACGTTGGTAAGTTCCATTTCTGTGTATCACGTTGCTTGGGTTGCCCAATTATGACTTGAGACTTTGTTCATTTATGTTTTTTCTGGCTTGCTGGGAGCTAGGTGGCACCCCCCCACCTAATAAATCATTTGGGAGAAATTTTGGTTCTCCAAATTTTACCTGTGATTTTTTAACCTTCATCTTACTTTGCAAGCTATTTCTTTGCTGTGTATGTCCCGAGCTCTTGACTTTTGAACAATCGTTGGCCCATTCGAAGATGTCATCGCAACGAGACAAGGAATTCATGAATAAAGGTAATAGACATTAGTCAAGTGTAATTCGTTGTGAGAAAATAGGCTTACGCTTGCCAAGTGTAGTAAAAACCATATCAGGCGCACCGAGCTTGATGTTCATAGTATTTCTTCCTGCGACTATGTGTATTATCTCCATAGCGAATCCGAGATTGAGTATATTAGATCCACCGTCACTCCCAAAGATTTGACCAAAATAGAGAATGACCACTCATCCCGTAGTTTCTATAAGTCTGTTGTTCCAGGGAGAAAGATCGAGCATGCTCGCCTCCGCCCAACTTTTTCTCATTAAATATTGATAATTTTAAGGCCTACCTTCTTCTTCCGTCTCATCCTTTATTTCTCGATATATCTGAGTTTTGGGGAATTAGTTTATCCTAGCTTGTGCTTAGTCCGACTTGTTGCCGGATATGTATTTCTTTGTAGGATTTTCGGTATTTCTACTCGGTTTGAGACATTTAAGACATTTTCGGGATTCAGCCACTCGCAGAGAAGGGTTTTTTTTTTTTTTTTGTTTGTAGAGGTGACCATTATCATGTTGGCGTCAGTTTGTTTCGTGCCTTTGAGACTATTGTTCTTTGGAGGAAATATTTGATTGTAAGTAATGAGCATTTTTCACATTCTTGGAAGAGAAAATTCTTCTTTTCTTCCCTTATCCCCAGGGTTCGCACGTGATTGTGTTTTTCCTTTAGCTGTAGCAAATCTTGAGGTCTCGTCCGGGCTATCCGTTGAGGAAATCCAGCTTTTGAAAGACCATGCTTTTGGTTGGTTGGTCCGCGGTCGTTTGTCTAAGCACTTCTATGACTATCTGCGTAGGAGAGATTATGAGGCAGATTTCATGAGTTAATACCTCTTTATGTGCCCTTTACGAATTTTATGATTTTCTTCTTCCTGGGTTGATTATTCTTTCTATCTTCCTTTTCTCAAATCGAAAAATGTAAAGAGTCCAAGAAAGGTAGTGGGTCCTCCAAGAAGTTTAGGAGCTCGCCCCGTAAAAGTGGTGCATCGTCACGGAGGGAAGGTTCTCCTCAGCGAAAACATCGTAGACACCGAGATCGATCATTGTTGGGGCAGTCCTCTGGTGCTACTGTCTCTGTTGTTGCTATGCCAACGGCTCCATCTTCGGGCCTTGTTGCCGAAGCTACTGTGACTGTGGGGACTCTGATCGAGACCCAGGCGCAAGTTGAGATGACCGAGGCCCCTTCTATTGCAGATAGGTCCCCTGATAATAGGGTCGTCTCAATAATTTTGTGGGCCATATACTAAATTTTAAAACAAGACTCTATAAAATCGAAAAAAATGGACTTTCGTGTAAAAATATCAAAAAACAAATCATTACAATCGTATCATAATAATTGTTCTCCAAAACGTACTCAAAAGTTTTAAATAAAATATTAAAAATATAAATACAATCAAAATAACAAAAATAAAAGAAACAATTTTGATTAGGTTTTTTCTTTAATGGAAATGTGTAGTTTTTTGCAATTCATATTATTTTTCTTATAATAATAATAATACATATGCAAAAAGGGCTAACACTAATTACTGAAAAGATCCAAGTTGTTAAAAAAACCCAACTGAATTACAATACAACTGAAATAATGGTGCCAAAAACACATCATTCTTCTTTCTCCATCATTTTTTTGCTCTGCAACTTCGGCCGATGGGTTCTTATACTGAAGCAATTGATGCAAATTTCTTATCATTTTTCAAGAAAATACACACATATGCATATAACTAAACAATTCAAGGCTACCAATTTTTGGAGGCCCTATTTGGTCGAGCACCTTGGCCACCTTCATAGTCGGGCATGCCTGATGATATGAGGGTTAGTTTTATAGAAACCCAGTCTGTTGTCGAGGTTGGCGAATGTACTAGCGTAAAACTTATCAGTGTGGAAGACTTTGCTGATTGTTAAAGATCAATCCTTTGTAGATGTTGACGAATAAGATCATTCACAAGTTGATCCAAATGTTGGATCGGTCCATTCAGTGCCTAGCCTGGTCGTGGTTCTCAGACGTACTGTCCGTTCCCCGAATTTTAGCTATGAAGTGATTTGGCAGCATATAGTCAATCTACAACAAGTTGTAAGTTCTGATCTCTTCTTTACTATGAACTTTGTTCTGTGTTTCTAATAGTTTCTTTATTGTATGTCCTCCTACTTTGTTTTTAGGAACAACAATGCCTGTAATCTTTGGTGGAACGAGCCACTAATGAAAAGATTCCACTGAACGATGTGCTTAAGTCAAATGATGTTTTGCGCACTCGATTGAAAGAGCTTGAGCCCGACAAGAGGAGATGGTTGAGAAAGTTCTCAAAATTAAAGTTACCGCCAAGAATCAAGATGGAGAACAATCTCATTTTAGGAGTCGTGGTTGAGTTAGAGACTGTGGTTTTTTTCGAGGAGGAAGAGGCAGAGGAGATAACTTCAACAATGATGAGAGATATCAACCAACTACAAGAGGGTGTGGAAGATCAAGAGCAAGAGGACTTGGTCATTATTCAAATCCAAATGAAAGATGATATGACAAATATAAAGTTGAATGCTACACTTGTCATAAAATGTGTCATTATTCTTGGGAATGCAGTGATGTTAATAATGTTACAGAGAATGCTAATATTTTTTTAAGAAAAACAAGAAAATGCGGAATCAAATTTATTGCTAACACTTGAATATAAAAGTGATCATGACAATAATTTATGGCACCTAGACAATGGTGCAAGCAATCGCATGTGCAAATACAAGAAGGCATTTGTTGTGTTGTGTTTGATGAGAAAGTGAAAGGAAATGTATGTTTTGGAGATTCTTCAATGATTCATATTAAAGGAAAGGGCACGATTCTCATCTCCTATAAAGGTGGGAGTAATAAGGTGATCAAATAGGTTTATCATGTACCTAGATTGAAGTGCAATATTTTGAATTTAGGCAATCTGCTTGAAAATAATTATGAAATTCTCATGAAAATAGAAGTCTTTAGCTTAGAGATAAAAAATAATACTTTAGTTTCTAAGGTGGATATGGCAAGAAACAAAATGTTTAAATTAAACATTTAGACAGTAGAAACAAAGTGCTTGAAGGTAATTAATTCTCAAGATGAAGCATGACAGTGGCAAATGAGGTTTGACCATTTGAACTTTAATGCGCTCAAGGCTATGGGAGAAAATAAAATGGTGCTAGGGCTGCCTTTCATCAATCATCCTAATAATCTATGCGAGGCTTGTCTTCTCGACAAACATTCAAGAGAGAGTTTTCCAAAATTTGCCATGTCAAGAGAAACTGAACCTCTCCAACTCATTCATACTGATGTATGCGGACCGATTGATCCATATTCATTTGGTAAGAAGAAATATTTTGTTCTCTTCAATGATGACTTTACTCGAAAAAATTGATTGTATTTTCTTCAAAAAAAAGTCAGAACTTTTTGTAACTTTCAAAAAGTTTAAGGCACTTGTAGAAAAAGATAGTAGATATGAAATTAAAGCTCGAAGTTATGATAAAAGAGGGTAATTCATCCCTACAAAATTTAATTATTTATGCATTTCTTATGGAATTCGTCGTCCTCTAACGGTTCCTGGATCTCCTCAACAAAATGGAGAGTCTGAATGCAAGAATCGAACTATTCTTGATAAACTCATGTTTTCTATATAAATTATATTACTTTTCACTTAATTTTTACCTAAAGAATATTATATTTCCATATTTTAGAGTCAATTTAATATTAAATTCTTAATATACTTATTTTGATCTGATATATATATTTTAGGTATTTTTATATGCTAAATAGAAACATATTATTAAGAATCTTTATTTTAGGATTATATTATATTTTCATAGATTTTTTTTTTTTTTTTGTAGGAAAATCTATTAATAGGAAACAAAGACTATGAGTCTTGGGCCACAAGAACAATAAAGGGTTAACACCTCCTCAAATCTCTATAAAAAAGAGGGCATGAAACCCTAAGAGAGAAAGCCCGATCAGCAACAAGAATCAGCCGCACAAAGGCAGCCAATCACACCCCTATCAGCCGCCAAAGAAGCTGCAAAACAGAGCAACCAAAAATCATCAAAATCAGCCATAAAAAAAGCAACAAAAGAAAGGAGCCAAAATTCACCATTACCACAAGGCAGCCGCAAGCCTTCATCACTCACCAATCACCATTGAGCAATCATCACCTCATCACTTTTTCATATAATTTCGACATCAAGTTGTAATCTAAAACTTATCTCTTCTTATTATTTTCTTGATTCGTAATTTTCTCATGTCTAAATTAATTGCTATGGTTGATTGCTACAAGATGATTGGCTAAATTTTCTAGTTGCTTAGGCTTGTGAAAACTTTGTTGGAATAATGATTTAGTTTATTATTTTTCCCTTAATATTGTGTTCAATATTCCCTTAATCCCTATTTTATTAATTATTATTATGGTGTGTTTAATGCTTGTATGGATTTGATCACTCTACACATGATCTCATAATTTAATTGCGAAGGACCGGAAGGTGAAGTAATTAATTAGGAACTAAGTAATGATAGCTCGTAGTAAAACTGACTAGGAATAGATTCGGTTTCTATTGAGCGGTTTCCAAAAGTAGATAACTACGGGGATTGAAATTGGGGAATTCCATAAATCGTTAATGCTGTCTCATTAATCAATTTCACATAGACATATGGTTTTTGTTAATTGAGATTATGGGGTTTATTGCAAGGAATTGAATAAAACCTATATTAGGGAATTTTATCGTTAATGAATTATGATAAATTTAAGGGAATTCGACACGATAAAAAGGGAATCTTTTAAACTAATCATTAGGAAAACAAGTTGGATCAATGTCCTAATCAACCTTTCTCTCATTATTTGATATCTTCTTTCTTATTTTTTTTTTTTTAATTTAGTTGTTATTTAATTTTAAGCATTAGTTAGTAAAACTCTAAAAAATATTTGTGGGTTTAAATTAGGATAATAAAAAATTTTGGTACTTAATTATAATCTCTGTGGGAACGACACTTGTCTTACTTATATACTCAACTGGACACTAGTTCACTTGCTAGGATTTTGTGCATCAATTCTCAACATGGCGAGATGCATGCTTAAAGAAAAAAATATGCCAAAAGAATTTTGGGCCAAAACTGTTTCATATTCTATTTATTTATCCAACTGTTCTCCAACTATTTCTTGGTAGATGGAATATTATTTACTATGTAATTTGTTTAGTTTGAAAGTCCTGTTCTAAAATGTTCTATTAGGCTTATAAATGTGTACTCTCTATGTACTTGACATATTAAAGGAGTGTAATACTGTGACGCCCCGTCCCTCTCGGGTCGGGTACGCCACGTGCCTCTCGGAATTGGGTTCTATCTTCTACAATATAAATTACAGGTGGATAAATTTTTTCTAAACTATTCTATTGCTTCTAAGTTGACTTCGGTCTTTGACTGAATCCCAATGTACAGATTTCTAATCCCAAGCTTTCGCTACGCACTCTGATACCAAAATCTTCTAATCTGGATATGTGTCTAGCGTTGACTCAATTCTTTGTCTTGATTCAATTCTACACCTCAGAATGTTCTTGTGCTATCCACTCAATCCTGCAAGAACTAAAACAGAAAATAGAGAAATGGTGAGCTATAAATAGCCCAGTGAGTCCCCAGGAAGTGTGTGCTAGTGCTTTGAAACTCATTTTATTTCGCAAATATTTTTATTTTGAAGACACGGAGAAACTTCCTTTATTTAGAAATACTTTTCCTTTTCCAAAACAATTCAGAAATTATTTCATTTTAAAAGAAACATTCTTTATCTGGAATCTTCTTTCTTTTCAATTTCAGAAATATCTTTCTGGAATAAGAAAACCATTCCGTATATCAGATCCAGAAATAAAAAGAGTGCACGACCGGCCAAGTCAATAACTCTTTAGTCAATACTAGCCTCACGCCAGACGTAATTACTATTTATCCACCTCATCCCCTATATTTTCATGTAACCAAGAACTGGGGTACTACCAGCTTGGAAACCAGGATACCAACAACTCCTGAGTTAAACCTCCTAACCCCGGAGACATGTCAGCAGTCAGATTACGATCTGCATGTGGTGCACGTAAGGGATACAGTCAGCCCGTTTCTTTCCCTGCCCCTAATGATTCCCACACCGGTTTGGGATTCCATTACGATATCCAGAGTGTCCAAAACCAAAGGTGCGAGATGCCCTTGTACGGGTGACTAGCCTCGTACCAGTGCAGACCCCCAATGGTCGGATAAGGGGCTACTATATTTGTGCAGTGTAAACGCCCTTTTCGATCAGAATTCCAGTAATATTCCAGAGTTGTCATTCATTTACCTTTCCAAAAATACTTTTCAGAAATATTTTCCAGAATTCTATTTTAGAAATATTGTAACTTTTCCTTCGAAAACAATTTCTCTTTTCAGAGATACTTTCCAGAATTATTTTTCAGAAATATTGTAACTTTTTCCTTTATAAACAGTTTCCATAAAACACATTTATAAAACAAGTTCTTCGGTTTTGAGAGGAAACTCACCTTGGCCTCTTCTCGTTTGTACCTTCTTTCAGATATGAACCTATTTTGCAAATACCAACTCTTAAGAAAATACTTATGAAACTAAAGACATGCAAGCCTTAATATGCCTAGACTAAGTTTCTAGGCTTCTGGGGTCTTTTGGATAAATTCCTAAAGTTTAGGGACTAAATTGCAAATATTTATCCTACGACATTTCTACGCTTTTGAAGACCCAATTATATCATATATGCTATTATTAGTCTTATAAATTTTCCCGAAATAATTCATAAGTTTTAACGGGCCATAAGAGTGAAATATAAAACTATAAGGACTAAATCGTAATTTTTAAAAGTTTTATCAGATTCCTAATAAGTTTAATTATTTTCATAATTATTTTCTTTTATCTTTCTGGTCTAATTTGAACATTAAAAATATAGAGTAAACCATTTAAGATTTGTTCATTATTTTATAGGACTTATGTGCTAATATTTTAATTGCTATCTTAGTCCTAGGTATATATAGTCTCTTAAGAGACAACCCTAGAAGAAACCCCAAAAACTTTCCTTCTTCTCTTTTCTCTCTCCAACGGCGGCGGCTCTTCTTTCTTCTCCGGCGATGCCGCCGCCTTCCCCCACCACCGTTCTTCTCTTTTCTTCTCCTCCTCTACTCCTTTTTTTTTTCCCTTTCCTTTATTCTCTCCTTTTTCTTTCTCCTCTCCGCCTACAGAGAGCCCCTCGACCGCTCCATCTGTGCCTCCTTGCAGCCACCGCCGCTGCTCCTCCCTTCCCGGCGCCGCTTCAGCGAGGTAAGCTCCACTTTCCCCCTCTCTCTTTAATTTTCCCCCAAATCTAAAATCCCTAATTTAATTTAATCTTTTCCTCTCTCTCTCTCTCTCTCTCTTTCATTTCTTCCTTTCTTCTTCTATTTTCTCTCAAACTCCAAAATCCCAACATCCCTAATTTAGGAGGGTGTATTCAATCCGGATTTTAAAAGATTTTAACTGATTTTCAAAAGTCTATGGATTCTGCTGACTTTATGAATTGTTTTAACTCTATGCAGAGTCTATCAGATTTTATTAGATTGATTTACCAGGATTTCTTTTGATTTATAAAGTCTATAGATTATTTGAATGTCACCAAAAAATAAAGAAAATAATGATTCATCGGTGTATTATACAGATCCAAATGTGTTGAATTTCCAATGTCAACATATGTTTATCAATCTTTTTTTTTTTTTTGAATTAAATCATTTTGTTAAAAATTTAAAAAGTTTGACGATAGTCTTTGATTTTTTTTAGATCACGTAACTGCGTCTTTTTTTATTTATTTGTCAAGGTTTGTATAATTTACTTACTGGTATTTTTTTCTTTGGTTTAATTAAGATATGTTTTGTGATAAGTTTTGTTTGAACTTTTTTTTCTCTTTGATTTTCTCTTTCAGGAAAATGAAATTCATGTATGAAAAAATAGAAATTTGTGGTTAAATAGAGAATAAATTGTTTGCTTTCTATAATTTCTATTTGAAGATGATCAAGAAGAATTTTTTTTAGATATTATGACTTCTTTTTGCGAAATAAACATTTCATATTGAGTTTTCTAACAATCTTAAAAAAAATCTCATTTTTTTGTAGTTTGAAATATTTCTTTGTTTTTCTTATAATTTTATAGAATTGAGATTACTAAAAAAATTGTAATTTAAGATAAAATTATCAAAGACATTTTAATTTTAATATTAATGAGAGAAAATCAAAATCTTGAGAAAAAAGAAGAGATTTCACTATACACATTTAAATCTATGAAATCCATCAAAATCCTACCTTTAATGAAATCTATGAGAATCTATTGAGTTTTGAATACCTCTAGATTTTAATGGACTTTTTAAAATCTAAATTGAATAACTCTAGATTTTAATGGAGTTTTTAAACTCTAAATTGAATACCTCTAAATTTCATTGGACTTTTTAAAATCCAAATTGAATACTTATGGACTTTAAAACTCCTTAAAAATCCTATAGAATCTATGTTGAATACACCCCCCTTAATCTTTATTTCTAAATCTCACTGTTCTTTTTCTTCTTCTCCTTATTTTTTTTTTTTCTCTTCTTGCCGCAGCTCCCTCACTCGCCGCCGACCACCGCTGCACTGCCACTGCTTTCTGCTTTCTTGCCACGTCTCTCTCTCTCTCTCTCTCTCTCTCTCTATTTTCTTTTTCCCCAATTTCCAATCTCCAAATCCCTAAATTGGATTTTCCCCCATTTGTTCCCTTTTTCTTCAGTTTTATTTCCCAAATTACTAAATCCTTATATCTAGTTTCATTTTCTAAAACTTTTTATTTTATTATCAATAAATTTTCTATTTGTCTTCTTCTCAGATTCGCGGCCGCCGCCGCTGCTGCCGGTCTGCTATCTCTCCGGCCGGTCATCGGTCCTCCTGCTCCGGCGAGGTAACCATTTCTTTTTCCTTTCTGTTTTCTTTTTCTATTTCTGTTATTATTATTATTATTATTCTTATTGGGAAGATTGTTCTTAATCAATATACTTTATAATTAATATCTCATTAGCTACTTGAGTATGTTGTTCTTTGTTTCTACTATCAATAATTTTGTTTCTCTAATTCATTGTATTTGTATTCTTGTTCCCGAGAGCTATACAGATATAAAATATCATCCCTTTTTCATTCCCTTTATCCCCTGTTAAACTAAGAGTATGAAATTCTAATTGTTGATTATGAACTTTAAAATAATAATAACATAGGTCTAATAATATGATTAGGGAAATGAAGAATAATATTTTCAATGTTAAGAATAATAAGTGGTTCCAAGTTCTAATATTGAAATGCTCTTGTTCGCTTTCTAACATTAGAACTGGATATTTCTATTGGATCAGTATCTATTAAATTTCTTAAGGAGATATAAAATATATGTTTCTCTTTTCTAGTCTAGGATCAAGCAAGAATTTAGATTTATATTCTTCTGGTTCACCCGTCTTAACCGGACAAAAATCCGATTAGTAAAGTCTCCACTAGTGGGGTGGGTCACGAGTGCTCCCGGGATTGCGTTTCCACAATCCTCGGGCACAACAGTCTCAGAGAATATAATCTAGTTCTTTCATGAGCCCGATTAACCTAAGTCCGTTTATTGTGCAGGATCAAAATAACCGATGGAAGCAGAAGTACCTGTTTAAACTTGATTCTTTGCTTGTAATAGTGTTATACTTGTAATAAAAGTAGTTGGTAGTAGTATATGTAGGGTAGTGTAGCTTTAGTTTTCTGATGAAAGTGTTCACAGAAGATCCAATATTAGGCAACTGTGAAATCCTTCAAAGCATACTCACCAAAAACTACGGACCGGGAGAGAGGAGAGAGTTTTAGGGAGAGCTCCCTTTTAGAAATGGTGCAAGTAGGAATTGAGGCCAATGCCTCTATTTATAGTTGTAGGAAATCCCTTGGTGGCAATGTCTTGATTTGTAAGGACCTCTTATGTAAATAAATTTCTTATGTAAATAATATGTAATTCAAGGACTTCTTATGCAATTATTTCCTTTTTCCTTGGCGAGCAAGTATTGGATAAACATCACTTTTTTTCATTTCCTTTTATTACTTAATTTTTAAATTACTATTATGCCCTTGTCTTTTAATAAAATTACCACTTTATTGTTTGGACTATTTTACCCTTGCTAGTTAATTAAAAACACACTTTTAACATTATCAAGAGAAAAATAATATAATATTAACCTTTAAATTGGTGTTTAAATTTACGGGTCGTCACAAATACAATAGAAAAGTTTATGAGAGATTTCTTGGTTCTCTTCTTTATAACACCATTTTTTTCTTAGGCCCGGTTATTTGCATACTTAAAGGGCCCTACGGAATAGAGCCTCTCATTTTGAGGGGCCCAAAATTTTCCCAAAATTTTAAAATCCCTAATATATATATATATATATATATATATATATATATATATATATATATATATATATGAATACTGTTTTTAGTGTAATTATTGCATATAATACTTTGTTGATTATTTATGTGGCTGTTGTATCTATAAAAAGAAGTTTTTCTAAATTGAAATTATTGAGGTCCTATATGCGTTGTATGATGTCACAGAAAAGAATCAATGAATTAGTTTTGATAGCAATTGATATGATATTTTAGAGAAATTCGATTGGCGATTTCGCTTCAAAGAGTGTTAGAATGATAACAAATTTTATATAAAATATCAGTATTATATAATTGCTTGCACTCTTGAAACTTGGGTTTATAGTTATGTTTTGACACTTTTTATAATTTATATTTAAAAAAGATTGGGGACCTAACTTTGATAAATAGTATAGGGCATCAACATTATTTGAGACGACCCTGTTTTTTCTAACAACTGTAGCTCAAGTGCAGAAGCCTATTGATAAAGGAAAAAGAAGATTTGGAAGTCTCATTCTCAAGGTAGTTTCTAGTTAAATGTCGATGCCTCCTGGAACAGATAATGTCGGCCTCACGAATTTGGTGCAGTCATGATATGGGGATCCTAATTTTTGGGGCAACTCGGCAGGACCGGAGAATGTGGAAGCTTTGGCTATTGTAGAAGGACTTCGATTTATAACCTTAGTTTTGCTAATTGAATTGAAGAAAGTGATTGTAAGGTCGTAATAGATCGTTTTTATTAACTGGTTATATTCTTTATATGATTTCTAGAATCTTAAGGAATATGTCCTTTAAAATTATCTACTTACACAGGACATGTAATATTCCGCCTTATTCTTGAGCTAGACATTTTATGAGGTTAGGTGCCTCCTTTTAATGGTTAGGCAATCCCAATTCCTACTCCCTTATGTAATTTCTAACATTGTTTAACGATATTAAGTTTTTAGTTAAAAAGTTCGAAAACATCCTAAAATTATCTATTTACACAGGTTAAGTAATATTTCGGCTTATTCTTAAGCTATACATTCTATGTGGTTAGGTGTCTCCTTTCAATGGTTAGGTTATCCCCGTAATTTCTACTCCCTTATATAATTTCTGATATCGTTTAATAATATTAATTTTTCAGTTAAAAAAGTTTGAAAACGTTAAATTTAAGCAGTCTTTGTAAAAGTAGGAGCCCAACTCTAAATAAAATCTTTAAGCATATTCTTTATAAAAGTCTTAACTCAAACATGTTCCTTAGTTTAATAGAGACTTGATCTAATTGTACGTCCATACTTAAAAAATGAATAAAATTTCAATGTTCCTAAAAGTTCTATGTGACATACACATATACTATATATTATATACAAATTGTGATGATACAAATGAAAAAAAAAACAGAATATAATCATTCTCAAATGTACATAGCTAGCTGTGTACAGTTTCACACAACTAACCCTAAGTTTAGACATGTAAAGCAATCACATCTGACCAAAGAGACAAACTCCTTCTCTTTGAAAGAATCCAATCCCACGCGTTTAATAGATTCTCTCTTTAATTATTATTCTAAGTAAAAATTAATTAATTAATGATCATCATGCCAACCCTATCTCATATACTATATACCTAACTTATTAAACATGAGCAAGTCCTATCACAACACCTAAGTTTTCTAGTCCAATCCTATATAAGGGTTCTCTTAAAGATTGTATTGGCATCACCTGAGAAATATAAAACATATATACTTCTCTCTCTAGTTTCTCTCTCTTGTTTTTCATTTTGGCTCAACAAAAAATTTCCTCTAATTCAGCAATGCTTAGAATTGCCCTTTTTATGGCTTGCCTAATGGCAGGTGTCTTAGCTGGTAACTTCAACAGAGATGTGAACATTACTTGGGGTGGAGGCAGAGGGAAGATACTCAATGGAGGCCAACTTCTTACCCTCTCACTTGACAAATTTTCTGGTTCTGGTTTCGAATCCAAGAATCATTATCTCTATGGACGATTCGACCTCCAATTGAAACTTATACCAAGAAATTCAGCTGGGACTGTCACCACATTCTTTGTAAGTAATAGTTCTATTTGTATGATTTTTTCCCTTTTGTTTTCACTCTTTAAAGATACTAGGGTTTGAGGACTGATTTTCTACATTACAAGTCAGGCACTTGGCCTATATATTATCATTTGAAGGGTGCAATTAAATTTTCTTGATAACGTTTACTGGATCTTTGTAAACAAATCAGTTATCATCTCAAGGATCGGCACATGATGAGATCGATTTTGAGTTCTTAGGCAACGCCTCTGGCCAACCCTACACAATTCATACCAATGTTTATGCCCAAGGAAAAGGAAATAAGGAACAACAATTCCATCTCTGGTTCGACCCCACTGCAGCTTTCCATACATACTCCGTCGTTTGGAACCCTCAGCGCATAATGTAAGTCCCAAGATCTCCTAAATAAGATCCCAACAATAAAAATCTTAGACAGAAGTTTATGGTTTATCTTTTATAGTTTATAATTTATAAATAAGAATTGCCTATAATAGAAATGTTATAAATCATAATATTACAGGAAACGCTAAAGAGAGATTCTAGTCTAGTGATTGTGGGAAGTTTGGTCATAGGATATGACCTAATGGTCTTGCCCTCCGCCCGAATCATAGCAATGCCAAAAAAACTCTTCAATGGCCCTAAATGGCCCTACATCTGCATGTTGGGCCACTAGATATTTAGAGAGGTTGGAGGACCAAGAACATTAGGTCTTGTACACCCTCATTTTTCCTGTAGTTTTTACAGATCATGATTTTTTACAGAAACTTTCTTTTTTTCTCAGCTTCTTGGTGGATAACAGCCCCATCAGAGTCTTCAGCAACAATGCGGCGCGCGGCATTCCATTTCCGACAAGCCAGCCAATGAAACTGTTATGCAGCTTGTGGAATGCAGACGATTGGGCAACGCAAGGAGGAAGAGTTAAGACAGATTGGACACAAGCCCCTTTTTTTGCATCTTATAGAAACATTAATTTGGATGGAAATTCCTGTTTTGGTACATTATGTACCCCCAACTCTCTGAATGCTTTCAAAACACCAGCATGGCTAACCCAAGGACTCGATAGTAATGGTCGAAACAGGCTTCGATGGGTTCAATCCAAGTTCATGATTTATGACTATTGCAAGGACTTTGCTAGGTTTCCTAAGGGAGTTTCAGCTGAATGCAAACTTTCAAGGTTCCTATAAGTAAAGAACTAAAGGAGGAATTTCCATTCTCCAAGATTCTTTCTTGGCATTTAATTCAAACTTTTAATCACTTTGAGATTCTTCTATTTTTTACCAAGCATTAATAAGTATAAGTTTATTTATTTCGTTTTATGCAAATGTATTTGAGTTTCTGTTCATCGTGATCTGAGGCAGATCTATTTGTAACAAAAAATTTCTATTTGATTACATACTTGTTACTACAATTTAAAGTTCATCTCTTCCAAGTGAAGACTAGGTACTTTCTAGGACATGAACTGTTATAATGAACCAAGCTGTGTGCACGTGACCTTTTGTTGTTAAAAAAATAGTTTATTATTTTCGGGAAAGGAGCCGTCGATTTCGGATTCGACATTAATCATGTGACCTATGTGTTGAGATTTTTACATCGACTAGCTAGTGATCAAGATTGTTCTTTATAAGGATTGGGTCATCTTCCCTCTCTAGAGGTACCTTTTGAGAGATTGAGTTAGACCCAACTCCAATTTTCACATGGTATCAGAGTCAGGTTTCATAGGCGGGATGTGTGGGCTCATAAGGCCCAAAGTAGGCTGTAATTGTAACCATACGACCCAAGTAGGGCGACGGGCATTCATCTGTCCTCGCATGACCCAAGAAGGCCATCGGGTAATATGAAGTCCCACATCGAGTGCCTAAGGAAGATTCAAATTACTTATAAGTTCATGAGTTAACACCTCTGCTTGCCAATTGGTTTTAAGAGGATATGGAGGCCCATAAGCTAATTTTCATATCAGAGGGTGTGATGAGAATCCCATAGTAGCTGGATCTTCTTATGTCAATGATTATACTAAATCTCATTCTCTTTCTTCCATTTTTTAGTTTTTCTCCTTGTTTATAGGATCAAAGAAGCTTCAATATCGTTATTCCTCTTACCATCCAAGTTAATTTGTGCAATGAATTAGTACCAATAATATTATAGGGTTTACACTATGCTTTACAAGAATACTTGTTACATGTGACACAGTTTTTCTTATTGATTCATACACTTGTCATTTTTTGTTGAGTCAAGAACTAGGTGTCTTGAAGAATCAAGAGTTGGATGTCGAACTAGAGATTCGAGGTCCCAGGTAGAATTTGTGAACTACTCGGAGCTCTAGCTCCTTTTGACAATCAATACTTTTCATTAAAACCTAGTATTATATTATCTTCAATACTAATAATTAGACGTTCTTTATGTCACTTTATGCCGGTACATGTGACAAAATATAAGATTTGTGAACTACTCGGAGCTCTAGGTCCTTTTGACAATCAATACATTTCATTAAAATCTATTATATTATCTTCAATGCTAATAATTTGACGTTCTTTATGTCACTTTATGCCAGTACACATGACAAAATAATAAAAATATATCATATTAAATGTCGTACATAGTTTGTATATTGTTAAAATGTCACAAGTAAATTAATACAAAGGATACATTGACAAAATATAACATTTTTTTGAAAAAATGAATTATAGATATTGAGGTAAAACCTAATTGTATCCAATGTAAGCTAAAATATTGACCCATTCAAATTTCTGTCTACCATTCTTTATAAGAACAGCTAGCCCCTTTGTCAAGAAACACCAGACTCTCTGTGTAGTAGTCCACGTAAAGTGAGCCGCGATTCTTTAGCCCCCTAGAACTGCAAATTTTAAGATCCTTTACCTTTGGCATTCCTTCATGTAGATAGCATTTCAAGCGGTTGTCTCCATCATCAAATAGAACTTCACCATTTTTCCTAAAACCTAATAGTCTTTGAAACCTCAAATTTTCAATCCATTGAGTATCGATATCAAAAAGTTTAGTCCAAGATTCTACAACGCCATATTCTTTCATCGTCCATATACAAAACATCGGCTGCAATTCTCTATTATGCAAATGTTCAACTACACATAGGGTTTTCTTGCATTCCCAAATGGTCAGTGCCCTAATTGTTACATCTACATCAGCTAGGGTTTTCGGTAAAGGAATCTCCTTGAACGTCTCAAGGTGCATATTAAACGAGACAATCGAGTATTTCCTTTCCGTATAAGCAGTCCAATGGATGGATCCGTTCATAACCACTGGCGAATCTTGTCTTTGAAGAGTGAAGGGTTTTGAAATACCAATGACCAAAGGCATTGCCACCTCATTGTCATCGATGAATCGCCAAGTGCCTGAATTCAAATTGTAAAGCTCAATTTGTCTCTCAACATATGTAATTAGTTGAGTCGACCCCGTAAACATTCTTCTATAGGAAATCCTTACAACCTTATAATCATTTGTAATGGAATCAAATCCAAACCCTAGTGAATGTACATTAGACAGTATCTTAGGTTTTGGGAGGTGGACCGCCTTCTTTATCATTGGATTCCATAAGGTTATAATCTTAGTCTGATCATCAGAAAGACAAATCAACCCGTTACATATTCCAGTTACCCGAAAATAACCACCGGAACATGGAAACCCACATTTGAATTTTGTGTACTCGGCAAAAGTTTCGTCATCTGAATGTAAGGAATAGTATTCTTTCCCACCCTCACAGTGTCTAATCAAACTATGAGTTTTTTCATTCTCAAGGGTTGATTTCTTGAGGTGCAAAGAGATGAAGGAAGGATTTGTGATAAGTTTATACCATGATTTTCGGACACCCGTGCAGCATACGATGCTTTTGATTGGTACTTTTAGTAGAATCTCAATCATTAATTCTTCAGAAAAACTCAAAGCAACATTGCTAAATCCGAAATCCATAGATAAACAGAAAAGGGCTCAGTGACTGACTGACTTGTAGTTCTTGAGATTAAAGAAAAAGGACCGACACGAAAAAGAAGAAGAAGATCAAGAAAACTCTTATAGGAGATAGAAAAGTGCTAAGTGACTGACTTGTAGTTCTTGAGATTAAAGAAAATGGACCGATAAGAAAAAGAAGAAGAAGACAAAAAAATGCTCAGTGACTGACTCGTAGTTCTGGAGATTAAAGAAAAAGGACCGACATGAAAAAGAAGAAGAAGATCAAGAAAACTTGTATAGGATAAGGATTAGGAACAATGAGGAGTTGTATTTGAAGAAGGGTGATTTTATGCTGACAACTCTTATAGAAAAGTTTTACAGTGCGGTCAAACATATATAGACATGTGGTGGTCTTGGTCTTACATACACAGAAAATATTTACTGTTTAAGAATTGTGTTTTACCAAAATTGTATAAGCAGTTATAGAAATAAACAGGCTGTAAAATCAATCTTAAAGGAAAGGTGTAATTATTTTGATTTTGGGTGGAGTGACCCAACCAGCTTGATACCGGTTAGAAGTCAGAGATACAAAAGTTGGTCAAAATAATGTTTTAATTTTACAAATTTGGAAATTTTTATTCCCATATCTTTATTTAAGGGAATTTATTCAAAAAAATTAGTAAAATGCTACAGTGGTCATCAAATTGTATTAAAATATTGCTGAGCTAGAAAAGGAAAAAAAACAATAAACATTGTACTAAATTGTTACCTATCCTCAGCCACCAAATAGCACTATATATGTTACCAAATATGTTATATAGTGTACCAATTTACGGCAATGGTACTATGAAGGGGAATTCTATTATTCTGATACCTTACGTTAACTAAATACAAATAAAATTCGGTGATCAAATGTGCATATTTAACTGTGAAAATAAGTCGTAGCATATTAGGAATAACACCATTACTACTGGAAGACAAATAAAATGTTTATAATCGGTAATCAATATATGTTAAAAAGTGAAATGCTTTATTTTATTTTTCACGAAACTAAACTGTCTCCAATGCGAAACTAATTATACACGTTATACAAATATTTCTCGTCCCCAAATTAAACTTATTATCTCTTTAATACATTTAAACTATTTTTGTACTCGATACAAGTGTCCACATAAGATTGTATTTTTTCCTTGAAACGGAAAATGTAGTATTTTAGCGGGTTAAAATTATCGCATGAAAGACTTGAATTTTTCACATGTTTACAACCCCAAATAAATAAATAAAAATAATAAAAGTGAGCAAAAGAAATGGTACAATAAGCAGTGAGTCATTACTCGTGTACTGTATTAAAAGGTTAGGAGAAATTATATTTGCACTTTAATTTTAACTTATTGTACTAGTTGTTTTTTATATAAATATAATAAATTTGGAGTGAAGTTTATGTAGGTGACACATGGCAAGTTAGAGACTCGTGGTAATTAAAAAGCATTGATTATTTCCCTATGATATTTTGCTCATTGGCTAATAATATATACAATTCTTAGGTAGGTATGAAGCTAAACCATTAAGGAAAATAGATCATATTATCTATAACTATTGTAGAAGAGATAATAGTTATAATACTTAGCTCTTTATATAGAGTTTTTGTCTTGATCTCTACAATTAGAACATTAATTTTTTATTGTATTAAGTTCAATGTATTGATGTAGAGAATTAAAAAGTCTCTTCTTCTTATTGTTACTATTCTACTAATGATTTTTTAATCTAATTGGAATTTATTGATAAAATGCTGAAAAGTCATCAAAGAAATTACAAAGAAAACACCCCTACTGGGAAAAAAACATGAGCCTTGACTACATATGTCAAGACTCTTTACATATCTAAATGACATAAGCCACTCGCCTATCCCGGGAGGGCCTCAAAATAAAAGAAAATCAATGTCTTTTAAAAGGTTTATATCTAGTCTTCATATCATTCAGGGGAGTATTTTTGGCTTTCATTACTCTTACGTGAGTGGATAGGAGTAAAATCATTATCTTCCTGTTGAGAATTTGTCAAAGCATTAAAAGATCTCTTGTCCGGGACCTCGACATTTTCTGGTTCAAGAAGTATACTGCATTCTTGCGCAATTGACATATTAGGTACAATATCTGCAAGACCCGAATCAAACGTGCCAACCTTATGAGTACGATCTTATGATAAGCTTCTAACTCGGCGTCTTAAATCACAACTTCTGTAAATAGTACGTCCGTAAAGTTGATGGGATGATGAAAAATGTTGCTGAACTAGAAAAAAGCAAAAAGAATAAACATTGTACTAAATTGTTACCTATCCTCACCCACCAAATAGCACTATATATGTAACCAAATATGTTATATAGTGTAAAAATTTACGACAACGGTACTACGAAGGGGAATTCTCATCATTCTTACACGATACTTTATGTTGTCTAGACATTACGAAAATACTTTTCGTCATTTTTAATCAAAGATGTTTTTTTAACGGTATTTTCTCTACAATTCAAATTAGAAAGATTTTTTTCAGCACAATATTCTTTTGATTTTGCAACTAAAAATATTACTGTCATATTAAAACAAGGGTATTTTTTTCATTTTAATTCAAAGGTACTTCGGTTATTTATTTTAGGGGAATATTAGCCTTTTCACTCTAGAGGTATTTTGTTTATTTTATTTTTAATTATATAATTTTTTTGGTGCTTCAAACAAATAAATTAAAATAAGGATTGAATTACACAACAATTACATATTTTTACCAAACAAATGAATTCAATTATTTGGAATTGGAATTTCTTAAAATTCTAATTTTTGGAATTTCATAGGATTAAAAAATCTTAGAATTCCAATTTCATGTAATTCCGTAAAATTTCATAGAATTGGAATTCCAATTCCAAAACCAATTTCAAGAAACAAACACACCCTTAAGCGGGAAAAATTACTTAGCATTCCATTTTAAGAGTTCATTTTAAAGCTTGTCATCGGCTGGTTTATTCGGAAGCAACCATTCAGAATTCGCTATGTGTACATTTCTTCTAATTATATATAAACATAATGAATTATGATGAGTGATTGATCTCATGAATAAGAACATACGGGTATAGATGATTATTTGTCCATAGAATATCTTGTGTTTATAGAAAAGTAGTGGAAATCCAATAAGTATTGGTTGTATAAAAGTTGAGATGTTTCAATCAACTATTTTTTTTCTTCTAATAAGTCATTGAGAACAACCGTGAACCGATGGTCACTTTGCCATGGAGCCGCTTATGGGATTGGCTTCACGACACTCTCACATGAATTAGACTGCAGCATATCTGCAAAGTATGCCTCACTACAACTCATGTGAGAGGGTTGTAGGGACCAGTCCCAGAAGAGGCGGTCCTATATTAGAATTTTCCGTGAACCGAGAGGCATATTGAATTATTATTATAGAAAAAGAAGGATGATTTGAAAATGTGAATGTATTCCTTCTTTGAAAATGTGAATGTATTTTTAAGAATGAAATATAAGACAAAATACCTGTTATTATCAAGTCCTATAATTAAACACAATTTACTACCTTAATATTTTTGTTTGCTGATGATGCATTTCTTTAGGGGTTAAGGTTGAGGAGTTTGTGGCCTCGTGACATATAAGTCATGAATTCAATACCTTCCCCTTTCTTAAATTCCATATTTCTTATAATAGATAGGTTCATTTCTCAATAAATTTTTTTTGAGTAGTAACAATCTTTGTAGCATTCTTGTATAAACAATTTAATTTCTAAAAAACTTCCTCATTGTTTCTCTTCATTTTGAACTAAATGGTAAAACTAATGGAAATCTTTGAGAAGACGATATTACCCACAATGCAAAAATTCAAAATATATATATATTTTTTTTTTGGTGGGGGAGGAGGGAGGGAAATATCATAACTTAATTTATATTGAATTACGTTTAAGAAATCTTTTTAAAATGAAAAAAATTCAGTCACTTGGGGAGGAAAAAAAACCTGTTATTCAATTTTTGTTGCTTTTGGGTGGGTGGGGAATTATTATAACTTACTTTTCGTTGAATTGCGTTTTTGTTTTTCAAAATTGGCATTTAATCATTTCTGGGATTAAAGACCAGATGAAAATATACAAAGAGGCATGTAGAATAGGCTAGCGTAGGACTCATATAGTCGGTGTCTCTGTCCTATCTAAAATGACTAAGCCTCGAACATCCAAAGAGAGCAATTCTAGTCGCGTGTAAAAATAGTAGATTTTATATCTCATCCGAGATTAGCTAGTGCATCCGCCACTTTGTTGGCTTCCCGATATATGCGTGTTATAGGAATTCCTTCCACAAGAGCCATTGCATTGTTAAAACAGCCATCCAGGACCCGTGAAGACACTTTTCCTCGGCTCACCGCCGTAGCCAAAACCAGTGAATCTGTCTCTATTTGATTTACTGAAACTCCCATGCTCGCTGCTAGATTCATGCTCTGCTCTAGCGCAACTATGAACTATCCCTGCCCGGTTATTGGTCTCATTTGCCCCTATGGTACCATTGCGAAGAATACATCCTACCCCTGCTTCTCCCGGATTCCCCCGTGCAGCACCATCAATGTTGAGGAAACCATCTCACCACCTTTACTGCTTGATGAGGTCTCATTGCGAGGGACGGAGGAAAAATGTGGTGTTTTGCCTGGATAAGGATATTTATGTCAGAGCAAGAGCACCACGCCTTGCCTCCCTAGGACATTCTCCAAGGGCAAGAAGTTGTTTAGAAATTTCCATAGAAAAATAGATAAAGACAACGGTAACTCTTTCGCACATACATATTGTCGTGATAAAAGGTTTCTCGCATCAACTCATAAAGAGGCTATAGCTGATTTTAGCGTGAAGTTTCCTTTTCGCTTCAGGCATCCATACCCTCTTATCCGACCCTTGTTGAAGCGTTACTTGAGGAAGTAGCCGAATTACATTTCCTGGGCAATATCGAATTAATTAGCTCCTCTGTCTTCCATCCTTCTGGGCCAAGATAATCATTAATTACAGCCGCTTGCACAACCATGGATGATGTAGGAAGCAAATCCACTAGGGGACCTTTAATCGTGAAATTTTCATAGTAAAAAGACTCATTGCCACTCCGAATAAGCAAGCCTATGTTTCCTTCTGCTTGCTGCTTAACACCGAGCATATTACGCCATATTGACGAGTTGGGTGATCTCAACGTTTCCATAGTAACATGTTCAAAACCATGGCAGTAAAGGGATTTCAAGAACCTCGTCCATATTGTATCCGATGTTCGAAACCTCCACCATTGCTTGATTGCAAAAGCCTGTCGGTATTGCCGCAAAGATATAAGATCAAGTCTATTATTTAAGGTGCCCTTACAAACGGATTCCCACTTCATCCAATGCTTTCTTTTTTATCCGCTGGAACAGCCCCATAAGAAACTCTCAAACATGCGCTCTATCATCTAAAACACATACAAAGGCGGAGGGCTTGCTACTAGGATGTGAAGCGTTGCCGAGAATAGGACATGCCGTAGAAGAGTCAGTCTCCCAGCCATGTCGAGCAATCTGTTCTGCCAGCCCTCAATGCGGCTTGCAATCTTGTCTATGAGGCCTTGATAAGGGCCGACTCCAATCCTACCTCATATCAGAGGACATCCGAGGTAAGTAATTAGGAATTCCCCCTGAATGAAGTTCATTGTCGCTTGTATCATGGCTGCCTGTTGTTCGCTCGTTTTTTAAGAGACATAAAAGGCCGATTTTCCAATACTCACTTGCTGCCCCGGGGTGTTTTTGTAATCCCGTAGGAATTTCATTAGTGTTTCGACATTACGTTTTCCCCCCATTTGTAAAAATAACAATATCATCCGTAAAACTCAAGTGTGAAATGTCAATCGAGTATCGAGAAAGAGCATACGGTTGAATGGATCTCAACGATATTGCGTGATTTAGTCTGCGAGGGAAAACCTCCGCCGATATGATGAAGAGCAGTGGCGATAATAGATCGCCTTGTTTAATGTCTTTGCTAGGCTTGAAAAAACCATAAGGTGAACCATTAATTAGAACAGAAAATCAGTTACTAATATACCAAGTTAATGAAATGTGGGCAAAATCCGAATCGTTGCAAGACTGACAATAGATAAGAGTGTGAAACTCTATCGAATGCTTTTGTCATGTCTAGCTTCAAGATTAAATTCCCCCTTGAACATGCCGGTTGAGGTGATTAACTAATTCTTACGCAAGTAGAACGTTATCCGAGATCAACCAACCCTTCACAAAACCGGATTGATTAATCGAAATTTTCTTTGGCAAAATAGTTGATAAGCGCAGCGCAAGGATCTTTGATACTATCTTACTCGCAAAAGAGCATAGGGAAATGGGCCTAAAGTCGCCAAATGAGCTGGGGTTCTGATGCTTTGGAATTAACACGATAAGCAAGCTCGACATTGAATTGGGTAAAGGCAGCCCTGCCCAGAAGTCCTGAACTTCTTGGTGAACATCTTCGCCTATAATCAACCAACACGACTGAAAAAAAGGCCCCAGAGTTAGGCCTGCAAACCGGTTGGGTTTAGACTCGAATCTGACAACAAGTTTAGGATTTGGTAAGAACTTCAGACTCATATATCCGCATTTGAATCCAAATCCGTATAAGAGTAATAAAATGGTTACGGATCTGAAATATAAAAAATCGGACTCGTTAGACCCGAATCCGTTTATGCAAATATAAATATTAATTATATATGGAAAATAAATAAATATTTATTATTATACATAAATGATTTTTTTAACCTTTAGATCATTCACATCTAAGACTAGATTTTTACCCTAATTTTATTCTCACATATAAAAGTATATGAATAAAAGTTATAAAACATAGTTCTTCCGTCGTTTCATTCTCTTCTCATCATAGTCGTAGAATTATTTGTGTATTGTAGTACAATTGTCGTGAAGTAAATCTGATATATAAGATTGTTAGATTAAACATGTATATTTTTAATCCGCCAAATTAGAAAATTAAAAAATATGAGTATTTGACTTTTTGAAACGGGTTTTACCATATCAGTATCCAAATCCAAATTGGCGGATCTGATAATACATATTATGGATCTGTTAGGATTCGGATTCAGATTCGGATTCAGTAGATGAAATTAAAAACGTATATGGATTCGGAAAAGACAATTCTGTATCCGTTTGCAGGCCTACCCAGAGTAGCCATCCGGACCAACTGCTGTTTTTGTCCAAATCAAAAGTTGCGTCTCTGACTTCAGCTAGGCTCGACAAGCAGCTCTGGTTGTGATTATTCTCATCTTGCACCAGACGAGGCACGACCTCTAGAAGTTCTTTGTTTTCGGTTATTGAATCTTCAAAACTCAAAAGTGATGAGTTTCTCATAATACTCTGCCCCTCTTGGCCAATGTCAGGGAATTGCATTAAATTAACATGGGTTTAGGAAAATGGTCATGACATGGCAGCCAAAAAAGGGGGAGAAACATTTTTTGCAAGAAATGAAGTGGGACTTCCGTTCCGTTCTGGGTCCAAGACGAAAATCCCACTTCCGTCTTGGCTGGCGTGGCGCTCTCCCAGACGCGTCTTGCCACGTCAGCCAAGACGGAAGTGGGACTTCCGTTTTGGACCCACTGGCAGTGAGTTGTGCCAAAAACACTTGGTTTTTTTTTTTTTTGGGCTGCAATTTTCTGAGTTGGTATTCTTACAACATAAAAAATTACCAAAACAAATTATTTACCAAAATTTGAGTAAGAAATTGAATAACTTGTTTATTAATAAAAAACGAACAACGTAAAAATCGAAAAAATATTTTATAACATAAATATGTCAAATTGTTCGTAACAAACAATGAAACAAACGTAAGCAAAATAAAGCAAATGCTATCTACGGCCCCGGTGGTGTGTATCTATCGGGCCTTCTCGGGTCTTCTCGGAGATAGTACATGCGTCCATCTCTCGCTCGCACGGCTCTACCACGCTCTGTTGCGATGACTTCCACACATTCAGGGTCGATATATATCGGCTCCTCGGGGTAAACTGGCTGGAGCAGTGGAGTGTGATGCTGCATCTGAGTCAAGTCGAGGCTATACGATGGCAACCCACCAGAATAGACACCCTGCTGTGCCGAAGTAGAGGGCCCCGCCCCAGCATGACCCCCCCCGTCTGAAGATCCGGATAATAAGTACTGATGCTTAGAAATTGGTATTCAAATGGGGTGCTTACATCGGGCTGAGTGGGGAACTGAGTCTGGGCTGGAGACTGCGTCGAATCTTCCTCAGGTTGAGCCAGTTTATGTGCACCGCCATGTTGCCGAAGTCGCCTTATGGCCAAGTCCTCATGAGTGGCCTGCCGATTCCTGCGAGTACCTTGCCTCCCAACCAGAGACCTTCCTGGAACATGCTCTCTCGGCTGTGTGACCGGTTGCAGAACTGCAGCTTCTGCTCCATCGGCGGCGCGCGACCTGCATGACACTGTCTTCCCAGCCGCTGTGAATGCCTCTTTTATGGTTTTGGCAGCACAGGCGATGAGAGTCTTGTACTGACTATTTGTTCGAGTGGCAAGCTTCTCGAATTCTTCGAGCATCAATCTGTTAGATTCCTCCTGCAACATAAATTTTCAAATTAGTATATTTTAAATAAAAAGAATAATGTTGACAACGGAACGAATAAAACTTACAAAAATAGCCTCAGATGTAGCGATGAGTTGAATGCCCATTGGAAGTCGCCCGGGATCCCTGTTTTGCGGGTTCGTCAGAAGATGGACGGTAATGCGATTGTACCAATCCATGTACTCACAGGTAGGTACAATAACATTACCGGGAACGAGAGCAACATCCGTCAGTGCATCGACGCGGGCTTCCCACAAAGCTATGTAGCTGGCGTGTTCGCCTTCCCAATTCCGAGCCGCTCCCGCCTTGAATGTGTGGAGGTCAATACCCTCTTGAATACCACCTGCTGGAAGCCAAATTGCCTAGCAACCCTGTCAAGCATGAGGTACTCAACCATCTCGAAGCAAACGAGTGGCGTACGGGCTCGACAGGTCGCCTGGAAGCCGTCATCCCGAGCCGTTCTCTCGGCAATTACCCAATCAGGGTAAGGTCTCCACATGAACTGCAACAATAAATTCTAGTTATTGTAAAATAATTTATCTAATTTAAATAAAAAAAATACGAGATTACTGAAAACTACTTACCCTTTGTGCGTCCGTCAGCATATCTAGCTGATCACGAAACACCGTCAGCTGCGACTTTGGGGCGTTGCGGAAACTCAGGCATGTATTCCACCGTGACCCGTAAGCTCTCCCGTCAGCAGAAATATCATGCTGAATCTGGCCTTGGTTCTCAGGACGGAGACATGATATTCGCTCCCACGCCCACAACTGGTAAAAAGAAACAATGGAGCAGTTAAATAAATATTTGAATTACATATTAACCATAAAATATTATACAATTTAGACAAACCTGAATTAGCAAGCAACAGCCAGAAATGTCCTTCGAAACAGCCTTTGAAGAGGTCCAGATGTGCAAGGACACCGCTAACCCAAGAATGTTGGTCTTTTTCGAGGATACCATCGCTGATTGTGAGGAGATAACGCATGTTCCCCCGGGACCCGGACTTATTTAGAAAACGAAAATTAGACATCAAGAGGAAAATCAACACCCTAGCCCTCTGCTCTATCGCCAACTCAATAGCATCATCGCCTAGGGGCACACTAATGTGGGCATAAACCTCTAACATTGTGATGGTGTTACCCATAATTGAAGCTGGGTGGGGGTCGGAATTCTAGTATGTCGAACACCAGGTCAATCCACTGATTTTTACTCAATTTGTAGTTCTCATGCCACGACACTACGTGACCCCTAGTAGGTAGTCCTAGAAGGCATCCAACATCCTCTAGGGTAATGGTCACCTCACCGCAACATAGGTGAAAAGTGTGGGTCTCAGGGCGCCATCGCTCTACCAATGCAGTGACTAAAGCGTGATCTATCTTGATTTTTCCAATTCTACAACAACCCCCAAAACCTATATGGTCTATCAACTGAATCACTCGCTGGTTGGTTTCATTTCGGTACGCATAAAAAAAATTACCATAGTTACTAAAAATCTTTAAATTTTTGTTAAGTTGAACATCCCCGCCCTATATTCTTAGAGATCTATGCGTTGCATGTTTATTTAAAACACTAGCATCATATAGACCGGGCAGAAGATAAGCAGGAACAGACATCTATACAAAAAACAATAAACATACAATTTATCAGAAAAAACACATGTTATATCACCAAATTAAAAAATGCCCCAAGTATAAAGTCACAAAATTGAAGGGATTCATGGGCGGAAACTCGTTCCAAACACACATGGATCCTTCCCTGAAGGATCCGCTCATATGAAACAATTCGAAAAACAGCAATAAAGAACTTACTTTCTTGGATTCAAGAAGCTATTTCTTGAATGGAGGATGACGTTTCTTGGATTCTTTCCCTTTGCGGAATGTCCCTCTACCGGTATCCACGCGACGAAACGGGCAGCGATTGCTAGCTCTTCGTCTTTCTGAGTTTCAGAATTATGAGAGAAAAGGGAGACCAAAAAGCTGAAATCAAATTTCGGAGAGTTGGTGATTTTTCGGTCGGAAAATTCATAGAGCTAGGGTTTCGCCAAGAGATCATTATATAAGGTATGAGAGTTTGTTCCCACAACTAACTCTCACATCCTCAACTCCTCTCAGCATGGGAGTCCTCAACTCCCACGTCCACTAGACTTTCACTGGTAGTGGGAGTCCTTATCGGATAATAACTCCCACGTAATCCCAGCTATAGGTAAAATACCCGAAGTTGCCCTCTATCTCTAATTCGAATAATAAACACTTTATTATTTTCGGAAAAATGAATGTCGGATACAATGAACCTAGACACATTCTAGATTCATTGAATCTGACATGAAGCTCGTTAGCTTCGTCTATGCGTGTGACCTCGTAGGGTTCATCTCACAATGGCAATGAAAACACACTTAGTAGTAGTGTGAGTTCATAAATCACAAGCGGTCCCTAGCAGGGACATTGTGACTACCCAAAGTGAATGAATATACAACGGAACCTAATATCAATCCACTATTTAATCCCCTTTGTCTCACGATATCCTAATTAAGCATAAGGCATGGTGGTCGCCACCCTTATTAAGCTTAATTGTATTTATGCTCGATCTCCAGGTAGACTATTTCGACAAATAGCATTTGATAACCACTTTATCAAATACATTTGAGCACGGCCATGCATTTAAACAGTCTTTCCCTATAGAGGGGCTCATGGATATCTCTTTCTAATAATAGAGAGGGAGAAATTCCTTGCAATGTCTCTCACATTCAAGCTATGATAGGACACTACATCCGATCATCAGTCGTATTGATTACTCTGTTACAAGTAACGTCCGATCGAGTCAAAACGTGGCTCCATTCATACTAGAATCAATGAAGACATAAGGTCTAAGGATTCTAAAATAGTATTGAGGAAGTAATACTTATGACTTAAGACCATGAAGTATTACTTCTCTGACGGATCACGTCCAATACAATGTATCCCTATATATTGCATCTATGATGTGATTTGTATCCATTACACATGATCAGTAAAACAAGATCATCAATCAACAATCATACTAGTTTTATTTCATAGTAATTAAGCATTACATAAAACTAGGGACTTCTAGAATAGTAATTACATAAGCTAATGAGTTTTACTATCAAATCACACATTTGATAATCAAAAAGCAAAGTTAACTATTCAATTACATGCTCAAGAGATAATAAAACGCACAACATGTGCTAATGGTCCTAGGGCACTACTAACAAAAATAACAATTCACAATTCACAAAAATCCTAAATTCACAAAAATCCTAAAATGATAAATGCCCTAATTTGATAAATGCCCTATATTCACAAATTACCAAAATTCACAAATACAAAAACTTCAAAAAATGAACAAATTACTCTAATTTACCAAATTCACAACTATTTATAAACATAATTTGAAGATTTGAAGTTAAATTAAAAAACAAAAAAATTTATACCTTTGAGATTGAGAGATTAAGAGAATGAGAGCAAGGTGATTGAGATTGGTGGCGGAGCTATAGCGGCGGCAGCAGCGGCGGTGGAGGTGGCAATCGGCGGTGCGGGGGGGACACATGCCGCAGGGGGAGGGGGGTTTTTTTTCCTTGGGCATTTTGGGGATATCGTGAAAGGGAGAAGAAGAGGATTTTGGGGATTTAACACTATCATTCCAGAACTGAAGTGGGACTTCCGTTATGGGTCTAAGACGGAAGTCCCCACTTCTTTCTTGACTGACGTGGCAAGGCGCGTCTGGGAGAGCGCCACGTCAGCATTGAACCTCACTTCAGTTCTGACAAAAAATGTTTCTCCCTCTTTTTTGGTTGCCATGTCATGACCATTCTCTTAACTCCATGTTAGTCTAATGCAATTCCCCCTAATGTCGGCTTGTTAACTTAACTATTCTCCATCGTTGTTTTGTATTTTCGAAATCTGCATTCTCTTGCGCCTATTCGTGCAGACCGAACGAAAATATTTAGTATTAGAATTTCCCTCCCTTAGCCATTTGACACGCGATTTTTGCCGCCAATACATTTCCTCCATCAAAAGCGAGTGTGTGTGCCCTTCTTAGGCTACCTGGAGGTCTATACCCGCCTCCGCAGTGAGGTGAAAGTCATAAAAGAGCTCGGTCTGTTTGACATTCACCTCATTAGCATGCCTCAATTCATGAATATTGTCAAAACCTTCTTTGTACCATTACGCCAAAATTGTTTTGAGGCGTTTTAGTTTGTTCATCAGAATATTCATTCCATTTTCGTACACAGCCTCCTCCTAGCTTTCCTTTACCACATTTTGAAGTTATGAGTGCTGTCACGGGTCGCAAGTCTAAGCACTCGAGACGCCCGCGATGCCGAGTAACTCTAGCTCAAATAGCTCCTAAGTTACTCCCGGCAAGCTTTCTCTTGTTCACAATCTCGGGACAAAAAGATAGGCGAAAACTTGGTCACTTGCGCGAAAACTCGGCTTTTCTCATTAAATACAGAACCATTACAAGTAATAGAATGTACATCAAAAAGGTTCAAAACGACGAGGGGGATAGTCGCTTGAACATCTATTACAATTATTAGAAGTTTGGTTTTTGCTTGTTTGCTTGAAATTTTTGTTTCCCCTATAGGTGCTTAAAAAACATTTGCCCATGTGGCAGGAGTAGATACCAAAATTCCGAGGAAGTGGGAAATCTATCTACCTATGCTATACAGTTGATATTTACAAACTAAATGTCGTTTCCGCTCCTCTACGTTGTTCTTGAGTGATCTGTAAAGTTTGAGCTCATTTAGACTTCATTCGGATGCGAAACGGCAAATGCCAAGCCGGTGGCAGATTGGAGCGCTACACAATGTTTGGGCGCAGCTAACGTGTTCGCTGCGCAAGGTTGGGGTCGGATGAACAGTGATCTTTGCGCAAGGTTGGGGCGTTGCTACAGTGCGTCGTGCACACAGTTGGGGAGCATCTACAGTAAATGTTGCACGCCGTTAGGGCAGATGAACAGTGTTTTGATGCACGTCGTTGGGCACTGTCTTGGGGCTGAATATTGGACGGTGCTGCCTCCGAGCGCACGAGCTGGGCTAGGCAATGAGGCACGCTTGGCGCACGGGCGTGCGGGTCATGTTGCGACAACGAGGTGCACATTGCATGATCGGCATGATAGGGACCCTTTGGCCACACGGCTAATACAAGCTCGGGAGGGCAGGGACGCATCGTTGTTGTCTCTTGTGCGAAGTCACAACCGACTCGTGACATACTCCCCCACTCGATTTACGGCGCCTTCTTCATCTGAGCACTCTTTAAAGCCACGGCGAGCCTAAGGAGGTTCGTCAAAACATGGTCTCTAGCAGCAACTCCGCTTCTAGTCAGTTCAACAACACTTTCTTTTAGATATTCTGGAATCGGAGTCCTTTCAACTTGTTGCACGCCAAGGAAAATGTGTTTCCAGCAAGAATTCAAGGTTAGGCTAGCATAATCCGTTCCCGGGTTTCTGCATCCTTTAATCTTCGTGCCGCAGTGTTCCTTTCCCTTCGCGAGAGCTCTCATCGAATACATAGTGGCCAGTAGCGATGTTTTCTCTGAGGGCTCAACATTATTTCTCAAAGGGATCAAAGTAGGTTTATTCCACATCACCATTAGTGAATTAGGCCAAGGGTTTATTGCTACTTTATTCTTCCAAATGAACTTGATGCCAAGAATAATTCGGTGATCATCCATATTTACAACCGCGAAGGAAGTCAATTTCTTCAACGGTCCCAACTCAACATTCACACAATAGGTCATGCCCACAAAAGGCTTAGCACCCGAGTTAACAGCCTTCACAACGTGACCTACACTCTTTGATAGTATTAAGCCCAGCTGATCAACCTCAGAGCAAGCAATATAGTTCTCCGTGGCTCTACTGTTCACAACACCTGAGACAGCTCTCCCGTTGATCTTCAAGTCCACATACAAGAGTCCAGGCTTCATGTCTTGAGCATCGTCCGTTTTCAGTGCAACGATCTCCTTTTTAGACCCCAAGGCTCCAGCAAGGCCTTGATCTTCAACCGTGCGAAAACTTCCCAAATACCATACTTCCTCAGGATATTATTGCTGTTCAAAAGTCCAAAGGCTTCCCAAGTAACTCCCTTCTTCATGATGGGCAGCTCGGTAACCCTCGTCTCCCCCGCCAGGGATTCCTTGCTCTTGTGTCTTTTCCTTGCTACCAGATACAACATGTATCGCTGCTAGCACACTCTTAATCACATTTGGATCTGATCTTATAGTTCACCGACCCACTAGGCGCCACCTTATCGGGACAGAATCTCTGAATGTGTCCCGATTTTCCACACGAGAAGCATGAGTAACCGCTACTTCCCGCCCTTGAAGTTGAGCCGGCATCTCCCCCACTAGAGCTTTGTCTGTAAGCTGGACGATCCGCTCCACTAAATGTCTGTTTCGGCTTGGGGAAAATGAAGTTCCCTCCACTAGACCCTCTCGAGTCATCCACTATTCGATCTCTCTGAGGTTCCATCCCATAGTCCTCCAAGCTCTCCTCCGCCGACATGGCTTCCGCCACTGTCTCGACCCTATTTCTTTTCAACTCTTACCTTGCCCACTGTTTTAACCCTTCGACAAAGGCAAATAGCTTATCAATCCCTGACATGCCCTCAATCTGTAGCATATAGGTCGAAACGTTCTCCACATACTCCCGAACTGCACCCGTATGCCTTAGTTCCCTAAGCTTGCGGTGAACATCGTAGGCAGCATTCATTGGGAAGAATTGTTTCCTCATAGCACCCTTCAGTTGCTCCCAAGTATTGATAACTAACCGACCCGTTTCGATGTTGTGGGCTGTCACCCTCCGCCATAGCTTAACATCCTCCTCCAGATAGGTAGCGGCAGTATCAACCTTCATGGCCTCATCCAGAATGCCTGTAGTCTTGAAATATTGGGACAAGTCGAAGAAGAAGTTGCCGATCTCCTTTACATCCCTAGCTCCCGTGTAGGCCTTCGGTTCTCTCACATTTACCTTAAGAGTGTTGGGAGTAACAACTAGTGGCCCAGTCTGTGCTCCAGTTGCACGGCCAACGGCTAAAGACAACACCCTCAGCTCGCCCCTTACCTAGTCCATCACAGACCGAAGTTCGGTCAACGCTTCGGTGTTCTTTGCCACGGATGCGCGAGTCTCAGCAATCGCCGCATCACTCGTCACAATCCTTTTCTCATTGGATTGGACACTCTGAAAAAGTTCCCTAGTAGCGGAGCTCAATTCCTTTAGCTCCCTACTTTGATAAGCTACATCGTTCTCCATTAGCATCACCCGATGCTCCATAGAGTTGTCATCCTCCCCGCCAGCTCCGTAGCAGAAGCCATAGACTTTACCAACCGATACTTCCAACGCTTCGAGACGTGCTCTCATAGCACTCTCATCCGCTGCCAAACCGCCTCTCGTTTTACTAGCCATCGCATCGTTCCCGAAAAAGCTTTGATACCAAGTGTCACGGGTCGCAAGTCAAAGCACTTGAGACGCCCGCGATGCCGAGTAACTCTAGCTCAAATAGTTCATAAGTTACTCCCGACAAGCTTTCTCTTTGTTCACAATCTCGGGACAAGAAGATAGGCAACACTTAAAAACGAAAGCAATAAATAACAAGGGTCACTTGCGCGAAAACTCGGCTTTTCTCATTAAATATAGAACCATTATAAGTAATAGAATGTACATAAAAAATGTTCAAAACGACGAGAGGGAGAGTCGCTTGAACGTCTATTACAATTGCTAGAAGTTTGGTTTTTGCTTGTTTGCTAGAAATTTTTGTTCCCCCTATAGGTGCTTAAAAAACATTTGCCCATGTGGCAGGAGTAGATACCAAAATTTCGAGGAAGTAGGAAATCTATCTACCTATGCTATACAATTGATATTTACAAAGTAACTGTCGTTTCCACTCCTCTACGTTGTCCTTGAGTGATCTGCAAAGTTTGAGCTCATTTGGACTTCATTTGGATGCGAACCGACAGGTGCCAAGTCGGTGGCAGATTGGGGCGCTGCTAAAGTGTTCGCTGCGCAATGCTTGGGCGCAGCTAAGGTGTTCGCTACGCAAGGTTGGGGCGGATAAACAGTGATCTTTGCGCAAGGTTGGGGCGCTGCTACAGTAAATGTTGCATGCCGTTGGGGCGGATGAACAATGTTTTGCTGCACGACGTTGGTCACTGTCTTGGGGCTGAATATTGGACGGTGCTGCCTCCGAGCGCACGAGCTGGGCGAAGCAATGGGGCACGCATGTGCGTGTCATGTTGCGACAACGAGGTGCGCATTGTATGATCGGCATGCTCGGGAGCCTTTGGCCACACGGCTTAGACAAGCTCGGGCGCGCAGGGACGTATCGTTGTTGTCTCCTGTGCGAATTCACGACCGACTCGTGACAGTGCCTCGTCCACATACTCTGGCACCTGAAGGCTGATTTCCCTCGCTGGTCTATTAAGCTAGCCAAGACCCCATTAAGGACCCTTAATGGGCAATGATCCAAAAGTGATCGGTGAAGGTGTTCAACTGTCGTAGTGCCAAATACATGGTTCCACACATTGTTAACTAAAACTCGATCTAGTCTACGAAGCAATGGAGGCAAAGAGCTGACACTCCATGTAAAATGAGAGCCGGAGTAGCCGATATCGATCAATCCACAATCATTGATCGCTGCTGAAAATTCCGACATTCGAAGCGTCGCAGGAACATAACTAAAGCTTTCAGATTGCCTCAAAACCATATTGAAATCCTCTCCTACCAACCAAGGGCCATTCGAGTTTTGTGCGAACTGTACGAACTCCTCCCATAATATCCTACGTTATGTATATTGACACCGAGCACACAAAGGAAAAATTGATCGAAGTTCCCAAGAAGTTGTTGCATTTAACGTGAACTACCTGTTCAAAATCACCAATTACTTTTACACCCATATTCCCATCCCAGAACATCCATATCTTACTATTACAATTCCCATAGCTATGATCAAACCCGAGGCGCACGGTCACCATAGGCAAATCCACCAGTTGTAACATAGGTTCAATCAAGAATAAAATAAATACGGTGCTCTCGACGCAATTGTCGCGCTCTTTCTATTGACGCATAATTCCCAACACCTCTGATATTCCATATGATTAAATACATAAATTAAATAGGAAAAACGCAAAAGCATAGTTACCGTACCCAAGAGTAGGACTTCCATCCTTTGTGAGCTAGCCATGCTGATTTTCGGACCTCGTAATCTGGTATTATCATTTTCCTTACTTGCTTAGGTCGTGATTCAACTTCCTGTTCTTCTTGATCAGGGTACTGACTGAGGTCTACTTCTGGTCCAGTAGTTCCCTTCAAGATCTCTCCCTTCGCGGCTGCAACCCTTACCGCCTGTGCCCGTTTGCTCTCATCCATACAAACTTTGTGCTGCTTGGAAAATTCTTTGAAGTCATTCCACCCCTCGCGAGGCACCACTTTCGGCTTTGTTCGTGGCCCTAGGAATGTTGCCGAACAGGCCTCTCGTGAAACATCCATTGTGTTTGGAGCGGTCGAGGTCAGAAAAAACTTAAGAGTTATCATGTCCTCACTTTAACCTTCTATAGGGAGTAATGGCGGATCATGTGGGTGAATGTTTATATCATCCATAACATGGATTCTCTCTGATTGACTCAGGCATCCTGCTAACGGTGAAGATTTCGTTGCCTCTGATGAGAAACCGCTGCCAATCTGGATCGGATTTTGAGATTTATCTCTACAAGCCCTTTGGGGCTAGTATTCAGTTCCTCATTAACTTCATTATTATTAGGGCTAGCATTCAATTCCTAAATAACTTCATTCTGTTTAGGTTTAGGTTTGGTGAACCTAAATTTTCTCCCCCAATTAATTGTTTCTGGGATGTTTCTTTAACCGGGAATCGTACCACCTTCCCTGATTTAATGTCTATGGATGCTTTTCTGCTGATGTTCCTCGCTTTATAATCGCGGTTACTGTTTTCGTGCATGTGACGTTAGCCCTTGCATGTTCTTCATGTTTGGGAACTAGACTGTGGCACTCCTTGTTGGCTAGGAATCATCTGTCCCCATTCGGTGTCCCATTTCCTGTCCCACCAATCAGAAATTGACATGTATTAAAAATTTTAGTTAAAAAATTATAATCTAAAAGAAATAGTGGAACCCACAGGGAAAAAATATATACGTGGCAAATATCTATTCGTGGGGACAGGAAAAGGGATACAGAACGGGGACAGATGATTTTTTGCCCTCCTTATTCCCGTGACCAATTTCCCAGCATACCGAGCAATATGCCGGTAGGTTTTCATAAGTAATTGCTTGCCGAAATCCTTTTCCGGATCGTCTCGTGCACAACGGCTTCAATAGGCCTACCTCTATGCATACTCTAGCGACGATAGGTCTAGTGACATTCGTCGTTGGTTCATCGAGCACTAGCGGTGTTCCCGTTGCAGAAGTTATAGAGAATATGTATGCTTTATTGAATAAATGGATAGGCAACCCCTTCAGTCGTACCCATACCGGTACAATTGACGATTCCATCATAGGATCAAAATTGTATGTCCACTTAAATACTCTCATCCGCGTGCCACTAAACACTCTGACGCCTTTTCGCCAGAAACGACAATAATCTTCCTCGTGATCAAAACGTATCACCATATGCCTGGAATCTAACCATCCGATCCACTATTGCCCCTTAAATTGAAGTTTCCTTTCAGCATTTCAGTCAGAGGACCTCGACGTGAGAATTTCCCAATCGACGCCAATTTCCATGACTTTTCCAAAGAGAATAGTTCGTCATCCTCTACAATGAGCGAAGGTTCTCCTTTGTAGGAGGTGAGTTCCTTAATTGGGAGCAAAGGTTTCAAAGGGGAGGGGGCAGCAACTAAGTCAACAAAGGATTTTTTTTGCCAAATGCCACTCGTGGCGTCGCCGCTGCCGCTGGATTGCCCATAGGCGACTAGGGTTTTAGTAGTTGTTGAGGTGCCTAGGTTCTTGTTTGGGAGCGTTTTTGGTGAGTGACTTGTTGAATTACGTTTAAGAACTCTTCTTTTATGTGTATAACTAGGGAATGCAGTTTGCATTTTTTTTTTTGCACTCTGTAGTGAGAAAATTTTCGACTGCTTAAACTAGAGCATATTAATGTTGGTCTGTGTGGGGCTAGGAATCCTCTGTCCCCATTCGGTGTCTCCTTCCCTGTCCCAACAATAAGAAAATGACATGTATTAAATTTTTAATTAAAAAATTATAACATAAAAGAAATAGTGGAACCCACAGGGAAAAATATGCATGTGGCAAATATCTATTCGTGGGGACACAGAATGGGGACAGACGATTTTTTGCCTCCGTGGGGTGCCTCTAAAAATTTGCCTTTTGTTAATAATTCTTGTGGATTTAACATGCTTCGTTCGAAAATACCATGGGGAGGAGTAGCAAATTAAGAAATTGATTTCTTGAGAAAAAAATAGTTAGTGAATATTTACGTCATTTGCCCCGAAAGAATATTTATAGCTAGACTATAATAAGATTCTATACATAGTATTTGCTTTTTTCATGGAAGAATATTTATGATTAGTGTGTTTGCAGGCTATAACTTATATCGGAAAATTGAAGAAGTTAGCATCACATTATAAGTGTTGTGCATGGAAGAACGTTGTATAAATATCACAAGAGGATCTTACGTATATCTATATAATAGATCCTTTTAGCAGCGGCGAGAATGGGCATATTGAACACCCCCCACCCCCAAAAAAAAGCAAGTTATTTTGTCTTTATTGTCTTCTCTTTAGTTAAGAGAGGAGGTAATTTCATAAATCAATTTATCAAAAAAACAAAGGAAATTTTATAAAGGAAAATTATTAATAGCTAAAATCTTTTGGATAAAATTGGGTAAAAGTTAAATTAAATATTAGAGCAAATAGCTTTTTCTGCCACAAAACTAGTTACGAGTGCTATATCTGCTACAAATCGTTTTTCCGTGCCTTTTTTGCCATGAAACATTTCATGAGTGCTAAAAATGCTACAAAAAGAAGGAGAGTGAAAGGAAAAATAGGTAAGAAATCTAATTAATTTCAAATAGACCCTAAAATCACATTTTTATATTTAATTGGGTACACAATTTATTTTTTAAATAATTGACCCCTTCTTCCCAAATTTATCAAAGCCTCCACCACCTTCTTCTTCCTTCTCCTCCCATCTCGAGCCGCCGCCACCACCTCCTCCCACCCCGCCACCCAATCCTAACCCCCACCCATACCCCCTGAAAATTAACCAAGAATAGCAATCCATATGATGAAAGTACTTCTAGGTCTATATTTCAGACACATATAACAAATTTCACAATGCTTTGCTGCTCTAACCTTTAGAAACTGTTTTACAAAATACATATAAGTCAAAGCAATAAGCAAAATGCTAATCAATTTGCACTACATGATTAACCAAGTGCTTTACTGCTAAAAACATAAAAAAATTTAAACAAAATACATACCAGTCAAAGTACTAAACAAAATGTAGATTAGTTTGCAGTACATAATTAACCTAACAGAGATGTTTTGCATCTGAAACCATCAGAATTCTTGAACAAAAAGGATTCTCGCAAAGTAATATGCAAAATGCAGACCAATTTCCTAAGAATGTCTAATTGTTCTTAGGCATTTTTGCTAGGCTATCACCTTCACCACGCCTCTCCAAATTTTCAAGCAGTCATTATTTGGTAGATTTGGTACTCTTTGGTATGGGTGGGGTCAGGGATTGGGTAACGGGATGGGAGGTGGTGGTGGCTCGATGTGGGAAGAGAAGAAAGAAGAAGGTAGCGGTGAGGGTTTTGGTAAATTTGGGAAGAAGGGTCAAGTATTAAAAATAAAATAAAATTAGGTACCCAATATAATATAAAATTTTAATTTTAGGGTATATTTGAAATTAATTTGATCTCTTACATATTTTTCCTTTCACCCTCCCTCTTTTTTTTGGCATTTTTAGCACTCATAAAATGTTTCATGGCAAAAAAGGCACGGAAAAACGATTTGTGGCAGATATAGCACTCGTAACTAGTTTTGTGGTAGAAAAAGCTATTTGCTCTAAATATTATTTATATACTTTGGATATAAAGAAGAGCAAATAGCTTTTTCTGCCACAAAACTAGTTACGAGTGCTATATCTGCCACAAATCATTTTTCCGTGCCTTTCCTGCCATGAAACATTTTATGAGTGCTAAAAATGCCACAAAAAGAGGGAGGGTGAAGGGAAAAAATGCCATCTTTTTGTGGCATTTTTAGCACTCATAAAATATTTCATGGCAAAAAAGACACGGAAAAACGATTTGTGGCAGATATAGCACTTGTAACTAGTTTTGTGGCAGATATAGCACGAAAACGTGATTTGTGGCAGATATAGCACTCATAACTAGTTTTGTGGCAGAAAAAGCTATTTGCTCTATAAAGAATTTAACAAATTCTTTATAATTTTGTCATCAATTATCTAATGAGATAATCACTATTTATACCCATTATCTAACTTTGAAAAGCAAGTTATACCCATTATCTTTTTTGTGTGCCATATATAGCCGATATAATTTTTGAGGTGCCATTTATACCCAAAATGAGGATTCCGTCGTGCTCGTAGAAGCAATTAATCATCTCTCCGGTTTCTGGGAGATGAAATCATTCCAACCGAGGAAGACGCGGATCGGCTTTCACCGAGGTGCTTACTCACGCCTCGAATCCTCGTCGTCCGATTCATCCTCTTATCATCTGATTCCGCCTGTTTGGGTATAAATGGCACCTAGAAAATTGTATTGGCTATATATGGCACACAAAAAAGATAAAGGGTATAACTTGCTTTTCAAAGTTAGATAATGGGTATAAATAGTGATTATCTCTTATCTAATTAATTAAATAAATTTTAACTAAGTATTACCCTTTATAAAAGTAGCTCATCTTGATTTGACTTTAGAATTCATTTACCGCTTGCAGTAGCAATGGCAAGTGGGCTAACCCGACGAGTTCGGGGCAAGTTCGGGGCGAGTCAATGAACAGTGGCGGGGCGGGGTTGACCAGTCAACGGGTCAATGTGGGTTGGATCAAAAAATGAATATGACAAACCAACCTCGCCCCGCTTGGAAAACCCATAAAAAGTGGGCCGAATCACGGGTTAACCCGGTGGGTTGTGCGGGTCGGTTGGGTTTGGCGAGTTTGGCGGGTTGGGAGTTTTTTGTAACTTAGAGAATAAGTTAGACATAAATATAGATAAAGCCACCTTGTAGTGGTGGGGGTTTGGCATGGACCCCTACAGGTTTTATTAATAACAAAATTAGTGTTACATAGGAGAGGGACTTATGGCCTAAATCTCCCACATCAAATTACATTACACTATATAATATTACTAAGTACTAAACTTAAATGAAAAATACATAATAAAATAAACATTACAATTTAAAATGAAAATTGCATAATAAAATTACATTACAATTTAAAATGAAAATTGCATAATAAAATAAACATTACAATTTAAAATACTTACCTCTAAGCTAGTAATCTTCATCTTCGTCATCTTCATCGTCGTCCTCATTAACTATTGCATAGTAATCTTCAACCGCGTTAGGATCAACTCCCATCTCCCTCAACTCAGCATCAAACCAATCATTCGAACACATACATGCCTCTAAACTCTTAGGTGCCAACCGACTCCTAGTTTCATCCAAAATCCTTCCACTTAAACTAAAAGCTTGTTCTGAAGCAACAGTTGAAACCGGTATTGTCAAAATATCACGAGCAATTCTTGACAAAACCGGAAATTGTGTTGCATTTGATTTCCACCATTCGAGAACGTCAAAATCATTATCATCCGCTTCAATGCAGGGGGCAATTAGATATAAGTTAAGTTCATTGGCGGACGATGAACCGGTGGATGTCTTTTGCCTCTTCATTATTTTGTTTAAAGTGTTTGAGATCTTATTAGTCGGGCGAGGGGGTTTTCCACTACGAACTGCTTGTGTTACTGGATTTGTTGTTGTAGAAGATGTAGATGCTCCATCATTATCAATGTCATTACTGTAAATGGAGAAAAGCTTAAAAAGAACTTTAGTTGTTTCTAAGATATGACCTTTTGTTTTTTTTTCAGCTTCTAGCTTACCCTTTTCATCACTAGTAGTCATGCTACCGTATAAAAAATTCAGAAATTTTTCACAATTTGCCGTCTTGTATCTAGGATCTAAATAATTAGCTATGCGATACAACATAGGAACTTCCGAATAGTATTTTTTAAACTTAAATAACATTTCATACAGCATAGGTGAAAATTTATCATTGAAACTATACTTAATAAAAACTTCAACAACATTACACAAAATTGGGAGAATATAATGAGTAGTGGGATAATATTGGCCAGATAGTATTAAAGTAGCATCTTTGAAAGTTACCAAAAAATCAGAAATCACAGTAACCTCATTAAAAACCTCTTCATCTAAGAATGTAGGAAACCCATTAGAATTACAAAATTCAATTAATTGATATTTATAGGGTAGTACACTTTCTATCAGAATTAATAGCCATCTTGGTCACTAAGTTATTTTCGGTCTGCCATTTTTGTCAAAAATAATTTTTTTTAACTTTTTTCATCACTAAAGTTTTTCATTCTGCCATTTTTGTCAAAATAATATTTTTCTGCCATTTTTATCATTAAAGTTTTTTCGGTATTCCATTTTGGTCACTAAAGTTTTTTCATTCTGCCATTTTGGTCACTACCTAAATGGCATAATGAAAAAATTTTAGTGACCAAAATGGCAGACTAAAAAAATTGTAGTGACCAAAATGGAAGATCGAAAAAACTTTAGTGATAAAAATGGCAGAAAAATATTATTTTGACAAAAATGGCAGAATGAAAAAACTTTAGTGATGAAAAAAGTTAAAAAAAATTATTTTTGACAAAAATGGCAGACCGAAAATAACTTAGTGACCAAGATGGCTATTAATTCCTTTCTATCATGTCATGGGTGGAATTCCATCTAATAGTTGTATCCTTCCTAAACTTCTTATAGTTTAATCCTTGCTCTAGAATTAATTTTTTAAAATGTTGTTTCCTAACCGGAGAAGTAGAGATAAATAGACAAACATTCCTTATTACACCAACAGTATTCTTTACAAAATCATAGCCATCTTGCACACATAGATTCAAAATATGACAAGCACACCTTACATGAAATAATCTACCTTCAAGTATAGGTAACATACTAGATTTAAGAAATGGAATTGAAGCATCATTACTACTAGCATTATCAAGAGAGATGGAGAAAATTCTTTCTAATATGCCAAGATCACGAGCCACCTTTGAAATATTTCTAGCAATATTTTGTGCATTATGAGGATATTCAAATAATTTAAAGCCAATCACTCTTTTTTGCATTTGCCAATCATTATCTATCCAATGACAAGTAACACAAATATAAGACTCTTGAGTACAAGCCTTCCAAGCATCACAAGTTAGAGCAAATTTTCCAATATGGTTTGCAAAACGGGTAATAATAGTTTTTTTCATAGCTTCATAGTTGCCAATTATTCTAGAACGCATTGTTGATCTAGGAATTCTATTAAAAGCCGGTTGAATGCCGTGCATCATTCTAACAAATTGAGGATTTTCGGCTACACCAAAAGGCATGTTACAACATACTACCCATTTAGATATATCATCGATGGCGCTATTATGATTATAATTCCAATTAGATAGTGCTTGACCCGTTGTTGCATCAAGTTGTTTTTGTCTAAAAAAATTATTTAACCAATCCGGGTGTTTACTTTTTATGTGTCTATTGAGTGTACCCGTCCCCCAACCACTTGCATGACGAATTTCATGCCCACACAACTTACATTTAGCTTTTAAAATTGTATCATTGAACTCCCATACTTGCCAAACTTTGGAAGTCTTAGACTTTTTTTTTTTAAGTTTCACCAACACTAGTAGAAGGACCGGGAGACGGAGACGGAGACGGAATAACACCTTAACACCTATAGATGGATCGGAAGAGGGAGACGGATTACCACTACTAATAATTGTATCAAGATCAGTTTCATCATCAAATGTAAAATCAAAATCAAATTCATTTTGAGGAGAAGTGTTGTCTATGTTTTCCATTGTTTATAACTTAATCAAAATAAGGAAAATCAAATTAATCAAGCAAACAATTATAATATAAGATTATAAAACGGAAATTAAGATTGAGAGAGTGATACACTAACTAAAACGTAGAATGCCGAAATTTGGTAGAGTATTCGAAGATGTTCCACACTTTCACCGACTCCGACTTTAACCGCTTGCACAAATTCGCCTCTTAAATCAATTTAGAAAATAGATTAATATATGATAGAGTGAGATTGGTGTGAATTTTAGGGGATTTTAGGGGAGTATTTATAGGAAATGGCAAAAAAGAAAATTAAAAAAAAATTAAACTAGCCGTTTTTTTTACTGGACATGGCAAAAAAAAGAAATAGCCGTTACTTACCACATTGTACAGTTATGTATATCAGGTTTTCATAAAATAAAATAAAATAAAAAAATGTCTCTAACTCTAACGGATAGATTATTACTTATTAGATATGTAGTACTTTAGTAGGCAGTAGTTAGCAATGGCAGTAGCCTATAGGGTTGGGCCGTTGGGGATTTGATTTGCAATGTGCCAAGGGGGGCGGGTTGTGGGTCGAGTGGTCGGGTGGGGTAATATGGGTAATATAGGTGGGTTGGGGTAATATGGGTTAAGTGGGTTGGGGTGGGGTAATATGGGTTTAAATGGTGCGGATTAAACGGATTGGGGAAATGGGCCGGGGCGGGTTGTGGGTTTTTTACGGGGCGAGGCGGGCTGGGTCGATTTTTCTTGGATGTACAACCCACCCCGCCTCGTTTGTAAAACCCACTTAACCCGTGGGTCATAACGGGTTTAGACGGGTTCAAATGTGGGCCGAGTTAAACGGGGCGGGGCGGGTCGCGGGTGGGCCAAACCCACTTGCCATTGCTAGCTTGCAGACCTCCAATAACATTCTTTCTCATCCTGAAAGGAGATGCAATTAGTACATGTTATAAAGTTACTCCCTCCATTTGCACCTTTCATCCAAATTAAGAAATTCTTAAAAATAATACGATTTAAATAATAAAAAAGGACTAGTATATTCTCATTTGCCAAGTGCGATAGCTGTTAGAAAGAGAGTAATAATGAAAACAATGATAAAAATCATTAAATTCCCCCCTTTTTGGTCAAAACAAGGACGTACATTCATTTAGTGGAGAATTAAATGTCCATTGATATTGCATATCTATAATATATAAAGTTAGACTAATTTGAGGTAGAAATTTTATAATGTGACATGTGACCTATTATGAGATGTGTTCCAATCATAAGCTACCATGTGGCAACTTTGTCACTAATTTTCTTTTAAAAATAGTGTTTCATTAGCTATAATCTCCATCTTCATTCTAAAGTTACTATGAAGATGAATAGTTTAGCTATAATCTTCATCTTCATTCTAAAGTTACATATTTATAGATTATAGAAAAATTATGTAACATAAATGAATTGAATTTAAATGAAGAAGTTCAATGGTTTTTTTTTTTAAATGAAGAAGTTCAATAGTTTTCTTATTCAATAAAGTAGATTTAATGTATATAGCAATTCTAAAAGTCTTCCATCATAAAGTAGATTTAATATTCTAAGAAAATAACATTTATATAGAAATTCTAGGAGGCTATTTAACATAAATGAATTGAATTTAAATGAAATGAAATGAAAATGTTCAATGGTTTTTTTCAATGAATAAGTTGAATGGTTTTCTTTTTAAATGAAGAAGTTCAATAGTTTTCTTTTCTAATGAAGTAGATTTAATGTATATATGAATTCTAAAAGGCTTCCATCCTAAAGTAGATTTAATGAATTAATAGCCATTTGGGTCACTAACTAAGTTTCGGTCTGTCAGTTTTATCTTTTTTTTCTTTTTTTATAACTTTTTTCATCCCAACTAACTTACGACCTGCCGATTTATCCTTCCGTCTAAAAGTTGTGTAAATTCCGTCCATTATGTTGACATGTCTCAAAACCCTTCCATCTACCTCTCTCATCTGAAGGGAAAAAAGGGGGGAAAAAATACCCAACCCATCCCCCTCCCCCTTCACCACCAACATTCACTCATTCCACCCTTCTACCATTCCACCCCTCCGTCCACCACATCATTTCCTGGAGACCTAATAATAATAATAATAATAATAATAATAATAATAATCCACAAAATCTTACCACTCTATTAATATCTTATAGAACCCAAAAATTAAATCCACAAAATCCATATACATAAATAAAGGTCAAAATATCTTGATTTCAAAACTTGATGACAATATTTTGATTCTTGATTTTTTAGTTACCTATTTGAAATGGGGTTTGGACCACTGGGAACTTCATGAGCACTTTCATCAATTTTTTTAAGATCCAAGACAAATTCATTTGCCCTTCTTCATCCCTCCTTTTAGCGTTGACGTGGCCTTGGAAGAAACTTTGTCGGTAATTTATTCTCTTTCCTAGGCCTGTAAACGGGTCGGATTTTTATCCGTATCCGACTCGAATCCGATTTTATTTTTAGGATATGGTAAAAACTCTAGACTCATATACCCGCATCCGAATCCGAGTCCGTATAAGAGTAATAAAACGGTTACGAATATGAAATATAAAAAATCGTATCCGTTAAACCCGAATCCGTTTCAGGTAAAACAATATATTTTACATGATTTATAGGATTTAGGACTTTTTTGTAATATAAGTATTTTATAGGATTTATGTGATAATTATTTATATTGCAATTTTAGTCCTGTATATATACATTCTTAAGGATTAAGAGATAACAAACCCTAACATCACAATCTCTTCTTCTCTCTCTCTCCCCCGTTACCTCTTTTACCTTCTCCGGCGTCGTTCCATTTCTTTCCTTTCTTCCCTCTTCTTCTTCTCTCTCTCCCCGTTTCCTCTTCTACCTTCTCTCGGCGCCTACTCCTCGCCGCTGCTCCTTCCCGTCACCGTCACCGCCGCAGGTATATTCAGTTGCGTGTAAAGTATTTTTCTTCCGTTGCTTCTTGTTTACAAATATATGTTTTTGTATTTGGTGTTCGAGCGTTGTATATTTTGAATTTTAAACAACAATATGATTATGTATTGTATTATATTATATTTCGTAGAATTATTTGTGGATTATAGTATAATTGGATTTTTTTAAATGAGTTTTACCATATCCGTATTCGGATCCAAATCAGCGGATCTGGTAATACATATTTTGGATCCGCTAAAATATGGATCCGGAATAGACAATTCCGTATCCGGTTTGTAACCGTTTGCAGGCCTACTCTTTCCTCATATTACTGATTTGGTTATCTTATTATTATTAGAGGTTTCTCTTAATTCCATTATGCTTCTCATCAAATATTGGTCTTACAAGTGCAGTTTCAAGTCTGATTTTTTATGCTCCGCTCTCATTTGAAATGCAATTAGGTTAAAATTGGAAAATAATATTAAAATTCTGAGGCGGATTTGTATTCTTCTGCCAAAGATTTGCTCTCGAATGCACAGTGTAGGCATAAAATGGCGGCAACAGGCGGTGGTAGTCTGGCCATCTGGAGATGATGATGAAGGTGACGACGACAATATTGGGAAACATTAATTAAAAGGTTTAAGGGAAAGTGAGGGTGTGAATGAGGTGTATTAGCCATTTGACCTTTCAATATTGTGTACGTGTGTGTTAAAGATTGGCCAAAAACACCGTGTGAGGTGGTGATAGGATAATTTTGAAAGCTCGAAAATAGTTATGAGAGCATATTGAAAGTAAAAATACTTTGAAGATCTTACCGTATAATTCAAAATACTTTAGGGATCAAACGTGTCATTTTCTCATCATGATATTGGGTGAATATCATTTTGGTAGTGGGAGAAAATGGAAAAAATAAAATAAATTTAATTGGCATGATTCAGTCAAAACCAAACTCCAAGAATAAAAGAAAAACGGAAAAAATGAGAGGAAGGAAGAGAGAAGCCAAACTAGCTTATTTGGTCTTTTATGTATTTTTAGTTTGTGGTTAGAGTCATGTTCGAAAACATTTGACTTTTAAAATCCCGAATGTATTTTTGACCTGTTAATAGAGGACTTTTGCATAGCCGTGTTAGCCATGAGGCAACTTAGGTCATTGCCTTAGGCCCCACAAAATAAAGGCCCCAATTTTTCGTTTTATTAAAACTTCACTTCAAAACAAACAAACAAACAAAAAAAACAGAGATTGAGTGTGGATATATTAGGCAAGAAAATATTGGATAGAGTAAGAGATGATTTTTGAAATAAGAAAGAAAAAATTAGAGATTGAGTGTTTATGCAAGGGCTGTCCTTGATTCATCTGGTACTTCTCCGGCTGCATTCTCAGGTAATTTTCCATCTTCATCGGTGAAGCCTAGCTTTATGGTAAATCAAATATCTAGAGTAGATACCTAATCTCATTCCTTATGAATTGGATGCTTCATTCCAGTCTTTAGTAAGTCAAGGCATTCGGGAAGCAGGAGAAAGATTTGAATTTAATAAAAAAGAAGGAGTTTCAGATGCATTCGCAGAAGTTAGGGCAAAGGGTGTAGTTTACCCAGAATCCTGAACAATTCCTAACCCAAGTATAGATTAGGTAAGAAAATATTGAAAAAATAAATTATTTGAGAGAGATTAATATTGATCAAAAGGGTAATTGGTCATTTAAATGCAAATTGCATTGGCATGTGCAAACCTACTTTGGCAATATCACTAATCTCACAAGATATATTAAATGGATCAAGTATATTATCTATTGAAAATAATTTTTTTTAACATCTTGAATATAAAGCTTTAATAAGTAATTTTGCAGTCGAAAAATAATAAATTCTTTAATTTTTCAAAATATTTTTCCAATTTAAACCTCCGATAAAATTTTGTCTCAGGCCACGTATTCCATTCACACGGCCCTGGACTTCCGTCAGTTTTCTGTCAATTATCGTCAACACAAGCAATTGTATCACAAGTGAGGTACTTTTTAAGAGTAATTCGGACATGTCAACTTAGTTTCCTACAAGAAAAACTTGGGTACTCAATTGTTAAATTAAATAACTATGAATAACCAATTTACATTAACTTAATTTTTAGCCTAAATGACTAAATAGGCTAAAAATTCATCCAAAAAAAACTAAATAGGCTAATTTGTTGAAGAGAGACATGTAGATCTGAATTGGATGGGAAGAAGAATAATGGACCTGAAATTCATGCACCAATGTTTATTGTAGGGCGTGATTCCCTAATCCCTAGTTTGAACTATAAATCTTTGATTTGATCCCATCAAGCTGAATATTGATGGTAAGCAGTGTCCGTAAAGGTGACGGCACCGTGTAAGAGATTAAGTTGACTCATGTGACTGGACTGGATATTAACTGAAATTTTCAGTATTAATGAATAATGATCTTACCTTATAACTTATCTGGTTACACTAAGTAATTTTTTTAAAGTCAAATTCGAAATAATTAATATTAAAAATTACAACAACAAAAAAAAAAAAATACCAGTAAACAACAAGGTTCACTCGATTAGTTGAATTAGTCATATCATATATCACTTACAAAATAATTTAAATCTTCAACATCATCTCTAGTGTGGAACAGATGCTAATCGACACGGTGCAAAACGTCTTCGGATTAAAGATCTAAAGGCTGAGAACGATTGTCTTCAACATTTGTTAAAATTTAACGGTGTTGAAGGAAATCCTCATGGGACTACAAATAGGTGACTAAAAGAAAAAATGATAGTTCTTATATGGAGTATCTTCATTATACCATGTGGTTCACAATTGACCGCATTATTATAGAATGAGGAGAAAAAAAAATTTGGAATTACGTGATTTAATCTGAATCACAAAGTACAGGTAAATCTGGTACATATCAGAATTTTTTTTCAAGAAAAAAAAACAGAAGAGAGATTAGAGCCCCGTGTTTGACCGGAAAGAATGAAAAGAATAGATAGCGTAGGAAATCTTTCGGGATTAATTATTTAGTGCTATTTTATTAATAAAAAAATATAGTGTGTAAGAAAAGGCCGTCCAGCTCTTCATATGTGTATATGTTGGAATTGTTTAGGCGATCGAGACCTTAGATTATGCAAAGCTCCATTTGATTGATCACAAGGCGTATATACCACGGACTTTCAGGATTTTATTTCCTGTAATTATTAAGTACTTCCCATTTTGAAAGGAAAAAAAAAACAAAAAAGAATCTCTCTAATATGAGCACCTGCCAAATGTTTTTTTGAGATATGTTAAATAAAAAATAATTATATAAATATATTTTCGTTTCTTATTTCTTGATTGGATTGTGAGAATATTTATTTATTTTTTTATCGATTAACAGCTCAAAATATACAAAAAAATTTGTTTTCCAAAAAATATATTTTTTTCAACAAATGAAAAAACTTCAACAAAGAACATTGAAGTATAAGGTCGACAGAACGTCTGAAAAATTGTGTGGGACAAAAATCAATAAATTGAATTTATGATACAATTTTCGTAGAAGTGCATATAGTCATGAATAGGGAAGAAGTTAGAAATTTGGCGTTAGGGAGGAAAAACTGCAATAGTATGTCAAACAAAATATAAAAACTGCAAGAAAATATTGTGGGACGAATTTGATCAAATATTACGAACTACATATAAAATTTACTACATCTAATACTATTTTTTCGAAATCTCGAAGAGGGAGGAGAGGACGATTGCCACTTCCGCCTCCCCCTGTCTTCGTCCCTGGTCATGAATGAAGGAAAATATTCTTTTTTTCTCCTTTAAAAGGGTGTATCAAAACTGAAAAATCATGAGGGTTTTTTTTTCATTTTCTTTTTGGCTAAATTGGAAATCATGAGGTTAAAAAAGGAGACCCACACTTGCGGAAGTTCCGTGAATATTCAGATGTTCTTTTTTTTTTTTTTCTCTTTAACAGCAAAATTCGTTCTATTTTTTATTTTTAAAAAGAAAAACGTTTTATTGAAGTAGGCCAAAAATAGATATGGGGAGGACATTGTCTGCAATCAAATAAAATGTTGAAACAAATCCACTACTACTTAGGGAGTATTGTTCTTAGTAGTCTATAATTTTAGTAGTTGTAAAACAAACGTCTTTTAAAAGGTTTGTACCTAGTCTTCATATGGTGTTCAGTAAAAGCTTTTATGTTTCCCTTTTACCTTGCGGGTGCGAACATGAATAAAGTCTTCATGATCTTCATCCAGCTGAGGATCTGTCAATGTTTCGAAAGGCGTGTCCGGAACTTCAGTATTTTCAGGTGCGAGAGTCTCACTCTCATTTTGCGCAATTATACCAACATGTCCCCGGACAGTTGACCCCTTGAGTCTATTATTGAGGTCCCGAAAGCTTACAAATAATTTGTGTCCTTTTCGAATTAAGCGTCCAAAATATTCGGGTTCTTTTGCACCGACAACAGGTGCACCGGACTTAAGTCAATTTGACGGAAGTACCGCTGGCGACTCCGAGCTTAATCCAAGCATCAAGTTAACTAGACCCACCTCTTTAGAAAGGCTCATGATAGCTAGGCTAGATATTTTATCTGATGGGCCAGTCTTTGCCATAGCCATGTTTGGGTCCTGCAAGGCCCAGTGGTGTCAGGTCCAGCTGGACTGGAGTCATCTGAGCTGGCGGGCTCTTCGCGTGTTGGGTCACCCGCATCCGTTGTTATCTCAACAGTGAGGGCCGGAATATCAACGAGACCCGGCGTGATAACGGCTTGGTCCTCCACAATCTGTGTCGCCGCCTCAGCAATCGCAATCTCCGGATCTTTAGGATCAAATATGTGATCTTCCCCAATCAACTCCATATTCTTCGGCGGGACAGGTGCACCTTGTGCAATAGGCGTCCTTCTCTCCACCACCGCAGTCCCAGTCTCTGGCTCCGGCAAAGGGCTCCACCACCGCCGCTGGATCCACCATTGGAACCAAAGGTAGGGCTTTTGACCTTCCTTCGCCATAGCCACTTGATCATCCACATCCACCACCGGAATCAGCGACGGGTTATAAGAGCATATGATGATCATCTCCGGATCCTTCACGGCTGAGACATCCACTAAGGTCATATCCATCTCCGGCAGTGAAACCGGTGGCCCGACATTGCCGATGGACCACCAACCTTTAAATTCTTCTTAACATTATATGGTGTAGAGAAATATACTACTTTTCCCGATTCAAGATCCTCTCTTGTGGTGGTGGCTGAGTAATCAATTTTTTTTTTGTTTCCTTGATTTATTTTCCAAAGCCAACACAGTCTCCCCCTTCGCAGAATGAAGACCAGGTTGACAATCGGGATTTGAGTGCCCTATCTTCCAACAATTGGAACAATAGGCAAGAAGATTTTCATATTCAATAGGCTGCCAATAGCCCTTGCCTGTCCTAGCATGAGAAATCCATGCCCTTGTTGTCAATTCCTTCAACAGATCCACTTCAACGCAGACCCGCGCAAAGCTAAACCTCGAGACGCTGCAGGTCGGCTCATCAAGAACAAGCGGCGTTCCTTCCGCCCTTGCCAAAGAAAAAATAACATATTTATTAAATAAGTGGACAGGAAGTCCTTCGAATCGGATCCAAACCGGAACGCTTGATGGTTCCTCCAAAAAACCAAACGTCGCGCCTCCAAAAGCGGTAAAATCTTCTTCTTGATCGAATTTGATGATGATGTGCTTTCAGTCCAACCACCCTATCCAAAAATTGCCCTTGAATTGTAGCTTATTCAAGTCCTTCTAGAGGTTGTCCAACGGCGGTGTACGCCGAGAGAACTTGCCGACTAGGGCACGTTTCCAAGGGTCCTCCAATGCCGTCAATTCATCGTCATCTATGGTGAGTGAGGGCTCTCCCTTAAAAGATCATAATTGTTTGATCGGGATTGTGATAGCCGCGGATGATCGCGATAAAAGATCCGCGAAAGACTTTTTTGCCACGCCGCCCGTCCCGGAGGCAACGCCTGGCTGGCTGGCCGACATTGATCAGAAAGGTGTTTGAGTTTGCATGGGAGACATCATTAAAGGGAAGAAGTTTGTTGTGCATAACCAATTAATAGGTTTAATGGTTTTGACTGTAAAAGAGTGAGATGTTAGGATTTGTTTGCAATTGGCATAATTATTTTGTTTTCACAAATTCGTTCTATTTCATTAGGTGGTACTTCGTCCATTCCTCACTTTAAAAAATTTAAAGAATTCAAACAAATAGTAATCTTTCCGCCACAATTTTAATAATACATATTCCTTCCTCTCTCTCTTTCACTTTTCTAATAAAAGATATGTTGAGGGTATAATGGGAATAAATTGTTGACACCTAATAAAAGAAATGTAAATGACAATTAATTTGGATACACATGTATTTCCTAAATGACAATTAAATGGGAATGGATGGAGTATTAGATAGTACATGTGGTACACTACAAGAAAACAGTTAAATAGCGACTGAACTTAGCGACCGAAATATTAGGTCATAACAGTAACGACGGAATACCGACCGAATAGAAACCGAAAAATTAACGGTCGTTATTACGTCGCCATTCCGTCGGCCATATTGATTCTGTTGACTAAATTGAAGCGACGTCGTGTGTTGACTTGTAACGACCGAATACCGTCATCATATAACGACCGAATACCGACTGAATATTTACCGACCGAATACAGACGAAAAATGCCGACCGAATACCGACAAAACAGAATATTACGACCGAATACCGACGGAAATTATAACGACGAAATAACGACGGATAATATAACAAAACGACGTCGTTTCAGTGTAGGATTTCTGAAAATATATAAGGCAAAATCTGACGGAAACCCTCACCATTCTCTTTCTTCCCCGACCGTCTCCCTCTGAGCTCTTCTCCGATGAACCCCTCCACTCCCGCTCCAAATCTTTTGAAACCCACCACTACTCCACCGTTTCCTTTCTTCCCCCTCCACTCCACCGTCTCCGACGAACCCCTCCACTCCAACTCCAAATATTTTGAATCCCACCACCACTCCACCGTCTCCTTTCTTTCCCCCCACTCCACCGTCTCCTTTTTCCCCCCTCCACCGTCTCCGACGAACCTCTCCACTCCCGCTCCAAATATTTTGAATCCCACCACCACTCCACCGTCTCCTTTCTTCCCCCTTCACTCAAGTGATTTCAAATCTTGCAAAACCCCCCAAAATTCTATTTCCCAATTTTAAATTTTCTGTAACCACCAAAATTACACCACCACTTCCAAAGCCACCATCTCCGACGCCAGTCACTGTGTAAGTTTTTCAATTTTTTACTGTATTTTTTCAAAAAAAAAATTCAGTTTTAATTTTGTTTCAGTTTCAATTTCAAGACTCCGACGCCATTCTCTGATTAAGGTACTTCTCTTTATTTGTTTAAGTTTTAATATTTTTTTTGGGTTTTCTTTATTTTCTGTGTATTTGTATTTTTATAAACCATTTGCTTGTGGCTGTTTTGTGCTGTAGAATCACTACAGCAAAAAATGTCTATTGCGACGTTTGTCATATGTCGCAATAAGGCAAATAAACGTCGTTATAGATCTATACCAGCATTTATTGCAAATGTCGCTTAAACGTCGCATTTGCCTGTGTCGTTATGGTTTTTTACGACATTTGTTACAAGCGCCGGTACCTATCTATTACGACGTTTGTTGCGTCATTTTAAAGTGTTTCAAAAGGTATTTTTGCCGACATTTGTAAATAATCGCAACAAGTCACATATTGCGACATTTGTAAATACCGTGAATAAATAGTTATTCCGACATTCGTAAATTTTGAAACTAGGCTGGCAGACTCGAGCCGGAGTCGGAGCCTAGACAAGCCGAGCCGTCGAGTCTAGCCACCTTTGAATAATCGGAGCCGGATCCGGAGCCTAGACAACCCAAACCGAGCCGTCGAGTCTAGCTACCTCTGAATAATGTAGAATAAATTTCCCCTTACTCTAAGGGATGGGAATCGAACCCGCGACCTCCTGCATGTATGTCATGCAATGTGTCGCTGAGCTAATTGATCATTTGTTATTTATTTCTCCTCTTATTATATTTATTATAATAGAATTTTGGAATTGTACACTTACTTATTTAATTTCTTTCTGTTTTTTTAATTTATTTTTGTGAATCAAATTAAAATTAATACACTCTCATTAAAAAATTTATAATATATGACTTTAATGTTTCTTTAAAAAATATATTTCAGAAACATAATCTCTATATTTGTGTTTGTCTTGAAATGACACAAGATTTAACGATATAGTATATAAATGTCGATCTATTAGTCGCAAAAAGTAAAAATTTATAACTATATACAATTTAATGTCACTAACTAACATGAAATTATCGGTAAGAATAAGAATTACTATATTCGTAGTATAAAATCCAAATATAGCGACGTTTGTTTGAAATGTCACATGATTTAACGACGTTTTATATAAATGTCGCTATATGTGTTGCAAAAAGTAACAATTTATAACAACAATTAATGTACATGTCGCTAACTAATATCAAAATGTCGATTTTATCAACCGACGCTATTAAACGTCGTATAAAATTCAAATATAGCATCGTTTGTCCGAAAAATCAGAAGATCTAACGACATAGTATATAAATGTCGCTATATGAGTCATAAAAAGTAACAATTTATAACAACGTTTAATGTAAATGTCGCTAATCAACATCAAAACGTCGGTATGAACAACAATTGCTATAACCGTCACTAAGAAACGTCGTATAAAATCCAAATGTAGCGACGTTTGCAAAAAGTGTTGCATTAACGTACTCTTTTTTGTTTTAAGCGACGTTTGAAAAAAAACGTCGATACAAAAACGTCGCAAAAGACTGTTTTTGTTGTAGTGAATTGATATTTTTTAGGCTAATTGCATTGATATTTTTTCTCTATGTACTTTTTCTCAGTTGACCCTTTTTCGTGCATTTTTTTTGTGCTGCTTGTTACTGTGTTTGGGTATCGATCCTGCAGCAGTGCTAGTTTACTGTCTTATTGTTCTTTATCCAAAGTGTCATAGATGCTAGTTTACTGATCTTTTAAAATGAAGTAGCAGCCAGTTATTATTTTATGATCGAAAGACAAAAGCTATCAATCCCTGAGTACTCCTCTTGATGATAATACATTTTATATGTTTTTTTCAAGAAAAAAAGTATGAAAGCCGACTTTTAGAAGTCAACTAATGTATCAAACTTCAGAGAAACTAGGTACATTTTAGAAGTCACTCTTGCTTTATTTATTAAAATGCCTGCTATTTAATTCTAACCTTGGACTATTACTTCCTACGGCTGACCATGATATTATTCAATATTTAATTGGAGTTATCGGCTTAATTACGTATGAACGAATCCAACTTTGTCCGAACTCGATTTTCCTTCTCAAAATTTTGTCTTTCGATCATAAAATAATAACTGTAGTCGAATCAAACGACTATGACAGCCTAGATTGAGCTTGATGGAATTTATCTTCGGCATTATTCATTAGACTTTGATGGCATTTGCTTAGTATGTTATTTGATTGACCTTGATGGAATACCGACCAAACAAATTAAGATTTCTATTCTTTTATGTTTCCACACTTTTTGACTTGGCGAATACCTATTCTAATGAAGTAGAAGCTTTGCCTTCAGAATATATTTCCCATTGAGTATAATGAAAAGGGGTTTTCCTTTTTTAGTAAGGTATTAGCTTTATTTTGTTTGTTTATTTTTCATAAATTGAATAGCTTTTTTAGTTGGTTTTTAGACTCTTCCACCCCCACCCCACCCCACCCCACCCCCTTCTCTCTCTCTCTCTCTCTCTCTCTCTCTCTCTCTCACACACACACACACATAAATGCGAGAATCTGCCTTTTGCACTTATGTTCTTACTTTTGAGCTTGTGGATGAATTTTTGTTTATTGTGTCCTTTAAAAGTCGGTATTTGATTGTGCTTGTGAATACTTTCCATGTATTTCAGAGATGCCTCCAAAGAAAAGTATTCGAGTATCCTTACCATTTGGTTCGCCAGTCACGTCTGCTCCGACCTCCACCTCCCAGCCTGGTTAATCACCTGATTTGGTGTCGACACCGCCATCTGCTCCCGTGCTTGGTACGACACCTCCATCACGGTTTGATGATGCACAGACATCTCGGGATGCGTATGCGCCAGTACCTGCCACTGAGTCTACGCCGGTAGCAGGATCGGCGATTGACCAGTCTACTGTCCCACAGACAGCGTCTGATACTGGTGGAGTTGCGGCTACAGTAGATACTCGTATTCTCCTGTAGCCTACCCTTGGCACGTAAGTAAATTCATTAATTATTTCCTTTAAGCTAATTATACTACTTGTCGTCATTAAAGTAACTAATCAAATTTTTTCTTTGCTATTATTGTGAGTGTTGTAATGTATGAGAAGTGCACACTTTGATTGTGAGTGTTGTAATGTAAATGAGAAGTGTAAACTTGTGTTTTTTAATAAGATAATATGTAATGTTATTTTTGGGTTTATTGATTATTTTTGCTATTTTGGATCTTATTAATAATATTGTTTCTGGTTTGTATTTTTGGGCGTATTGCTGTTTTTTTATAATAGGGATTTAATTAAATTTCAGATTTATTTTTTAAAATAAAAAACTATTTAGCGACGGAATAACGACCGAAACAGTCAAAGTCAAAAGTCAACAATGTTGACCATTCGGTCGGTATTCAGTCAGCAAATAGCGACGGCATATTAGGTCGGTAACTGCTAGACTAGCCGTCGGTATTCGGTCGTTACATAGGCATAGTCAACGGTCAACAATGTTGACCATCCGGTCGGTATTCGGTCAATAAATAGCGACGAAATATTCGGTCGGTAAATGCTAGACTGGCTGTCGGTATTCGGTCGTTAAACACACATAGTCAACGGTCAACATTGTTGACTATTCGGTCGGAAAATCTCGGTCGGTAAATAGCAACCGAATATTCGGTCCCTAGAATTCAGTTGGTATTCGGTCGTTAACCAGTCAAAGTCGAAAGTCAACAATGCTGACCATTCGGTCGATATTCGGTAGGTAAATAGAGACCGAATTTCGGTCGCTATACTTTCCGTCTGTATTCGGTCGGTAATTTGCTTAGCGACGAAAAATACACGACCACGTATTTCGGTCGTTAATCGGTCGCTAAACTCATGTCCGTCCCTGTAACACCGTTTTCTTGTAGTGGTAGGAGAAAACCTTGTGAATCTCTAAACTATTGAGTGAAGGCTTTAGTCTCTATTGCATTATTTGTCAATCTATCAGCGAGATTATTACAGTAGGATTATTACAGGATTTGTGGGCAAAAAATAAATTGGTTATGATATTCCCAATCAAACTTTTAATTTGACTAACAATGTGATATAAGAGAAAAAATCCTCTTCTAATTGATGAACTCTATTGACTAGAGTTTTCTAGTCATTCTCCATAATGAAAGGCTGATATCCTTGAATTATTGTAAAGTCCTTCCAAATATTCCCGTCATTGAAAAAAAAAAAAAGAATATTCAGATATTTCAAAAAATTCCAAATATTGTAAGGATAATTAAATGGCTTTTATTATCAAACTCAATTGGCAGTTGTGCAGATTTTCATCAGTCATATGCGGCGAATTTCGAGATATGAGGTTTCCTATTCAACGACATTGAGCATAGACATATATCGTTCTTATTCTTCTTGGCTTTACATAAGATGAGAATTTTTCAAGTCTCACATCATAATATGACACGTCTTGACATTTTTATCTCTTTCCTAAAATATTTAGTCAAGTACTCATTCCATTTAATAATATAATTCGTTTAGAATATTTAGTGAAAATAAAAGAAACAAAAAGCAAGGTATTATGTTAATCAAAATATCAATATCATTTTCTTAAATAAGACTTGTATACCTCTAATTCTATTTATTAGACTGATAAAGTACCTTATTTTTTTATTCCTTAATTTTCGCTATATGTCTTAAACGACTTATATTATAGAATATTATAAAATAGAAGTAGTACAATTTTAAACATTTCGGATATTTTGTGTTAATATGTTGTCACATTCTTTATCTCATTCTTAACATTCTTTATCTCATTCTTAATATGGTGCCATAAGTTTATATTTTTAATCTAAAAGAAAACGATAAACCTAAACAAAAAAAAATGGATATTTGATAGTTACTTAAAAATGTTATAGGAGAATAGGAAACGGAAGCGATCATAAATCATGTTTAATTATTATTTTCGTAAAGTTACCTTCACATACATATAAAATCCATCATTCTTAGTTTTATTATTGAAATTAGTGAAGAGTATCATATGAAAAATATCAATATATTTTGTACTTCATCTATGTAAAAATAAACAAAATATGATAATATTATGAAACCAATAGAATATTTAAATAATGCAATTGATGATGAGTTTTCATGTCTATGCACACATGCAACATGCATGGGGGTAAGCATATCATTTTTTCTCTTTCTTTTATTTTTTGACAGTGAGGGATTTTTTTGGTTCAAGCCAGTATCGAATCCGAGTATACTTTCTTATTGGAATGGTTGCCACTACTAGGACGCATTTTTTAGAAAAAATTCAATTCTATAACCGTACTTGTCTCAATGGTTGCCACCATTGGTCCCACAGCTCCTCAGGATGGGACCTACCTGCAGATTTAAATTCCGCCCAATTCTTATGAAGGGTTGTAGGATTAATTATAAGGACGGTACTAGAATTGAGTCACATTTCCTAGACTATCATTTTTTCTCCTGGTTTATAGAAATAATACAGTCTAGCTCCATCCGTCTGATGAGATTTTGAACGGCCGAGATCTGGAGAGAGAAAAATTAGGGCTGGACTTAAAATATTAAAAAAAATAATCTCTCCAGATCTGAACCGTTAAAAAATCTCATCCGATAGCTGGTAGCTTGTCCCGCACGTGCGGAACAAAAAGCTGTCCCGCATAGGAGCCGGGAGCTAATAATACATATTAGAACAACTTCCTTCTCTCTTTCCGTTCCCATCTTCTATTATAGTATGACTGGAAATTCCATCTTATTCTTCAGTTCCAAGAGAGAAATAGACCTTGGGATTTATCCACAGAGCTCTCTCTCTCTCTCTCTCTCTCTCTCTCTCTCTCTCTCTCTCTCTCTCTCTCATAACGATTAGCTCTTTCTATTGGTGCTAATTAGGAGAAAATATTTCCCAAAGCACGGTACGTATAGTTCTTGATTCTCCTTTGTTTGTTTCTTCATAACTTTCAGAAAGGCTACAAGAAATATGTTTTTGTACATAATTCTATTTACTTATCTTGTTCATATTTCAGATCTAACATATAATTAGCTTCTACCTCCTCCATTCTATGATATAAGTCGCTGGTAGCACGAGAAATTCATGCTACCAACGAATTGAATGAGCAAGATATATGGTTATATCATCATAAAGTTTAAGGGTTTGCATGAAAATCTAGATAAAGAATAAATCTAGACGTTTAATAATTAACTATCGCTTATGTCTATATACATATATGAAGTCCCTCCGTTTCATAATATAAGTACAAAAATTAAAGAAGCAAAAAATAAGATATTTTGTTAGTCAAAATATCAATATTATTTTGTTAAATAGAATTTGTATACCACTAATTCTATTTAAGGGGTCACTTTAGCATGGATCCGGCATTGTGGGACTTGCCCCACGGCCCTCTCACATGAATTGTAGTGGAGTCTACCTGCAAAGGTCCCGCCACAACTCATGTGAGATAGCTGTGTGGCCAGTCCCACAAAACCGATCATATATTAGAATTTTTCCTATTTAAGAGAATAACATTAATATTTTGACTAACAAAATCCCTTATTTTTTGTTTCCTTAATTTTCGGTTTACGGAATGGAGGTAGTATCAAGCTAATTATCTTTAGCTAAGTTTTCTATTTTTCTTTTTAAAAAAAAATTTGAACCATTAATCTAGCATATATCTTAATTTCTTGTATATGACGATCATATTTATAACTTCTTAGGTAAAATCATATTTTGTCAGTTCAGATGTCTAGTACGTGCATGAGCATATTTATTTAGATATATAGATAATTATTCTTTTTCTCAGCTAAGTCTATCCAATATTATTGCAGGAATAATTAGGTTTGATTGATCGACGGTCTTAATTAAAAAGATGATGCCTGCAGTGAACACACAGCTTTCGGTTCCACCAGGCTTTCGTTTCCATCCGACGGACGAGGAGTTACTTCATTATTATCTGAGGAAGAAGGTTTCTTACGAGGCCATCGACTTGGATGTTATTAGAGAAGTAGATCTAAACAAACTCGAACCTTGGGATCTTAAAGGTGACTATTTATTATAAGCAAAACGTTCGTCTTTCTTCTTTGCACCTAAAAAGGAAACTAACTCTTGCATTCTGGCTAGTGTACTGCTCATTTTGTGTACCCTAAGAAATGCTTCAATTCGTCTCTCAATGATTAAATTTGGTGTACATTCAATTTTGAACGGAATGAAAATTATAAAGTTGAACTATACCATATACTCACTTTATTGAATGTCTATGATTTGTATAAAAATTAAAGAAATTTGTTTGATCATGAGTAAATTTAGTTTGGATCTGGTGCGGAACATTTGTTATATCTGAATGTACTAAATGACTGTGCTTCGTTTTGAATGAGTTGATCTGACAGGATTTTGTCTCGAAAGAATGAATAGTTGTTCATTCTTCCTAGATAAAAGTCAGTAATCAGATAAATTAATCCAACGACATACAGTTATTCTACACATACGGACTGAATGAATAAATGTTTGCACATATAATCCAAACCGAGTATGTTACTAAATGATTCTTAATTAGTATAGAAGGACTTAAATGTTAGTGGAATGTGCATAAATAAACATAAGAAGTTAATTGTGAAAATTTAGAAGAAATATATTCAGTTTAAGAAAATTGGCATTAATATTATGTTAGTGTTTATTGGATTAAATATGGATAAAGATGGTATTAAGACAATATCATATTTTAACAATTATTTTAATTATATATTCTTTAATCATGTTTGATCTAATATTCTTCTTGATCCAAGAATCATTGCCCTCATGCTTCTTAAATCTAATTAATTATCTCCTTCTCTTGGTTGTTGTACTCGTAGAGAAATGTAGGATTGGATCGGGCCCTCAGAATGAATGGTACTTTTTTAGCCACAAAGATAAGAAATATCCAACAGGAACACGAACAAATCGCGCCACAATGGCTGGATTTTGGAAAGCTACGGGGAGGGACAAGGCCATTCACCTCAACAGCTCAAAGAGAATTGGCATGAGAAAAACTCTAGTCTTTTACATAGGGCGTGCTCCTCATGGCCAAAAGACGGATTGGATCATGCACGAGTATCGTCTTGATGATGAAAATGCAGAAATTCAGGTACTGATTACAAGATTTTTAGAACTTCTGCTTATTCTCTACTACACTTAATTTTATTTTTAATTTTATTTTTTGAAAGGAAAAACATGTAAAAATGTATCATCTATATCTAAAAAAATCCATTCTTGCAAATTATTTACTCCCATAAACTAAAGTAACTAAATGAATTTATCTTGCATCTCAATTTGAAGCAGGAAGATGGTTGGGTGGTCTGTAGAGTGTTCAAGAAGAAAAGCACCACCAGAGGGTTCCAACCCGAAATTGCTGATCATCTACAAGAAGACCATCATTTTACTCACATTGAGGCTAGTAGTTCCACACTAATATTGGAACCGAAACAAAACTCGCGATCTCTATGTCATGATGATTACACGTTCGACAATTCCATGCATCTCCCGCAACTCTTAAGCCCTGATCAATCCGCAGCAGCAATCCACTCCGCGGCAGCCTCTTTCTTACCAGTCCATATGAATGGTACTCATGACGTTGTCGAATGTTCACACAACTTGCTTAGGTTGACCTCAGCAGCAGCTGGAGCCAGCTCAAATGGATCAGGTTTCCCTCAACCGGAAAGGTTTAGCAGTGATTGGTCATTTTTGGACAAGCTTCTTAAAAATTCACACCAATGCTACCCATTAATGTCTCAAGTTGCTACTCATGATGTAGTGGCTCCATCAGCTCAGAAATTTCCATTCCAGTACTTAGGTTCTCAACCTGATCATTTCTCGAATTTTTCCAAGTAGGCAGACTGTTATAAAACTATAGTACTTAATTTTTATTTTTATTTTTGTAATTCATGAACATGCGTTCTCTATGGAGGCCATCGTATGTCGGGATTTTTGTTCAAGGATTTCATTTAAACTTATATCTGATGGATTCTGGATATTTCTCAGCCAATAACCTGAACGAGAACAATAAATGGTGAGGCAGGGACGTCTTGAACAATATTGAAGTCTTATTCTAATTATCAATATCAGGCCCCTAATTTTTTTAAAGTTTAAATTATAAAAAGTATCAAAATATAATACAGTACACCTCAAATGATTGTTCCCAAAACATCTATTTATTCCTCCTCCATCGTTTTTGCTCTACAACTTCTGCCGGTGAGTTCTTTATATTGAGTAAGTGATTAACAATTTTTATTATTCTTCAAAATACACACACACACAGTATATATATATATATATATATATATATATATATATATATATATATATATAGGTAACAAAAAATTAGGACCCCCAATTTTCGAAGGCCCTATTCGGTCAAGCACTTTAGATACCCACATAGTCGAGCCTGTGGTGAGGCTCCTCTCATATATCTGCTCTCATACAAGAGCCAACAATGAGTAAAAGATAATACATGTTAAAAATGGATCCGAGTCTAACTCAATCCCTCAAAATATACCTCAATAGTGGAGGATTGCACAGTCCTTGTAAAATGTAAATATGTACACAAACTAGTCGATATGAGATCTTTAATACACACCCTCACGGTTATAGTCGAACATCTGGATCATGAACAATAATAGGGGTCAAACATTGAATTAGGTGGCTCGATACCATGTTCAAAATTGACTTGTGCCTAACTCAATCTGTCACACCTCGTCTCCGGAGTGATGACATAATAGTGCCCCATTAGTTAATGAAGAACCAAAGCCACAGTCAGAGATTACTAAATAAGAAATTCAATTATGAAGTCCATAAATATTCAAAGAGTACTAGCGGAAGCAATAAATTGAAAGGATAATAATTCTAAGTTATTACATCTTGAAAAAGGAACTTCAAGTTCCGAAAGAAATAACAAAGTTTATTTTCTAGCAGCTTAGGACCACTCTTCGTAATTCCCATCACAGGTTCCATCCTCATAGTACTGGTCCTTACCTAAATCATCTGCAAAACAATAACGGATGAACTGAGCTCCGATGCTCAGCTGGGACCCAAAACAGTAATAACAATATGTATAGACAGTGCAGAACAGAAATAGTAGAAATCAGATACAGAAGATAATACAGATGCCCGTTTCCCAAAATACACCTAAGGAAGTATATGCAAACGACTCATCCCAAGTCTCACAAGACTTAGAACTCAATGCAGGACAGTACTGTGCAATACAGAACATATCAAAACAGTATACTGCACAACTGCAGACGAATGCTTTGTCCGCGGTATCGTCCTTCGGTGCAGCCCCAGTAATCTGACCTGCAACTGGTGGTGGCTTTGGACACTCTTTAACCTTGTGGCCTACCTTGTCACACTTGAAACAAGCCACTTATGCCCATCTGCAGCTCCCAGAGTGTGTCCTCCCGCATCTACCACATACTACCAAAGGTCCCGCAGCAGTGGATCCTCTAATCTTGGTCAAGTTAAATCCAGTCCCTGCCCCTGGCTTATAGGTATTGGTAGGTCCCGAGGTGGGAGCAAACCTCTTCCCAGCCAATGGTCCAACTGAGTTGGGACGAGAGCCCTAACCTTGTGACACAGCTGAATAGGGCCTCTTCTTGTCCGTCTTAGTATTCTTGAACTCTGCCTCGATGTCCAAACTCCTCCAGCACGCATCCATAAAAGTAATAGGACTATACCCAGATAGCCTTCACCTAATATCAGGTAACAGTCCCCTTACGAACCTCTGGGTCCTCATCTTGCCATCCTGAAGGATAGCAGTAGCATACTTACCCAGTCGGTTGAACTTACTGGTATAGGTGGAGACAATCATACTCTCCGTCTACCTTAGATCGAAGAACTTGTTCTGCCTCGCAGACTTCAAGGTCTCAGGGAAGTACTGATCTAGGAAAGCCTCCTTGAACCTAATCCAGGTGACCGACCATTCCAAAGCATACACCGGCTCTACTCATTTACACCACTCTGAAGCCTCGGACGTGAGAAAAGGGAATGACCACATCAACCTTCATCTCCTCAGGCACCTTGATAATCCGAAAGTGTTACTCTGTTGGAGTACATTTTATCTAAGGTGCGCCAATTCGATTGGGCCGGGCCGGGATTGGATTGGGCCCTTAATCGGGTTGGGCCGACCAATATGATTGGGCCGACCAACCCATTTGGACCGACCTTATGGCTGGAAAATTGGACACATATTTTCAGCTCATATTTCTTATCTAGAGATTGAAGTGGTGGAGAAAGTGGAGGAGTGGTTTTCTCCATGATCTCCCACTTTCCCCTTTATCTCTCCCCACTCTCTCTTGATAGACTAAGGGAAAATACTGATTTTCTTAATGTTTTGAAGTCAGATTTTTCTCCAGCTTTTGAAGCTTAGAGAAGAGAGAAAAGAGAGAACATTAGAGAGAAAAGAAAAGACAGCTTTTTCTAGACTTGTTTTCTAGCTTTGGCTAATAGAAAATAAGTAAGAAAAACTGTATCTGGTTCTTCTAAAAGGTCATACATACATACATACTCCATCTTGAAGAGTGTCTTCAAGGCTTCTACAAGGCGTTGGCTAGCACCAAGCAGTATAAGACCATCCCCGGAAAATGAGTGGATACTGGGAGAGACGGGGCCTGCGTTGGTGGCGTTCCGTTCGTGACAACATACCGCTGAAACCGTTTCAGCTATCCTAGCACCGATAAAGGTATAACACTATCTCGTAGTCTTAGGTTCTTACTCGTGATAGATCCTGGTAGAGGCGGGTCACTTTATTTCCGCTGCACAATGTGATTCGACCAGGTTATTCCTCTAACAGTGGTATCAGAGCCAGGTTATCACGAGTACCCTATAGACTTAATGTGTTATAGTGTTTGCATATAGATTTTGAATCTATGTTTTGCATGCCTTAGGATTGCTAGAAATGTTATATATTATGTATGACATATTTTTTCATCATTTTGAATGTATGAGAATTGAGATTTTCCAGTTTTGAAGTCATTTCAAAAGTTGAAAAAAATCTCATTTTCTAGCATTTCGGTCGACCGGGACTCATCTCCGGTCGATCGAGGTAAGTCAGTAGCTAAATAATTGGGTTCGGATCAACCGAGTTGATCTTCGGTCGATCCGAGTTGGTCTTCGGTCGACCGAAGTTCCTGTTTGGTCAACCGACCGGTCGACCGAACCCGAGGCAGAATTTGAAATATTCATTTTACTGTTTGCTCGTTTTTCCATAAAGTGTTATGTTAATTGAGCATGATGCATAGTAGTCGCCTTTACCCTGTTGGTTTATTTTATAATACGATCTGCGTATCGTGCCTATTTTTCTATCAAAAGTTGTAATTTTTCTTCTCATTAAATCCCCTCGAATGTAACTCGAGGTTTCCTTAGAATCATGTAATATTCTAGATTAGGAGAAGGTACAGTTGTGATGAAGATTTGAAGGCAACCACCTGAAGGTCAAGACGGTGTAGAATAGAGTATTTTCTTTTCACACCCTTAGACTGACTTCACGATTTTTCCATTGGCTTGGAAAAACCGAATAGGATATGGCGATTACTATTGCATTTTACTTTTATGTATTGGATGCATATGTAAATAAGCATAAACTGTTTTATTTATGCTTTTCTGGTGAGATTGTTAAAAACAAAACCCCTCAATTAAAAATTAATTAGTGCCTTCCTTAGTTTGGCCCTCGTCAAGGCCTAGATCGACATTAGTATGGGACATGCCAAAGCTGTGCATACGTGTCTATCCGGGTGAGGCGCGAAGGATAAGTTGTGATATCCGCCGGCTAAAACTTAGGGTCCTAGTTAACTGGATTATCTCAATAAATAGATTGAGGATCTAGAGGCAAAAGAGTTGAGAAAAGTGTATAATGATACAATTGAATAAATGTTATTCACTCAACTAACCAAGAATTACATAATTTGATGTAATTGGCAAACATTGCCTACCTAAATAACCAAGTTTTGGGCGATCGACCAAAGTCGACTCGAAAGCGAGGTGAAATATGGATCTTGGCCCGCTAGAAAGTTAACGAACTTTCCGAGTTGATAATGAGGGTTATTCACTCGAAGAAAATAGTGGGAGAAATCATTAAAAAGATAAAGACCTAATAATGATTTTTTACGGTACTTACTTTGCATATGTATTTTGTTGTAGAAAAATGGCAAATTCAAACCAAACACTATCACTGTGTTCTGTCCTTGAGAAGGACAAATTAGAGGGAGTTAACTTCCTCGACTGGTTTAGGAACTTGAGAATCGTTCTCAAGCATAAAAGAAAGTTGTATGTCCCCGGGAACGACCTATTCTCGCTACACTGGAGGCTCGCGCTTGCAGCCGATAGAAGTGCTTATCAGAAGCATGTTAGTGATGCTTTAGATGTGTCTAGCCTAATGCTTGTCACCATGAACTCTGAGCTTTAGAAGCAACATGAGGACATGGGGGCTTATGAGATACTGGCTCACCTGAAGCAACTATATCAGGGGCAAGCACGCCAGGAGAGATTCATTGTATCGAAATCTCTCTTTCAATGCAAAATGTCTGAAGGAATGCCAGTAGGAACTCACGTTCTTAAGATGATAGGTTATGTTCGAACCTTGAAAACCGGGATTTCCTTTGGGACAAGAGTTGTCGATCGATTTGATCTTGCAATCGTTGCTCGAAACATACAGATCGGTTCATTCTGAATTATCACATGAATGAAATTGACAAGCCATTGCCTGAGTTGTTGAACATGCTGAGGACTGCCGAGAAGGAAATAGGCAAGTCCAAGCCCAACACCATACTGATGGTGCAAAAGGGCAAAGGCAAAGGTTTTGTGAGATCCAAAGGCAAACCGAAAGGTAAGCCCAAGGGCAAGCAAACCACTTTCAACAATGCACTGAAACCTAAGGGTGGTGTAGCCAAGGACTCTATATGTCATCACTGTGGTGAGAAGGGTCACTGGAAAAGGAACTGCAAAAGCTATCTTGCAGGGAAAAGGCTGGAAAAGGAGAAATCAAATGTTGTTTCGGGCTCAGGTATTTATGTTGTAGATATTAATATGATTGATATCAATTTAAATACAACTACTTCTTGGGTATTTGATACCGGATGTGGTTCTCACATTTGTACTAATGTGCAGGGACTGCAAAGGAGTAGAGAGTTGGCAAAGGGTGAAGTGGAACTACGAGTTGGCAACGGAGCACGTGTTGCAGCCCTAGCTGTAGGGACTTGTACTTTTACTTTGCCTTCAAGGCTTGTTTTGGGTTTAGAAAACTGTTTCTATGTACCTAGTTTAATTAAGAATATTATTTCAATTTCTTGTTTGGACAAGAAAGGTTTTGAGATTTCGATCAAAAACCCAACGATTGTCGTTATTTACGGATAATATGTTTTATGCAAGCGCCTCTTTGATTAATGGTCTATATGTTTTAGACCTTGATATGCCAATTTTAAATATAAATACCAAAAGGATTAAGACTAATGATTCTAATCCGACATACCTCTGGCATTGTCGCTTAGGCCACATAAACGAAGACCGCATATCCAAACTCTATAAAGATGGGTTGTTGGAATCATTTGACTTCGTATCTTATGATCGATGCGAATCTTGTTTATTGGGTAAGATGACAGCATCACCTTTCACTAAGCTAGGTGAGAGAGCCGATGTTTTATTAGGACTAATACATAGTGATGTATGTGGCCCTTTTAATATACATGCAAGAGGTGGTTACCTCTACTTCATTACCTTTACTGATGACTTCAGTAGGTATGGATATGTGTTCTTGATGAAACACAAATCCGAAGCATTTGCTAAGTTTAAACTAGAAGTAGAAAACCAACTTGGCAAGAGTATTAAGGTTCTTCGATCTGATCGAGGAGGAGAATACTTGAGTCAAGAATTCTGTGACTATCTAAAAGCTTGTGGAATCGTTTCACAACTTTCTCCTCCAGCTACTCCACAATGGAATGGTGTATCTGAAAAGAGGAACAGAACCTTATTAGATATGGTTCGTTCTATGATGAGTCACACGAGCCTGCCCAATTCCTTTTGGGAACACGCACTAGAGACAGCAGTTTTAACACTTAACCGCGTTCCATCTAAATCAGTTGTAAAGACCCCATACGAGTTATGGATTGGGAAGCGTCCCAGTTTGTCTTTCCTCAAGATTTGGGGCTGTGAAGCTTTTGTAAAACGCTCGACTTTCGATAAGTCGGCTCCAAAATCTGAAAAGTGCATATTTGTAGGTTATCCTAAGGAAACTAAAGGATATTACTTTTATATCCCTAACGAGAACAAAGTGTTTGTTGCTCGCACGGGAGTCTTTCTAAAAAAAGAATTTGTTTCTAGAAACACGAGTGGGAGTAGTGTAGAACTTTCGAAGTTCAGGACTCTCAAACTAGCACTAATGATGAGATGGAAATTGAACGAGACTCCACAAGTTGTTGTGCGACAGAGTGCCACAAAGCAGATTGTGCAGCACAGCACTGATTCAAGAAACACAAGAATTGCGTAGAGTCCGGTAGAGTTCGTCGTCCACCTCCCAGGAAAAATTTGGATTTTTTCATAACGAGAACATGGTGATGTTATGTTTGTTGATCACGATGAACCTTCAACCTACAAAGCGAGCAATTAATAGCCCGGATTTCGAGAAATGGCTTGAGGCCGCGAGATCCGAAATGGACTCCATGTACACTAAAACCAACTCCGGATCTTGGTTGATCCACCTGAAGGGAGTAACTCCCATAGGGGTGCAAATGAGTTTTTAAGATTAAAACCGACATGGAAGGGAATGTACAAAGCGTACTGAGGGCGGCCCGAGTCGCGAAAGGTTTCAAACAAATTCATGGTATTGACTATGACGAGACATTTTCCCCCTGTAGTTATGTTCGAGTCCATTCGGATTTTGCTTGCTATTGCGACTTACTATGACTATGAAATCGGCAAATGGATGTCAAAACCGCTTTCCTTAATGGAAAACTTGAAGAGGATGTGTATATGACACAGCCTGAAGGTTTTGACACTCCAGAGAATCTTTGGAAAAGTATGTAAGCTTCAGAGATCCATTTATGGACTCAAGCGAGCTTCTGAAAGCTGGAACATCCGTTTTAATGATGCCGTCCCAGTGAGTTTGGCTTCATTAGAAATGAGGATGAGCCTTGTGTTTACAAGAAGGTTAGTGGGAGCTCAATCGTATTCCTCGGTTTTGTATGTAGATGACATACTACTCATTAGAAACGACATACCAACCTTAAAGTCCGTAAAGGCTTGGTTGAGTACGTGTTTCTCTATGAAAGACTTAAAGCGATGCCAGCTATATTACGGGAGTCAAGATCTATAGAGATAGATCCAGGGAGACTCATTGGCCTAAGTCGAGTACATATATAGACAAGGTGCTAAAGCGGTTTAGCATGCAAGAGTCTAAAAAGGGCCTTTGTCCTATGGCACATGGTGACTGTTGCATCGAACAAACGAGTGTTCTAAAACGCCTGCCGAATTAGAACGCATAAAATAGATCCCTTATGCTTCTGCCATAGGATCCATCATGTACGCCATGATATGTACTCGCCCAGATGTCTCGTATGCCTTAAGCCTTACGAGTAGATACCAGTCTAATTACGGTGAACGTCACTGGATCTCAGTCAATAATATCCTCAAGTACTTACGAAGGATTAAGGATACATTCTTGATTTATGGAGGGGCGGATGAACTCGTTGTAAGTGGTTACACCGATGCTAGTTTCCAAACCGACAGAGATGATTTCCGATCGCAATCGGGATATGTGTTTAACTTGAATGGAGGTGCTTTGTGGTGGCGCGGTTCAAAGCAATCAACCATCGCAGATTCTACGACAGAGGCCGAGTACATAGCAGCTTGTGAAGCAGCTAAGGAAGCAGTTTGGATCAGGAAATTTATTTCCAACCTCGATGTGGTTCCTAGTATTGCGAACCCGATAGACCTTTATTGTGACAACAATGGGGCTATTTCACAATCTAGGGAACCTAGATCTCACCAAAGGTCCAAACATGTACTACGGCGTTTTCACCTAATCCGCAAGATTATAGAGAGAGGTGATGTGCATATATGTAGAGTAGATTCGGCAGACAATGTTCGTCGATCCATCGGCGAAGCCACTGTCGCGACAACGAGCATGATCGTCACACTAGCTCCATGGGTATCCGATATCTGGAGGGCTGATCTTTAGAGACAGTCATTAGTATGCCCTTAAAGACCAATCAGTAGATGATTTTGGGTCTTTTTGTGCAAGTGGGAGATTATTGTATCGTATATGTAATTTTTCATTTTGATGAATAAAAGGCATAAATTCCAGTATTATTTCATTATGTTTCTGCATTCTTAACAACATAAATAAATAATATGTCCTTGGTATTCATAAATGTTATGAATACTGAAACGTCCCCAATCGAACATTATTATGGAATCTTCGAGGACAATAATAATGCGTAAGACTAGTATGTGCAGTGATTGATATAAGATATCGGATCGTCACATGGGTATATATGATTAGAGAATCATTATACTGGAAAGACCCGACATGAGAAACACACCATGGGTTGTTATATAATAGTCAACGGTGTTTCTCAATTTTTGACTGGGTTGTATAAAAGATCCTTCGACTTGAGGTATCACAAGAGTTCTTGCATGGCTAGTGTTATGCTTTGATAATGTTAAACGCTATCCGTAACAGGGTGAGCAATAAAGGCATTTATTGGGTATATCACGAATCTTGTTCAGGATGAGTGGGATGCAGAAAGGATTTGTCCCTCCTATATAGCAGGAGCGATATCTTGGGCCCCTTGATGGAGTCTGACTAATTCATGGCCATGAACAAATGAATCAGTATATGATATTGATGTCATTTGATTAGTCTACTCGCGAATAAAGAAACTAAAAGATTGGACAATACAAGTGTGACTTTTCCATGACTTGTGTTCAATCTAGATATCAAGGACAAAAGGATTTAACTACAAATGTCAAATGTTGTGATTATGATAAATCACCAGATATTTATGAATTGGGGGTAATGATGCGTTGCTAGATACCTCTCATTACCTGTGATATATGATGTCACGGCCAACATCATAGATACCTCTTGGGTCGCACTCATAGATCAACTGGATTGGGCTTGTTGGAGTACATTTAATCTAAGGTGCGCCGATTCGATTGGGGTCGGGATTGGATTGGGCCCTTAATCGGGTTAGGGCCGACCAATATGATTGGGCGACCAACCCATTTGGACCGACCTTATGGCTGGAAAATTGGACACATATTTTCAGCTCATATTTCTTATCTAGAGGTTGAAGTGGTGGAGAAAGTGGAGGAGTGGTTTTCTCCATGATCTCCCACTTTCCCCTTTATCTCTCCCCACTCTCTCTTGATAGACTAAGGGAAAATACTGATTTTCCTAATGTTTTGAAGTCAGATTTTTCTCCGACTTTTGAAGCTTAGAGAGAGAGAAAAGAGAGAACATTAGAGAGAAAAGAAAAGACTGACTTTTTCTAGACTTGTTTTCTAGCTTTGGCTAATAGAAAAGAAGTAAGAAAAAGCTGTATCTCGAGTTCTTCTAAAAGGTCATACATACATACTCCATCTTGAAGAGTGTCTTCAAGGCTTCTACAAGGCGTTGGCTAGCACCAAGCAGTATAAGACCATCCCCGGAAGATCGAGTGGATACTGGGAGAGACGGGGCCTGCGTTGGTGGCGTTCCGTTCGTGACAACATACCGCTGAAACCATTTCAGCTATCCTAGCACCGATAAAGGTATAACACTATCTCGTAGTCTTAGGTTCTTACTCGTGATAGATCCTGGTAGAGGCGGGTCACTTTATTTTCGCTGCACAATGTGATTCGACCCGGTTATTCCTCTAACATACTCAACCTCTTCCAGTCAATTCTCCGCTTGGTCAGGACCCATACTTCCATCAAACGAAGTTACACGCATATTTTTCATGCGTTCGCAGTACGACCCTGGATCAGCCTCAACACTCGGACCTCTAGGAATCCCAACAGCCTGATTGTGCTATTGCGGTTGATAATGTTACTGCTGAAACTGCAGCAGCTGCTGATGAGTTTGGAACATTTGGGTAAGCATCACAAAGGCAGCGGACAAGTCAAGAGTTGTCCCTGCATTGGCTGGTGGAAGGGGTGGTGGTACATTATATTGCTGAGGTGGGACATTGTATTGTGGTGGGAGAGCATAGTATTGTGGGGGAGATAGTTTGTATTGGGGATGTGCGTTACGCTGAGGTGGTGGTAGTGGTAAGTTTTGTGGCAGAGTCTGTTGTGGGACATTCTGGGGTGATTGGTGTTGCGGTGGGTTATATGGCGGTGGAGGTGGGAGAGTTGGTAGTAGTGGTGGCAACTGTTGTGGTGGTAGGGGTGTTTCAAACCAGCAACATCGTTACCTTAAGTCTGTTGCGGCGCTTCAGGTTGCTGACTTGATGAACCGATAACCTGCCATCTTCTACCTCGATACCTACGGCGACCATAATCGGTGACAGGAAGATCGTAGTCGCCACTGCTACCTTGGTTAGGATCCATTCTAAACCCCCCAACAAATATTCATGGCAAACAATTAAGTAAGATATGCGATATCATAAAAAGATAACATGTAAGGCATGGAAAGTAGAGCAAGGTATAAAACATGTAATCATGTAGCATGCATTGCATATAGGAAATCATTATACACATGTATATTACAGTTGGATATAGCAGTTAAGTAACAGAAACATCATAGTCCATGGTCTCTACCCATCACACACCTCACTTTAAATGTTCTTGTTATCCTATGTTCATTACAGATTTTATCTCTAAGGTTCGACCTGCTCTGATACCACTTATGTCACACTCCGTCTCCGGAGTGATGACTTGGCATTGCTTCATTGGTTAATGAAGCACCAAAGCCACAATCAGAGATTACAAAATAAGCAATTCATTTATGAAATCCATAAATATTCAAAGAGTACTAGCGGAAGTAATAAACTGAAAGGGTAATAATTCTAAGTTATTACATCTGAAAAATGAACTACAAGTTCCGAAAGAAATATCTATGAAAGAAATAACAAAGTTTATTTTATAGCAGCTTAGGATCACTCTTTGTAATCCCCGTCTCAGGTTCCATCCTTATAGTACTGGTCCTCACCTAAATCATCTGCAAAACAATAGCGGATGGACTTAGCTCCGGTGCTAAGCAGGGACCCAAAATAATAATAACAATATGTATAGACAGTGTAGTGCAGTACAGAACATATCAGAACAGAACAGTGGTCTGCATTCGTCCGCGACAAACAGTAGGCTACTGTCTTCGTGAGGACGAATGCGAGGACGAATCCTAGGACGATTGGTTCGTCCGCGACCTGCATTTTTCAGAAAAATGAGATGAAAACTTGTACCAAAGTGTACCAAAATGCTACCCAAGCATCCCCAACTCAAATATGACCAAATACACTCAAAGCAAACAACATATAATGACCAAAACACGAACGGACACATAAAATGCAACAGTTATGCAATTAACCACATTCTTCGCACCTAAAAGATTTCATAACCAAGTATACAACAAGCACCACGCGTTTCCTGATGGTCGATTTACTTTACTACAAAAATCGCTAAGCAAGTGCACCTATCGTTTAGAATAGTATAGCATTCTAGTCAAATGTCGATCCCACAAGGCCTACAATACTAATAATTACCTTTTTTCTATTGTTTAATCGATCGAGTTGAATGAATAAAAATTAATTAAAAATAATAAATATCTAGAAAACAAACAAATGATTTATAAGAATAAAGATGAGAAGATATACTTGAACAAGAATCCCCCTAAACGTATCCATGTATGAACCAGATGGATTAATTCAAAATAACTTATTCTAAAGCAGTGAAAATTACAAGAATGAAGCTTTAATATTTTTCAACAGTTTAAAGTTCCTACCTTTGAGTTGATTAATTGAAATTTCTTTCGAAATTAAAACCCCAAAGATGCATTAAGATTTTTGAATTCCCTTATTACGTTTGACCCTAATCCCGAAGATTTATGTAAATTCTATTTCTAGAAAACTATGCAATTCTTTTTATTATGCAATGATCTATCCAAATTCTTCCTTTTTCAATTCCGAATAAGAAATCCAAGATGAATTAATTCACTAGCAAAATTAATCCAACACAATGAAAACGCATAATAAATATCAAAATATAATTCAATATAAATTAATCTCAATCTCGAAAATCAATACATAGATATAAGTCTAGGGTTCATCCCATTCAAGTAATAAAAATTTAGCTACTCATAATGCTAGAATTAATAAAAGAATTTATTGAAAGCGATAAACAAAGAAAAACTTATTCTCATGAAAGATTCAATCTTCAAGTTTGTCTCCGTCTTCAAACCGTTGATGATGGCGAGTTTCCTCTTGTAGAACTTGGTTGAAGAGAGTCTCCAATAATTCTCTGACAATCTCTCTAGGTCTAGAATAACGATGGTAATATATGGATCATCTAATATATGGTGTTCAATGGGTATTTATAATGTTAGGACTCCTAATAGCTTTAGGAAAATATAATAGAAGTTGAAAAGAATTAGAAATCTAATAGGAAAGTTCCAAAATTCTCCATGGTTGACCAGATTTTCAATGTTGACCTGAGTTGACCAGCTTTGACCAGAAGACAGCTTTCCAGATTTTGCAATTAAGTCCTCCAAACGTCATAAAAGCTCAATAAACACCCTACAATCATAAACACACAAGGTAGTGAGGATTATTTCATTCTAAGATCAAAACTCGACGTATAAATACATTTTTAAGCCAAAGTCACTATAAAACTAAAGGAATAGGTCGATGAATTTCTGAGTTATCAAATTACCCCCCCCCCCCCACCACCACTTAATTTTTTATCGTTCCGAGAAAAGTAATCTAGAAACCCATGTACAACATAAAACTTATACTCTCCTACACATTCAATCTCAAATATGTAAGCATGATAAATTCTTCTCAACTTATCAAAGAATGCTAATCAAGTAAAGTAGATACAAAACTTCAAAGTAAATTCATTACAACAAAGAGAACTCAAGAAAGGCATGGAACGGTTATATAAAACAAGTTACTAAGTAAACACTCGGAAAAAGATTAAAGTAGATAACAAAAATTTTCCTCAAACCCAAACCCAACACAACCAAGGACTTGAAACTCGATACTCTTCACTAATGTAGCTCACTAATGGAGCATAGTGCATCAAATTGAGTCCAAAAGGACTTCTCAGCTTATAACGTAGGCTTTAGGATGGGGACTAACAAACGAAATATAGTATATGCAAAGTCGTGAGAGTAAGCATTGGATCTTCTTTAATATGATTCCTTATCCATTTCATAGAACAAAAACAACCCCTTACTTTATGTATTACCAAAAACTTCATGGAGGTCGCATTGATCCCAAAGAAGAACTTGCTCAAATCTACCATCAACTTCAACTCTCTATTTCATTATACATTCCATTACATACTTTCATTAACACTAATCAATAGTTCCAAAATTCAAATCAACCATCATGACTAATATACCTTTCAAGATAATAATTTAAAGTACATGGTCGATCGAGCCCATCAGGAAATCAACAGAATGACGGATATGCCTTTAATCAATAGAAACAAATACAATAATGTAATGATTTTTTTCTCTTTTTTCACTTTTTTTCATTTTTTTCTTTATCAAAATAAATACATCAATGTTGACTAAAGGCTATCTCAATATAATTTGTAGGGATGGCAATTTGGCCAGTGACCTACTGATCCGCCCCACCCCAATGATGTTTGGGGCAGATCTGATCAGCCCCGGATTTGGATATGATGTTTGCCCTGCCCCGCCCTGTTCTGATCCGTTTAGGTTATGTTATATATATATATATATATATATATATATATATATATATATATATATATATATATATATATATATATATATATGGGACCCATTTTCACTAACCCCTAATTCCCCACCCCTTCTCTCATTCTCTCATTCTCTCATTCCTTCCTACTGCTATCAGCCCACACTCTCTCTCTCTCTCTCTCTCTCTCTCTCAGGCTCTCAGTCTTTCTCCTTCTGGCGCCCCACTGCCTCCTTCCGGCGCCGAATCCTCCTTTCTCTCTCCTTCCGCTGCCGACTCCCTCTCACTCTCAGGGAATACAACCGACTCCCTTCCTCCTCAATCCGCCCGTCCGTCATAGAACAAAAAGAAGAAATCGCCAAATCACTGTCAGGAATTGACATGTGAATCAGAAGCAGAGCATTTCTTCTAATGTTATGAACCTCAGACTGGTGAATGGCAAGAATTTTTTGTGTAGATTCTTGGAAAAGATGATTTTTTTTGGTGCAGATTTGGGAATTGTTTAGGCTTTAGTATATGACTCTTTTTTTTTGGAAAAACAGAATGGGGCGGGGCGGATCTGGCCCGATCTGCACGGGGCGGGGCATAGGGCGATGAGTATTGCTCCGTTGCGGGTCACGGGGCGGGGCAGTAGATCAGTTGCGCGGGTCGGGGTCGGGTCTTTAGAAATCCGCCCCATTTCCATCCCTAATAATTTGGCTTCCTCAATCCTTGTTCTTCCATTCTTCTTTTAAACACATTCCAATAAATTCAACCCCCATCAACATCAGACCAATTCCTATATGTATTACTCTCACAAAGATAAATGGATTGTAGTTAACAATGAGCCGACTAGTTAATGGTGCATTTCTCTTCTATTCATTCCAAACCTCCAAATAAAATTCCACCAAAATGCACCCTCCTGAGGCTAAAAAAAATAGGGAACTAAGTATTTATTGTGATCAGATAGGCAAGAAAGGAACAAATGAGTCAAAAACATCCAATATCCTCCTCAAGTCAAATTCTTCATTTTTCAACTCCGAATAAGAAATCAAAGTTGAATTAATTCACTAGCAAAATTAATCCAACACAATGAAAACGCATAATAAACATCAAAATATAATTCAATATAAATTAATCTCAATCCCGAAAATGAATACATAGATATAAGTCTAGGGTTCATCCCATTCAAGTAATAGAAATTTAGCTACTCATAACGCTAGAATTAATAAAAGAATTTATTGAAAGCGATAAATAAAGAAAACTCATTCTGATGAAAGATTCAATCTTCAAGCTTATCTCCGTCTTCAAACCGTTGATGATGGCGAGTTTCCTCTTGTAGAACTTGGTTGAAAAGAGACTCCAATAATTCTCTAACAATCCCTCTAGGTCTAGAATAACGATGGTAATATATGGATCTTCTGATATATGGTGTTCAATGGGTATTTATAATGTTAGGACTCCTAATAGCTTTAGAAAAATATAATAGAAGTTGAAAAGAATTAGAAATATAATAGGAAAGTCCCAAAATTCTCCATGGTTGACCAGATTTTCAATGTTGACCCGAGTTGACCAACTTTGACCAGAAAATAACTTTCCAAATTTTGCAATTAAGTCTTCCAAACGTCATAAAAGCTCAATAAGCACCCTACAATCATAAACACACAAGGTATTGAAGATTATATCATTCTAAGCTCAAAACTCGACATATAAATACATTTCTTCTAAGCACAAAGTCACTATAAAACTAAAGGAATATGTCAATGAATTTACGAGTTATCATTGCCCATCCGGTACACCCAACTACAGCCCCTCCTAGACATTTAAAACATTGATAACGCTATGACACACAAACCCACCACATGAGCTTACTCGTCTAGTCACTCATACTCAGCAATAACGATAGTGGTCACAGTTATCAACCAAACTAGGGCGATTCGGTATCAACACGTGAGTTCGAATTTCTCCCCAAACGAAAGGACATGAGTTTAAGGATACGTCCATTACATTGTATCATCATCCTCCCACGGGAAACTCCACAAAACCACTACCGTACTTGATGATTTGCCCCATCTAGTGCGGACCCCAAACAAAACAGAGCAGAAGACCACTTGGGTCACAGAACAGATCAGGACAGAAGGCGGACAGATCCTGCTAACAACTTGTTCCTAGACAAAGCTCAATAGAGGGCGATGACTCGACGACCAAACCAATTAGGACAAGCAAATACTCTCAATTATGACGACTCAATTAAGACCCAATCAATGCAATTACAGAGACTCCACAATCCACGAAACAGTACAGTTACAGAGACAGTTTATGTGAATTTAGCAATTAACGAAAGCAATTAAAAATCAAATTAACCAACATGCTTTAATTCATCAATAAACATGAATTCAATTATACCAACAAGGAACCCAACACGAAATCAATCATCACCAAGCAATTTATGCATTCAATCCACCCAAATACATAATTGAACCTATCAGAATAATACCCAGCAGAATTCGGTATCTCATAATAGTAATTAATGGTGAAAAGTGGGGTCTATACCGTTACGGAGAAAACGAAGGAAGGAGATCAGAAATCATCCTACGTCAACTTCACTCCCGAGGTTGTAACTTGAAATCCGAATACTCAAACCGTAAACCGTCTACGTTCCCATGAAGCCTCCGCGATTACCTTCGATTCGGCGTATCCCGCAATGGAATCTTACATCTCGAACCCCTTCATTCGTCTCTTTCTCTCTCACTCTAAAGTTCGTTATTTTGTTTTACTGAAGTTTTAATCGTAAAGAAACCCCAGCCCCATGACTCATCAATTAAGAGGTTTAAGTTTAGGTAAATTACATATTAGGTTCCTTTCCCTTATTTAATTACTCTCGTGTCCTACACATAAAAATAAAACGTAACATACATAACACATGAAATAGTTCAACTAGCACTTAACATTTAGTATGGCATTAATTATAAATCAAAATATTATGCAATTAAATCCATTAATCACATAATTCACATACTACAAATTGGGAAAAAATCCTGGGTATCACACAATCTCTCAAAATGTACTTCAAAAGAGGGAGGATTGCACAATCCTTATAAGGAGCAAATACTCACACAAACTAGTTGATGTGGAATCTTTAACAATACTGAAAACAATAAAAAATAAAAATTAGAGTATTTACAGGACAAACCAGGATGCTAGCAGTTCTATTGGGTTAGGAAGTCTATCCTAAGAGAGGTCTAGAGTAAACAAAATCTCTAATGTAGTCGATTAAATAAAGAAAGTATTTTGTGAAAGTTCTCCTAACACTCACATACGCTAGAGAGACTGAAGCATCGAGAATATCATGGAGGCTCTAGGATTTTCTATGTTTAGGAGAAGATCGCTATTGTGAGGTAAGTACCCGAAATCCTTGTTGCCTCCTAGCACATGAATTATGATATGATTAACAGTTAAGTGTTTATGAAAGATATATTTTTATGTCGAAAATTATATTTTTGTATGAAGAAAGAATCAAGCACATGATTATTTGTGAAGTATGATGTTTATATTTTAAAGTAAAGAATTTCATTTTTTGCGCTCTCAACTTAATGGTAACTATTAAAGTCGACTGAAGCCGATCGATCGAAGTACTACCCAGTTGAAGGACCTTTATGGTCAAGCCATAATTGTTATCACTAATAAGGAGCTGATGTTAAGTTTTCTATGAACTTGTTGCAATTTTATTGCAAAGAATAAAGTGTTTCGGGAGTAATTAGTCTTGTTTGTTTATCTATACTAGTTTATATAAAATGTTAAAAGAGGTATGTGTTTACGAAACTGTACAAATATGATGGTATGGGAGTGTGAGTGGGGTCAGATTCCCCCCCCCCATAAACAAGTGATCTGATGGTGAACAATTGTGAACTTTTCTTTTTTCCAAAAATATTACTTTTGGAATGGAGACAAAAAGACAAAATATTTTTTTTTTTGATGAATAAAATATTACCCATTAATAATAAAATGGTCGGGGCCATTACAACCTGAACAGTTCCCAAACTCTTTCTCTAATACAACAAAAGAGAGGAGTTGAGAAAGGAAAAAAGACAAACAAGACAGGAAAAAAAAGTTACATAAGGTAACAGAAAATAACCCACACCCCAAGAGGTGGGAAGCAACTAAAACTACTAATTTAACAAACAAACAAAAGATAGTCTTCTCCGCAGCATCTTCATCTCCATTTTCGAACCTCAGAGGAAAGTACTTGGTTTCAACCTCTTTTGTAGACAGCGATTCAGAAGAACATGGGCTTATCAACGATCTAAATAATCATCTAGAAAAGAGGTGGAAACTCAAGAAAGGGCCCAGAACAGAACTGGGTATCCATATCTTACCACCACCAACTAGCCGATCTAAGAAGATCGACAAAAGATCTCGCCCCCAAGTCTTGAATCTTGATGAAAAACGCATTAGGGAAGGTCCATCGATGTTTGTGGTCAAAAGTAGGGGTGAGGACACCAAAAAAGGGTAGAGAATGGCTAGATCCAACCAAGAATGGTTGGATCTAGTTGGATCTAGCCATGGAAGCCAAGAAATAAGGAAGCTTCAAGAGGAAGAAAAAGAGAGAAAAATGGGAGAGAGAAGAGAGGAGATAGTCTCCCGTCAAAGACAAAATATTCTTATACATTAGCACCACTATTATAACGAATTTGTTGGTTGCAGTTGATTTTCTACTTTTGATGACTACCCTAATTGTGAAAAGGACAAAGGAAATTAATTTTTTTTTTCTTTCCTTATAAATCTTTTAAAAAGTGCTATGTTATTTGCTATTTTGGGCGGAAGCCTTTGGCTTATTCGGAGATCTTTGAGAACTCTTATTTTCTTTGTAGTAATTTAAAAATATTGCTCTCAGTTCCTTTATTGTAAAGTTTTGGTGAGAGGTGTATTTTCAGTACACTGTTATTAATTCAGGATACAATTTTTCATTATGTAATGTGAGTTGTTATATTTTCTGAATCCCAAAATATGATTTTTTGATAAAATGGAATCTTCTTCAAGTGTTTGGTTCCGGAAGAAATCTGGCATCTTACTAAGTTGGAGGTTTATTCATTTCCCTGTTTTTCAGGCGAAGTTAACAATAAATAGAATGACGCATAAAAGTGGGCAGAAGTTCCTTTTGGTGAAGAAAGTGATTCGTTAATGTTTCATTTTAGTTTTGAGAAACATTATTTGTTATGTTTTTTGTTTCCGTTGCGAAAGATTTCGATGTAATAATTTATGTTGAGAGATAGTTAAGCTATATGAAGTTTCATTTGAGGTTTTGTTATATTATTTGGAAATTTAGATGAATAATAGACATTGTGTTAGTAGCAAATTAATCTATTGAAATGGTCGTATCTCGCCTCTTGGGAACAGGGCGCGACACTATGAATTAGCTCAGGTTGGGTTGTTCCTTCACCCAATGCTTCTTAACAAAATCAGTGAATTTGGGGTGTGAAAACCAAGATAGCTGTATCTTGAAGGTTTTCTCAATTTTGTGGACATGCTAGGTGCCAAACGATTTAAGCCAAAGAGGGCGGTGGTCTGATCAGGTTCTAGGTAAGTGATTCACCACTGCTTCGGCAGTCATGTGTCTCTATGCTCTATTACAACATATCTGGTCGATTTTTTGTTTCCCATTGGCCTTACCCTCCCTCAAGTTGGTCCAAGTGAATTTTGAGCCACAATAATCAATCTCCACCAACAGACCAACTCACAATTTTGTATGGCTTCCCATAAATTTAGAGTCCTAAAGCATATTGACGGTTTTGCCCCATTTATCAGTCGTTTTAATAGCTTGATTGAAGTCCCTATTAGGCACCAAGAGGCCTTAATCACTTCACCCAACTTACTCGCAAACTCTCATATGCTTTCTCTCCATACAAGTTTAGGAGAGGCATACACAATTGACAAAACCAACTAACCCGATTTTGTTCCATAATGGCCACTGTTAACGCAAGGAAAGTTTGAGATTAGAAATTTGTATTTTGGAATTTTAGACTTGTCTTGTATTGGGTTTAATTTTAATAACATTTTGGATATTGTATTAATTTTTGGTTATATAATGTCTAGAGTAGTACTGTCAAAACGGGTATGCCCGCCCGCCCCGTCATGGGCATGATTAAAGAGTATAAAATGAAAATGACTGTTAGAGTTTAATGTGATATTATGCCTTCTTGATCAAAACTTGATCCTAAATTTTTTATCCAATAATCACTACCCTTTAGATAATGTTGATTCCTCCTCATCATCTTCACATATAAAACACACACCTTAAAAAGTTAAAATATTATAAATGGTAAATAATAAATGATAAGTTATAACATAATTTAGTTACCTTCAGAGATGAAACCATAAATCAAATTGCGTACACATATTTGAGCTTGTACATTTCTAGGAAGAAGATGACTCTTATATTTGGTAAGAATGCGTGCAAGAAGATAGTGGAGATATATGACTCTTGTTCAATTTGTAGAAAACTGAAGAGCCTTATTAATCCCTATCCAAAATTAATAATAAAAAACAAAACAAAGCGGGCATGCCCGGTTGTAACCCACCCATAACCACATGGCCCGTTACCTGCATTTAAATGGGTATGAAATTCATAACCCCATACCCGCCCATTAATCTAGCGGGGCGAGCATGCCAGCTGGCATATGCCCATTTTGAAAACTTTAGTCTAAAGCCTTGCTCCACCGACAGGTAGGGCGGCTCGGCTCGTCAGGTGGCGGGTCGGGGCGTCACAACCATGCGTCCATGCCCCTTATTGAGAGCCCTAAAACTTCTGTTAACTTTTGCCTTAAGTTTGTCTCCGGTCTATCAGAGCTTACCGCAAATGTACTTTCATGGGTAATTCGTTTCTTTGGTTTTCTCGCGCTAAAATCAGTCAGATTGCCATCAGAGATGATGTCGGAGGTTTGTCACCTTCTTTCATTCAAAACTTTCTTACGAGTTCGCTAGCTTTCACATGTGTTCCCATCGGAGCTCCTTTCCAACATGCGAACCATTATTGAGCTTAATACCCTCGGTATTGAACGTCTCATTTCCTATTCATTTTGTATAGAAAATGAATATTCAATTACTGAAGAAATAAGTTTTTTCTAGATAAAAGAGCGAAAAAGAAACATGGGAAAAATCTAGGTCAATTGGGACCAAAATAAAAAATAAGGTCCAGCCCATTAAAAACTCGATTTTGTGAGTTTAACTATACAAAAGCCCAAGCTTTATGGACTGGATATTAGTCCCAGGCCTCTGTATTTTAGTAAATCACGGAAGCTCCTCTGACAATTATTGAAGGGGAAAAGAAAAGAAATTGTCCCTCCAAATTCCCATTTCTCCTTTCCCATAATCCTTGCGTTTGAAATTCCATTCATTTCTTTAACTTGTCAAAATTAGGGTTTCTCTGTATAATTATTTCTTCTGGAACAATCATCCTCGAATCGAAACCTCGATGAAATTGTAGTTCCTGCAATCGTTGATCCTTAAACCAGTTTGTTTGTCGGTCAATTTCTGTAAATTATGCCTCTGTTCTTGTCGGAGGAGGAATACGAGAGGTGCTCGCATGATGTATCTCTGGTGGCGGAGAAGGCCGACGGCTTCATTCGAGAGCTTCTGAATCAATTTGAAACCGTTAAAGCTGAGGCTGATGCGGCTTCCATTACTGCTGAACAAACTTGCTCTCTTCTTGAGCAGAAATATGTCTCCCTATCCTCCGAATTCTCCGGCCTTCAGTCCCAACACTCCCAACTCAATGCCTCTCTCGACGAACGCATTTCAGAAATCGCTCAACTCCGAGCTCAGGACCATCAAATTCAGCTCCATTCGGTAATATATTTTCGCCTCCTGCTAAGGTTGCTAATTTTTTTTTATCATTTTGGTTTAATGTTTTTATTGGAAACAGATTGGGAAAAAATGGAGAGATTGAAAGGATGTCCAGAGAGAAGTCAGAACTTCATAAATCGAATCGACAATTAATGGAATTGTTGGAGCAGAAGGATGCAGAGATCAGTGAGAAGAATGCGACGATTAAGAATTATCTCGACAAGATTGTACGATATTGTTTTAGTTATTTTATTTATTATCTATTGATTCTGATACATAGATGATATTTGTTTTAGTTTTTTTTTTAGCTTCTCTGCACTTGTAAGTTTACCAGAAATTGCAAAGCAAATATGCTGGGGAAATTGGAAATTTCTTTAATACCGTTCCCTAAGTAGTCATTGGGGTTTAGGGACCTTTCAGCCTGCAGCTTTCGCAAGTAATTGGGGTCGGCTACATGAATAAATATAAGATTTCTGTGTGGTCGTTCGCATGAATACATTCCATCTATTTCCTTCTATCAAACACCATACCCTCATCCAAGTCTATAACAAATGTACTGACCAATTTACTAGAGAATACAAAATGCACTCTAGAAACAAACTTTACATGTATCTTATAAGAATGATGCTTTTTATGGTTGATTTTGTCTTTTCCTAAAGCAGAGGGATATGCTAGTGACCGAACTATTATGCTAATGCTGTTTCTTGATTTCCTTCCATGAAGGTCAACGTGACTGAGAATGCTGCATCAAAGGAGGCGCGGTTGAATGAGTTAGAATCTGAGCTTGCTCGATCAAAGGCTTCCTGTTCTCGTCTTTCCCAGGTAAGTTAAAAGATTCTGCAGACGTAGTTGCAGGAATTGCATGTTGATTATTGATCATTGGACCCTGATGCAATTGTTTAAAGATCTCTTGAAACCACAAATAATTTACCGAAGCTGTTCTTACCATGCCAAAGACTTTGTTTTACTCATCAAGAATGCAATAAAATATTCAAGCATGTTTTCAGTGATAATATTGACGGTTCAGTGGGGGGACTTTTCTTGTTATTTCATGTCCTGTTCAGTATCAATATTTATATACATAACATTTTGGCATAGGGGGAGGATTATCAATATCTTGCTTCATCGAATCAACAATATTACTGTTGGGAAATATCAACTTGTATTACTCCCTTTGTTTCATAATTCAAGTCATTTTAGCTTTTCTATTTTTTCCCAAAATATGCCTCAACCCAACTTTTAAGGTTATATTTCTAAAATTATCTTTACTTATATTAGGGTATAGTTAGAGAGAGAGGGAGATAGGTTGGTGGTTGTGACTTAAGGAGGATAACTAAAATTTCTTAAAGGTTTTAGGAGGAGAATACTCCCCCCCCCCAATCTATGCTAAAGTACCTATAAGGCCTTGTACTGCGGAGGGAGTAAAACTTTTGGAATATATGCTCTTGAATGACTAAGTAAGCATGCCTTTTATTCATCTCTTTCAAAGTGGTTTCACTATCCAATACTGAAGAAGTTTGAAATTTGAGCCAAGGCAGTAGCTTGAAGTTTGAAATTTGAGTTTTTAATGTGCAGGAGAAAGAGCTTGTAGAGAGGCATAACTCATGGCTTAATGATGAGCTAAAAGCTAAGGTAGATAGTCTCATTCAACTGCGTAAAACAAATGGTGAACTTGAAGCTGAGATGTCTGCCAAGTATGCTGATGTAAGTGTTTTTTAGTATACCTTCACCTTTCCTATTGTTTATTTGTGATTTCACGTTGTCTCATGCTATTTGTCCCTCTGTTATAGATGGAGAAAAGATGCAATGAGACTTATAGCTCATTAATGTGGAACAAAGATAGAGTGAACGAGTTGGAATCCAAGTTAGCTTCCTTAGAGCAGGTGCTTTCAGTTCTACATCTCTCTCTTGGTTTGTTTGTTTTATTCTTGCCATATGTCTTCTTTCTCATTTACATGTTGTGACCATGAAGGAATTGTTGTCATCCAAGGATGTGACTGCTACTGCCGAAAAGCAGTTTTCTGCTGAAATTTCAACTGTAAGTAGGATGGAGATGCATATTTCTGTTTGTTTGTATTATTATTTAAAGTTTTCTCCTTTCTGGTCTTTGCTATTGCTTCATGTTATTACCTATGTTACTCGGACTCTCCGTTTAGTCGTGTCGTACCGGTGTCGGTGTCGACAGGGTACGACGTTGGTATGGGTATGGGTACTTTGACATGGTCAACTGCGAATGACTACTTTGACCAACTCTTGAAAGCTCATCGCCGCCATCGCTGGGACACCCAATGTTACTGTCCCTGGATATCGAAGGTACGTCTATTGGAGATTGGAGTTTGGGAGGATGGAGGAGCTTGAACAAAATTCAAGCAATAAGTGAAGGGAAGATGGAATACAGTGAGGTATAGGAGTCAAACAAGGCATCGAATTGGCTGGTGATTTGAATATGTACTAGCTGCAAATTTGTTAGGAGGAAGAGAAGAAATTAGTGTTACGGAGAGGGAAAGACGATGGGGGATGGAATAATGGGAGACGATTGGATTTTTTTAAACTATTAATTAGCACATGGGGGGAGAATAATGGGAGACGGTTGAAATTTATTGTCGTATCCCCGTATCCGTGTCCGAATTTGGGGGAAGTGTCCCCGTATCCTTTATTTTAGATGTTTAAGTACCTGACACCTAAATACATACCGTATCCGACACCCGTACCCGAGTCCGAGTAACAAAGGTTATTACTGCTGGGTTTTGGAGATAGGTGGAAAGATTCTTCCTTGGTGTTTGTTCTTTAAAATTGAAGAAAATTGAGTGTATTCTGACTTCTATACTTAATGGACAATGTGCTCCTGAGATAGAGATGAAAAATGCACATGTAAGGGAGTTGTTTTTGCAAAATCCTGTATATCATGACAAATTAAATAGAATGCGATTGTGAACATGAAGTTGGAGAATGAGCAAAACGGTGGAAGTGTTTGTTGATGAAAGGAAGAAGATGCCTCTTGACCCTCTTTCTTTGGGTTTGCGGCTTGATTGCATATCAAGTTGAATTGATATATGCTCAATTTTTGCAGTTGAAGAAGTACTGTGTTTCTAACCTTGCTTTTGCATGTTTTCTATTGTAGTTGACCAAGCTTGTTGAATTATACAAGGAGTGTTCAGAGGAATGGTCCAAAAAGGCCGGAGATCTTGAGGGGGTAATAAAGGCTATGGAAGTAAGTTCCCCTCCCCTATTTCCTTTTGTGTTGGGTTGCAATTTGATGTTGAACCTTTTATAGAATAGAGCATTCTTTCCCTTATCTCTTTTTGAGACCTTTCATTGTCAGGAAGAGAAGGTGCAAAACAAATTGGTGGGAGTTGGTGTTGTGCTTATACAATTCAAATGTCATAATTTATTATCACCAAGAACTCCTAGTTTCTTTGTACTATTTACCTATTCTTTGTGTGTTTTCATTCAAGCAGACTCATTTCAATCAATCTGAGAATGATTTCAAGGAGAGGCTTGAGAAGGAAGTATCAACGAGGAAGGAATTAGAAAAGGTTTTGTTTTTTCAGCCTTGTATCATTTTCTAGGTTTAATGTGAAATTTTCAATCAGCTAGAAATTGGTATACTAGTCCTGTACATTGTTGGCTTTCTCTGAATAAATTTCCAGCGTGCCAATGATCACTAATTGAAATCCCTGATATGTAGTATTAATCATTATGGATGATTCGTTCTTCCATTAACTAGGATTGATTAGTTGGATTATTTAATGTTGTTCAACACTTCTGCCTTTATGTGTTATCTTGCCCGGCTTCCTTGTTACAGTTCTGCTTTTCGGTGATGCAGGAAGCTGTAAGTTTAAAGGAAAAGTTGGAGAAGTGCGAAGCAGAGTTGGACAGATTGAAGAAAAAGGAGGAACGGGGACCTCTTTCGTTGAGTAGTTTTACTATTCAATCGTAAGTTCAATTGCAATATTTTGAATTACCTGCCTTAGCTACTTGGCCCTGCATTGAAAGCTTCTTAGCATATATTAGGTCATGTTCTCAAATTTTATTTATGTGACTTTTTCTCCTGAAAATTCATGAATCCTTCTGAATAAAAAAAGTAACTTTGAGGATCTAAAATACTGTTAGTGTCTAATTCTGAAGAAATTTTGATTCCTAATGAAATAAGATTTGCTCGAATAATTTACTGCTTTTAAAAATTTAGGAATTGTTCATCTCCATTACCGCAGACACCACTGACACAACTGTTATCATAGTGACGAAACTTGTTTAGTACATCAGTATTCATCAAAATGATGCTAGCATACAAGGCCTGTGAATCAGATTAGGCATCTGAAAGCCCTTAAAGCTGATTAGAGATACAATAAAACGATGTTCCTCTACGATTGTGAAGAGGTTTAGAGACAGGTGGGGGTTGGATGAGGTGGGCAAGTAGGGGAGGAATGTGGTGGAATAAGAAGATGAGGAGGAGAAAAGAAGAGGGGGAAGTCTGAATGAAGATATAACTAGGATAGGAAAGAGTGAGAAATGAGAAGATGAGGGTGGCACTGTTTAGGAGTTGGGGAAGATACGATGCCGCTGAAGGCTTGTATAGGGGCGGAGGTTGTTGTTTGAATGAGGAGATGGTGAAATGCATTGTTTATTCAGAGAGTGTTATCAGATTGGTGCTTTTGACACAAAGGTGGTTGGTGTTTTTCTCTGCATTTCCGAAATCTATGAAAAACAATATGTGCCCAATTTCTGAAAGATGTGTGTTCATGAGTGGCTTCTTTAATTTCCATTCCTCCTACCTCTTTCAACTAAGTGGGCAGGGAGTAAAGGCCAAGTTGGCACAACTTTTGATTAGGCACCAAATGATTCCATGTAGGTATCATCGTGTTGTATTTACAAATGATGGTTAACTTGATTCCTTTGACCAGAAGTGGATATAAAAGTCGAATCTTGTTATTGTCAGCTTTTGCTTGTGCAATTGTTGCATTGCCGCTTCTTGGAGCCTTTACTTTTGTTTTGTTTTCTTTCTTTAATTTTATACATGGCAAAGATAAATGAAATTTCTGTTTTGATTTGGAGTGACTGTAGGTTGGAGGATTCTGATGAAGCAAGTGAGGTGGTCATTGAAGATCAGGCGCTTGTGCCAAGAGTTCCCCTTGGTGTTTCTGGAACTGCATTAGCAGCTTCACTTCTTCGGGATGGTTGGAGTGTGAGTAATTTGTTTATGCCTGCGTGTGTGTTTGGTGTATTCACATCCATGGCCTGTTCTGCAGAGATTTCTGAGGCTGCATACTGTATTGATGGGAGATAATCTTCCACAATGGGTAGATAGTTGACGCAGTAGAAAAGTGGCTGGGTTTTTTTTTTTTTTTTTTATATTTTTTTTATCTTCTTCTTTCATTGTTATTGATGAATTTCTGAAACATCAAAAAGAAAGAAAAAAGGGAAAGAAGATTCTTCTATCTGTTTCTCATTTCTAAGCTTTCTTTCTTTGTTGTTTTTTTTGCAGTTGGTAAAACTTTACTCCAAATATCAAGAAGCTGTTGATGCATTCCGGCATGAACAATTGGGAAGAAAGCAATCTGAAGCTATTTTGGAGAGGGTATAGTTTCTTGAACTATTCTTCATGTAAATCGCAAATCTTATTTAGCCTAAAGTTTTGTTCTTTTTTGAATGTTTTTCTTCATTATCTATTGAAATTGGCATGTCTATTGTTAAACCAGTGCTTTCTTATTGTACCCAAGTGTTCTTATTGCTGCTAAAAATTTGCTTTATGTCATATCTTAGTTTTCAGTAGATTTTTCGTAGAAAGATTCTCAACCTCTATTATTGTAGTCCAAATGGCACTGCCACTTGTAACCTATTGACTTGTTATTCTTTCCCATGGTGATCTTGTATTTCTGTGATACATATTTAGGTACTGTATGAAGTAGGGGAGAAAGCAGATGTCATCTTGGAAGAACGAGGTATGTATTTCATATCAATTGATGATCCTGTGAGCAATCAATAGATTTAGATTTCTTCTTTCTTAAAGAACTAAGAAATAAAAATGTGTCTATTTGTCTACATGCTGGAATTTTCTTCTCAAAATTTTACTTTGTCAACCTTTCTCTAACAGGTTCGATAATCAATGTTCTGCAAAAGAATATACTACAAAAAACTTGACTGTTTCTAGTTGTTTCTCATTTGGTAATTGGCACGGTGATCAGGGTTAACATGGAGATTAGTAGTTTGGATTATGTATCTTATGCACTGGCATTAGCCCAAGCTCTCGTAAATTAGCTGTCCGTACTAGTTTGAAAAGTAATCAAATTTCTCCATCAGCTTCTTTCATCCCGAAAAGAAATGAAAATGTAAAATAAAGTAAAATCCTATTTTTGGTTTAAAAGAAATATATATAAAATAAAGCAGACTCCCTAGCCCGTAGGAGTGGAGCAAGGGAACTTAATTGTAAAATAAAGTAAAATCCTATGCTCCCAAAAGAAGTGGAGCAAGGAAACTTAATTGTAGGCACATTATCTTTGCTAGTATGCTAGAATTTCCTTGGGAAGAAAATTCTGCAGCATAGTCCTAAAGAGCTGAGAAGGCGCATAAGAAAATCCGTCTGTCTGATTCACGGTTTTCTGGAGCTTGATATTACTGCTACTTATGTACTTGCGCTACAGACATGTTTGAGATTGTATGTGGACCTTATATACTTATCCTATCTTTACCCCGGAGGGGGGGCTTATTCTACATTCTTGTGGATAGTTTTTGACAATTACATCCTAAAGTTGGGTAAAACTGAAGAAGTGATAAGCCAAGATTCGTTTCATTTCCGCTTTTATGTTATGTCTTTTGTTAAATTATATCATGTCTTTTTCAATAACCTCATTGTCTGTGTGCAGCGGAACATGAGAAGATGGCAGACTCTTACTTAACGCTTGACCAAAAATTGCAGCAGTCCCTTGCTGATCAAACTTCTTCACAGAGACAGATTCAGGAGCTCAAGGTTTATTATGTTTTTTTTTTTTTTTTGCTTGTCGAAAGATTATGGTTCTTTTTTATTTGTTACTTAAACAATTGGTTTCAGGCCAATTTGAGGAGGCATGAGCGAGAGTATGATGCAGCTGAAAAAGAGATCATGGACCTCCAGAAACAGGTTGGGAGGATATTGAAACTACTTCTATTATTACATGCAATGTTCCTTTGTATGCTGTTTCTGATTGAATTCTCTTGTATACCAAAACCGTGATATCTTTGGAGGTTACGCTGGTTGTGTAGGGTTTTTCTTTTAGTGACGAAACTGTAATGGGCTGTCAATTCCTGAATGCTGCTAAAATTGCTTCACTTGTTGATATTTCTATAGGTTGCTGTTCTTTTGAAGGAGTGCCGTGATATACAGTTGCGTTGTGGATCTATTGCTCAGGATAATGGTGATGCTCTGGTTACTAGTCCTGCTGTGTCATTCAATGCTGAGTTCGATAGTGGAGATGTTATTCCTGAACAGCTGGTAACTCTCTGCTGTGCTGTCTTCTCTATATCCCCAAGCACATAAAAAAATGAAAAGTAAAAAAAGGAAAGAAGGGGAGGGGGTAATGAACACTAGATAAAGAGGTCTTTGTGCTCTTTTTCTCGAGTACAATATCCATAAGCCGTATGCACAATTGTTTTTGCAGCTGGCCTTCAAAGATATTACTGGCTTAGTTGATCAGAATGTCCAGTTGAGGCGCCTTGTACGTAGCCTTTCCGAGGAGATAGAGAACAGATCAAAAGAGTTAAAGGTTTGCTAAAATATCTGAATCTTCTTTAGTAGACACCGAGCTCTTTTTAGTGGATGCTAAATCTCAGGCGATATATGAAATAATGCTTCAGAAGAATTACAGCATTCTTTAACTATATTGTGTAAATTTCAGGAGAAATATGAAAAAGAGCTCCAAAAACATAATGATGAAGCTGCTTCTAAAGTTGATGCCATATTAGTTAGAGCAGAAGAGCAGGGACACATGATCGAATCTCTTCATAGTTCTGTAAGCTTCTTCAAGTGCTTTGGTATTTGTAATCAGATTATGTTGGTAATTTTTTTCAGTAGTGAAACCGGACAAAGCCATATATACTATTTTCATGTTTCTTTTAATTTCCCGTCTCTGCGTAGGTGGCAATGTACAAAAAGTTGTATGAAGAGGAACATAGATTTCGTTCGTCACATCCCAGAGCACATGAAGTGGCCACAGGTTTCTGCTTCGAGTCACTTTGATTTTTGTTCATCCCAAAGAATCCATTCATTAACGTTCTTCGATATCTGTACCAGGAATTGGCATTGTTAGCTTTTATTTTTTATTTTTTATTTTTAGAATTTTGATGTTGTATTTGCTAGGTACTTCTTTATTTGTACCTTTTTCATTTCTCCAACCCCAACCCACAGAAAATGATGCCACGTATAATTGATTGAGGCCCACTTATGCGTTTTTTCTCAGCCTTAGAAACATTCTGATCCAAATGGTTTTCCTCTTGAAAAATCTTGTCAGGATTTACATTTACTGTAAAGTTCCCTCAGAAACCTATGCCTACTTTTTTAAGTTGGAGTAAAAAATGCCATCCAAGATCCTATCTAAATACAGCCTAAGCGTCTTTTGACGTTTCAAAGAAAGTAGTTCATCAACTACCTTTTTCTTTCTATTTAGGTGGTAGGATGGAAGCTTAGGAGTGATTCCATGATTGAATACTTTGTATTTCTCTATGGTGGATGATGGCTTCTCAACTGTCTAGATTTCTTCATTAGGTGAAAGTTGCATTTTCTGTTTAAATTAATGAGTAAAGACTTCAGGCTGGATATGAATACCTTACATTTAGTTTACTTTTTGCATTTTGGTTTAGGTTCTAGGCACCAACACGTTAGGAATCATACTTTACAGTTTATTTTTTCTTGAAACTTTTTGCTTGGTTGACAACTTCATGGGCCTTGATCTTGCATTTCCTTTGTTTATGTACGTTACAGCAGAGACGAGGAAGGATGCCAGGACTATAGTTGATGCTTCTCATGTATGGTAGCAGAGGATTTTCTTGAAACTTTTGCAATTGTACAATCTTTGAAGAGTTTGAATAGCTAGAACGTGTTTGTGGTTTACGTCTTTGCAGGAGTCTTCTGGAAAGGTAGACGAACAGGCTTTCGAGCGTATTAAATATCTTGAGGAGGAAGTGGAGAAGTCCAGGTAGTTTTTTTTCTTCTCACTTTCTGATCCTATTACAAATTCGGCTATAATCTGCATGTGTGGCATCATAAAAGCCATTAATTTCTTTCACTTTTGGATTTTTTTCTGCCCTGGAAACTGTCACTCTCTCTTTCACTCTCATTTTGTTTGTATGTTTATGTTTCTTCCAGGAGTGAGATGATGTCAATACGCTCCGAACGGGACAAGTTAGAGTTGGAAGCACGATTCGCACGCGAAAAGTTGGAAAGATTTATGAAAGAATTTGAACATCAGGTTGATATTGAAAATTGAGATCCTATTCACCCCCCCCCCCCCCACCACAACAATCGTGGTATCCTTTTCAATTGTTGATTGATCTCTTAAAGTGTATGGGAAGCTCTAGTTAATGCCTGCCTTTTTGGGTTTCACTTGCCAGAGAGATGAAATGAATGGAGTTCTAGCCAGAAATGTGGAATTCTCGCAGTTGATAGTTGATTACCAACGAAAGCTGCGCGAAAATTCGGAGGCATTGAATGCTGCTGTGGATCATTCACAGAAGTTGAATATGGAGGTGAAAATTTAACTGAAATCATATGAAGTTGATCTGCTTGCTGTTTTTAATCCTTATTGTTTGTCTTATATGTAAGCCCAAACTTATATTTTTCATGTAGATCTCTCTTGTCAAGCAAGAAAAGGAAGTTTTGTTAAATTCAGAAAAGAGGGCTTGTGATGAGATTCACGATCTCTCAGAGAGGCTTCGTCGGTTACAGGTTTCTAGTTTATCTTTGTCTTTCCTGATTATGTGTTCCTTGTATGAAATAAACTTGTTTGATGGAACTGTTCTTATTTTCATGTACCTCTCTTCAGACCAGTTTCGATACTATTCAGAGCACTGAGGAAGTTCGTGAGGTTGCTACTTTTTCTTCTTACTACTTTTCTTTTTTGCTGAGTAAACTGTCTTCACTTGTCTAAACTTTTACTTTTTTGGGGGCAAAGTCGCAACTTGTCAAAATGTTGAATACTTCTTCATTCATGCAGGAGGCTAGATTAATGGAGAGGACAAAGCAAGAGCAGCATGTTAAACTGATAGAGGTTTGTGTCCTTCACTTTCAATCTAGTACATTTGTGGAAGGAGAAAAAAATCATGGTTCTTCTTGCCTGAGTGTCTCGGTGTACATTGTGCTTTCTCCTATGGTATTTGCTGTTTACCTTTACATTTTGACAAGTCTCAACATTATTGAGACAGAGAGAATGGGCTGAGGCAAAGAAGGAGCTTCAAGAAGAACGAGAGAATGTTCGAAATCTTACGCTGGAGCGGGGAAGTGTCATCAAGCGAGTTGAAGAAATGCAGAAAGAACTAGCTAATACCTTGCATGCCCTAGCTGCGGCTGAGGCCAGGGCTTCTATCGCTGAGGTCTCTAACTTTATGATTTATTTTCCTTCCTGCACTTGCATATATTTCAAGCTCCTGTGCAAGACTTTTTTATGCAACCTGTGATCTCTTTTGCTGATAAGCTTACTTTATCCAGGTCCGATGCTCCGATTTGGAGGAGAAGGTGAAATCTTCACATCTTGAGGTATCACAAGAATTTTCATTCTTCTAAAAAATTCCAAGATCTGTCTTTTCTTTTTAATTTTCTTAACTTTTGATTGACAATGCAGGCCTCCGAGAAAGATAGTAAAGGTGCATCCACCTCCTCTTCAGATAACCAGGTATCTTTTTATTAATTCATTCCTCGCAGTCTCTAATGGTTCTACCTAAAATTTTGTTTATTGTCTATTCCAAATTTGTCTGAATTTGCTCAAAATTCAACCACTGGTGTTGATTTAAAGTAAAATATTTACCTAGACATTTCTTCTTTGATATATTTGGCTTGTGCACCACAAAAAGGGAAACAGAACAACTTGGGCATTTGATTTCATTAGCTCTGGTTTGGAATTTAGGTTTATTGATTTGCACCTCACTCTCGCCTTATGAAATGGCCTGATGAGCTTGAAGTGTTGTTAAGGCGCGGCCTCAGTCTCAAGGCATGGGACCTTAGAATCTCAAGCACGATTCAAATCAAAGAGGCACGCACCTAGTCAAAAGGGCTCAAGGCCCGAATAAGGCGTGCCTTTGGGTAGTTTAATGATACGTTTTTTTTACTGCTGGGAGAAAAAAAATGAAGCTGAAAAGACAAATAAGTTTCTAATGATTAGAAAATTCTTCTTATGTCTCTCTTGTGCTATCTCGAGGTGGCTCTCACTTTTTCCTATTCTTCTTATGTCTCTCTGCACTAGCGGTTCATATTTAAAGGCCACCCTCTTTAGGTGTTCCTATTTTTTATGAGCATGATGAAAATGAGGAGGAAGAAGACACTCATTTAGATTAGGGAGAACAAGTTGAAGTCATTTGTCTCGGGGATTTAGTGGATTATGATGATTATGTGAAAATTAGCTCATGGGCCTCTATATACTCTCAAAACCAATTGGCAATGAGAGGTGTTAACCCATGAACTTATAAGTTATTTGGATCTTCCTTAGACACTCGATGTGAGATTTCATATTTCAACACTCCCCCTCACATCGAGGTGGAAGTCAATCCAAGGCCTGCCGCCCATCCTGGGTCACACGAGGACAATTTAAGGTCCGTCGCCCTACTTGGGTCGTACGGGGGACAATTAGAGCATTATGAGCCCACACGAGCATTATGAGCCCAGACATCGCGTCTTAGGAGCCCGCTCTGATACCATGTGAAAATTTGCTCATGGGCCTCATCTCCTCTAAAAAATCAATTGGCAATGAGATGTGTTAACCCATGAACTTGTAAGTTATTTAGATCTTCTTTAGGCACTCGATGTGAGATTTCATATTTCAACATGTAGAATATAAAACTAGAGAGAAAATGAGAACAAAGGCGGAATTGAGAATGTTTGACTGAGAGAAAATGCTCTCATCTCTTGTATATTTATAGCATACCAGTTACCATATTAACAATGATCATATAATTATGAGAATCCCATTGATTACTAAATCTCACTAATTGAGGTCTACAATAAATAAGAGAATCAATACAAGATACAATCAATCATAATGAAAATCAATTCATCAGTCAACACTCCCCCTCAAGCTGGAGCATACAAAAGCGTAGGCTCCAAGCTTGTTGCATAAGTACTCCACTCTTGGTCCTCTAAGGGATTTAGTCAATAGGTCAACAAGTTGATTAAAATTCACGTCTGGTGCCAATCGTCTGCCCCGTACTCCGGCCCTGAATCAAAGATCCATGGGGATTTAGAGGATTGTGAGACAAGAGCAGTGGAGGCCTCAGTCTGGTCTATAGTGGTAGGTTTGTTGGATGCTCGAAACCTTAGAAACTCCTGAAATTCCTTAGCAAGAGTGCCATCAGAGTCTCCTGTTTGGGTCAACTGAGCAATAGTAACAGTGCTGCCATCAGATTTCATTATCAAAAGTTTGAAAGAACTGGGGTTTAGATTAGAAATAAGACACGGTAGATCGGAATGAACTTCGGCCTAAAGATTTGAGCAAAACCGAGATGAACTTCGGTTTAGATTAGAAAGATTTGACACGATAGACCGGAATGAACTTCGGCCTAAAGTTTTAAGCAAAACCGGGATGAACTTCAGTTTTAAAATATTCTCTCCCCTAGATCTGATACCATGTAGAATAGATAACTAGAGAGAAAAATGAGAATGTAGGCGGAATTGAGAATGTTTGAGTGAGAGAAAATACTCTCATCTCTTGTATTTTATAGTATACCAATTACCATATTTACAATGATCCTATAATTATGAAAATCTCACTGATTACTAAATCTCACTAATTGAGGTATACAATAAATAAGAGAATCAATCAATACAAGATACAATCAATTCATCAATCAACAAGGCATTATAGTCTTTCATTGTTTTATTTGATTATACTATTTATGATTATCTATTATTATATTTGTTAAAAATTCAGATGCTAAGAGTGCATACTAGGGATGGCAATGGGTAGGGTTGGGGAGGGTTTTGGCTATACCCACTACCCGACCCTAATCTTAAAAGTATAACCCAAAACCCAACCCGACCCTTTGATGTGTCAACCCATTGCCCGACCCTACCCTTTTTCCAAAAAACCCGATGGGTACGGGTAGTACCCATGGGTTTTCTATCGATAGATAATTTTTATTTGTTCGTAGTCACTAGTCATAAAGAAAATATACCAAAAACAATAATGTGATTAAAATCTTCAATCTGACCAAATGCACAAAAAGCAACAGAAACAAGTGCACAAATGCACCAGAAATGAATGTGGCAGAGATAAGTTTGGCCATAGAACAATAAACATTCAAATGGAAACAATTAAGTAAGAATTTTTTTTGAAGGTTTTCAATTTTTATGGTGTAAAATATGGAGGAAGAAGATTGTAAAACCTAATAAAACTAAAGTAGCTTAACAGTCACATAACTTATGGCCTAGTAAATTGATATAAGTGATAAGTCATTGAATGGCCTAGTAAATTGATACGGTATAAAGTTTGAGACTTTTGGGCTTTGGCTTTTCAAATCTCTACCATCTTATTTAAAATATAATTTATTTCCTTAGTTATAATATTTTAATGATAATATTTAATATATATATTATATATATACAGGTGGGGTACGGGTTGGGTTTACCACATACCTGCAACCCTACCCGTACCCGTACCCGTACGGGTTTTAAATTTCCAAACCCATAACCCGACCCAATACCCGAAATCAACCAAAAAAACCCAACCCGTTAGGGTAGGATTGGGTTGGGTACCCGTCGGGTTGGGTTAAATTGCCATCCCTAGTGCATACAATACTTAAAATATTTTATACTGAAAATGTGCACTTTTAAACAAGGAGCTTGCCTTTTTGCGCTTCGTGCCTCAATTCACTGCTCTTCAACTTAGTTGAGACTTGCTTCTTTTTTTCATATCATTCTTCACCGCCTTTTATGAAGCGAACAAGTTCATCAGTTTGTCCTGGTGATCCCAATGTTTTCAAAAGCTTATAATGGCTTCTTGAAACAGTATATTCTAAGTACATTTTGGGTTCTCTTTTTAATGTTCCAAAATGAAATATCCATCCGTTGTTTCAAATATAATCTGCATTCAGCATCTTGCTCATGATGGCTTTCTTGTTGGATGATTATTTTTTTCAGATTATTTTGGGCTTGCACATTGCTAAAGAAGAAATCGAGAAGTTGAGAGAGGAAGCAAAAGTTAACAAGGAGCACATGCTACAGGTAGTCAACTGAGCTACCAGATTTGTTGTCTGTGGCTTGTTTCATATCACGACTTCATTTTCTATTGCAGTATAAAAGCATAGCTCAAGCAAATGAAGAAGCCCTCAAGCATCTGGAAGTTGTCCACGAGGACTTAAAAGCAGAGGTTTTCTCAATACTTCGTTATTATTGGAAAGCTTTTTGATTTGACAATAATGTTCATTGTTGGTGGTTTATGTTCTGTAGGCAGAAAAAGAAAAGAAGTTATTTGAAGCTGAACTTCTTTCTCTTAGAGAACGGGTTAATGAACTTGAAGTGGAATCTACCCTGAAAAGCAATGAAGTAGCTTCAGTAACTGCAGAAAAAGAAGAAGCCCTTGCAGCCGCTTCTGTTAAGATGTAAGTGTGTTATTGATGGTTGTTATCTGTTTGCATTTGATATTGAACAGGAATGTTTCACGATTCTTAACTATAGGTCCCAATTTGCGGTGATGGAAACTCAACTCTCTGACTTAAAAGGTGACTTAGAGAATGAGCGCCAAAAATCCCGTGCTGCTCAAGCAAACTATGAGCGACAGGTTTCCTTTTTCAGTTTCCTAGCATTTTTTTATTGTTATATCAATTCACGTGTTACTTTAACACTGATAATTTCATGCTAAGAGATGTACTTTCTTATAGTTCATTTACTAAAATATCTTTACTCTTCGTTTTTCTAACCATTAAATGAGATGGTTGACTCCATGGTATTGGGTTTCTTTATTGAATCGACTAAACTAAGCCACCTTTTCCAACAGGAAATTAGATAACAGGAAACTAAACCTACTTTGTCATGTGGATTAAATGTGTGAACATTGATTCTGCTTGCAGTTAACATTTGTCATCCTGAAGACATTTCTTGCTCCAAGGCAATGGATAAAGATTGAAGCAAATTACTTGCAACCACAGAAAACTATGAATGTTGATAGTGTAATTGATAGTCCACTTTAGATTTGGTTGCCTGGGGCATAAAATGGAACTATTCATTATGTAGGCATGTATGCATCTGTCTAACATATTCAGAGAAGTTATGTCCTTGTGTTTGGCTAGGAATGAATCTTTCAAATAGGATAAAGGGTAATAAAGCTCAAGCAAATTAAGACTCTGATTGCGCGACTAAGGACTGATAATTAGTTAGTTCTCATCTTTTCTTGAAGAAAGATTCTTTTCTTTGCTTAAAGTTCTTGGGTTTACTGATGCTTAGTTATCATCTCAAGTATCTCGTGGGAAAGTTTTTTGTTCTGAAAGAATCAGTCAAAAGTATGACTGACTAGTCATATGACGTATCCACACCTCCGTTTAATCTGGGTGTGCAGATCTACACCAGGATGCACTGGGACTAATAACTAGAAGGAAGTTATTTGGTGAAATTGAGTGGCACTCCCTCCGTGTCTTAATAAAGGCCTTTCTAGGTAGTTTAGCATAGATTAAGGAAGGGGGACACAAAAAACATTTTTACTCTTATACCCTTCAATAATTTAGTTTATTCCCAAACACCAATCCTCCCCTTTCTCTCTTTGTCAGGGAAATATTAGAAAAACAACCTTAAAAGAAAAAAGACATACTTGGGGAAAGAGATTTTAAAAAGACCTCTATTTGAGAACAAAGGGATTATTTGACTTTCTTTATTCCAGGCAGTTTCTATGCCTGCACCTATTTTGCATTTATGCTTACTGATGAGCTGACCTCCATGCATCATAGTTTTACGCTTCTATTGGTCATTGATTTTTTCTATTAACTTCTGTCTCTTTTATTTTGGTTAATTTTGTTAGGTTATTCTACAATCTGAAACCATTCAGGAGTTGACTAAAACATCACAAGTTTTGGCAACATTGCAAGGGGAGGCCTCTGAGCTTCGTAAATTGGCAGATCAGCTGAAAACTGAAAATGTATCTTTTCTTTCCCTGAAGAATTATTTTTCTGCACTGTCCCTGTCCAGCTAGCCATGTTTGTTCCCTTGCCTGTCGCTCAGTTAACATGTCTGCTATGTTTTTGGAAAATGGATGGTTTATGATAAACACAATTATATCACCGTGAAAGCAGTGAAAGAATTGGTTTGTAGGAATTTCATGAATGCTATGCATTCCTAAAACTGAAGGTCCACATTTTTGTGGTGCCACCACTGACTTGTTCAATTTACAAGGACAATGTAGCTACTTTTATATATTTTAAGGCTCTTCTAAATCTTTGTGGTAAGTCAAAACTGGACAGTTCAGTTTCTTACCAAGAGGAGTAAACGTTAATCCCCAAAAAGGCTAAATTTGGCTTCAATCATAGACATATTTTGTTTTGGTTTGGAAACTCAACGGGTTATGTTTTATATTATGTACATGTTTTAAAGTTATTTTGATGGTTTCTTCAGAATGAACTGAAAGTGAAGTTGGAAACAGAGAGATCCGTCCTCGAAGTTTTGAAAAATGACGCAGATAGGAAATACAGTGAAGTTAGTGAACTGGTAAGTCCCCAGTTTCTCTACTAAGATTTGCATTTGTGATGGTTGTCAAATTATTAATGCACCCACTGAATTTCCTCTACTCTATCTCATGTCGTACTTTATATTTCCTTCCCCCCGGGTTCATTTTGGTGGTTTTGTGGTTGTTCTGCGGATTTGGATTCTTACCTTTTTTCTTTCAGTACCATATCCTCTTATGCTAAAATCTCCTAGACTGTATAGGCCAGAGTTCTTTGGTAATCTCTCTTGGGTTGATTTAACTCTCTCATATATGTTGCTTACCAGATTATTTGTGACTTCAAAATTAGTTTTCTGTTTTCATTTTGAAGGACTTTTTCTTGTCTCAACTTTGGCTATGAATTCTGAGTTTTATTCCTTTCATCTCAGAACAAGATTTTGCACAATCAAATTGAAGCTTTGCACATCAAATTGGCTGAGAGAGAACGTCATTCTTCTGGTGTTTCTGGGAACCCTCGTCAAAGTTCTATCGATGTGGATGATGGGTTACAAAATGTTGTGAAATATCTTCGTAGAACAAAGGAAATTGTATGTCTGGCTCACTTATTAGTTGTTGATTTCATTTACCTTTTACTAATTTGTTGTCTTATTTGACTTGAACTTGCACAGGCAGAGACAGAAATGTCTCTACTGAAACAGGAAAAACTTCGGCTGCAATCTCAGGTCACTATTTCTCCATTATCTCCTTTTTTGCTACACTTTTCTTCCATGGAATATGTTTACTACTTGAAGTCCTAAGTTGTCAAGTGCAGTTAATCTGTTTGAATATTTTCCCATGTATGATCTAGTTTTGAAAGGCTTGATTCTTCAGTGGCATTGTTGTATGTTCCTCGGGGAATTATCATATGTTCATATAGAAGTGGTTGCAGATTCCAGCTTAAGTTCTTTCGATGTAGTTTTTCCGTAATACATGTGATTTATATGGTTTTGCACATCAGATTTTCTCTTTCTCAGTGTCTAAGTGGTTTGTTTCTAGGTGTCTTGTTTCCTCTATTCTTTTTTGTGTTCTCTTTGCTACACTAGTGAATCAGAAGATGGGGTAAGTTGGTGTCTCATGCCTTTAAAGTTTGTAGCTGTTTGTTGGTGAGAAAAAGAAGTTTTTGTGTTCCATTTCACTTTCGTATTTACCAATAATCTATTTTTTGCTACATGGGGTTGATAGTCTATTGTTGTTTAATTTCTCTCTGATGGATGTTGCCGGTTTACCTCTTTCAGCTTGAGACAGCTTTAAAGGCAGCAGAAACAGCTCAAGCATCACTTAGTGCTGAACGGACTAATTCAAAGGCATTGTTCACAGAGGAAGAGTTTAAATCTTTACAGCTTCAGGTATGAGTTGTACATCTCATTGTTATACTTCGGGTGCTTACCATGACAATGCATGCAAAAAGCATATGCTGTTTAAATGACTCAAGTATATCAATATATTTGTGATGCACTTGTTGCTTAAATAATGTTACTTGATAGAAGCTACAATTAACTGTGAAGGGCCTTTCCTTTTCCTTTTGATACAAGTTGATTCCAGGTTTTATAAGTGAAGTATATTGTAAGGGTGTATTTTAACCTAATATTGATATACTCAGTGTTGCAAAACTCGGCCTAGTCGGCCGATTAGCCGGCGACTAGTCGGTAGTCGGCCGGTGGCCGCCTAGAAATCCAAAAAATGGGGCAAAAAATCGGGTCTTTGAAAAAAATTGGTCAAAAGTTCGACTAGTCAGTCAAAAGTCAAAAGTCCGATCTAGTCGGTCAACATTCCAACTAGTCGGTCAAAATTCCGACAAGAGAGAGAGAGAGAGAGAAACGTACCGTGTACACCGGAGAAGAAGAGACAAAGAACGGTGGTGGTTGTCGGAGTCTCGGAGAAGGAGAAGATTCCAGCTTCCCGAAGAAGAAGATTCCAGCCTTGGTTTCATCATTGACCAAGTACACCGAAGAAGAAGAGGGAGAGGAAAGGAGAGAGAAACGGTGGCGGTTGTCTGTCGGAGAAGAAGAAGAGGACGGTGGTGACGGGTGAGAAGAGGACGGTGGTGACGGTGAGAAGAGGCCAGAGAGAAGGGGGGCGCCGCTGGAGAAGTTTTATATTTTTAGGGTTTTCTTCCTTTACCTAGAAGCTTTTATATACACAGGACTAAACGTGTAATTAAACTATTAGCACATAAAATCCCATAAAACACTTATGTTACAAACAAGTCCTAAATGGCCTACTTTATATTTTTAATATTTAATTAGACCAAAAATATAACAAAAAACATATTTGAGAATGATTAAAATAAAATATTTCAGAAATATAGTAGGATAAATATCTGCATTTTAGTCCCTAAACTTTAGGATAATATAATTTTTAAAATTACGTTGTAATTTAGGGTCGCCGACTACTCCCCGACTAGGCCGACTAGTCGCTAGTCCCCTGTCTGCCGACCGACTAGCGACTAGCGACTTTTTCAACACTGGATATACTTCTTGTTTTCAGATATTAGTAGTTTACTTTCGGACATCGCAAACGTTTCATGTATTTTTCTACTAAATACTACTGGCGCTATTATGAGATGGATCCATCCACTCTTGGCTTTATATAATTTCATACAGCAGCTGCAAAATGAAATAGTTCTGAAGTACCAAATAATTCAAAGTGTACTTTGTACTGAAAATGTAGCATCCTTGCTGATTGGGACTATGTAACAATTGAAAATTGTGGTTCGTCTAGATATCTGGATTTGGCCGAGTGAAAAATGAAATTTACTCCTTTTGCCTTCTAATTATGATATTTTTTAAAATTTTGTGTGGCTGTATTAATCTTAAGCTTAGTTGATTGTTAATGGCTTGCTCATGCTTTTATTGAATCTATCGAATTTCCTTAATTTAGTTTAGACCTTGTTTTAACTGGATTATGCCACTTTGGGGCTCAACTACAATACTGTAACCGTGCAGATCAAAGAAATGAGCTTGCTTCGTGAAAGTAACCAGCAGCTCAGAGAGGAAAACAGGCACAACTTCGAGGAATGCCAGGTTCGTATAGAGATGTTTTGTGTTTCATGGATGACAGGTAGGAAACCTAATAATTAAAACTCTGGTTTGTGGCAGAAACTTCGTGAATCTCTTCAAAAAGCAAGGATTGAATCTGAGAATTTGGAGAAGAGTCTTGACCAGAAGCAGAATGAGGTCAGGGCTTCCAAGGAAGAAATTAAAAGGCAAGAGATGGAGAAAGAAGATCTTGTAAAAAGGGTTGACGAGGTATCTCTGTTTAGACACACTTACTTTAATTTTTCGTCCTTCTTCCGTCTTGGTTTTTACAATCTCATTTTACTTATTTTGTTTTTTGCAGTTCCAGGAGAGGTACAAGAATTTTGATGTGGAAGATTATGATCGTCTCCGAAAAGCTGTTGAGCAGATGCAGGTAGTCTTTCATGTTCACACCATTAACGGAAAGTATATACTAATCACCAAAGAAATTTGGTGATAATAGTTGGTACCTATGGGTTTTGATTATATATAAAAGGTCACGACAACAACAACAACAACAATAGCATAACCCATTAAGTCCCCAATAATTGGGGGTATGGACGGGGATGGACGGGATACAGACCAAACCTTTGTCAAACAAAGTGGCTGATCCCAGGATACCACTGAAACAGATGTATTGGAGACTAACCTAACCTTTGGCAACAAGTGCACAAAGTGGTTGCTCATATAATACACATGTAACAATGGTCCCCTATGCCGTCGCGTTTGCTACAGAATCATGCCCTCAAATCAAAGCCAAAAGGCATCAGAGAAGGCAGACCCAAGAACCATTTTGATTTATGTGCACATCACCATCCTTCTTTCATTCAGCATCCTTCTTCTTTTATATAAAAGGTCACGACACTAATTGGTATTCTTAATAAGATTTGATATTATTATCTTTAAATTTTTTCGACCTGGAGCATTTGAAGAAAAACAACGGGCTAGTTTTCTTCCATCTTTTCTGGGAATAAATGCTTTACTAGCTTTTGGTGGGGATTTTAGAGTTGCAGAGGCAATCAGATCACTTAATATCTCAAAAGCTGCATACTTATTCTCTTTTATTTTATTTCTCTTCTGGAGAGGTGAACGGGTTGGTTAGTTAATGAAGGTGGTGCCGTGGTGGTGTATGTATCGATGTATTTTTATCCTCAACTGCTGGTCCCGTTTTCTTTTCAGCGTCCTTTGGATTTGTCGGAATTTCACTAAGTCGCAGTAGAAAATATTTATGAAGTTAACCTAATTTCAAGGAGTCCTTATGGAAATTTGTGCTAGCCTTGATTGGAGAGATGAATCTAAACTGCCAAAGCATTATAATATTGAACACAGTCTGTTTAAGTAGTTTGAAATTTTCATTCTGTTCTAGTAGAAATGAACCGAGTGCCATTAAATGTGGTTTTCATTAGGTATGCATGAGATTGACCAAGTGCTGTACTATTGTGGCGTTTTCATTAGGTAAATCTTCGGGAAAAGGAAACTCAAGTAGCTGAATATAAGAAATTTTGCTCTGAGAAGCAGGACCTGATATCACATTTGGAACAAGATCTTGCAAGTTGCAAAATTGCATTGAATGAGAGAGAGTCTAGGATAAATGAAGTTTTGCAAGTCCAGGTATTCCATTTTTTATCCTGCAGTAGACAGGTCACTACAATTCTCTTGATTTTTAGGTAACTGGATTATTTTGTTCTTGTTGTTTTGTAGGCATCATTAAAATCAGAACTTGAGAGGCACAAGAGATATATATCTCTGAATAAGGTTAGCTGGTCTATTTTGTTTTTGTTTGTTGGACTGATAATGTGAATTGTTGAATACCATTTTATATTTTTCTGATACTTGTCCCTTCTATTTCTGGTGCTATGCTTCATTCTGCAGAAGAAGTATGAGACCTTGCTGAAGGAAAAGGAAGATTTGAGCAAAGAGAATCAAGCTCTTTCCAAACAGTTGGAGGATGCTAGACAAGGTTTCCATTCTTGTCTTTAGAGAATGCAAAGAATAGGATACATGATGCTTGCGTATCAATTTGCAATCATTTGAGTTTCCTACTATTATTGTAAACCTCAAGGAAACAGTAAAAAAGAAGAGAAAAAATGATGTTTTTGGTTAAGGAGGAGGCTGTGGTTTCCACCCACCCCACCCCTCCTTCTTTCTTGGGTGTTTGTGTATATAGTTTTAGAAATTGTGTACCCTAGCTTTTGCTTGAGCTTCTAGTAGTTGTCAACAGTTATTTGTTTCTTAAATTTACCAACTCCCTTTTGGTGCTTTGTCAGTAATTTGTGCTGCAAAAATTTAATGTACTAATATTTAGTTCTCTTTCCAGGAAAAAGGATTTTAGGAGATACTGCAAGTGAACAGACCATGAAAGAGAAGGAGAAGGAGAAAGACACTAGAATACAGGTATGTATAGTCCTTTTTGTTTTTCCTTTTTCCTTTTATTTCCCTTTCTTAATGCTGGCTAAACACGTGATGGCAATTTATGCAAGATGTTGGAAAGAATTGTTGAGAGGTTGAAAGATGATCATAAAACAGAGAAAGCTAAGCAGATGAAAGCACAGAAGGCAGTTAATGACTCTTATGATTCTGTTTTACAGGTATGCAGTATGGTTACACATAAAAATGTCTGATTGATTGTCAACCAACTGTTTGATCGGAAAAACAATTAATTGTTTACTATTTAAGACTACCTTTTCTATTTTCAGTTTTCTGTCTCTGTTCATGCATATGCATATCTAATTAAAGAAGCAGAAGCTGGGCATTGTCCAACTCCCAAATGAGTATTGCTACTCGCATGCATGTAGATGCTTATACGATGGCAAATGTTCTTACCCCACCCACCCCCAAAAAAAAAGTAAAGAAAAGGCAATTTTTTTACATTCACTGAATTAAAAAAAAATTATAATAATAAAATAAATGAGGAAAGAGAGGACACAGCTAGTTCAAAGTTTTCATGGGTTTTTTTTTTTCTTTTTTTTTTTTTTGTTGTGAAAATCCAGCAACGCTTAAAGCTCTCAGATGAGCTGGAGAAGCATAAACAGGCTCTGAAGATTCTGACTGATAATGTTGATGCACTAAAGCTGGGGAAGGGAAGTAAATCAGAGGTAAAGATATTATATTTGTGTTATTATGCTGTTGTCTTGCGTGTTTGTATCCTTTTCTTCTAACTTGGCTTGTCAAAACTCTTTTGTCGTTGTGACAAGTTTCATTTTCTGTTCATCACCACCAGCACAATGCATGTCAATACTTGAAGGCTGATTCAGTGAGATTGTTTACTGTTTCTGCATTTATAAAAATGAATCTGAAAGGCCAAATATGGTGTCGAAAATTGCTTAATGAAAAAACCCCTATTTCTATCAAACTTTTGCCGTTACCATACCTTTAGAGATTGATTCCTGGATCGACTACAGCATTCAAATGAGTTTGAGATGTAAAGTTTTAGATTTATTGTCAGGACTTTACAAATTGTAGAACTTGAGAATTGATACGCAGAATCATTCGCTGTCCGGCTCGGTCACGCTGTAATATAGCAAATTTGGAATTGAATACTAGGTTGAATTGCTGGGAGATCATTTTTCAAAGGGAGAATTGTGAAACCCACGTGAATTCCTGGACAGATTAAGGATTCAAATAAAGAGTTTGTGTTGTTCGATGACCAAAACAGAAAACATTTCATGTTTCGGTGTTAGGTCTGGGTTGTCGCCATTTTGTCTGTCCACTTCCTTTTTGATAACTAAAACATACGACCTCTATGAGCTCTGTATCCGATACTTGATTCTTTCCTCTTTGTACTGGAGAGTTTTATTACTGCTGCGGAATTTTTTTCACTCCTGCTCTAAATGTTAGGTTCCTTCAACTTTGCTAAAATTGAGCTTGCACACAGTTTTATTTCTCTCGGCATCTGAAACAGTTGCCTCCTTTTGTTAATTAAAACATCTTGTTTAATTTTAGGGCACAACTGAAAGTCAATTGCTTTCTGGCACACTACTGGAGGACCTTGCTTCTGCATATCTCCTCGCCGTGGAAAATTTTGAACGGTTTGCTCAGCCAGTTGGCACTGAACCTGGTTCTGTTGCTGAGTCATCTTCATCTTTGGATACACAATTGCAAGGGGCTATTATAGGTAGCTAACAAAAGACTTTCTCTCTATTGCGCGTAGTGTTAAGAGATTCTTTTACAGCATAGGGATAATTCTATTGTACCTCACCTTTAGGTCAAGCAATTGCTGTCTCCTTGTTTAGATTTTTGTCAATTTCTTGCTCTCTTTTATCTTTTGCCTCCTTTTTCGATTTTTGTTAATTTCATGCTCTCTTTTATCTTTTGCCTCCTTTTTAGGTTTTTGTTAATTTTTTTCCCCTCTTTTATATTTTACCTAAATAATTTTACAGAATTATTGATGATGCTATTGTACGTCATCTGTAGGTCAGGCAGTTTCTGCAATGGTACCTATAACTTTATCTTCTGCACCCTCTGCCGCAAGTGTTCCTGCAGCTAAATTTGATGAAAAAGAGAAGAAATCTGTTTCACTAAAGACAAATATTGAAGCACGTAAAAGTGGAAGGAAACTGGTCCGCCCTCGTATTTTAAAGCCTGAAGATTCTCAGGCTGATATTGAGACATCAGAAGTGGAAGGGTCTGACAATAGCACAAAGCCTCTGCCACATGATAGTGTTGAAACTCAGGGGACTCTTACATTACAAGCACCAGTACGCAAGCGCCCTTCCAGCACATCTGCCTTAGAGTTACCAGAATCACTTGTTCCAGGAGAAACAAGTTCTGATGTTACAAAACCTACTCTGAAGAAGCCAAAAAGTTCAGAGGCCCCACCTGACGATGGAGAACGACAGCCATCAGAGAGTGGTGAAGGACTGACTGCAGTTAATTTGGAAAGTCCTGAACTTCTGCCGGCTACTGATGAGTCTATGGAAGATGTTGCTGATCTTCCTGGTGAAAGTAAGGAATCTGCCGATGCCGACAAGGAGGCGGCTGAGGCTGAGGCCGATGGAAAGAATGAACAGTCGACAATCGATCTGAAAAGGCAGGAGTTTCAGAGCGATAGAAGTGACGCTGCCGAAGAGAGTTTGAACAAGGCAAATGAAGCACCATTACCTGATGATCCATTGAACATGCAGACTGAACAAGATAATCAGCAGCCGGCAACAGAATATGGGAGTGAACTAGAAGAGGGTGAACTGGCCTCTGACATTCCAGATCCTGATGGTGGTAATGTAATGGGGAGTCCTGAACCTGGGGAACTGCAGTCTGAGCATCCAACAACTCCTGATAATCAAATTGGAGTTGATGAAGACCCAATGGATGCGACAGCAGCGGAAGTTGGGGAATTGGATCCTTCACAAGGTTTGGACGATGATAAGAATGAAGAAAGTATTATGACTGAGGACATCAGTGAGAGTTCTGAGAAATTGAATGACAATAGTGAGCGGCCAGCAGTAGAATCTAATGAGGTCTCTGAATCTAATAAAACTAATCCTGAAAGAACATCACCTAGCACTGCTGTTGAATCTCGTGTTCCCGGACAAGGTGGATCAAGTACTGCTGTTGGGACCTCAACAACAATTAATTTGCTGGAAAGGGCGAGGGAAAGGGCGAGAGAAAGACAGGCTGCAATGCCACCTTCGAATCTGCGCAGAGGTCGTGGAAGACTAGCTCGGGGCCGTGGTGGTCGTAGTGCACGTGGATAAGGGTAGGCTGTAACCGTCTTCTGATTAAGTATACGCTGCGGTGCTCAATTTGGGGGAGGAGGTTGTTACAATGAACTATAACATTTCCCTAGTATTATTTGGAGGGAGGGGAAGTTTTTGGTTTAGGGACTAGTAATTACTTCTAAACTCCAATATTACCTCGTTTTTCCTTTTTTCTTTTCTTAAAGAAACTAATAATCTTATCATTCCCCTTTGATCTCATCACGTCAGCTACCCCTGCAAAAGCCCCCTAAAGTGGTTCCTTTATCTTAAAGGAAATGGGGGCATCCCCCTCTGGGATTTTTGAAGGTGAATGTTGATGGTTCGTGGCTATCTGTCAATATTTGGATATTTAATATTCCTCCTGAAATTGTTTCAGTAGTTCTTGCAAACAATGGATGATTTTCATTTTCGTTTGAAAAAACATTAAAGATGTTCCCAACTAATCAATATTCTCCAACAATTAAAAGATCTACTTTAATGGCTTAAAAAAATTTAACCAATCAATTTTTTTTAAATGAATTAAAAACTTAAAAATTCAGGAAATTAGCATTGGAAGTTTGGAGGCAAAAGAATAAAATGGAAACATTTCTCTAATATATGTACATAATTAGTGTAAGCCCTAAGGGCAAAATACAATCAATCTAGTTTTGATGATAACAAACAATTGAGAAGTTCTTATGTTTGCGTAAGTTTGTGTTTTGAAGACGTGTCTTATATCTCACACCTACATTGATGAAAATGGAAAGAAAGTCTTCATGAACCTCAAAGTTCCACCATAACTTTGAAGATGCTACAACAATGAATAACCAAAAGATCGGACAATGCAAAGAGGGCCGGTCGACCGACCCCTTGAAGCCTCGATCGACCCCTCCCAAAGGTAATTTAAGGAGGCTATTTCATAGAGAAGAACAAGACCTTGTGTGCTATATTGAGGATAATCTTGGAGGTCTCTTTAGAAGAAGCTATGAAAAGAAAGACCCTTTGGTAAATATTTTGATGTCTACATTTCAATACCCTGGAGCAATGAAATTCAAAGAAGGAATTTCAAAGAGTTAAGAGCTACTTGATCTCAAATGAAGATGGTATTGAAGTAAGCTCCTAACCATGATGTGATGAAGTCTTACATCTTAGAAGAATCAAAGAGGACTTCACCACATGAAGAGGTTAATGACGACAGTCTCAAGTGAAATTTAAAGAAGTTGATAAATATCTTAAAGATCTTGAAGACCTTAAAGATTAGTATAACGCACTAAAGGTACATCTCTGTGACCGTCCCTGTTCTTATCTTCGAACTTAAAAAAAATGAAAAAAAAAAGAAGCTTAGTGAAGTCTTTACCTACTCTATTTAAGTTTATGAAGCTCTTGCATGATTTCAAAACCTTGATTCCAAACTTATTTTGATTTTGAAAAATGTTTTGAAAATGTATTTTTTTAGCCTCACCAAAGGAGGAGGACGCCTCACTAGAGGAGGAGAATTATTGCCCCATGAACGGGGAGATACGGGAATCGAACTCGAGACCTCAGCCCCAAGTTAGGATAGCCTTACCCACTTGGGCTATCCGATTCCTGTCCTAACTTGAAAATGTATGTTAAAGTGTTTGACTAGCCTGTGTTCTTAAACATCTTTGAAAATACTTTGAAAATACTTTGAAAATCTGTCAAAACACAATCACGGACGATGCATCGTTCTTGTATTGTCCGCAGTTTCCCGCAGACGAAAGGTGCGGACGATACATCGTCCCGACCATCGTCCGTAGGGGTCGGTTATGTGTCTAACGGCTAGTTTAACAACTTTATGAAAATTGCAACGACTCTTTCATCTCTTGACCGTTTCTATGATATAAAAACGTCTTTTTTTTTCCATCTTTCTTACGAGCAAGAGAACAACTATCAAGTTGCAAACATTCCAAACTTTTGAAGAGTTTAATATTTTCAATCTTTATCAAAATACTTCATTTTGAACAAGAGCTTCACATTCTTACTCTTCAATTCTCAAAATTACTTAGATCTTTCAAATGTATTATCCAATCCATTAAGGGATTATTGTATTGAGCTAAATTGTAAAGTCTCATTTGTTGAGTCTCATCTTTATCTTGTAAAGGGTTATGTGGCAAGACTTGATTGTGTGAGAGTGGTGGAATTGGGTTTCCTTAGTGGAGTGAAACTTTCTTGTAATTGTTAGGAACAGAGTGAGTGGTGAGCCCGAAAAATAAGTAAGGTTGATGTGTTCATAAAACCTCATCACTTAGTACCCAAGATTAGAGAAGGTGATCCCAAGGGTGTTGAAGGGTTGCTTGGTGCAAAAAAGACCGTTAGTCGGTTTTCCCTTTGTGTTAGAAGGGTTGCTTGGTGAATAAAAGACCGTTAGTCGGTTTTGCCCTTCGTGTATGTGCTAACAAATCAAAGCTAGTGGTAGTTGCCAAAATCATTGGGTATGTCCCAAGGTAGTGGATGTAGATCATTGAGGATCGAACAACTATAAATTCTTGTGTTTGTTCTCTCTAATTGTTCTTACTTACTTTCAAGTTTTAGTCATTATTAACTTTGTCTATGTGCTATATGATCTTGGTTGTATGAGATTTATTTGTTTACTTGAGTTAGTATTCTTGTAAAGTGGCTCTTGCTTTGTCTTTACTATATGACTTGAAAAGTAATTGATCTTACAAGCTTTACAAAAAGCATTCTTGGTTAAAGTCTTTTTTGTGGAATCTTTGCTTATCATACAATTTGCTCACAATCTTCTTGGCATCTATCTTGAATCATTCATGTTAAAATCTTTATTTATCGTGTTGTGGATTTCAAGTCTATATGCTTAGGATATGTGATTCTTAAAACACACTTCTTGTTATAGTCTTGTAAAGATTGAGGTTCTCCTTGCTTGTTGTCTTCCACTCTTGAATCAAACATACAAGTTACCTAAGTTCCCCTTCCATTAAATCACCTCATTGTACTTAATTAACATACTTGTTCTCTAATTGATCATATATATATATTTTTTATTTATTGGGGGAGGGGACCTATCTATTTCAAGAAATGAGGGATTTAAGAAGCGGAGAGGGGATTCGAACTCATGACCTCCACGTCATGAGGCCTCAACATTGGCTACTATACCAATGCCTTATTGGCTCTAATTGATCATATATGTAATATTTTGACTATAAGAGCGAATTTGTTTTTGAGAACCTAATTCACTCCCTAGGTTCTCCCCTTCGGATATTTTAGTTAGCCCTTACCAAGACAAGTGTGTCAATTTAGAGTGTATTTTGAATATAAACTTAACTCCAACATTTTCTTAGTTACATCACAAGTGTTGAATTGACCCCTATTGATGTGAAGAGAGCAAGATTGCTAAAAACGCGATTGTACATAGACTCGAAAGATGGGTGTAAGATCGTAAACTCGTGAATCGTAAAATAAATCGTAAGATCGTACCAAAACGTTACACACACACACACACACACACAATAATAATAATAATAATAATAATAATAATAATAATAAGTAACCTATAAATCATATCATATAGCCAACAATATGAAAAAAATTAATAAAACATAGTCTCACAATTTTTAAAAAGAGAATAGCACAACAAAGTTCATAATAAAAAAATCTTACAAGTATTTCAAAAGATAAAAACACAACAAATCATAGTTCTTAATTTACAAGTCTTTCAAAAGATCAAAATAAAACAAAACACATAATAAGCTTATGATCTAATCAAGCAAGTCATTCAAAGACTTAAATTTCGTACCACTATAACTAATTAACTATCATCATCCTCCATATCATTAATCAACTTCATCATCATCATGAGGAAGCTTTTCGAAAGGTGTGTGGGAAGGTATTTCGCTACTTCTCTTCAAGTAACTGACTCATCAATCGATTTCCCACCCATGCCTAAATCGCCTAATGACACATCGATCGCACTAGCATTAGCATCACCTCCAAATTCAACACTGTCTTCTTTATCCAAATCCAACTAAGAATTCTCATCAAGAATCTATTCATCATCCGAGGAAAGATCATCATGGTTATATTCATTCGGCTTTCGAGCTCACTTATTCTTATACAATTTTGCATTAGTAATCACGTAAACAACATCATTCATTGTCTTTTGTTCAAATGATTTCTTCTCTTGATGTGACAATAAACAAAACGATCAAAAAATTAATTAGCACATTAACTAAGTTCATAATGAAATATAATTCATTTTAGTAAAATTTGTAGGCTCGGTAGAAACGTCTGATTTTACGATTTGATTCAACATTTTTACACCGTTTCAACCAAATTGCAATTCTACTCCGATTCAATACATTTTGGTTAAGTAGACTCGTAGAATTGTACGTGTCAAACCCCGTAACCAGGGCGATAAGGCAGTGTCTCATTGGTCGATGAGACACTAAGCCCACGATACAGAGTTATTAAATGGAAATTCAATTATGCATTAATCCAAAATAAGAGTTACACTGCGGAATAAAGTACTACAAGTGATTTAATTTTATATATTACATTACAGGGGAAAAAATTAATGTTCTAACAAATTAAATGAAATAACTATGGTTCGACTATTACTCTTCTATCACATATCAGATTAGGAGTCACTTCTCGTAATCCCCATCCCAAGCATCGCCATCAAAGATCGAGTCAACACCTGCATTTCCTACACAATAAAAAGCGGATGGGTTGAGCTCCGGTGCTCAGCAAGGACCACTAAAATCACAAGTATAAATCACAAAAGACACTAAAGCACGTTCTCGTTTCCCGACATCCCGAAATCAATGAAAATATAACACAACTTTACATAGCTTTAAATAACCTATAAAACACTAAAATACACCTCACATAACTTACAAAAGACTTGGATTTGAAATCGGATCGGACAGAAGTCAAAACGGATCAAAACAAAGACATTTCAAAATTTGAGTTGTGGTCAGGTAGACCGGAGGTGGGTCAGGTCGACCGGCGCTCAGGTTAGGTCGATCATAGTCCTTCAGAAATCTGTCCAAAAGACCCAATAGTTGTGCGGACGAAAGCAACGACGAATGCTTCGTCCGCGGGCTGCAGAAACCTGTTTTTCATATACAAATTTGTACATGAAATCCTCATTTCTGCACCAACTTTTCCCAAACCCAGAAAATACAATTTTGACACTTAAATCAAGTAAGAAACAAGACCAAAACAAGAATAAACACATAAGTAACAATTTAGACAATTAACCACCCTCTTCAAGTCACACACAACACTTCAGAAACACTACGAGGACTATACTCCACTCGTATGCACACAGAAATGTATATGTTGGGACTCTACGAGAAATGGTTAACGCTAATGACACACATACACTTCCCATCTTACGAGCTTAATTGTCCAGTAACTTCTAATCAATAATATCGATAAATGTTTCACAAAGCTCACATCGCAGGACCTTTGGAATCCGCCCACAACGCAGGACTCCTCGGTATCCATACTTCATATCGCAAGACCCTCGGAATCCGCACACATCGTAGGACTCCTCAGTATCCGCACCCTCATATCGCATGACTCTCGGAATCCGCCCATAACGCAAGACTCCTCAGTATTCGCACCCTCGTATCGCATGACCCTTGGAATCCGCCCATAACGCAAGACTCCTCAGTATCCGTACCCTCGTGACCCTCTGAATCCGCCCATATCACAAGACTCCTCAGTATTCTCACTCTTGTATTGCAGGACTCCCCAAAATCCGCATCCTCATAACGTAGGAGTCCTCAGAATCCTCACCCTCGTACCTCACACTCACCTCACACTCTCACATCGCACAAGTCCTGTTAACTAGTTGTTCCTAGAGAAGAGCTCAATAGGGGGCCACGACTCGGTCGACCAACCCGATTAGGACGACTCAACCAATTAAGACGCCGCCAAATAATGCGATGATGCAAAGCAATAACAACGAATCAAATAGGCAGCTAAGTATGAAATATAAAACCAAAAGGCAACAAGTAATCCAATCACATCATCACAGTTCACTATTCCAAATGATACCAATAACATTAAGCGACCATAGATATAATAAAATAGATAAACGCAAGTACAATTTCAGATTACATAACATGTGAGATTATCAATATTCAAGGAGCAAAAGCGATAATCAAAGCAATAAACGTAAAACATGTAATTGCTTCGTAATCGCATCAATTTATGCATAATTCATGTTCAAACAAAACGTAAACACTCCCGATTCAATACCCAATAACAACATAATAAACCGGGCAGAAAATAACACGAATTAGGGAATCCTTATAAAAGTGAAATGCGTACTAGTGCTGGAAAAATTCTGATTTTGCCTTTTACTTATGGACTACATTACGGAATTTTGACCGTTAAAATGTCAATCCCCCAGTAAAATTATAGCCCTATCAGTCTAGTTTCTAAAATAAAAAAAAATTACTCCGATCGGAAGTGTGCAGTGCTGAGCCGTTACTGCTAGGAATGGCAATGGGGCAGATCGGGGCGGGTATCTCAAATACCAGCCCCGCCCCGCCCCGCGCCCCGCCACAGATCAAAAAAATGCGCCCCATGCCCCGCCCCGCCCAGCCCCGCCCCGCCCCGCCCAACCTTTTTTTTTTTAAATCATTATTATTTTTTTTTTAGTAATTTCCTCAATTCAAGAGAATGTGTATGTCTCAGTTTTGGTAGAGAATATTTGTCCATATTATTGCATCCAATGACAATTTTCATTATCAATCAATTTGTCCAGTTTGCATTCAATTGTCATTTCCATATTATTGCATCCAATTGTCCAGTTTGTATTCAATACCATTTTCATTATCAATCCATTTTCCTTTTTCTTTTTCTTATCTTTTTCTAATCTTTTTCTTCCATTTGTTAAAGAAAACAGCAAATTAGTACTCAAAATGAATAAATTTTGGTCAATAAAACAACAAAGTGGTACTAAAACTAAACAAAAATCAAATCTTTTTCTTCCATTTGTTAAAGAAAACAACAAATTAGTACTCAAAATGAATAAAAATCGGATCTTTGTCTTCCATTTGGTCAAGAAAACAACAAAGTGGTACTAAAACTAAACAAAAATCAAATCTTTTTCTTCCTTTTATTAAAGAAAACATCAAATTAGTACTCAAAATGAATAAAAATCGGATCTTTGTCTTCCATTTGGTCAAGAAAACAACAAAGTGGTACTAAAACTAAACAAAAATCGGATCTTTGTCTTCCATTTGGTCAAGAAAATAAAAAGTGGTACTAAAACTAAACAAAAATCAAATCTTTTTCTTACATTTGTTAAAGAAAACATCAAATTAGTACTAAAAATGAACAAAAATCGGATCTTTGTCTTCCATTTGGTCAAGAAAATAAAAAGTGGTACTAAAACTAAACAAAAATCAAATCTTTTCTTCCATTTGGTATAGAAAACATCAAATTAGTACTAAAACTAAACAAAAATCGAATCTAGAAATATTAAATCTTGAAATCTTGAAGAGAGTGAAAAAAACCTTGAAACCTTGAAATATTAAATCTTGATCTTGATCTTGAATCTTGAAAATAGGAGAAGAAAAGAGTAAAAAAAATCTTGAATAAGAGAGGGAGAAGAAAGAAGAGAGGGAGAGAAAAATGGAGGACTTTAATGAGATTATGAAGTCTTCATAATAATATAACATGGGGGGCTGGACGCTGGGGGGCTGGGGCTGGGGCTGGGGCAGGGGCAGGGGCTGGGGGTGGGGGCAGGGCGGGGGGCTGGGCGGGGCGGGGCAGACACAAATACTGATGCCCCGATCTGTCCCTGTTCGCGGGCGGGCGATCTCGCCTGCTCTCTGCAGGCGGGCGAGGGCTGCCCTGAAAAGCTTCGAGGGCGAGGGCGGATCGGCGGATCATGGGTCAAATTGCCATCCCTAGTTACTGCCTATGATGCCAAAATCTAAAAAAAAACTCTCTGTAACTCACGGCATAAGCCGTTTTGTTCTTCTTCGTTGGTTGAAATCACCCGTTTCTCACCCCCTCTCCCTGTACACGTTACTCTTTCTTTTTCTTTTTCTTTTATTTTTAACTTGCCTTTTTATTTTATATTCCTTATTAAATTCCTTAATTCTCTCTATATAAAATTTCCTAAATCAGTTATCTTTCCCTAATTAATCTAATCAATTATGGCAACTATTCCAATCATATTAAACTCCTAATTCGATTCCAATTTCCAATTACAATTCCATATAACTACTCATCTAGGTGATTTATAATTAGGTCCTCCAAATACAAAACGCCCCTCAACCAAACGTTCACAAATGTAACACGTAACATGTAGTAAAAATAAAATAGACATGTAATCACGTAATACGAAATAAATTACGCCTACACAAACGATCACACATAAATTTATTACACGTACAATAACACGTAAGCAAAAAGTTACGGGTATCACAGTACGATTTTACGAGTTGATTCACCTTTTTTAACAACATTGGAGGGTGTTGAAATATCAATGTCATACATTCACTGTCTAAGGAAAATCCATCTCATTGTCAATCGATTTTGAGTGATATTGAGGCACATGAGCTGTTTAGCATGGTATCAAGGTCACTCGTTGGCTAAGACAAGGCCTCCCACCAATCGAACCGCTGGGTCACCTTGATTTACATCCTCCACAATGCCTGTAGGATCGGGTGGTGGGGGCTGTCACGGGTCGTTCGTGACTTCGCACAGGAGACAAAAAGGGCCCTGGGGGCGTAGGTATCGCTTTTGTATGTACAAGGTCACTCGTTTGAAACCTTAGTCTCTCTCTCTCTTGAAACCTTATGATATGCAAATTCTAGCCTTGGATTGTCTTCACTCTCGTTCTTTAGTTCAGTGCAATGATGTTCTCTAAGTAACTATTTGTATCATGCATGTAAACTTAGGAAGCATGTCTGCTTGCCCTTTAAGACTTCTAAATCTCAAACGTCTTCTCCCTTTGAAAGTATTGACTCTAATGTTTGGTTTTCTCCAGCTCCCTCACATATTGGTTACCAATACTTTCTTAGTGTGATCTCAAGCCTTAATGCACACAAAGTACTTAGATATGCCCTTCCCCTGCACTTCATTACGAGATAGACGACATATGAAAATAGGGCTAGGTGTTGTGGGATGACTTTCCCAAGGAATGCTTAGAAGCTCGTCCTCTTACTAGTGGACTTGATTAGTTATAAGTTTGACTCGCCTCAACTCATATGCACCTCTATTGTGATTTCGAATAAGATGGATTGTTATTATCCGTCTCTAGTTTTCATTTAATATTTTATTTCTACTCAATTTTTTTAAAAAAGAGTTATTTTTAATTGGTTGTTGTTAATATACATTAATAAATATAAATATCAAATTTAAAAGTAATTAAATAAAATTTATTGTTATGTTATATAAACAAATTTGGTTAAAATTGAAACAAAAGTCATTGTGGTTCATTGGTTAGAGCGTTAGTGTTTACAGTGAGAGGTTAAGTGTTCGAATCCTGTCAAACGCAAATATTAAATTATAGATAATGTGTGACTATGGATAAATTCTTGTTTATTTTATTTTCTTTATAAATAATTTTATTTTATTTTATATTTAAAAACAGTAAATTATTTTCGCGGCATTTACCAAAAAGTGCCGCAAAATATGTCTTATTTTCAATGTGATTGTGGCATTTAAAAAGTGCCACAAATTGTGCCGTCAATTTATTCAGTAGCGACTTAATTAATGCATGTGAAAAAAGTGACACCACTTGTGAAGCGACTTTCAAAAAGTATCGTCATGAAGTCTAGCAAAAGTAGTTTTATAAAGACTTTAAACAACTTTTCGTGGCATTTATCCAGTGCCACCAAAAGTCAAATATGAGATAGACCTATTTAAGAAGACAGACATTTTATATGTATTCTTAATGAATGAGATTTATTGAATTAGCACATGACCCATGACGGATTAGCGCCGTCTTCATTAAAGATGATGGATTCTGGTAATCCTTCATGACCTAAGGCGCAATAAAAAAAAGAAGAAGAAGGGCCACATTCATATAAAAAACTCTGAAGCCATACAGCCTGAGGCACGACAGGTGGCAGACAGCTCCACATCGAAGGTTTCCATACAAGAATGATTCCTGGTCTATGGCTAAAATCTAGAAAATAAGGCGACGAGACAAAAAACAAGATTATCTACCAAAACCAAAGGCGGACCAAATATCTAACCATTTTAAGGAAAATGATAAATCCGCTGACGGGAAAGTTGAGAAAATAAAATGATGATCTCTTACGATAGATGTGGCGTATCAAACATGTTAAAACTAATCCCAAATGACCCAAGAAAATATGGGTACCAAATGTTAAGTTTCATGAAGCAAAAGTCAGGGCCAAGTATTAGACTAACACTGATTAGGGAGAAAGCCCATAACATGACACCGATATTTTTGGGGATTACATTTCAGTCCAAAACGGAAGTGCAACTTCCGTTTTCAGCTATACTGGAAGATCCAATTCCGTCATAGACACGTGGCACAAGGCGCGTGGGGGGACTTAGCGGTCAGTGAAAACTGAAGTACAACTTCCGTTTTGGACTTTGAAAACGGAAGTTGGACTTCCGTTTTCAATAGGCAGCCCCTTCATCTTCCCTGCTCTCCTCCCCCAAACGGAAGTATCAATTCCGAAGCAAAAAAAAAAAAGGCGAACCCTCCCAAGTCCTCCCCGCCTCCCGCCGGGCCCCCTCACGCCGCCGACCCCCTCACGCCGCCGCCGGAAGCCGCCGCCGCAGGCCACCTTCCTCACCAACAAAGCCTTTCTCCTTCTCACTCCTTTGCCATTTGTGAGGTATAATTATCTAAATTGATTTTTTTTTGGAAAAATTGTTAAATTGTTCATTTGATATGAAATTAAATTGTTGTTTAATATGAAATGCAAGTTTTTTTGATTGTGAGAATATTGTGTCTTTTGAAATTAAGGGTTTAATTGGTGGAATTGTGAAATTTAGGCTTTAATTGAAATTGGAATTGTGAAATTGAGTGTTTAATTGTGAAACTTTGCGTTTAATTGTGAAATTGGTTACATTATGAATTGTGTGTGTAAATTGTTTTTCAAATTTATTTTGTGTAGATGGCCAATCCCGCCTATCTTCATCCAGGACCTGTCGATTCCAGTTTGTTGAACAAACAACGGTCCCATAGGTCGTTAGGCATATGGCACGGGGAACCGAGCCTTAACGTCCCTCTGAAGGTTATTAGTAGTTCAGGACATTTTTACCAAGCGTATTCATCGGAGACGAACCCTAGAGTCCTAGAACTCATCGACTTCTTGGGCTTAGGCAATTGTTGTAGACTTGGTGCAATGAATGTAGATCACGCGCTCGTGACTGCATTAGTAGAGAGATGGCGCCCGGAGACCCACACATTTCACCTACCGTGCGGGGAGGCGACCATCACCCTAGAGGACGTAGGGTGCATTTTGGGACTGCCTACTAGGGGTGACGTGGTGTTTCGCTGCTGCCGGGAAGGCTGTTTCTTGCAGGTCGCGGGCTCCCGACGTAGTGGCGCCCCCCGTCCAGCAGCCTTCCGTCCGTCCCTGGGGATCCCTGTTCGGGGAGGCGGTAGTTGGCCGGCAGGGGCACTCGCGAGACCCGCTGAGCCACTCGGGAGCGAGAACATGGCTAGGCGCATGAGACAGGGCGCGGTGCAGGGAGAGGCAACCTCGCGGGGAGGCTTCGCGAGCCGAGTTCGAGCATCCTTCGTATGTGTTCGAGACGCCGGGAGCGGGACCTCTCGCGCCGGGGAGAACGGGAAGTGTACTTTGGTGCGCCATCCTTCGACCTTGGCCTTGACCCAACTCGAGAGCATACGCCACGAGATGCAAGCCCATTCCCCGGAAGAGGCGCTAATGAGTCGACACCGAAGGGGCGGAATTCATCCAGACCCCGGAGGGTAGTGCAGTTCGGGTAAGGGACGGCCGCATGTACTATCTCCGGCTTAACCCAAGACAAACGCATAGATTCACCCCTTCGGGAGCCCCTTAGATAGGATTTATTTTTTATCTTTGTACACATTTTCATACCTTTTTTATGTATTACGATTTGTTTGTTATTTCATTTGTCTTTATTTTATTTATAAAGTATCTATTTCGTAGTCTATTTTAGTAAAAAAATCCAGGGCAAAAAATTGAAGGCAAAAAATGTGTTACTATTCTTTTCCATTTAGAAGGCAATTTTTTTTTTTAAATAAAACACACTGCCTATTGAAAACGGAAGTGGGCCCTAGAACGGAAGTCACACTTCCGTTTTTAATTAACGCCACGTCAAACCAACGAGTTGTACTTCCGTTTTCAGCCGACCGCCAAGTCCCCCACGCGCCTTATGCCACGTGTCCATGACGGAATTGGATCTTCCGTTTTGGGCGAAAACGGAAGTTGGACTTCCGTTTTGGACTGAAATGTAATCCCCAAAAATTTCGGTGCCATGTTATGGTTTTCTCCCTAATCAGTGTTAGTCTAATACTTGGCCCTAAATTAAGTCAAGCTGGACGTGATAAAAGGAACAATGGAGAGGTACACAAAGTAGCACAAGATGAAGCAGCAAAAGAAGAAGAAATGTTTATTAAAGGCAAGAAGAACAAGTGCAGCAGTAGTGCAAAATTAATGAAAGGAAAACTTGGGCCATTTAGAATAAATGAAGTGGGCTGAGTTTTGTAATAATAATAAAAGCCCATGTAGATTAAAAGTCTAGTTAGGAAATTAGACTACGGGTCACAAATGGAGTAAATCCGGATCCATTTAAATTATAAATAACTATCTTGTGGACCAATGGTAGTGAGACACCTAGCATTAGTTACTAAACTGTTTTTATATATTTTTCTCTCCTTTGCACAGTGTATATAAACAGCTCAAGGAGCAGTTTTCATTTTAACAGAAAATTCCAGAAATTCCCAAAATGCTCTCTACAATAATTGTGAATTGTTTTTAGTTTTCTACTTCTTAATATGGTATCAGAGCTGCGTGAAGAGGAAGTTGCGCAGAAAATCATTTCGCTGTAGAAAATTTCATCTCAATTTGTGGAGAATCCTTCAATTCCTGTGTTGCTCTTCGGAATAGATAAGTTTTGGCGTTCCTTTTTTAGATTCAGAACTTAGTTTCTTGATTAATTGAGTCTGTGTTAGTTTGCGAAGGAATACTGGTTTGTGTTTGAGAATAGCAATATTAATCCTTCAATTTTGTGCTATTTTCTACTTCTATTTTGTGGTAATTCAATATTTTCTTTTCAATTAGTTCAATACCTTGAGTATTGGTGCTAAATTGTATTTTTCTGCTGTCAGAAAATACTTAGTTTGTATTTTTCTGTTTTGTACTTGGCTTTTCTGGATCAGATTGTCTGATAGTCTTGTAATAAGTCATAGATAATTGTTTTGAGATCAGAGATATTACCTATGGATGAAATCTCTGGCAATGCTAGTAGGACTGAGATTTCTGTATCTCATCCATATTATCTTCATCCTAATGAGAATCCAGCTCTTAAATTGAGTAACAAAGTCTTGACTGGCTCGGACAATAACTTCAGCTGGAGAAGAGCTGTTAGAAGAACACTTATTACCAAAAACAAACTGAGTTTTATTGAGAAGTTGCCTTTAGTAACACACATCCTAAGAAAGATGAACCACTTTATCATGCTTGGGAACAAGCAGACCAAATGGTCTTCACATGGATTATGGATAATGTCAGTGAAACCATATCACCTAGCATACAATTGTTAAACACATCCTTGGAAGTTTGGAAGGACCTAGAAGAGAGATATCAAAGTGGAGATCTCTATAGGTATTCTAGTTTGTTAGAAGAAATATATATCTTAAAACAAGGAAATATGTCTGTCACTGAGTATTACACTCAGTTAAGGATTCTGTGGGATGAATTCTTAATGATTAGGCCTATGCCAGAATGTACATGTGGTGGATGTGTGTGTGGATGTTTGAACACTTTGCTGAAGTACTCAGACTTGGATTTTGTGGTAGAATTCATCAAAGGTTTAAATGACAGCTTTGCCACAATCATATCACATGTATTGATCAAGAAGCCAACACCAAGCATTAATGAGGTGTTTAATGATGCTTGCCAACATGAGAAGGAAAAGGCTTATGCCTCTCAGCAAAATGTGCCACAAATTCTGTGTAGTCAGGGTGATTCTAACACAGTTAGAAGTGTCTTTTCAGATACTTCCACAAAGAATTCCATTGCAGACATTAGGCAGGTTAATGCTGCAACAGGAGGATTTGGAAGGGGAAGTTTTAATAGAAAGACACTGCAATGTATATTTTGTGGCAAGCAAGGACATACCATAGAAAAATGCTATAAAAAGCATGGGTATCCCCAAGCCAATCAATTCAGAGGACATACATGAAACTTTAATTCTTCAGGAGTCATTAGAAATGGTGCAGGCAATGCTCAACATTCTAACTTTCAGAACACAAACTTCAAACCAGTGAATGATATGAGTTCAGGAGTTAACAATGCAGTAGGCTATAATCCATATCCTCCAGGTTTTTATGGAGGACAAGAAGGCAACAATGGAGGATATATATCTGGTTATCCTCCAGGTAACCATATTGTGAACCAAACTTATGCAACAGGACAAATGACTGGTCCTTATTCTACCGTGCCTTTCACTGGCTTTACTCATAAACAACAGTAACATTTGGAACACCTTATCCAGAAGTTGCAAAGTGGTAATTCTAAAATGCCTCAAGTTGCCACTGTTAGTGCAGCTGTTGCTGAGGCTGCAACCAATGAGGCTTTGTCTTTTAAGGAGTATTATAACACTTCTGTAGTACTGCTCATCCTCTTTTACTTGAAAGCACATGGATCATTGATCCAGGAGCTTCTGATCACATTTGTGCATGTGATACCTATTTTTCTTCTTCTATTCCCGTGTCAAATGTATTTGTTCACCTGCCAAACAAATGCATTATTCCAGTTCTTAAGAAAGGAACTATCCAATTAACTCGTACTATCATTCTTCACAATGTTTTACATGTGCCGCATTTCAAGTTTAACATTGTATGTGTGTCTAAATTAACCACACAAAACTCATGTTCTGTGTTATGTGTTTCTGATCATTGTGATATACAGGATTTAATCACTCACAAGTTAATTGAGACAGCTAGAGGATGGCAAGGCCTCTATCTGTTGCAGTTGAATTCTGCTTTTACTCCTACTTCTTTTTCCACTGTTTGTAATGTTACAATTCCTGTTACTTCTAAAGAAATAAGTTCCTTATTGTGGCATTATAGGTTAGGCCATTTGGCATATTCTAGACTTCAATGTATAAAAAATCTCAGGTCTATATCTATCAGTACTGAGGCTTCACATTTAAAACATTGTACTATATGCCCTTTGGCCAAGCAACATAAACTGCCTTTTGTACTCAGTCAAAGTAAATCTAATACTATCTTTGATCTATTACATGTGGATATATGAGGACCATTTAGTGAAGCTACTGTTTATGGTCAGAGATATTTTCTTACCTTGGTAGATGATTATTCTAGGTACACGTGGATTCATTTGTTAAAATACAAGTCTGATGCTAGACAGACTTTGCAAGATTTCTGTGTTTTTGTTCATACTCAATTTGGGAAAGCTATAAGAATTATTAGAACTGATAATGGTGGAGAGTTTCAGATGCCTAGTTTTTATTCTTCTAAAGGAATTGTTCACCAAACTTCTTGTGTATACACTTCTGAGCAAAATGGTCTAGTTGAGAGGAAACATCAGCACATACTTAATGTAGCTAGAACCCTTAGGTTGCAGTCTAAAGTTCATTTACCTTACTGGGGGCATTGTGTGAACCATGCAGTTCATTTGATAAATCTCACACCTACTCCTATACTTCACAATGCATCTCCATATCAAAAAATGTATTGTAAGTCTCCTGCATACTCTCATTTAAAGGTGTTTGGTTGTTTAGCATATGCTTGCACCTTAGATATTAGGAGAAGTAAATTTGATCCAAGGGGTAAACAATGTGTTTACTTAGGTCATTCTACTACTTCTAAGGGATTTATTCTTCTTGATAGTGACACAAATGAGCTTTTTATTTCCAGAAATGTAATCTTTGTTGAACACATTTTTCCTTTTGTTTGTGCATCAACACAATCTTCAGTTTCAGATAGTTATGATTCTGATTTCTACAATGATCCCACAATGTTCATACCACCAATTCCTATTCCTATAATTTCTGAAGCCTCTGATCATCTTTCTTCATCTGAATTACCTTCATCATCTTCTGATTTCCTTTCATCACCACCATCTAGTTCAGTATCACTTATAAGATCCACAAGAGTTTCTCATCCACCTTCACATCTGCAAGATTTTGTTTGTCCTACAATCCATTCTACCACATCACCACATTCCTTACATCATGTGATCTCTTATGAGTTACTTTCACCTACACAACAGTATTTTGTATATTCTTTGGACATAGAAGAGGAGCCTGGGAGTTACACCGAGGCTGCTAAGTCCCAATCTTGGAGGGAGGCTATGACAGCTGAACTTAAAGCCTTGGAAGAAAACCAAACTTGGACCTTAGTACCATTACTAGAAGTGAAGCAACCTATTGGTAATAAATGGGTTTGTAGGGTCAAGTTTAAGTCAAATGGTGAATTGGAAATGTATAAAGCTAGATTGGTTGCAAAAGGGTACACACAAGAAGCTGGTGTTGACTATTTAAACACTTTTTCTCCAGTAGCTAAAATGACTTCTGTGAGAACTTTGTTAGCTTTAGCCATTGCAAAAGGTTGGTTGATACACCAGTTAGATATCAATAATGCTTTTTTGCATGGTGAGTTACATGAGGAGATATACATGATACCTCCTCCAGGTTATGTTTCACCTGGTAGTAACCTTGTTTGCAAGTTAAAAAAATCTTTGTATGGCCTTAAACAAGCAAGTAGAGAATGAAATGCAAAATTAACATCAGAATTAATCAACATGGGATTTGAGCAATCTTGGCATGATTACAGTCTTTTCATTAAACATAATCATGATAATTCTGATGCTTTCATTGCACTCCTAGTGTATGTAGATGATGTTGTACTTGTTAGTAATGAGGAACAAGAGATAACAGTTGTCAAGAAGGTTTTACATGAAAAATTCAGGATCAAAGACTTGGGTGAACTGAAATATTTCTTAGGTATTGAGGTACTGAGAAATAGAAAAGGTCTTATACTATCTCAGAGGAAGTACACTCTTGATTTGTTAGAAGAAGAAGGGTTCACCAGTTGTGCACCAGTTAGCACACCCATGGAACCTTTGACCAAATATTCACATCAAGATTCTGAGAGGTTTGAGGATGTTACATCATACAGAAGGTTAATAGGAAAGCTACTTTATTTGACTGTAACAAGACCTGATATTAGTTTTGCAGTGCAACAGTTGAGTCAATTTCTTGACAAACCAACTGTGTTGCACTGGAAGGCAGGCCATAGGATACTTAGGTACTTGAAGAATGCACCTGGTCAAGGGCTATTCTACTCAGCAAACAATAATCTAGAACTGAAAGCCTACACTGACAGTGATTGGGCTGGTTGTAATGAAACAAGAAGGTCAGTGACAGGGATGTGTGTATTCTTAGGGTCTTCATTGATTTCTTGGAGGTCCAAGAAATAGCCTACAATATCTAGAAGCTCAGCAGAAGCTGATTACAGGGCAATGACATTGACCACCTGTGAAGTGCAATGGTTAGTGAATTTATTGCAGGACTTAGGAGTTCATCAAACTAGAGTTGTTCCATTGTTTTGTGACAGCAAAAGTACTCTGCATATAGCAGAAAATCCAGTCTTCCATGAGAGGACTAAGCATGTTGAGATTGACTGCCATATAGTAAGGGAGAAATATATATCAGGTTTAATAAAACCTTTGCCTGTTACTTCAGAGTTTCAGTTAGCTGATGCATTTACAAAAGCTTTAGGTACAACAAGGTTGAATTATTTGAATGAATCACTTGGTCTATATAATGCATTTTGTCTTCCAGCTTGTGGTGGGGTGTTAAGTTTCATGAAGCAAAAGTCAAGTCAAGCTGGATGTGATAAAAGGAACAATGGAGAGGTACACAAAGTAGCACAAGATGAAGCAGCAAATGAAGAAGAAATGTTTACTAAAGGCAAGAAGAACAAGTGCAGCAGTAGTGCAAAATAAATGAAAGGAAAACTTGGGCCATTTAGAATAAATGAAGTGGGCTGAGTTTTGTAATAATATAAAAGCCCATGTAGATTAAAAGTCTAGTTAGGAAATTAGACTACGGGTCACAAATGGAGTAAATCCGGACCCATTTAAATTATAACTATCTTGTGGACCAATGGTAGTGAGACACCTAGCATTAGTTACTAAACTGTTTTTATATATTTTTCTCTCCTTTGCATAGTGTATATAAACAGCTCAAGGAGCAATTTTCATTTTAACAGAAAATTCCAGAAATTCCCAAAATGCTCTCTACAATAATTGTGAATTGTTTTTAGTTTTCTACTTCTTAATACCAAAAGTCGTTATTTTACATTCTCTATAAGTGCAACAAGGAAAGAAAGCAATCCCGACTAAGTGGTTCCTTGATAGTGGATGCTCAACGCATATGGTGGGAGATGCTACTCTCCTTAGAGAATTGAAGCCAATCAATGATGGATTCGTCACATTTGGTGACAAGCAAAAGGGAAAAACCCTTGGCATTTGTAATGTTGGTAAATGTTCCTCCAGTCTTATTAGACAAGTTCTTCTTACTGAACTCTTAAAGTATAATTTGGTAAGTATTAGTCAATTGTGTGATAATGTCATTGTTGTTTCATTTAAGAAAGATACTTGCTCTATTGTGGATGCTACTTCTAATGAGGTCATATTTGTTGCTAATCATGTTGGTAACGTTTATGTTTTTATCTCTTGATGATTTGCTTGCCTATGATATTCAATGCTTAAATGTGCATGATGATGATGCTTTTCTTTGGCACCGTAGACTTGATCATGTGAGCATGGATTTACTTAATAGATTATCGAGCCACGAACTTGTGTGTGGTTTACCAAAAGTAAAGTTTGAGAAAAAATATTTATGTGATTCATGCCAATTTGGAAAACAAACCAAAACTTCTTTTAAACCCATTAAAATGGTATCTTCTTCGAAACCTTTAGAACTTGTTCATTTAGATATTTTTGGACCAATGAGGACCACTAGCCTTGGTGGTAAGAGGTGCAATTTTTCATTGTTGATGACTTTTCAAGATTTATTTGAGTAATCTTTCTTTCATAAAAGGATGATTCATTTGTAGAATTCTCAAACCTTTTCAAGAAAGTCCAAAACTCACTTGATTTAAAATTGATTGCTATTAGAAGTGACAATGGAAGAGAATTCAACAATCAAGGTTTTGAAACATTTTGCAATGAAAATGACATTAATCACAATTTTTGGCTCCTAGAACTCCTCAACAAAATGGTGCAGTTGAAAGAACAAATCGAACTTTACAAGAAATGGGTAGGTCTATACTTTCCGAAAACTCTTTACCAATGTATTTTTGGGCCGAAGCCGTTAACACTGCTTGCTACATCATGAATAGAGTTCTATTGAGTCCATTTATTAGAAAAAAAACTTATGTTTGGAAACACTCCTATCTCATGCTTTAAAGTTTTTGGTTGCAAGTGTTTTGTGCTCAACATCAAAAGTAGCTTTGGAATTTTTTTTATAAGAAATCGGATGAAGGCATATACCTTGGCTAATCATTCAACAAAAAAGGCTTACAAAATTTACAACAAATGAACTCTTTGTATTGAAGAGTCGGTGCATGTGTCTTTTGATGAAAACATATATATTTCTAGAAACGATGATGATGATGAAGGTACTCCAATTGAAAATGAAATTGAACATCATCAAACACCAATGATGGAGGATCATGCAATAGTGGAAGAAAACTTGAGACTCCTACCAAATAACAATAATATAATACTTAATAATGCATGAACAATAAAAATTGGTTAACAAAACAAGGTTTTGAAAATACTACGGGAATGGGAATGGTAGGATGCTAGTGAGAATGATAGTGGAAAAATGTGGACAAAATGAAATGATAGAAGTTGACAAAATGAAAAGAAGAAGACAATTTGTATTGGAGCAAATTTGATATTATATAATCACTTCTCACTCTTTTCTCCTCCTGAGAATTGAGGGAGCATGCACTTCTTTTTATAGGCAAAATTTAACACTACGAATTTGAAATCCGGATTTGAGATACAAAGCATTTACAAGAAAAGTAAATAATTGAAACGTGAAAGGATTATCACAAAAATCTGCATACTCCAAACCAAAAATACTAAAAAGCACTAAAAGATGAAATATCATGGCTGATTTTTTTTTTAAAACAAAGCACTAGAAGACGAAATATAAAGACTGATTCACGGGCTTGTATGACCTTCTGTTTCAGAATCATAATCAGAGTTATTGTGCGGCATCCATGGTTCGTCAAAAGGATAATCATCATCTGAAGTGGGCGGCTCATCTGGAACCTGCATTGAAGCTGAAGTTTATGTGGAGAATTGGATCCTTGAGGAAGTATGTTCATTGGCATGCATTAATATTTCAGCAAAATATGGATGGGATGACCATGCCGGTGTGAGTGGGATATCTGAGAATCCATACTGTCTCATCCAAGGGGTGTACTTTGTATCTACTGAATGTGTTCCATTTTTTATTGCCATTTGGATGAGGATATCAAAGCGGACATCTGGGGTGTTTTCTTTGAATTCTAGGAGTGGCAATATTGAAAGAGTACCATCATTCGACTGGGAAATGGTAAAGTCTTAGAGGGGGAATGTGGTATATGAAGATTCATTATTGACTATGTAAATAGATAACCACATAATTTCCATACCTGCCACTTAAGAAACAAAACCATCATTCTGGGGTAAGGAACCATTTCAAGATTGTGAACATGATAAGCTTTCCTGGAGGAAGATCATTGTTCTTGTCACAACACCAGATATAAGAAAATAATTTTGTAGCATTGAACACAAAAGCTATTTTGTATGCCTCAAGGAGATACCAATTTTTGGTAGTGACCAAAGATTACATATATGAACTATGGTAGCATAAGGGCGGTCTGGGTGATTTGCGACGCCACGAAACACTGAAGGGCCATGTTTTCGGATGAGAAGTCTATGGAATAATTTATAATTGAGAGTGCTTCTGAGAGGGAGAGTTAGATCTAGGATTGATTCAACAACTTCAGGGGGAAGACAGGATGTGTCAAATGTAGTAATATATGGAATTATTGTGGAAAACGGTTCAGAAGGTTTTGCCTTTGGAGGTCGACTGAGAAAATATGCTAGTACATTTGACTTTTCAGATATATGCTTAACAACGAATGTGTACTGAGAGAACCATTGTTGCCATCTCAATAGTTGGGCATCAGAGATCATTTTCTTTTTGAAGTGTAGCATTCTAGGAATAGCGGACATGTCCATTTCAATGACAAATTTGTGGCTCACCAAGAAGAATTCGAATTTTTCAATGCCACGTTTTACTGCCAAGATTTCATTGAAAGTAGAATGATAATGTTTCTCAGATTCTTTGAACTTGCCGCTTTGGTAAACACATATTCGTCTCTCTCCATCTAGATCTTCGAGAAGCACCGCACCCCAAAATTCGTCAGAAGCATATGTCTGAAGTATTGACTCCAGAGGAAAGAATTTGTAGTGGGTTGACTTGACGAGCAAGGTCTTTGAGCCTTCTGACTGCTTAAGTATGTTTTATTTTCCAAGGAGGAGGATCATTCTTAAGTCCGGGGGGTAAGAACTGACATGTACTTGGCAATCTGTTGGATGAAATTGTTGATATAATTAACAATTCCAAGGAATTGTTGCAATTGCTGTGTAGAAAGAATTTCATCTGGAAAGTCCTGTAATTTTTCAACAATGTGGGGTTGTGGAGTATAACTGCCATTATGAAGTTTCATACTTAAGAATTCAACTTCGGGGGTGCCCAAAACCATTTTCTTTTCTTGAAAGAATTATACCAAATTTTTTTACCAGCTGATGAAATTGATTCAGTAAATCAATATGAGATTCAAAATCTTTTGAAAATAAGAGAATATCATCTATGTAGATTAGAGCATTTGGAATCAGTGGTTGGAAAATTTTAGTCATAGCCTTTTGAAAATAAGAAGGAGCCACTTTTAAACCGATAGGCATAACAGTCATTGGTAACGGTGATTTGGGATTGATAATTGATGACAAGTATCATTTTTCCACGAACTTGTTCAAATCTCTTATTGACATAAAAAGCCTCTAAAGCCCACGAGGAAAAAGTGGGTTCGATAAGCTTCTCGTCCAGAAGTTGCTGCAACTCACTTGTATTCATAGTGTTCTGGAGACATCCCACTATAACTTGTTTTTTGAGGGGTAAACTGTATGTAGTGATCAAATGGAAGTGTTATATAAAACTCAGAATTTGTCCACAATGGTTTTGAACATTTAGTTAGAAATTTTGAATGAGACTGTGCAAATGATTGAGTGATAATATATGTTTGGACTGACTGGAGAAGATTGGACTCACAAGACTCGGGGAACTGGAAGAAGTGGGAATTTGTTGTCCAGTAAAGAAGTTGGCCTTTGTAAATAATTCCTCCTGGGGTGAATGAGAGATGAAGGACCTGGCTTAGGAGGTCGAATATGATAACAAGATCTTTTTGTGGGAGCTTTGAACCAAGAACTTTGTGAGTGATTGTTAGGTTTGGGAAGAGTTGGATATTAATGGGTTTGCTAATCTTATCAATGACAAAGTGACTGCCATTAGCTGCTGTGAAGATTTTGAAATATGGAGTCCAAAATTCTTCTGGGAGAATATCAGGGTTCATGACAGTGGCGGCTGCACCAGTATCCAACAAAGCTATCACAGGGGTGGCTAAAGACTTGTGATGGGAAATGATCTGTATACAGACTAGAGGGTATGGATTTGTTATGGACATGATGGAAGTGTTAGGGAAAGTCTCTGAGATAGCGAAGAAAGGTTCAGAAGAGTTTGAATCAGAATCTTCATCAGAGGGGCTGTGTTCCTCATCTGTGTAGGCGATGACCATTAATGAGCTTGGGGATGGTTTGTCAATAAGTTCGAACAAAGATTCAACATTAGAGTAATCTCCCCTTCAATATGTGGGGCTATTTGTGCCATAAATTGTTTCCTCTTTACTTTTTTCGGACAATTCTTGGCGAAATGGCCTTTCTGTTTGCACAGGAAACAACGATCAGATTTTTGCTTTCCCCTTTGTGATCTCTTTTTCAAGAACTTCCATTTTTTTTAATCTTCAAATTTTTCTTGTACCACTGGAAAAATCTACTGATTGTTTGTATTTGTGGGACCTTTTCTTGTTGGAGCAATCGCAGTTCTTTGAATCCTTACACTTAATATATAAGTGTTTATCTGAACACACTGGACCAAGGGCTTTGACATGAGATTGATACTTTTGCCAAAATCTTGTTTGAACACACATTTTTTCTAATGCTTGTTGCATCATCTGCCAAAGTTGATCTATCATTATGGTTTGCCAATCAATGACTGAGGTGCGGACTTGCCTCATTGTTTCATCTGCTAATTCTTCATGAACAAAGTTCACAAAGACTTGTTTTAGGCTAATATCATCAATTTGGTTAATAATATAAAACCTTTTGCACATCCGATCAAAATGTTTCTCCTAATTTTTTACTTTGATGGAACAACACCTCATTTTAAGGAATTCTGTTCTGGCAATGGTAATGTCATGATCTACCTAATCCAGAAAGTGTCTTCTGAGTACTGTGATTACTTCTTCGGGAAAATTGAGCTGAAGGAACTGAAGTTGTCTGTATTCTCCTAAAGAGTTCCAGCTCCTAAAGAGTTCCAGAAATCTCGAAGGCTACCTTCTAATCTAGCAACAAATCTCCTGAGGACATCGTTGAGGGGATGTTGTTGCATATCAGTAGTGAGCCATGCGTATAGTGGCTGGAATTTTTCACGCCACTTAGAGGGCGGAACATCATCGATGGTGAACTTATTTTAGTAATCTCCTCTGACAATTGAGTGGGTGAACTATGAATGGGTATCATCGTCCATAGGAATTTCAACAGGTTCTACAACTGGTTTAGGACCCATCATAAAAAGGTTTTCAAAAGATTCAAAGTAATCTGGGTCAGGCGTATCAACTGGAGAGATTACAGGAATCAGGTTATGTGGTGATGAGTTATGGGTGAGTTTTTTCAGGAAAGAAGTGACTGGGTTTGGTTATTCAAAGTTGAACATTTCTTGTATGGAGGAAGCTCCAACTGTAGGGTATGGTGGTAGAGTATCTGGTTTTTCTGTCAGATGTGGGGTAGATTGTGTGGGTTTTACTGTTAGCATATGTGACTGTTGTGGGGCGTGCCTATTTTTATGGCGGGGTAAATCCTTCCATAAAGCTAAGGTTGGGGAATAAGTTGTGGCGAATGCTGGGTTCAGAGGTTGGTATTGTGTTGCCAAGGGTGTTGGTGTAGGAGGTGATTTGGTGAAGTCGGACGGGGGTAAAATAGGTTGGACTGAGACTGGTCTAATTGGGATTCGAGGGATCTGAGTCGATGTTGTAAAAACTCTTTTTCTGAGAGTAATTTGGACATCTGTGGGGACCATTATGTTGTGTATTTGACCAAGTAAGACAGTTGTTTGTGCAAAGCCTCAACTCGTTGCGAATGTTGGAAATATTTTGAACCAATAAGGTAAGCTCGGAATTATGTTTGGACACATGTTCTGTGAGGGTTTCTTGGTTACTAATGATTATTTGGAGGGCTTGATTTTGTGCAACCGCATTATCTGCCTGCCAATTCAGGGCTATTTCTGCAGCATAAACTGTTTTTTGTTGTCCATTGTCATCAACTTTGGTGGGATTTGTGATCTTCCAGACATGCTTATTTTTCTCTTTTTCAAAGGTACCTAATGGGAAAAACATGTTGTTATATGAACTGGAAGCTTGGTCTATCATATTGAAAGGGAGTGGTGGAGAGGAAAGTGGATGAGGAGGGGGTGCAACTGATGTGCCATATGGTGGAATTTTTTGTGGATGGAGTGAGGTTGGGGTTTGATATTGAACATAGTAATCAAAAGTTCTGCTACTGGGTTCTCCTAATGATTTGAAACCATGATGTTTTATATCAAGGTTCGACTTTTTAGCAGATCTTTCTCTATCTCGAAATAGTTTCTATGGGAATATACTCAACACAACTCCAAGCAGGCTAAGTATCAATGAAGGCTGAAACACAACAACTAGAGAAACAAGCTAGTTGATACAGTAACTCAAAGAATATGTTCTACCGGAAAGTCACAAACAAGTATCTAAGGAATAACCTTAACAAAAATATCAATATATCTAACGTCAGCATAAAGGTGGCCGAAATCACTCTTAAATAGAGGGAGATTTCGGTTCCAACAATAAAAAGGAAAAGTCCTTGAAGAAGTAGGACTCTTGGAAAACAACTTGCTATCAAGTAAAATACTTAAACAAGATAATAGACAACATGTCCTATTATCTTGCATCTAGGCGGCTAGAACATAACAAACTATTGAAGAGTCCTTGAAGTATTAGGATTCTTTAATAACTAACTAACAAACACTTGGACAACATGTCCTTTATTCTAGCAATTATGTTAAACACGCCTAAATAAAGTAAATAACATTGCTGAAAATAATTAAAGTCTAGAATTGTCTAGAATAGACTTTAATGTACAAAAAGACTAAAATGCCCTTAAAATTTGTCCCAATTATGGACAGCTTGTTGGGCCAACTTGCATGATAATTGCGGATATCAAGAAGGCAGAATCTGGTCTTGTGATCTTCATGAAAGTTGTAGATCTTCCTCATATCTTTCATATGCAACTGGAATCAGCTCCATTAAATAATTATATCGAAAGTTATGATCATTATACCAAACAGTAGGAAAGCTGTCCATTCCTTGTACACTTGTGATACTTAAGAGGTTGACTTGTACAACATTCCTAGATGTAATTTAGAGTCCTCTTTGTATCTTAATACACGTTCCCTTGAGTTGGGCAGCCCCGAGGTTGGTACCGCATCATCCCCTCCCTCTTGAAAAGGATTCGTCCTCGAATCATCCCAAAAATCAGCGTTATAATCTGAAAAATGAATATAAGGGAGCAAGTTAGAAATATTGAAAGTAGAATGTTCACAGTACGTACCTTTTAAAGAAATTCTCTTGCGGCTGTCCCAAAAGAATGGGATATCGGCCTTCACAATTGCATTTAATGGGGCAGTAAGCTTGCAAAAATCATCAACAAAACGTTGGTAAAAGCATGCTAACTCATATGATGAATGCATTTGAATTGCACTAGTTGTTTGCGGCCATTCCTCAATTGCATTAACTCTTTCCGGATCAGCTCTAAGACCTTGAAAACTCACGATGTAACTAAGAAAGTTATTAGATTTAGTGTATGAAACATAATTTCCAATCTTAGCATACAAAGTATTATCTTTTAAAATAGTAAAAACAGCCCTAAGATGTTTGATATGAGGCTCTCGGGTTTTACTATAAACAAGCTCATTATGAAAGCAAGAAATCGGATGTCTATACTTAAAAGTTATGTGATTAATATTTAGACTATCCGTATATATTCTAAAAGTCCTTTCATGCTTAGGTGCAATATTTACCGGATTAAAATAAGGACTTAAAGACTCACTTACCTCCTTCTTTGCACAAATTAACTCACCTTGGTTTTTAATTTGTTGATTTGTACCTGAGGATGGTTTATACCTTTCACGATTTTGAAGGCTAATAAGCAACCTTCTAGGCAACTCCTTGGGGAAGACTTCATGAAATTTCTGAAAAATAGCAAGACTAGATGTAGAAAAAGATGTTACATCAAAATAAAAAGCGTTAGTAAAAAGGTTCCTTGCGGTTCCTTTCAAATCGAACAAAACAAGAAGTTGTTTTACTTGAATTACCCTATCTACCTTTCCGGGATTAATGAATAAACACTCTTTTCTCTCTTTTTGTGAGCTTGCCTTTTTTCTCACTAAGCTCATGGCTTTTGTATCATTTTTTCCCTCGAATTTTCCCTCATGGGTAGGGTCACTCGTTTCTTTTCTATCTCGCTCTTTTTTCTCCTCTAAAATAACCTTTTCGGCTTCTTCCTCACTTATCCACGATCCATCATCCAATTTTATCATTGTACTCTTGTTAGGGCAGTCCATAGCAAAGTGTCCTTTACCCCCACATTTAGAACATTCCCGAACAAGATTTGGAGTAGAATTTACCCTCGTATTGGCCGATTTGGTTGGATTTTGTGACCTTACTGCCTCAAACTGACCCGTGGCTGTTTTTGCACAATTTATGACCTCTTTACCCTTGCTTTGGCTTGGAAAAATAGTAGAACAAATCTGGGATGGATTCGGCTTCTCCCAAGTTTGAAAAGTTGCCGGTTTTTGCCCTTAAACACTTTTCCTTTTGCTGCCTTTCAATCTGTTCTGCATAATACAACATATATGTAATATTATCAAGATTAGCGCGTTCTATCTTTGATCGGATCTTATCATTTAGACCAGCTAAGAGCCGAGCCAAAATTGCTTCATCATCTTCTTGAATATGCAATCTAATCATCGCCATCTCCATCTCTTTGTAATATTCATTAACGGTCTTTGTTCCTTGCCTCAATCTTTGTAATTTATTGTATAAATCACGATTATAAATTTTAGGTACAAATCTCCGTGTCATGACTGCTTTCATCTCATCCCATGAATCAATTTGTCTTTGTCCTGTTCTTCTCCGTTCATGGGACTCATTATCCCACCAAATTGATGCATACTCTCCAAACTCCATGGCTGCCAATTTAACCTTTTTCTCTTCCGAATAATTGTGAACATAAAAAACATGGTTAACTTTACAAATCCAATCTAAGAATAATTGAGGATCGTTTGTACCTTGGAAAGATGGGATCTTTGTCTTTATTGCACCAAGATTATTATCATACCTTTGATTTTGAAAACTTGCTCTCGGTTCAAAGGTTAAATTATCCTCCATTCTTGGAGTTGCTCTCGGCTGGTATTGAACATTATCAACTTTGTGTCGAAAATTGTCTCTCAAATGTGGTTTATTGGATTCTTGAAACTCATTATCATCTCCAACATCAACATCCACGGCTTTACCTCTTCTAGGTGGCCTTTTAATTTCAAGATTTCCCAATCTTTCTTTTATGTTATCCATCTTTTGTAGCAACTGCTTCATGGTTTGTTGCATTTATTCTTTCAAGAGTTTGTCACCATCAATGGCACCTTTCTGCGAAGTACCTTCATCAAAAGACATTATCTTTGCAAATAAATCACACAAATCGTTAGATAGAAAAAAAATTCTCTCAATATTCCAACAATACTTGTCAAGAACTTCCAACTCTAGATGATTTAGAGATTCCTAACTTGTTGTGTTGATGAAAAGCTGAAAAATATGGGAAAGAATTCCTATCTTGACCTAAACAAAAAGTTAAGAAAGAAATATAAGAGTAATTGTTTAAAAAGATGTGATCTTTACGTTTCTTGATTTCTTGAAAATTTACTTTTAATTCTCGGATGAATAGTGCTGTGAACAGTAATCGAAAATTTAAAATCTTGTTTCTTGATTTCTTTTCTTACCTTTTTACCAAAGACTTACCATTTTCTTGGCCACACGATATCAAGAACTCCGGATTAGGAAGATTTTACCTTGATTTGAGTATAATGATGGTGGCTAATTCAAGAACAAGAGAGAACAAGAGCTATTTCCTTTGTGTCCTCCGGACAAGGAAGTTTGCTTTTGGTTTGATCCTTGTCTAATATGGATAACCCGGCTGCCAATTTCTTTACTTCCGGGTGGCTTTTTCGTTGGGTAGTAGTAATATTTTTTTGTTATCTTTCTCGGTCTATTCCAAGCAAACAAGACAATTTTTTGAAAACGTAAAGGTACACCAAGATAGAGATCAAGCGTTTGCTCTGATACCACTTGATGCGAAACCGTGATGTTTTATATCAAGGTTTGACTTTTTATCAGATCTTTCTCTATCTCGAAATAGTTTCTATGGGAATATACTCAACACAACTCCAAGCAGGCTAAGTATCAATGAAGGCTGAAACACCACAACTAGAGAAACAAGCTAATTGATACAGTAACTCAAAGAATATGAAGTTCTACCGGAAATTCATAAACAAGTATCTAAGGAATAACCTTAACCAAAATATCAACATATCTAACGTCCGTATAAAGGTGGCCGAAATCACTCTTAAATAGAGGGAGATTTCGATTCCAACAATAAAAAGGAAGAGTCCTTGAAGAAGTAGGACTCTTGGAAAACAACTTGCTATCAAGTAAAACACTTAAACAAGATAATAGACAACATGTCCTATTATCTTGCATCTAGGCAGCTAGAACATAACAAACTATTGAAGAGTCCTTGAAGTATTAAGACTCTTTAATAACTAACTAACAAACACTTGGACAACATGTCCTTTATTCTAGCAATTATGTTAAACACGCCTAAATAAAGTAAATAATATTGCTGAAAATAATTAAAGTCTAGAATTGTCTAGAATAGACTTTAATGTACAAAAAGACTAAAATGCCCTTAAAATTTGTCCCAATTCTGGACAGCTTGTTGGGCCAACTTGCATGACAATTGCGGATATCAAGAAGGCAGAATCTGGTCTTGTGATCTCATGAAAGTTGTAGATCTTCCTCTTATCTTTCATATGCAACTGGAATCAGCTCCATTGGATAATTATATCGAAGGTTATGATCATTATACCAAACAGTAGGAAAGCTGTCCATTCCTTGTACACTTGTGATACTTAAGAGGTTGACTTGTACAACATTCCTAGATGTAATTTAGAGTCCTCTTTGTATCTTAATACACGTTCCCTTGAGTTGGGCAGCCCCGAGGTTGGTACCGCATCACCAAAAAGAGCAACTGAAGGGTCACCTGGTTCATGTCTTGTACGGAGTAGTTTTTGGCTACCTTTAGATTTTGTAGGTAACTCATCATCTGATGAGTAAGCTAGAAAATCTGGACAAGAACAAACATCATACTAGATGTGACTTTTTTTAACTTTTCCTTGGATAATAGGTCTACATCAGCACCAAACTTTTCAACTAGGATGTTGAGGGAAGACCAAGAGTCACCATCCATCAATGAGAATTCTGTAAAGAAAACAGTGGAAACTTCATTTATGTCCGGGAATTTGATCTCAACTGTGCCATCCTTTTTGTGGTGAATGTGGGTTAGGTTATTTGGATCGGTTTGGCCGTTTAAGATCTATGTCTTTCATAACTGGTGATCCAAGTGGTGGGGAGAAGTGCCTAAAGTTCTTCTCGTGAGATTTGTCTATGGACAAATGTGCAATGTGGGATTTGAGGGGAATCAACTGAAAGGAATATGGCTTCACCATTTTGTAACTGTGGAGGCAGATGAATGTCAAAGACATGATTTTGGATGCGATATACCATCTGTGGTGGAGGGTTGCCATATAATTGTTTTCCAGCTCTGGACCAGTGATTTGAATATGGATATGGAAAGTAGTAGGAAGGGCCGGATCATCCAGAAACATGGTGAAATTTGGGAACAGGGTCACAAAAATTGTTCCAGCATTTAGTGTATTTTGTATTGTTCCGATAACAGCATGTTCGTATTTTTGAAACAGGGAATCTAGTTGTGCAATGAGGGAAACCATTGGGAGACCCTTTTTGGCATGGAGGGTAAGTGCTATTCTGATAGCTCCGAAGTGGATATGTGTGTAGCCATATTTAAGCCATGTCATTGGGAATTCTTTTGGGATTTGTAAGGTGACATATTGTTCTTCTTTGGTTGAGGATAGCTTGTGGGTAGAGAAATGGGATGCTTGACAAAAGTCTCTTGTAGGATTAGAGATTGGATTTTTACCAAAGACTTGTTTTAAACGGACACCAACACTATTTTTGGTTTTTTGGTAAATACTATAAGGATTAACGACTGTAAAAGCGGATAAAGGATATTTACTATCTTCTGAAACATAATCTAGTTCATAAACATGAGAAAACTGCTATTAGTAGCCATAATCTATTTACGGTTTTCAATTAATATACATATCTTTTTATTAGACTATTTATAGCCGCATCTATTTACGGGCCACTATAAATGTCCAATTAATGAATCCAGCCAATTTTCAGGCCAAAAAATGCCATGTGATTTGCACATGCTCTCGGAGTGAAGGGCAAAAATGTCCATAAACTATCTTCTCCTCCTCCACCACTTCCCTTCATCCTCCTCCTCCACCACCTCCCTCCACCGCCATTTCTAACCCACTCCCACTCCCACTCCCACTCCCAAACTCAAAATTTCTTCTTCTCCACCGCCCTACACCCTCCTCCTCCACCGCCTCCATTTCTGACCCACTCCCACTCCCAAACTCAAAATTTCTTCTTCTCCTCCTCCACCACCGCCCTCCACAAACCCACCCCAAACTCAAAATTTGCACCACCCTCCTCCTCCTCCTTCACCACAGCCCTCCACCTTCCAAGATTTTAAAATCCCATTAGCATAAATTTGAGGAAACTTAGGAATTAGATTTAGTTTGCACTTTTGGGGTTAATTTGTTGAAGCAAATTCATGAAATGAGATAAAATAAAAATTGAGTCTTGAAATGTACCAATCACAATAGCAGAAATTGAGATTAAATTTGAAGAAATTTATGAATTATATTTCATTTAATCCAAAAAAAAGTCTTTCTTTGACAAATTAGCTTTATGGAAAGTGGAGGTAGATGGAGGGTTTAGGGTTAGGGTTTGGCGGTGGCGGTGGAGGAGGAGGGTGGAGGGCGGTGGTGGAGGAGAAGAAGAAGAAATTTTGAGTTTGGGAGTGGGAGTGGGTAAAAAATGGCAGTGGAGGGCGTTGGTGGAGGAGGAGGGGGAGGGCGGTGGAGGGAGGTGGTGGAGGAGGAGAAGAAGAAATTTTGAGTTTGGGAGTGGGAGTGGGTCAGAAATGGCTGTGGTGGAAAAGGAGGTGGTGGAGGAGGAGGAGGATAGGGTTAATGGACATTTTTGCCCTTCACTCCGAGAGCATGTGCAAGTCACATGTCATTTTTTGGCCTGAAAATTGGCCGGATTCAGTAATTGGACATTTATAGTGGCCCATAAATAGATGCGGCTATAAATAGTCTAATAAATAGATATGTATATTAATTGAAAACCGTAAATAGATTATGGCTACTACTAGCAGTTTTCTCTCATAAACATTAGAAAGACGAGAAGATGAAGTACAAGGTAGATCTGGAAGAGTTACTAGACTTGAGGATGTGTTTATAGACATGATTAGGGATGACCGAATCTGACAAATGAGTGTTTATGACTATAAATTAATGTCACGATTTATTTTGAAGAAAATATTTGCTCAAGATCATATTTATACTACAACTTACTTTATGCCAGTAACTTATGATTCTTTAACAAGGCATCCTTCGGCTTCTTAGTATAAATTTGATTCGAAAATCTATACTAGAAGAATTCTTCTAAAGTGTTCAGTTACTCAATTATGTCTTAGTTTTCTGAAGAATTTATTCACAGAAGATCCAATATTAAGCAACTATGATATAATTCAGAACATACTAATCAAAGACAACCGAGCAGTGTTACTAATCAGTAAAATAGTACTTTGTAACAAATCTTGAAATAATAAGTTGTCATAAACTCTGTTCTCAGACTAAGTCAAAGGAGTTTAGCCAACCATGAGAAGAACCAAACCATGGTCCATCCACAAATGAGCTACCAAGAGAATAGAAGCATACTCATGCACATTCACAAGAGCACACAATAGGTGATATTTCCGAAGAAGTAAGAACAAGACGGTAGTTTAGTGATACCATTTCTTTATTATCTCAAATGGAACATACTTGTCTTGGTGATACTTTAGAAGATTACTTTTGGATTGTTTCCATGCAAAAAGGGTTGAACCAATTTGAAAAACATCAAGTGTGGTCCTTAGTCCCTAAACCTTTAAACCAACTTATTATTGGAACGAAATAGATTTTTAGAAACAATATAGATGAACTTGGTAAAATCATAATAAATAAATCTAGACTTGTTGCCCAAGTATTCAATCAAGAGGAGGGTATTGATTTTGAAGAATCTTTTGTACCGGTTGCTAGTCTTGAATCCATAAGGACACTTTTAGCTTTTGCTTGCTTGAAATGTTTTAAACTATTTCAAATGGATGTTAAAAGTGCATTCCAAAATGGTTACATTGAGGAGGAAGCCTATGTTGAACAACCTCCCGGTTTTATTCATGAAAAGTTTCTAAACTTTCAAAAGCCTTGTATGGTCTTAAACCAGCTCCTCACACTTGGAATGAAAGACTAAGCAATTTTCTTATTGAAAATGGATTTTTAAGAGGAAAAGTAGACACAACACTTTTTTTTATGAAAACAAAGGAGTTCAACGATATCTTTCTTGTGTAAATTTATGTTGATGATATTATATTTGGTGCTACTAATGTTTACTTATATGTAGGGTTTGCTAAGTTGATGCATGATGAGTTTGAGATTAGCATTATGGGCAAACTCAACTTCTTCATTGGACTTCAAATTAAACAAACCAATGAGGGATCTTCATCAATCAAGCTAAGTACACAAATGAGTTGATCAATATATTTGTGATGAGTGATGCTAAGGAAAGAAAGACTCCCATGAGCTCTACTCTAAAGATTTACAAAGATGAAAAGTGTAAGAAAATTGATCAGTCAAAGTATAGAGGTATGATTGGTAGTTTACTTTACTTAACTGCTAGTAGACCCGATATTATATTCGCGGTTTTCTTATGTGTTCGCTTTCAATGTTGTCTTAAGGAATCACATCTAGTAGTAGTTAAACACGTTCTTAGATATCTTATAAGTTCTTTTGATATGGTTTTTGGTATCCTAGAACCGAGTCATGTGACCTAATCGGATATACCGATGTCGACTATGCCGGATGTAGAGTCGAGCGAAAGAGTACTAGTGGTCATTGTCAATTCCGTGGTCATGCTCTTGTGTCTTGGCATAGCAAGAAACAAGCATGTGTATCTCTTTCTATTGTCGAGGCCGAATATATCGTCCCCGGTAGTTGTTGTGCTCAAGTGCTTTGGACGAAACATACCTTACTTGATTTTGGTCGTATTTTTAACAATGTGCCTATTTTGTGTGATAACATTAGTGCCATTAACTTGACTAAGAATCCTATTCAACACTCCAGGACAAAACACCTAGAGATTAAGAACCACTTCATGAGAGATCATGTTGCTAAAAGAAATGCTTGCATTGATTTTGGGAGTACGATGACCAACTTGTTGATATTTCCACTAAACCTCGTGTTTTGGAAAATTTGATTACCTAAGGCACTTCCTAGGAATCACAAAGTTGAAAATTTGATGTGTTTGTTGAGAATGTGCAGGAAACAGGGGAATCTTGGTCAATCGCAAAAGGCTTTGTTCGACCGGAGAAATGGTAAACTTTACAAAGAAAACATTGAGGTAGTTCGGTCGACCACAATGCATCTTCGGTCGACCGCATGTAAACAAAACAAAATTCAATTTTCTTGATACGAGGGTCAAACGACCTCATGATAGCTCCGGTCGACCGGACCATCGGGGAACAGAGGTTTTAAAGGGGTTTCAACTGTCAAAAATTTCAAAACCATCCATATTTCTTGTGTCAAAAACTCTAAATCTCTCATATGTTCTCTCAAAATAAAAAGCCCAATCATTTCAAAACTTCAATTCTTACCACATATCATCCTTATTCATCACCATGAAGACAAATCAACCTCCATCAAAGTCTCAAAAACATCAAACAGAGAAAAATCCTCCAAGAAAACCAACTACCAAAATACCATTAGAGAAATGGATTTTTATTCAAGAAGGAGCAAATCCAACTCCCAAAAGGCAAAAGATGATTACTAAAAAAGGCAAAGGGAATAAGCATGTTCCCCAATGGAGCAACGAATCGAAGAGGGACTCCAACTATGAGAGACCTCCTTCACCACCTCAAAGGGATTTAAATATTCAAGGAGAGTCCTCAAAATTTACAACTACAAAGGAATCCTCTTAGTTTTACTCTTTTGAAGCAAAGAAACTCTATGATTCCATAGTAAAGGTAAAAATATGGATCTTTCCCGGGTATGTTAGGGATGTAAAAACCTGTGGGAAGGGGCTTGATTCTATTATTGACTTGTTTAGTAATATGGAGTGGATTAACCTTTTCATTCATGATTGAGATTTTTACCCCTTAGTGATATATGAGTTTGGGGCCAATTTGAGGGGAATATGATAGAAGATGATGAGGATTATTGGTATACTTGTAGTGTGGGTGGGTTAGATTTTAGCTTCTCGGAAGCTATATTTTGTGAGACTCTTGGGGGTAGAGCTTGATACGAGTGTAAATGAAGGACCCAAATACATTCTGAAACACATGTATTTGAAGAGCGACAACAGTTGGACACTCAAAATTAGGCCCGATTTGGACCAACTTGTCTTACCTTTTAGGGGTAATGGGACCTCGAAGCGGTATTTGTCGAGAGAAAACGACCTTAGGGGCCTAGCATAAAAAGGGTGTTACTGGATCCCAAAGGAGGTGTCCGATCTAGAAAGAGGCCTAATGGTTTGAACACGCCCAAACATAATTCAAGAAATAATAGAACTCTTAGAGATTGGGGGATTTGGGATATAAATTTTAACATGAGAGCCTACATTTTTCCAAAACTTCTTTAGAGTTATCACTTCGAACTCTGAGTTTCTTAAAAAAATCGAAGGTAGAACTCAATTAACAACATAAATATTATTCCAAAGCATCTCCCGATTCCTTTGTCCAACGGGCTCATTGGTGCTCTATTTCCACCTATGTTTAAGTTAATTAGTTATACTCTGGATGAATTCCAATAAGTTCTTAGTTTGGGGATCATATTCCCAGTGGTTAGCTACCATTTATGTTTGATTCGAGGTCAAGTTCCTCATTACAAGGTTATTTTATCATCAATTAGTTCGATTCTCAGTTTGTTTAGTTTTTTCTATGATATATCTTTGTTTTTAATTATCACCAAGTCATTGGAGTCTTCATCAAGGTATATTAAAAACATACAGTATTTCAAAGTTTATATAAACACTTTTGTTAAGTTTACAGACAAATGATTGGTTCGACATTTAGCGAAATAGTTAGGGGACAAACACAAGTATTAAGATTTTGTAGAATATTATATTCAAATTAGGTAAAATGTCCAAAATAACCCTAACCATTTTGGATGGAGTATGCTGGATTTGTTTCATCCATTTTTCTCGTAGACAACATATTAATATTGATTAAAATGTTTAGTTATGATTTTTAAAAAATTAATCGTTTATTAACTAGTATGAAGTAGGAGTGGAATTGGAGTAGAATTAGAACAATTGGTTTCCAACAAATCAACAATAAAATTAGAACAATTGGTTTCAAACAAATCAATAGGGAAATTAGGAACATTATTTTGAAACGGATGGAGTACTATTTATCTTATAACATCTAATTTCACCATTTATTATAATTAGTCATCATATATAATTGTAGGTAGTCAATCTGTTATGTTAGGAAAAAAAGTTTTTTTTCCTGGAAAAGAAAAAAAGAAAACAACTGAAAATGTGAATGAATTGATGAGGTAGAGTGCAGTGGTAGAGGACATGGAGATGAAACAGGGAAAATTGCATAATATTTCAACCAACCACCTAAATGTCAAAATTTATGGTTAATCTGTCATCTAGCGTAGACAATGCTTTCCCTTTTGCACAAAAAGCATTAGCCACACCCATAGGGCCCCGACTCTCCAGTCCGATAGAGAATTTGGAAGATGTAAATCAAGGTGACCCAGCGGCCCGACCAGGTGGGAGGACTTGTGTTAGCCCACCACAAGAAGCCACCCCCACATTGGAGGATTGAAACTTTTACACTACGATTGCCAAAATTCGATCTTGCGTCCTTTTGCACAATCTATCACCCCGGAACCAATTGTGCTGCCTTGCGGACTATACAGCGCTTTCCATGGAAGAAACAAGTAAATCACAGCAACAGAAGCAAGAACTCATCTTCTTCAAATTCGGATAGTAATAACATACATCCGAATGATGAGGAAAATAATGACCAACTCGAGAGAAGCACTAAAAAGCTCAAGAATAACACCACTGAAGAACAATCTTTTTCAGAAGAAAAACTTTGTTCTTACAAAGACAAGCTCAAGCAAACTCATAATCTTTGTGCCAAGGATGTCCAAAAAACTTCCTTACAATCCACTTAGATGAAGATTCGGACATTGACTGTGATGATGAAATGATACCTACAATCAAATTATCAAAGCAGGACAAACTGAGATGTAGAACTCCATGGATCAATTTGATTATAATCAAACCATATGGGAAGTCTCTAAGCTACGGTTTCATCGATTTCAAAGTAAGAAAATTATGGAATCCTATGGGAGAGTTAAGGCTTATAGACCTTGGAAACAACTACTTTTTCGCAAAATTTGGAATGGAAGACGAGTTCGCAAGGATAACTGTTGGTGGTCCTTGGTTCATCAATGGGAAATATATCACTTTTAGACTGTGGCAACCAGAATTTAACCCTTACATAGAGTCTTCATCCACCACAGCAATTTGGGCCAAATTACCCTCACTCCCAGTAGATTTCTACGATAGGCCTATACTGTCAAAGATAGGAAACCAACTTGGAACTCTTCTCAAAATGGATGCTAGAACATCTAACGTAGAGAGGGCGGGTATGCTAGATTGTGCATTCAAATAGACCTCAAGAAACCCTTGGTACCTTTTGTAAAAATTGGAAAAAATCATGTGCAAAAGGTACAATATGAAGGAGTCGAATTTTGTTTTGATTGGTCAATTATAGTTACAAATAATGAGAAAATTGATGCTTCTATCAATACAAAAAGTACCATTCTAGATACAACCATGTAAGATCAATCTCCAACAAAGAACAACCATGCTAATCTGGCTATTGGTGCTTGGAATTTAGTTTCTAGTAAAGCTGACTGGCGGAGACAACAAATGCCAAATAAATTAGAAAACAATTTGCAAGTGCTAGAAAAAATGGAAAAAAATTGCAGTACAAGGACCTGGATGCTAGAGGCGGCAATGGAGCTCCGACGGCGGTGAAGTCCCAAGTATAGAGGATGAAGGAAATCGGAAATGGGATGGGACCCGCAGGTGTCAAATATCCTATCAACAGTCAAACTAGCAGTCTAAAGGAGGTGTCCTGTTCATCAATTAATGCGGCTGTTTTACTTGTTCATCCGGTTACCCGGGTCGTGCCTCCTGCCACTGAAAAGTTGGAAATTTTGACTGATGAGGTGATTGAAGCTGTTGGTAAGGTGGTTAAAATATTAGTAGATAAAAATATCCAAGATGGTAATCATGAGAATTTTGAATCTATTCCAATCTCTAACAGATTTTCTTTCTTAAATAGAGAACATCTCACAATTAATTCTAACCTTAACTCAAAACCTCCTGCCGCCACTTATTATGCCGCCATACAACAATCATGCTTACCGCCACTGGGCAAACCGACGGGAAAGAGTGAGATACCCACACCCCATCAAGACCCCTCTAAGAAGAAGGGCTATTCAATCACCATTTCCAATCGGCCCATACATGACCCACATAAGCCTTTTTCACTCCCCCAGACCCAACCCATTCGTCAATCATGTGCCAAGGGTCCCTGTTCGCAGGCCCAATCCAAACAGAAGAAGAATAATGCTAAGCCCATGTTCTCGGCCCAACCGCCCAACTCCTCGGTCCAACACCAGCAGGGACCACACACAACCTTTGGGCCAACCCAGCAGGCCCTATCCACCATGGACTCCGGTGCAGAATCTAACCCCTCCCACTCAGTTAGGCCAAGAGGATTGGTCCTAGTTGGGCTCATTGCAGCCCAGTTAACACAAAATCACAACCAAAATCATCTAGACCGGATGCGGGAAGCATACTTAGGGACAGATAAATTTGTGGGCCAACCCGGACACCGTGTCCTTCACATTGGACTTGGACCCAACACAGTTAATGAGTTGGGTGATGTCCAATCTAACCCATCTTCGAAGATTTGCAACACCGGAGCAAGAATGCTCTATTCTCGGTTGGAGCAAACAGAACGAATTTTCCTATGGAGGAGACAACGAGATTTGCACCGACAACTCAGACTCCGAATCCGACATGGACACAAAATAATACTCCTACATTTCTTTCGGCGGAATCAAGCGAGAACAAGACACCAAGAGAGCGATAATCTTCAAGGAAATCAAAGGTCGCTAGCAAGCTCCTACATTTTAAGGGTGGTAATTCAAAACTTAATGACCACTCCAATATTGGTGCAACTAACAAGAGGAATCCCGAAATTGCAAATCGTAATAAGTCGCGAAGAGAACCAGTTGGATTAGCTATTCAAACTACATTCGATTCCACAAGTGGGTCGAACCCAATCGCATCTCCCTCAATATGCCTCGCCGCCCTATCAGGCCAACATGCCACAGTCTAGTAGCCCACCTTCCCAGGTGGCCCATCAACCTAACATGCTTCAGCCCAACAGTCTACCATTGAGGGGTCAGGAGGATCATCTGGCCCAAATCCAACAGCAGGCCCAGATCCAGGAGCAAGCACAATCAACAACTCCCACAAGGCGCGTGATCAGCAGCCTAGTGGTTAGGGAGTGGCTCTTAATTCGGCGATGAGTAGGGAGTTGGTGCGGTTGGTCCATGAGGTGATTCATGCACCTTAAGAGGTTGACAAGTACTTATCCCCAATGTTTAAATACTTAACTTGGAATGTGAGGGGTGCAGGGCACCCGGATTTTTACTCACACATGATGGAGCTAATCAACATTCACTATCCTACGGTTGTTTCTCTACTTGAAACAAAAATATGTGGCACTAGAACTGAGAAAATTTGTGGCCGTCTTCCGTTCACTCATTCGGAGTGCGCAGACCGTGATGGGTTGCGATGAGATGTCTAGCTTTTATGGAACAATGCGGAAGTGGATATTACTCTTGTTGCAAAAAGCATTCAGCCCATCCATGTGGTGGCAAATGTTAGTAATTCACCACATTATTGGCTTCTTTCTACTATTTATGCTAGCCGGGCTTTAACACAAGACTTTCTTTTTGGGATCACTTACGTAACTTAATTGCTAGTCATAATCTTCCTTGGCTTTTAATGGGTGACTTTAACGAGGTGATACCAATCTGAAAAATTTGGAGGTCTTCCTCCAAATCAAACTAGAGTCTCGGCCTTTAGGAGCATGCTTGATGATTGTAATCTGTTAGACCTCGGTCATGAGGGTTCTCGTTTCACCTGGACCAACAAACAAGATAGTGGTCAGCTTATTTTTCAAATAAATGATAGAGTGATCGCTAATACAACCTGGAGAGACATTTTTCAAGAAGCTACCGTTTATAACCTTGTTTGTACTAGGTCAGACCACTCTCCTATCCTGCTTACGCTTCACCCTAATAACACCATTCCCAACTTCAAACCTTTCCGGTTCGAGCCGATTTGTCTTACTTATCCAGACCTTATTTTAATCGTTCAAGATGCATGGCTTGGTAGGGACAATAATTTTTTCCTTGGAGTTCTCACTTCAAGGAAAGCATTATTGATTGGAATTTTCACGTCTTCGGTAATGTCCAGAAAAAGAAGAAATTTTTTTTGGCGCGTATCAAAGGCACCCAACTTGCTTTGGAAACCCACCATTCTGCCTTCCTTATCAATCTTGAACGCGAGATTTTGACTAAGCTTGATAATACTTATAAGGAAGAGAAACACTTGTGGGCTATCAAATTCAGAATGGACTGGCTTATGTGGGATGATCTCAATTTTAAATTTTTAAAAACTGTTTCCATCCATAATAGAAAATCCAATAAGATCCTCTCTCTCAAAAAGCGTAGTGGAGAATGGGAGTTTGATATTCTCAGAGTTAAATCAATGATAGTCACCCACTTCTGCAATCTTTACACTTCGAGTCGTACTTCGATGGATTTTTCTCCTTCTACTTTCTCTTTTTCTTGGTCGGGAAACGTCTCGAACAATCTCCCTGATCTTGCTGGCATTCCTACCATTGCCGAGATTAAGCAAGCATTGTGGATGTTTAAGCCTCACAAAAGTCCTGGCCCTGACGGCTTACATTCTATCTTCTTCCAACACTTTTGGGATATCCTCAAACCTTCTATAGTCAGTTTTATCACTGATTTCTTCAGAGGTACCCCTCTTAGTGATGAAACTTATGCAACCTTCCTCTGCCTCATTCCCAAAGTCGGTAAACCAGATTCTGTAGGCCAGTTGCGTCCTATTAGTCTATGCAATACTATCTATAAGCTCATTTCAAAAATCATGGTGAATAGAATCAGACCCTAACTTCCCTCAATCATTTCTCCTAACCAATGCAGTTTTATCCCGGGTAGAAGATGTACTGATAATGTTATCATTGTTCAAGAAGCTATCTACACCATCGGGAATACTTCTGCTAAGCAAGGCGCCATTGCTGTTAAGATTGACTTAGAAAAATCTTTCGACCGCCTCGAATGGGATTTCATCAAATAATCACTCAAATTTTTCAATTTTCCCATGTATCTTTTTAAACTCATCATGAATTCGGTTTGCTATACTAAAATGGCTGTTCTCCTCAACGTCGAACCGAGTAAGTGGTTCTATCCTTCGAGAGGCATCCGACATGGGGATCCTCTATCGCCATTTCTATTTGTCATCTGCATGGAATGTATCTCTCCATCAGTATTGGGAAGTCTGTACTGCTTAAGAAATGGAAGCCTATTAAGATTGGGAGGCAAGGGCCTCACATTTCACACTCACTTTGCGCTGATGATGTCATCTTGTTCGGAATGGCAGATAATGCTTCCATCACTGAAATGAGAAGGGGGGTTCTTGATGTTTTTAGTCTCAAATCGGGCCAAGCCATTAATCTTAATAAATCTAAATTCATTACTTCTACTAACGTCAGTGCCGACAAGATCATTTCTGTTGAGAATCTTCTCCACATTAACCGCACTTTTAATTTGGGCAAGTATATGAGCTTCCCTATCTTCCAACAGCGACCAAAAAAATCTGATTTCCAATTCATTCTGGACAAAGTTAGGAGCAAACTTTCAGGTTGGAAGGCCAACATTCTTTCCATAGTTGGCAGTCGAACTATCATCCAGTCTTCCTTTTCTCAAATCTTATCTTACTAATCTCAATGCTTACCTATACCTATCTCCATCTGTGATAAGATCGGTAGAGAGAACAAATCCTTTCTCTGGGGAAGTTATGCTTCTAAGAAGAAACTTCACCTCGTTAAATGGGACAGAGTTGTGAAACCTAAAAAACAAGGAGGTTTGGGAATTAGGAAAGCCAAGCATATCAATCAAGTTGGATTGGCCAAACTTAATTGGAGATCAAACAAGGGGAATTCAGGTACATGGTCGTCTGCACTCAAGAATAAATACATCAAAGACGACTCGCAAGCGAGTGATTTAAATAAAAAACAATCTTGGCTCTATTAACCTGAAAGCCCTTAGGAATGGTATCGAACTGTTCGACAATTCTACGAATTGGATACCAGGAAGTGGTAACATCATTCGTATTTGGCATGATGATTGGATTTGTATGAGACCTCTCAGGTACCTCATTTCGGGTCCTTTTAACAAACATGACGATGTGGAAACAATTAGGTGCATCTTTAATGATTTTGGTGGATGGAATCTCAGCAAATTATCTTTCAATCTACTAAAGCATCTTGTTGATTGCATTAGAGCTATTCCTGGACCGGATAGAGTTGACATCCCTGATAGGAGGGAATGGAAATGGTCAGCGGATGGTAATTTCAATGCTAAGGTCACTCACCATCTGCTTCATCAAGATATTAAAGATGTCAGAACTACTGGTAAGAAATGGGACTGGATTTGATCTACCGATTGCAATCAGAGAATTAAAATGTTCCTTTGGCAATGCTTTCACAATCGTATGGCTACTAGAGAGCATCTACATAGGAAGCATATTTCCCAGCACCCTAACTGTCCTCATTGTCACATGCTTCTAGAAACAATTGAGCATTTTCTGACAGATTGTGGAAGTGCTCGGCAACTGTGGCAGAAACTTAGCTTGTATCATCATATACCGGGAATCGGGAATCGGTAATATCAGTTTCGAGGAATGGCTACAAAAGTGTGCTCAATATACAAACATTTCTCCTTTTAACAATGGTCCTCGGGGATGCTTGTTTAGCTACGGGTGCTGGGTTCTTTGGTTATATCGTAACAATCTTCTTTTTTCCCTGAGAAAGTCAAACAATCAACCAATCCCGGATGCTATTTCTAAAGCTACCAAATTCTATGCCTTGGGCGCGAATACGAGGAACGCAAAGAGAGCAAGGCATATTTCAATATCATGGTCTAGACCCCCTGATGACTAGCTCAAGCTAAATGTTGACGGCCCATTTGTTGGTAGCCCAGGTAGGGGAGGTTCTGGTGGTTTGATCAGAAACAACAATGGCAACTGGATGATAGGTTTCCACAGGAATATTGGTATCTGTACCAATAATGTCGCAGAGCTCTGGGCACTTAAGGAGGGCTCAATCTAGCAATCACTCTCAATTCTCAGAAATTAGCTATTGAAATGGGTTCTAAAGTGGTGATACAACTTTTACAGCTTGCAGATGTTTCTACTTACCATTTATCTTATCTTATCTATGACTGTAGGGCATTATTCAGGTTGTTGCTGGTGACTAGCATTTCCCACATCTACAGGGAGGCCAACGCCTGTGCTGATAGGCTGGAGGACTTTCTTTATCCTCTGATCTTGTTATTTATCACTCTTTACCCCCTTTTGTTAGTCATCTAGTGGCGGGGATGCCTGTGGGGCTGCTTTTGTTAGAACTATTTCGGATGCCTCTATCTATAGCCATCCTTTTGTTTGCCTTATAGTGACAGGTTATGGACAAGAGGCATTGTTAGATAGGCCTAATTGTAATACCTTTGTACCTTACCCTACGGGCTAGGGAGTTGTTTACTTATATATATATATATATATTCCTCTTTTAACTAAAAAAAAAAGACAGTGCTTTCCCACCATTGTGCACTCCAAGTTGGTTTGCATCCATTGTTTTTGTTGGTCATTTTTTAGAATCCAAGTGAATTTTCCTCCATAACCACATCTTCTGTAATTAATTAATGGATGGATAAACCATTATATATTCAATAAATATGTAAATGAATTTTCTTAATTTCCCCGAATTTTCTCTCCTCCGCCAACATAATTAATGATGATAACAACAACAATAATAATAATCCATCCGCCTTCTCCTCCTCCTATGCAAATTCTTATTTGCTTTCTCCATTGACAAAATTGACCATTGATCCTTGTCTGTAATTTCCCCCTCCCATAAAACAATATCAAAAAGTTATGTTCATGTAAAGCACGTATTTCTTCGATATTTGATGTTATTCAATCGCTTTCTCTCCAGATATTAAGGAATGATCAAACAAACAAAATCACCCTAATAACCCATTTCTTGTTTCTATTCCCTCGTTATGTCTTTAACTATTTCCAACCAAAAGGAGAGGCATCATCGGCTAGTAATTTCTCATCCATTCTATCATCAGGTAAGATGAATCATCATCATCAAACAAAGAGCGGTCAATTGGGAATGATCAACCATGTCCGAGGTGGCAGCGACAACCTAGAAAGTTCCACTTCATCTCTCAAACCCCATACGGGCGGCGATGTTCGATGGGATGCCGTTAATGCAGTTTCTTCAAAGGATGCACCCCTTGGTCTAAGCAATTTTCGACTCTTGAAGAGGCTTGGATATGGAGATATTGGAAGTGTTTATCTTGTTGAACTTAGGGGAACTAATGCTTATTTTGCAATGAAGGTTATGGATAAAGGATCATTAGCCAGTCGAAATAAACTTCTTAGAGCTCAGACTGAGAGGGAGATTCTTGGCCTTCTTGATCACCCTTTTTTACCTACGCTTTATTCCCATTTTGAGAGTGAAAAATTCTATTGCTTGGTTATTGAATTCTGTAGTGGTGGTAATCTCCACACTCTTCGTCAGAAGCAGCCTAACAAGCATTTTACTGAAGAAGCTGCCCGGTGCGTATGAATATATTTTCTCCAAATCTTTAAATAACTAACCTCCTAAATTATTTTAGGGACGCAGACTCCACTGACATATGAGTCTTCTTCTGTGTAAAGATGTTCTGGGAAACTTTTAATTTTTATTTAAGTCAAATGTGGATATTCAATTTGAGAGGACGAAAATAGAATTTTGATCAACAAAGATAGATGTTGATGCAAATTGTTTTCTCAACACATGCCAATTCACTGTTAGCACTTTTTAGTTCGATTTAACGAATAACTTCAAGAGCTATTTCAACCAAAAACAAATAGTGATTTAGAATAGTTAAAATAAGCACATAGTTATTTTAAATTGTTGGATTTGAAATCAACATATAAAATTTGCATAACAAACATGCATAAGCACAACAACGGTTTAATTAAACATCTGAATTACCACAAATAAGAATACATTACTAGATGATTGTTGAATCTACCAGGTGTCGATTGAGTCGTTGATGAATGAGGAACCGAGTACTATTCACATTGCAGGTTTTATGCATCAGAAATCTTGTTGGCATTGGAGTATTTGCATATGCTGGGAATAGTGTACAGAGATCTGAAGCCAGAAAATGTACTGGTTAGAGAAGAAGGTCATATTATGCTCTCCGATTTTGACCTCTCTCTTCGCTGTTCAGTCAATCCTACCCTCGTCCAATCTTCATATGTACATGTCGGAAATACCAATTCACATTATGGCGGCATTTTGGACGACGAAAATGTTGTCCAAGGCTGTATACAACCCTCTGCATTTCTCCCTCGCATTCTTCCTAGCAAAAAGAATCGCAAATCAAAGTCGGATTTTGGCCTCTTTGTCGGCGGAGCTCTCCCAGAACTAATGGCGGAGCCGACTAATGTCCGGTCAATGTCATTCGTTGGAACTCACGAATACCTAGCCCCGGAGATCATCCGCGGGGAAGGTCACGGAAGCACTGTGGATTGGTGGACTTTCGGAATTTTCTTATACGAACTTCTGCACGGGACAACTCCTTTTAAAGGACAAGGGAATCGAGCCACGCTATTTAATGTAGTTGGCCAACCGTTGAGATTCCCAGAAAGCCCACAAGTGAGTGTTATGGCCCGCGATCTTATAAAAGGGCTTCTGGTAAAAGAGCCACACAAGAGAATAGCGTATACGAGGGGGGCAACTGAAATAAAACAACATCCCTTTTTTGAAGGTGTGAATTGGGCTTTGGTGAGGAGTGCACAACCTCCTTATGTCCCAGATGCCATCGACTTCACCCAATTTGGAGGTAAAGAACCGGCCCATTCCGACAAGAAGATGTCAGAGATTGGAGCCGATAAGAACAAGACTAGTTCTTGTGATTCTTCCTCGTATGTTGATTTTGAATACTTCTAATGTAGTTCTTTAGTTGATCATATAATCATATATGAAATTTGTACAAAGATGAAATATGTATGTATTGTAGCAATTTAATTGATTATTCAAATCCTGGGTTGGTAAGGTAGAGAGTGAACTATTAGAGAGTATTAACTATGGTCAATGATTCATCCAATTTTACACTCTCTCAGCTCTTTCCTATGTATCATCAACCAGTTTGTATCGTTAATTGGCTTAATACTTTTTGTCGCTCCAAATTTTTTGCTACATTCTTAGTGATCTTTAATACGTTCTCTCTCCCTTTTTTTTTATCTTTAATATTCATTTCATCTCAAAATAAATGTCTTTATATGATTTTTACAAAAAAAATAAGAAGAGTGGTTTAACCATTAATAAGTTATTGTAATATCGTTGAATATATGAGGTATAATTACTCATATGTAAGTGGAAGTGAATTCTTTCAATATAGCGAGGTTAGGGACAAAAATAAAGAAAATAGATATTCATTTAGGGAGAAACAAAAATAAAAATTGAACAATAATTTTGGGAGAAAAGAAAATAAAAATTGACATTCAATTTAGGACGAAGGGAGTAATCCTTCAATGTATAGTTTAATTCATATTGTTCGCATTTTTTGTCCAAACTTAGTTACGTGCAACCAATTTCGTCATTTGCATTTTTTTTAACCATTTTTGTCCTCAAAGAATTTACGAGTGAATGTTTTTATCATTCCGTAAAATAAAGTTTTCCATTCAAATACTTAACGACGTCAGAATAATGATGTTGAACCATTTGGTTGCTTTAGATTTCAATTATATACAAAGCGCAGCTCACGCGGTAAGACACTTCACTTCCAACCGGTAGGTCGGGAGTTCGAGTCATGCCGAAAGGAAAGTGCGGAACCACTATTGATCCTCCTAAAATAAAAAAAAATAAAAAAAAATTGAAGGACTGACTTCTTATTGCAAAACTCGCCATGACATTGAAATTTCGTTCAAATGATTTTTAAATCAATCTAAAACGAGACATTTTTCATTTGATTCACATTTTCAGAAAACAAAACAAAAACAAAACTTGATTTGAAGTTAATCTAAATACTTTATCTATTATTATTGTCATATCATTGGTAATTGCCAATTCTATATTGGTTTACATGTGATGACAAAGAATAAAATTGGTTTCCTTAACTTAATATTTAATTGTTTAGATTGAAAAATGTTATTATATAATAAACCATTATTATATTTTTTTGGGGACATATATCTAATATGAAATTCAATAATTATTTTAAAGAGAACCGAATCACATTTAAAAAAAATGTGCTTTTTTGAAAACAAATATAAAATTTCATATATTTTCAACTTAGAATCGTAAAATAAAAGGTACCTGAAAAAACAAAAAGAATAGCAAAAGCAAACAGAAAAGATATCAACAACTTCTCCATTGTATAATCGCAATATTTTTAGAGACACATATCTTCCCAGTGAAGCCTCTTATTTATAGCCATCAACACAGTGATTTTATAAATGATAATTGATAAATTTAAAATAAAATAAAATTGAGAACACTACTTTAATACCATGTCCCAATTTCATTTTCATTTTCTAAATAACATTATGCCATAACATATTTGAGTTGATGACAAATTTTAGTTCATTCCACAATTGAAAGATTATTTATTTGGAAAGACACATCGTGATATAGTATATTTGATAAAAATAAATGGGAGGCGATATATGCACTCCCAAAATAGCTGATCTCACTCCTTTTTTAATTTTGTGCATTCCTAACAAGTTTGAAAAACATCGGTACCCTTATACACTATCTCCTTAAACCCCATCTTACACAACATTAACCTGTCTTTTCTGTAATTTCCATCAGGCCCAGCACAAAACCACCTCATGGATATCGTCGCTCTTAATTCTTGAAGAACATCGGGCAAAAACCAAAAATTTTCCATAATTTTGTTTGGTCTCTCACGACTCTGTAGCTTAAAATAATCGTGGGAAACAGATATATAATGGAATGTGAGTTTCTTTTCTATTGATGCTTATGTAGAAGAAATTGGTGAATTCCTAATAAAAAAAATTGGTTCGACTTACTTTAATATTGGGTCAGAATAATGATTGTTGAGCCATTTGGTTGCTTTGATTTAAATTATATACACAAAAATGCTTTAAGGTTTATTGAACGTCTAATATTGACTTTTCAATCTATTAAAAAGCTCTAAAGATTCCACAAAATTATAAAATGAGTGAAATAAGCTGTTTTGGAAGTGCAAATATCATACCCCAAAGAAATACTCCATATTCTTTCTTTTCTTTTCTTTTAGTTTTTTTTTGGGTTAGGAGATGGGGAGGGGAAGAGGATAGACATGAGCCTTGAGATCATCGAACCCGAGACCTATCGATCTCGTAAGGAGTAATTCCTACTAACCTATTACCTTGTTTGGAAAAATAAAATAGAAATACTCCCCTCATAAAAAGAAGAGCAATTAGTATTTTATGCGATAACAATAAATCCGAGTATCATGTCCTTCACAATTAATTTTTTTATGTATTTACTTGTAAAAAACTACGCTTGCCAAAAAATACGACGAAATTCGGTTGTTTTCAGCAGACTAAATCAATGTGCCAACCACCTAACTTCTAAGGCATACGACGAAGTTTGGTGGTTTCCAGCAGCCTAAATCAACGTCCCATCCATCTAACTTCTAAGCTAGGGGTAAATTTTGCAAACAACAGAATTCTACATCCAAAATATTTGTTAACCCAAAACATAATTGGGGGGAAGGGCTAGGGTTAACTTTTTTAAAGAATAAACTATGTATGGAGTTTGTTCAAAAGTTGCTTCTAGGGATTAAGATGGAGATAAAAACTAAGGGGGTGTATTCAATATAGATTCTATAGGATTTTTAAGGAGTTTTAAAGTCCATAAGTATTCAATTTGGATTTTAAAAAGTTCAATGAAATTTAGAGGTATTCAATTTAGATTTTAAAAACTCCATTAAAATCTAGAGGTATTCAATTTAGATTTTAAAAAGTCCATTAAAATTTAGAGGTATTCAAAACTCAATAGATTCTCATAGATTTCATTAAAGGTAGGATTTTCATGGATTTCATAGGTTTAAATGTGTATGGTGAAATCTCTTCTTTTTTCTCAAGATTTTGATTTTCTCTCATTAATATTAAAATTAAAATGTCTTTGATAATTTTATCTTAAATTACAATTTTTTTAGTAATCTCATTTCTATAAAATTATAAGAAAAACAAAGAAATATTTCAAACTACAAAAAAAAATGAGATTTTTTTTTAAGATCGTTAGAAAACTCAATATGAAATGTTTATTTCCTCAAAAAGAAGTCATAATACCCAAACAATTTTCTTCTTGATCATCTTCAAATAGAAATTATAGAAAACAAACAATTTATTCTCTATTTAACCACAAATTTCTATTTTTCAAACATGAATTTCATTTTCCTGAAAGAGAAAATCAAAGAGAAAAAAAAGTTCAAACAAAACTTATCACAAAACATATCTAAATTAAACCAAAGAAAAAAATACCAGTAAGTAAATTATACAAACCTTGACAAATAAATCAAAAAAGACACAGTTATGTGATCTAAAAAAATCAAAGACTATTGTCAAACTTTTTAAATTTTTAACAAAATGATTTAATTAAAAAAAAAGATTGATAAACATATGTTGACTTTGGAAATTCAACACATTTGGATCTGTATAATACACCGATGAATCATTATTTTCTTTATTTTTTTTGGTGATATTCAAATAATCTATAGACTTTATAAATCAAAAGAAATCCTGATAAATCAATCTAATAAAATCTGATAGACTCTGCATAGAGTTAAAGCAATTCATAAAGTCAGCAGAATCCATAGACTTTTGAAAATCAGTTAAATGGATGTTTTTTATTTAGTCATTTAATTTGTTGTTGATCATTGGATATTTTATTTATTTGTTTCAAGTTTTTGTTCGATGATTTGTTTTATGATTTTATATTCTTTTGGATCGGGAATGATTTGGTGTTTATGTTTTTATTATGTGTTTTCTTCAAGCTTATAAATCTTATTTGAATTTTTGAATCTTCCGGGTTATATAAAAAATGAAATAAATTTTTTGGATTTTTTTTGGATGAGTCATTATTTCCACTTAAAAAAAATGAGTAGATATGTTTTTAAAGAAAAATATAGTAAAAGATTCCTAATCGTCCGGGTACCGTACATGGACCTAACAATTGGCAGTCCCAATAAAATGGATTAAGTCTGATCCGTTTTGTTTAAGGTAGTCCGCGACGGACTTGGACTTGACAGGTTCATTTGATAGTTCTAATTTTAATTAAATTAAATTTATATGTGTTTTCTTCCGGTTTTCCTCACCCCAATATTCATGTGAGGCTATATCAAATAAAAAGTAGTTATCATAATGTTGACTAAAGATATTAGGGTTGTTATTAGCACTAAAAACTCAGGTTGCGTTGTTTATACATGTTTAATATGATGCTCTTTTCTCGGTAAATTTTTTGTTGAAACTTTAGATTGATTGAAAATAAGTAGCATAAAGTAGTGTGATATGTAACATGTTACGAGAGTTAGATTTTAAAATTAGTCATGGCTGTTGTAATTTGTAATACTGACACAAATTGACACTGAAATATCTTAATAAATAATTTATTTGTTCCTCAAACGAAGCATTAGATGTTTACACAATCTTATTTCAAATGGAACATTTATGCTCACAAACACAAATTATGCCATTACATTGATATAAAATGAGCTTGGAACGAAATGTCGATAGACATCTTTCGAAGCAACCATCAGTATTACAATTTCCAGTTCCTGGTTGGCTAGTTTTGCAACTTTGGGCATTCATTGTCTCAACTGCATATCCAATTTATTATCATTAGAAAAATTAATTTTAAAAATAAAAACTAAAACACTGAAATAAATCCTTAATCAAATCCCAGTAGTTACATTAATCTTTTTTGGAGTAAAAGTGACATCATTTCATTATCAAAAAGCAGGAAATCGAGTAAGGAAGTAAAAATTAAGGATAATCTCCTAATCACAGGTTGAAGGAGTGACTTCTTATTGCAAAACTAGCCATTACATTGAAATTTCGTTCATATAATTTTTAAATCAATCTAAAACAAGTCATTTTTCATTTGATTCACATTTTCAAAAAACAATACAAAAACAAAACTTGATTTGAGGTTAATCTAAAAACTTTATCCATTATTATTGTCATATCATTGGTAATTTCCAATTCTATATTAAAACACAAGTTTACATGTGATGAAAAATAATAAAATTGGTTTCCTTAATTAATGTTTTAGATTGAAAAATGTTATTATATAATAAACCATGATTATTATTATTTTTTTGACATATATCTAATATGCAATTCAATAATTATAAAGAGAACCAAATCACATTTAAAAAAAATGTGTTTTTTTGAAAACAAATATACAATTTCATATATTTTAAACTTAGAATCGTAAAATAAAAGGTACCCGAAAAAACAAAAAGAATAGCAAAAGCAAATAGAAAAGATATCAACAACTTCGCCATTGTATAATCACAATATTTTTAGAGACACGTATCTTCCCAATGAAGGCCTCTTATTTATAGCCATCACCACAGTGATAATTGATAAATTTAAAATAAAATAAAATTGAGCTTGTTAATAGTGCCCTATGACGATTGGCGTTTGGTTTACTTTTTATATCTTTTTGAGCATGTCTTTAAATAGTTAATTTTGCTTTTGAACATCAAATGTGTGATTTGATAGTAAAACTCATTAGCTTATGCAATTACTATTCTAAATGTCCCTAGTTTTATGTAATGTTCTTTACAATGAAATAAAACTAGTATGATGTTTGATTGATGATTATGTTTTACTGAACATGTGTAGTGAATACAAATAATATCATAGATACAATATATTGGGATATATTGTATCGGACGTGATCCGTTAGAGAAGTAATACTTTATGGTTCTTTAATCATAAGTATTACTTTCTCAATACTATTTTGAATCCTTAGACCTTATGTCTCCATTGTTTCCAGCATGAATGGAGCTACGTTTTACTCAGTCGGACGTTACTTTTAATCAAGTAATCAATACGACTGATAATCGGATCTAGTATCCTATCATGGCTTAATGTGAGAGGCATTGTAAGGAATTTGTCCCTCTCTTATTAGAGAGAGATATCCATGGGCCCCTCGATAAGGAAGACTGTTTAAATGAATGGCCGTCCTCAAATGTATTTAATAAAGTGGTTATTAAATACTGTTTGTTGGAACAGACTACTTGGAGATCGAGCATAAATACAACTAAGCTATATAAGGGTGACAACTACCATGCCTTATACTTAATTTGGATATCACGAGACAAAGGGATTAAATAGTGGATTGATATTATGTTCCACCACATATTCATTCACTATGGGTAGTCACAATGTCCTGCTAGGGACCACTTGTGATTTATGAACACATAAATCATTGTCATTGTGATATGAACCTACAGGGTCACACGCATAGACGAGTGAACGAGCTTCTTGTCCAGATTCAATGAATCTAGAATGTGTCTAGATTCATTGTATCTGACATTTATTTCTCTGAGAATAACAAAATGTTATTATTTGAATTAGAAATTAAGGAGGGGAATTTTCGGTATTTGGTTATAGATGGGATTACGTGGGAGTTATTATGCAGTAAAGACTCCCGCTACTAGTAGAGGTTTACAAGACGTGGGAGTTAAAGACTCCCACTGCCGGAAAAGGTTGATAGGACGTGGGAGTTGTTCTTGGAACAAACTCTCACACCCTATATAATTCTCTCTTGGCCGAAACCCTAGTTGAAGTTTTGCTTGAGCCGCAATAAACAAAAATACCCTGAAATCATATTTCCAAATTTGTCTGCCTCATTTTCTCTCTAGATTTTGAAACTCAAAAAAACGAAGAGCTAGCCCTCGTTGCTCATTTTGACGCGTGGATACCGGTAGGAAGTAATTCCGCAAGGGAGGACTTTGGTGGTTGCAGCTAAGCACCCGTAAAAACAGAACCTTTAACCGAAAACTTAAGTCCTTTTCGTATTTTTTGATTCCTATGGTATGGGCGGATCATTCGGGGAAGGATTCATGGGTGTTTAGAACGAGTTTCTGCCCATAAATCCCTTCAGTGGTATCAAAGCCTTGCTCATACTATTCAAATTCGATAATGTTAATCACATCATAACACGTATCAATCTCGATTTGGTATTGGTATGTGTGAAACAGAAAAATTATTTCTGTGATTCTGTTATGTATATGCAGTATATGTTAATATGCTATTAATTCGATTATATTGCATGAACTGCTATTAATCTGATATGTATATAGCATGATTAGATCCGATTAATATGATTAATTACGCATAAATTGTGATTGTATGCATCCTGTTGTTAATCCGATTAACTTATGCATAAACTGTTTATATCGTATAAACATGTTTATCCGATAATATATGTTAGGCGATTTAGGGTTAAATCGGGGTAGAAAAACTCATTCGATGAAAGAGGAAGAATCACATTTTTCTTACCGGGGAGCTGTCCCCGGACCCTACAAGGGGGCCGCTGCCCTTGACCCCTCCCCCCTCCCCCCGCCCGCTAACCGTTTAGCTGGACCGCCGACTACTCTGCGTAGTGGCAACACATAAGACTTTGTATTTGTATTCGTTACCATATTTATTATGCTTTATGTGAATAGCATGGCCTACTATACCCCTCTTGCTTTACATATTATTGGGTTGCAATTTTAAAATTGTAATTGCTCTCTTAGATTAGATTTATTGCTTTACATTGAAGGCTGGGTATGCCCATGCATTTATGTAACAAGATTGGAGGACGATGGATTGAAGACACTATCCATGAGATGAGTATTGACTTAGACTCCCACAAGGCTCGTGGGAGTCATCATAGGATTAGGCCATGTTATCTCACGTTTACTTTTATGTTCAATACATTGCATGAGATGCTTATATTCTTCTCTTATGGGTTTAACAACTTATTCAAACTAAATGGTTTTAATTAAGTCTTAAAAATGACTACCATATCCTAAGCACTTCTTAAGCTTGGATCATCATTTTGTCTGCTGGTCAAAGCAATAGATAAGTGGTTATCTAAGCAAAAGGAGATGGGATAATAGTGATTTCCATAAGCTTAGACATGTTTCGACTTAAGTATGGTATGGGCGGATCCTTCGGGAGAGGATTCATGGGTGTTTAGAACGAGTTTCTACCCATAAATCTCTTCAGAGCTCACTACATTATTATCAAACATTATACCATAACATATTTGAGTTGATGACAAATTTTAATTTATTCCACAATTGAAAGATTATTTATTTGGAAAGACACATCATGATATAGTATATTTGGTAAAAATAAATGGGAGACGACATATGCACTAAATAACTTATCTCACTCCCTTTTTTTTAATTTTGTGTCTTCCTAATAAGTTAGAAAGACATCGGTACCCTTATACACAATCTCCTTAAACCCCCCATTTTGAACAACATTGGCCTGTCTTTTCTGTAATTACCATCAGGCCACCAGCACAAGACACTACAAGAAAACAGTTAAATAGCGACCGACTTTAGCGACCGAAATTTTCGGTCACAAATTTAACGACGGAATACGGACCGAATAGAAACCAAAACAAATCGGTCGTTATTCCGTCGCTCATCCGTCGGCCACATCGGTGTCGTTGACCAAATTGAAACGTCGTCGTTTTGTTCACCCTTAACGACCGAATACCGACGGATATTAACGACCGTTTACCGACGGAATATATAACGACCGAATACCGACGGAAGTTAACGACCGAATACCGACGGAATATATAACGGTGTTTATTTGTATAGTACTAAATGAAGGACACAAAACGACGTCGTTTTATTTTCATTAACGACCAACTACCGACGGGCTTTAATGACGGATTACCGACGGAAAATATACCGACGGAATAACGACCAATAATAGCGACCGAATAGCGACCGAAATTAGGGTTAGGGTTGGGCGACCGAATAGCGACGGCTTTGGCCAATTCCGTCGCTATTCGGTCGCTATTATTTTCTCGATTTCCGTTTTTTTATAAAATAGCGGGGTTTTTAAGGATATATAGAAACATTTTACCTAATAGTAACTAAAATAGGCAAAATACATATACAAAGTCTTAGGTTAGCGGAACGATGAATCGCCGCGAATGAGTTTTCAGTCCCGATTTATAAAAATACCGATATATACTCGAAGCAGAACAATTCAAGTAATACATTTGTGTGTGCATTTATGTGAATCATTAAGTGATGGAGTTAAAATTTTATTAATTGATTATTAATAAACAAATAATTACTAAAATATTCATATTAGTTCGTACTCACATTCAGAACGATGTCAGTTTTTGGATTTATAAGTTTTTACTAAATCCGTCGCTATTCGGTCGCCCCTTAGCTTAATAGCGACCGAATTTGCGAAGGCCGTCGCTATTCGGTCGCTATTATTTTCCCGGATTCCGTTTTTTTGTAAAATAGCGGGGTTTTCAAGGATATATAGACACATTTTGCCTATGTTAGTTACTATTAGGTAAAATGTTTCTATATATCCTTAAAAACCCCGCTATTTAAAAAAACGGAATCCGGGAAAATAATAGCGACCGAATTTGCTATGTCGGTCGCCCTACCCTAACCCTAATTCCGTCGCTATTCGGTCACTATTATTAAATGCCTAAAAGACATCGTTTTGCCATTTCGCGGGCTCATTTATTTGAAAACTGGACAAGTGTTGAGCATGCTAAGTGGCGACCGAATAACGACCGAATTCTTCAATTCCGTCGCTATTCGGTCGCTATTATTAAATATCTAAACGATGTCGTTTTGTGCGTTTTATTTCTATAAAAATATCTAAGCCAAGAAGCCTCTCCCTCATTCTTCATTCTACCCAGCCGCGACCTCCATCTTCACCACCACCTCTTCCGGCGATTTCCCCCCAAATCCCCTCCCTCCTTCCATCGCCACCACCTCCGGCACCTCCAAGACATCGCCACCACCTCCGGCACCTCCAACGCGTCGCCACCACCTCCGATTTCAGTTGGGTTTTTTAGGGTTTATGTGAGAATCTTGCAATTTCTAGCTTTTTTTCTTAACAATTGGAATAAATACATCTATTTTGAGAAGATTAAAACAAAAATGGAGGAGGTAGTACTTGATTTCGCTTGGATTTTAATATATGGGTTTTCTATAATGTCTTGCAATTCTCATAATTTCTTGCAATTTTTTTGCCAATTCTTATAATTTCTTGCAATTTTTTTGCCAATTCTCATAATTTTCTTTGTTTTTCAGTGAAAGAAGGGGATAAGCTTGAGTGATAATTAGTAGCAAATTAAAAAAAATCTCAACTTTTTCAAGAGATTTGTTGGGTTTTTTTATTACTCAAAAGGTATGTAATTCTAGTGTTTATATAGTGTGTGATAATGTACATGGGTTTTTTAAATTTATTGGAGTTTTTTAACATCCAATGTAGTTTTCTTGGTGTATTATTGGTTTTCTTGGTGTATTATTGAAATGTATGCCAATTGTATAATTTTAGTTCCAATTACTAAAATAATTGATAATCGAACATAATTAACAAGAATACTCATATTAGTTCATATTAGTTCTATTGCCTGATGTTATGAACGGATTTGTGTCTAATTTAATTTCAAATTTATTTTTTTAAATAAAAAACAATTTAGCGACGGAATAGCGACCTAATATTCGGTCGCTAAATTCCGTCGGTATTCGGTCGTTAACCAGTCAAAGTCAAGAGTCAACAATATTGACCATTCGGTCGGTATATACTCAAAGACAAAAGTCAACAATGTTGACCCTTCGGTCGGTATTTACCGACCGATTATTTGGTTGCTAGACTTTCCGTCAGTATTCGGTCGTTAACCAGTCAAAGTCAAAAATCAACAATGATGACGATTCGGTAGGAATTCGGTCGGTAACTAGCGACCGAATATTCGGTCGCTATATATTCCGTCGGTAATTTGCTTAGCGACGAAAAATACACGGCCACGTCATTCGGTCGTTAATCGGTCGCTAAACTGAGTTTAGTGACCGATTACCGACGAAAACGGCCGTCACTATTTCCCTGTTTTATTGTAGTGAGACCACCTCGCGGATATCGTCGCTCTAATCCTTGAAAGAACATCGGGCAAAAACCACAATATTTTCCATAATTTTGTTTGGTCTCTCACCTACCTTAAAATAATCGGGGGAAACGGATAGATTATGGAATGTGAGTTTCTTCTCTATTGATGCTTATGTAGAAGAAATTGGTGAATTCCTAATTAAATGGTTCGACTTACTTTAATAATGGGTCAGAATAATGATGTTGAGCCATTTGGTTGCTTTGATTTCAATTATATACACAAAAATGCTTTAAGTTTTTTTTTGCTATGGTAGCTCACATCAGCTTGAAATGACATCCTCATTAGATTCGAGGGAATGCTTCAATCTATATATCTTTTTGTGTGTCCGCTGGTAGAGAACAATAAGCGGGGTAGAAGAAAGGTTGTTGAGGTAAGAAAATTTATTGAATGTGTAATATTGACTTTTCAATCTATTAAAAAGCTCCAAAGATTCAACAAAATTATAAAATGAGTGAAATAATCTATTTTTGAAGTGCAAATTTAATACCCCAAAGAAATACTCCATATTCTTTCTTTTAGTTTTTTTTTGGTTAGGGGATGGGAAGGTGAAGGGGATAGACATGAGCCTTGTGATCATCGAACCCGAGACCTATCGATCTCGTAATGAGTAATTCCTACTAACCCATTACCTTGTTTGGAAAAATGAAATAGAAATACTCCCCTCATAAAAAGAAGAGCAATTAGTATTTTATGCGACAACAATAATTCCGAGTATCATGTCCTTCACAATTAATTTTTTTTATGTATTTACTTACATATAAAATACTACGCTTGCCAAAAATACAACGAAGTTCGGTGGTTTCCAGCAGACTAAATCAACGTCCCATCCATCTAACTTCTAAGCTAGGGGTAAATTTTGCAAACAACCCAATTCTACCTCCAAAATATTTGTTAACCCAAAATATGATTGGGGGGAGGGCTAGGGTTAACTTTTTTAAAGAATAAACTATGTCTGGAGTTGGTTCAAAAGTTGCTTCTAGGGATTAAGATGGAGATAAAAAATAAGAGTACGGTGGTGAAGATTAGAAAAACAAGAACAATATTTGATTTGTAGAGAAATCCCCTATTAGTAGCCTTTTATCTATTTACGTATTTCTATTATTAGCCTTATCTTTTTTTTAGGCTATTCATAGCCGCATCTTTTTACGGGCCGCTATAAATGTCCAATTAGTGAATCCGGCCACTTTTCAGGCCAAAAATGACATGTGACTTGCACATGCTCCCGGAGTGAAGGGGAAAATTTCATTTACCCCCTTTACCCATCTGGCCTTCTTCCTCCACCCTCTTCCTCCACCACCACCCTCCACAAACCCACTCCCAAACTCAAAATTTGCACCACCCTCATCCTCCTCTACCACCCTCCACTATTAAAGTCAAAAAAATCCTAAAACAAATCAACTCCCTTCTCCTCCACTACCCTCCACAAACCACTCCCAAACTCAAAATTTGCACCACCCTCAACAACATTCTATTATTTTGGCATTTTTTAAGGGAAATATTGGAGAATTCATCAATTGTTTCTTAGAGTTGCAATAGAAGAAGAAATTACAAGAAAGTTTCCTATTTTTTGTGTATGATTATTTTTTCCCTTTGTGAAAGTTTTCATTGTGTTTTGGGATTTTTTTGACTTTTAATGGTGGAGGGTGGTGCAAATTTTGAGTTTGGGAGTGGGTTTGTGGAGGGTGGTGGAGGAGAAGAGGGTTGATTTGTTTTGGGATTTTTTTTACTTTTAATGGTGGAAGGTGGTGGAGGAGGAGAAGGAGGAGATGTGCAAATTTTGAGTTTGGGAGTGGTTTTGTGGAGGGTGGTGGAGGAGAAGGGGGTTGATTTGTTTTAGAATTTTTTTTTACTTTAATGGTGGAGGGTGGTAGAGGAGGATGAGGGTGGTGCAAATTTTGAGTTTGGGGGTGGGTTTGTGGAGGGTGGTGGAGGGCGGTGGTGGTGGTGGGAGGAAGAAGGCAAGATGGGTAAATGACATTTTTGCCCTTCACTCCGGGAGCATGTGCAAGTCACATGTCATTTTTCACTGAAAAGTGGCTGGGATTTTATAATTGGACATTTATAGTGGCCCGTAAAAAGATCCGGCTATAAATAGCCTAAAAAAAAGATAAGGCTAATAATAGAAATACGTAAATAGATAAAGGCTACTAATAGGGGATTTCTCTTGATTTGTATGTTAAATGGATGTTTTTTATTTAGACATTTAATTTGTTGTTGAACATCGGATATTTTATTTATTTGCTTCAAGTTTTTGTTCGATGATTTGTTTTATGATTTTATCTTCTTTTGTATCATGAATGATTTGGTGTTTATGTTTTTATTATATGTTTTCTTCAAGCTTATGAATCTTATTTGATTTTGTTTTTATTTGAATCTTCAAGGTTATATCAAAAATGAATTAAAGTTTTTGGATTTTTTTGGATGAGTTGTTATGATTCTATTTGTGTATGTTTCAGAGAATATTTTTCATTGATTTGTATTATTAAAGGGTTTGGATTTGATTTTTGTTCTTTCTCTGTAGAGTGTAGGAAGAGAAAGGAGAGTGGCCTTTGGAATTACAAAGAGCTTGAATGAATTCTTCACTTTTGTTAGCTTTGGCCCTGCCAATTTTGGAGGAATATTTTTCAGTGATTTTTGCAGAGATCCTGTGTGTGCAAGACTTTTGTATGAAAATAAAGATTGACGATTATGCCCCTGGGATTTCGCAAGTGTCATTAGAAAATTTAAAATAAAAAAACTAAAATAGATCTTTGATCAAATTTCAATAGTTACATTAATCATTTTTGGTGTAAAAGTACATCATTTCATAATCAAAAAGCAGACAATTGAGTAGGGAAGAAAATTTAAGGATAATCTCCCAATCACAGGTTGAAGGAGTGAGTTCTTATTACAAAACTTGCCATTACATTGAAATTTCCATCAAAGGATTTTAAACCAATCGAAAACTAGTCATTTCATTTGATTTACATTTAAAAAAAAAAAAAAATACTTGATTTAAAGTTAATCTAACAACTCTATACATTATTATTTCCGTATGATTACTAATTGTCAATTCTATATTAACGGGAAAAAAAATCAAACACATGTTTACATGTAATGACAAAGACTAAAATTGGTTTCTTTAACTTAATTTTTATTTAAGATTTAAAAAGGTTATGATATAATAAACCAAGATTATATAATATATTTTTGACAAATATCTAATATGAAATTCAATAATTATTTTAAAGAGAACCCAATCACATTTTTTTTAAAAATCTTCTTTTTTGAAATCAAATATACAATTTCATATATTTTCAACTTTGAATCGGAAAATAAGAGGTACTTGAGAAAACAAAAAGAATAGAAAAAGTAAACATAAAAGATATCAACAACTTCGCCATTGTGTAATCAAAATATTTTTAGATACACATATTTTCCTAAGGAATAACTCTTATTTATAGTCTTCACCACGCTGATAACTAATCCATTTAAAATAAAACAAAATTGAGCTCACTACTTTTATATTTTGTCCTAATTTCACTTTCATTTTCTAAATAACATTATATCATAACATAATTTAATTTATTCCACAATGAAAAAATTATTTATTTGGAAAGACACATGATGATATAATATATTTGGTAAAAAGAAATGGGAGACAATATATGCACTCCAAAGTTTGCTTATCTCACTCCTTTTTTTTTGTGCCTTCTTAATAAGTTAGAAAGACATCGGTACCCTTATACTCTATCTCCTTAAATCCCCAACTTGCACAATCTTAACCTGTCTTTTTTGTAATTTCCATCAGGCGAACAGAAAATCGCCTCGCATAAAAGAGCAATTAGTATTTTATGCGATAAAAATAATTACGAGTGTCATGATTTTCACAATTAAATTTTTTGAGTTGTTGGGTAAGGAATGAGGAATAGTGGGTTGAAGGCTGAATAGAGTCAAGTTGGGGCGGGTCGTTTGTAGTATCTTGCTGGTCAGAATCTGTGAGGGATGATATGAAGGCTGGGAATGGGGTGAAAATTCTCTGTCCCGATCTCTATCCTCAATCAATTAAAATTTAATATATAAATATTTTTTATAATTATATATACATGGTGAATTGTGATTGGCTGAGGACAGTGATGGGGAAAAGAACGGGGACAGAGGATTTTTTGCCCTGAGAATGAGGCCGCGAATTTGGCTAACCCGAGGCGAATAAGGGCTGGTCCGGAGGGGAATTCGGGCTTTCATCCGGGACAAAGTTTGGAAATTGGGTTGGGCTGTTTGATAGGGCCTCAGTGGTGATATTTTGAGGAATAAAATTGGGTATTACACCTGGATTTTTATATCTTGGCCAGTGGATTGTTTCCCTATAGGGGAATCATGGTATTAAAAAATGTGTTCATAAAAATGAACATTCCGAGAGATAAAAAGTTTTCAATTTTAATGTAATAAATCTTCCATCCCTTTTGACCGAGAGGATATCCAAGGAAGATGCATTTTAAAGAGTGAGATTGAAATATATCACAGCAAGGACTGATGTTATGAGCATAACAAAGTGAATTAATTTTTTTTAGATGATTATACGAAGGGATTATTTTTAAAAAAAAAGACTTTTTAGTGGGTTTTACCATGAAGACTTTTATTGGGGGTGCAAATTATGAGATAACATGCAGTTAGGACACATTCTCCCCCAAAAAAATTGGAAGATTGGCCTCAAAGCGTAACACCCTCACTACATTAAGAAGATTTCTAATCTTTCGTTCTACCCACCCATTTTTATTGGGGTGTATAGACGCAAGAGGTTTCATGTAGGGTCCATTTTTCTTTGAAATAACCCCTAAACTGGTGAATTCACTCATGTTCTCTCTACGCGCTCTTTTAATAGTTTCACTAAACTGGGTACTAATCATTTGAGAGAAAATTGGAAAACCGATTTTGTCTTTCCATTCAAGAGAATTTTCTATAACCGACCTCCACACACCACAATTAGTTCCGTCAAATATGATCATAGTGATAGAAGTATTGGGATTGTCAGTTGTAGTTATGTAAAAAATTTGGACTGAGATGGAGATCTTGTTTTTGGAGCTTGAGGCAGAGCAGGGACGAAGCCAGGAATTTGATGTTGGGGGGGCGAAACTGGCAAAAAAAATCCAAAATTCTTGGAGGGGCGATAATAAAGGCAAAAAAAATTTCTTGGGGGGGCGAAACAGATAAAATTTTTCAAAATTTTCCAAAATACACATAAAATTTTAAAAATTGTTAGTTGTAGTTATGTAAAAAATTTGGACTGAGATGGAGATCTTGTTTTTGGAGCTTGAGGCTGAGGAATCTGTTTTGCTCACTATTGATGGGATCACAAGAGAAAATTTAATTTGAATATGTATATGGATTGGTTGTTGTGATTAATGGAATTTGCTACTGTGATCAATGGCAGAAAAAAAAAGTATTGGTGGAGTTCTCTCCCGTGAGAGATTGGCTCTATAACCTTAGCTCTGATCATATTAATGGAGGTGGCTCGTTCAGTGGAAAGTGGTCAATTGTGGCGACTTGGGCACTCATCCTTTAGTGTTTTACTTAATATTCCTGCTTTATTAATTTTTTTCCCACGACAAATCATTACATTGTGATGTTAAATACTCTAGATTATCTTTTTCTCTTGGTAATAATAAAGTCACACGCCTTTTTGAACTTATTCATTGTGATTTATGGGGTAAATACTAAACACCTTTGACTGGGGCACTTTATTTTTTCTATTTGGTGGATGATTTTTTTTAGGTCTGTTTGGGTTTATCTCCTAAAAGAATTTTTTTTTATTAATTTTCCAAGGAGTTATCAAACGTGTTAGGAGTGATAATGGAACCGAATTTTTAAGTCTTATAGATTTTGTTTTCCCAAGCCGGGTATCCTTCATAAAACATCATGTGTCTATACTCCTCGAAAAAAAGGGCGGGTAGAAAGGAAAAATAGGCATATTCTAAATGTCGGACGAGCCCTTCGTTTTGAGGTCCATCTACCAATTTATTTTTTAGGGGAGTGCATTTTAACGGCCGGATATCTTGTCAATCACACTCGTAGTAAAATACTAAAAAATAAAACTCTGTATGAAATATTATTTGGAAGACAACATAAATTTGACCACCTTCACGTTTTTTGGCTCTATTTGCTATGCCCATAACGCAAATTTCTCAAAAGATAAATTCACCGAACAGTCTACCAAGGGTATTTTTTCCGGCTATCATATGGGACAAAAGGGTTAAAAAAGTATATGAACTACATTCTAAAAAAATGTTTATATCCCGAAATGTTCACTTTTATAAGGATATTTTTCCATTTGTACCATTTTCAAAAAATCTTTCCAGATACACAAAACTTTCCAGGAGACATACCAGAAAATATCCCAGCTGATTTCCATCAGCCGAGCCCAGACAACAATTTATCCAGCCCACCAGACAGCTAAAATGGCCCAGGTCAGCCCAGAAAAACCAGCCCAGGTCAGCCAAAATATTCTAACCCAGTCCGCCACCGTGGAACCAGCAATAACCAGAAAAAAAGACTATGTACGTAGTCTTTTAATAGATATGTATATCAGTTCGTACTGTAGTTAATAAATTAGTTAAATAATTCACTTATAGAACTTGTATTTTTCTGGAAGGTTGGGAAGTTTATACATTACAAGAAAACAACTATTTAACTATCGAAAATAGCGACTAAAATTTTTAGTCACAAAAATAGCGATCAAATACCAGACCAAATGGAGACAAAAAAACATGCAGTCGCTAAATGGTCGGTCATATTGGTGTCGTTGATCATCTCAAACAAATGCATAGTCGGTCGCTAGGTAGTGATCGAATACCGACGGAAAACAAAAACGACGTCATTTTGATGTGAGCAACTATGACGTCGTTCAGCCTTCCGTCACTACATTAGCGACGGAATAGCGGCGACGACTAAAAACACCATTGTTTAGTTGATTATATCACATGTAATTAACTCAGTAATAGATCACATAAAGAAAATGACGTCGTTTTGATTACAACGACTGAATAGCGACTGAAATCTAAATGACATCGTTTTATACCTACAAAAACGACGACGTTTTATAGACTTATTAAGTGGTGCAAAGGGATATAAAATGATATCGTTTTGATTCAGTTGCTATTTTATCAAAACGATGTGATTTTCCCTATACCAACCGAATAGCGACTGAATGCTAAACTACGTCATTTTAAATACAACGACTGAATAGCGATTAACCCTTAAAACGACGCCATTTTATGCCTAACCAAACGGTGTCGTTTTATATATTTTTGAAGTTTACAAAGTTGTATGTTACATAATATACTTATTGTAGCCTTTTCATCTTTCATCAAAATATTATTGGTCGATGACATGGCAGTGTCTCATTGGTCGATGAGATACCAAAGCCCACGAAACAGAGTTACTAAAAGAAATTCATTATGATAAAATCCATAAGTTCCAAGTACAATGGATGAAGTAAAATGTACTACAAGTGAAATATTACTAAGTGTTACATTAATGAAATAAGTTCAACCGTTCTAAAAATAATAACTGAAATGAAACTAAAGTTCAATAGCTAAATAAATTAGGATCACACCTCATAAGGCCCCTCCCAGGTATTCTCCTCGTAATAAAGCTTATCATCTATATCACCTGCACAATACGAAAGCGAATAGAGTGAGCTTCGAGGCTCAGTAAGGACCAAATGACCACGTCGATAAAGTAACAAGTAGAAACTAAAACAATTTCATATTTCCCAAAATACCCCTTTGAAATAATATAAGACACGACGCACTTAACACGATAAATACACTGAAGTACATTGAACATACTCTACACAAGTCCTACTGGACATTGGACACGACACTCTCGGATCACTGATAGAATCCACATCACACAATTCTTGAAGGCCGTGCGAAACGGATCACAACACTACTCGCAATGACCCTTCGGTCGACCTGGATGGGAGTCCGGTCTACCTACGGTCATCCGAGATCTGGACAGAAACATTTTCCCAAAGGTCCAGCTGACCGAAGCTACACTCGGTCGACTGTATAAACCTCGGTCGAGGGGATTTCATCCCAGTCAACCTATATTCTCCACTCGTCTCCCGAGATCGGTCCCAGTAGTTTGTCTGGACGACGGACTAAATGGTCCGGTCGATTGCACCGAACATCGAGATTCAGTCAGACCTAAAAAATAAAGTAAAGTAACAAAGGAAAAATGCATTTCTGCCCAAACTCAATCCTTGCCCCCAAAAATACTACATTTAAACTCTATACACATAACAAGTAATACCAAAATTCTCACATAACATGTTCAACCTATACTCATCAAATCTGACACAAACGGATCGAAATCATGTTATGATCATCCCATACTACTCATTCACTACAAACAGGTAATTGTGTCAGACAATCGAATATAATACGAACAATAACCAAACAAGTTAAAAACAACAATTAAGCTAAATAATCATACTCTTCATGTCCAATAACTTACACAACTGAATGTACGACAAGCACCATACTCTACCCATACAGTACGCACGATTACACACTTGCTTAGACACTATGACCATAAATACTTTTATAAGCTGCATTTACAAGTTTCTCTTAGTCATAAGAAATAAAAAGAATTTTCGAAAATGGCTTGATTCCTTAAAAATCTAATTTTACTAAGTTGGAAGCTTACTCATTTCCTTACTTTGCAGGAAACTATATTAGTGTTGAAGGTGACGATAGAGACTGGGAAGAGATTCTTTATCCCTATTAAGGAATAAGAATAAATTTATTTTATGTTTTCGCATTTTGAATAAATGTTTGAAGAACAATTTTAATCATTTACTTTTTTTTTGTTTAATATTTCTGATGTAAATGCGGAACCTTATATTTAATAAAGTTTCTTTGTAGGATCTCTTATAAAAACATGGTTCTAGAAGTAATTTTCAAATTTTAGATCCTTGTATACATTCAAATACTTTTATAAGCTGCATTTACAAGTTTCTCTTAGTCATAAGAAATAAAAAGAATTTCCGAAAATGACTTGATTCCTTAAAAATCTAATTTTACTAAGTTGGAAGTTTACTCATTTTCCTTCTTTGCAGGAAAAGATATTAGTGTTGAAGGTGACGATGGAGACTGAGAAGATATTCTTTATCCTTATTAAGGAATAAGAATAAATTTATTTTATGTTTCCGCATTTTGAATAAATGTTTGAAGAACAATTTTAATCATTTACTTTTTTTTGTTTATGCTTCTGATGTTTTGGATTCATAATTATGTAATGAAATTTATTGAAGGATTATTTGTTTTTATTTACGTTTAAGTTTTGAAATATTCGTTTAATGTCTTTAGAGATTTAAGTTTTGAGACATTGTGTCAGTAGTATAGGTTATTGATACAGTCATATTTCGCATCTTGAGAACGGGGCCTGACTGAACATCTCTTCAACACATTAACTTTCCCCCTCTTTTCGACAGAAAGAACGAAGTTATGTGGGTTGAGATTATGAAACTTTCATTTCAACCGTTCAGGATGTATTTGAAGTAATTAAGAGTAAATTATTTGAGTGTGAAAGAAGATGTCAGGTTCAAAATAAAAGTTTTGTATTAAAATTTGAAATTAAAGTGTAACACAAATGCACCCCAGTAATCAGGGTCGCATTCACCCAAATTGTTTTCAACCAAGAAATAAAGAGAAACACAATGCACATTTTTTTTTGAACGGTACAAATGGGGTCACTCAATTTTAGAATCTGTTTTAATGGAACTTGCTTTCACATTCCATCACATTAATTAAGCGGAGGCTACATCTGCTGATAGGTCTTACTCAATTTATGTAAGAGAACAATTTTATAAGTACGATCATAAAATTGAATTTTCAATACAAATTCACCCTAAGTTGACATTTTGTTCTCAAGCCTCCATTGCCAATGTTAGGTTAGATTGATTAATCAATTTGTCATGTAATACGGATGTTAGCTTGTAGAATCAAAGTCAGAAGCTGTTTCTACTGCCTAAAGACCATTTGGCAGTAACAAAAAAATGAAAGACCAATTAGCAGCATCTCTCTCTCTCTCTCTCTCTCTCTCTCTCTCTCTCTATATATATATATATATATATATATGTTAACTTGGCTTGGAAATCAACCATCCGTCGATTTAACGTACCAATAATCCCACTTAAAATCTTCTATCCCAACAACTGATGCCGACTCAACACCAAGCTCCAGATTCCACCACCTTACTTTACTACTTACAACAACGATAATAATAACATAACACGTTAATTCTCTAATAATTGAGATATTTAATGGGTTATCGACGGTGATAGATAAGAGATAGTGTGAAAATTAGCTCATGTGCATTTATATCCTCTCAAAATCAATTGACAATAAGAAGTGTTAACTCATGAACTTAGGCACTCGATCTGCGACTTCATATTTCAAAAGATGGATCTGAAATTTGATAATAAATACACAAAATAACTGCTCATAGATCTTACTTCTACTTGCCCTTCAAAATAACAATAATTCTCTTCTTTATAGCTCTAGAATGTTTTTTTATTAGTATCCCTCAGTAGTTGAGAAGGCTGGGCCGGCATTCAGTTTACAAATTCAATGGATGATGTGTGCATTGACCTATGCCTCTTAGAACGAATAGTTGCAAGATAATGCTAGGTAGATAAAATTAATTAGATAAATTATTTAAATTGTGGCAAAAATTATAAATAATATGTGACATTATTGTAATTAATACTTGATTTTAAAAATTCAAGGATGATTTGGGTTTTTATCCGATTAATTGTAGTCGAAAACCATTTGCCTAGTTGTAAATCAAGTTATGGACGTGTCTCTTTCATTTTGCATTACTGCTCACTCCCTTCTTCAATACAACGTAAATCGATTTTGGCGGCTTAGATTGTACTCCCTCAATTCCTTAATAATAGTCCTTTAATACATACAGTAAAATTAAAGAAATAAAAAATATTTTTTAATCAAAATATTAATATTATTATTTTAAATAGAATAAGTGATATACAAATCCTATTTAAGAGAGTAATATTGATATTTTGACTAATCAAGTACCAGTTTTACTTTCTTATTTTCACTATATATCCTAATAGACTTATATTAAGGAATGAATATAGTAATAATACTGCAACATATAACAATAATGTTCTCCTGAAAGAATATTAATACTCCATTCATTTGATAATATAAACCTACAAAAATTAAAGTTTCTTTTTTTTTTGGGTTGGTCAGACATGTCAGACTTGGACACTGGAGGGTCTGGAACAAAAAAAAACAATTCTAACTAGGAAAATGGTAAAATTTCCGGGGGAACAACAAAAGGGAGATTGCTAATACAATTTTGGCTATACGGTGGATACTCAAGTAAATAGGACCTACTATTGATATATTTTACTCTCACCTTTCTAAATTAAATTGAAAGGTGCATTTTATTTTTTAACATAATTTATTTTAAAATGAACATCAATTTTCTTAAACTAAAAATATTTTTTTCCCGTAAACTCACACAACCCCTATATTTAAGGGGTATAAACTTCATTAACATAGAAGTCATACCACGAATGTGTTAAATGATTAGAATATTATGATAATTTACTTATTACGTATCAAATTATTCTCTTAATATTTGTGCAAATCAAATGTGAATATTTAATCTGAGACAAAGAGAGTACTTTTATTTTTTTGAACGCTCTATCACGAGTTGAGTGTCTCCAATGCCCAATAATTAGAGCCTTAGTGAAAGAATATAAATTGTGAGATAAACCTCAATATAGATCACTATGGCAAAATCGATCAAATGTTTCAAAGGCGCATACACTAGCGCACACAAGAACGCCCGTTTCAAAATACATGTCCAAATTTTTTTTTTTTTTTTTGATTTGTTTGAAAAATGTTATACATGTACGTAAACTATTTTTTTAACTATTTTTGTTTCTAAATTATTTTCAGGCTGCTATTGTTCTTAAATCGTTGTCCTAAATTATTTTCAGGATGCTACTTTGGTCAGATTACTGTAAGACTTGTGATTAGCACTCTCAAACAAATCAGTTCGATCCAAATTGCAACGAACTCACTCTAAATGGGTCGGATCGGATTTAATCCATTTTTTACGGACCTCAAAATGGTAAGTTCATACCCAATTCGCTTATAGTCCGCGGATTACGAACCGGTCCGCGGACTTTCTCATTTTTTTTTGATAATTTTAATGAACTAGTAAATGAAAAATGAAAAATAGCTAGTATGTTGCATCTCGGTAAACTACGGATCGACTTAGAATCAATAATGAAAAATTCATCATATCAAGGTATAAGAAAGTAGCAATTTAATACTAGTCTACATCCCTATTAACTTCAACATCACTATCATAAGGTCCATAGCCTAGTGGGGCTATGGCCTGCCCACAACCTTGAGGTTGTGAGTTCGATACCCCTCACACAAGGGGAATAATTTAATTGTCATTTCTTGGGTTCCCTTGTGCGGGTCTTCTACTCCCCTTCATGGGGCACCCGCTAGCCGGGCTTCTAGTTCTCCTCCTATGTGAGGCACTTCTACTCCCCCTCATGAGGCACCCGCTCAGCCGGGCTTCTATCCACCCTACATGGGCTCCTCCTCTGGTGAGGTCCAAAAAAAAAAAAAAAAAAAAAATTCAACATCACTGTATATATAGTAAATGGCGAAATCAAGATACATACGATTAATTAGTTTTATAAAAGTTTAGTTTGTTACATCCGTGTTTTCTATTGCGAAGTGAAATACTCCTTTCAGTTCCATTTAATTGTCGTTTAGGACACACACACACACACACACACACACACACACACATATATATATATATATATATATCCAAATTAATTGTCATTTACATGTCTTTTATTAGGTGTCAAAAATTATTTCAATTATATCATCAATATATCTTTTATTGGAAATGTGAAAGAGAGGGAGGAAGGAAGGGGTATTATTGAAATTGTTGTGGAAAAATTATTATTTGTTTGAATTTCTTAAATTTTTCAAAGTGTCTTAAACGTTCTATATTAAGGAATGAAAAAAATATTGTTTAAATAAAAACAATTTAGACACATATAAAAAAATCATTTTATAAAATTAATCAAAACTTTAATACTCGTATAAAATAACATTAGGAGATGTATTTTGAAACCGAAGTAACACTTGGTATTCGAAGAGAAAGGTAGTGCAAATACGGCGAGAAGAGAAAAGGGAGGAAAGCAACAGGCTAATTCACCTGGGTCCTCCCATTTGGAGGAGGGAGTGGCTCAAGAAGAAAGAGAGAGACAGAAAATAAAAACAAAGCAAGAAAGAAAGAGAGAGAAAGAAAGAAAGAAAGAGAACGAAAGAAAGAGAAAGAATAAAGCAAAGCAAATTAGGAGGTGAAGGATCTAATGGCATACAGTGGTCGGAGAAAACAAAGATATTGTGTTCATGAATCACTAACCCCTCTAATGGAAGGTCCTGATCTGGAGATGCACCACTACCACCGCCACCACACCGCCAAAAAGTCCGGTGAGAGTTCTTGGGAAGTCATTCGGGACTGGTTTAGAATACAGAGAAGCACCGGCCATGGCATTCCTAACGCCGGAAACAATTATAATATTACTCCGCCGCCGGCCAAGACTCAGGACCTCAGACTTTTGCTAGGTGTCTTAGGTTGTCCTCTTGCCCCCATTCCTTTACTACCAAACTATCCCCTTCAACATTTTCCCATCAACCACAATATTCCATTCGTAAGTACTTTCGTCTTGTCTGTCCTAAAATAATTATTCTCATTTCTTTTTTTTTTTATACTTCTGAAATTATTTGTCATAAATATACATAATTTTTCTACGGATGTGAATATACTTGGATCAATCCATATATGAATTTTCCGTTATTTTATTTAATTTTACTATTATATTTTACAAGACTTTAATACTCATGTAAAAATAAATTAGGACAGATATTTTGAAAGGTAGATGAGAATTTTTATTTTTTTTGCTACTTGTGCAATTGATTGATAAATTAATTAATATAAAAGGATAAAAAATCACAATCTTAATAATTTCGTGACAGGAGACGTCTACGGCACATTACATAATACAACAATATTTGGCGGCAACAGGATGTTCAAAACAACAACAAAAATGCCGAAAAAATATGTATACGGCGGGTATGGTGAAGATGATATGCTGCCAAACGGAGATATCCTCAGGCAAGGGCGTTAAGACATTAGGAAGCAGGACTGGTGAAGAAGGTTGTTTTGTTCTTTGGCAAATGTCGCCGGGAATGTGGTCGCTAGAGTTGGTTGTTGGTGGCAATAAGGTTATTGCCGGTAGCGACGGCAAAATCGTATGGCGACATACACCGTGGCTCGGTACTCATCCCGCTAAAGGTCCTCAACGTCCCTTACGCCGTCTTATTCAGGTGCCTATCAACTACTTATACTAGTTTAATTAATTATGTTTGCCGTTAGTTCTAGATTTTGAGTTCAAACCTCACGTCCTTCTTTTTATGTTCTTACAATTTTTAATAAAAAATATTAATATATACCAAGTAGTTTCTCTGTCCTAAAATACTTGTTTTTATTTTTGTATTTACTAAATTATTTGTCTTTTTAAAAAAAATAAAGGAATTATTTAATTTAATTTTTCAATTTTACTTTTACTATTTAATACTCGTAGAAAATTAAAATTAAGAAATGTTCTAATATAGTCAAGAAATGAGTTTTAATAGTTTTTAATACAGTCAAGAAATGGTTAAGTGGTTGAAACGAATTAATTAATAATATTTTAGATTGTTACTTAGGTTTTACATTCTAATTCATTGAAACTTTAATTCCTGTATATTTATAGCAGAGAATAGTTAGATTTCAAATATTTTAGTAAATTATCCAGTACACTAATAATATTGTTCTACATATATTAGTATAGAATTATTTTAGAAACTTAAATTAAACACGTTATATAATCTATAATAATATTTATTAGTGTATTAAAAGATCCCAAATCGAATACTTTTGAATATTATTAATAGTAGTCAAAAGTAATTAAAGAGAGGGGAAGGGAAGTCGTGAATGGTAGAGCTTATGAATGGAAAATTCTGATATAGACTTGGCCTACCACTTGATTCAGAATTAACCACATCACCTCTTTTGATTAAAAAAAAAATTCTCATAAGACCCCACCTATTTTTATTATTTTAATCAAAACTGTGATGTGACAGAATGTGAATAAGTGATCCATGATCAAGTGGTAAAGCAGGTCCATATCAGAATTATTCCTTATGAATGTGGTCTAAAGTTAGTTGGAGATTTTGATAAGATGTGGGTTTCTTTATTGAATTTAACACTCTCAATCCCGAGGAGAGGAACATAACAGTACCCCCACAATTCATTCATTCATTCATTCACCAATGACCAAAATTTGAAACCAAACATAGATCGAGACAGCGTGTAGGGACGCCTGACAAAGATTTAGCACCACCTGTCCCTTGCTTTTTAAACACCCCCCCCCCCCACCCCCAACCAGGGCAAAACTCCTGTGACTTCAGTGAAGAACGAGATAAGTTTCGTACGTATAAAATTTATTTTTATTTATTAAATTAAAAATTTAATGATTAAAATTGATTTAAAACAAATATCTGTCATAATTAATGACATATTTGTATTTGTAAAAAAATATTTATCATATATTTATATCTCAAAATAATTTTTTTAAAACATTATATACATACAAATTTTTTACTGTTTCGCATTAAATTTGGACGGGCGAAACCCATCGTCTCTTCTGCGGCTGCCGTCCCAATCAATTCCATATTCCATTGCTCCATGTCCCAGTCCTCTTCATGACCTTTTGAACTTTTGAAAGTGACAAATTCGGGTTGCGTGCCATAAATACTACTCTTTCTCATATAAATCGTTCAGAACATATTTAAAACATATAACCAAAATGAATAAAATAACAAATAAAATATATTTTAGTCAAAATATTTAATATTACTTTCTTAAATAAGATGAATGGTATATAAATCTTATTTAAGAGAGTAATACTAATATATTTTGACTAACAAAATATTTTGCTCTTTACTTCTTAAATTTTTGCTATATATCTTAAGGGTGTGCTTGGACAAGGTTTGGCTTGGTTTGGTTTGGTTTGGTCTCACTTTTTGGTGGGAAATGCCCAAAATTTGACCACTTAAAATAGGCGGGAAACATTCAAATTCAAATTTTTTTCTTCAAATAATCGTTCAATTCCAAATTTTGGCCTCTATAATTGTCGGGAGATGTTCAAATTCCAAATTTTTTAGGCCAAAATTTGAATTTGGAAGATTATTTGAAAAAAAAATTTGAATTTAATGTTTCACTTATTTTAAGTGGTCAAATTTTGGGCATTTCCCCCCAAAAAGTGAGACCAAACCAAACCAAACCAAGCCAAACCTTATCCAAACACACCCTAAATAACTTATATTATAGATGGAGGTAGTATTATACAATTCCATTTTGAATTCAAAGAAAAATATGTATTTTATATGCACGTATAAAATATAAAGAATAAGACTCTTGGCAAATTTTATACATGCGGACAAAATTCAGATCCCATAAGAGATTCATTGTTATTATTATGCGAAACAACTTTATTTCTGCATGTGTGAATATTTATTTTTTCAATGTAAAACATGTATTTTATTTCAACATGAATAAACAGCTATTGAAAAGTTTCACGAACAATTACTTATGTTCATCAAGAGTATCTGCGTTTAGAATACATATTTTATACAGACAAAAACATACATATATTCCTCCTCTAAAAAAATTACCATTAATATTATTAAAAACACTTATTTTACACAGAAAAATAAGTCGGTAGAGGTTTCGCATTATAGCTGTGTGACGAGGGATCCGGATTGAAATAGTAATTTCAGTGGGACTTCCGTCTCCAAACATTCTCCTCGGGATTGCCGCCTTTCCCTACCAGTTTTCTGCTCTCTCTCTCTCCAACTACTGCTTTTTCCATGTGCGTTTGAAGTTAAACGACGAGGACGCTCGTACTCCCGCAGACCCACTTGCCTTCAATTTTGAAATTCTCTAAAGTATTTCTTCGAAGAGCAATTGTCTATTTTAGACCTAAATAATTTTAACTTTTCGATTTTTAGATTAAATTTTATTTTCGACCTTTTGTATACCTAAACAATTTATGGAAACCCCGATATAGATTTTTTTTAAATTTCCGACAAAAAACTCACCGACATGCTTTTGACAGGGGGTGAAAAAGTCTTTTCAGCTTTACAAAACGAATTGCTTATTTTAGACTCAAACAATTTATATTTTTCGCTTTTAGACTTAAACTTTGTTTTCGACCTTTTGTAGACTTAAACAATTTACGGGCACCCCGACATAGATTTTTTTCAAATTTCCGACAAAAAACTCACCGACATGCAAAACTGTGTCATTTTGACAGGGGTAAAAAAGTCTTTTAAGATTTACAAAACAAAACAAATAAATAAATAAATAATTGAGCCGACCTAATCAAATCCAACCCGACCCATTTTCCATGTATTCTCCCCATTCTCATCCTACCACCATCTTCATCTTCTCCACCCTAACCACCATAATCACAATCAACAACATCAACATCTCCAACATCACCATCTTCTCCACCATCACATTTCTTTTTTAAGAACAACATGGTTTTCAAATCTTCAATCCCCATATTACCTTGTTGTTTGGGGATAGCCAAATTTTTGGGCTTTTCTGTTCATAGTTTCCACTTAAGATTGTAATTAGGATTTCGTTTCTACTTATAAATAGAATACTTATGTAACATAAATATTGAATCACTACATAGTAAATATCCTGGTTTGGCAGCGCCCTAGACTAGTCGATTTGGCATAACTGGGTTAACAATTTCTTGGGTATTTCTTTATCTTTTTCGATCTCGTTTTCTCTCTCATTGTTGTTGTTTATTTCCTAACATGTAGCTGGTGACTCGATTTTATTTCTAGAGTGATTATTTATTTATTTTCATGCTATGGTTATTTTTTTCTGTAATGGTAATGGTATAGTTATGTAGGTAGGATGGTAAAAAATCGTCAAGTCAGTCATGTGCCTCACACTTGAGGCACTTTTTAAGAGTATTTCAACCCAATTCTCACGAAAAAAAACTTGGGTACTCAATTGTTAAAATAAAATAAATATGAATACCAAATTTAAACTAACAAAAAATTATAAACCTATCTTCTCCATTTTCACCCCTCATCAAAAGCGATACAGTTTTGCATGTCGGTGAGTTTTTTGTCGAAAATTTGAAAAAAAAATCTATATCGGGGTACCCGTAAATTGTTTAAGTCTACAAAAGGTCGAAAACAAAGTTCAAGTCTAAAAGCGAAAAGTATAAATTGTTTAAGTCTAAAATAAGCAATTCGTTTTGTAAAGATGAAAAGACTTTTTTACCCCTGTCAAAACGACATAGTTTTGCATGTCGGTGAGTTTTTTATCGGAAATTTGAAAAAAATCTATATCGGGGTTTCCGTAAATTGTTTAGGTCTACAAAATGTCGAAAACAAAGTTTAATCTAAAAACCGAAAAGTTAAAATTGTTTAGGTCTAAAATAGGCAATTCGCTCTTCTTTGAATTTCGAATTTTTAAATCGAAATAGTGCTACAAGAAAAGCATTTCTTACTGGGTGGAAATTAGATGTCTTCGTACTTGTCTTCATACATTTTTTATTATTTAGAATTTGTCATTTGATAATTTCTTCTAATTTCATTTACATTTGATAAATTGTGAGTGATTAGGAACAAACATGTGACATGTATATGGACATGACGATTTTTTACGAGGGATAATTTGTAATTAGGTTGTAGACTTGTGCAATAGATCCTTTATTATAATTTATTGTGCCTTTTACTTTTAAATACATGGATCTATTAAACAAGTCTTGGGAATACATTTTCCCTACTAGAAGAAATGACTAATGAGGGATATCAATATATTATTAATAATTAAAACAAAAAATTATACATCTTTGAAATTTTTAGATAATAGTAACTTTTTGTAGTAACATAATTTTTTCCCAATATCTGAGATAAATTGCATTGCAAGGGAAATCTACTTGGGGGTCAGCCTTAGATCTGCAAAATGCAGTGCAAAACTACTATTCTTTTCTTATTGATTTTTAATTGTTCTTTTATAATTTAAGAATATTTAAATGGGACTTATTTATCTGTTTCACGTTTATTGAGCAGGGCCTTGATCCAAAGAGCACAGCAAGCTTGTTCGCCAAATCCCAATGCCTGGGCGAGAAACGAATAGGAGACGACGACTGCTTTGTCTTAAAAGTAGCCGCTGATCGTGCAGCGGTGCTGGAACGAAACGAAGGCCCCGCTGAGATGATCAGGCACGTATTATACGGCTACTTCAGTCAGAGGAGCGGTCTTCTAATATACTTAGAAGACTCTCATCTGACGAGAGTAGCCGTAGGAGGCAGCCAATCCCCGGAAGCCGGGGACGAGGCCGCAGTATATTGGGAAACAACCATTGGAAGCAGTATTGGAGACTACAGGGAAGTGGAAGGACAAATGATAGCTCATCAAGGTAGGACCGTAGCCACCGTATTCCGATTCGGCGAGACGTCGGCGGAGCATTGTAGGACAACTATGGAAGAAGTTTGGAGGATTCATGATGTTGTTTTTAATGTTCCTGGTCTCTCTTCAGACTCCTTCATTCCTCCTGCTGATATCTGGGAAACCATACCTTCCCCCTAATGTCTTCTCTTCTTCTTTTTTTTGGGGTCAGTCAATTCTAGACGGTTCTTTTAGGACGGGTTTCACAAGGCTCCACCCAATTCATGTGAGATAACTGTGGGACCAATCCTACTAAAACGGTTTTAAGATTGAATTTTTCGGGGTTTAGTTAAGTATTTTCTTGTAATTCATTTTTGCTATACATTTGTTAGTTGTACATCTACTTACTAGTAGTACTTGATAATGTCATAAACTAAACTTATTTTACTAACTATACATATGGAGTATTTTTCCACTCCGAAAAAAAAAACTTTTGGGGAGTATTTAAATCTGAGTAACATCGATATAGGGTGTACTTGGATTAGGTATAATTTGGGTTTAGTTTGCTTTAAAACTCAAATTGAAGTCTAAATTACCTTTGAATTGAGTCGGAAAACGAAACTTGAAGTATTCAATCATCTAGAATCGAATTTCGGTTTAATACTAATTTGAGACCGATATTAGAATCTCAATTTAAAACACAATCCAAACAGACACATAATCAGTAACAGTAAATGATAATTGTTTGTAGGATAAATTCATTTTTTATATGAGAAGTCCTTTAGAAAATTTTAACATCTACTAAAATATATGTCTTTTTATATATTGTCCTTCCATATATAAGTTCCGAATCCGTTTTAAATAATACACAACTCATTTGAGGATACTTTCATGGCGCCCATACATGGAGGGATCTGGTAGGCAGAGAGGGCAATATTTTGAAAGATTTTGAAAGCAATATTTTTTACCCTTAGCAAAATTTTGATATTTTAGATATGGTACTAGCAAAATCACTTTATGCGTTGGTTCAAATCTTATGTATCATTTTTTTTGTAACACTTTAATTACGAATTTTTTTTTAATATTTTAATTATAAAAATATTAATTACAAAAATATTTATTCATATATATAACAACGGTCTTCCTGCTCATGGGAATGGAGCACATTTCACGGCCAGCTATTTATCTCTTTGGAGAACCTCATGGCGAGAGGGATTAATCACTACTATCGGCTGTGGACACACTTGATCTAACCAAAAAAAAAAAAAGGGTCTTACACATTTGTACCGCCGTACTAAACGAGCTGGTCCCCTCTCTTTACTATGGTGGGTTAAATATGATACAAGCCCATTTCTCTACCGAAGGCACCAATATCATCGGCCTATATACATCTTTTTATTCTCTTTTTCTAATACTGGTGATAACAAAATTTTGGTCGGACAAATTTAGGTAGCATCTAGATGATTATTTTTAGTACTGTCAAAACGGGTATGCCCGCCCGCCCTGTCATGAGAATGTCTTAAATGAGGATGGGCGGGCATGCCCGCTTTTTTCACGGGCCATCAAAAGGGATGCCCGTACCCGCCCGCCGAATGCCCGTGGGCAAATGGACGTGCCCGCGACCCTTATTATTAATTTTGTTTTTTAAAAAAAATAGATTAAATCCGAAAAATTCAACAAAATGTAATTATTTCTCATTCACTTGTAGTTTATAATCCTGTAGAGGGTAAATAAATATCCAAAATAGTTCAAGAACAATCAAATAAAAGTACACAATATCCAAAATAGTTATAAAAAAACAATCAAAGTCCATAATTTCAAAAATAATTCAAGATCAACTATCCAAAATTAACAAACATATTGCTGAAGTCAAAGTAACAAAAAATAGATACGTTTTTTTTAATATCCTCTATTTATTAATCTAGATTTTGAACACTATAAGTATTATTTGAATCCACCTTAGATAGTGTTGATTCCTCCTCATCATCTCCACCTATAAAACACACACACAACTTGAGAAGTTAGAACTTAGAACATTATGAATGGTAAATGATAAATCATAAGTTAGAACATAATTTAGTTACCTTTAGAGATGAAACCGTTAATATTTGGGTAATAGAAGTATATAACGGTTTCAAGGGGCTTTGCCCAAGATATATAGCACGGCTCAACTTTTATCTTGGGCTTTTATGGTTTTTTTCTTCTTTTGGCTCTCAAGTCTCAACTGTGAAAATTAATCCATATCCAATTTTTTTTTTTTAAAAAACAAAACAAAGCGGGCATGCCCGGTTGCAACCCGCCCATACCCGCATTGCCCGTTTTTCGAACGGGTATGCCCATTAATACCCGCATTTAAATGGGCATGAAATTCATAGCCCATACCCACCCATTAAGCTCACGGGGAGGGCATGCCCGCGGGCATATGCCCATTTTGACAGCTCTAATTATTTTCCATCGGTCAAATTGGATGGTCTCTCATTCCTTAAATAAGGTTAGAAGTTTAAACTCTACACATGTATTGAGACACTATTTTAGCTAACATTTTACTTCTTAATAGTTGAATGGTGCAAACTAGGGGTGTTCATGAAAAATCGAAACCGACTAAACCAAACCGATTCAAACCGATTTTTTAGTTTGAGCGGTGCATTTGACTGATTTCGGTTTGGACTAAATTCAAACCGCACTTTCGTTTAGGTTAATTTTTTTTATAATTCAAACCGAATATATATATATATTAAAAAACTCTTTTGTAATACAACATATTGAACTTCTTATTTATAATATGATAAGCAAGCCCTTCAATTGCTAAAGTAAGAGATTGAAGAGCCATTTGTTTTATGTGGTTTAAATTCACCTGAAGTTTTGTTTCATTTAAAATTAAAATGGTGTAATTTTTGTAATTTTTTCTTTTTTCCTCGTAAGATAATTTTTCAGTAATTTTTTTGAAGTTCAAAAATCAAGGTCAAGAATTTATGTTTCATAAATTATTTTTTTTGTTGCGTTTTAACTTGTGAAAAACAATAGACATATTTCTTTATATTTTTAGTAGCTAGGTAATTATATAAAAAAATTTGTTTTATTTTTACTTATATTGAAGTTGAATAATCAAGAATTTATGTTTTATTATTTTGTTTTTGATTGTTTTTAACTTGTTAACACAATAGTCTTATTTCTTTTATTTTTTTAGTAGTCAAGTAATTATATAAAAAAAGTTGTTTTATTTTTACTTTATAATCAATATATTTTTGTATCTTTCGAAAATCGAACAACGAAACCAAACCAAAACAAACCGATACAAACCGAATGCATCAGTTTGAGATTTTGAATGGTTCGGATTGGTTTCAAAATTTTCAAACCGAATATTTCAATTTGGTTTAAAAAATGTGTAAAATCGAACCGACTCGAACCATGAACACCCCTAGTGCGAGCGAGGCTTAGACCACCTCGTAAGCAGATAAAAAAAATGTATAGACATGCAATAATTTATCGTTTCTCGGAATCGAATTCATAACATGGACAGACCTATCCTATAGCTGAGGCGTCCATTGAACTTTGAGACTAATGTAATGGGGTGAAAATCGTCTGTCCCCATTCCTGTCCCTAATTCTGTCCCCAATCAATCACAATTTACTATATAATTATTTTTTCCAATTATATTTACACAGGGTGAATTGTGATTGGTTGGGGGACACACACGGGGGACAGAGAATTTTTTTGCCAATGTAATGTCTATGTACAATTTCTTTTATATACCACTATATATGTCAAAATTTGTTTTGGCCCCTCAAATTAAAAAAAATGTTGTCTTTGTAAATCATCAAAATATAAACTACATCTAGTAATTTTGTTTCACGATTTTCCTTCTTTTTTTTTGTCAAATTAATTTAAGGTGTAGATTGGATCGTAGCAACTCTTATTGGACGTGCAATCTCGCTCTTATTCTTTCATTCAATTATCACAAGATCCTTAGCCCAGTGGGGCAACGGTCTGCCCACGACGTTGAGGTCGTGGGTTCGATACCCTCCCCGCGCATGGGGCATGCTTTAAATTGTCTCCCTTTCTAGTGTTATATCCTCCTCCTCTTGTGAGGTTGCTACTCTCCCCATTGAAGTGTACGCCCGTCTGGGCTTCAAAAAAAAATTCTTTCATTCAATTTTTAATTTACACTTAATACCACTATAAATATTATTCACATAAATATTTATGAAGAAATTTTCTATATAAGTAATTTTATCTTGGTCAGCTCAGAATTCTAAGAATTTTGTAATAAAATTTATTATTTATATATGAAATTATGCATACCCGTTTCAGAATATAAAATATGATACCAAAACATATTATTATTATTATTATTATTATTTTCTAAGGAGATTATATTTTATCAAATAGTAATTAATATGATATTTTTATTTACTTTCTCACACTATTTTGAAACGTAAGTGTGTAGTAGTTGCTTTTCTTAATAATAATAAAAAAAAAAAATTTTTGGATGAATAAAGGATTAACCATTGATAGCAAAATGACAATACAACAAAAGAAAGGAGTTAAAAAATGAAAAACATCAAACAAGATAGAAAATAAAAGTTACACAAAGTAACCCACACCCCAGATATACTAGGTGGGAAAGAACTAACAATAGTAATCTAACAAAATAACAAAAGATAGTCTTCTCTGCAACATCTTCATCGTCATTCTCGAACCACACAGGCAAGCACTTGGTTCCAACCTTTTTCATAGACAGCGATTCAAAAGACCATCAATGTATCAACGATCTAAAAAAGAGTTGAAAACTCAAGAAAGGGCCCAGATCATATTCGGGTAAACAAGTCCTTCCACCAAGGAAATGAGCAACAAGCCGATCTAAGAAGATCGACAAAAGATCTTACTTCGAAGTTTTGAATCTTGGTGAAAATCACTCAAGAGAAAGTCCACCGATGTTTGCGGCCAAAATGAGGGGTGTAGGCACAAAAAGTGAGTGGAGAATGGCTAGATACGACCAAAAATCGGCCGGTGATCAGAGTTCTTGGTCGGATCTAGCCATTGGAGCATGGAAGAAAAAGAAGAGACCAAGGAGAGAAAATGGATAGAGAGAGAGAGAGAGAGAGAGAGAATTTTTGAAATGGGTTAAATTTCTTCTTTTTTCTTCACTTATCTTTTACGTTTAATTTCTTTTGTATTTTTCAAATTAAGTGTTGTTTTAATCTTAAATAGACATATAAAAAAAAATGGTGATTATTATAGATTTTCTAATACTATTTTTGTCATGATCCCACCCAATTTATCATGGTGATTTACAAACGATTGACTTTCAGTTCAATCCTTAAATTAAAATTCTAACTTCACCACTGATGCGAAACTTGTTAAAGTATGAGCACGTTGATTACATGCACAACTAACATCTTTTAAGTTTAATTTCTTTTGTATTTTTCAAATTAAGTGTTGTTTTAATCTTAAATAGACATATCAAAAGAAAAGGGTGATTATTATACATTCTCTGATGCTATTTTGTCATGATCCCACCCCATTTATCATGGTGATTTACAAACGATTGACTTTCAATTCAATCCTTAAATTATAATTCTAACTTCACCATTGATGCGAAACTTGTTAAAGTATGAGCACGTTGATTACATACTCAACTAACACTAGAGGTCCAAATGATCTCTTGTTAAGTTACAATGATATTTCTTGTTAATGGGTGAAACTTTTAATTACAAGTGCAACTACAGAAATTATTTTTATTTTATTTTTTTCACAATGGTCACCCTAGTGACCGAATATTATTCCACCTCTAAGTTAACATCTTAGGCCTGACCCCCTTTAGGTCATCGTCATATACCTCAACTTCGTTGTTTACCATGTGTTGGAAAGTTTTATTACGAAATACCCAAGTTAGAATTTGTACTGCACTTTCTAGAGTTAAGGAAATTGTCAAGCAGTACTAGGGGTGTTCATGGTTCGGTTTGGTTCGGTTTTATACATTTTTCAAACCAAACCGAATATTTCGGTTTGGAAATTTTGAAACCAATCCAAACCATTTAAAATCTCAAACCGATGCATTCGGTTTGGTTTGGATTGGTTTGGTTTGGTTTGGTTGCTTGATTTTGCGAGACACAAAAATATTGATTATAAAGTTTAAAAAAAAATATTTAATTAGTTAATTGCTAAAAATATTTTAGAAAAAATATGCCTATTATTTTCTCAAGGTAAACACAATAAAGAAAAAAAAATAATAAAACATAAATTCTTGGTCTTGATCCTTGCACTTCAAACAAATTACTTCAAAATCATCCTGCAAGAAAAAAGAAAAACACAAAAATTACATAATTATTAGCTCAAAATAGTGAAATACAATAAAATCTTTTGGTAAATCTAAAATCACATACCAAATGATGACTTTTTAATCTCTTGGTTTAACACTTGAAGAACTTGCACTTGAAAATTCTAGAATGAGATACAAAAGTTAGCAATTATACTAGAAATCATTTTAAGGAAAAATATATTTTATTGCAAAAAAGTCCTTTAATATATATTATATTATATATTATATATTATATATATTCGGTTTGGTTTATAATTTTTTTTAAACCAAACCAAAAATTCGATTTTAATTTAGCTCAAACCGAAACCAGTCCAATGCACCGCTCAAACCGAAAATTCGGTTTGGATTGGTAGATTTCGGTTTGTCTTGAACACCCCTAAGCAGTACTAACGATCATTTACTTAGCAATTGAATTCGTTATGCCTAAATGGATATCCCGAAGTGATAGTGAACACTTAGGCCTATGTTTTTATACTATTCAAACCTTTCAAACATATCTCATGTGGAATGAGCTCACATTCACCCCCTTAAGGCCCTAGCATCCTCGCTAGGCGTCTCAAACATACTTAGCTCATGACTAACTAGGTGACGCTAGGGCCTCAAACATATTTGGCTCAGGACTAACTTGGTGTGCATAATTCTAGATTTTACTTCCACCCCGTCTGGTGTACACCTAGTTTTCACATGTTTGTCTGGTCATTGCGCTTTGATAACGTAATGTCACTCCCTGTTCCTCTGGACCCGGAGCGTTACTCATGGGTAACACTCGTAATTACTTATTTGACAACCAAACTCGTTATTCCAAAATGAATATCTAAAAGTGATAGTAAATGTTTAGACCCTTAATCTATAGCACACAATCTTCTCACTATCTGTAAATTTGGTATTTTATGAGAATTCAATAAATCCATATGTGAAAAAGTAAACGTTAATGGATAGCCATGTACCCAGGTGATGACCTAGTAGCACCTTATATGCCAATGAGGTACAGAACTCATAGCAGAAATGATAAAGTCTGTTATATCATACTAATAAAGGAACTGAAGTCTTACATAATTATGAGAGTAGGGTAGTCTAATATCAGAAATAAAAGTATAATCCATTATAAGTGTTATTACGTACTTAAAGCTCAACAGAAATAACTAGTTCATCTATTACATAAGTTCCAGTTAGAAGTCACTCATCAAAGTCCCTATCCTAAACTTCCTCGTAAACATTATGTGCTAACTCATCATCTGCAAATAAAGAAAAGTAAAGGCATGAGCTAGAAAGACAAGTAAGCATCAACACTCTTGCGATGAAATATCAAATAAGACACAAAATCATTTTTCCGACTTCCCAGAAAAGAGTGTGAAAACATGCAAAGTTTAACTTGACTTGTATATCTCCAAATACACTTTAAAACCTCAAAACAAAACCTTTAGAAAATACCAAAATAAACCAGAATAGAAAACAAAAATTACCAAAATACCCTTCGGACGACCGGACATGAGGTCCGGTCGACCGAATGGTCATCCGAGATCCGGACAGAAACTTTTTCCCAAATTCTTGTAGAACTATAGGGCATGTCGGAAGACCGAAGTCCTTCCGAAGCAGCCCGTTCGAGTGGAAAAACACCTTGGTCGCCCGAGATAAGCCTTTCACTCGTCCGACTGGTCATTTGCTCTGGACGACAGACACATGGTCCTGTCGACCGGTACATACCAAATTCAGAGTAATTTTGTGAAGGAAAAGTGCATTTCTACATTCTTGAATCTCAACCCCAAAAATGACTCAATTTTTATCCAAATGCACATATAATAAAAGACCCAAACAAGAACAAGTAAGCTATAAACCATACTCATCGAATCCAATATCTATACATCGGAAATGTGCCACAAGCACCATGCATTGCTCATTCTAACATAAAGACATACATAACGTTAGACTCTTCGAATATGATTAATGATATGACTCAACAAATCACACGACCGAGGTCAATCATTTATTAACAACTCTAAAGAAATTACTACAACGGTCCCCAACTTTTAGCTAAGAAGGGAAAGACATTAAAGTATGCAAGGCATGGGTTCAGTTTCTCCTTCGAACAAAGGGCTCTTAATTTAAGGATTCATTCATATTGTGTTATTATCCACCACCGTGGACTCCACAATGACCGTTGGATATCCCTAATTTATTTTCCAGTTAGGAGAGAGGGCTCACAACACAAATATAAAAAATCGTGAACTCCCGGGGTTCAACGACAACACACTCACATGCAAGAGAATGAATCTTGTGATGGGTCAATTCTAGATAAGAGCTCAAGACCGGTGACGACTCCAACTAAGATATAACATGTATAACTCCAAAATCAGTAAAAAGAACCCCACAACAAACAACATGAGGAATTATGCAAATATCATACGCAATTAGATTCAATGATTCAACACATAAGAATGGACAATTTAATATTTCATCCAATGCAATAAAACATACTTTTAAATCCTTCCAACACAAATTTCCAGAACTTTAAACCACACATTTCATGAGTTTTAGGTCGGAAAATATAAGGGTGAAATTCCTTACTTGGAAAACTTGGCAAACAAACACAAACACAGAAATCCCAAAAAATCAGCGGCCTTCATACTTCAATTACTTTCTACTGGAAACTCCAAACGCAGTTTCGTCACTTCCCACTCGTAGCCCTTTCGATTACCTTCGAAACACACTAAAGAACGGCCAAACCGGAGTTCGTTTACTACTTCAATTATGCAAAACGCTCACATCACTCTTGTTTTTCTCAGATTTTCTCTCTTCTTTTTTTCCTTTATTTTTCCTCTCTAACTTCCATTCTTATAACCTCTCTTTTTCTTGCACTAACTTCCATGAGACAAAGCTTTTCAAAAGGTGACAAACTAACACCACAAGTTTCTAGTTTCGCACACTTAATACCCCCAAGTTACGAACTACATAAAAGTAATCCTCAACAATTAATGTAACACATATAACACATAATAATCATGTAGCACATAAAATCAAGTAAGCATGCTATACATATAAGTTCAAAAAGTCCAGGTTATCAGAGTTATCCACAATCTCTATATTCTCACAGAATTAGGAGAAATATAATTTTTTTTAAAATTATTTATCTTTAAATAATAAATTCTATACTACAAAGTTTATGTGTAAAAACATGAACATGGTTCAGATCAGTAACAAGTCGTTTACATACAGTGCAAAAGAAGCCTCATCTTTATATCTTAACGCTCTTACACATATTTTTCCTTCTTTTTGGTAAATACATATGTATAATATGTATTCCTCCAGGGTATTTATCAACTGGTAAATTTATTTTAGTATTTTCTTTACTTATAGAGTGGGGATTCAATTACTGCCAAATGCAGGAACGACCTTTGTGAGTTGTTTGTAAACAAACAGTTTGATGGATCTCATATGATAAATATCTCACGAGTTAACTCTTCTACTAAGCTTCTTCTTATATGAGGAATATATTACGATTTAACTCTTCAACTAAGCTCGAAGACACAAGAGTGAGAATATGACGGGAAAGTAAAAACCTTTATGATGGGAGGTCAATCTCCCTTTTTTTATATATATATATATACACACACACACACACTAGAATGATTGCCCGTGCTATGCATCAACATGTTATCTGATTCAGCCCCGGAAAAAAATAAAAAAACAAATCAAAACTATTAATGACTCACACACACACACACACACACACACACACACACACTAGCATGATTGCCCGTGCTATGTACGGAAATATTAAAAATTGGATGAGGCCGATGCATCAACATGTTATCTGATTCAGCCCCGGAAAAAATACAAAACAAATCAAAACTATTACATGACTCTCGCATATTAAGTACCCTCAATCCTCCGTAAAAAAGAGAAAATCAATCAATGAAGATTGTTAGATCTTAGATTACATTACTTTTTTACTTTGTTTAATATTTAATTAAGTCGTTCGGGTCACCAAAGGGAGTGGCGAACCACTATGATCCTTATGGGGAGGAAAACATTCAAATCCCTCAATAATTTGTTGTTACAATATTGCAAAAAGTGACACATTGAGAGTTAAGAGGAAGAAAGGAAACCAGCATCATTCAAGTAGAAACAATTAACTATAAAATATTTTATGAAATTTTAATACAGTAGTGGAATGCATAATATAGTTCTTGCTCCAAATTTTGTTGTTACAAACGCTATAAAGAGAAGGATAAAGTGATTATAAAAAACAAATAATAAATTAGGGAAAGGGAAAGAAAAAAGAAGCACCCTCATGTTTATTAAGGGAAATCGATAAAAGACATAAACAACATTATATAAAAAATTTTATGGTAATCAACATAATATAAAATTTAAATTTTGGACAATATAACTCACTTATGAACCCTTTATATTTTGAAAGAAGTATTAAGTAGATACAAATATATATTTATAATTTTATTTTATTATAAACCACCTTACCAAACCACCGCCTCTCTGACAACATTAGAAAAGTTAAATAAAATATCAAATCAATGTATAACTCCAAATCAATGTATGAAGAAGTTACTCTCTGTACTCCTTTATCTTGTCGTGTTTTCTCTTTATCTCTCTTTTCATCTTGATACGTAAATCTTAGTATCATTACAATTTACATAAAAGCATATGCCTTATGTTTTTTTTTATCATGGTATAAAAATCATGTCTCGATTCCTTTACAAAAATAACTTCATGGTAAACATATTTTTTTAGTCCAAACCAAACTCTATCTAATTTTATCTGGTCAACATATATGGATCTTGATAATTAGTATTTCTATTATTCAATCTATATATCTTTTCTCTATCAAATACCTATTTTATTGTCATTGTGCACCACTCAATGTTGGGATGCCAAAAAGAGAAAAAGAAAAAGGTAATTCAACAAAATATTTTTCATAAAAGAATTATTTGGAATATTTCCTTAAAAGAATTCTCATCAAAGTAAAATGGGAAAAAATTTACAGTTTCTAATTACATGGATCTTTCTTTTTATTTTTAGTGGAAGAGGATCTTTCAAGTACATTTTAATTTATCTCCAATTCTTCCTAATTTTCTTTTCCTTTAAAATTTTGAGATAATGTGTATCAATTTATTTCATTTCTTTTATCTCTTAGTTTTTATCAGAGTTATATACATTCACTCAATGAATATGCATTTAAGTAGTAATGGGACTTGAGGAATGTTAGAATTGGAAGAATGCCTTTATTGAGCAATAAAAATAAAGCAATATTTGTTACTCTTTTGTTGTTAGAATTAACACGATATATTTTCAAATTAATATTAACATTTGTAAACTTTTAATCATTATTGTACGCAAATTTCTGCTTTTTCTTGAGATAGAAAATTTGAAAGGAAAAATGAGCCATTCCAAGAAAACTAATTAACTTCTACAACCATAAGTTCATGCTATGAAAAAAAATAGTAATAATAATAATAATAATAAGTTCATGCAGTTTCATGATGAATAAATGAAATTTTAATTTCTTAAATCAGCATTTCAGATTTCTTATATAGAATTGCATAGAACGAAAGGAAAAAAAGAAACTATTAGAAAAAATATTTTAAAGGATGAAGCTAACAAACTAAAGGCAAAAATATAAAAAATTCTAAAGGCAACATATAATTACCTAGTGATGAAAAAACAGACATTTGCAATCACACTTGCCAATTTTTTCGGATGGATAGAGGGAGCGAAATGGAATCGTTATACTAAAATTACTCATTAAAAAAATCAATTACAATGTTTTTCTTTAGGTAACTTCGATGTCCACCAAATAATATTCTCTCATTGTCGCTCTTCTACTGCAACAAATTAAATTTGTTCTTCTATACTACCTTGGAATAAAATATTTGAAAACATAATTAACTGCAAATTTTCGCCTCCGCACCTTCTAGAATTTGGCTACATCTATCTGCAATTACCTTCTAGACGAATTGTTATCCTGCAATTGTAATTCTTGAAAAGAACACTTTTAGTCAAACGCCTCACAATTATGCAATAACATCTTTTTTTGTCGAAACGCAACATCATAAAATGAAATATCTATTATTCTATAGCGAATTTTGCACCAAAGATCCACACACGCCTGGATAAAACATGAACATCTTGGTTAAGAAATTATGTTTCTTACACATATTAGTAAAACTTTAAATATATAAAACTCGAAATTTTATGAAGCGCAACATGAATTTAGAACAAAAGATCACCAATAAAATATATAATAAAGTAGAGCAAAAAAATAAACAAAGTCGAAAATTTGTATCCGTTAATCAGAAGAAAAAGAAGTGAAACATACATGTTTACTTGTTCTTTATTTTAGGTAGATATATATAGGCAAATAATCAAATATAATCAAATAATAAAAGATATCATGTTTGAAAAGAAAACAAAACCCTTGATTTGAGATACTTATCTAATTAAATCAAAATAATGAAATCTTGAACTTTATCTGTATAATACATTTTCTCCAATAAATACATAATATTTATAACTGGTTAATTATTTGGAAATGAAAACCCTTTAGTACTTTACATTTTTTTTTTAGTGAGATATTTATGAATTATGAATTAAAAAGTCCTCACGAATTAAAAAGTGAGATATTTTTTTAGTGAGATATTTTTTTTAGTGAAATATTTATGAATTAAGAAGTCCTCTAAGCTGGGTCTTGCGGATCCTCTCTAAGAATTCCTCACGAATTCTTCCTCTCTCAGACACTTTTTGTTTTTTGGACTCTTCCAAAAACAACTAGATCTTGAGCCTTCCTTTACTGATTATGCCAATATCCCTTTTTTTTATCAACATAGAAAGCAATTTTATAGAACTATTTCCAATCTCTAGCATAAGTTTTTCATCCTCGAGAGATACAAGTCACATTTTGTAAATCAGAGAAAGTTATAGGTTCCAACATTAGGAATAATTCCCAACATTAATCTCTCGGCTCTCTCTAGACCGAGTGCTCCTAAGTCTCTCCCCAAGGAGGAACTTCTATCTCTCAAGAATCTAATTGAGTTGCTTTATTTTTAGATATCTTTGAGTTTATCTCCAGGATTTGCAATATCCTAGTGTATCTGCAAAGAATATAATTACCTGCCATATTGGAAGATATTTCCCTATTGGTGTTATGGAAATACTGAGATACTCTATACAATCATATAACCAAATTGTAATGGGACTCCTAAAAACTCTAGGTTTTTCCAGACGTAGGCCATATTATAAACGTCAAATTTTACTATTTGCTGCCCACAGTATTTTCAAGCAGCAAAAACTTTTTTGTTTCTTCCTAGTTCTCCAAAAACCCAATTTTTCCATGGCTAACATCTCAAACCTTGTTTCGAAACTTACGAGTTTTTCACTAAGGGGCTTTGAAAAGAAAACTATGGCTTTTGAAAAAGATGAGGTTCAAGGTGGATTATCGGGTAACAAAGTCTCTCTTGTTGGTCGTTTTGTTCATACTCACGATCACCTGCCACGTTATTTCACCATCATGTTAGGACGATCTTGGAAGTGTAATGCTAGATATTAAAAAATGGCAAAAAAACACATGTTTTTTACCTACCCAATGAAAAGGATGCCGACTTTGTAATCAATGAAGGGCCTTGGAACTTTGATAATGTCTTATTAGTCACCAAAGCGTATCGATAGGATTACCCCTATCAGCGATGCGTTGTTTACAATGTGTCCAATTTGGATGCAGCTATACTTCAAGACGGGCGTTCTGCTAACGGAAGATATGGGTGTTAAAATTGCGAAATCACTACGCAATTGTGTAACTATGGAATTGAATGAAACGGAGGGAGTTTGGTATTACCGATTTAGGGCAGAGATCAATGTGACCGAACCATTGCGATCGTGTGCTTCAGGGAACAGCCCCTGGCCTTGGAACTTTCCAGGGATGTTTTCGATATGAGCGGTTACCCGCTTTCTGCAACCACTGTGGTATGCTTGACCACGTTCCCATCACCTTCCCGAAATTACCAGGCGGAGTTCAGCCAGCACACAGAAGAAATTATCAATTTGATCCTATGATGAAGGCAATTTGGCAGGCAAATATTAAAAATATCTGTACTATCCATTTTAATCAAAATATACCTATGGTAGGACAAATTACTACTGCTGAAAGGACTGCCGGAGTCGTAGATGGACTGACGGTCGGTGAAAGACGGGAGCATGCTGAAGAGGAATCTGGGAGGTTAAGGAAAGGAAAAGGTAAAATGGAGGATTCCGAAAATAGGCCTTCTGTTAAGAGAAGGCTTGGTTTTGGGGATGAGAATAAACTTATGGGGGCTGCTATGGTGGCGGAATGGAGGTGGAAGGTTTTTTGGTAGAGGAGCCATGGCAGGTGGAGGTAGAGGAAATAGGGGTTCAAATTCGGGAGCATCTAATTATAGGAAGAAGAGGGAGGCGGATGGCGGCACAGGGCAGTCGCCGGTGGCCAAGAAGGCGAGCAGGGACCGCTGGGAGCCGCAGTGGCGCGGGAGGGGCTGCGGTAGGGGCAGAGATGCGGGCAAGGCTTCAAAAATTAGGGCTCCTAGGGGGACAGTCACTAAATGTGAAAAAATTGCATATAGGGTCCTTGAATTTGGACCAGTGGAACCTACTAACCCAACAGTTTTTGGTCCAGGGACTTTTGGTTCAGTTCTGGATGGACCGCATAAAGCTGGCCCGAGTACGGCTGGGCCGCGAGCTGCTGGGCCGCATGCAATTGGACTGCACTCTGCTGGGCTGCGCGATGATGGGCCGCTCTCTGCTGGACCGTGCAGTGGCCTTCTCGCTGATGGGCTGCAGGCTGGGAAAGCTGAGGGTCCTGGGCTGGCGGTTTTGGCTGGGCTGGATCTTTCCTGGCCAGGCTGCTGCTAGGCAAGGCCTATCTTCTAGGCTGAAATTTGAAGCTGGTTTTGGGGCCCAAAAAAATTCATGTGGTTACTGATTTGGAAATAGCTGATATTGGGGTCTTCAAAACAGTTCTTGTGACGCCCCGACCCGCCCCCTGTCCGTATGGAGACGAGCCGAGCCGCCCGCCGCCCTACCTCTCGGTAGAGCAAGGCTCTAAACAGACCTTCTATTAACTCCAAAAATCACACATTTAAAATATCCACAAGTTCATTACAAATAATGTAACACGATACAAGACAGGAATCCGTAAATTACAAGTTGCTTATCCAAAGCTCCCGCTGCGCTTCCGCTGCGCACTCTGATACCCAAAATATTGCACCAACTTCAGATACCTGTAGAGGGGGAAAAACATTTGGAAAACGTGAGCCGAAGCTCAGTGAGGGCCGTGCAAGTGGTGTTGATGTCTTTAAAATCATTTTCCTTCGAAAATACTTTATATCCGGAAAATAGTTCGAACAATCAGAAAATCATATTTATACTCGTATAATAAGGGGTCTGATTCGAAAACAATTGTACGAGACTGTCGAGGTGAAATTGACATAGGCATCACAATAACAGTAGATCACATTTCATACGGGCCCCAAATGCACACATTCAAAGTTAGGACTCTAGAGGTGGCTCACACCCTTTGGTGTAGCACTTAGCTCCTTCAAATCAAACCATTGGGCCCGACTCAATAGACTCATAGTCTTATCATGCCGTGTCAATATTCACAAGACAAGTCCGTATAAAATTTAGTCAAACTTATCATTTTCAATGCAATAAAATATATATCAAAACAATGCCCCAAATTTAGAAAGATATTTTATGGTGTCACCATGCATGTCGTGAGTGGATCCATATCATGAGTGCAATGAACAAATGAACACACGATACAAATATATACTTTTACAAAAGGGTTAGGACCACTCACCTGATAAACTGATAAAGTACTTATGTCCCAAAAATAAATCCAAATCCTTACAATTCCTTATAATCACAGTGAGCGAGCTACAAGTCACATGACTTTATGGGGCTATGAGCTCTTAGGTCAAGAGAGAACAATAAATTAAAATCGAATAGAAAATTACAACAGAAAGATTCTAATAAAAAGGAAATTAAATGATCAATGGAGCTAAAGAAGCTCCTTGTGGAAGACGAATAAGGAAAAGCAGTGTACAATTCATGAAATTAGAAGAAAATGATGGTCAATGAAATCTATGAAATTGTCAAGGAGATGGGTGATTCATATTATCACGTGGCTACAATGGATCATAAAGGAATAAATGGTCAATGAAAATTAATTAAATAAAAAAGAAAGAAGTCTCACCTGAATGAAATACCGTGAAGCAAGAATGAGAAGAGAGAACCAAAAAGGCTACTGGCCTTATATTTATAGAGAATTTTAATGGCATTTTTGTAATTAGACTTCATTCTTGGTGACCAAGAATATGTGGTTGCCAAGGAATTTATTTCCTTTCTATTTTAAAGATGTAAAGTGGTCAAAATACCCATCTCTCTAAATAATACCAACTCAAAATGAGTGTACGTAAAAGTGCTTACGAGGCGGGGTGTTACAGTTCTTGAGCCGAGGCCTTTGGCCATTTGGCCTCAAAATTGCAAAATAGGCTATGACGGGGCCATGGAGCCGGAAGAAAAAATTAATAATGAGTTTGTTTTAGATGCTTTAAATTATGAAGACTCGGATTTTTCTCCAAATTGGAAGCACAAGGCCACACATTCTGAAGATGATTTCGCTGAATTTGATGATTTACTTGAGGTTGATGATCTACTTGCTATTGAGGATTTTTGTCCTTCGGGGGCTCCTGCCGATAATCAGGGTAAGGTGGAGGTCGCTAAGCGACCCCACCAAGATAAATGAGTTATTTAGCCTGGAATTGTCGAGGAATTAACAACTCCAAGACAATTCAAGAGCTAGTGCGCTTATGCAAAGTGCACAATCCAGCTATAGTTTTTCTTTCAGAAACAAAAGCCTTGCCTCGTTCAATGGATTTTGCTCGTATTAAGTTAGGTTTTTCTTTTCAATTTTCTGTAAGCCGTAATGGCCTTAGTGGTGGTTTATGTTTATTTTGGAATTCTTCAATAAAGCTGGATATTTTATCTTACTCTCCTGGGCATATTGATTCATGTGTAACATCTAGCGATAATAATTTTAAATGGCGCTTTACTGGTTTCTATGGAAATCCAGAAGCTTCCTTACGAACTCATTCGTGGGAACTTCTAAAAAATCTGCACTCAATTAACTCACTTCCTTGGCTTCGTATAGGAGATTTTAACGAAATCTTAAATCACGATGAAAAAACTGGGTTTTTCCCACGAAGCCAAAGGCAAATAAATAACTTTCGTGCAATACTTTCTGATTGTGGTTTATAAGATCTGGGCTATATTGGTAGTCCTTATACTTGGTGCAATTTTTGAGATAATGTTGGGGAAGCTTTTGTTAGACTGGATAGAGGTCTAGCCAATCAAGGCTGGCAAAGTTTTTTTCCAAAGCATAAAGTACAGCACTTAGCTACAAAAGATTGTGACCACCTTCCTATCTTACTTGGCATACCCCCAAAAAAGACAAAGCGAAAGAAAGGTAGTAACAAACCTAGACCGCTCCGATTTGAACCTCTTTGGTTCAAAGAGCCTGAATTCCTCGAATATGCAAACAAAGTATGGAATTCTCCTACAACAGCAACGGCAGAAAACCTTAGTGCAGCACTCTCCAATTTTAGAGATGATCTTTTAAAATGGAGCAATAAGGTTATAGGCGACTTAGAGAAAAAAGTTGCAACAAAACAAAGAGAGCTTGAGGCGATTCAGAACAAACGGGGTTTTCCTGAATATTCGCTCTCAATAGAGCTTGAAATTTCTAAGGATTTGGAAAAAGCTCAGGAACTTCAAGAATGCTACTGGAAAGCAAGAAGTAGAGCAACCTGGCTAGTTGAGGGTGATAGGAACACAGCTTATTTCCACAATAAGGCTTCACAACGAAACGCTAGGAACTATATTGAAGAAATTGTGGATTCAAATGGCACCATTCATACCGAGGAGGCAGACATAGAAAAGGTTGCCGTTGATTTCTATGAAAAGCTTTTCACAGCAAACTCTGGCGGAGCTAGTCTCTCGCCTCATCTACTTACAAATAAGTTAAATGGCTACGAGATTGATGGATTAGAGCAGCCTTTTACTCAGGATGAAATATTGAAAGCTTTAAAGCAAATGCATCCCCACAAAGCCCCGGGCCCTGACGGAATGCATGTCCTCTTTCTTCAGAAGTTATGGCATATCTTGGGAGAATCGGTAACCAGGTTTATTCTTGGGGTGCTGAACAATGGAGATAATATAGCAGCTATAAATTCTACGCACATTGCTCTCATACCCAAAATAAAAAAGCCTATCTCTATGGCCCATTGTAGACCAATTAGCCTATGTAATGTCATCTATAAACTCATTTCAAAAATATTGACAAATAGGCTAAAGCTTGTTATGGACTCTTTGATCGATGAGGCCCAAAGTGATTTTTTAAAGAAAAGGCTCATAACGGACAATGTTATTATAGCCTTTGAAGTGTTTCATAGCCTTGACACAGTCAAACCAAACGGCTCTCATCAATTGGCCCTTAAGCTAGATATGAGCAAAGCTTTTGACAGAGTTGAATGGAACTATCTAGAAATGGTGATGACTTGTATGAATTTTCCCCCAAAGTTTCTCTCTCTAGTGATGAATTGTATTAGAACTGTGAGATACTCCGTTCTGCTTAATGGGGCACCTACCAAGTCTTTCATTCCAACTAGGGGAATAAGACAGGGGGGTCCTTTATCGCCTTTTCTTTTTCTCATCTGCACAGCCGGGTTATCCTGATTAATACGATCAGCCGAGGAAAGTAAGCTCCTTCAAGGATTCCAGTCAGTATGAGTGCTTCTGTCACCCACTTGTTGTTTGCGGATGACTCTCTTTTTTTGGCTAAAGCAGATGAATCCTGTTTGAGGCAGCTCAAGGAGATCTTGAGCACGTATGAAAAATGCTCTGGTCAATTGATAAACTACGACAAGTCCAACTTATTCTATAGTAAAGGAACCCCTGAAGATATTAAAGATATTGCTTTCTCCATCTTACAAATTCCAAAAGGAGATAGGAAAGGAAAATATCTCGGCCTACCATATATGACAGGACGATCCAAAAAGGAGGTTTTCCAGTTTGTTGTAGACAAAGTCTGGAAAAAACTTAGCAACTGGAAAGAGAAGACTTTGTCTTTTGCCGCTAGAGTAGTTCTTATCAAATTTGTAATTCAGGCCATTCCAGCATATGTAATGTCCTGTTTTGTTCTTCCTCCATATATCATTGACTCACTCACACGCATGATGCGTACATTCCTATGGGGAGGAACAGAGAATAAAAGGAAAATATGTTGGAGGGCTTGGGCCACCCTTTGCAAACCCAAAGATCAAGGAGGGCTAGGTTTTCGTGACTTAGCAGCTTTTAATAAAGCTCTTGTCGCTAAACAAGGTTGGTGTATTGTTCATCAACCGCTCTCACTCTGCTCCAGGATTTTACAATCAAAGTATTTTCCCCAAGAACGATTCCTATCTGTCCAACTTCAAGGCCGAACCTCTATAGTCTGGCAAGGCATCCTAAAGGGATGAGAATTACTAAAGGCAGGGCTGAAATGGATGATAGGTGACGGCTCACGAGTCAATATATTGGGGAAATAAATGGTTAAACACCCCGAGTTCTTTCAAACTGTCAGAACCTCCTGACCTAGGACTATGGAAAAAATATATGGTTGTTTCCAGACTTATTGATCATCAACAATGCATATGGAACATTGAACTATTGAGAGAATTTTTTTCCTCATGAGATTGGGGAAATACTCAAAGTTCCACTCTGCGATGCATGGCCACCAGATCGCCTTGTTTGGGGATATTCCAAAAATGGATTATACTCTGTAAAATCTGGATATCACCTTCAAATAGATATCCAAAATGGCAAACATGAAAATCCTTCACCATCAACAAACAAGGCTGCCGATCACTGGAAAAGCATTTGGAAGCTGGCTATTCCCCCAAAAATACAAAGCTTTATATGGAAAAAAATTTCAACAAATTCTCCCAACTTGCCAAAACCTATCAAAGAGGGTTAAATCCATTAAATCACAATGTCCTATCTGTCATGATGCTATTGAAACTGCAGCACATGCTCTTTTCATATGCCCATCAGCTATTGATGTATGGAACAACACTACGTTCGACATTCAAGCAATACTCAAGAAGGATGTTTTTCCTTTTTGCCTCCTGCCTATCCTCAAAGCTAACAAAGATGTTTCTACTCCCTTTGCTTACACTGCATGGCAAATATGGTGTAATCACAATAAAACTGTTTTTGAAGGAAAACAAAAATTGCCAGAGGAAATTGCCAATCTCGCACTCGTCTATGCTGCTGAATATAGTAGCATTTTCACTTCATCTTTAGGTTTGAATAGAAATGGCCGATCTCTGGCCAATGCTGATCAGATACGATATATCCTTAATGGAAAGGCAAAAATGTTTTCACCAGATGATATGGAAGGAATCCCTGAACGACCTAAGGAAAAACCTAACTATAGCTGGCAGGCTCCTAACGACGGTTTCTTTAAACTTAATGTTGATGGAGCCTGGTATGAGAACTATGGAGGGATAGGTTTCGTCATCAGGGACCATGCAGGATCTTTTGTCGCTGAAGCTGCAAAAATTGCCCCAAACTCCCCCAGTCCTGAATACGTTGAAGCAAAGGCACTGCTTGAGGGACTTCGGTTTGATATCCATCAAGGATATCAGCCACTGCTCATTGAAAGTGATTGTCAAGTTTTAGTAAATCAGGTCCACCAAGCAGAAGAGGACTTATCTTCATTATGACATATGGTTAGCCAGATACGTAATTGTTTAGGGACTAGCATAGCTAATTTATCTTTTGTGCACAGATCTTGTAATATTGCTGCTGATAGATTAGCTAATCACGCAATGAGATTTAAGACCTCCTCTCAATGGTTTGGAGGACCACCGAGTTTCCTCCTACCATATGTAACCCTTGATTATGATTAATGATATTCCAGTACTTTTATTCAAAAAAAAAAAAAAAAACTTTACATTTTTTTTTATTTTCTTTAATAAAAAAATATTTCAAGAAAATTAACCGTAAAGCTAAAAAAACTTTTAAAAATATAAATTGTAGAGTAAACTTTTGAATGAGAAGAAGATAATGATTACAGTTGCTTTTAGAAGATTTTTAGCCATAATGAGATTGAAGAATAGTGATTATGGAGTAAGCTTTTTAGGGTAAGTAGTTGGAAGTTATTAAAATTATTATTATTTTTAATTAATATTATTAATTTAATAATAGATCAACCAATCAAGTTATTCTAAAACTAATTAAAAATATAATTTATTTATGAAATTGGCAATGATTGTTCAAAAGTTGTAGGATGCATAAAAAGTTAAAATAGGTTGGGTAAATATAATAATAGATAGATATACAAAGAGAAAATTTAAGATTATGAGAGAAAAATTTGGATTGTAAAGATAATTGAGGAAGTAATTTGATATTTAAATTTTGTTAAGATAATAAATATTTTCAATTAATTTAATTAATCTAGAATATTCTTTTTTTTTAGGAGAAAATAGACTATGTATTTAAATCGTAGAGAACATGTGGTAAGAGGAACCCTGGAGGGTCTCCAAACCATTGAGACGAGGATCTAGTCCTCGTAGCATACTTTGCCAATACATCATTGGGCAGTTACAAAATCTATGAACGTATGAAATATTGGCACCCGTACGCCCTAACAAATCCCTAATTAGGCTAATAAAATGACCTATAGAACAGAGATCGTCCTCTATATGGAGGAGACTACTAACAACTCCTAAACAATCACTTTATACTTCAAAATGGCCTAAGTCTTGGGCCATGATGAATCTAATACCTTCTACCACCCCCAAGACTTCAGCATGCTCTGGACTGGGCGAGTTGGGGAGGAATTTTGATAATCGTGCAATAAATTCACCTTAATGATTTCGGATAATAGCCCCAATCCCTGTTGATCCCGTAACCCATGACCCATCGACATTAAGTTTCAACATTTCATACAGTGGAGGACACCATTTGGAGGTTGAGATCACTTGTCGTTGAGGTCTTTGTCTGCTTGATAGGGTTATATCCCTAACCGGGTCAGGAAAAACCTTGGATTTCCCTTTCATTATATTCTGAATAAGGACAGTCGTAGGCACAAGTTCGCGAGGCTCATGTGTTAGAGTTCCTTGAATATCAATTACCTGTTTGTATTCAGCAGCAGCAGCAAGTTCGAGACCTACAATCTCTGCTGCAGGATGCCTTATTCCGCCAAATATAAACCTTTTTCCTAATGCACCATATTATCCAAGTCAAGTAGACAAACTGAGTTGCGACCTTTGCACCTCCATCTAGTATTCTGAGGAGATTTATTGGAAAAGTCCCTTATTGAGCAATACATCAGGGTCAAAGACCGTTAGACGCCAAACTGCATTTGCAGAAGGGCAATCTAGGATCGCATGACCTATTGATTCAGGTACTTGCCTACATAAGGGGCAGACTGAACGTACATTTTTAACGCGTTTAAACACCATTAGACATGTAGGCAAAATCCCCTGAAACATCTACCACATAAAACTCCTTAGCTTTGGCGGGACCGGAATGTGTCATATTGTGTTCCAATAGCTCAAATTAGGGCTTCCTGATGTAGAAGCCCTATAACGTGACTTGCTTTTCAGTTTCACCCAAAGGTGGTAGGCGGACTTGACTGAGAAGGAACCATTCTTCGTGTAATCCCAGACAAGGCGGTCCCGAGTCCAAGAATCACATAGAGGAATCTTTAGGATTTCGGATACCTCATACGGCGAAAAACAATGCTGAAGGTAGTCAACGTCCCAAGAAGCAATTTGGTAGATAATAAAGTTAGACACCGCCATTATGCTTTGAGAAAAAGGCATGTTAGGTGGCTCAAGGAGTTTAAAGAAGTGAGGTGTTGTGAGCCACTTATCCTTCAAGATACTAATCCTTGTTCCATCTCCAATGCGCCATCGCATACCTTGGAGGAGCAAGTTCCTACCTTTCATAATACTGTGCCAAATAAGGGATGTTCGGCCATGTAGAGGAACCGTTAGAAAACGGTCCAGAGGGAAGTACTTAGCTTACAGGACAAGAGAAGAGAGAGACAGATGATACTGAACAATGCGCCAACTTTGTTTAGCAATGAGAGCTCTGTTAAAAGCTCCCAAGTTTCTAAGACCTAGCCCTCCTTGTGACTTTGGTTTACACAAAATCGGTCCAGGCCCTCCAACAGATCTTCTTATGGTTCTCATCACCGACCCATAAAAACCGTCGGATCATGCCAGTTATCTGAGCTAGAATTCCTTTCGGCAGAGTAAAACAAGACATCACATATGTCAGAATGGCTTGAACCACTTACTGGATTAAAACTACTCTTCCGGCAAAGGATAATGTTTTATCTTTCCAGCTACTTAACTTTTTCCAAACCTTATCCACCACAAACTGGAAGTCTTCCTTCTTTGAGCGGCCAGTCATATAGGGCAACCCTAAGTATTTCCATTTCCCGTCCCCCTCTGGGGTTTCAAGGATAGCGGAAGCAAGCTTTTTTGTTTCAGTTGGCGTATTTTTGTTGAAAAAAAGGTTGGATTTATCGAAATTTATCATTTGTCTAGAACATGCCTCATATGTTCGTAGAATATCCTTGAGTTTCCTAAAACAGCGTTCGCCCGCTTCAGAAAAAAAGAAGAGAATCATCCGCGAACAACAAATGAGAGACTGAAACACAATTACTGACGGGAAAGCCCCATAGCGTGCTTCGTTCTTCGGCAGACCGTATAAGGGAAGACAGGCCCACTGTGCAGACTAATAAGTGAAATGGTGAGAGTGAGTCTCCTTACCTAATGTCTCTCGAAGGTTTGAACGTTCTAGTTGGGGTGCCATTTAGTAGAATAGAGTAATTCACTGATCTGATACAGTTCATAGTTAAGCTTAGGAACTTCGGTGGGAAATTTATTCATGTCATCATTGACTCGAGATAATTCCATTCGACACGATCGAAAACCTTACTCATATCTAGCTTTAGGGCCATTTGATGTGCCCCAGAAAGTTTGATAGTCTCTAACATGTGGAAGACCTCAAAAGCGATAATAGTGTTATCTGTGATAAGCCTATTACGCAGAAAATCGCTCTGAGACTCATCAATAACATTATTCATTACCCGTTTTAGCCTATTGGTCATGGTTTTAGAGATTAGCTTATAAACCACATTACATAGGCTAATAGGTCGGAAATGTGCCATTGAAACTGGCCTACTTATCTTAGGAACAAGTGCAATGTGAGTGGAGTTGATGGCACTCATGTCCAGTCCCTCATTTAGGACACCAATGACAGATCTTAGGACCGAGTCCCCTAAGATATGCCAGAGCTTTTGGAGGAAAAGCACATGCATTCCATCTGGACCGGGAACTTTGTGAAGGTGTATCTGTTTTAAAGCCTTAATAAATTATTCCTTTGTATAAGGCATGTTTTCCTCTTCTTGACTAAGCTGGTTAGTAATCAGTCTCGGGTGTAAAGAAGCTTCATCCCGTTTACCTTCAATGAGAGTCCAAAAATAATCCACTTCTACCATCTCAATGTCGTCTTCCTCGGTTTTAAGAGACTCGTTTGAATATACTATTTCCCCAATTGTATTTCTCTTACGTCTTTGGGACGCCCTATGGTGAAAATAGGTAGTATTACGATCTCCTTCTGCGAGCCAAGTGGCCCTACTGCGTGCTTTTCAGTAAGCTTCCCTCATATCCTGTACCTTGCCTAACTCATGAAAGATGGAGAGTTCATCCTCAAGCCTGTAAGAAGACAGGCCTCTTCTTTGTTGAATTATCTCCAACTCTTTATCCTGTCTGTTTGAGTCTTACCTCTAAATCCCCATACAGTTTTCGACCTCCACTCAACAACTTATGTGCGAAATTGGCTAAGGGAACTAGATAAGGCCGCAGCCGACTAGTCATCTGGTGGAGTCCAAGCGCAACGCGCGAAGTCCAAAAAGCTCGGTTCTTGGAACCAAAAAGGCTCGAACCTAGGCGGCCTGTGCCTGTATCGTCTTTTCCCCCTTTTCTTTTTCTTTAGCGGGGAGGATAATAAAATAGGTAGATGGCCAGACTCCTTAGTAGATAGATGATGCACAATTAAAATAGGAAAGAGTTGTTGCCACGAGGGAGTGGCTAATGCTCTATATATCCAAACGGACAAAGACTTCACCATTTCCTTCTCTAAAATTGCACCAAGTATAGGGGTTACCGTTGAACCCCAGATCACTTAGATTACAGTCACTAATTACATTTTTAAAGTCTTGCATTTGCCTTGGACTCCTTTGGAAACGACCAGTTTTTTCGCTATTACTAGTAATTTCATTAAAGTCGCCTATGCAAAGCCATGGTAGAGAATTAATGGAACCCAGACGAGACAACAAAGACAATGATTGGGGCCTAATTCAACATCCGGGGGTTTCCATAGAAACTAGTGAATCTCCAAACAAAAGGGTACACAGAGGACGAAATTTTTGCATCAATGTGGCCTTTAGAGTAAGATAAAGGCAAATTGGTAAATTTAGTCCCCAAAGTGGAGCACTTTTGCGACGACGGTCCCCATTTAAAATTTCTTTGTATTAAGGTCCCCAAACAATTTGCGTTTAGTGATTATGATGGTCCTTCCGTCCAATTCTGTTCAATGAAGTTGTTAGACCGAAAAAAAAAGGAAAATTCAAAAATGGCAAGGGTATAATGGGTAATCTCTATTCCAACAATTATATTGTGATATTTTCCAACTTTAAATACACAAAATACCATTCATATTCTTCCATCTTGAAAAAAATTTCAAATCTCCATTAAAGACCATGAGGAAAGCTTCAAATTATGGAAAAATCCCAAAGAGTTATGGTGGTTTTGAAGTGGAGTCTTCCAATAGGAGCTCTACTTTGAAGGGTCAATGGGATTTCCATTATTGAAGGATTTTTCCAGCACCGCCGCCGCCGCCGCCGCCAAAGCCCCACCTCCGTCATCCCCCTCCACAAAGATTCCGGCCACCATGCAAAATCAGAAAAATCAAAAAGCCCACAACATGAATTCCATCCAAGCTTTCTGCAAATAAAATCCCACCAAGATTCCAACCAAGCTTTCAGAAAATAAAATCCCACAAATTCCATTAACAATTGAGATCAACCAAGCTTTCATATTGTTTTGAGAGAAATCAATGTATTTCAGGGCTTTGAGATCTCCAATGCTTTTTGGAATGTTACCAACGGAGAGAAATGATCCATTGGTAACTTTACCCATGGATTGCAGCGGGGGATCAATATTAGTGAAATAGTGGAGCAATAAACTCCTCTTGCAGCACACGCTTTGATGTCAGCTTGAATTCCGACACCGATATCTGAATCGGAACCGGCGACGGTGAGTTTAATTCTGCAAAATTTTACTAAAAAATCAATCATAAACAGGATCTTCGATTAAATGACAAAAAACCCGAGCCCCTTCCACTTCCGTCATTTCCCTCCACCGCCATCGCCACCGCCACAGGACTTAATGACAACAAATTCTGCAAAATTTTAGCAAAAAATCAATCATAAACAGAAGGGGTTGCCGGAGAGGTTGCCGAAGGTGGTTTCTTTGGCCTTGAAGATGGTGTAAGGTGGTGGGAGTGTTTGGAGGAAGAAGAAGGATGAAAGGGGTAAAATAGACATTTTACAACAACTTTAAAAAAAAATCAAAAATAAGTTTTTCTGTCACAGAATTGGACGGAAGGACCATAATCACTAAACGCAAATTGTTTGGGGACCTTAATACAAAGAAATTTTAAATGGGGACCGTCGTCGCAAAAGTGCTCCACTTTGGGGACTAAATTTACCAATTTGCCTAAAGATAAAATGTCAACTATTATTGATGAATTCCAAAATAAACAGAGGCCTCCACTTAGGCCATTGCGATTAACTAAAAAAAGCGAAGGAAATCTTAATCTATTACGAATTAACTCTAATTGAAAAGACATAGACTTAGTTTCAGATAAAAAAAACTAGACACGGTCGGACTATGAAGTTGACAAAGGCGATCTAAATCCTGAACTGTCCGAGCATTTTGTAACCCCCGGCAGTTCCATGCTAAGCAATTCATTTGTCATGGTGGGTCACTTGACGACCTCCACCTTACCCTGATCATCTGCAGGAGCCACTGTTGTGTTTTCCAGAAAAACTACCAAGTTCTGACCAGTTGCAGTAACAACCTTGATTGGGACAATGTCCCAGTTCCAACCAGGCTCATCAATTATTGATGAGACAAAATCATCATCATCCTTCAAAATTGGTTCCGTTTTGTGCTTCCAATTGGGAGTCATTACTTCAAAATCTTCGAGAGTATCATCATTTATAACCATTGGAGGTGACAAAACTTTAGCCTTACGAGGCCAATTCGGGTCACGAGAATCTGTAACTTTTTTTTTAAAGGCGGAGTTTCAACATCACACACGACCAAATTTAATTCTCAATTTTTGTTCAAAGTGACATTAGACTCAAGCGAATCTTCCAATTTTTTATCGAACAAAATTCTTTGAACTGCCTTCTTCTTATATGCGATACCTTTTTGGCGTTTCGACACAGTCAAAATCGCGCCAAAGGCAGCCTTCTGGCCCGCTACAATTGCACTAGCCATAAATTTTTCTTTACTATTTGTTTGCCAGTAGCTCCAATTTCAGCTTGGGGCTCGGTGTCGTAAGCCTTTCCCTTTCCCTTCCTTGCTGCATCAGCGACCCTACACCGCTCCATTTCCGGTACCAAGTCTGAATCATTGATATTGTTTCCAAGCCGAGGAGCAAGCCTCGAATGCACAGGACGATTGACCCTCGACACATTAGTTGAGCTTGCAACAGTTTGTTGTGGCTGTGCATTTTTCGCCCCAACAGAACCAGCACTTCTGGGTTGATCATGGCGCCCAGCAGTAAGACCCGAAGTGCCGCGATGCAGGGCCAGATTCATTCTATTACGCTGCGCAACCGGAACCTTAATGAACTCGCCATTTCCATTTTTAATCCAAGCTGATGTAGCTGTTGCATTAAGACCCCTACAAGCATGTTGCAGTAACCCAAATTCAAAATTTTCTTTATCCAAAGGCGTGACCCCATTCGGAAGTTTAGGACAATGAATCGGTCCATGATTAAGCAGGCCACAATTATGGCAGAAAGATGGCAACCGCTCATAGCAGAATCGCCCTTCGAACTCACCTACTTGTGGTATGTGACCAACAAGAACACGCCTTAAAGGCACAGTAACATCAACATCCATCTAGTAACACAAAAAGCGATTCGTTTGCTCATCCACGCGCACTTCCACTTCAACACAATTGTCTAAAGTGCGCGCAATTTTTAGGGCCATTTCAGGAATTGAAATGATGTAATTATTGAAATGTAACTGCACCCAAAAGGGGCAAGTAGAGAAAATCTCATCCGAGATAGGTTCTTGAAGCCCAATCGTTATACTACCAAAAGATCATTGCCGAAACACCAAGGGGCGCCGGTCATAACCCGCTCCACATCTTCTTCCGACGTCAAGAAAAAGCGATAAGTGTTAAAGGATAATCGGAGTAACACTGGAACACTTCCATGCATGGCACATTAAATCTAGAAAATGTCGGGGGTTAACAACTTTGATGTTTAAAAATCGGCCCACGAAGCTTGCCTTGGCTTCCTCTACCCCGGCTTGAACATCAGCATCGTCGAAAAATAAGTTGCTGATCCCAGGAATTTAAAGGAACTCTAGCATGAGTCCTACATGCTATAGGACATTCATGGTAGTGAATCCTACCGTGGAGAAGCCCCAGCAAGAGGCAGTGCACATCCATACTCTTCCTAGTATAGGTTATAGAAAGTATAGGGGATTCAAAGTTCAACATTATCATCTCATTGATGATTATCTCCAAGCGGAGATCAGAGGCCTTCAACATAGGCAGGATGAACTATCCTTTGAGAGATGAACTCTCGGATAGAGGGAGAGCATTTTTGCAGTCTATTAAGATTTTGTCGGGTCTACTAAAATATTCTTAATCAATCAATTTTTTTTGTAAAATAATTAAAAGTTAGAAAAATCGATTAGATTCTTCAAGATTATAATAAACCCATATCCATCATTTTTAAAGAAAATATATGGATATTCATATTTTTTAATTTGGAGATATTTAAAGATTGTGAGAGATTGTTGAGGGAGTGATTTAATATTTGACTAATCTCATTCTTTCTCACCAATCAAAATTCAAAACTCCCAGAAAATTCAATTAGAGTTTGGAAGACTTGTGATGGCAAAAACGCCTATTTGGTCATAAATGATGTTTCTAAGAATCCTTTGAGTCCCAAATGATTTTTTTTTTCTTTTTATATCCTGTATGTATTTACGTGCTGCTTATAAGGTCCTTCCGTCCAATTTTCTGTCTAGATACCGTCAAGACAGTCATGTGCCTCACATGTGAGTCATTTTTAAAGGGTATTTCGGACATTTCAACATATTTATCTAAACAAACAATTGGGTACTCAATTGTTAAACAAAATAACTATGAGTACTAAATTTAAATAAATTAAAAAATAAAAATATCTAAACCCATTCCCTCCTCACTCCAGCTTCCTCCGCCCCCCCATCCCCCACCACCGTCCACCACCCCGCAACCATGGATATGAAGCTCATTTGACATTTTTTTTTTTTTGACATTTTTCTGCATTCTTTTGCAGTTTCATCAGAAATTAAAGATTTTCGTAGACCCGCGAAACACAACCCATGCAAGCAGCCAAATCAGAATGGATTAAAAGTCAAATATTCTTCATCATTCATCATCCTTTATTTGGGTTTTCGATTTTAAGAAGCAGATTTCAAAGAACAAATGAAATTAGGTTCCAATATTAAAACGTTTGAAAATTTAGACAACCCAAATTTTGTGAAGAAGATTTCAATCTTTTTTATTATTTCTTTGTGTATATATGATTTTAGTGGAGGAAAAGGGCAAGCTTTCAGACCTCTCCCATTTGATTAGATCTTGGTGAATCTAGGAGTCTTCTTCCGCCTATCGATTCGGTCTTCATTTTCAGAATGTAATCGAGTTTGTGGAAGTTTGCAGGTGAAGAGAAATTAATCTTTTCCTCGTTTTTCCTTTTACCCCCTTTTATTTGGTTAATGCTTTGTGTTTGTAGAGATTTCCCTATGCTCTTTGATGTTGTGTTTTTGCTTGTTGCTTTCTTTAGCTTTATCCAGTTGAGCTCGGTGAGCAGAGAGGGAGAAGGGGGTGGTGTGTGAGGTGCGACTGAAGGGGTGGGTGGAGTGGTGGTGGGGTAAGGGGGCGGAGGAAGATGAAGTTGGAGGGGAAGAGAATGGGTTTAGATATTTTTATTTTTTAATTTATTTAAATTTAGTACTTATAGTTATTTTGTTTAACAATTGAGTACCCAATTGTTTGTTTAGATAAATATGTTGAAATGTCCGAAATACCCTTTAAAAATGACTCACATGTGAGGCACATGACTGTCTTGACGGTATCTAGACAGAAAATTGGACGGAAGGACCTTATAAGCAGCACGTAAATACATATAGGATATAAAAGAAAAAAAAATCATTTGGGACTCAAAGGATTCTTAGAAACATCATTTAGGACCAAATAGGCGTTTTTGCCGACTTGAGATTGGTTGAAACGGAATACAGCTTCTGAATATAGATAGATAATTTAATAAAAAATGAAAAATTTAGGAAATTAATTTTTCTGAATTATGGAGCTCAGAAGGAGGATAAATTTTTCCCTCATTCTGCAATATAATAGCGTAGATATATTGTATGATTAATCAATGAAGTAAGTTACTTCACCCAATTTAAAAAAAAAAAAAAAAAAAAAAAATTAAGTAAGTTACTTCAAAAAAAAAAAAATATTAAATATTTTAATTATCCCAATTAGTATAATTTTATTTTAAAATTTTAAAAAATAAAATATTAACCTACTAATAGGATTGTCTAATAGTATAATTCAAATGTTTAGTTAAATCCTTACACTTTACAATTAATTTAATTGACACAAAATATGTGTAATCAATCATAATTTTTATACTAAATAAAAAACAAAAAAAATCCATAAAATTACACGTGGCATCTCTAGAGTTTGGGATAGATAAAAAATGAAAAGGCATATATATATACACACACACTAGAAAAAAAAACCGTGCTATGCACGGGACATACATTATTTCTTAAAAAATGCATATGCAAGGAAAAAGAGTTTTTGTAATGATAGCAAAAAGAAATTTTTTGACTATAAGTTTAATTATGACCTTTTAACCTTTTAATTATCAATATGTAGAACTCTAAGTGCATTTTATTAGTTAATACTACTCAGTTTTCGTTTAATCTATTAATATAATGAAAAAAATCAGAAATCTATCAAAAAAATTATTTTATTTTGCATTTAATGATTGAATATGGCGCATTCAATAAAACAACACGTTATTTATTTTGTCTACACATTGCTTAGTTCATTCAACAGATAGAAAATCTGGGTCTTTTATTATCCCCTCCAACACCTCTACAATGAAAGAGAGTGCTAATTAACATAGACTTGTTTGTTATCAAAGGTGTCCTAGCCCAGTGTACCTTCCGTCTACATGTGGCAAGCTTTAATCTCCCTTTCTAGAGCTATCTCCTCCTCGTCTGAGGCAGTTCTCTCTCCCAATCGGGCTTCAAAAAAAAACATAGACTTGTTTGCCAAAATTTATGGTTAGCAGAATTTTGAAGTATTAAATACCCTAAAAGTGAAAAATGATACTCTACACTGATATTTTTGTTTGGTTTTTCAAACATTCCTATGTAGAAAAAAGAAAAAATATAAGAATTTAGAATTTATATGCAAAATATCAAAATAAGTTATGTTAAGAGAAGAATATTCTTTTAATGATTGCTCAAGGTCGGCATTGTAAGTTTTCTTAAAAAAATCACGGTTTAAATGAACCATCCAAAAACAAATGAAGTCAGTCTCTCCAATTTATTGGGCAAATTTTAACTCATTTAATGATACAATAAGAATTAAATTACTTGATCAACTACAGTTTATTTGTGAAGTTTTTACCCATTCAATGAAAAACGTTTAGTGAGCGGATTCAACAGAAAACTAAATGCTTCGGTAAACTAATTTTCTTTGAAAAATACATTGACTTTTGGGAAGAAAAAGTTTAAAAGAAAATTAGATTTGTCACTCAATTTAATAGACTAAAAAACAACTCAACAAAGTTATTCAATTAAAAATCTTACGAACTATCTTTATTTATAATGTCGTCAGATTTCAAAAACTTTATAAACTTTTGATGTGAGATCTTGAATAATATTGAAAAAAATAAAAGAAAATATTAGAATATGAAAAATAAAAAAAATAAAAAAATCCTTAAAATATATAATTTAATTTGAATAAGTCAAATATAAATTATCTGAAAAGTAAATAAAATCCGCCTCACAAATGCATTAGGCAGATTTCAATTTAGTTAATGATAGGATAATAATTAAATGATTTGATTAACTAAAGTTTTTTTTTAAAGTTTTAACTCTTTTAATGAAAATGTTTAGTGAGCTGGCTAGCTTGCGGGTTCAACAGAAAACTAAATGGTTCGGTGAACTAAATTTCTTTAAAAAAAAAAAAAAACTTTGATGGTTGGAATGAAAAAATTGAAAAGAAAATTAGATTTATCACACAATTTCATGGAGTAAAAACAACTAAATATATTAGTTCAATTAAAACTCATGCTCAACCCCATTATTTATAATGTTGTCAAATTTTTTTTAAAAAAAAAAAAAAAAAAAAAACTTCATACTCTTTCGATGTGATACTTGAATAATATTGAAAAACTAAAAACAAAAAATTTGAATAAGAAAAATAAAATATATTAAAATATATAATTTAATTTGAATAGGTCTAACATTAACCATCTGAAAAGAAAATAAAATTTGAATCTCCAATTCATTGGGCAAATTTCAACCCAGTTAGAGATACGATAAGAATTAATGAAAACAAAAAAAAAGTTTAGTTAGCAAGCTCGCGTGCGGATTCAAAAGAAAAATAAAAATGGTTCAATAAACTAATTTTCATTAAAAAAAAAAAAAAATCGACTGTTTGAATGAAAAAAATTGAAAAGCAAATAGAATTTGTCACTCAATTTAATGGGCTAAAAAGCAACTCAACCAATTCATTCATTTAAAGATCATCCTCAACCCATTTATTTATAATTGTATCAAATTCCAAAAAACTTCTGATGTATGATTTTCAATAATATTAAAAAGAAAAAAATAGAATAGAAAAAAAAACCATTAAAAATACTAAAATATATATAAAAAAAATTGAATAATTCTAATATGAACCATTTGAAAAAAAAAATAAAGCCCGTCTTTCTAATTTATTGGGTAAATTCCAACTCAGTTAAAGATACGATAAGAATTAAATGGCTCGATCAACTAAAGTTTCTCTTTTTACAAATTTGACTCTTTTAATGAAAAACGTTTAGTGAGCAGGCTTGCTGGCGGATTCAACCAAAAACTAAATGGTTCTGTACATTAAATTTCTTTGAAAAAACTGGATAATGGAATGTAAAAATTTAAAAGCAAATTGAATTTGTCACTCCATTTAGTGGACTAAAAAGCAACTCAACCAATTCATTCAATTAAAAACAATGCCAGCCCCCTTTTTTTATAATGTTGCCAAATTTCAAAATTTTCATTCATTTTCGAGGTGAAATCTTCGATAATATTTAAAAAGAAAAAGAAAAAAATTGAATAGAAAAAAATATACACAATTAAAATATATAATTTAATTTGAATAATTCAAATATTGAACCATGAGAAAAGAAAATAAAGTAAACCTCTCCAATTCACTAGGCAATTTCCAACTCAGTTGATGATACGACAATAATTAAATAGATCGATCAACTAAATTTTATTTTATTTTTAAAGTTTTGACTCTTTTAATGAAAAAAATTTAGTGAGCAGAAAATTGAATTGTTCGGTAAACTAATTTCCTTTGGAAAAAACAGACTGTTAGAATGAAAAATTTGAAAAACAAATACAAATTGTCACTCAATTTAATGGACAAAAAAGCAACTCAACTAATTCATTCAATTAAAAATCATGCTCAACCCCTCTATTTATAAAATTGTAAAATTCCAAAATCTTCATAAACTTTCGATGTGAGATATTGGGTAATATTGAAAAAAAGTAAAAAATTAGAATAGGAAAAATAAGAAACCATTAAAAATATTAAAATATATAATTTAATTTGAATAAGCCAAATATGTCAAGCTTACTTTTAATTTAATGGATACAAAATTATTCAACCAATCAAAACCTTTTAAACTAATTAGAAAATTCAAAATTAGTTTATTAGCTGCTCAAGTCTGACTGTGAGTATTCTGTCATGTCCTTGAATGACTTTTAAATCTAGCGATTATTCTTTCAAGTGTTTCTTTCAATGATGGCTCAATGTCGAGATGATAATTTTCTTGTAAAAAAATTGTTTAATTGAACAATCTGAAAATCAAATAAAGCCCGCCTCTCTAATTCATGGGCAAGTTCCAACTCAGTTAATTATATTCTAAAAATCACATGTTCGATCAACAAAAGGTAATTTTTTAAAGGTTTTTACTCTTTTAATGAAAAAACTTTAGTGAGCAAGATCGCCTGCGGGTTCTAATATAAAACTAAATTAATTGGTGAACTAATTTTCTTTAAAAAAACTTTAACTATTCGAATGAAAAAATTGAAAAGCAAATTGGATTTTCACTCAATTTAATGGACTAAAACCAACTCAACCAAATCTTTCAATAAAAAAATCATTCTCAACCCCTTTATTTATAATGTTGTCAAATTTCAAAAACTTCATAAACTTTCAATGTGGGATATTGAATAGTATTGAAAAGAGAATAAAATAGAATAGGAAAAATAAAAAATCATTAAATATTAAAATTAACAATTTCATTTGAATAAGTCAAAAATGTCAATCTATGTCATTAATTTAATAAATATAAAATTATCTCAACCAATCATATTTTTTAATGTAATTACAGAACAAACAATTTCATAAAATTACACTTGGAATTGTGAAGGCTTCTAATTGATTAAAATTGAAAATATATTATGTAATATATATATATACACACACTTAGGTAGCATAGGGAACTAATAAGTTATGGGGATAGGCACTTTGTTTAAAATTCTTGGGGCGTTGCAGAAACTGATGATTTGAATTTAGGGATTATATGCATAATGCATGCACGCATTTGGAATATTTTTGTCATGATGTCTCCGCTTTCCTTCCCTTTGAATGACTACTGACTCAACTTTTTCCAGCTAAATTAAAGCCTAAAGTGGGGATAAGAAGCTTCATCGAAAATTGCAACCTTTTTTCCACTTTTGCTGCTGTTTTTCATTTCACTCTCCGAAGTGCGAATCACGACACTTTTTATCCTATCGTTGATTTTTAATTTAACAACGGCTTATACTATTTGAGAAATAACTATTTATCCTATTCAAATTCAACTAATCTGAAAATTAACATTGTGATCCGATATGTATATAAAAAACACAAATTTTGCACAGAATCAATAACTTTCTAACGAACGCTATTGAAATTCTTGAAAATCAAAAGTTGCCCCGGCCCAGAATGTAATTTTATTTATACTACTCTCTCCGTTCTCATTTATTTGTCGTTTTACGACAGTGCATTCGAATTAAGAAAATAATTGGGATACATTAATTTAAAGATAAATAAACATTTTTACCCTTCAATTAATACATTTATGTTGGAACAATTAAAATTAGTTGTTGACTGAATTAATTAAAGGCAAGGGGTAAGTTTGAAAAAAAAATACATTTAATACTCTCTTGATTTTTTAAAGTGACAGATAATTAAAAACTGATAAAGTATGTTTACGCGACAAATAATTAAGAATGGAGGAAGTATTATTTCTACTCGAGGAAAACAGTGCAGGTACCACCGGCCGAACCAGACCAAACCATGCATGCAAAAATCTCTAGATCTTTTGCCGCTGCCTATTTCCGTATTGCCAAAGTAGGGACTATGGAGGAAGCTATATATTACGTGTACGAAAAAAAAAATATTTTTTGTTCTATATTTATGTTTATTTCTTTATCTCAATAGTACAATTTAAGTATTTCTCTTTAGAGTTCTATTATTTTTCTATGGTATAGATTTTTTTTTGAAAAAACAAATTTATATTTGACATGTTATTATTAGTGAAATAAGAAATTTGACATAAGTTCGAGACGGGAGATCTCGTCAGACATGTAAAAGTAATGAGAATCAAATTCAACAGAATTGAAGAGGTAATTTTATTAATACTATTTCAAAATCTTAGAGTTGATTTTGCTCTCTGTCCCATATTCGTCTATGTGCCAATGTGTATCAGCTCCCCCCTCCCCCTTTCAATTTTCCTAGGATGACAGTTTCTTATTCCAAATTTGTAAAATCAGAATTTCAATCAACACCACCCCAAAACAGGGCTTAGTATAATTTCTCAATCCAATCCAACTAACTAGTCGAAGTAACCGAGTAAGAAGAAAGGAGTTTGTTTAAGTATTTGAAACCTAAGAGAGGAATATGGTCCTCAGGTAGGGGTGTCAAAAAAAAAATTTAAACCGAACTAAATCAATCCAACCCGATTTTTCGGTTTGAGTAGTGCATTGGAATGAATTCGGTTTGGACTAAATTAAAATCGAATTTTTTGTTTGGTTTAAAAAAAATTATAATTCAAACCGAACCAAACCGAATATATATATATATATATATATATATATATATATATATATATATATATATATATATATATATTAAAAGACTTTTTTGCAATAAACATAATTAATTTCTTATTTATACACATGACAAACAAGTTCTTCAAATGCTAAAGTAAGAGATTGAAAAGTTATAAGGTTATAAGTGATTTTAGATTTACTTGAAGTTTTTTTTTTATTTTGAAATAATAATGGTGTCATTTTTGTATGATAATTTTGTAGTAATTTGTTTGAAGCTCAAGAATCAACATCAAGAATTTATGTTTCATTAATTTGTTTTATTTATAGTGTTTAACTTGTGAAAATAATATACATATTTTTATATATACACTTTTAGCACCTAATTAACTATATAAAGAATTTTTTATTTTATTTTTACTTTATAATAAATATATTTTGTGTCTCATAAAAATTGAACAACCAAACCAAATCGATACAAACCGAATGCATCGGTTTAAAGATTTTAAATGGTTTAGATTGGTTTAAAAATCTTCAAACCAAATATTTCGATTTGCTTTAAAAAATGTGTAAAACTGAACTAAATCGAACCATGAACACCCCTAGGGTATATCTTAGCTAAGACATACTCCCTCCGTCCCCAAATTATCTGTTCACATTTCCTTTATAATCTGTCCCAAATTATTTGTCCACTTTTTAAATAAATTGTTTATTAATGGTGATTTTTCTAATACTACCCCCTTACATTAATAATTGGGGAGAGAAGAATATAGAGATAAAATAAGGTAGAATTAAATTGTGACTAAAACTAAATAAGATCATGTTTAACATTTTACCCTATCCCACTATAAAATTTGATGAAACTTTAATTTCCGTACAAAATACAAAGTAAATAGATAATTTGGAATGAAGAAAGTACATCACAAGTAGTTTGTTAGTATTACCTTCACTTAGAGTAAAATTTAATTCCTACTAAATACAAAACACTTATTTATCAATTTTAATGTACATATAATTCTGATTTCACCAAAACATATCTCACTATTTAACTCCTAACATCATCTTGGATACTGGCGGTAAAGGCACCTAAGCTTGAGGCTCAATCCTTAGAAAGGAATGTTGAATGACAAATAAAGAAAGCCATCAAAGTACTCCCATAAGATGCTCTTTGTCGGCTTCTCTCTATTGGAACTTGGACCTCGAAAAGCACCTTCTAAGATCTCTAGCCTATTTGCTCTTTTTTTGTTTTTTTAATAAATGCATTTAGGGTACGTAGTGTCATTTATCTTAAATAATTGAGTCAAAATTCGTGACTAGACGTAAACATAAAAGTGAAATTTGTTGTATACTCTCTCCGTTTTAAATTGTATATCTTATTCAAAACGCTTGATTCCATCTTCATTTCACAAACTCTTTTGTTAATATTGTTTTTCTTGTAAAAGCTAAATGTGATTAGATATAAGATTAAACTTAAAAAATAACATAAATAATTATTTTATTTAGAAAAAAATATATATAAATTGAACCGATAAAAGAAAAGTGAAAACAGTTGATTTGTGACTATTGAAGTAGCGTGGTTTTGGTTTTGTTACCAATCATGAAGGGATGGATATAACTAAACTGAACTATAACGAACTTGAAAGCGATATTGGTCAGAAAAGGTTTTATTAATCATTGCTACTAAAGGGAGATCTCAATATGCATACCCTTCATTCACATCTCCTTTTGAACCATAACTAACGCCATACATCACTCATTCATTCACAAAAGCTATACTCACTCTTTTCGAAATTAAATTTCTCATTTTTTTATTATATAAAATGCATAGAAAATAGACATCAAATCCGAAGGTAGGAGTACCAAGTAACTAGGGGCTAATTAGTTTCATCCCTACAGAATAAAGCCTTGACAAAGAAAGACATACCCGTTCATACCCGCATGAACCGTTACCCGCACGGTCTCAATGTTTAAGTTGGAAGGTGCACAATATAATAATAGTTGTAGTTTTTACAAATCAACATTGAGACCTGCACGGTCTCAATGTTCTCAATGTTTAAGTTGGAAGCTGCACAATATACTAATAGTTGTATCTTTCGCAAATCAACGGAGATAATAGTGAGGAGAGTAAGCTTGTACTAGAGTGGAAATGGATTTGGAAAGCTAATTGCAATCAGAGACTGAAGATATTCTTATGGACTTGTAATCATGGAAGGTTAGCCACCAGGAAACTTCTCAAGAAAAGACAAATTGTACACTGCTCCTTGTGTCCAATTTGTGGGATTGAAGAGGAGGATAAAGAACACATTCTGAAACGATGTCCAGTACATTTGGAAGGCTAATTGCAATCAGAGACTGAAGATATTCTTATGGACCTGTAATCATGGAAGGTTAGCCACCAGGAAACTTCTCAAGAAAAGACAAATTGTACACTGCTCCTTGTGTCCAATTTGTGGGATTGAAGAGGAGGATGAAGAACACATTCTGAAACGATGTCCAGTAGCAGTTAAATTATGGACTGAGCTAGATATTCAGAGATCACATCCAACTTTATGGAATATGGGATTTAAGGATTGGTTGCATAAGGGCTCGAAATTAAAGAATAACTCTCACCTGCAAAACATTCCTTGGCACACTTTATTTGTCTATGGATGCCACGCCCTTTGGATCAGTAGGAATCATGGTATATTTAGACCCCAAGAACAAAGGTTGGATCCGGTTAAGGAAACCATCACCAAAGTTGTGGAATTCATAGCTTTCAGGGGTGGCTATAAAAAACCATATGTTAAATCAACCATCCTTGTTGCTTGGAAGAAACCAAACCTTGGTTGGAAAAATCTAAATGTTGATGGCTCCACTTTGAGCAACCCTCGCAGAGGAGGGAGCTGGGGTATTATTAGAGACCACTACAGTGGTTGGGTAGGGGGTTATGTAGGAAGTTGGGTATATGTTTAAATACCCGTGCTGAGATGTGGGCTCTTAGAGATAGACTGAGTATGACATCCAACTTAAACATTGAGAAGCTGGATGTTGAGTTGGATGCTATAGTAGTCATTAATCTTCTCAATCTTATGGACGTTACATCTCACCCTCTTTCTAACCTTATTTTTTACTTCAGGGAACTGTTGAAGAAGTTCGGAGAGGTCAAGATTAGGCACATTCACAGATAAGCTAATGCATGTGCCGATCGACTTGCCAAGAATGAAGCTCTTTTGGAATCTTCTGTCTTTTTTAATTACTTAGAACCACCCCATTTTGTTAGCAAAGTTTTGGCAGGGGATACCTGTGGGACGACTTTTGAGAGTAAGTTGGTATTAATGTAATCTCTTATACTTTGGATCTTTTTGATTAATATTAATTGCTCTATATTTCACCCCCAAATAAATAGTTGTAGTTTTACTTCCCTCTCACATATATTCTCAGGCCCTTGCATTCCATCTCCATCTCAACTTGAATATCTACATTTGACTTTTATCATATTTAGTAAGAGTAGTTTGACTAAAAGTGAATTACCATAATATCATCATTCATTGATGCTAATGGTAGAACTCATAAATTAGTGAAGCTTGCACCGCTTAATTATATGTAGAGCTATAAAAATGGGCATATGTCTGCGTGCATACTCATCCCGTGAGATTAATGGGCGGGTATGTGACTAAGAATTCCATGCCCATTTAAATGTGGGTATCAACGGGAAAACTCGTGCGGGTTACGGTCCATGCGGGTATGGGCGGGTTGCAACCGGGCATGCCCGTTTTGTTTTGTTTTTTAATTAATTTTATATAGAGATTAATAAGACTCTCCAGTCTTCTCCAATCTGAATAAGAGTATATCTCCAGTATCTTCTTGCACACGACTTCACAGTTGAGAGCCAAAGGGAGAAAAACCTTAAACGAGTTGTTATCCTTTCTCCATTATCAGTTGGATGAATCGACCAAAGAAAATCATCATACTTCAGTCGGATATTGTGGACTTTGATTGATTTTTCTTGAACTATTTTGAATTTTTATTTCCCCTCTACCGAATTGTAAACTGTAAGTGAAGAAGTGAGTAAGAACAACATTTGTTGATTTTTCGGATTTGATATATTTTTTTCAAAAAGAGAAATTAATAATAAGGGTCGCAGGCATGCCCATGACGGGGCGAGGCGGGGTGGGCGGCATACCCATTTTGACAGTACTAAATATATGAGGTTAGTTATGGAAGTTAAAAGAGGAAGTATATTCATTTGAAGCAAATGAATATTTATTTTAGGATAAATTAAAATTAAAATATTATATTCAATTTGGACGCAGACGGATGGTAATATATACTCTCTCCACTCCCATTTAATTGCCATCCCTATTTTTTCCTTTCTTTTCTTATGCTATAGAAACGAGAGAGGGGGGTACTATTGAAACTCTCGGTGAAAATGACAAATTCCTTAATTTTCTAAAATTGTCTAAAGAGACTTATATTTAGGAATGGAGGGAGTATTAAGTAGGAAATCTTTGACGACTATGAAGTGACCAATCATCGTGGATCCATATACGTATATCCATTTAGAGAGTTACACTATTTAGTTATCATCGAAATCACCTCATCTTCTTGCTATAAAAGTTTCATCGAGCAGCCAGCTACCAAGTACAGTACCGAAATTCGCAGCAGTTCAAGTGCGGAAGAAGTAAGTTCTGCAGGTGCGTAACTTATCCTCATTTGTCGGATTGAAATTTTGACGGTGAAGATTAATTTAAAACGGGACATCGGTTCTGATTCAAGACACATGTTCTGCAGATACCTGTACTGACACCCAGAACAGTTGTCCTCATGCGATCCGTATGTGCGGAAAATATGCCGTTCTGCATAGGATCCGGGTTTACTAAAATTTAACTCTTAAGGCGGTAGTAAAAATAATACAGTTGGAATCTTTTGTGATATTTCAGTGACATACTCTGTGACATTTTAATTATGAAAGTTTTTATAAATATAACCTAAACTTAATAGATAAACCTTAAAGGTGAATAAAAAAAAATTAGTTGTGAACAATATTATAATCAGGAATATCACAAGTGTTTGTTGGATGTTTGAATGGAAAAATACAATGTATAATCCAAATACATGTATGAATCTTGGATATAGATTCTTGCGGTACGTGTATGTGTGTTAATCTCTTTGAGACATGAATCACATATTAAATACATTCATGAGATGAACACTAGGTTCAAGTAATCTAATGGAATTCAAAGAACTTATTTGAGATAAGATGAATGTATCATATGGTTCATGTATAGAGGTTTAAATGAAGATTCATCCATTCAATCCTTGTACATGAATGTTCCTAGAGTCCTTTGAGATGGGTCATTCCAAGACTCCATAAATAGGACTTCTTCATTCACTTCCTAGCATCAAATAGAAACAAGAACAATCTTCTTCTTGTAAAGTTTGTGCCTCTCTCTTTCTTAATTCTATAAAGTCTTTAAGTGCAATTCTTATTTGGTTCGATTGAGGGTGTGAGATAATAGTGTCGTTTCTTACACTACGAGTGTTGTATCTTGGGAGGCGATCGTCTATCAACTGTTGACACCATAGCAGGGGGCGAATTCAGCCTTAAGGAGATTTGCTTCGGCATACATCACTCGATAATCTTTGGTACTCTGTAATTGTATTCTTATTTCTTTTATAAGAGAATAAGGTTTATGAATTATTTGTATATCCATTGATAATAAAATAAATATTGATTTATTGTCTATCTTTTGTATTAATACATTATTTATAAAGAACTAGTTCCAACAATCTTAAGGCTGAATTTAGTGTATTTGCATAAATGTCTACTTCTAGAAATGAGACTGCTTTGCCTACTTCAAATTCTTCTACTCCTTCTGTTGGTCTACCAGTGGTTGTTCCTCATCCACTTCCTGCGCACGAGAAGCTATAGAAATTTTCTGGAAATGACTTTAAAAGGTGGCAAAGAAGATGCTATTTTATTTGACTACCCTAAGACTTGCTAAAAATCTCAAAGAGGTTGAACATGTGTTTAGCACAGATGAATTGGATGTTACGACAAATGCTGCAGTCGATGCTTGGAAACATTCTGACTTCCTGTGTAGAAACTACATACTCAATGGGTTAACAGAATATTTTTTTATTGATAGGGCCAAAGTCGGCCAAAAAAAAGGAGGGGGACTAAAACCAAAACCTCCCAAAAGGTGGAAAAACCACCCAGTACATCTAAGATAGCAAAGCAAAGCAACCTTGCACATTCAAGTGTGTGCACAAGGATGTTACAATTAAAACCATGCTATGATGCAAAACCATAGAAACTCGAACATAAGACATGAACATTTCGTCTAAATGAACGGTTTTCACAAGCCAAGTTTGCTAAGGCATCCGTAATAGAATTTTTGGGTTGTTTGACACACTTTACAATATTTATTGTAGTATTGGGACAGCCAGGGAGTTAGGAAAATCACTTGAAAAGAAGTATAAAACTGAGAATATCGGTACTAAGCAATTTGTGGTTGCCAAATTTCTGGATTGCAAAATGTTTGATACCGAAACTGTAATAAGTCAGATTCAAGAGATTCAGATTATCTTACATGATATTGTGGCTGAGGGGATGTCTCTTAGTGAGTCATTTCAAGTTGCAGCAATAATTGAGAAATTAGCACATGGGTGGAATGACTTCAAGAACTACTTGAAGCACAAGCAAAAATAGATGAGTTTGGAGGACTTGATTGTTCGCTTAGGAATAGAAGAAGACAATCGAAAAACTTCAAATCCTCTTTCAGAGCCAAAAGAAGTCAAAGCAAATTTGGTGGAATCTTCTAAATTTAAGGCATTTGGAAAAAGGAATAAGATTGATAATGGCAAAGGAAATGAGAGATTTAAATCTTAGTCTCAAAAGTCCATGGGAATTGCTTTGTGTGTGATAAGCTAGGGCATCGGGCTAAGGACTACAGAAAACGTCTTAACAAAGCTAACAACAAAGCAGTCAATCAAGCCAACATGGTTGATGATACTATGGATTTAACTGTTGTGGTCTCTGAAGTTAATATGGTGACCAACGTTAAGGATTCGTGGTTGGATACCGGTGCTACTCGTCATATTTGTTCTGACAAGCACCTGTTTTCCTCTTATGAGAAGATGCCTGAGAGAGAGAAGCTTTTTTGGCTGATTCATCTAATGTCAAGGTTGAAGTCATAGGCAAAGTAATCTTGAAGCTCACTTCTGGAAATGAAGTAATTCTTCTTGATGTGTTGCACTCACCGGCCATTTGCAAGAATTTAATTTCTGGGCCAATATTGAGTAAGAAGGGATTCAAGATTCTGTTTGAATCTGATAAGTTCATACTTTCCAAGGGTGGGATGTATGTTGGGAAAGGATATCTTTGTGACAGTATTTTTAAGGCCAATGTTACTGTGGTTGATAACAACTTCAAATTTATGTATCCAAAAATTCTGAATAATGAGAATACTGCTATTGTTTACACTGTTGTCTGTCCTTTTCTATGGCATGGTAGATTAGGACACGTAAACTTTAGAAGCATGAGAAAATTGTCAAACTTATGTTTGATTCCCAAATTAAATTTGGATGTTGGTTACAAATGTGAAACTTGTGTGGAAGCAAAGTTTGCTATAAGAAACCATTCAATTCAATTGAGATAATTACTGAACCTCTTGCACTAGTTCATAGTGATTTATGTGACTTAAAATTCATACAAATTAGAGGAGGTAAGAAGTACTTTATTACATTTGTAGATGATTTTATTTTTTTGCTATGTCTATTTACTAGCTAGCAAAGATGAAGCGGTGAACAGTTTCATTAAATACAAAAATGAAGTTGAAAATCAACTTGGAAAAAAGATAACTATAAGGAATGATAGATGAGGGGAATATGAATCAAAATCCTTCAATGAGTTATATGAGAGGTTTGAAATTGTGCACCAAACAACAGCTCCATACACACCTCAGCAAAATGGAATTGCTGAAAGAAAAAATCGAACTTTAAAGGAAACGGTCAATGTCATTCTTATAAGTTCAGGTTTACCTCAAAATTTGTGTGTGTGTATGGGGGCAGTTTTAACTGCTAACTACATCCTTAATCGAATACCCCATAGAAAGACAGGTAAAATTCATATGAGTTGTGGAAAGGAAGAGGGTTATCTTTCAATTTTTTGAAAGTGTGGGGGGTGTCTTGCTAAGGTGGTTGTACCTCTACCCAGCTAATAAGACTAAGACCGAAAACGGTTGATTGCATATTTGTTGGATATATTGAGAATAGTAGTGCCTTCCGATTTTTGGTACATAATTCTGAAATCAATGATATCCATGTTAATACTCTCATGGAATCACGAGATGCTGAATTTTTCGAAGAAATTTTTCCTTGTAAAACAAATGATTCTCAGAAAAGATCAGGGGACATGATTTCTAAGAATAGTGATTTTAGTGAAAATAAAACTAAACCAAGAATGAGCAAGAGAATGAAGATCTCTAGATCATTTGGTGCAGATTTTCAAACTTTTCTGTGGAAAATGAACCTCAAACATTCAAAGAAGCAATGTCATATCCAGAATATCCATTTCGGAAAGAAGATGTAAACAGCGAAATTGAGTCCATTATGAGCAATCATACTTGGGAGTTGGTTGATCTTCCACCTGGAAGTAAACCGATCGAATGTAAATTGATATTCAAAAGGAAACTAAAGATCGATGGTTGCATAGACAAATTCAATGAAAGGTTGGTTGTTAAAGGGTTTAGATAAAAGGAAGGTCAGGACTATTTTGACACCTATTCACCAGTATCTAGAATTACTTCAATACGGATGTTAATTGCTATAGCTTCGCTATATAAGTTGCAGATACATCAAATTGATGTAAATACTGCGTTTCTAAATGGTGAATTAGATGAAGAGATTTACATGGAACAACCCGAAGGCTTTCAAGTCAATGGGCAAGAATCAAAGGTGTGCAAACCTGTAAAGTCATTGTATGGACTTAAACAAGCTCCTAAGAAATGGCATGAGAAGTTTGACAAAATCATGAGTATAAATGGATTCAAGATAAACGAATGTGACAAATGTGTTTACACAAAGACCATGAAAAATGTAGTGTGGTTGTATGTCTCTATGTTGATGACATGTTCATTCTTGGATCCAATAATGAGGTTATTAGGCACACCAAGAATATACTCATGAAAAACTTTGATATGAAGGATATGGGAGTTGTAGATTTAATTCTAGGTATTACATTTTTTAGAACTTCAAATAACCTAGCATTATCTCAATCTCACTTTATTGAGAAAGTGATTGAAAGATTTAAAGGACATGACATTAAAGATGCTAACAATCATTTTCTCTCACATCTAGTGTTGCATAAAAATACTAGTAATAGTATTTTGCAATTGGAATACTCTCAGGTAATTGGCAGCATAATGTTTATTACGAACTGCACAAGACCTGATATTGCTTATTCCGTTAGTAAACTGAGTCGTTATACAAGAAATCTAGGACACGAACATTGGAAGGCATTATTAAGAGTATTAGGGTACCTCAATAGGACAAAAGATTATACTCTTCAATGTGGATCTTATCCAGCTGTAGTGGAAGGGTATAGTGATGCAAATTGGATTTTTATTCCGGTGAATCTAATTCAACAAGTGGCTATGTATTCACCCTTGGGGTGGTGCTGTTTCTTGGAAAACCTCAAAATAAACTCTAATAGCACGCTCAACAATGGAATATGAATTCATTGCATTGGACAAGGCTGGTGAAGAAGCTGAATGGCTTCGCCATTTCTTGGAGGATATTCCTTTGTGGCCAAAGCATGTGCCTGCAATTTGCATACATTGTGACAATCAATCAGCAATTGTAAGGGCACAAAACTTCATTTACAATAGAAAGTTCCGACACATTCGTCGTAGACATAATTCCATTAGGCAGTTGCTCTTAAGTGGTACAATATCTATTGATTTTGTGAAATCAAAAGATAATCTTGCGGATCCGTTTACTAAAAGTCTAAGCAAAGAGAAAATTAACAGCGCATCGAGGGGAATGGGCTCAAACGCCTTAAATAATTGAGTTAACTTGATCGAAACCTAACCTAGGTGATTGGAAATCCCATGGACTAGGTTCAATAGGAACACAAAAGTTCTGTGTAACTCAGACGTGAGCACTTTGGAGTCTAACTCCATACTATTTCTTGGATGTACTAAGTGCTGCATACATGAGACTGATCATGTTATGCTATATGCTTTAATGGTGCCTATATCTTGTAATTTATAAGTTGAGTATAGTAGTATACTCTTGATAGGACACCACCTATGTGAGTGAAGAGTAAGGACGACTCTATGAAAATATTTCTAAGACAATATTTTCAAAAGCACTCGCATAACCCAAGAAGTTCAGGACCGAAATAATGAACACAATTGAGAACCAATGAAGAATTGGATTGGTACTATGTGAAGAGTATTGTCTAGGCTTACATAAACAATTTCCAGTTCGAGGCTTCAGTCCACTGACTAGTTAAGTATGTCCGATAATTTTTCACTAGGGAAGGTTCAAGGTTAAGAGCTACATAGCTCGATGCAGTATCTTTTCTCTTGCACTCTTTGATTTTCCGTGTCAATCTTGTTGTCTTTTTCCATTCATGTGGGGGATTGTTGAATGTTTGAATGGAAAAATACAATGTATAATCCAAATACATGTATGAATTTTGGAGATAGATTATTGAGGTACATGTATGTGTGATAATCTCTTTGAGACATGAATCACATATTAAATACATTCATGAGATGACATTTGGTTCAAGTAATCTAATGGAATTCAAAGAACTTATTTGAGATAAGATGAATGTATCATATGGTTCATGTATAGAGGTTTAAATGAAGATTCATCCATTCAATCCTTGTACATGAATGTTCCTAGTGTCCTTTGAGATGGGTCATTCCAAGACTCTATAAATAGGATTTCTTCATTCACTTCCTAGCATCAAATAGAAACAAGAACAATCTTCTTCTTGTAAAGTTTGTGCCTCTCTCTTTTTTAATTCTATAAAGTCTTTGAGTGCAATTCTTATTTGGTTCGATTGAGGGTGTGAGATAATAGTGTCGTTTCTTACACTACGAGTGTTGTATCTTGGGAGGCGATCGTCTATCAACTGTTGACACCATAGCAGGGGGCGAATTCAGCCTTAAGGAGATTTGCTTCGGCATACATCACTCGATAATCTTTGGTACTCTGTAATTGTATTCTTATTTTTTTTATAAGAGAATAAGGTTTATGAATTATTTGTATATCCATTGATTATAAAATAAATATTAATTTATTGTCTATCTTTTGCATTAATATACACTATTTATCAAGTACTAGTTCCAACAAGTGTCACATAAGACCCGGTGTGCACATTATTAAGTGATAAGTCATTGTTAAATATCATACAAATGATTGAGTTAGGCTCAAACTGATTTTTGACTGTCACAATTTTAACTATGGGTTTAATTTGAACATATAAGAAGAATATTAATTTGTTATAATGAATTATACAACAACGGTAACATAATCCATTAAGTTTTAATTGGTTATGGGAAGGGATGGATAGGATAATACCCAACATTTGTCAATAAATGCACAAAGTGGTTGTTTTCAGAATACCACTTAAACGGGTCACTTTGGCATGGATCCGGCCTTGTGGGACTAGCCCCACGGCCCTCTCACATGAGTTTTAGTGGAATCTACCTGCAAAGTAGGTCCCGCCACAACTCATGTGAATTTTTCCCACTGAAACATATGGATTGGAGACTGATCTAGCATTTGACAATAAATACACAAAGTGGTTGCTCACAGAATACCACTGAAATAGTAGTCACATGTACGTCACGTTTACTATAGAATCATGCCCTCAAATCAAAAGCTAAAAAACATCAGAAAAAACATACTCAAAAAACATTTTGATTTATGTTAACATTATCATACTTTTTTCATTCAACATTCAGAGCATTTATGTGCACCAATTGTTATAATGAATTATAACCTGCTGATTAAAAGAAGCAACTGATTAAAATTTCTGATGGTGTGGGGATTTATATAATGTATAGTTTCAGTCACACTAGATGATCATATATATAAAAGGATATCTCAATTCACAAGTTTCTTTTGTAATCCTTCATGAACTAATAAATATGTAGTAATGCTAAAGAACCCTAATATTACCCTAAAGACTTAGGTTCGTAACAAGTCCTGGGAGATCGAAGGTGCGTGTATCTATCCAAAGAGCGAATTCCGTCCTTGTCCCACAGCAACAGCAGCAGCAGGAGTAATTGCCCTTCTTGGAGAAGGGCGTTCGAGTTTTGTTGCCGAAGCATTATTCTTTTCGCCTAGCATCATAGGCTTCTCTTCATAATTGAGGTCCGAAATGGAATCCAATTGATCATGACTGTGGTTACGATGATCAAGCGATAGCGGGGCAATCTGGATATGTTGATCATCAAGACAGGAGGATACTACTGCTGCATTCCCAAGTTCTTGGAGACGGGGATCGTTGGACCATATCAAAGGACTTTTACCACTGCCAACACTACTATAATTAGGCCTCTTCTTATTAGTATTAGTATTAGTATTAGTATTATTATTAGTATTACCACCTAGGCACATAGTACTGTCTGTACTAGGTAAGAATCCATCATGAATGGATTGTTGAAGTTGGAGGGTGTCACCATAGATGTTGAGATCTTGAAGAGATGGAAAATTAAGAGTAGCACTACCAACACCAACATTAAATAATTCCTTATTCATGTGATCTTGCTTGTTGTTATAGCTTCCAGAAGCAGCCATATTTTCACCTGCAAGTGTCTGACAAGCTTTCTCTAGAATGGTCTGCATGTATTTTCCTTGTGCCTCAATTCTCAACTGGAGGTGTCTTTGCACCTGCATGTTCACAATTAATGCTTCCCAAGGTTAATCCACAAGTAACAACATTCATGGCAATGGCAATGGCAATGGCAAAAAATCGTTAGTTCCCAATTGATGTCCCTATGCAGATCCCAACCATTCACAATTAACCACGTGAATGTGAATATGACTGCTGAAGAAGTATAATTGGAATGGATATTCACGTGGGAAATTTTGAGTGATTGTGACAAGTATTTGGGACTTCAGTTGGGGGCAAAAAAAATTGTCTGTCCCCGTGTATGTCTCTATTTTTGTACTCAACCACTCACAATTCGCCACGTGTATATATAATTGGGAATAAATGTCCACATGCCGAATTCTGAATGATAGATACATGTATGTGGACAGACTATTTTTCTCAATGGCAAGACGTCATCTAGGATTCTCCATATAATTACCGCAAAAAGAGACTAATATTTTCTCTTAATTATTAATTGTTTCTCTGCTTATTCAATAATGATGTGAAAATTTCTGAACAACAGTGCCTATTGGATCAGTTTCATGTATACAGAAGTAATCATATAAATATAGAGACAGAGAAAGGAAGCATACGTACCTCTAATTGTTCGTGAAGTCTTCTTTGGACCTCCAATTGCATCCTATTTATTTGCATTTAGTTATGTGAGAATTAATTACTGCCACTGATGAAATTACAATTTACAAGTACCATGTAATTCCAACAAAAACTTAAAACATTTTCTAGACATTTTACGAAAGAGAAAAGAGTTTTTTTTTTTTTTTTTTTTGAAAAAATAAAATTAAAAAAAATAGCTATTGTCCTACTTTACACCTCTCAAAGAGTGATTGAAGAGATGAAGAAGCAAAAGAAGAATTCTTGAAAAGTAGCATAACAAAAAATTTAAATTTGGAAAATAAATTACTACTAAAAAATAACAAAATAAAGTGAAGGTTATAAGAAATTAAAACATACTCATTCATGCTACGGCCAATCATTCCAGATGAGGACATAGAACTATTCCTTTGAAGATCTAAAGACGAAGCTGCCAAGAGAACAAAAAATAAAAAGATTTTATTATTATTAGGTATAGTAGAATTAATAATTAACCTAATAAAAATACTAGTAACTAGTACATATGGTTGAAGCTAGTTTCTAGGGGCCACTCAATCCTAGGATCGTCCTTATGGGACTGACCTCATAACCTTTCCACATAAATGAGTGAAGCCCACATCTGAAGGTAGGCTCCGTCTAATTCATGTGAGGGAACTGTGAAACCAGTCGCACAAGAACGATTTATGATTGAATTTCCAGCATCTAGGTCTCACCATCTTTGATGGAGTGATCATTGAATTCCTTGTGAGGCTGCTTTCCTAGTCTGAATTTCTAATCCCAAGAAAAAAATAACAAACATCATCAGCTCCAGAAAGAGAAAGAAAGATTGCAGATTGTAGAAATCACGTTGAATCTTCCGTGACACTCTCTATAAAACTCTCTAACATTTCTATATATACTCTTGTTCATATCTAAGACTTACCTTGATTAGTTTAAATATATGAAGAAAGAAAAGTTTCATAATTAGAATGTCACAGAGAATCAAATTGTTGTACAAATAATACAAAAAAAAGGAAATAAAACCTTATATTACCTGAAGATGGCTCTTGAGATGATAAAGAGTGAGACCCTTAACACCCATAACTCTCATGATAGTCTTTGGAGTGGCCTCTACATATGTAAAAATATTATTATTAGCATATGAAATGAAATCAAAAGCTCAACAATGATAGCAAATAATCGTTTGTACTCGTGTATGTACATATTCATGTGCTCACTCACTCACAATTCACCATGTGTGTATATAATTAAAGAAAATATCCACATGCCGAATTCTGAGTGGTTGGCAAAGGAATGGAACATACACGGGTACAGACGATTTTTAAATTGTTGGGTGAAAATCGTCTGTATCTGTGTATGTTCTCATTACTGTATCCAATCACTCATAATTCCTCATGTGAATTGTGAGTGGTTGGGCATAGGAATGAAAATATAGACGGATACGAACGATTATTTGCCAGAGTTGAGAGTAGGGTTAGGGTTAGTACTGTCAGGTCCGCCTAGCTGTGTAACAGCATCAACAAAACGCTCGTGAAGCTCAACCGTCCATCTGAGTCGAGGCTTTGGATCGGTGGTGAGAACGAGGCCTGAGTCACCTTGAACACACATACTGGGCCTCTCGTGGGAATTCATAGTCGAGGGTTTCTTAGCATGGAACATGATTCTTTCTCTTCTGTTTGTTCGATCGGTTTTCTCGTGGGAACTCAGAGGAATATTATATGAAATGAAAAGAGAGAGAGAGAGAGAGAGAGAGAAGAAAGAGCTGCTATGGAGATTCAAGAACAAATGCTGCTGCGAGGTATCAAATATAGATGTCGTGCTTTGGTTTATAGTAGTAGTAATTTTGAATAAGATAAAAATAAAAAAGTAGGTATGTATTCAAAGGCAAAAAAATCGTCTGTCCCGTTCTGTGTCCCGTTCTGTCCCCACGAATAAATATAAATATTTGTCATGTGTATATTTTTTCTTTTGGGTTCCACTATTTCTTTTAGGTTATAATTTTTTAATTAAAAATTTAATACATGTCATTTTCTTATTGGTAGGACAGGGAAGGGGACACCGAATAGGGATAGAGGATTCTTAGTCGTATTCAAGTGGTGTCTTCGTGTCTGTCTCAAGTGAGAAAGGTAGAGTTATCGTGGCTTTGGAAAAATACAATCATAAGATCGTCTTTGTGGGACTGACTTTATTATCCCCTCATATAAATTAAACGGGGCATACCTATAAATGTGAATTCCGCTCAATTTATGTGAGGAGCCTGTAGAACCTGTCTCATAATTTTGGTTTCTCAAATACGAGTCAAGAAAGAAAAGGAAAAAAACCGAAATTGAAAATTGATTCTTTATTAAACAAAAGCTGACCTGGCCCTACATTCCTTTGCCTAAAGAAGGCAATACTACGATAAACATCAAGCAGTCAGGTAAGCAAGTTGCAAAATTTTGTTCCCTTCATTTTACCACAAAAAAATACTGCTACTATAGCATATGTAAACAACTTGATAACCATCAATTGGTTAGATCAGATGGATGTGGGATTGATATTTCCTGAATTAGAGATCGTGAATTCGAATTCAAAGAATGAAATATGTCTTATTTGGAAGGTTAATCCCAAAATAATTACTGCGGTACTCAAAATAAAAAATATATTTCGACATACTTTTTTTAAAAGAACAACTTAATCTAATTAAAGTATTTTATGCATTACTCAATTGTCAAATGATTAAAAATTCGGATTTACTTTTCATAATTTATCGTCACTTCTTCCACTTGAAATTCGGAGTTTATGTAATTTAGATAAGATGGGCACCCCATATATTAGGATGATGTAGAATTTGACTGTGTACGGCTTCATGGACACTTTGCTGGTCCTTCTCAATAAAATATACATGTTTCACTAAAAAACGATTAAAAATATATTGTAGTACTGAAAATAATTATGTTCATTTTGTTTTTAAATTTAGCCATCGGATAATGAATCAAACATGTCGGAAAATACATGTATCAGCAACATAATTTTTACCCAAACGATCGATATGGTTTCTCACACAAGAAAATATTCCCTCCGTTTCTTAATATTTTTTTATGTAATTCAGTATAGATTAAAAAGGGGAGACGAGAGACATTTTTTTTCTTATATCTTTAAATAATTTAGCTTATTCTCTCAAACACCAATTCATTTCTTACTATAGTAAGGGTAATGTTAGAAATACAACTTTAATAATTAAAAATTAACATATATTTAAGAAAAATATGAAGAGACAAAAACTTTCTATTAAAATCGGAATGAGTATTTCGTTTATTCAAGATACGTTTTTCTTACTATAAATGCTAATACTTCATCTAATTTCATGATGCAGTTGTGTATATTCTACACTAATCCCAATAGTACTATAAACTTTAATCCCAAAATTACCAAATTAAATTAGAATTACATACATGGGGCGTGAAGATCAAAGTATAAAGCGAAGGGTATTGAGAGGAAAGCTTTTGATGGGGAGGGGTGGCCGTAGATATAGTGCATAACAAAAAAAATCAATATATATTGATACTTTTTTTTTATAAGTGTTATATTTTATTTAATAGGTGTTTTTTTCTGATTAATCTATATATTAAGATTTATAATACCTGTTTTACGCAACATATGTTATAAAATCATAAAACATGTTCGCTCCAAAAAAAAGTGTGGACCGTTAATTTTTTATTCGACAACTAAAAAATATTCAGTATTTACTGAATATTTTGTGTTCAGCACCATAGTCGGACCGGGAGGGAAGGGGGTGGAGAAGGAGAATGTGGGACCACCTTGCTTTACTTCTAAATAAATACTGCTAAATAAGAAGTGCTAAAAGGGTTCAAAATGTGAGTGAGATCTTTCTCTTGTGTCTCTGTGCTGTATAGTACTTTTGTAGAATAGAAGATTGTCTCTCTTCTTTTCTTTACTCTCATCTCAAATCTCCCAAAATGCCATGCATGCAAATGTCCTCTCTTAAGGTCTAAGCCCTTAGAAAAAACAGATTGATGAGCCCAAAAGTGAACAGGCTGGGACCCCATTCCTAGTAAAAGAGGTAGTAAAATCAGGGACGAAGCCAGAAAATTGACGTTGGGGTGGCAAAAACTGCAACAGTATGTCGAACTACATATAAAAACTGCAAAAAAAAAAAATGTTGGGGCGAATTTGATAAAATATTCCAAACTACATAAAAAAATTACTATGTCTAGTAGTATTTTTAGATTTCTCGTGACGACTCTCACCCCCGCCCCCTTGTCTTCGTCCCTGAGTAAAATCATTCACAACAATGTTTATGTCCAGCTTGCGAGTCCAAGACCATAACACATTGTTTCACAATACTCATAACTACTAATTTAGCAACCGAATTCGCTTTACCAAAATGATCATCCTGAGATGAGTGAATGTTTTATCATATGCTTGTATCAGTTAAAATTTCAAAGTTATCTCATGTGGGATGGGTGTTAACAATTTTTTTAAAGTTAGTAAAAGCAAACTATCTCCCTCTCTCTCTCGGCTCTGGGGGCTGGCTAACTATGCAAAAGAAAAGAAATGTATTGATAAAAACAAATAACTAAAGGAGGAAAGCCCTCACGCTATTCTCCTTCCTAAAGAGAATAAATGCTTTCTTCTTTCACAATCAAAGCATAGATTCCCCCCAACCCCAAACCCTTTTAGTTTTCTTATCATATTTGTATATATATATATATATATATATATATACACACACTTCGAATATGTGTGCTTTTGTAATACATGTTGTGTAAAATAAGTGTTACATGTCTTAAAACAAATGTTAATCAGGAGATAACATTTATTATATAAAATGTGACACCTATCTAAAAGATTGTAACACCTGTTAAAAAATGTTCAGTATGTACTGATTTTTTTGTATTCTGCACTATAATCGCAACCCCTCTTAAGCGTACATAAATACACAAAGGATCCTCTATCATCGAGGGCATACGAAAACGTTTGTATTTGGATCTGTTTTTATTTGAAAAAAAGTATATATGTCTCGATAATTGAAAATGTAAATTTTTTGTGCAAAAAAAATATAGTTTGTGTTAGAAAATGGGGAAAGTGTGCCCAAATACACCTTGGCTGAGGGAGAGAATTCGAATTAGGACCTAGAAATTAAAGTGAAGTGTATACTTTTCATAATTATCATGATATATAACATAGGAGCAACACTATGTAATCGACGTATAATTTGTTCTATAAAAAAAAGAAATTATAATTTGTTAAAACATGTGAGAGAAAGAATCGAAGGTCCATATCTCAGTATTTTGACAATAAAAACAATTATTATTAGTACTCCATTTCAGAACATAAGTCCATGTAACAAAAATTAAGGAAACAAAAAGTAAAAGTATTTTATCAGTCAAAATATTATTATTACTCTTTTTAATATGACTAGTATACTATTAATTCTATTTAGGTGAATAATATTAATATTTTGACTAATAAAATATTTTGTTTTTTACTTTTTTTTAATTTTTACTACGTTTCTTATATTATAGAATGGATGGATATTATTATTATAGATAAAAGCTTTGTTATACAAAAAAGTTAAGTTTTAACTTTGGTTGGTTTGATGATTGAAGATTTTGGGGGCATCTCTCTGTATAGTTTTAATATAATACACAATGTTAATCTTATGAATAAGCAACCCGGTTACGGTGCAGAATACCAATTTATTCCGCACCGTGTGGAATATTTGATGGCCGTCGGATCAAGAATTTGACGGCTGAAATAATTTGGGATTGTGAGAGTTATAAAGTTTTTTTTTAAATCTCACCAAATGATCTCAGCCGTCAGATTCTTAATCCGACGTCCACAAACTGTTCTGCACTGCACGGTAGCCAGATTGATGAACAAGATAGTGGAAAAGTTATGGTCGTAGGGGATCTGATTTTAGACAATATATGTTTGCTTAAATTTTAAGCATCTTTTTTTTATACCACTTTAGCTGGGAATTTATTCCCCATATGCATGAACATATTCCCTCTCCCAAAACTTTCCGAATAATATCCTCTATCCTATTTTTGTGACACTTTTTTTACGGATTCATCATTTTTTTAGGTTATAGATTATTTTAAAAAATTAAAAATTAACTACCTGTTTTTTTAGGATTGGTTGCAGTGACGGCGTTAAAGAGGTGACATGAAATTATTATAAGTGGGATAAGAATGATGATACAAGTATGGAACAGAAGATCTCTTACGAAAATATTCCGAGTTAGTTTGTTTGAGGACTGAGTTGAATTTGTGCATTTGTGGGAACTTCTAATCTCCAATCCCCAATTGGTTACTGTGATTTAGAATTTATGTTTCTTTCTTATCAATCTTATTAGTGGCGAATACAGCGTCTCGCCATCTTATATGTTTGTAACACTTTTTTTACGGGTTTTCATTTTTTTTTAGGTTATAGATTATTTTAAAAAAAATTAAAATTATATATTAATATACAGGACGGGAAATGAAACACAAATTAGTAGAGAAGATACAAACCACATTACCACGAAAAAATGTATGCCTCTTGAGCGAATCATGATGATCGAAGAGTTCAAACTGGTAAAACTTAAATTCACCAGCCGTAAATAAGATTTACTGCATTTGGAAAACCCAAACCCAAGCCTGATGGGGTAGTAGGGTGGAATCTGGTTCTTTTTTCTTTACTTTTTTTTTGGTCACCCCCAGGGATACTCAATGTCCATCACGTGGTGACTAATTCGGGTTCGACCTGCAGTTTGACCAATAGCGTGATCGCTAGTGGGGAAGGCCTGACTCATACTGCTCTTTGCAAACGAGTCCTACCACCACAGGAAATTCCCATGATAGTCGATGTCTACCGAAGAAATAGAACACTCGTCAACAGTGAGACATATAATATCTCTAACCAGTTGTCCCGGAACTCGGGATTGGAATCTGATTCTTTGCTTTGCTTTGGAATATTTCATCATCTTCCAGCTTCTTCTTCTCACCCTTTTAGCAAGTCATCAAGTTGACTACAGCAGCAATCAACCTTTGGCCCAAGTAATATAATTGGAGACAATGGCAGCCTACCTCTTCAATATTCTAACCAAATGCCCAAATTGTTGGAAAAAATATCTCTGCTCATAGTTTTATCACTTTTTGTTTAAAATAAATTCTGAAAAAACTAATTTGAAAAAAGCACCTACATATGAGCTTTTTTAAAAATAGTTTATTCTTAACCTATTAAATATAAAATAATCATATAAAATATAGTTTTAGTTCTTATTTCTCTATCAATTACATTTTGAAAGGATATTTATTTAATTTTTCAACGGGTTTTTTCCAGTAAATGAGAACAACTAAATAAATACAGAAAAAGTTTTTGCAAAAGAGCAATGGAAAACAGACCCAAAACACAAGCATATCAGCTCAGCTTGCCTCGCCTGAGACCTCCTAGGGTATACCCTTGACAAAGTCAAGGTTTGAGTAACTAGAAAGCGACCTAATATCGCATACTCATACTTGTCTTGCAGATATCTCAACCGAGAAAAAAAAACATGACTTTTATTCCATTCAATGTCATTGACACATTCATTTATTCACCAACTGAGAAACACAAGCCGCGGAGAGCTCATAACAACAAAATGAATCTTAAAACAACTGCAGCTTAAACTAAACGACCACCTCAAAATGGCCGTCTATTATTTACCTACAGCAGCAACTCCCCGGCAAGCATCACGCTCCAAAAGCCGGTAAAATGCGCTAACCCAACCGCCACACACGTATTACGAGCAATTGATTTTCATTCAGCTTAGATTTCCCAAGCAAACATATTTCATCTGCAATAAACTCGAAAGAGTAAATAAATGCCAGATATGGTTTCATCTCTTCTCTTGTGCCCAAAATCGCAGAATGCAAAATGAAAATACGAACCTCCAAATATTCATCCATTCCGTATTTGGAACCTTCCCGACCAAGGCCCGACTCCTTTCACGCCTCCAAAAGGAGCCACCTACATTAAAACGTCAGTTATACCACTACCTTCTTCCATATATTTCACTCGCGTGCTGGAGAAGAAGACTCACCTCAGTTGAAACTAGTCCCTCATTGACTCCCACTATCCCGTACTCCAGTGCTTCAGCGACGCGCCACGATCGCTGAACGCTTGTGGTGAACATGTATGCTGCCAAACCTTGAAAGTAGGAACAGAAAAAAAACAAAAGAATGTATGCAAAATCAGTCCTCGTGTTACAGTCATTTATATTAAAGCAGGAATACTAATTCAATAACAAAAAATTCTTCAATAAAGAACAAATCCAAGTTTACGGTTTTGTAGACAAACCAGCATTTGTGTTGTTAGCCATATGGATGGCTTCTTCCTCAGTTTTAAACTTTAGAAGGGGGGCAACAGGACCAAACACTTCCTCTCTGGAAAAACAAAACGAGGATACCGAAATAATTTTACAAACAAGAGAAGGAAGCTACTTGTAAACCAGCAACTAGAATAAGTAAACCACTGATTTCATGCAAAAGGAAATACGATATATACGGTGAAGCCTTTCTTTATAACCTTCAAATCATTCATTAGATGAAAATGGAAGTTAAAAGAGGAGATGAAAATTCAACAACCATCACTTCATTTCTGCATTACCTATCTCCTAGAAACAGCGCAAAAGTTAAATGGATTGTAAAAGTCGGCCTAGTCGGCAAAAAATCGCTAGTCGGCACATAGCTGACTAGTCGAGGTAAAAAATCGGTTGACCAACTTAATCGGTCAAAGTCGAGTCAAATCGATTATTTTAGTATTTGAACTTGTTATTACTTATTATGGTAATGAATTTAATTATTATTGATGGATTTTGTGTACTTTGATTTGACTAGTATTTGATTGTTAATTTTTTATGGAATTTTATTTGACTAATATAATATATAGGATAAGGGAATTTTAAAAAATCTCTTGTAATCTAGGTAAGCCGACTACTCGCTAGTCCCCAGTATAACGGTCGACTAGCGACTTCTGCAACATTGATTTAACATAGGATATGAATAATCCTTTCTTTGGTTCAATGAAGCCGACCCCAATTACTTGGTTGCTTTTTTCTTTTTTTATTCATCAAATTGCTAATTCACTTCAAACTAGGCTATGAATAGCTGACGAAATCATATTAACAAATTTCAAAGCAGAAACGGATGCTTTATTTCAGCAAACACTACACTTTGCTGGCACAGAATAACCAACTAACAGCAATGTTCAACTGTTGAACGTTTATATATTTTCCATACACATCTAACCCTTAAGAATTAAGAAGTTACTGCCCTTCTTTTGGGAACCCAAAACTGAGCACGTATAACACGAAAAAGTAAGGACCTTACCTTGATATAAGCATCTCATTCTTGACATCTGTAATCACAGTAGGCTCGTAAAAGGTCATCCCAAGACTGTGTCTTTTTCCTCCAAGAAGAACTTTGGCTCCCTTCAAACATGTAATTCAAGAAATATTTTGATTGAACAATCAAAGGCGTTTCAACAAAAATAATCAGCACAAGAAAACAAATACCTAACATGTTGCAGAAACAAGATAAATAGTTGACCTTGCTAAGAAGGAGAAGCTATCTCACAATCTCAAAGTTGTTCCAGACTAGGAAAACTCATATATTCAACATATGAGAGCAACCTACCTTTTCAAGTATAAGCCTGAACACATCTACCCTTATCCTTACCCTACCTTGCAAGAACGGATTTAAGGAGGGGCCCAAGATTTCGAAAACTACATTTTTTTACCCCTATAAAATTTTGAGATACTGTTAACAAAATTAACTCTTGCGTTCTTCCCCCCCCCCCCAACCCCCCAAGAATTATGTAAAAAAATTCCTCTCGCCTACATGAAGTTTCTACTTTCGCCCCTGCTACCTTGGCAGAAGTTCTGTGCACTGGCCTTATACTTTAGCATGACTTGTTTGGAAAATTCAATTGCTTTTTTTCTCCTTTATTAGATCAAAATATTATTCATCTTCTTTAATAGCGATCAAATCGATCGTCAGACCTAATCTTTATGCCATTGATAGTTTGAAATTGAAAGCTTTGTGGCATTTAAAGCTTAGGTTATCAGCAAACCTTTGATATAGCATCTTGAACCAATAATTCCACCTGCAATACAAGTCCACGAAAGTTCAATTGGTGTAGAGTTTCATATTTCAGCAACATCCGACTTTATGCAAACAAACAGAAAGAACAAAAAATTTAGATACTTACCTTTTGAACAGCAGCTTCATTGATTAGAGGACCCTATGAAAATTGAACCAACAAGAAGTCAGACACTTGAGGTGCTTGTTCTCAATTAAAAGTGTGAAAATTAGCTCATGGGCATCCATATCCTCTCAAAACCAACTGGCAATGAGAGGTGTTAACCCATGACCTTATAAGTTATTTGGATATTCCCTTATAAGTTATTTGGATATTCCTTAGGCACTCGATGTGGGATTTCATATTTCAACAAAAAGGAAGAGGAAAAGTGCAAGCATAGAAGTATAGATGATAAAATATTAGCGCAAGCAGTTTCATAACAAATAGATACAGAAGAATAGATCGCCATTAGCCATCTCCGCATTTCAAGAACAGAAATGCAATGTAATATAAAATACTGTATAGATAAAGAATAAAATGGGAACATCCAGACAAAAAAAATTCTTGAATTTTAGCATGCGACGCAGTCACCTGAACTACACCTTCACCAAAACCATCTCCAACTTTCATACTCTGCACGGCATTTGAAAAGGCATCTGCGAATTTATTGTAGATCCCTGCAGAAGAAGACAAGGAACAGTCATATAATCCCTTTTGCATCGCCTTTTTTCTTGTAAGTCAAGTGAATCTTTGTTGCTATGCATAGACGGAGTCAAAAACTTCATGTTTGGGGTACGAAAGGTAAATTTTACACAATACTGGGGGAAAGAAGTAATTTTTGTTAATAATCTTTCTGGAATTTCCAAATTTTACAGGGAAAGAATGCAATTTTTTTTTTTTTTTTTATTTTTATTTTTTTTTGGGGGGGTGGGGGACTCCCTAGCTCCATCCATGTTGCTATGCATCACTCCAATTTCATGAGACTTCCCCAGCACCCCTTATTTTTGGACCAACAAGTACATAAGCCACAAATACACTTAATTTCCTTCATATACAAAATTAATTGATATCTGATAAGTGTTTGTTTGCTTATGAGAATCGAAAGGAAATAAAAATTAACAAAAAAATAAATAACCAAGAATTATCCTGTAGAAACATAACATAAGACACGAAATCACATGCCTTCTTGCACAAGAATTCTATTTGCGCATACGCATGTCTGTCCGCTATTACGGAATTTAGTAGCCAACTGCAACAGAAAACTCATGTAAGTTAGGGTTAAGAGGACACACAAAATGAAACACCAAACTATTGAGCCAGGGAAAATGTTCTCCCAACTGACTGCCCATTATTGATGGACAAGTTTGAGATCCGAAAGAGATCAGAAGGCATCAAGATCTTAAGACTCAATAAGTATATAACAGACCAGAGACGCGAAAAGGATAACTACATATGACAATTCAACAATGCAAGAATGGTGAGCAACAGTCTGAAATATGAGAGTCCAAGGAGAAAACCAAAAGGAGGTCCATATCAAAGTTGGTAACATATTCGGTATCAAAGTTGGTACCAAAGCCTTTAGATGTTAACTCATTTCTGTTATCTGGATTGGCATTTAATCAAATGACCTCCAATCATCCATCTAAGGCCTAGACAAGATTGAGACTTTCATTTCCCAAGTAATTTTGCTATCACAAGAGAAGGGCTTCTCTGCAGTTGATCAACATCAAAGTAACAAATTTAAAGCAACCTTCACCCTTTAAGTCTAACAAAGAGGCCAAAATGTGAATGATATTGATATAGACAATTAAAATTTGGCATTGGGAAAGTGTACTTTCATTAATGTTTAAGAAGATCAAAATGTACAGCCTTAATGCGCACAGCAGGCTTTGCAGTTTTGAAATACTAGCATGACTTACACTTCCTTTAAGAGCTACTTCAAGGTCCGCATCGTCAAAGATTATGCAAGGTGCATTACCACCAAGCTCCAGGGATACCTACATAAATGAAGCCCGTAATTAAGAAGCAAATAGTTGACTCGTTGCTACTAATGTTTCTTTAAGTATCTAAGAATACCTTTTTAACAGTCGCGGCAGAACCTGCCAGTAGTTTCTTTCCAACAGCAGTTGAGCCGGTAAAAGTGATCTTCCTTACCTAGACAGTTGTAAAAAGAGAACAATATATGATCCATCTTCTGAGGAATAGTGTGCAAATTAGCCCTCCTAATAGGATACTTATGTCAGAAAGCCAAATAAGAAAATCTAATATCTCACAGATTATGAAATCAACCTTGGGGCTAGAAATTAAAGCTTCCCCAATGTCAGGAGCATTTCCCATAACAACATTCACCACTCCCTGCATGATCAAGACATCATCATCAAAATATCACAAAGAAACAAAGATATGATTAACTTATCAAATTCGTGGAGAATCAAAAAAGAAATGACCCGGACCAAATTAACACACACACACACACACATACATATGTATATGCATGTATATATATAATATGATATTCATAAATACACATTTTTTCAAGGGGAGAGAGTACAGCACAAATAGACGCCTAAGAAATATTGTCATATCGTATATGTGATTGGGAAAAGAAAAGGAGAGAGAGACATTGATATATCCGTACACAAAAGAATTACCGGTGGTATTCCAGCTTTAAGAGATAATTCAGCTGCCGCTAAAGCAGTCAAAGGTGTGAGTTCAGAAGGCTTTATAACCACAGTACAGCCACAAGCAAGGGCAGGACCAACCTGGTTAAATGTTCACTTTTTAGTGATAAGGGGTTCACAAAAGATATCTGATTCTTACAGAAATGCACAATCATAGTTAAGAAGCCAAGACAAACCCACTTTTCTGGTGATCATGGCCAGAGGGAAATTCCAGGGTGTAATAGCAGCAACAACACCAACTGGCTGCACATAAAAGAATAGTTACTGTCTTTTTTACGGTATACAGAAGCAAATTTGAACAAAGGTAAAGAGCAGGGCGGCTAATAGGAAGTGTGAGGTGCTCAACCGCATTTTCGGGGGCCCCAATTTTTCTGTTATATATATATATATACACACACACATATATACTACTTAATTTTTAAAAAACCTATGTAATACTTTTGGATTTGGGCCTTTCGGACTCAATAGTCAATATGTTGATCTATAGAATTTGTTTTTCAACTAAATTAGAATTAATTCCGGTAAAAAAACTATGATACAATTGTAATGATTTATTTTTTATTATATTTTCATGAAAGTTCATTTTTTTAGGTTATATAGGGCCTTAATTTATAAGAGTAAGACTGCGTACGTCGGGACCTTCCCCAGACCCTGCTGATGCGGGAGCCTTATGCACTGGATACGACCTTTTTTTATTTTTTTGTATAGGGTCTTAATTTAAAGTTTAGCACAGGGCCCCAAAATGATTGAGACGCCTCTAGTAAAAAAAAATAATGGTTGTGATTGATTTGTGTAAATAAGATTGTGTACAGTTGGCAAAAAAGGCTCTACAATATATTTATGTAACCAATATCTTATGATCAGTCGGGTCCAATCATAATGCTCGTAGCAAGAAATGGTTTCTTTACCGATTGTAACATTTATATTCACCAATCTTACGCTGACAAAGAAAGAATGCACATTATGGATGAGTGCTAGCATACTCTTACACTAATTCTACAGTGTTACCCCCTCATTTTGCTTGTTTCATCCACCGTCACAATTGAACTTTCCACTAGTGAAAAAGAGACACATAAATGGTGTATTTTCGACTGATTTATAAAAATGTTGGATTTCATGCCCAAAAAAAATCGTATATAACCAGAGTTCCTCATTTTCACCACTATTATGTTTAGATCGTGAAATGCAAGTTGAAGAAGTTCCCATGCCGTAAAAATTCCACTATTTGTCTACCAAAGAACCTCCAAACCAAGTTACCCATAAAAGCAAGAGATATACCGTGCACAAGTATAACACACAAAAGAATTCCACCTCTTTAACATACTGTTCGTGATTATACTTCAGCTAACCACTTAGGTGAAGACAAGACATGACAACTGTGCAGACTGTACATGTGAGCTACTTACCTGCTTCAAAACAAACAACCGGCGATCCACAAATGGTGATGGAATGATGTCACCATACACTCGTTTAGCTTCTTCAGCCGCAAATTCAATGAAGCTGGCCCCATAGGTAACCTGAAAACAGCATATTTTATAAAAGTGAAGTTCCCCAGACCCAAAATTGGGGATATAGAAGCCATTATGAGAATTAGGTACCTCGCCGATAGCCTCCTTTAACGGTTTTCCTTGCTCCAACGTAATAAGTTGTCCAAGCTCCTCTTTATGCGCTATTATTAGATCATACCTTAAATTCATAAAGAAATTTCAGTTCACAGATCTTATACATATATCAAATTGTTTAGACTTCAGTACAAATTACAACTTCTCGGCCATGTTGGATACCATGATACACGTAGTCTCCTATTGGGCAGTCTTTAGATGAAACTTTGTTGTCCAGGTTATAAGAAAAAAGGAATTGAACGCACACATGAGTTTGACACCAATTTTTAATCTCAAGTGTTTCAGAAGAAGGATAACAGATTAGAAATATTTCAACTCTTTTCCTTGAGGAACTAGAGATATTTCTGAACCCTTTTTCAGGAGTAAGCTGGGATGTCAAACCTCAATTGTACATAGGGATAGAAATAGGTAACCAAAATCCAAAAGATATATTTACAATGCAGAAAACTAAGCAGGATAAATGTCATACCAGTTCCTTAAACGCTTGCCCCTATCAGCAGCAGCTAGTTTGCTCCATGCTTTATCAAAAACGAAAAGAGATTGAATATTAGGTAACCATATACACATTTGAGAGGACACACATGACAAATGTTATGTGTGTCTAAATGCAGAATTAATTTCGTTTCAATAGTCATGGACCATATTGTATACCAAGGAACAACACGATTCAAAATATGTACATGAGAAAAGGGAAGAATGATGAGACATTACTTTTTTTCTTTCCAGGATATCATTTTATGTGAAAAATCAGGAAACACCAAAGAAACCTCTTATTGATTCCATACCCCCTCCCGTAGCGTATGAAAAGCCAATCTCAGAACCTGACCCCTTCTTCTGAATCTCTGATCAAATAAGTAGTATGAACAGTATTCTGCAAAACAGTCCTGAAAAGCTTTGGATGTACTTCTAGCCAGAGGCTGACAACTAGAGCTTATAGTTGTCATAACCGGGGGACTTGATTTAATCTTTAATAAGATAGACTTTCTTGGTGGGCAAAAAGCGCCTTAATTAATGAATGTGAGTCTCACCAATTACCATTTAAACCATGACTATTTAGAAATAAATTATTACATCATCAGATCTGCAGAAGCAGGTTGTAAATAGTAGCCAGACGCAAGTTTTTTTCTAATAGCAACTCCTAAGTCCTCAGGTAGACTTTAAATTTCAATTACATACACCATAATTTCAAAACATCGACATGTAGATTTTTCAATAGCAACGAATATTATTCTGTAACAAGCTAAAATTGGGTTCAATGGGTAGACAGTTCAATAAGGCCCCAGTGTTCTACTATCCATGGATACATACTTCTGCTAATAAGTTTTCTAATGGCATACATCAAACATATTCCAAAGACTAATTTAATAATGAAAAACAATAACAATAATAACAGCAGCAACAACAACAACAACAAATCTTTGATACCAAGTAATTGGGATCATCTACATAAACCAAAAAAGGATTACGTGTAGTATAGTATCACATTACCAATATCAAAAAAGAGGGTCATAATATAAAATGATGCTTACACTTGAATGCATCAGATGCTGAAGCGATTGCATCGTGAGTCTCCTTTCTACCCATGCATGGGACATTTGCAACAACTTCACCTGTAGCAGGGTTGACCACCTGACATTCCAAGAAACAGATAAGTCACACAAAGTATTGATCAACAAGCACAGATTTCTCTACTGAATGAATGTAAAGTTATTATTTCTGTCTTTCTTTCTGGGAGTCATTTTTTATTTTTTTCCTGTTTTCATTTTTTCCTTTTTCTTTACATATAATGGGGGATAATCCAAAGCAATAAAAGCAGCCCTACCTTGATAGTTTTTCCATCATAAGCATCAGTCCATTTACCAGCAATTAGGCCCTGGCTCCGTAGAAAACCGGAGCTGTTCAATCGAGCTGCAATTTCTTGTGCTTCTGTACTCATCTAACCCACAAAACCAGTGCATCGTAAATTCCATAGATCAACCAATAGCAATGAATAACTTATACTCCTTTCGTCCCAAATTGAATGTCTGTTTCTATTTTAGTTTGTCCCAAAATGAATGTCCATTTTCTTACAATGAATGTATTTTTTTTCCTAAACTCCAATAACTAACCTCGTACAAGTTCCACTAACATATTACAACAATAACATAACTCATTAAATCCCAAGTAATTGGGGTACGGGCAGGAATGAATAGGAGACAGACCTAAACATTGGCAATAGATTCACAAAGTGACTCCTCCCATACTACCACTGAAACAAATAGATTGGAGACTAATCTAACATTTGTCAATGAGTGCGAAGAGTGATTGCTCACAAAATACCGATGAAATGGTCCCATATACCATTGCTTTTACTAAAGAATCCAGCCCTCAAATGAAAGGCATCAGAGAAGGCAAACCCAATAACCATTTTGATTTATGTGCACTTTATCATTCTTCTTTCATTTAGCAGCCCACAAAATTAGTCCTAATAAAATTTGTTATGGTCAAACTACTCTTCTTAATTCAATATATTCAATATGAGACCGAGGGAGTATATTCTTGGATTGACTAAAACATAATCAATTAAAGAATTTCTATCTAGTTTCACCATTTTAGACTAGTTCAGCTAACAGCAATAGGCATAGATAATCAATTTGCAACCTTTTGGTGAAATATAAAAGAAATAGAAGAAACCTGGCGCATGAAGATGGTGGGTGAATGAGGAAATGTGGATCGAGAGAGAAGCCTGCTATAGACGAGGGTCGTGCGGACGCCTGAGATTGCCCAACAACCCATTTCCGTTCAAATCTCTTTACACGCTAATTATGAATCTCTTGATAGTGACTACTGACTAGTGAGAGTGAGTATGAAAAAATTGAAGAAATGATAGTGCCGTCGCCGCTGAGTTTTTTAGTTTTTTTTTTTAAAATGATGAATGGATGATGGCAAAGAGATTTAGGTCTACATGCACGTTATGATCTACAATTAGCCACACGTCATTACAAGTACTGAGAAAGTGATGTAGCAGTTGGTGCCTGTTTGGGTCAACGAAGGGGGAAATTCTTTCAACCTATTTATTATTCTAGTCGCACGCTTAATTCTGCTCAATTAAATTATGCAACTACTGAGAAAGAATTATTAGCTGTGGTTTTTGCTTTTGATAAATTCCGTTCTTATTTGATAGGTGCTAAGGTGATTGTTTATACTGATCATGCAGCTCTCAAGTACCTCATTGCGAAAAAGGAGACAAAGCCACGATTGATGAGATGGATTCTTTTACTTCAAGAATTTGACATCACCATCAAAGATAAGAAAGGTTCTGAGAATGTAGTTGCTGATCATTTGTCAAGGCTTCAATTGAAGGATTATGAGGGAGATGAACCCCATCATGAGGAGGAGATCAATGAAGAGTTCAAAACCGAAAAATTGATGACAATCTCTAAACATGAAATTCGTGATGCAGATCTAGTGGAGTTCATGGAAGCGGTGAGTATCAAATTACCATGGTATGCTCAAATAGCTAATTACTTGTCAGGTAAGTATCTTCCATCTGAACTTAATTACCAACAAAAGAAAAAGTTTTTCCATGATCTTAAATATTTTTTTTGGGAGGATCCTTATTTGTTTAAAATATGCTCTGATAATGTTATTAGAAGATGCATACCTGATTGGGAAGTTCATAGTGTTTTATCTCATTGTCATGATAAGGAAGTAGGCGGGCATTTTGGGGCACAAAGAACAGCTCAAAAAGTTCTTGAATGTGGTTTTTATTGGCCTACTTTATTTAAAGATGCTTTTGAGTATGTGAAAAAATGTGATATATGCCAAAGAAGTGGAAATATTTCTAGAAAAAATGAGATGCCTTTAAATAGTATTCTTGAATGTGAAATATTTGATGTTTGGGGTATTGATTTTATGGGACCTTTTCCTTCTTCTTATAATAATAAGTATGTTCTAGTTGCTGTTGATTATGTTTCTAAATGGGTTGAAGCGATTGCCACTCCTACTAATGATGCTAGAGTTGTTGTTAAATTTTTAAAGAAAAATATTTTCTCTAGATTTGGGACACCTAGGGCACTCATTAGTGATGGGGGGACTCACTTTTGTAATAAACAACTAGAAACTTTGTTGCATAAATATGGTGTTCGTCATAAAATTTCTACTCCTTATCACCCTCAAACAAGTGGGCAAGTTGAAGTTTCTAATAGAGAGTTGAAAAGAATTTTGGAAAAAACTGTTAATACTTCTAGGAAAGATTGGTCCTTGAAACTGGATGATGGTTTGTGGGCTTATAGGACTGCTTTCAAAACTCCTATTGGTATGAGTCCTTATAGACTAGTTTATGGGAAAGCTTGTCATTTACCTGTTGAACTTGAACATAAGGCTTATTGGGCAGTTAAATTTCTAAATTTTAACATTGATGTCATAGGTGAAAAGAGATTGCTTCAACTTAATGAATTGGATGAGCTTCGTTTGAGTTCTTATGAAAATGCAAAACTATATAAAGAACGAACCAAAATTTTGCATGATAAACACATTCGGTTTCGTGAGTTTCATATTGGTGATAAAATTTTGCTCTATAGCTCTCGTTTGAGGCTTTTTCCAGGAAAGTTAAAATCTAGGTGGTCGGGACCTTTTGAGGTGACACAGGTCTTTCCAAGTGGAGCCATAACAATCACTCACAAGGACAAGGGAACATTTACGGTGAATGGACAAAGATTGAAGCACTATTTTGGTGATGAGTTACCTATGGAGCGAGAAGTATTACTTCTCAAAGACTCCCCCACCTTCAAACTAAGCTGAAAAGGAAGTCAAGCTCGAGACTATAAACGAGAACTATTATTAACTCTTTTCTTTTGAGTCTTTTTATTGTCAGAGTGTCAAGTTTTTTTCTTCTTAGAAATCTAAATTTAGATTTCTTTGATTCTTCTTGTCCCCAAAAAAATTAAAAAATTAAAAAATTAAAAAAATCCAAAAAAATAAATTATTTTAGTTAGTTTTTATTTATTTATTATTTACTTATTTTATTTATTTTATTTATTTATTTTTTTTTTTTATCTTTTGTAGAAAGTTGCTCGAGCCTTGGTGATGAAGAAATTCTCCTTAGCAAGACAGAAGAATTCTCATTCATAGTGATTAAACGATAAAATGCTCATACATAGTGATTTAAATGAACAGCAATACCAAGACTTGGTGCCACTGCTTAATGACGAGAAGCAGACAAGTGATCATTCAAAATGTTGAATTACTGAAGAAAGATGAAAAGATCAATGCAAATCAAGAAGCTGAAGGAAAAAGTGGCTTGCTGATCGCTCATATTGCTGAAGTGTTTCATGCTTCACTCCTCAACATGCTTTACTTATCCGGCTAAGTTTTTTAACCCTTCCTTTGTGTTTTTTTACTTTCAAACATTGAGGACAATGTTTATTCTTAAGTGGGGGGTGGAGATTTGGTTTATTGCTGAAATTTTTGAAAAATTCAGATTTTTATGCTTTTAAAAAGTTTTATTGTTGGAAAAAATATCTGAAAAATTAAGAGATTTTTTGAGCATGAATTTTAATCTTGATATTCTTGGAGCTAGTTGATAAGATTTTCTATTGATATAGACTAAAAAGTGATTGATGAATATAATCTTAAATATTTCCTTGCTAATTTAATCTTAATATGGAACTTGAGTTAACTTTGTCATGATCCTTGTGAATTGATGAAGATACTTAGACTTTTATTACGTGGTTAATGGCATATTTTGGTCAATATCTTCACAAACTAGAACTTGTTGAATTACATACCCGAGGCGAAATTTTTAAGACTTTTCGATTTGCTTGTTGGATGATATTGGGCATCTCTTTGAATCGTTTGAGCCTTTCAAGCTTTTCCCATTTACATTATATCCCTAGTACCCCCAAGCTTTCTCAGTTCTGTTGATAAGAATGGTTGAGACCGCCATTCAATTAATTATCATATCGTTAGCCTCATTAACCTACCCTGAACCCATAAATAATATTTTACATTCCCTTATGAGAGAGGAAAGTGCATGCTTATTTACAAGAAATATTTTGAGCTTTTGAGTAAAGTTGTTATTAGAAGATGATCTTGTTGAAATAGAAATTGAGATTTGTTGTGGAAGTTATGAGTTCGTTTGGAAAAAGAAAAAAAAAATTTGGAAAAAGAAAAAGAAAAATAAAGTAAAAAGAAGACGATGAGTTCATACATCGAGTTTTTGTGTAGTCTTCTTTTTTATTGGTGATAAAGTGAAAAGAAAAAAAAAAAATCTCATTCTTTCTCAATGGTTTGTTCTTGAATTCCCGAAAATACATGGAGATAAAGTGTGAAGTTGAATATGTTTTGGGAAGGAAAAAATGCTACATGGTAAAATCTTTTTATTAAGCATGTTTCTCTTTACTTTTTCTCTCTCAATTTTGAATATCCTATCCCTTCGTTTGTGAGCCAATTCCCTAGCCTAACGTTATAAGCCGAAAAGTCCTGATAGACTCAAGTGAATTGATTTGTCTTCATTAGTGGAGAGTATGCAAGTTAACAAGGCTAGCATTGTGTTATTATTATTAAGAAAGTGCTTTTTGACTGTATAATACTTGTTTAAGTGTTGATTCAAGTCCTTGGTATTGTCATAGTATGTCTCAAGTCTTCATAATAAGAGTCTATTAGCTTTGTTATATTTATTGTTATATTTGGATTGAAACTTTTTGGTTAATATCTGTGGCGAATTTTTGAAGCTAGTAACGAGAACATTGAGATTAATGGAAGGATAAATTTTTTTAAGTGGTTCTTTTTCTTGTGGATTATTCCTTTTTGCTCGAGGACGATCAAAATCTTAAGTGGAGGGTAGTTGATAAGACTATATTTTACCATTGTTTTGGGATTATTTTCCTATTTGAATTGAACTTAATTGAGAGATAATATATTAAATTAGTCTTTATGAGTGAATATGCCTACAAATATTCTTATTAATTTTATTTGATTCAATTCACTAATTTATATTATTTGATACAGGTTCAAGGGCATTTTGGACATAAAAGGGGAAGGAGAATTATATTTGGCATATGCTAAATTGTCACACATCGGAAATTGATTCCTACTTGGAATAGAAGATTGAAGATATACAAATTTATTCATTTACTAAAAAGTTGAATCCTAAAAGGAATCAAAAGTTGAAGAAACCATGTGCCTAATATGGGAGTTACCTAATTACATCAAACTTCTAGTCCTCTTCGGATTCAGGATACAGAAGATTTCAATTGAGAGTTAGAGTTGCTATCAAATTTGTCCAACATTGCCTATAAAAGGACAAGCCACGGAAAGGAAGAAATCATCACAGATACATACAAATCTCTTCATATGCACCAAAGTTTGGAGCTTCTGTGCAACATCCGTGGAGTGCCAGTTTCATAAGGCACACAACAGAGAGTAGGACAAGGCAGAGGACTCAATTCCGATTCCGACTCCGGCGATCCAGGCTCTTTCTAGTTTTATTTAATTTTATGATAATTTATTTTGTAGCTTTAAACATGCCTATGTCTAGCTAAATTCTTCGTAACTAAGACCTTCTTATGAAGGTTGAAACTTTTATGGTTAATGTCTGATTTCTAATAAATATTACATCTTTTCTCTAATTTGGTTAATTGTTATTATCTGATCTTAATGCTTGTAATTTTCTGGCCAATTATTGCATGAACCTAAATTTATTCTAGAGGCTGAGAAGTTCTAGAGTAGATTGGACTAAGGATAATAACAACACAACGTAAAATTGACTAGAGATAGATTCGATTTCCTTGTGTGGTTTCTAGCGAGTAGGAAACAAAAGCTAGGGAAGACCATAGAATTTTATGCGTTTAAAGGAGAAAAAAAATCTTTTAATTTTTCAGATATTTTTTTTTCTAAGAATAAGACTTTAAAACCATAAAAATCTGAATTTTTGAAAATAAATCAGCAATAAACCAAATCTCCACCCCACTTAAGAATAAACATTGTCCTCAATGTTTGAAAGTAAGAAAACACAAAGGAAGGGTTAAGAAACTTAGCCGGATAATTGAAGCATGTTGGTGCCACTGCTTAAATGACAAGGAGCTAAGAAGTGACTTTGAAGAAAGCTCCCAGGCCTTTGAAACGGCTGAAGCCATAAATGAATGAGATGACATCATGTTGGACTGGTCATGATGAACTGCCTCGTTGATCCTTCAACTTGTTAACTGAAGGCAAAAGTGGCTTGCTGAATTTTAGGAGCTTCTTTCCGACCGTAGCAATTTCCTACAAAATATAGAATAAATAAATAAAAACTACTTAAAATATTTTTTTTTAAGTTTTTTTAATTTTTTTTTTTTTTAATTTTTTTTTTTTTTTTGGGACAAGAAGAATCAAGAAAAATCAAAGAAATCTAAATTTAGATTTCTAAGAAGAAAAAAACTTGACACTCCGACAATAAAAAGACTCAAAAGAAAAGAGTTAATAATAGTTCTCGTTTATAGTCTCGAGCTTGACTTCCTTTTCAGCTTAGTTTGAAGGTGGGGAGTCTTTGAGAAGTAATACTTCTCGCTCCATAGGTAACTTATCACCAAAATAGTGCTTCAATCTTTGTCCATTCACCGTAAATGTTCCCTTCTCCTTGTGAGTGATTGTGATGGCTCCACTTGGAAATACCTGTGTCACCTCAAAAGGTCCCGACCACCTAGATTTTAACTTTCCTGGAAAAGCCTCAAACGAGAGTTATAGAGCAAAACTTTATCACCAATATGAAACTCACGAAACCGAATGTGTTTATCATGCAAAATTTTGGTTCGTTCTTTATATAGTTTCGCATTTTCATAAGAACTCAAACGAAGCTCATCCAATTCATTAAGTTGAAGCAATCTCTTTTCACCTATGACATCAATGTTAAAATTCAGAAATTTAACTGCCCAATAAGCCTTATGTTCAAGTTCAACAGGTAAATGACAAGCTTTCCCATAAACTAGTCTATAAGGACTCATACCAATAGGAGTTTTGAAAGCAGTCCTATAAGCCCACAAACCATCATCCAATTTTAAGGACCAATCTTTCCTAGAAGCATTAACAGTTTTTTCCAAAATTCTTTTCAACTCTCTATTAGAAACTTCAACTTGCCCACTTGTTTGAGGGTGATAAGGAGTAGAAATTTTATGACGAACACCATATTTATGCAACAAATTTTCTAGTTGTTTATTACAAAAGTGAGTCCCCCCATCACTAATTAGTGCTCTAGGTGTCCCAAATCTAGAGAAAATATTTTTCTTTAAAAATTTAACAACAACCCTAGCATCATTAGTAGGAGTGGCAATCGCTTCGACCCATTTAGAAACATAATCAACAGCAACTAGAACATACTTATTATTATAAGAAGAAGGAAAAGGTCCCATAAAATCAATACCCCAAACATCAAATATTTCACATTCAAGAATACTATTTAAAGGCATCTCATTTTTTCTAGAAATATTTCCACTTCTTTGGCATATATCACATTTTTTCACATACTCAAAAGCATCTTTAAATAAAGTAGGCCAATAAAAACCACATTCAAGAACTTTTTGAGTCGTTCTTTGTGCCCCCAAAATGCCCTCCTACTTCCTTGTCATGACAATGAGATAAAACACTATGAACTTCCCAATCAGGTATGCATCTTCTAATAACATTATCAGAGCATATTTTAAACAAATAAGGATCCTCCCAAAAGAAATATTTAAGATCATGGAAAAACTTTTTCTTTTGTTGGTAATTAAGTTCAGATGGAAGATACTTACCTGACAAGTAATTAGCTATTCGAGCATACCATGGTAATTTGATACTCACAGCTTCCATGAACTCCACTAGATCCATATCACGAATTTCATGATTAGAGATTGTCATCAATTTTTCAGTTTTGAATTCTTCATTAATCTCCTCTTCATGATGGGGTTCATCTTCCCCACATTCCTTCAATTGAAGCCTTGACAAATGATCAGCAACTACATTCTCAGAACCTTTCTTATCTTTGATGGTGATGTCAAATTCTTGAAGTAAAAGAATCCATCTCATTAATCGTGGCTTTGTCTCCTTTTTCGCAATGAGGTACTTGAGAGCTAAATCGAGCAATTTGATGATCTCTTTCTTTACCACTTCTTGCAATAATGGATTGAGTCGTCTCTGTGGTTGCCTTGATGGTTTGTGATCTTCCTCCAAGAGAATTTTGTGCATACAAATGGTTGGACTAATTCCTTTCAAGTCTGACATTTGCCAACCAAATGCTCTTTTATGCGCCCTTAAAACTCGAATCAATTTTTCTTCTTGAATTCCTGACAAAGATGAAGAAATAATTAGAGGCAATTTATCATTTGATTCAAGAAAAATATACTTTAAATGAGAAGGTAATTTTTTAAGTTCAAGATCTTTTGGAGGCTCTTCAATGCTTGGTTTAGGACGAGTCTTCTTTAACTCCAATTCTTCAATTTTCAACCGCCCTCTTGGAGTGAAAATCTCATTGGCCTCCAACGATAGAACTTGATCAAGAATTTCCTCCTTTTCATCCTTCTCTGTAATAGACTCCCTTAAACAAAGCTCCAAGGAATCATTAGAAACATTATAAACCAACGAATCCCTAACTACATCATCAATAACATCAATAAAACATAAGGAATTCTCATCAGGCAAATGTTTCATGGAGTCAAACATATTGAATTTAACAGATTCATCCCCAACCCTTAAGATTAGTTCACCCTTTCTTACATCAATTAAGGTCATTGCGGTATTTAAAAAGGGTCTACCAAGAATCAAGGAGCTTTCATCATCACTCTCAATATCAAGAATTACAAAGTCTACAGGAAAATAAAGCTTATCAACTTTCACAAGAACATCTTCAACTATTCCCCTAGGATATTTAATTGATCTATCAGCTATTTGGAGAGAAATACCAGTATTCTTTATTTCATTAAGTTTTAACTTCTGACATACAGAATATGGCATGAGATTTATGCTAGCTCCCAAATCACAAAGCACATTTTTGAAAAATAAATCACCAATAAAACAAGGAATACGAAAACTCCCTGGATCATTCAACTTTGGCGGTAGTTTCCTTTGTACGACTGCTGAACACTCCTCATTTAGGCAAATCTTCTGAAATTGGTTCAGCTTCTTCTTGTTCGCCAAAATATCCTTTAAGTACTTGGCATATGCTGGCATCTGTGCTAAAGCATCTACAAAAGGTAAGTTAATCTCAAGTTTCTTGAAAATTTCAAGAAACTTTTTAAATTGAGAATCAATAAATGGATGTTTAACAGCTCCAGGAAAAGGAAGAGATCTAAAATCAACATTATCATTACTATGTACCTCCTTACCTTTCTTACCTTTATCTTCCTTAGGTTTTGGAGTTGGTGTAGAAAGTGGAATCTCCTCTTCTTTATCCTTCTTTTCTTCCTCCTTTTTTTTTCTGCTTATGTTCTTGTTCTTCCTCCAAGTTCCTACCACTCTCCAATGTCTTCTTTCGGGAGTAAACTCTTGTTGTGACTGCTTTTAAATCTTTTGGGTTTCTTTCTGTATCACTTGGAAGTGCTCCTTGAGGTCGATTAAACATAGCAGTTGCCATTTGCCCCATTTGAACTTCCATGTTTCTCATCGAGGTCTTCAGGTCCTTTATCGAGTTGTCCGTAACGTCCATCCTTTTGTCTGAATCTTCCAACCTTTTGTTCGAAGCATCAATAAATTTGGCTATCATGTCTTGGAAGTCTCCTCCATTATTTTGTGGTGGGGGTTGTGCTTGAACTTGTGGTGGATTATTCGTCCTCCAACTAAAGTTTGGGTGGTTCCTCCAACCCAGATTATAGGTTGGTGCATATGGATCATTTTTCCTGTTATTCTGCGCAATAAAATTAACTTCATTAGTATCAAAATGAGAAGTCACTCTCGTACCTTGCCCACACTGATCAGTATGGTGATTTCCTCCACAAAGCTCGCAATTCTGGTTCAATGCTCCAAGTTTGAGTGATTCCACAGTCCGAGTTAGATAGTTCACTTGAGCTACTAATTCTTGATTCGTGTCAGAAATTTCTGCAACTTTCTTAGGTGGAATAGCCCTAGGACGAGACCATTGAGATTTGTTTTGTGACATCTCTTCTATCAAATTCCAAGCCTCATTCTCCTCTTTGGACATAAATGCTCCACCACTTGCTGAGTCTAAGTATGTTTTGACATCCTCCGAACATCCATTATAGAATGTTTGCGCTTGCATCCCAATGGGCATCCCGTGATGAGGACATAAACGTAAGGACTCTTTGAACCTCTCCCATGCGTCATAAAAAGATTCACTCGGGTCTGCACAAAATTGTAAATATTAGAGCGCAATTGAATAGTCTTAGTAGGAGGAAAATACTTATTTAAAAACTTCTCTTGTAATTGATCCCAAGTAGTGATTGAATTTGTAGGAAGAGAGTTTAGCCATGATCTTGCTCTATCCCTCAAGGAGAAAAGGAAGAGCTTGAGCCGTTTAGCATCCTCATTCATTCCATTGATCTGGAACATGTCGCAAATTGCCAAAAAGGTTGAGATGTGAGCTTGAGGATCCTCATGTTGCAGCCCATAGAATGGGACGTTTTGAACCATTTGAATAAAGGATGGCTCAATCTTGTATGTAGCAGCAGTTATATTCGGACAGTTGATTGCAGAAGAAGAACCTTCTATCTTTGGCTTTGTATAGTCCCTCAACAACATTCTAGGTGGATTATTGTCTGCCATTACTTCCAAATCTTCTTCAGAGTCTGAATTGTATTCTGATTCTGATGATTGCACGGGGGAGAACCTCTCGTATTTCCTTTTGTTGACTGCACTCCTGTTATGACGAGCAAACGTTTCAATTTCAGGAATAAAATTTAATGGTTCTTTAGAACTACGAGTGTTCATGCAATGCACAGAAATAAGCAATTGAAATAAGACAAATATTTTTTAATTTTTTAATTTTTTTGAAATAAAATAAACAAAGGTTTAGACTTAAGTTTAGTAATTAAATTCTACACTAGATAAAAACAATCCCCGGCAACGGCGCCAAAAACTTGATACGAAATTTGCAAGTGCACAAATATTGAACAAGTAATAAAATTATAAGTAAAAGATCGTCCCAACAAGGATTGATTATCTAACTGGAAAATTTTCTCACTTATAACTCAACCTAAACCAAAATAAAGATGATAAGATTAACTAAAAATAACTAAGAATGAATGACAAAGTAAAGTAAATATGCGATATGAAGATAATAAATGGAATGAATGAACTAAGACACCTCTAATCCAGTCTACTCCTTTTATGGATTTTAATGAATGATCTCTTTAAATTAAGTCTCAACTTGGTTAATGGTAGAATTCCCGAAAATAAGCTAGACCCAATCTCTTGGCGAAAAGCTCCTAGTTTTAGAGAATAAATCAGTCGTATCTCTACGTGATTTCAAGACCTAAAATCGCATAAAATTCTATGGTCTTCCCTAGCTTTTGTTTCCTACTCGCTAGAAACCACACAAGGAAATCGAATCTATCTCTAGTCAATTTTACGTTGTGTCGTTATTATCCTTGGTCCAATATACTCTAGAACTTCTCAGCCTCTAGAATAAATTTAGGTTCATGCAATAATTGGCCAGAAAATTACAAGCATTAAGAACAGATAATAACAATTAACCAAATTAGAGAAAAGATGTAATCTTTATTAGAAATCAAACATTAACCATAAAAGTTTCGACCTTCATAAGAAGGTCTTAGTTACGAAGAATTTAGCTAGACATGGACATATTCCAAACCATAAAATAAATTAACATCAAATTAAATAAACACTAGAAAGAGCCTGGATCGCCGGAGTTGGAATCGGAATTGAATCCTCTGACTTGTCCTGCGCCTAGAATGTTTGCAGAAAAAGCTTCTGCCTATGACTTGATGAATTGATTTGTTTATGATGGTGTATATGGGATCCTCTGAGCTGCTGTCGTGAATGTCCTTTATATAGGCAATGAAAATCGAGTCCTTGAGGGAGTCTTGTGTGTATTCCAAATCCGAAGGGGAATAGAGGTTTGATGTACTTAGGTAACTCCCATATTAGGCACATGGTCTCTTCAACTTTTGATTCCTTTTAGGATTCAACTTTTGGCAAGTAACAAATTTGTATATCTTCAATCTTCTATTCCAAGTTGGAATCACAATTTAGCACATTCCAAATATAATTCTTCTTCCCCTTTTATGTCCAAAATGCCCTTGAACCTGTATCAAATATTACAAAATTAGTGAATTGAATCAAATAAAATTTATAAGAACATTTTAGACATATTCACTCATAAAGACTAATTTAATATATATTATCTCTCAATTAAGTTCAATTCAAGACTTTTTGATTTGCTTGTTGAATGATATTAGGCATCTCTTTGAACCGTTTGAGCCTTTCAAGCTTTTCCCTTTTACATTATATCTCTAGTACCCCCAAGCTTTCTCAGTTCTGTTGATAAGAATGGTTGAGACCGCCATTCAATTAATTATCATTTCGCTAGCCTCATTAACTCACCCTGACCCACAAATACTATTTTCCATTCCCTTATGAGAGAGGAAAGTGCATGCTTATTTTACAAGAAATTCTTATATTTGAAAGTAAAGTTGTTATGAGACGATGGTGTTGTTGAAGAATTTGAAATTGGTTGTGGAAGTTATGAGTTCGTTTAAAGGAGAAAAAAAAAAATTAAAGTAAAAAGAAGACGATGAGTTCATACATCGAGATATTACGTAGTCTTCTTTTGGATTGGTGATAAAGTGAAGAAAAAAAAATCTCATTCTTTCTCAATGGTTTGTTCTTGAATTCCCGAAAATACATGGAGAAGTGTGAAGTTGAATATGTTTTGGGAAGGAAAAAAAATGCTACATGGTAAAATCTTGTTATTAAGCATGTTTCTCTCTACTTTTTCTCTCTCAATTTTGAATATCCTATCCCTTCGTTTCATAGCCATGTCCCTAGCCTAACGTTATAAGCCGAAAAGTCCTGATAGACTCAAGTGAATTGATTTGTCTTCATTAGTGGAGAGTATGTAAGTTAACAAAGCTATCATTGTGTTATTATTATCAAGAAAGTGTTCTTTGACTGCATAATACCGGTTTAAGTGTTGATTCAAGTCTTTTGTATTGTCATAGTATGTCTCAAGTCTTCATAATAAGAGTCTATTAGCTTTGTTATATTTATAGTTATATTTGGATTGAAATTTTTTGGTTAATATCTATGGCGAATTTTTGAAGCTAGTATCGAGAACGTTGAAATTAATGAAAGGATAATTTGTTTAAGTGGTTCTTTTTCTTGTGGATTATTCCTTTTTTGCTCGAGGACGATCAAAATCTTAAGTGGAGGGTAGTTGATAAGACTATATTTTCCTGTAGACTTTGTAATTCTTGATATTGAGAGTGATGATGAAAGCTCCTTGATTCTTGGTAGACCCTTTTTAAATACCGCAATGACCTTAATTGATGTAAGAAAGGGTGAACTAATCTTAAGGGTTGGGGATGAATCTGTTAAATTCAATATGTTTGACTCCATGAAACATTTGCCTGATGAGAATTCCTTATGTTTTATTGAAATATGTTAAATTGTATCTCTTCTTATTTTGTGGCCAGTTTTGGATTACATGATTCAATGGACCTGATCCATATCAGAACTATCCAAAGACCAAAAGGCTCACCAACACAAGTTGGCTCGGTTGGTAAGGATTTGGCACGTCCTTACAAAGGTCAAGTGTTCAATTCCCGCTGCAAATTTGAGGATTATGTTGGTGGGTGATCTGTAAGTTCCCTCGTAAGCGACCTATGGTCCCCGGGATTTGCCATGACCCGTGATGATGACCGGAGTGTAACTCACCCAAACTTTTTTTATACAAAAAAAAAAAAAAAATTAATAATAAAAACCAAATGGCTCCTTTTTTTTTGTCAGCTTGCACTCCGTAGCGATCGCGACTCTAGCTTGGTTGTTTCTGGTTCGGCTATAATTCGTAACACTCAAAATTCAATATATACTAAAAATAATAATTTTGTTGTGAGTCGTTCAATAAAAAATATGAAGATTCAATTTTTTTTTTTTTTTTGCGGGGACACTAATTATAATTTTCAGACACTTGTTATATAAGACAGTTGTTGCATGTCTATGGGTAGATATTCATTAGGATAAAAACATATTGTAGCATTAAGACATGTGTTAATAATGAGAGAATACATGTATTAAATTTAATACGTGTCTAAAAAATATTTCATATGTACTGAATTTAAGTCTTCAACACTAACTGTAACGGGTTGTTTGGAATTCCCTCTTATGCATTTTCTCCTATCTTTTTTAAACAAATAATTATTTTTCAAAAATAAAGGTGCACTTTGCATATTTGACTGGTTAAAAAGGAAATTTCATTACTAATGCAGCAGATTGGTAAAAGACCGACAAAACCTCAATGATTAACCAAGTTTAATTATAACTAAGCTAACAGATGAACAATTGAATTACCATTGCAGTGAACATAATTAAAAGAGGCTAGAAAAAAATAATCAGACTCCAAACGAATGAGGTATTCATCTTCACTTTGTGATCGAGAGATGAGCCCCCAAGAAATCACTCTAAAAAAATCACCTTGCTATTAAGGAACTCGAAAGCAAATTGGACTCCGGCAATGTCACGCCCTGTAACTCAAGTGATGACATGACAGCGTCTCATTAGTCAATGAGACACCCAAGCACACGAAACAAAGTTACTAAAAGTATTCATTATGATAAAATACATAAGTTCCAAGTACAATAGCGGAAGCAAAGGGTACTACAAGTGAAATATTACAACTGAAGTAAGTCTAATTGTTCAAATGAAATAACCAAAAGGAAATAAAATGTTCGACATCTAAAACATATTATCAGAACTAATCATGTGGCCCCTCCCATGTATCATCCTCGTAATAAGGCACAACATCTACATCACCTGCACAATAATAAAGCGGATGGACTGAGCTCCGGGGCTCAGTAAGGATCAATATAATCACATAAATAAATAACAAATAGACACAACAATTTTTGTTTTCCAAAATACCCTTTTTGAAAACATGTTTGACACGACACAACACATACTAAGAAAACACTATAAATACACGGAATACTACACTGCATCAGTCCCCACAAGACACTCAACACGAACTCTGAAAAGACAGAGTTGAACTCCTCGTAACACAAAACATTGCACAGCCTCACTGAGACCCTACTGGTCGACCTACACAGAGTTCGGTCTTTCGGTGGTCATCTGAGATCAGAACAAAAATATTGTTCCAAAGGTCCGGCTGACCGTAACTACACTTGGTCGATCAGTCGAGGGGATTTCATCCCAATCGACCTAAATCCTCTACTCATCGCCCGATATTTGTCCTAGTAGTTTGTCCGGACGATAGACTGAAGGGCCCGGTCGATCGATGTTCAGTCAAGACCAAAAACAATGTAAAATAACAAAGGAAAAGTGCATTTATGCACAATCCCAATTCCTGCCCCAAATATACTACAAATAGACTCTAAGCACATAACAATTACAAACAAGTGAAAACAACACTTAAGCTAAATAACCATAATCTTCATGTCCAAGCACTTACACAACTGAATGTGTCACACCCAGTTTCTCGGAATGATGACATGGCAATGTCTCATTGGTGGATGATACACCAAAGCCCACGACGAAGTTTACTATTCAAAAGGGAATTCAATTATATAATCAAAATATCAAAGTGTACTAGCGAAAGTAAATACAGTAGAGAAATTACTAAGTTATTACATTGAAATATGTTTAATTGTACGAAAGGAAATAACAGAAAGCAGTAAAATGTTTGTCATTAATTAATTATCTATCACTCATCATAGAATCCCTCACAAGTCTCATCCTCATAGTAAGGCTCCTCCTCATAATAACATGCACAAATAAGCGAATAGATTGACCTTCGGTGCTCAGTATAATCCACATAATCCCTGTACAAGATAACAAGTGATACAAATATATGCATAATAGTTTTTTCGTTTCCCAAAATACCCTTTTAAATTACGTGAATGACACCACACGAGTTCAGAAGAATACATGACACTTCCAGATCACGCTTTCACAAATTGGACAGAAATATTGTCCCAAAAAATGGTACCAAGTCCGGCTGACCGGCAGCAACCCCGGTCGAGGGACTTTTAGTCTAGATCAACCGAAATCCACTATCATTCGTACGATGGAGCCCTGATAGTTTGTCTGTACTACTGACTGAAGGATCCGATCGACTGAACCGGTCGTCCGAGATTCAGTCAGGACAATTTTCAGTGTAAATTAACAAAGAAAATGTGCATTTCTGCACATTCTCAATCCCTGCCCCAAAATACTGGGTTTGACTCCAAATTACACAACAAGAATGACCAATGCAAAAACAAGTAAAATAAACAACAACTTAGTCCAATTAGCCACCATCTTCATATCACACACGACTACTTCAGAATGTGCTACGAGAACCATGCTCTACTCGTACGCCACAACGGAAGTACATGAATTGTGACACTACGTGAATGGCTAATGATGTGATATGCAAACACACACACTTCCCACATTACGAGCTCAAAGTACATATTCAAGACATAAATGACAATAACTGTAACGGCCCTAACATTGGCCAAGTTAGGATGGCTCAAGTAATTCAACACATGGTTTCAGTATCATATTTTAAGGATTCATCCTACATTGTATCCTCGCCCATCACCATGGACTCCACAACACCGTTACAGTCTCAATGACAACCTCATCAGGTTAAGGTCCGCAAGCCCTCAGAATTCGCTTCAATCACGCAGGATCCCTCGACCACCGCCCAAACCCACACCGCAGGACCTAGAATCCGCTCCGGTCACGCAGGATTCTCGGCGTCTGCCCACTTGGGTTATCACAAACACAAGATCTCACGGGATTTATACAGATCACGTTTCACAATAAAGTTCGAATGAATCCTTCCATCTAAGTACAAGCTCATAAGGGGTGACGACTCGGTCAACCATAAAATAATAGGACATCACGACTCAACCAATTACTGCCGCCGCCAAAGTACTCGATTATGCAACGCAATAACAAGAAACCAAGTAACCAATTAATTATGCAAAACCCAATTCATAACTAGGCAACAAATATGTCAATTACATCTTCAATCCACATATGATATCATGATCACAATTCCACAAATTCCCAATTCACAATTGATACAATTGAAGAATTAAAATAAGGTAACACAGTTTATGCTTTAATAATTCGTAATTAGGGCAGTAGATATAAGTTCTAACATCCCAGACATGAAAGGGCAGGATCCATACCTTCAAATTATGCAAATAAAGCTAAAAGAAAGTGTACATAAATTCCCAGAAACAACCCCTTCTCTCGGTGGAATATCTCCCAACCCCGAACTCGAAATGGAATTCCGCTTCCGTTGCCTCGAAGCTTATCTCGCTGCGATATATCATAATATAAGGTTCACTCAATTTCGACAAGTATTTCTCACTCTAATGTTCTCTCAAACTTTCACATTTTTCTCTCCTTTTCTTTTCTTCTTCTTCCCTCATTTCTTTCAATTTTCGTAACTCTCAAAATGGTTGGAGACAATAGTCATAACTCCTTCCACATTCAATTCTAATTGCTTTCTAGGTCCTTCACATCTCACACAAGATGCACTCAAGTCCTCACACAACCTCAAACATCGAATAAGTTCATATAACACATAAACATGCTATGTGACACCTAGCAACTACACAATTAATTCATGCCAACATTTTATAAAGTTATAAATCATGCTATGATGTAATTAAAACACATAATCACATAAGCAAAAAGTCCCGGGTATTACAGAATGTATGACAAGCACCATGGTCTGCCCATACGGTACGCACGATTACATAGTTTCTTAGACACTACGAGCATAACTACCGCTATGACACGACTTCCTACAGTTCGAGCTCAAGTATCTATTCACGACTCTGCGATAATAATTGTAACGACCCTAACAACAAGCCTAGTTAAGAAGGACCAAGTATTTCAACACACGGGTTCAGTTTCACCCCCTGAACGAACGGGTTCACGTTTTAAGGACTCATCCTGAATTATTAGCCACTTTGATCATCAACGTTTTTTCGTCTAGCCACTGTTGTCAAAAGTAAACTTTTTTAACTATTTGGGTCATTAAACAATTTACGAACAGCCAAATAGGTCATTCCATCAAAAACTTTGAAAATGGACATCTAAATTGGTGACATGTCTAACGGATGAGAGGGTAAAATTGGAAGAAAAAAATTATTGCCCCCACTTCATCTTCAGCACCACCATTTCCACTGTTCATCTTCAATACCAACAACCACCAAGATTCCACCACTGCAAATCAGCTAGACCCATCACAATAAACCACATCTCTTCGCTCTCTCAATTTCAAAATCAAAGGAACCCATCACAATAAACCACATCTCTTCACCCTCTCAATCTCAAAATCAAAAGAACCCATCACAATAAATCGATTTGGTAGCATAATCGGGAATGGTTTGTTTCTCTACGAAAATGCCGAAGCAAATTAATCATTTGGAATGGCAGTGAGTTTAGAAGTTGGGTTTATATATTATTAATTTCTTGCAAATCCTCAATGTTTATGCTTTAGTTTTTTTTTTTTTTATTAATAAAATTTAGCTTAACTTAAATCATGTTTGCTACTCTTTTACTTCTTGGTGATTTACAATTGATTGATAGATAAAATGGGTCTCATAAGTGTTAATGGTGATGAAGAAAATGATGAAGATGAACAGTGGAAATGGTGGTGCTGAAGATGAAGAAGGGCAAGAATTTTTTTCTTCCAATTTTACCCTCTCCTCCGTTGGACACGTCACCAATTTAGATGTCCATTTTCAAAGTTTTTGACGGAATGACCTATTTGGTTGTTCGTAAATTGTTTAATGACCCAAATAGTTAAAAAAAAGTTGACTTTTGACAAAAGTGGCTAGACGAAAAAACGTTGATGATCAAAGTGGCTAATAATTCACTCATCCTACATTGTATCATCATCCAACACCTTGGACTCCACAAAACCGTTACAGTCCCAATGATTTTTCCTCATCGGGTGAAGGTCCATGAAGTGCTACACGTATCACAATTCGCACCTCATGTGCTCACGTTTATATCCTTGGAACGAGTCATGTCATTTAGTAGTTTCTAGACACGAGGACAAAATGGGTCGACGACTCGGTCAACCAAAGCAATTAGGACTGAAGACAACAAGACCAAATAGGACGACCCAAGCATTAACAATCAAACAATGATAATCAATTAAGACGACTCAAGCAATTCAACACTTAAACATTTACACCAAGTTATGAACTTTAATATTCAAATATTAGTTATGGAAAACAGTAAAAGCAATTCCAAAATGATAATAACAATTATAATTAGCCAATTCAACATCACAGTTCATAGCAACGAAGCGATCAATCATATACAATGCTCATTCATCATAACATCATTCAAATTATATACATTCAAAGCCCGTAAACAGTTTATGCTTTTAATCAACATTTAAATGACAGATTTTATAAGTGTAATAGCAGAAAATTCGAAGTGTTGGTCCTTACCTCAAAAGCTTAACAAATTTTCAACAAAAACACAACCACCACGAAATCCAGAAAATCAACCTACTTCCCGACCCTATAACTTTCTGTACAGAGTTCGAAATCTCGATTTGTCAGTGCCCACTCGTAGCTCTTTCAATTCTCTTCAAGATCGGTACATTGTGCGCCCAAATTCAACACCATTAGCATACTATATTGTTAATCTCCCACAGCCTATCAAACTGCCAGCTTTTTCTTTTCTCTCTTCTTTTTCTTTCATTTCTCTTTTCTTTCCTCTCAAATTGGTAACTCTCAGAACTGCAGGAAATCCTACCATAACTCCCCCCATTACTCTTAAATTTAATTGCATATTAGGTCCCTCACATCTCACAAATTACCCTCATGTCCTCACACACCCAAAACTCATTTATAACACATAACACATCAAGAAGTCACTTAACACATAGAGCAATTAACATATAATCCATGTTATCATTTTATAAAATTCAAAATTATGCAATAAACAAAATAATAACACATAATCATATAGGCAAAAAGTCTCGGGTATTACAGGCAAGCATATCGACGCTTCAGCATAGGGCTAGTCATGTAGTTATTAAAGTTATGCCCTAATTCTTTTAAATATAAATTATAAAAAGTATCAAAATATAATACGAATTTTTGTATTTTCAAAATCGAAGCAAACAACAGTAGTCGTGATTTTTCTTCATATATGTGATCGAGTTTTTGATAGATTAACATTATATTAGATAATAATAACATTTCGACTAAAAAGAAAGGAACTCAGTGTAAAAAAATTTAATACTATTTTTTTCATGTAATCTTTGAATAAAAATAAGAAAGAGAATCCATACATTTAACTCGATGATCTTAAATTCTGGAGAAAATACAAAATAATTCTCAAATTTCTTTAAGAAAATACACATATGTATATATAAGTAACAAAAAATAGGACCCCAATTTTTGGAGGCACTATTCTGTAGGGCACTTTAAGCCCCTTATAACTGGGTCAGGATATTGAACGGGGAGTTCCTGTGTACTTAAAGAGAAACTAAAATATTAGGCTAGAACACAGTGTTATGGGCATAATTGCAAGTGGGAGGTTTTTGCATCACCTAAAGGTAATGTTACTGGATGGGTATTCAAAGCATGCAATCCAATTCATACTTGCTTGCAAGCATTGAAAGTGGGGTTTCCAACTGGGTATAGAAGGATTTTACCTCCATTCCTAAATATAAGACTTTCATTACATGTTACGAAAATTAAGAAAGAAAAAATTAAGGTGTTTTTATAATCAGTGTATCAATATTACTCTTTTAAATATAATTAGTGGTATACAAGCCATGAAGCCATATTCAAGAGAGTAATATTGATATTTTGATTACAAAAATATTTTAATTTTTGCTTCCTTATTTTTCACAACATGTAATGAAAGTTTTATATTTAGGAATGGAGGGAGTAATTGTGTAAATTCATAGTTTATGCAATTGCTAATCACTCTTCTCTTTCAAACACATGGTCTTTTACCTGTTGTTGAGGCTCTTCTCCCTGGAGTTGAGCAAAAAACTTGTGTAAGACACTTGCACAACAATTTCAAGAAGATCTTTCCTGGTGGAGGTGATAAAGAACTCGATGTGACAAGCTACAAAGGCATCCTACCCTAATAATTTTGGGAAAATTATGATATGGACCATGTCCATGTTGACTTTGTGGTCCATAATTGACCATGTCATCACAAAGTTGTCTCTCTCTTCATTTTGTGGTGATGGGGCCAGTTCTGAATCGCAGGGGATCAATGGACCTGGTCCATATCAGAATTATCCATAATTTTGAGGGCCAAATGGAGGCATTTAAGATAATATATCGAAAGGCACTTGCCTTACCGAAATCAAATGTAAGTTCTCAAAAATGGAGTAGGTCACGTTTTAGACTCACAACCAAGTGTGACTTATTTCTCAACAACCAATATGAGTCCTTCAACTATAGTATTCTAAATGCCAGAATTAAGCCAATCTTAGGGATGCTAGAAAGGAATAGAGTGTCTCTAATGTTGAGGCTACAAACTAGAAGATCGTGGATACATAGGCAAGGAGTTAGAATAGGTCCTATAACTAGGAAGAGATTTAATAAACAGAGGGAGGATTTTAGATTACTGTTTCCCATCATTTGCTGGTGGAAACAAGTTTGAGATTAGGGAAAGAAGTATGGAACAATTTCTAGTTGACTTGGAAGAAAGAATATGCACTTGTAGAAGATGACAGTTGTTTGGTATTCCTTGCACTCATGTTATATCTACAATGAGGGCTGAACCATTTGAATGTTGAGGATTATGTAGATCAGACTTTTAGCAAGGAAGCATTCATTAGATCCTGTGAACCTATGATATATAATGTGAATGGCCCAAACAACTCCATGCACCTTCAAATCTGAAGCTTCCTGGGAAGCAAAAAGTAAAAGAATAAGGGCGCCAAGTGAGGCTAGAAGTGCTGCAAAAGATGCTCCATTTGGACTAGTTGATTGACTACTTAAGAAATTGTCAAATGTTGCATATGCACAAATGAAATGCACCTATTGTGGTAGAGCAAATCACACATGTGATACCCGTGACTTTTTTGAACATATATGTATTGCATATCAAGTTTGATTCCATGTGTTATATGTTTAATGTGTTATAAATTGCTTGTTATTTGTTAATGGGCTTTTTGATGTGCTTGGTTAGTTGAGGGACCTAAGTATGGATGTTAGTAAGTTGAGGGACTAATTTTAAAGGATTTGAAAAGGGAGTTAGTGGAAGTTATGAGTGGGAATTAAGGGGGAAGTTAGAGAAGAGAAGAAATGAAAGAAAAAGAGATAGATAAAGAATAAAGAAAATAAAAGCTGGAAAAATAGAGTTACTGGCATAGATTGTTAGGAAAGTAGCACACGAGTTAATGGATATGGTTTTCAGGTTGCATGGGTTACCTAAGTGCATTGTGAGTGATAGAGACAATGCATTTACAAGTCTCTTATGGAATGAGTTGTTTGTTACACAGGGGTCAAGCTGTACAACTTATCATCCCCAGTCAGATGGGTAAACTGAAAGAGTAAATCAGTGCCTGAAGATGTATTTAAGATGTTTCACTGCTGACAAACCCCATTCATGGCACAAGTTTTATCCTTAGTTGAATGGTGGTACAACTCTAATATCCATTATGTAATCAAATGTCTCTTTTTGAGGCATTATATGATTTTAGACAGCAAGAGTTTGGGGAGAATCTTCCACTGGATGATGTCAGAAATGGGAAGGTTGCTATATGAGTTAGAATTACCAAGCCATTCCAAATTACACCAGTATTCCATGTTAGTAAACTCAAACTGGGGTGGGGAATGATCATATTGTTCAACTAGATTTGCCAGAAGTTGATGTTGATGGCCAGTTAATGGTTGAGCCAGTGGCTTTGTTAGACAAAAGACTTGTCAAGAAAAACAAAGAACTTATGGTGCAATGACTTATCTCTTGGAGTAATCTTCCTGGAGAAAAAGTTACATGGGAGATTGATGATGATTTTCTGAAGAAATAGGTAGATTTTACTTGGGTTTATGATTGATCACAGCTTGTAAGGGAGAGAGAATGTTATGATGTGAATAAAATGATAATAATAATAATACAATGCATGTTGTGAGAATGGTTTGTACCATAGGCAGGTTAAGTAATAAGGAGGTGGGTTGGGGAAACATTTCCCGATCTAACTCGGGTCAGGAGTCAAACTATAAATACTAGCAGTTAGAATATTTGTAGGACATTCTTGAAATTTATGTAATCATATAGACTTTATTTTTCTTCATTTCTTCTCCGTTTTTCCATTTATGTAACTTGAACTGCAACTCAACTCAATTCTTGATTCTTTCATCAATATAGAGCTAATCAATTCTTCATTATTGTGTTCTTGCTTGCTTGAATTACAATTCAGAGTGGAATTCATCTTGAATTCTTGTAGATATAACATACTACTTGAATGGCTAATCAAATACAACATAATGTTTTTTTTAAAGATAAAACTTAAGGGGAATAAACGACCATAATAATAGCCAGTAAACTAGCGTGCAATCGAAGACAAAAAATGAAAGAAAGAAAGAAAATGAAAAAGAAATAACTTCTATAAACAAAAATCCGTTTCCTTTCTAATAGGTTATTTATAAACAAAAATCAATTTCATAAACAAATCAATTTTACCAGTTCTTATGCAAAATGATTATAATTAGACAACGAAGTGCAGATAAAGCGGTAGACGCTTTCGATGGGTCGAAATTCGAGTCACGGTGGAAGAAAAGTGAAGGACTGATCCTCGTGAAGAGAGTTATTTGTTCTTTTTATCAAAAAAATATTAAATTAGAAAAGCAACGAATGATTTGCTGCTGTTAAAAAAAAAAAGAATGGGTTGCTTTGCTTTGGGGGAGTTGAGGTTTGACTACTTGTAGAGCTGTAGAATAGGAAAGGGTCCTAAAACTATTTTCGTTTGGCAAATTTGGTCTCTAATAACTCGTTTGTAATTTTTTTTAGGTCCACATTCAATTTATGGGCAAAAATACGTCCTTTTGTCAATTGTTTGGAAAATTGAATGATGATTAACAAAAATAGGTCAATGGAATAAGGGCAAATTTAAAGTTTCACATATATTCTTTTAGATAATGTTTTATCATACATGTATTGAATTGCAAATTTCGACTGCCACTCAATTATTTGGACATTATATCTTCTTCTCATATATACCAAAATAATAAGTTTATGCAATTTCAATGATCAACCTTAATGGAATCAAGGGCTATTCAATTTCACTCCTAATGGAACGAGAGCATATACCAAAATTACTAGACAACTAATACCATCAATCTGAGAACTTTCAACTTATTCAAACGAAATGTAGAATCTATCACATAATCTTTGATGCAATTCAAACTCAGAAATCAGAGAAGATAAAATGTTTAGGTATTAGTTTTTTTGGGTAGATGGGTTCAATTGTAAGGAAAATAAAGGGACTCAAGTAACACAAGATTATTTTTTGGAGTTACATAACTAAAAAATATGTAAACTTCCTATTTTCCCCTTCTCTATTGAAGGGGTGTTAATTGACTAACGTTTGACTTTTAAAGAAATACAAGAAAGAATGTATATTTTTCCCGTAAATTGAATGAGACGTAAAAAATTGTAAACAATTATTAGAAACTAAACCTATAATGCAAAAATAGTTTCAAAACTAAATACATAATTTGACCAATAGTAAAAAACGATTATTAGAGATTAAACGATTATAAAATAGGTTCAGAACTAAATACACTATTGGTCAACTCTTTCGTCCGGTAACTTAGCAAAAACTCTTTCGTCCGGCCGCGCCAACATAAAATACCACTTCCACATGCCACTCGTGAAGCTCTCCAAAGCTTTGTTCTTCTGGTAGCCCTTTTGTTTATTTATTTATTCATTCATATCTGATTCCATTTTCTGTTTTAGAAACTTGAAAGAAATTAGTGTAGAGAGAAGAAAATTCAAAGTCAAAGAAACGATTTGGGTTTTTGATTTTTGATTTTTGGTTTCGTTTTTAGTAAAAGCAAAACGGTTCTGGATTCTTCAATGATGAGCTCTAATGCTGCCCCTTCCTCTAATGTCGGAGGCCCTGGATCCGTCGTCGATTCTGCTCCCGTCGCAAGGAATTCCAAGCGTCCTAAATGTATTTGTCTTTCCCTTTTGAATTCCCTACTCGTTTTTTTCTAAATTGTCTGAAGGGTTATTGTTATTTCTTGTTTCTATAATTCCTAGGGCTATTCCAGATTTTTTTGGGTCTTTGAATTACTGGGTTTAATTCAGGATTTTTAATTTGTACTACATTAGTTTTCATCCTGGTGCTATAAAAAAATCTGGGCTTCTTAATTAATGTGCTTAATTCATGAAATATCTAATAGAGAGTTACTGGATTTAATCTGTACTAGTGTTCATTATATATATATATATATATATATATATATATATATATATATATATATATATATATATATATATATATATATATATATATATTGGCGGATGCAGTGTCCCGCCACCGGGTTCACATGCCCCGTTGAAAAATAATTTGTTTAAAGTAAATATGGTGTATTCTTATTTCATTTAGATGATAAATTCTTGACCCCACTTATTGAAGCAGCGAGTGACCCCACTGCTCTCGGGTCCTGGATCCGCCACTATATGTAGTTCTTGTTTTTGCATTTGGAGAATATTGCAGCATCTTTCTTAACTAGTTTTTTTTTCAATTTTATTCTTCAGATTCAAGGTTTACGCAGCAGGAGCTTCCAGCGTGCAAGCCAATACTAACCCCCAAATGGGTTCGTATTTTTTTTTAAAGATTTTTCAAGTTTCTATGTTTTATTGCAATAATTCTGTGTACTGATGCGTTTATATCTTACGATGTATATGTAATTGCAGGTTATATTAGCATTTATGCTTGTCACCGTTGTATTTATTCCAATAGGAGTTGCTTCCTTGTTTGCTTCACGTGATGTATGCCTCAAGTTTACCAAGTCTCTTGTTTCATCATTATGCTTTAAGAAAAAAATACTTACCGCAATCTCTTTGCTGCTTTGTTAGGTTGTAGAAATCATTGATCAGTATGAAACTGCTTGTGTGCCTCCAAATTTCAAAGATAATAAAGTTGGATATATTCAAGGCCCCGAAGATAAAACCTGCACTAGAACTCTCACGGTCAGTTCCTTGATTCTTCCCTTGTTCAAATTTGCAATTCCAGTTTTTCTGTTGTTAACTTCTTGTGTCAATGACATAACACGAATACATTTTTAATCTTTTCCAGGTCACAAAGGATATGAATCAACCAATTTCTGTGTATTATCACATTGAAAACTACTACCAGAATCACCGAAGGTTTATATCTGCGACTTTACTATCTACTTGTTTTTGTCTCTGAAGTGTTTCTTTACACAACTTTAACGAAGGTTAACGTTACACTGGGACTTGTATTGGATAGAAATATAGCCACTATGGAATAATGCTTGTGCCTTTATCAGATTGTTGACTTGGTCATGTACCAAGTGGGCTTCTGTTAGATTTGTTTACTATTCTCTTTGCTACTTGGGTTATATGTTCGGAATAAGTTTTTGAACTCAGAAGAACGTAATTACGTATGCAAAGCTGCAATAAGGCAACTGTTTAGTGGAAAATGACATCGAGACTTGGAGGTTTCAAGGTTTAACCTAATAAATCTTGCATATGTTAATATGCATTGAACTACTTGGTCCACTTTGTTTTGTTTCCATTCTCTTATCTTGGTTGGAGGAGGAGGAGAGTTGCCTAGTTGGGAGGAAGTCGTAACTTGTCAGGAAATGTTATACTCTAGTTTATTTCTGTGTCTACTTTCAATGCCTTAAGCTTTATTTATACGTTTTCAGGTACGTGAAGAGTAGAAGTGACCAGCAATTGAGAGATCCTGATAGTGCGAACTCCGTAAGCGCTTGTAGGCCTGAAGATAAATTAGAAAATGGGTCTTCAATTGTCCCTTGTGGCCTTATAGCTTGGAGTTTGTTCAACGACACTTACAGTTTCTCCATCAATAATCAGAATTTGTCGGTAAACAAGAGGGGAATATCATGGAAGAGTGATAGAGATCACAAATTCGGCAAAGATGTCTTCCCCAAGAATTTTCAAAATCAAAGTCTTATAGGGGGTGCACATCTTAACGAATCCATACCAGTAAGCCTTCGCCCCAGATGTTAAAAAATTAGTTAATGTGAGAGTTGGGGACCATCCAAATAATTACAATTTTGATACATAACTTATCCACAAAAGAAACGCCATGGTTCTTGTATCCTATCAACTGATTGCTGAAAAGAAATCAGGGAAAAACAAAACTGAAGCTGGCCCTTTTTCTGGGTTTCGGGGGGGTGGGGGGTTTAAATTTTGAATTTCTTAATCCCTCATTTATCTTCCTTGTGTATCAAGAATGTAACCGTCTTTGGTTACACTGATATTTGTTAACTCTTTTGATATGGCTACTAATGTTTATTGTTGTATTTTTACTTGAATGAGGCTAATAATATTTTCAAATTGTTTCCATGTAACAGTTGAGTGAGCAGGAGGATCTTATTGTGTGGATGCGTACTGCAGCTCTTCCGACATTCAGAAAACTGTATGGAAAAATAGAGGTGGATCTTCCAGCTGGTAGTACCATCACCGTTACGTTGAAAAACAACTATAACACCTATAGTTTCAACGGAAAGAAGAAGCTCGTGCTTTCTACAACCAGCTGGCTTGGTGGAAAGAATGACTTTCTTGGTATTGCATATCTCACTGTTGGTGGGCTCTGCTTCTTTTTGGCCATGTTATTCACAATTATCTACTTAGTCAACCCTAGGTACGTCGGTATCCTTATTTTTATATCTTTCTTTGGTAAATACTTGGCAGTTATGTTTTCAAAATTGTTTTGAGCGTATTGGGTGCTCCTCTACTGATCTTTGATTTTCTCATTTCTTTAATATTCTCTTGGCATGGTTCTCGTCCACATTACTAGCCATTTAGGAATATAGTAAGTAAGCTCTTAGGCTGTCTGGCTCCTTGGACCGAAGCTTTGGAATTCGAACTCAAAGAATCAAATCTGATATGGTATTTGGCTCAAGATGAGGAATTGTATTCTGTTCTGTTAATGAAGTTCAGTAGAAAAATTTAAAAAATTCTAAGAACTAGAGAACACTATTTAATGCCGCCTTTCTAATTGGAAAGGATTAGCTATCCAACCCTGATAATGGAATGGCCTAAGATTTCTGTCGAAAATAGTGAAACCGATGGATTTCTCCCTAGAATGAGTTGATGGATTTTGATATTATGGCATAATAATGTCTTTTTGAGTTTTAGCATTTCATAATTGTATCATTTCTGCACAAAATAACATGACTGTAGATATAGATTATGTAGAAGTCCTTAAAATACTCTGGTAATATGTTTTTACTCTGCTTTAAGCAGGGTTGTTCCCTGAGGTCACCTTGCTCAGAAAACGTAACTATTAAGATCTGGTTTGTCCTGCCGTTGTTCTTTTTCCCGTTCTGTTTTGCTGGGACAAGTAGTTCTTTTGACTTGATTTTCAGCAGGTGTAACTTCTTTTTGAGAATTATTTATCTATGTTTCAGGCGGCTTGGGGATCCATCTTACTTATCCTGGAATCAGAACCCAGGAGGTCACTAAGCTTGCTCAAAGAGTTTCCAGGGAAATTGGCTCGAGTATAACAGTCATGGCACTGAATATTAATTTCTCCATCTTATTTTTGCAAGCTGTATGTATAGTGTGCAATCTTGAGTATCTTACGATCCTGGAACACTCTAATATGACAAATTATAATGTACCTTAACAACTTGATGTTTGATTTTAGGTGTTCTTTCAATGGCAATATGACCATCTAGTTTGCGTTTGTTTTTATTATATTTATTTGAAGTGGTTGAAGTGGTTGATATGATCACGAGCTGCTCCCCCCGACTGATGCAGAATGGTGATCAAGGTTTTCCCAACAGGTATCTAGGAAGAGAATTTATCCTCCTATGAGTTAAATTGATTCATGTGCAATAGACCAATGGTTGTTAATGGTACAATGACAAGAAGAACTAGTGGATCTGGTGATCAATTTACCAGTAACCTTCAAAGCACCACCAATTGCTGCATTTAAAGCAAAAAACCCCCCGCATAGCAACAAAGATCAAGAACATGTTGGGGGTCGAACTTGATCAAATATTCCGAACTACATATAAAATTTACTATATATAGTATTTTTAAAAATCTCGGCTGGCCCCCGTCCTCTTCACTGGCAGGTGGTATGTGGACACTATCAAAGAGTGATGTTAAGAACAAGTTGAATTTTTATTTTCTGCACTTCGTTGTATCCTTGAGATCGGCGACAAAGCATTTGAATGGCAAGCAAGCAAATGTTATCCACCGTTGTTAGATAAAAGTGGGATCTTTGTTCAAGATTAATGTAAAATGATTTGAGTTTTTATTATTCCTTCATATGTATCATACATTTGGCTTATTTGTAACCTCTACCCTACACAATTTGAAGTCCTAACCGATCAAAATTCGTCGATAAAATTTGTGATCCTCTTTATGTTGATATACATATTTTCCATTCCCCCCCAGCAATTCCAGTGTTTTCATAATCTACTCTGTTTCATAAGTATACTACTGCCTTCAGTCTTTTTCACTAGACCAAAAGCTGGTAGAGTTGAATTAAATCAATTGTACGTAAAATGGCAGTCATCATAACCTAAGATGACAAAAAAAAATGAAGTTAGTTTTGATCATTTATAATCAAGGAGAGGGTGGTTTCAAATTCGAGAAACTTACTTGGATCAACCGTGACCAGTATGGCTGTCCCGCCAAATTCACAAGTGCCTCCGGCAGCCTTTGTTCTTTGCCAGTAGCTATTGAAGGCATAAGAAGCATGAGCGAGTAGAGTATCGGGCTGAAAACAGGCTCCATTGGGTTGAATCTGAGCGCAATCGGCTCCTGAACCACAAGCATAGTTCATTGCTTCTTGTATAATTGGTTCTGGTACTGATGGATTTGCCACACACCAAAGCGCCGTGCTTGGAGTAACATTTGGAGGTGGTGGCACCGCGGGCTTTGGGTAAACTATTGGTGGCAAGAACACTGGTGGACTGGGAATTAGACCCCAAGGGGATGGTACATTACTTCTTGGTGGGCTTGCGACAGAAGAACCTGGTGGGGAAGTACTAATACTAGGACTTGGGAGGGTACCGCTTGGTGGGACGGATCCTGCTTGGCTGGGTGGGGGTGGATTTACAATTGGCGCGGAAGACATTGGCGTCGGAGGAGGGGGTACTAAAGGAGAGTATCCTCCTCCTCCTCCTCCTGTTGCTGACGGTGGTTGTGGAGTAAATGGTGGATATAAGCAAAATGGAGGAGCATTTTGTGGGAGGGGAGTCGGAGGAAGAGAATTGTAAGGTGGCAATGAGATGGGAGAACTCACCCCAGAAGGTTGTGTATTGGAAGAATCCAAAGGCATATCGATATCAATTCGATTCAATGTTTTTATTTGTTTGATAGTAGTAGCAGCACTGATATCCGAGTTTCTTGAATTTACAGAAGTTGTCCCGATGAACGCGTAAACTGATTTTCTTGCCTCTGCTTTAATTTGCAAGAGACCAGAAAAAGACTAATCAGTGAAGGCTCATTTTTATAAAACTAGAAAATGAGCTTAGGTTCTTTGAAAAGCCAATGTATTACACTCCTTCGGTCCCAAATTGAATACGAATTTGGGACGAAAAGGGAGTAATACATTGGCGTAATGGTTGTAGTATAATTATAAATTTACAGGTCAGGAATGCAGCTTATATAGTTTACTTAATGCACAAATGTTGAAGAAACTTACCGCAACTTGGGAAGAAAATAGCTGCGACAACAATGCACATATAAAGATCCGTAATACATAAGCTCCAGCATGATTTGTGTTTTCCCATGATCACGAATGAAATGATTATTAACAGAATGCGGCAATCTTCTCTGTCGTGGTGGTGCAAAACTACCGGGACCAGTCGAACGATAAAGGAGAGAAGATATAAATAGAGGCAAAATGGACAAAAAAAGAAGACTAGAAGATGAGCAAAAAAGTAGGAGTAGAGGAGTTAGAAGAGCAACAAAAACAAGTATCTAAGGTTAGGGGGAAAAAAGATAGATTCTTAAGCAGCACACTTTGCTGTCTCACACATTACTTAAGATGGTAAAAGATGTGTATATGAAGAAATGTAAAAAGGGCTGATCCAAAGGAGCTGTAGCAAGAAAGCATATATGCTTGCTTAGCATTGAGAAGAAGAAAAAAAACCAAATTAATAAAGGAGAGTTTTTAAGGCTCACGGCTATAGTGCTGAACGTTTTTTTTTTTCCAATACATATGAAACTCATTTTGGTTAGGTGTTGCATATTTTTGGACAGGAGTTAAATCCTATGCAACAGATGATCTCTCGTTACAAACATATATCATAAGGTTGCAACGGGTGTTCTCTCGTTATAAACACTTGTCCTTCGGCACCTGTTGTATGTAACAAGTGTTTGAAAATCACAACAGATGTCTCTCGGAAAAAAATCTTGTAATGTTAGAATTTTTTTATCCAACTGCCCAGAACGGCCAAAATTGTTCCTTATGCAATGAAAAAAACGTGTTTTACACCATAACCGTACTCATTTTTAATGGGCTCGTTCTCTTTTCTTTTGCTTGCTTTCTACTCAAAGTTATTTCCTTTCGCCTTCATACCGGCCGGTCTCCCCTCTCTCTGTGCTTTTTATTCTGGAATATGGATATGATTATATATATGGGAGAAAATTAGTTGGAAAATTCTTAGTGTTAGTGAAACAATAGCTTGTTGTTTAAGGACAGGGATCACCATTTTCTCTTTTATGATACTATGTTATATTCGCTCCGATTCAAAATATAAGTATTTTTAGAAATTTTTATACAAATTAATATACTAATTAAAATGACTAAAATACTCCTAATAATGAACAAAAAAAATTAATAGAGAGTTGCATGAAAACTACACGTTTTGACTAAAATGACTTAGGGGTAAATTAGACAATAAATGTACAATTTTTGTAAAAATACGTATATTTTGCAACAAAAAATAACTCCTGAAAAGACTTTATATTTTGAACCGGAGGGAGTAAGTCATTTTGTTAATCTCACATTCATCCATCATTGATGCAATCATTCTCTTTGTGCAAAATAAAAAAGAAAACCAACTTATGGGAAAATAGAGAAAAAGACTAATGAAAGCAGAGAGCACCACTGACTATAGCTTCCAATTGACTGATTGCAACACTTACAATTTTCTATTCAAAAACATGAAAATTGAAATTATGTTAAATGTGAATTGTGTTGAAATGATCTCTATATTGCTTGATTGCATCAAAATCGGATGTAGTATTGAATTTTGTGATTGCATGCTTAGTGTGTTATAATTGAATTATGCGTTTGATATTAGTACAAGTGTTCTGTATAGTCTGAAGTTGTACATTCCCAACTTTAAGTTCTTGTATTGGGAACGGATCTATAGCAGGATATTCCCAAATTATGTATGGCTTGAATCCGTGAGCTCGCGATGATATGTCCTGATAATTCTGGCAATTCTCTAACGGGTATAATAGTTATAGCTGCTAACAGTAGTTGTGGAGTTTTCTAAGTTGAGAACAATAACATAACGAGATGTATCAGTAAACTTCAGTCCCATCGTCCGGGGGTAAAATACCCAGACCGAAGATATGTAAAGTGTGGCCTACATGGTCATACGCATAGACGAGTTAACGGGCTTTATATCCAGATTCAACGAATCTAGAATGTGTCTATGTTCATTGTATCTGACATTTATTTTTTTGAGAATAATAAAATGTTATTATTCGAATTAGAATTAGAGATTAAGGATGAAAATTCGATATTTGACTGTGGTTGGGATTGCGTGGGAATTATGATGCGATAAAAAAACTACCACTACCAGAAAGAGATTGGGATTACATGGGAGTTGGTTTTCGGAACAAACTCCCAGGCCTGTATAATCTCTTTTGGGCAAAACTCTAGAGATGATTTTTGTGAGCCGCAAAAAGCTAGAACCCGAAATCCAAAACTGTCATCCCTTCTCTCTAGATTTTACATATCAGAAAAATACAGAGCTAGCACTCGCTAAAGATGGCTACGGTTCATGGGATCATATGGGATACGAACAAATAATTTTATCACCAGGCAATTTGAGTCATGCATGAAAAATGGTTTGTATGAGTCGGCTAAACCTCTGCTAGAAACTTATGTTGATTCTGCTGCTAAGGTTGACCTTGTACTTTATACATCAATTCTAACCTATCTGGTAAGATGCCAGGAAGAGCATAATGAGAAGCATCTGATGGCTATCCTTAGTACTACTAAACACCGAGCTCACGCTTTCATGTGCGGCCTCTTCATTGGGCCTGAGCAAAGGAAAAAACGAGTTTTGTCTTTTGCGATAGAATTCTTCCAAGGAATTGATTATGAACTAGAAGAAGGAGCTTCCAGATATTATGTTAATGTTCTACCTAACTACCTTGTTCTGATGGGACAAATAAATCGTGCTCGTTGTGTGTGGAAAGTTGCCTATGAGAACAAGCTTTTTCCCAAAGCAATAGTCTTTGATCAACACATTGCTTGGTCTCTTGATATTAGGAACTTGTCAGTTGGCGCTGCTCTGATAGCAGTTGTACACACGCTTCACAGGTTCCGGAAAAGAATGTTGTATTACGGAGTTGTCCCCAGGCGGATCAAATTAGTCACTGGTCCCAGTTTGAAGATTGTGATTGCACAGATGTTAAACTCTGTGGAGTCGCCATTTGAAGTGAGGATGGTTGTTTTAAGGGCTCCAGGGGACCAATCGTCCAGCAATTCCTTCTGAATGAGATTCCTTCAAGGGCTGATAATTTGATGCATAAACTGAACATTCTGTTTCCTAGTTCAGCACCAGAAATTAGATCTTTAGCTCCTCCCAAAGCTCTCATGGCAGGGAAGCCTCTATAATGATGAATAATATCTTATCTTTGATACACATCGTTTGTCTATGGTATGGAATCATACTATTCCTAATCTTTAGTATTGTTAGAGCTACAAGAAGGTATCTTTTATTTTTGTATGTAGGATCTGGGGCTATTCTTGCACGAAGAGAACGTTAAGCACATAGTAGTTGGTATAGCTGAATGAGGTAGTCTAGACAATTGCTTTAATTATTCTGTAATTCACTTAATAATCTTCGGGACAAATATCCAAAACCTCGTTGTTTAGCTTGGGAAAACTGGGCAAAGGCGATCAAGTTCTCTTTTTTCTTTTTGTAGATGTGAGCTCCATTAATGTTAGCATTATGAACCTTTTAGAATCTATGTTCCCCCTAGTTGGTTCTGACTGAAACATTATCCTTTTCGAATTCTTGAGACCTGGCTTGTCCTTTCAAGAAGATTCGTTATTCTTTTATCATTAAGGAAAGTCTTTGTCAATTTCTTCTATGAATCAATCATGACTAATCTCAGGTAATCATATCAGGAAGAACTTCTCCAAATCTTGTTCATTAAGAGAGTTATCATGACTATATCTAGTGAAAGTATCTGCATATTATTGCTGAGCTTCTTCTTCTTTAAATTTCTGCATTCTTTGATCGCGCATCATATCTTTTTTCTATTTTTAGCGGCTCCTGAAGCCGCATAAAATAAAAGATAGATAGTACCAATTCCCTTCTCTTTTTAAGCTAGAAAGACTAAAAGTGCATTGACACTGTACTTCATTGGCCTGGGGAATTTAACAACCATTTGAAACCGAAAAAAAAAAATTGACTCTATTCTTCACCACTTCTCATGGTTGGTTGAGTTGATGCTCTGTGTTCTTATTATAAACTTTGTTGTTTGGTATATATTGCTTTGTGGAAGCTGCAACTCAATAACAGCATATATTCCAGTTTATAATATAGTATGCATCATTAATCTCGTAGTAGTCAAACTCCGTCGCCCATTTCAATTTGCTTTGTTTTCTAAAATTAGTTGGAGAATTTGCTTCAAAGTTAAAAGCTCTATAGACTTAACTTTTTCTCTTGAAAAGTATTATAGAAAAAGAGGGGATCATGCCCACTTGGCTAATACAGACATGCATCCAGCTCCCATGAGAAGTGAAAGTTGAGCTCCTATCTGAAGTCTGAAATTATTTTGCATTCTTGGATCCATGAAGTCAGCAGCTAGTAGGTCAACCAGGGCCATGTAAATCAAGATCCCTGCTGATGCCGAATTGAAAATGCCTTCAATGATAAGAGCGGTGGGACTGCTTTGGTTATAAGCACTTGATATTCCAATGCCTATCCCAACCCCTACTGGAGCCGTGAGGGAAAAGAAGAAAGCCATGATTCCAGTTGATAGTGACTTGAAATCTGCCTAGTAGTTTCCGAAGAAGAAAACCAAAAAAAACACAGGTAACTAAACACGAATATTCTTTGTTAAAAGTGTTACAGATTAAACTTGGTAAAAAAAAAAAAACTATGCATACCTGAGAAATGCATCCCCCGAGTCCCATTCCCTCGAAGAATTGATGGAAAGACAAGGCAACCATGAGAGGCTTTATAGTTTCAGGCCTTTGTGATGCACCCAGAGAGATTCCAATGATTACAGAATGGACCACAATTCCCAGCTCTAAGACCTGCGATATGATTCTCTGTCTTACGAGACTGGGCAGATTATGTTCGTGGGATGATGGGACGGAAGCCCCATGAGCATGTCCGTGAGTTGCATGAGTATGAACATGGACATGACCGGCATGTTCATCACTGGCGGCGGCCTCTTCAATATCCGCATCATTGACCTGCTTATGCTTGTTGAAATGCATCTTGGTGTAAAAGCTAGTAGCTATAGTATCAATCATAAGAGTTGCTATTGAAGCCAGCATTGCAAACAAACCAGGGAAAGGGAATTCCCGCCAAGGATGGCGCGACAGGCAAGGCGAATTTAACGTCTGAAAGGCATCAGGTAGAATATGAATGAAGCCAGTTGCTAAGATAACACCTGCTGCGAAGGCCTTAATCATGAAGAAGATGTCATTCTCAGGCTTCAGAGCTTCGAATCGTCTGCCGAGAATCGGGATGCTCACCCCTATAGCACCAGATACAAGTATTGAAGCAATTGCCCCCAGTTTGTACTTGAGGGATTCTCCGGCCGCGGCACCGTCAACTTTGGCTTCATCTTCATAACAGGTACATTCCCATCCCAAGACCACCTCTGAAAGCAGTAGAATTACCATTACTATCTTACATGAAAAACTATTGAATTTCATGGTGCAAAAACAGAGGAAGAAAACAAGCACAGAAGAAAAGAGGAGGAAAAACCAAAAGATTCTCAAGAAAGTAGTATTAGTGATTTGTATAGCACTTCACATAAACTTTGTGTCTATATATAATACTAAAAAGAAAGGGAAATGGAGGGAGTGATAAATGCTAATGTTGGGGTGATTGAATTCTCTGTGTGCCTGTGGCTAATAAATAAGGGCATCAAAGTTAACGCCACGGTTAGAGTGCAAAATACTAAAAATTCCAGTACAAATTAAACAATTTTTTAGCAAGTGTTACGTTCTATATATAATATGTGTTCTCTCCTAGTTAACACCAGTAATAAGGCATTTAACACTTGTTTTGCACAACCAGTGTTAAAAATCACAATACATGCTCGATCTAAAAAAATATGAATCGTCAAATTTTTTATCCGACGGCAAAATATGTTCAATATGTACCGAATTTTTCGTATTCATCATCACAGCTGAACCGGTGAGCTAAGGGATGCCAACAAGGAGGTACTGAATCCTTTACCCCAAAAAAAAAACATATACTAGTAGTAAATAAGGGCATCTAAGTTGACGCCACGGTGTTAGCCTTGAGGGCAAACGAACTCGTTTTTGATGATGGACAAACACTTGATGTTTGCGTCTAATGTTTTCATCTATGTGATAGAATATTGGAATTCTATATGGAAGCTCTAAGTACTTCAATCAAGCCTTGATCAAGCTTCAAAGATATCATTCAAGACACATTCGTCAAGCTTGAAGATTGAAGACTTAGGTTGGTTAGATTAGCTTTATCTTTAATGGTCTTTATCCTTAAGCTCTAACCAACGCTCTCTTGAACATAAGCTCTTCACTATAGTCTTGCATTGCATGTTTTCATAAACACGTTTTTGAAAGGCTAAGTTTCAAATAGTGTTCGTATTTCAAAAGCCTTCGATTTCAAAGTATAAGTCTTGTAAAATGGTTTTCCAAAGTGCTCTTACTTGTTATATACTAAGAAAACATTTTAGACTTCAAAAGATTTCAAAACGTGTGTTAAGACAACTCTCCGAATGCCCAGAAAGTCGGTCAACCGAGATTATCTCGGATCAACCGAGGAAGAAACAGAGAGTTGGTCTGACTTGGTTCGGTCGACCAAGAGCTGGTTCGGTCGACCGAGATGACCAAGGTCGGTCAACCGAGGTCCCAAGTCGGTCGACCGAGATTGCCTTCGGTCCACCGAGTTCTGTGTTCGGTCAACCGAGGTGCACTGTTACTAGCCGTTATCTGACCGTTCCAGAGTTGTTTTTCAGCGAGATTTTGAAATGTATAAATACTCCAAAGCTTTAGAATGACTCTAAGACTTTGAGAGACTTGCAAAACATATTCTTATTGATTCCTTATCAAGTCTAAACACCTTGAAAGCAAATGCACTTCATTGTCATGATCTAAATGCATTCAAAGGTGAATTTGCAAAGCAAGACAAAGAGTGAGCTTATTATGTTCAAAGAGCCAACAAGATGAGCTTCAAATGTAATTATCTTTCACTTAGAAGAGTGAACAACATTGTGCTTAATCATTCATCTTATCCCCTTTCTTAGTGATAGGGTAATTGTTGTAAAAGTCCTACTTTGTGTGGGCAATTGTATAAGTCCTACTTAGTGTGGGCAAGCTCTTTGTGAGCTTCTTGTTTAGTGGTTGTTTGTAAAACTCTTGGTGAGTTAGCCACTAGTGTAAAGTCCTACTTTGTGTGGGCACATTCTTCTTAGTGAAGTTGGCTAAATCCTTGGGTGCGGCTCAAGGTAGTGGAGGTAGATTCTTAGTGAATCGAACCACTCTAAATCTCTTGTCTTGTGATTTGCATTGGGTTTTGCTTTAGCTTTTGTTAAACTTGCACTATCTTTGTTTAAATTGGAAATAGCTTGCAAGATTTATTAGAAACCCAATTCACCCCCCCTCTTGGGTTCCTTCACACGGTTGCACGGTTATAGTGAATAACACTAAAAATTCAGTACATGTAAATCATTTTTTTGCAGGTGTTAAATTCTATGTAATATGTGTTCTCTCTTGATTAATACTTGTTTTGAGGCATGTAATACTAGTTTTACGCAACAAGTGTTAAAAGATCACAACACATGTTTGATCCAAAAGAATTTGGACCGTTAATTCTTTTATTTGACGGTAAAAAAATATTTAGTATACTCTGAATTTTTTGTGTTTAATTTTTTTTCTCAATCAGAATAGTGAAATGGAAGCAAGGTTTTGAAACCCGGACAGGACATCGACCCGGAAAAGTTACTGGGTCACGGGTCACTGGTCGGACCGGTGGTCGGACCGTCATCGACCAGTTCATCAACCCGGTGACGTCATAAATATTAAAAAATATATAATATATACTTATTAATAAAAAATAAAGTTAATGTAAGTATATATAGTAAAATTTAAGGATTAATATAATAATTTTTTTTATACACTTCTACAGTTCCCAAGGGCTTCAATTAATGACTAAAAAATTATTATTATTAGTTAGTTGAGTGATAAATTGAACGTATGATTAAAAAAATATTCTCCGTTCTTGTGATATTCGTAACTCTTCATATGTTATAATATGTTACGTTTTATTTTTGTTACGTTTTGTTGAATGTCATTTCGTTTTCGTATCGTAATTGTGGATGTAATTGCAATTCACGTAAATGAGTAATTTAATTAGATGGGAAATTGGAATTCAGATTAATTAATAATTTTATTTGTATTAGGAAGGTTAACATAATATAAATAAAATATATAGAATCACATTAAATATAAAAGGAATAAAATAGAAAATAGAAAATAAAGAAAAAGGAAGGGACAGTTTCGTGGGAGGAAAAAGGAAGAAAATAAATCTTCCTTAAAAGGAATAGAAAAGGTGAAAGCATTTCATTTTCGATTTATTTTTCCAACAGAGAAGTTAAAAATAATAATACAGGGGGGCCTTCCGAGAATCGAACTCGGGAACTCTTGCACCCAAAACTATAATCATACCACTAGACCAAACGCCCATCTTGATACACATATGTCAAGGACCCTATATCACACTGTTATTATTTCTTTAGGGGTTTAGAATGTTGTGACCCGGCCGGTTTTCACAAAACCGGTCCGGTTTCCGGGTCGAACGGTCGGACCGTCCGGGTCAACCGGTTCGATGAATTTAAAGCGGTTTTTGATGCATCCGGTTTTTGGCACCTAACCGGACCGCTCGGAGGTCCGGTCGGCGGTCCGACCGGTCCGACCGGCCGGTCCGGTCCGACCGGCCGGTCCGGTCCGACCGGCCGGTCCGGTCCGGGTTTCAAAACCATGAATGGAAGGCATGAAAAGAAATTAAATATTCCTTTTCCCGCGAAGACAGACGTTCATAAAGGTTCTTGAAATTTTCAATCGCAATTTAGCTTTTTTAAAGTATTTTTCTTGTAGTTGCTTGCTTTCTTCTCTTGATTAATACAGGCAACTCGAAAACACTATAGCAAGCTAAGAGATGTCTGCCTCAAGAGATTTTAAAAAATACTATTAGTTATGGTAAATTTTATACGTAGTTTGAAGAATTTTATTAAATTCGTCCCTCCAAAAAAAAAAATTTGGCAATTTTTATATGTAATTTGGCATACTTTTGCAGTTTTTTACCTCTCAAAATACATTTCTTGGCTTCGACTCCTGTGTTTGCAAGCAAGTACTGGAAAACATATACTACCTCCATTCATTAATATAAGACTTTCATTATATGTTGCGGAAATAAAAATTAAGATTTTTTTTATCAAAATATCAAAACTACTCTTTTAAATAAAATTAATGGTAATACAAGTATATTTAAGAGAATAATATTTGTATTTTATCTAAAAAAAAATTTTTTTTTTTTTTGTTTGTAATATGTAATAAAAGTTTTATATTAAGGAAGGATCTTGCTAGGCTACTAGAATTATTGGCTAAAAGATTAACTAAAATGGTTTTTTGGACCTTTTTGCCCTTATAGTTAGGTGAATCCCTTATACCAGTAGGAAGGTAAGATAGTCATTTAACACCTTCAATTTAGGAGTTTAGGATTTCTATCCCCAAAATTCTAAGAGTAAATAATTTTCTATTAAGGAAATGGGGGATTACTAGTAGTAAAAATGTTGCAACTGCTTTATGTGTTCACTGGAGAATGGAGTACGTGTATAGCATAAAATCAAAGAAAATCAAACACCGTCAGCAGTATCGGCAGCTGGGTCATTTCTTTTCCTTAAACGTTCGAGCAAAAAGACAATTTTAACCTCGGCCCTCTATTTTAAGAATATGTTTGTTCTCTCAACTCCTATCTAAATCGGAATTCTTCTTCTTTTGAAACCCTGAAAAATGGGAATCGGGTAGCCCAAGTGGTAAGGCTATCCGGCCACGGGATGGAAGTTCCGTGATCGATTCCCGTATCTCCCTTTATGGGGCAAATAAATTCTCCTCCTTGTGAGGCTAAATTCCCTCCCCAGGCGTGGGGCATGCTACAATCTCTCTATCTAGGGTACTCTCCGCTCTTCCCCTTCGGGGGCAATAGCCTTCGGGCGCTCAAAAAAAAAAAAACCCTGAAAAAAAAAATCTCTGTGATCCTCTTTGGAGTAGTAGTTGTACTTTTATTTCCAGAACAAGAGATGTGAGGGGAAAAAAAAGAGTAAAAGTTTTTTTTTGTTCGAGATCATTCAGTGTTTAAGATCAACAGGCCTGAATAATTTAGATGGGGTGTTGCAAAGGCCTAAGACGGGAATGATCCTTCCAACATTAATAACTTCATACAAATATTATGACTGTGGTACGAATCCTAATCATTCTTAAGGGAGAATGAGTAAAAGTTTACCATGAAAGAAATTGGAAAATAAGAAGAAAAAAGTGTGCTTTTTTTACAAAAGGGTAAGACCCGAGAGTTAGATTCTCACTCGAACTAGAGATTTCTTTGTCGGGTAAGATTTAAATCGTGGAATATTCACGAATTGGTAGAGGTCTAAGGGAGAGAGTCAACATGATACCAACCTCATACGGTATTCGAACCTACGTTGTCGGGTTACTAAATCCAAACCCCAAGCTTGCGAACTCGCTTGCTCCCGGGAGGCGAAAAAAAAACGAAAGCTGAATTATTACACTTTTTGTTTTAGGTTGGTGGTGTCTATTATGTAGACAAAATGTTGTCATAAAATAGGACGATTGAAGAGAATGGTTGGTTATTTATGAGAAAGTGGGTGTTACCCTCTGTCAATATAGTATGGGGATGTCGTTACTATGTTTCATTTTTCCAAAGTAGTACATATTTTTCGAGCCTACTACTACTAATATATTATACTATTTTCGTCTGATTTTGGAGTTCCTTTATATTGTTGTTATAAGCATTGCTTTTGCTTTCTATGTCAAATCAAAACACGTCTTTGCTTTTGTCCAAACATTACCCAAAAGTTAGACATCTTTTTGGCCCATTACAATTTTTATATTCTCAATCAAAGTTTTTAGAAGGCAAATTGGTCATTATTGTCCCTAAGCAATTTATAACTCAGGTGTAAGGTTCCAAAACATTATTTTTGGACATTAAAATCCTCAAACAATTTACGATTGGTATACAAGATCCTTCCGTCAAAAGAATTGTTAGTCAACTGTTAATTTAATTTTTTTACTAGGTCAACGGAAACATATTAAGGGTATAATTGGTATATCACAATTCTTACATCACCATTACCACCATACCTCAACCCACCCCGGTAAGCCCAACAAGTCCCCACCCTTCCCCTTCATCACCGGCCACCATCTCTGGCAACCATCACAAACATCCATCCCCCGTCATCTCTTCTTCTCCCTATGCTAAACAACCATCCACCCCCACCCCACTCCAGCACCTTCCCCTTCATCCGGCCACCATCACAAACCACCAACCTCCGTCATATTTTCTTAACAGCCATCCAGCCCCCACCCCCACTCCAGTCCATTCTCCTTCATCTCCGGTCACCTCACAAACCACCCGCAAAAAACCCCCAAATAAATTAAATTACCAAAAACACTAAAAATAAAGAAGGAATACAAGAAAATTTAAAGAATCTTTTCAAGAATTCATGAAATCATCTTTGCCATTCATCTGACCTAAGGGGAAACCCACTTGGGGTGGGGGCAGGGGGTAGAGGGATACCACTGGGGTGCTAAAAGCACATTACCAATTATACCCCACAAGTTTTTGCATTGACTCGTTTTTTTTTCTTTCAAAAATTAGGTTGACCAATCACTTGTTAGACAGAAGGACTTTACACACCAATCGTAAATTATTTGAGAATTTTAATGTTCAGAAATAATATTTTGGGACCTTACACCTGAGTTATAAATTGTTTAGGGATAATAATGACCAATTTGCCTTTTTAGAACGTCTTAAATTGTTTGTTGATGATAGTTATAATCATGGTTTTGAAACTTGTTCTCCACATCAACTGGAAAAAATTATTGAACTAAAAAATTACTAGTCGAACCATTGTACTAACTGTTATTAAATCGTTTATCGACTTGTGATGTAATAAGAATTTTAAAATAATTAAGTACTAGATTAACTTACCGATTGGGCCAACTGATTATTGTAATAAAAAAAATGGTTTTTAGACCCACCAAGTTTGAGATCTAACTCGGGCCATGTAGCGCCCCGGGTGACGTATCAACCTGTCCAACCTGCCAAACGGGTTCCAAAATCTTGGTTATAATAGCTACAAGGGAAATTAGTTTATTTGGTGCTAAATGTATTTTGAGCTTAAGCTTAAGGTCATGGATGTTTAATGGTCACTTTTTATTAATTGGTGATTCCAACTTCTCCTTTAAAAAGTCATTATATGGGTTTTTGAGTGGAATGACCATTATCACTTCATTCTGGAATGAGCAATCCTGTGGAAATATCATTCTCAATTTAAACTAGTCAATCAAACACCAGATTGAAAAAAGAAACTGAAAATATCATTTCAGCAGTACCAAATACACTGTAATAGTCTACGGTAACAAATTATATGTTCACTGTCTAAAAAATTTAAAAATAAAATGAAAACCGGAATATAATAAATCCCTTCTTACTTTCGAAATAAGTAAACAATAATGATTGTTGGATCCAAAAAAATTGATCAAACAAGAATCAAAGAGTATAAAATGAAAATAATTGTTAGAATTTAATGTGACATTATGCCTTCTTGATCCAAATTTAATTCCAACTTTTTGATCCAATAATCACTACCCATAATTAAATTACTATTATTCTTATTTTTTTGGAAAGTGTTATTGGATTGGGACAACTTTTAGGCTTTAACTAAAAAAGAATAATGGGTTGGGCCATAGTGCCTCCGTGGATTTTTCTTCGACGTTTTCCCTCTCGCAATTGCACACCGAATTGACATTCTTACTATACACCAGATCCTCTACGCCAATTTTTTTTGTAACACTCTATACCTAATTATAATAATTTCATATCTAGATTATCGATTCACCTGTCTAGTTTATCAATTTTATTTTAAATTATATGAATTAAAGTTTTCGTAGTCAAAATATCATAAAAAAATGTGAAAGAAAATGTTACAGAATATCATAACAGTTTCTAATTATAGTCTTATTCACACTCAAAGTTTATCCATTTATCACAAATAATCCGAATTGCGAAATTGTAGCTTCGTCAACAACTAACCAAGCAGTGGACGAACTCGTCAGCTAACCCCAAGGAGCGAGTTGGCCTTCCGTACAATACGGAACAACATGTGTTCCGTACGTGCATAACACTTGTCAGTTATTAGATCAAAATATTTGAAAGCCGTGATTAGTTTTTCACAACACTGGTTATAAAAATTCTAATAGGTATTGTGAGATAGGCGATATCAGCCTTTAGATATCTAATCCGATAATTTATAGGTGTTTCACACTTACGAAATTTTTGGCGTTCCGCACGGTAGCCGGATCGGACGAGTTGAAGATAACATGTAATAGGCCTATTATGTCCATATTGCGTATCACTTTTCAACAATCGGGTAAAAAAAATTCATCAGTATTTGTTTCTACTTCTACATGTGCATTATTGTTTATACTTACACGAAAGAACACATATTCTCATTTATTAGATAAAATGATTAATTTCACTTTACAACCATAAAGTTAGGGGGTGTAGCATTTTAAGTCCTAGAAATTTCAATTAATGACCTAGGAGTCCATTCCGTTAAAAATAGCAGCAAAATGACTTTGTTGCCATTATTTATATTCTTGAATTTCACTATTATCATTCTGAGACGTTTTTTCAATTTAGTTCCTTTAATAAATAAATTAACTCATTCGCATTTTTTAATTTTATTAAATTTTCAAAGGGACAAAAATAAAAGTAAAAAGTTACATCAAATTGTTTCCCTCTTTAATCTCTTCATATTCTACTTCTTTAGAAATTCTAACTACTATCATCCTAGTTACCAGTACACTATATAGAGTAACCTACAAAAAAAATGTTATTGTTACCCCTTAACTAGAAGGGTTTGATGGGCTAAAGTAATGATAGAGGAAATATCTGCAAAATTAAATTTGATGGTGTTCTCGTTGGACTTTGATAAATGGAGGTAGAGAGTGTTAACGACGAAAAGTGTAGTTGGCAGTAGCAACGGCGATTTGGTATGGGGAAAATTTGATGAAAGGCTACGATTTGAATTTAGGTTTGTATCTTGAGGATATTTTTTTGGAATAACATGTTTTAGAGTAATTCTATAAAAATAAAGTAAGGAAAAAGATAGTAATCACAAAACAAAAGATAGGGACATTAATGTTATTTTACATTCAAAATAGATGTCATCAATTTTCTTAACTGTTGACTGGCGTTAAATGGATATTTAGTGAATTAATTGAAACTTTAAAGACTAAATTGCTAAACTCACTAACTTAATGGTAATAAAATAAAATTAACCCAAAAAAATAAAATCATCAGCCAAAGAGATGTTCCGTAGGTGCGCAAACACGCTCTGTTTGTCTCACCACACCAATACATAACAAATTTGGACCGTGAAATAAGAGACATGACGATCGAAAATATGCATTATAATTCAGAACAGGTGTTCTGGATAGGAGTTTTGAAACTTTTTTCTGCCGTCAAATATTTTGATAGATCTCATTTCTCTTACACATACCAACAAATATTTGTTTCGCACTAGAATTTCGACTTGGGGGAGTAAAGTAGAACGGACCGACGGCGTGTGGATGTGGAAATCATAAAGAAGCAGAACTTGTAAATTCCAAATCGCTACTTCATTCCAGTAAGTAAAGGTACTTTTTTCCATCTCTCTTTCTTTGTTCTTCGTTTTTGTATATGATTTTGGAGTTCAAAAAGAATTTTCTCAGCTCTGTTTTCATGTGAATTTTTTTTCTTCTTTTACGGAAAATGGATGCATCCACCGCACTCTTCAACCAGCTCAAGGGTTTTTTTTTCTTCTGCTTCTCACACTTGTTACCATTCTTCGATTTCTCTTTTTTTTCTTTTCAAAATTGAATCTTTGATGATGGGTTTAATCTGAATTTACGAGAGCAGAATGCAGATCCCTTTTTCATAATGGCTGGTCCTAATGTGATTGAATCAGAGGAACATATTTTCTACATGGCTAATCACATCAAGGCCATCACTGCTAAGTAACTACTCTTACTCTTACTTCCCTTCTGAATTTCATATTTTTTTACTTCAATTCTGCTTTAAACAAGATAAACTCAATTTTGATTTATAAATGATCTGGATGCTGAATGAAAGAAGCATGGTAATTTGCACATAAATTAAAATGGTTATTGGGTGTGCCTTCCCTGATGCCTTTTGGCTTTGATTTGAGGGCATGATTCCGTAGCAAACGTGACGGTATAAGAGACTACTGTTTTAGTGGTATCATGTGAGCAACCACTTTGTGCATTTATGGCCAATCTCCTATCCAACCCCTCCCATACCCCCAACTATTGTGGATTTAGTGAGTTATGTTATTGTTGTTGTATATTACAGACTTGGGTTGCCATTGATATTCAAGTCCAGCTTCGACAAAGCTAACCGGACTTCTTCTAAGTCTTTTCGTGGTCCTGGCTTGACTCAAGGCTTGAAGGTATACCTACCTCCATTCCCTTCAATTTTTGCTGTTTTTTAATCCTTAGTTTACTTATTCATTTTGAGTTTTTGACTTTCTGTATGGCCAAGCATTGAACATTAAGTTTCTTTGCATTTCATGTTGAAATTGCACCCAAGAAATACATTTATATTGACGCAACAAGGATATGCGACCTCATTGCACGGTTTTACCACTTTTTTTTTGTTTGTTTTATAGATACTTGAAAAAGTTAAAGCTGCATATGACATTCCAATAGTTACAGACGTCCACGAGACGATTCAGGTAACTGTTTCCTGCCCGAATACTACTTCTTCCATGTGTAACCCTTTACTGCATTCCACTTGTTGTTTACCTATTCATTTTAGTTCTTTACTTGCCAAATTTCTTGTCTTCTCCTTACTATTAACCGTTCCACATCCAAGTTTGAATGTTATGCCAGACACTGACGAACAATGAAATGGAATGATAACCTTATTATTAACTGTATCCTAAATGTTGTAGCAAAGCACCTCTCCTCTGTGAGGATTGAGTTACTTCTCTCCTAACTTACTTGGTTTATGAAAATGAATTGGTCATTTAAAAAATTATGTTGGTGAACCAACAATTTAAAGTTGCTATTTTCCCATCATACCGATGGCTGTTCAGCTTCCTGCTTTTCTTGTGTAAGCTATAGTATGGTGCCTGTCTAGACCTATCCATGAAGAAGATGTTAACAACTTTTAACTATTAATCTTCTCAGTGTGAGGCTGTCGGTCAGGTTGCTGATATAATTCAGATTCCTGCTTTCCTGTGCCGACAGGTAAGATTTACCAATAGATTTTACTTTTCTTGAATTAATTTTTTATTTAGGAGATATTTGTTGTCACTTTACTACGTAAAAATGTTTTTATGTTCCCTTGGATTAATAAATTCCATTGTTTTAAATCATGAATTTTATGGGCTCTTGCTCTGCAAATGACAGACGGATCTGCTTGTTGCAGCCGCCCAGACTGGGAAGATTATCAATATCAAGAAAGGACAATTCTGTGCTCCTTCTGTAAGTAGCTTGTTTTTCAGTTTCCCCTGCTTTCATGTCTTCCACTTATCAAACTGATTTTACAGCATAAATTGGTACATAGAGCTGATTCTATAGACTTACATTAGTATATGCTCGCTCTCCTGAGATATCCGTTAGACTGATAATCATATGCATGCCAGGTAATGCTAAACTCTGCTGAAAAGATTAGGTTGGCTGGAAATCAAAATGTTATGGTCTGTGAGAGAGGAACAATGTTTGGCTACAGTAAGTCATCTTCAATTTCCTGCCTAGTGCACTAAAGTCCAGCTTTTGCATTTTAGTTACTACCTTATAGTTATTGTGGTGTGCTGTTAAATCTCCGATATTGTACTTGGACATTAAACATTCAAAGCGTGTGCAGATTTATTTAAAACTTTTATAGAGGAAATGTGGTCTTGGTATCTGCAATGAAGAAAATTGATGGTCTAGTGTATTACATAAGAATATACAGTTCAACTGGTCATTTCGTTACCCAGATGGAAATTAGTATCTTTATTGAAAATTTCACTATACAACAGTGTAGCTGAAGTTTTCATTTCTCTTTTGCTCGTTCATCTTCTGTTATTGAAGTTTCTACTAGGACAATGCTATTATATACTGTTACTAAAGTTTTACAGTTAAGTCTTCCTGGTCTAATCAAAAGATGTCCATGTGATGCTGTGCAGATGATTTGATTGTTGATCCCCGCAACTTTGAGTGGATGAGAGAGGCCAATTGTCCAGTGGTAAACTTTTTCTTTTCCTTTTTTTGTTTCTATCCTATGCAAATTATATTAGCATTTAATATATTATGCAACGGAATTATAGCAATCACTTTCTTTTAGTTAGAATTGTGATATATACTCCTCTCAATTTCACATCTCAATATTATTTTCCGTAAGACCCTGATCCTAAACTGAACGGTGTGCAGGTGTCTGATATAACGCATTCATTGCAACAACCTGCTGGGAAAAAGGTGTGGAGAGCCCCATGCCTTACTTTTTATTATTAGAGTTTTGGATAGAGGTCTTATAAAAGTTTAGGAATTATCAAATCTGAAGAACTTTGGAATAGAGTAATTTTCTTTCTTCACCTTCCGGCTTTAGCGTATACTGTTGCTGCACACAATATAAATGATAAAGGGCAGAAAAGCAGGTCTCGTGAATGTTTAGTTTATTTTCTTTAGGATTCCTCATCCTGTTTCTTTTACCACTTCTTTACATGGATAAATTTTGTTTCTTTTATCTAGAGAAAATATTACTGTATGCACAAAGGAGAGGCCTAACAGTATATAGGATGAAAAACATGTAGAGTTAACTAAATCATCTTGCTCTGAATTTTACTTTGGAAATCTAGTTCTTAGTAGGCCCTTCTAATATTATTGATTTATAGATTAAAATTGAAAAGTAAATAGTGATGTCAGCAGCATATCTTCAAAGTGTATAGACGCAGTGTCGTACATTTGTGATATAGGAGCTACACACACTGTAGTCTTTAATCAATTGCAGCTTCAAAGTGATATTGGGGCTACACATCTTCAAAGTGTATAAACGCAGTATCGTACGTTTGTGATATTGGAGCTACACATACTGTAGTTTTTAATCAGTTTCAGCTTCCATCCTTATTTTAAAGAATGGTTATTTTTAAATCAATCTGGATTTTAAGATTTGCGAATTCTGCTTCAAAGTATACTTTAATCGACATTGCTTACACAAAGTTAAGCATTCACTGCTGTCTGCTGGTATTAAGGGTCACCGGATTTTCGAGTCACGAGTTCAATTCAGTCAAAACTTGTTTCGTTTTTCTCTTTCCCTTATTTCTGTTGATTAGTCAACCAAATTATTGATGTAATTAACTAATATATCTGTTAATTATAGGACCTTACATTTTCAAGATGAAAAGTACTGAAGTTAATTTTTTTTGGATTAAATTACTTAAATTGAAACATGACAGGCTGAAATTTCTGTTCTTATATAATAAGGGTATGAAACAATCTAAGTTCAAGAACAACTTAATGCATTGAGTATTTTCTTTCTTATGATGAATTGCTTTTGCATTCTTAAAACAGCTTGAAGGAGGCGGTGTGGCTAGTGGAGGTCTTCGTGAATTAATACCTTGCATTGCCAGGACGGCAGTGGCAGTTGGGGTGGATGGAATTTTTATGGAGGTTTGGAAACGAGATCCTTCTCTAATTAATACACCGATTAGTATAAGTTGTTTCAGATGCCACACTTCAACGAGAGAACTAAAGAAATCATATAAAATAATTGAGATTAAGAGGCAGGAAAATCTTTGAAAAGTGCTTTCTAATTTCTATACTCTGAGATTTACAGATTAAATGCTGGAAAATTCTGACTGTTGATCCTTTTGGTCTAATGCTTTGTCGATCTCTTATAGTACTGAAACATTACATTTCTTTGATTACTTAGGTGCATAATGACCCTCTAAATGCTCCAGTTGACGGTCCAACACAATGGGTAAGTTTGCATCTCACTGGCCAATATTCTGGTTCCATAAGTCTCGAGTCTTAATTTCTTCTACTTTTCGACTTTGGACACTATATAAATCTTGAATACACGACGTTCATAATCTTGACATATGATCTATTTCTTCTTTTCTTGTCAAGCCCCTTCGCCACTTGGAGGAACTTTTAGAAGAGCTTATATCAATTGCTGTAAGTACCTATTCTTGCATGATACAAGTAACATATCCGAGGGTGGTAAATAAATTCTTCCGATACTCAAAAAATGTTTCCGAGGGATCTACTTGCATGCACTGCTGGACAGTTGTTTTAGCCATTTGATTACTATGGAGCTTTTGATTATCAATTAAAATGTTGGACTTTTCGATATCAATTAAAATGTTCAAGGGACGGAGCTCCCTTTTCTGTACCTGTTTTGAGTTTTTATCTAAGTTGCTGTTTTCTGTTCCTATTGTTTGAACTAAATAATGACGTGAAATTGCAAACTTGCGTCTGCAGAAGGCTAGCAAGGGGAAGCAACAGTTTAAGATCGATCTCACTCCATTCCGTGATTAAAAGGATTTGAGGTTTCTCCTGTAAGTAATCATTTCTTAATAACCTATGTGGATATAAAATGTATTTGTTTGGCATTTGGTGAACTTCTTCCATGCTTTTGCCATCTGACTCTCATATATGCGTTCATGCTTCATCTGGCAGATGAGCTGTTAGGGCCATGGATGAAACACCCCGGAAACCCGGATGTAATGGACCTCTGTATGACGTAAGTTGGTGGTCTTCGGTTGGAATTTATTGTATCGCATTTAGTAAGAGTTACTTTGTGTCTTGAAACTTAAATATAATGCTTTGTTTTCCACAATCATTTTAAATGTAGAGGTTAAAATTCAATGAAAATTAGACTTTTGATGATTTCTACTTCTGTATTGCCTAATGGCCACTCATGGAGGTTGGTGGCTGCTTATTTTGAGCTTGCTCCATCCCTATCAATTCTATGGATAATATAAGCACATTTTTTTCTTTTTTGAAATAATATAAGTGTAAAACACAAGGGGGGGGGTTGAATTGGGTTTTAATCGATCTTGCAAACTTTTTCGAATCTATTCAAGGCAAGTGTAAGTTTGAGCAAGATGAACAAATGCAAATATAAACCAATCACAAGACAAAGGATTTATAGTGGTTCGACTCACTCAGAATCTACATCCACTACCTTGAGCTGCACCCAAAGATTTTCAACAACTTCACTAAGAAGACTTTTTTACACTTGTGGCTAACTCACAAAGAGTTTTACAACACAACCACAATACAAAAACTCGCTAAGAGTTACTTGCCCACACTAAGTAGGACTTTTACAAGAATTACCCTATCACTAAGAAAGGGAATTAAGATGGATAAAAAGAAAGGTTGTTCACTCTTCTAAGTGAAAGATATATACCTTTGAAGTACAAGAATGTTAAGCTCTTAGAACATTTGATGCACACTCTTTGTCTTGCTTTAGAAAAATCACTCTTGAATGATTTAGATCATAGACATGAAGAGCTTTTGCTTTGAGAGTGTTTAGACTTGATAGGAAATGAATGTATATTGTATGTGCAAGTCTTTTAGTCATTCTCTAGCTTTGGAGTATTTATACATTTCAAAATATGCTGAAAAAACGACTCTGCAACGGTCAAATAACGGCTAGTTTTTACAGAGTTCGGTTGACCGAACAAGGACCTCGGTGGACCGAACATATACTTCGGTCGACCGAACAAGGCTTAGGTCGACCGAGCCTAGAAATTTCAACTCTCTGTTTCTCTTCGGTTGATCCGAGCTAATCTCGGTCGACCGACCTCCTGAGCTTTGAGAGATGTTGATATTTCACACGTTTTGAAATCTTTTGAAGTCTAAAAGGTTTTCCCAAAAGGTAACAAGTAAGAACATTTGGAAAACCATTTTTAAAGGACTTAGACTATGAAATCAAAGGCTTTTAAGATAAGAACACATGTAAGAATCATTTTGAAACTTAGCCTTTTGAAAACGTGTTTATGAGCATGCAAGACTTGAGTGTAGAGAGCTTATGTTCATGAGAGCATTGGTTAGAGCTTATAAGATAACGACTTATAATGACAAAGCTAATATAACCAAACCTAAGTCTTCAATCTTCAATCTCGATGAGATATGCCTTTAAGTATAACTTTGAATCTTGATCATGGCTTGATTGAAGTACTTAGAGCTTTCATTATGAGTTCCGATATTCTATCACAAAGATATAAAACATTAGACACAACATCAAGTGTTTGTCCATTATCAAAAACCGAGTTCGTTCGCCCTTAGGGCTTACAATCTCCCCCTTTTTTATTATGACAAACTTTGATGTAATTAGATAGAATACAGTTAATTTAAGTGCAAGGAAGCAAGGCAAAAGATAAGACAAGAACATATAAGAGCGAGACTAGTGCTTAGAAGATAAAACCGAGAGTGGAACGAGAGACATAAGCACTAGCATGATAAGTTCTTTTGCCATTGCATTAGGGACTCTTTGAAGAGCCCTATATCCCAACCAACCTCCTTTCCTCCTTCCTTCCATCAAATGTGTAGCATTCTTGTGTGTAATATACATACCTTAGTTTACACAAGAAGCTAACTTACCATTTTCATCAATGTTGATGTGAGTGCTAAGGATCCTATTATAAAGATCATGCTCACACAAACATTAGAACTATCAATGGTTTGTTATCATCAAACCAACATAGGATATTTTGCCCTTCGGGCTAACAATAAGCATTATTAGTATTTCTAAATTTGCTCTTTTAAAAAAAAAAGAAAAAGTATTTCTAAATTGGCTCTAATTATTATCACATTGAATTCTAAGCGACACTTTCTGTGATATTTTTTATTATAGTCTTGTTCACACCTAATATTTATCCATTTTAGTTTACGTAATATTAATGAAAGTTTACGTAATTAAAGTGTCTCGCAAATCCAATCCGAATTATTATTCAATCCGTTTGAAATTAATTATCATTTGGATATACTTTTTTTGTTTCAATTATTGTCAAAGTATATCATGACTATTTTTTTCCCTTCTAAATTTACCCCTCTCCTAATAGGAAGAGTTAAAAGTTTTGAGTTAGTACAAGAGAACGTCAATATGGCCTATTTTAATTAAATGTAGACAATCGAATCAAACTATTTCCTTAATACGTGCACTATTAAATATTAGAGTTTTAATAGTCTTATTAAAATATGATAAGAGATACTGACAATGACTCTTTTAGCCTTGTTTTATTATTATCCGGTTTGAGAGTGGACTTGGAGTATTCCAGGAAAACAAAGTCAGAAAGAAGCTCCTTTATTGCAAAACTAAAAGAGTTGTTGTCAAGAGGTCGTTCTTTTGAAAAAAATAAAAGAGCCACTGTCATGAGCGCTTTTAGTATTCGAGATCTAGATGGCCCTGGCAAAACTAAAAGAGTCGCTGCGCATTATGCATTTAGGTAGAAATTGTGGTTTTTTCTTTACAAAATGAAAATTTTAGTTGCCCGCAATATTATTGGGATGAAAAGAGAAGATAAAAGTGGCTGAACGTAAGTAATTTGGGGACGAAAAATAACTATTTATCCATAGATTAGTAAAAAAACTCAGAGTTTCGAAGCAATCTTATTTGTTACGTGGAGCAAAAAATGTAGAAATCGAAGTTTCAAATCCTAATAAATTTGAGTTTTCGAGGGCGAATTTGGCACTTACAAAAAGTTGAGGTCCCTCCCCAGAAACATTTCTCTGAACCAGCGGGGCAAAACTGGGCATTCACTCATCAATTAAAGATTCAAATTTTCTGAAAAGGGGCGCTCTCCATCTCGGAACTGCTTTACATTTCAACGGTAAACTCTCTCTCCGAACAGTAGAACGGGATCGTTGTCTCTTCTCAGACTATTATCTCAAGAACCCTAATTCCACTTTTGCTTTGCTCAAATTTGTTTCTTTTAAGATACAGAAATGGTGGCTGTTAAGGTAATTTCATTTTTCTTCTTAACCCTAATGATAATTTATTTTTTTGCCTTCCTTTTGACCTAAATTTTGTGTGGCATCTACATTATGTTCCTCACACTTAAAATTAAAAGTTAATTTCGACTCTTCTATATTTTCGATTGATTTAGGGCAAATTATCATCGCTCTCAATTCAACCTATGCAAGAAAAGAAAGCTATCAAGACTGGTAATTTAAATATTTTTTTCATTTTAATTCATCGATATATCGGTCATTTCTGTCTTCTTTTATTACCTTTCAATTTATCCTTAATTAGTACTACCTCTGTTACTTAATATAATACTTTCAAGACATTAGCGAAAAGTAAGGTATTTTGTTAGTCAAAATATCAATATTAATATTTTGATTAAAAAACATCTTAATTTTTTCTTCTTCATTTTCACTACATGGAGTTAGTAACATCTTTCTTCGATCATTGTTCGAATTTGATGCTGCAGCAATTGGACCTCCTCCTTTCAAGATTTATGCAGAGCCTGATAGAGCTAAACTCCGCAAACGTGACGAAAATGACCCCGAATACCTGTAAGTGTGGTTACACATGTCTTCTTCTGAAGGGTTGTTAAGAAACATTGTTTTCTCCTATTTTTTAGATCCCAGATACTGATAGTGCCTTTTGGAGCAACAGTATATATAGCCTTTTGTTTGACTTGTAGATTCGTCTACGTGGCTTAGTTTGATATGTTTGCATGTTCCCAGACATTCAAGACTTAACTTTCTGCTTTTTGTTGTCTAATTTCCAAACTGAATCAACAAGGAAAATGTGGCTTTTTAAGTTAGTTAGAATCACTGGCCTTACTTCACATAAGTTTTGCCTATGTTTTCTGCTAATTCATAATGCAGGGCTGACTTCTTGTGTTATCTTGTTTAATAGTAGGAAATCTGTTCCACTTAATGGCAGAAGATTTCAGAATGATGAAAATACTGTGAAGGTTTGCTCACTTAAAATCTCTGATTCACTCTCTCTGCACACTTTTGTTTGCTTTACTTTTCAAAGAATATTCCATTAACCGTTGAACATGGGTATGTATATCCTTAATCTTTCCTCTTTTCTGAAAAGGGTCATGTCAAGAATTCAGAAAAGATCAAAGGCAAGCTTTATAGTTCTACTTCTGGTAAATATAGTGATACTAAATTCTTCATTGGTTCTTGAGTTTTACATTCTGGGAACCTTCCAAATAAATTTAAATCAAATTTCAGTGAAGGTGACTATTCAAAGAAAAGTTTTGGCTGATATCAGTAATCTCAAGGGAAGCTTTGTAAAACCAAAAGCAGAAGACAAGTCCAAATCACTGTAAGTAAAGCTGAGCTACTGTCATCAGTATAAAGATAGCAATCCAATCAATTATGTACCATATTCCCATATGAAAAATAAGCTTCATAATGTGCGCTAAACCCACAGAAGTTGTTTTGAGTATGCCTTGTATGGTTACTTATAAAGAAAAACGTATGTCCTTTGGTAAATTTGCTATCCTAATTTCACATTCGTTTTGAAGATTTCTTTATGGGTTTTTTTTGCTGTTATGGTTCAACCATAAATAAATAACTTATTGTCATCCCATTCAAATACATGCATGATGGTGAATAAGGCGAATTTATATGAAACATCAACATTGTGAATTTGGCTTGTTGACTTGAGCATCTCTTTCCTCCTTTTCTATGCTTATGATTTCTCTAATTTTGAAAAAAAAAAACACCTTCTTTTCTTTAAGGTGTGTTTCTACTAAGTTGGTGGCTGATTCTAGGTCTGCAAGCAGCTCTTCAAGCAAGCCTTTCAGAGTATGTGAATCTAACCTTTGACTTTGAGTTACCTTTTTTTTATGAAACGAGTTACTTGGTTTTTGACTAGTGTTCTGCTTTGTCCTTTTTTTAATTCAATTTGAAAAAATCTTCCTGAGCTAGACTACTGGAGCACTATTGCAAGAGACAACTAAAAACTCTGATGAAAGTGTTCTAGCTGTATATTTTATTATAGCATAATGAGACAGCTGCGGACTAAAAACCCTGATAGACTACTGGAGCACTATTGCAAGAGACAACTAAAAACTCTGATGAAAGTGTTCTAGCTGTATATTTTATTATAGCATAATGAGACAGCTGCGGACTAAAAACCCTGATATAGGTGGAATTAGTTTTCATCAAAAGAGTTTGAATTTGAACCAGTGATGGAACGGTTCAACCTATGCACCAAAGAAGAAATGGAACAGATAGTTCAATATGTTGTATTCTAATTTTAACAGCTGTTAGTGTTAGTAACTTAGTACTAAGACATTATCGATCTTCTCCAGCAAGCCAATAACCACATTAATTCTTGTCACCTGAAATAGGCAAATCTGAGAAGAAACTTGACTGAAGCTACTGGCAATCATCATACTTCAAAGAAACGTAAGAAACTTATCTTGAGAGAATGTTAAAACTTAAAAGAACTTATCATCTCACTAAATGACACTAACCCCAATTTCAGCAGCTTGCAAAGATGCGAAGGCCACCTTGGATGACTTTAGGAGTAATATTCAAGGGCGTAAACTTGTATCTGCTACAATTAGTAGGTATAAACAGCAACTATTTACTCATCTAAATTTTATTTTTCCGAAAGAATTTAATGCACTTCATTACCTGATGTAATACAAATTTATGAAAGAATTTTAATCATTTTATTTTTCATTTTGCCAGGACATCTGGAGCAAAGCATCTTCCTCCAAAAAGGTTTCTGGATTTGTAAAGCTATTGTTTGGAAGATTGTTCAAATGTTTGGTATTTGTCTTGATACTGATGCTCCTTTTCTGTTGCATATCATTGCTTGAAGGACATCTTTACCAGTACCAAGGCAATTCAACAGAGCGAATGCTAGTGATACTAAAGAGGTTGCAATAATAGTTTTCATTTCTTTGTCCTAGATTTCTGCAGACTGTGTTTCAGGCTGTCTTGACGATCTTTCTTTTTTTGAATGATGTAATTGTTTTGCTTGTAGAAATCTTCTGAAGGATCAGAGAGATCTAGAGGAAAATCTGGATTTCCAGGTGCACTGTTATGTTTTGAGCTTGTTCATGTTTCCAGTAATTGTATAGCAGTAGCTGCATTACTAATATGCTGCTCCAATTTCGTGCTGCAGTGAAGCCCAAAGTCGGCAGGAGTGTTGCTTCCCAGATAAGCAACGGCAGGAGTCATCTTTGGAAAAATCGAGTTAGTGATGGATATATAATAATGTAAGTTTAATATCTGTGGACTTCATTGACACAGTTTTAGATTGCTATACAAAGTTTGATTCTTGGTCCTCTCTTCCTGTTCTGCAGTATGTGTGATATTTCCATTTGTTGAGGCATTATTGCTCTTTAATCATCATACAAGTGCATAATTTTATGCAGAATCCTCTATTCTGACATTTCAATTATAATTCTCATGAAATGGACAGCTGTCAGCTTCAATGACCAGATTTTTAGGCTCTTATGAAAGTTGACAAATTGGAAACTCTTACACTAAATGTTCCTTGACTAATAAGGGGTTAGTGAGAAGGGGGAAGGGGGGGTGGTGAGAGAGAGAGAGACCTTAATCATCAGACAAATATTTGTTGTCATTCTCATTTTCTCGGAGCTCTAATGGTGTTTTCACATTTTTAGGCATATGTATCATGCAGACCTGCTTCGCTGGTGGACAAGGGAGGACAACCTTAATTGTTGTCAGTCCTTTAATAAAATTCAGTAGAAACGTATGGTTGTGGAACAATATGTGTGTTATTAGGTACTTGTCCTATTTATGTCGTATCATGTTGGACATACTTCTGCCTTTACTTATTCATATTTAACCTTAGAGTTTTGACCAAGATAATTGGTTATGATTGATGTGTGCTTTCTGATAATCTATGTAATTATTTAATGACTTGGCTAATGCACTCCACTTCTATTTTTCTCTTGAAACAACTTAAGTATTTTTTGCATGCTAAAGGGATTAGTAGATTAAATTCTTAGGGAACAAGAATAATAAATGGTGTTGTTACATTGAGAAGATAAATATATCTAAGCAATCAAGAACAAAAACAAATCCATCCTCAATATGTATAATAAAGGAACTAGCTCAAGTCAATCCAATCTCATTTTTCTTTGTGCTTTATTAAGAAAGCATAAGCATTTCAACTAATCTTTTTGTTTGAGAGTTTTTTTTAGGGCTTCTAAAGGTCAATCCAACATGGATGGTGGAGCGTTGTCAAGAAGATCTATCAAAGTGAGCAACAAATTCACACTAATTTTTATACCATTGTGTTGGATAACTTTACAGTGACAATATTATGCATTAGCTGTCTGGTTGGTGCAAAAAACATATGGTGACTGGTTGCAGCTCTATGTACCTTGTTTTCAGATGAAATTTTTATGCTCTCTCTCTCTCTGTGCATGTTTGTTTTTCCACAATGACCAGGGACATGCATAGATTTACCCCTTTTATTTTTTTTTTGGAAGCCGGTGTCTGCTTCATTTGATTCTTAAGCAATCACTCAAATTTAAGTTGATGGAAGTATGGTTCTTATATGGTTGGTATGTGTTTATTTTGCATGATGTTCCCTGCTATGTTATCATGGCCTTCTCCTGTTGACTATATTTTCCATGGTTGTCTATTCTGCTTTAAGACATGTTTCGTGCTTTTGGTTTGTCCGCACTCATTTTTTTCTATTGGAGGTATCGTTGACGCGCATCATAGACAAATTAGGGTGACCTTCATTTTCCCTTCAGTCAGTCATCAACCACGCTATATATTAGTCTTGCATATTAGTTCCAACTGGTTAACATACTTGCAGTTTCTAGTGTTTAAACGTTTTGCAACTTTTTTTAAAGTTATTGTTGTTATTATCATTTGCTCTTTGCTTCCCAGCCTAGCCTCGAAACAAAGACCACAGTCATCAACAATGCGAGGACTTCAAAGTCAAAGAGTAGTTCTGGTTTGATTAAGCTGGCAGCTAATACTACTTCATCCAAAATAAAGGAGAACATTGAAAAGTCTTCCTTATCCAAACATGCTGCATCTTGTGTTATCAATGAACCAACACCGGAGGAGGTCGGTTCTTTTAGCAAAAGAGACACTGCTACAACTACAGTAGATGCTGTTGCCAAAAGAAAATCTGGTCGTAGGAAATCTTTTACATCATTACTGGTCGCAAAATCAAAGGTTAATAATAAATTCCTACAATTTTCTCTGGAATTTTTTATCTTCTAAGGATTTCAATGACTACTGATAATCAAACTACAATGCAGGAAGATTTGCCTAATATCTATGATGATCATAATCATCTTGAAGTTAGTGAATATGTTGATGACATCTATCTGTATTACTGGGTTATGGAGGTGCACTTTCGCATTCCCGGCCATTTAATTCCGGATATATATATATATATATATATATATGTATATATAAATGAGTTGTGCATCTACACATCTTGTATAACAGGCACAAAAGCAAACCTTGAAAGATTATATGGAAATTCAGACTGAAATGACACCCCAAATGCGTGGCATATTGATCAACTGGCTCATTGAAGTTCGTTTTCTATCTGAAAGACTCTCTTTAAAAAAAAATCACTTGTTTCATCCGTCAACTCTCCATTTTTTCTTATTGCCACTGTTATCTTATCACAGGTACACACAAAATTTGATTTGATGCAAGAAACCCTGTTCTTGATGGTTACACTTCTAGACCAATATTTGTCCTTGGTAAGCTTCAAGAAGAATGAAATGCAGCTAGTTGGCCTTACAGCACTCTTGCTGGCATCAAAATACGAAGACTTTTGGCATCCAAAGGTACTGTTTAAGTACATGAAACTTTTAAATTTGTTTAAGAGTTCCTCTGGATCAGAACTTTGAATAGTTGACAAATGAGTATTAACCTAAAATTTGTTCCACGAGTACAGATCATGGACTTGATCAGCATCTCAGAAGAATCGTACACCAAAGCTCAAATGCTTCAAATGGTGAGTTCTTTGAATTTTTCTAAAATCTTCTTAGGATTGAAGCTTTAAGTTTTGGGTTAGCAGGATTATACAAAATTGTTAAATGTCCCATTTTGCTTTACTATTGTTCCCAATGTGCAAGATTTTACTTGTTTTTCCTGATAAGCAACATCATATCTCATTTTTAGGAGTCGGCCTTTCTGAGGACACTTAAATTCCGTCTTAATGCACCAACACCATATGTCTTCATGCTGAGATTCCTTAAGGCTGCTCAATCTGGCAAAAAGGTATCAAGCAAAAAAAGCTTCTCTTTTAACTTTTCTGGATTGCTCAACTGATCAAAATTGTGAGAAATAAGTTTATTGATTTTCGTTGGCTTTACAATTTTTTCTGCTCATCATACGAGCATCCACATTTAGATCACCTCCTTGCTATACTTTGTGGGTTTTTCCTTTTCTTTTCTGTTTAAATCATCACCGGAGGAGGCCACACTTCAAATTCACTAACATTTCTGTCTTTTGGATTTCTTGCCAGTTTCAACATCTTGCATTTTATCTCATTGAGCTTTGCTTAGTTGAATACGAGGCTTTAAACTATAAGCCCTCATTGCTATGCGCATCAGCCATCTATCTAGCGAGATGTACAATGCGAATGACTCCACCATGGACCCCGCTACTCGAAAAACATACACACTACGAGGAATCTCAGATCAGGCATGTCTTTGCTAGATTGACCATATTCTAAACAAGGTAACTCAATTATTATATGACTTGACTGTGTTTTATCCGCATTTTGCAGGCATTGTGCAGAAATGATCCTAAAGTTTCAGAAAGCTGCTAAAACAGCTTTGCTAAAAGTTTCTTATGAGAAATATATGAAGCTTGAGTTTAGCCGGGTTGCAGCTATCGCTCCGCTGGAAATGCTTCCATGAAGATTTTTTCTAATGTGCCGCTGTTGGATTTTCTCCGAGAGTTTTCAATTACGAGATACGAACTTGAAGATTTGTCTCTTCTTCCCAAATCATCTGGGAATTACATTGCTTGCAGATGTGTCTGAATGAGAACAGTAGTTTTCAATTGCAGGCAGGAGAAGAAAAAAAGTACCATTAGTCCAACTAATCACATAGTAGAAATATTTCACTTTCTGTACAAAGTGTTGCTAACTAGGCAACTTATGATCTTGACTTCTAACCAAGTATCCATGAGAAACTGTACACGTTCTACTGGAGTTCATTAGACAAAAAATATGCTGAACTTCTACACCCCTATATACTATTTATATATATCTGGCCAATTTAAGTTAAATTGGCGCTACAGGTCCCAAAACAATTCACGTTGGATGAGTTAGGTTTAAAACATTGTTTTTAAACAATACTGTCCCTAACAAAAATGCCATATACTTTTTTGGGTTGACTAGCTCCAAAATTCGAATTTACAATTGACTGCATGACAAATGCTTTTGGGTTGACCAATTACAAAATTCAAATTAATTGTTGATTGAAGAAAAAATTGATGGAAGAACCTAACCCACCTTCTGAACAGTATTGTCTAAAAATAACGCTTTTTAATCTAGCACACCATAAGTAAATTGTTTTGGATGTGTAGCGCCAATTTGTCAAGAATATAATGCACTAAACTATACTCCCTTTAGTCCCAAATTATCTGTCCACATTTCCTTTTTAATTTATCCCAAATTAATTTGAGGACACTTTCTAAATAAAGGGTTCATTAATGATGGACTTTCCAATCTTACCCCTTACATTAAATGTTGTAGAGAGAAGAATAAAGAGAGAAAATAATGTAAAATTAAATTGGATCATGTTTGACATTTTACCATATTCTACTATAGAATTTGATGAAATATTAATTCCCGTGCAAAATACAAAGTGGACAGAGGGAGTATATCACAAACGAGTAACTAAGCAATCTTGAGGATTAGCAGAGTATCTCTTTCCAAAGTGTGCTTTAAAATTGAATTCATGAAGAATATTAATCTTCTTCCCTTCTCCCAAATTTACACTGAAGTTGGCTGCCCTAACTGCCGCTAACTAATTTTCAGTTTTTTTATTTGCCCAAATTACCTACTTTGGTTATGTGAGAATCACATGATTTCATACAGTTCAAATTAAACTGAAAAATTAGCACTTACACTTCATAAGAATTTAAGGTCAAGGACATGACAATTTTTAGTATAGGGTCGAAAACCCAAATTCGAAATAATATAGGGGGAATTGGATGGTTTTGAACTATTTACCCTTTTTTCACACATCCAAAATGTCTCGGTGATTCTAACTAAGGTCAATTGCATTGTAAGATGCACTTCAGTTCAATCTAAATTATTTATTTTAAAATTATAGACGTTTGAAATTTATCAAAATAATTTCCATTTAATAATTAGGTTTGTTTTCCATTTAATATTATTAGGTACGTCAAAGTTGTTAAAAAGGCCGCACCCCAGTGGGGCAAGCCTCGATTCGTGACCAAGAGGTCCCGACTTCGACACCCTCCCCATACATGGGGCAAGCTTAAAAAGTCTCCTTTCTAGGGCTATATCCTCCTCATGTGAGGCAATTCTCTCTCCCCTTCATCGGCCAACCGCACAGCCGGACTTCAAAAAAAAAAAAAGGTACGTCAAAGTTCAAATATTTAGATTAATCAAATGCTGATGAGTGATAAAAATTTAGTCTTCTAAGTGTTGCCAAGTAATTTAGTCTTCTAAGTTAAATTCATGATCTTTAACAAATTAATGTATGTGTTTCAACGTTAAATTCAAATTTAAGATTAAAGCCCCGAATCAAGAATAACCTTCGAGATTGTAACCACATTTCAATTTATAAGATTATTATCTCTACTTTCTTTGTTTACTTTATTATAATTTTGCAGATCAATATTTTTGTGATTACAAAAATATACTTCTTAATTTTTTAAAATTATTGTCCTTTTATAATTTCAAGAACTTTATTTTTTTTGCAAAATATTACTTTTGAATATATTAATTCAAAGACTAACCTTAAATTTCTTGATTCAACAAATATGACATTCATTGCTTCTAAAATTTTGAGATAATCTCAGTCATTTAACCCGAGAAATAAAACTAACAACCCAATCAATTTCATTTATTTTTTTGAATTGATTTCCATACCCTATTACTCCGAGCAATACCATTTGTCCTAGTTGCTCTAGCAATATCACCAACCTTAAATTCAACCAATTTTAGCAACAATTATTATAAGGCGAATTAGAGAGCTTGATCAGTGAAAGTGATGGCAATTTGACCAGTGGTCCGTTTTGTCCAAATGTCTTTTAAAGCAGACTAAGTCAGGCCCGCAAACGGAGCAGATAGAAGTTGGATTTCATGAGCGCTCAACGATGCCCTATTCCGCCCATCTATATTACATTATCATAATAATATTATTATTTAATTTTATTTAAGTGCAATACTAATATTAATAATTTTTTATTAAAAAAAATAGGAGGGGGCAAATACAGGGCAGTGCACGGACAAGATTCCTGGATACACAGCGTGTCACAAAACAAGAAGAGACGATAGGCCACTTGCGCGGAGTGAAGTTAGGTATTAAAATACCCAACCCGATCTGCCTCATTGCCATCCCTAAGTGAACCGCAGCCTTTGTCAGATCATTTCAATGGAGTCAAGGCAATGGAAATTTTTAAATATGGAGGGAGGTAGGGAGTGATAGACTTACCCTAAATTTTACATTTTTATAGAGATTTATTAAAATATATTAATCACATCCGCAAAAATTAATAAAGTCAATGTGTGTGAATGGATTAAGAACACCAATCTAATTGGATTGAGACTCTAATACACTAAAATTTAAAACAACTTTTCCAAATACGATATTGAAACCCCTATAATTCCAGAAAAATAGTGAGATAAAACCAACCGAGAATAAGCATACTGATATAGTTAAAACCTCTTTTAAGAATACCAGATGATAGCGATAATTTAGTCTTACAGACCGATGCTTTTGATAATCACTGATAATTATTTTCAATGAGCTCTTTTATCTGGGTATTATCGGTTTCTATGGAAAAAGGCTTTTTAATTAGAAATACAGAGAATTTTTGTATTCCTTTAATTATGGCTAAAAGTTCTCTCTCATAAGTTGCATAGTTAACTTCTGCAGCTTTAAATGTTCCACTACTATACCTGCATATTTAATTTAGGTCAGTCTTTAATAAGACTGCCCAGTGATTATCAGAAGCATCAGTCTGTAAGACTAAATTATCGCTATCATCTGGTATTCTTAAATTAGCAAAGATTTACATTCCTCTTTTAAGGTTTTAACTATATTAGTATGCTCATTATTCCATCATTCTAAATTATTTTTCCTTAACAATTTTTGTATTTTCATCTTCTTTTTAGCTAAATCTTGTATAAATCCTTCAGCATAATTAAGACATCCTAAAAAAATTTGTATTTCATTTTTATTTCTTAATTTATCAGGAAACTCATTTATTTTTCTACTTATATGTGATTGTAATTCTATTCCATGACTATTTGGTATAAATCCAAGAAATTATATTTTCTCTTTCTCTATTATAGCCTTCTTTTCGGAATAAACTATTTTGTTTGCCTTGCAAATATTAGCAAATTCTAAAAGATGATCTCTATGTTCTTCTAAAGTATTGGAAGCAATTAATATGTCATCTACATATACCACCAAATAATAATATTTTCCAAATATCTTATCCATCTTTCTATGAAAGATTTGAGGTGCATTTTTTAATCCAAATGGCATAACCAACCATTCATAATGCCCTACAGGTGTACTAAAGGCTGTAGATTTTATACTATCTTCATGCATTTTTATTTACCAAAAAACTGATTTACAATCAAATTTTGAATATAATTTTTTATTTTTAACAAGATTTAGTAATACTTCTTTCTTATTTAAAAGTTTATAATTTATTACCATTCTAGCTTTTCCTCTCTTTTTTTCTGCTTCATTCATAACTAAAAAAGCAGGACTACTATGAGGACTAGTTGATGGTTTAGTAATACTTCTTTCTTATTTAAAAGTTTATAATTTATTACCATTCTAGCTTTTCCTCTCTTTTTTTCTGCTTCATTCATAACTAAAAAAGCAGGACTACTATGAGGACTAGTTGATGGTCTAATAAGTTTTAATTCTAATAACTCATTTATTTGTTTACGAAACTCCTCTTTATCTTCTAGACTATATTCCATAGGTCTAACTCTTATTATAGTATTTTCTTTTATTTTTAATATTGCCTTTTCTGGATATTTATCCCAAAATGCTAATGGGTTATCATTATAAGATTGTCTAAGTAATTCTTTTATTTTGTCTATATTTATTACTTTTATTTCCTTATTTTTACCACTTATCTTATTTATTTTTATTTTTTCCCAAACTACTTTACCACCACGATTAGTAGGTTGAACTTTATATGGGTAAAATTCTCTAGGTATTTTTATTACTTGTCCACAAGGAGTTTTAAGTATAATATTATATATAGTTTGTTGATAGTTCTGAAACTGTTGTATAAAATCATTTCCTAATAACATATCATATTCTATATTTTCATAACAATATAATCTACGTATATTTATTATTTTATTACCTAAAATAATTTTCAAATTATTAGCTCCTTTTGTTATTTCCTCCAATTTTCCTGATATTCCTTTTATTTTTAATATTAAGTGGTTCTATATTATTTAAAAGTTTTTCTTTTATTAAAGTTATCTCTGATCCATTATCTACTAAAGCACATGTTGTAATATCATTATATGCTATAGTTAAACTTATAAGTACATGTAGTGGAATATCAAATTTCATAATTTATTATTGTATTTTATTAACAAAGAAACTTTTATCTCCATGATTAATAAATATACCTTCTTTAGTTATATTATAATTATCTAAAGAATTTAAAAAACTATTTCCCAATATAATATCATATTCTTTGTTACCACCCATATTTGGGTCAACAAAAATATTAATTAAAAGATTATAATTATTTATTGTTACTTTTATTTTTGTTTCTAATTCACAATATACTTTCTTTCTTTTTTTACGCGGGGGGTGTATGGGGAATCGATCACGGGTCTTACCCCTGTGAAGGAAGGACCTTACCACTAGGCCAACCTGATTCCCATAATTCACAATATACTTTTTACCTTTAAAGTTAGTATATATATATATGCATTATTACTTTTAAATTTTTGAAGTCCATTATCTTTATTTTTGGACAAATGATTATTACTTGCACCTGTATCAATTTTTCCATTAATAAATTCCATCCCATTTAAATATTCTCCTTCAATAACTAATGTCTTACTGTTATTATTTTTATTACTAATAACAATTTCTTTATTGTTAGTAATTTAATTACCCATAATTCTAAAACTTCTTCTAGAAGTACTTGATATATCTTCTACTGGTGTAATTAATATAGAAGGTATAGTTTCAGCTAAATCTTTAAAATCTTCCTCTATTTCTATTTGAGGTTTATTAGAATAGATATCACAATGATTACTATTTGTTAAGGCATATAATGCTCTATAATGAAAAGTTACTGCTTTATTTTTATTTTTATTTTTCATTTTTACATCTTTTAGTAATTTAAAATGTAAACTTAAAACATCATCTATATTTTTATCATTTCTATGTATACAAAATCTAGGATAACAAGTAAACATTAAACTTTTATAAAATAAATTTCCACTTATACTTCCTAAATTTCCTACTTGTGCATCCTTAAATCTTTGATCATGTAAACTAATTATTATTGGACTATCTGTTCCTTCTTTAAATAATGCTTTGATGTTAATTGTATTGCATTTATCATAATATATTGTATCTTATTAGCCTTATTTTTATCTTTTATTTTACTTATTGATTTCTCAATTTCTTTATTACTTAATAAACTTAATTTTATACTACTATCTAGATGCTCTACATCTATTGCTTTTTCTATATTGTGATATTCATGAATAACTATTTTATCTCTTTTAAATATCCTAGAGACTTTATCAATTATATTATCATTTGGTAATTTTATATTTAATTGTCTATTTATTATTTTATTGATGATCAAAGGTTGATTTTAATGCAAATCCTTTTTCTCCCTCGTATTGTTCTATATCTTCTAATTCTTTTGATTCTATTTTTTCTATTTCACTCATCTTCTGAATCTGAGAAATATATTGACTCATTTTCAGAGAAATCAGAATAATTTTGTATTATTAAGCTATCTTTAATTTCTTCAAAATCTTCTTCAAATATCCTAACTTTTTTCTTTGGACACTCAGGGCTTTTATGTCCTATTTCTTCACAACTCCAACATTTACAGTCTTTTTTATTATCAAATTTCTTTGATTTATTATTTGCCTTATCTCTTTTATAAAAAAATTTCTTTCTATATTTTGGCTTTGTATTATTAAAATATTTCTTTTTATATTTCTTAAATCTCTTTTTATTTTTATATTTTCTTCTCTTTTGATTATGACATCCCCAGTTTCCTGGTGGATCAAATTGCTCACAACATATATCTCTTACTCTCTTAGATTTTTTCATTAAGCTATTATTTAGACATAGTTCACTAAAATAATTTAACATAATTTTTATTCTTAATCCTTTAGTATCTACATTGTTTTTAGCTTCTTCACTATTTTTATATATTTCCCATTGTCTTCTAACTTGTATATTCTATGGGTAAGGTAGTTTATCATAAAACATATCTAAATATGGTTGTTGACTTACTGTACTATAATATTGTCTATAATAATAGTCAGTAAATTCATTAATATAATGTTTTAGATAACATATATCACATATTTGTATATTAATTAATTTTAATCTTGCTTCTTGTATTTCAATTTCTTTATTTCTTATCCATTCTGCTCCAACAAATTCACTTCCTAAATAATCTACCATTATGCTTAATCCTTGACTATCACTTTGTATTAATTCAGTTTCTATATTCCTTTTTATTATTGCTTTAGAATCAATTCCTATTCCTTCCCACCAATTTCTTATTGCTCCATCAAAAGTAACTATTATAAATTCAAATTTTCTTTCATTATTCCAATTAGCATCATTTTCTACTATTAATAAAAAGATTAAAATATTCTTTTCCCAAGTTTGTATATCTTTATATCTATTTGTACTACAATCTATATTTAATTTTGTTCCTCCCCTTACTATAGGTTATTCTTTATCTGGACAAGGATAATATTTTCCTCTATATTCTTTATTTTTGGGTTTATTTATAAAATTATCATAATATTTTATTCTATTATTAATTATAGGAGCATAACTTCTCCTAACGGGTCTATTTCTGATTTAATAGTGGAAGGTCCTCCTATTTCACCAACATATACGTCTTTAATATTAAATTATAAATTATCTAATGATAAATGACTTAAATTAGCTGCAAGATTTTCTATATCAATATCAGGATTCATCTACTTCTTTCTTTTTATTTTCTTTTATAACTAACTTTTCTATTTTTCTATATATTCTTTTTCCTTACTCACTATTCTTGAAAGATATATTTTCATAAAAGCTTCATCTGGTTATCTTTGTTCTGGTATTTTATTAAATAATTTTATATCTTTTATAGATTTATATAAAAAAAATTGTTCTTTTTCTATTTTATTTATAGGATTTTTATTAACTTGTTCTATTAGTGATATACCTGTAGTTTTTTCACATTCTTCTATAACTTTTTCACATCCTTCTATTCTTTTATTTACTCTTATTATATTATTATCTATACTTTTCTAAAAAACTTGTTTTATAATCTTTTATTTCTTTAAATATTATTCTTAAAATTTTATCCATTAAACTTACTTATAATATTCTTTTAATTTTAATATTTGATGACCAAAATTTATAATACAATCATTTGCTATTTATTTAACTATTTTATTCGAATTATCAGACTTATTATTACTCTGTATTACATAATTCATGTTAAAGTATTCCTTATATTTATTAATTCTTCCTATCCTATTATATCTATTTATATTTTTATAATTTTGCTTGTTTCTACTGATTCGCTAGCTCTGATACCATTAGGGTGAGCGATGCTTAATATTATCTAATTTTGATAAAAATCTAAAATAATTTTAATCTATTATTAAAATTATTGCTGTTTACTATTCATTAATATTCACTAATTTATTGCTAAATTTATTATTTTTGCAGAAATTACTGTTCACACGCAAAAATTATTATTCACTCATTTATTGCTAAAATTATCTTTGTATTACTGTTCATTACTTTTCACGATTTTTTTCTAAATTTTTCTGAATTATTTTTAATATTACCTGTATATTCTATTTCTGAACGTATGAACAATAATTTCTGTAAAACAATAAATTTAGCAACAAATAAGTGAATAGTAACGTACAGTAAACACCAATAATTAATTCTTCCTATCCTATTATATCTATTTATATTTTTATAATTTTGCTTGTTTCTACTGATTCGCTAGCTCTGATACCATTAGGGTGAGCGATGCTTAATATTATCTAATTTTGATAAAAATCTAAAATAATTTTAATCTATTATTAAAATTATTGCTGTTTACTATTCATTAATATTCACTAATTTATTGCTAAATTTATTATTTTTGCAGAAATTACTGTTCACACGCAAAAATTATTATTCACTCATTTATTGCTAAAATTATCTTTGTATTACTGTTCATTACTTTTCACGATTTTTTTCTAAATTTTTCTGAATTATTTTTAATATTACCTGTATATTCTATTTCTGAACGTATGAACAATAATTTCTGTAAAACAATAAATTTAGCAACAAATAAGTGAATAGTAACGTACAGTAAACACCAATAATTTTAATATCAGACTAAAATCATTTCAGATTATTAACAAAACTAGATAACACTGAGCATGCTAACCCCAATGGTATCAACTAAAAAGAGTTTGAATTTCCATAATTTAGTACTCAAATTTCATTCACAAATTCACGACAGTAGTAGAGTTCAAAAGATCTTAGGAGCAACAGTCAACCGCCCCACTGTCTTACGCTCAAATTTATTGAACAACCGCAACAAAACTATCCATGAAATACATATCAAAATTAGGTAAAAAAATTAATAATCCACCAGAATTGGGGGAATGAAAATGTATGAAACAAATGTAGGCACATTTGAATGCGTAGAGCCGGTGTAGATCCGGTAACCACTAAAATCTCAGTACCAATATTTAGTATTGGCAACGTACAGCACTGAAAACACTATAGCAATAAGTGCATCAGAGACTCTAATTTGTTGCCTTACAAAATCCACCATCATTATTATTCACAAAAAACAAAAAAACAAAATCAATGAAGAAAAATTGGAGTAGATGCTCAGATTAAAAAACAAAAAAAATTCGATCAATGAAGAAAAATAGGAGTAGAGGATGCTCAGATTAAAATAATGTAGATTTCATCATATACTTTTCAGAGTTTGATGGTATAATTTTTTCCGTCCTCATCGACACCTCCGCAGCCAAAAAAACAAAAAAAATAGTATCAAAAAGAGAAAAACACAATTAAATAGAGATTGAAGGAGACCTCAGAAGATACAGGCATGGAAAATCAAAGGATCTCAAAAGAGATCCTCATATGGTACGGACAAATCCTCATACATCACAGGCCTCCCAACCTTCCCTTCGCCGGAAAAAAAATACACAAATGGCGTACTTGGATCGAGTCTAATCTGACTTTCAAACTCAAATTTAAACTTAAAATTTCATCAAAATGAGTTTAAAAATAAAATCTCAAACACTAAACCATGAAAAATTAAGTTTGAATTTGAAATAAACTGAGAGTAAAATCAGAAATTTAGACAATTTTTGTGATGTGAAGAAAATCCTTCAAAGCTTAAACCTTAAAACTACAGAAGTAAAATAGAGGCAAAGCCCAAGAGCTCTTGAAGTAGTCTGGAGTTTCTGAAAGGCTGAATAAGGCAGAGTGGCTTTATATAGGTGAAGGGTGCGAGAGTCGGGGCGGCAAGAGATAAAAACCCTACATAAGTCAATTACTAAAATATCCTCTATCATCTCAATACTTCCCTCCGTATCCTCTTCCTTACCTTTCTGACTTTCTCTCTCTCTTTTTCTTTTTCATTGTTTTTTATTTATTTTGTTACAATGGAATAAAATGCTCCCAAAAAGAAGGAAAACGCTTTTTGCTTAAAATTAATTGGCTAAAACGGTCTAAAACTTAAATCCCCGAATTTTTAAAATAGTCAATTAGTTTTAACCAAAAAACATTTTTCAATCCTTAAACTCAAATTTCTTTTGAAAATAATATATTTCTTTTAGAAGCTCTTCAGGAGTCTTAATGAGATTGATATCATCAATATATATTTCAATTATAAAAAATAAAATAAAATAAAAAACTTTATTTTGATCTTTTAAGAAAAACACATGGACAAATTTGATCATTTTTATATCGGATTTTAGTAAACTCTCATTATGAGGGTTATACTACATCCTTCTAGATTACTTTAATGAATACAAGGACTTTCCAATTTAATGGAAATAATTTTCTCAAGTGTTTGCTTTACATGTTTCAGGCATGCTAAAATTTTCAGGTTTTTCATGAAAATTTCAGTAACTACATCCAAAAAAGGCTCTTTATCTTAAATTATTTGTCAACTTTATGTTTTTGCATTGTAATTAAGGTTTCATCAAATTCTATAATTGAATATGGTAAAATATCAAACATTACCTGATGTGAAATTTGCAAGTGCACAAATATCAACAAGTTATCATGTGATAAGATACAAGATCGTCTCAACAAAGATTGTACATCTAATTAGAAAATTATATTATTTATAACTTAACTTAAATCAAAATAAAGATGAATTTAATTAATTAAAACTAATAATGAATAACAATTAAAATAAAAGTGAGCCATTTTAAGGCGCACTAAATAATGAATTATCCAGAAGTTGTTAAGTCCTGGACAATTCCCGATCTTGCGGCCTCCGCATCGTCATCACTGTTTGCATTCAAACCCAACATCACAGTCTCAACATTCCCAGACAAAAAGTCTCAGAACAGCCCAACCAAAGAAATTGCAGACAGCCCACAAAGAAGCCATTTCGGACCAAGCCTAATTCAAAATTAAGTGGAGTGACATCCACTGGGCCTGGTCCAGCGCCGAGCCCACAGTTACTACCATCAAAGGCTTTAGACGCCCCAGATCCGTCAAGCCCAGCGCCAAGCCCACAATTAATACTAGTAAAGGCCTTAGGAGGCACAGATCCTTCAAGCCAGGTTTTTTGCTAGCTGGCCCAATATTGTTTAGAGTTGTATAGGTTTTGTGCAGCCTCATCAATCATCTTCTTCCTCAGCTGCATCGTCCCCAGCCAGAAAGCTCCAGTCGACCGGGCATATTCAACCATACCGGCAACAAAACCATCCCCTCGTAGCCAATCTCTTCCACAAAGACGCATCCTCTCCATCGCATCATGCGCCTACACCTAGACCAAAACATCGCCTTTTCCATATAATTCAGAAGTAATAACAAGAACAAAAGATTTTGTCCCCTACACCTAGAGCTGTCAAAATGAGCAAATGTCCGCCCCGTGAGCTTAATGGGCGGGTATGGGGCTATGAATTTCATGCCCATTTAAATACGGGTATTAATGGGCATATCCGTTCGGGTAACGGGCAACCCGCCCATACCCGCTTTGTTTTTTTTGTTTTTATTAAATTTTGGATATGGATTAATTTTCACAGTTGAGACTTGAGAGCCAAAAGAAGCAAATAAAAACCCCTAAAAGCCCAAGATAAAAGTTGAGTCGTGCTATATATCTTGGGCAAAGCCTAGTTCTGTCAAAATGGTTTTGGGCCTGCGGATCGGTCCGCCCCGCCTGCTAATGGGGCGGGTGTGGACTAGAGAAATGTTGATCCGTTAAAACGCGGATATTTTTTATCCGGTCCATCTAGCCCGCGGCCCGGATCATGCCTATCGCGGGCTACCCGCGGACTTAAAAAAAATTCCATATCCATACAAGAGATAATACAACACTATATTCAAATCTCTGATCCTCCAGTTTAGTGCAGCATTGTATCGATCTCATCGCCATCTTCCATCTCAAGCTCATCTGGAGTTTGTTCTCCACGGAGACGCCGCCCATCAAACAAGAAGGCAATTGAATTGGGTTCTTAAAAATTTCGCGTGTTGCAAGTAATGAGTACAGTGACGATTTTGAATGAGTTTTGAGTACAGTGTATTTGTTTGGCCATAAATAGAATTTTATTACAAGAAGCAAAGCCTTCTCCATCATCCATTTCCATTTCCACTTCTATTCAATTCAGTCTTCAGATGAAATGAGAAGGCTATACTTGTTTTTTGTCAGTTCGTTGGAGTAGTTTTATCTTATTTTGGAAGACAGATTGGCGGTCGCAATAAGCATTCATAAGCTTCTTGATTGCTTCTTTTGATCCTGAAGAAAACTTCGTTCCCATCCTGGCCTTTGACTTTGAGATTGATGTGAACGGCCTCAAGAAGAGCAATTCATTTTTTTGCAAGAAAAGCAAATACACTAACTCCTAGGAGCAGTTACTTTGTGTATTTGTTGTCAAAAGTTGGCTTTGTCTCATATCTCTCCCTCGTCCATACTCCCAATTATTGAGGATTTAATGAATTATGTTATTATTGTTGTATAACCTATACGCTAGGTAGTAAGCCATAGGAGTGAAATAGTTATTGAGAATTCATTAGGAATGTTACATAGAGTATTATAGGGAGAGTGTTACAGAGAACGTTGAGTTTATTTCGATTCATATATCTTAAACTAAAGAAGATAAAGCGTATGGTGAAAATATAATTAAGGTATTAGATATAAAGTGTGAACATGATATAATTAGTTAATGTTATAGAAAGTGTTGCAGGGGTGACATAGAGATTTATTTAAGTTCAGTTCTCATTAAATATTTTTTTAAGTTCATTAAAATAAAATATTGAGATTTATTTCTTAGAGAAAAACATTTATTTCAGTAGTACGAAAAACTCATTTTAGAACCATTCTTTTAGGACTGATCTCATAATTCTCTTAAATAAATTGGGCAGAACTTTCTCGCAAATATAGTCTGATTTGAGAGGGCGATAGAGCCAATTCACAAAGACGATTTTACAATTGATTGACGCCACTAGTACCACTCTTGGCCGTAGGACTCAAATGAAAAGCAAATGGGCTTAATCTTGTTTGGTTTACCCCGTGGGCTCAACTAATGAGATATTCTAGTGAGAAGAAATCGAATTCTGAACTGCGTACTATGTGGGCCATGTAAGTTCTGTAAGGCCTACAAGGTGTCGGTCCCACCCAAATGCAAGGTGTCTAAAAAAACATGGCCACTATTCCCACACCCCCCTTGCCTTTTTAACACCCCCCAATCCCCATAATTTGTTTTTCTCCCTCTCTCTCTCTCTCACCATAATAAATGCTCCCAACCCAACCCTCTATCCCTCAATAATTTTTCTGCCGTCGCCGTCTCTGCTCAGCGACCACCGTTGACCGGATTCGAACAATTTTTGGTTTTTCGAACTTATTGACTAGATCCACCACAAAATATCAATTTCAAAAAGTTTGGAGGCAAGAAAAAATTCGACAAGATTCCAAAGCAAAAATGGACTCAGACGATTGTGGCTATTTAGAAGATGTTGATTTTGAGATAAATAATAATAATTATTATATTGTGTTTTTTGTTGTTAGTAAATTTTTTTGGGTAAAAATAATGTTTAAACTGATAAAATGCGAAAAAAAATAGTCCAAAGCGAGAAAATAGCACCGAAAAACATATTTGGGAAAAGCAGTGTGTAAAACGCGAGGCGGTTTTAGGGAAAACCGTGTGTAAAAACGCAGGCGGTTTTCCCTAAACCCGCCTGCGTTTTTACACACGGTTTTCCCTAAACCCGCCTGCGTTTTTACACACGGTTTTCCCAAAAATTGCCTGCGTTTTTACACACAGTTTTCCCAAAAACCGCCTGCGTTTTTACACGGTTTTTCCTAAAACGGCCTGCGTTTTTACACGCGGTTTTCCCTAAAACATATTTTCATGATTTACTTTTTAATAAGTAATTACAAAATTAATTGCAACACACAATTGGCACCAAAAAATTGTATTTAGGTATTATCACTTACGATATGTAATAACCCATTAAAATTTCAAAAAAATCACAAGTTTAAAAAATTTACATTTCTTAAAAAATTAAATTTTTTGCTACAAAGTGTCTTATAAACTATTTCAAAATAAATGTTGCCAAAAATAACAATCAAAGTTCAAACGTACCTTATAGTGATCTAAAATAACTTCCTGATGATGAAGAAATTGGCCTGATACGGGGAATGTTTTTAGTAAAAATATAATAAACAAAACTTAATTATTAAGAAACAATGAACATTATTTATTAGTTTTCATAAATTGAAAAAATATATTATGAATATATTATGTAATTCAATTAATACAAAATATATAGTTTAAATGACCTCGACGTCAATTTGTATCAGTATATTGTTTTAATTTTCGTCACTTGATTTACTAAAAATTAGACCAAGTATATGAATGTTGACTGTTATTTTTTGTAACATTTATTTTTAATAGTTTATATGACACTTAATAGTAAAACTTTTATTTTTTTGAGAATTGTAAAATTTTAGACTTGTAATTTGTTTGATATTTTGATGAGTTATCACATACCATACCCTAAGTGTTAAAACCTAAATACAAAGAAAATACTTGGTATTTATTTGCACTTAATTTTTATTGCAATACCCCTAAAAAAATATTTAGGATTTTCTAAAAAAAAATTTAAAAAAAAATTTAAAATTTTTTTTCCCTAAACCCGCCTGCGTTTTTACACACGGTTTTCCCTAAAACCGTCTGCGTATTTACACACGGTTTTCCCTAAAACCGTCTGCGTTTTTACACACGGTTTTCCATAAACCCGCCTGCGTTTTTACACACGGTTTTCCCTAAAACCGTCTGCGTTTTTACACACGGTTTTCCCAGTATGTTTTCGGTGCTATTTTCTCAGTTTCGGACTATTTTTTTCGCATTTTTATCAGTTTAAACATGTATTTTTACCCAAAAAAATTTACTAACAACAAAAAACACAATATAATAATAATTGTTAGTAATTTTTTTGGGGTAAAATTACATGTTTAAAACGCTAACGAGAAACCGAGAAAACAAAGACCGAAAACATATTGGAAAACGCGTGTAAAAACCGTGTAAAAACGCAGACGGTTTTAGCAAAAACCGTGTGTAAAAACGCAGACGGGTTTAGGGAAAACCGTGTGTAAATAAGCAGACGGTTTTAGGGAAAACCGTGTGTAAATACGCAGACGGTTTTAGGGAAAACCGTGTGTAAATAAGCAGACGGTTTTAGAGAAAACCGTGTGTAAAACGCATGAGCGGTTTTAGGGAAAAGCCCGTGTGTAAAAACGCAGGCGGGTTTAGGGGAAAACCTCTTGAAAATTCATACATTTTTTTAAATAATTTTTTTCATAAATTACAATTTAAGTTATATTGTACAATTAATTATATAACACACAGCGCAAACCAAAAAATTTAAATTTAAATGCTTTTAATATCCTAAAAAACTAAACATCTTCATCATCATGCGATTGACCAAAGCGTTTCACCTGCAGAACATTTTCTTTAAGTACTGCAACCACATTTTCATAATCCCTAGGAAATGTCACATGTTGTGAATCTGGTAAAGATTCATATAACGCTACCATGGCATCCACGAACTGCAAAATAAACAAACAAACAAATTGTTAAACGGGTAAAAAATAAACATTAATAATTTTGTTATAAAAATTACAATTAATACCTGTTGGTTCCTTACTGCCTTAGGAAGCCTACGACCTGGCTGAATTCTCAGGTGAGTACGTGGCCGGTACCATTCAAGATAGCCTAAAGCCACCGCTGAAGGAGGGTTTGCTGCACGCCCCAAATTTTCTAAGGAAAAACAATGTGTTTCCGCGCTTTGCCAAAATGCATCGACAAAAGTATATACAACCTTATACCTTCGAGTATCCTTAGGACGATAATGCTCCTGTGGCAAAATTCTGTTAATTGGCATCTGCTGTACATATCCAAACTGTCTCAAACAACGATCTGGCATGTAGGGTTCTACAACATGGGCAAACCTAACGGTGCCATGAAATGTTGAAATCCAGCAACTAGAATTTTGCATCAGGGTTCTACCGAACGGTGTGAAATTAACCTACACAATTAAGTCACTATACGTAAATCTAGAGAATAATTTTAATTCTGAATCATAAAAAATAAACAATTTATACCTCTTCCACACTCATATCATCCAACATCACCCGGTAACTCCTGAGTCTGTTCATATTCTTTAAATCAATTTTCTCAGGCAAATATCTCGAGGCAATTGGTTGTGTAGCATTCCAATTCTTGTTCAACCTATCCTGAGTCATAAATACCGGGAAATATGAATATATCCATGCCTGCAAAAAATTGGTGATTATAAATATTAGAAAAACAATCATGTGACAACTGAAAAATAACTACATTTAACAACCCAAAAAAAAATTAAGTACCTCTAGTAAGGTAAGACATCCGCCAATTGACTTGCAGCCGGCCCTAGACGCTTGACCCAATTGTCGATACAGAGCTGCCAATGCTGCACTACCCCAGGAATACGAATTTACTTGGGCCGGTACCATTAAGGCTCCCCATATCCTGTAGTTCACCCTATCCCAACCACGATCGACAAACAGGGTCGACCCCAACATTTGCAGCAAGCACACTTTAGCCCGGGCAATAGAACTCATCGGTATTTGATTAATTGCGTTGACCAAAATTTTATTCGGAATACCCTTTTCACTAATTGCCTTAGTAAGGGCCTGAACATCAACTTCAACACACTGTGCAATCTCAAGTATAATATTATTTCTAATACGTTTAGGGTCAAAGATTGCATTACCAGAAACAGGAATATGAAGTATATAAAATACATCATGAAGTGTGATCGTCATTTCACCCCAAGGCATGTGAAATGAGTTAGTATCCGGTTGCCACCGCTCCACGAATGAACAAATAAGTGCATCATTGTAATGCGAAAACATTGTAGTACGGAGGTGTCCTAAACCGGTTCCGTATAAAATAGAGGACGCCTCTGCATCTTGGTCTAGTCCTGTCCACTCACCGGCTATAGATTCTTTTCGGGTGGTGATTTGTAGAAAATCCCGCTCTATCCCGTTCCAGATATCAACAGCTACATGACCAGAATACGACGGAATCTCATCTGGAATCTCCGGTCCACCACTTGCTGGAGTCCTCTGCTCCCAATCAATCGTCGTTGGTTTCACCTGAGTAAGAATGGGAAAGCTCGGAGGTTGGGTACTCTGGGTAGTACTCTGTGATACATACGGTGGGTCATCACTTACAGAGTCTGTAGGGGCATGATAGGAGGAATGTCTACCTCCAGAAACAGAAGGTCTAGCACCGGAAACTGGTTGTCTAGCTCCGGAAACAGAAGGTCTAGCTCCGGAAACCGACGGTCTAGCTCCGGAAATCGAAGGTCTACCTCTTGAAACCGACGGTTCAGCTGGGTCATCCCCTGGGGTATGCCTACTAGAAGATGATCTGCTAGACGATGACCGAAATCTCCCAAATACTCTCTTCAATATTCCCGGACTCTTATGTGCTTCACCTTCACCAACAATGGGTTGGACAGGGGGTGTAGCATCAACAAAATCCTCCCCCTCCTCAGTAGAAGAATCTTCAATATAATCTGCTTCAAAACCAGAAACCCTCCCCTGTGATTGCATAGGAATATCGGAAATTGAATGAGGTGGGTGCGAACTACTACCTGCCATCCATTGGTGGGGCTCGTTGTATGCGGGGTATGGTATAGGATTATAAAGAGTAGAGTCATAAGCGTGTTGCGGAATAAGGGGTACAGAACTCATTGGTGGTGGACTACCAACTGGGGGAATAATATTCGCAGGCGGAGTTGTTTGTCTGCGATGCTCTCGACTCAATCGGCGGATCGAGTCACGAGCTCGTCGACCTACTCTACCATCACGGTCCCCTAGTCGGGCCTAAATGATCAATATTCCTTCTCCGATCCGCCATCTACAAATTCAAAAACAATTTATAATTATAACTCTGACAAAATAATTGAAATACAATAAACAAAATAATATTTATTAAAGACAATATTTAATTGAAAATAGCAAATTAATTCAAAATATGCAATTTTAACAAAAAAAAATCAGCACTGCAAAAAAAAATGAAAAAAAAATTTAATTTCCACTCACTGACGTCAGCAGGCGGCTGACAAACCTTTCACGCGTCGTCCTACGCGTCAGACGCGCCACGCGACCCACGCCCGCCACGCGTTCCACGCCCGCCACGCGACCCACGCGATCCGCGATCCACGCCCGCCATGCACCCCACGCTCGACACGAGATCCACGCGCCCCACGCGAATCACTCATCTCACGCGTCACACTCGCCACACGCGTTCCACACCAGACGCGCCCCACTCTCCCCACTCGCCACACGCGCCACACGCGCCGTCGGCCCACCAGTCCCAAAAACATAAGTTCAGTCCAATTTTTTCCAAAAATACACCAAAATAGTGTATTTTTAAGCAAATTTTGTAACATTTTTTTGCAAATAAAGTTCTAGTGTGGTAGATCTAAATATTTCAAGTTGAAATTCAAAATTTTAAAAAGTAAAACTTACATCGTGTTAGTTGTGATGTTTTTCTGACGATGCGTATGTTGACGAGAACGACGCTTTGCAATATGATAATGCAAAAAAAAATTCAGCAGTGGCGGCGAGGCGGCACTCAGGGCGGCGGCGGAAAAAATTATTGAGGGATGAGGGTTGGATTGGGAGCATTTATTATAGTGAGAGAGAGGAGAGAGAGGGAGAAAAAAAATTATGGAGATTGGGGGGTGTTAAAAAGGCAAGGAGGGGGTGTCTTTTTTACTTGACCCTAAAAAAATAAGATACTCCATCAATTCAATTATAAGTCATATAGTGAAAATTAAGAAAATTAAAAATTGAAATATTTTGTTAATAAAAGTATTAATATTACTCTCTTAAATAAGATTTGTATACTAATAATTTTATTTGTAACGAGTAATATTAATATTTTAACTAACAAAGTGTCTTGCTTTTTACTTCTTTAATATTTGATGCATGTCATACACGGTTTATATTATGAAATGAATATAGTAGCTTAAATGCTTTTTTTTTAAATTATTTTTAAGTAACAATCTTCTCTATTCAAAAAAAAATAACGATCTTCCCACCAATCTCTAGTCTAAATATAGTATTTATTCATAGTAATTTGGACAGACTTTAAGAGAAGTAAAAAAAATAACATTTTTAAAAATACAATAATTTATATAAAACATATGATTTAGTATAACCTATAGTTACAAATATACATAAATAGATGAACTGTTGCCACAAAAAAAAAGTAGATGGATTAATTCTATTGAAAAACATGTATAAATAAATTCCATTACAATAGAGAAATGAATCATACATTTAACAGAAATCAAGCTTCCAACATCTGGTTAAGTTCTCAAGTAGAAGTTTTTTTCTTTTATTGCAATTCTTATATTTTCAATTTCCTTTTTTATTCATAACTCATAATAAGTCTAAACTCATCAAGGGCTTCATTACTGAAACTTTTTTAAGTTACTGAAAAAAATACTTTTTATAAAAGTAGAATTTTCTATATAAACAAAGTTGTTCTCAATGTTGTTATTTAGCAAAAAGTTGTTCTCAATGTTCTGAAGAAAAAAAACCCTAAAAATTTAATTAAATAGCATTACCAAAGGGCGAATTAATTAATTGAACAATCAGCGTAAACACTGCTCCTATCAAAATTAAACCATCAAGAAACAAATATAAGTTTTTCTCTTATTGCAATTCTTATATTTTCAATTTCCTTTTTTTATTCTTATCAGAACAAGTCTAAACTCGCCACAAGCTTCATTGCTGAAATTAATAGTCAATTTGGTCATCAAGTTATTTGCGCTCAGCCACTTTTGTCACTTTTTAAAAAGTTTAACTTTTTTTGTCATCAAAAATTTTACGGGCTGCCACTTTTTTCATTCCGTCCAAAACCAATGGAAAAAATCGTTTACTTTAATGCCTTGGCCAAATATTGACTGAAACCCTTTTAACTTTGAGGCGTATTTTGGGTATAAAAAATATGTCTTCTCAAACTTGAGCAATACTAACCGTTGCCGGCAACTGACAACTTTTTCCGATGACTTCTTCTTGGAATGAAGATGATGATAGTCATTGCAATTGGTTTAGGTCTGGGCTAAAAAAGGAGAAAAGGGCCCATATAAGTAAGAAAGCAACCAAAACTCCTCCGGCGAAAGGAAACCCACCTCCGCCGTCGGAGATAAAACTGCTCCGATGATTATTGCTGTATTTCATTGGCATTGGCATGGTAGAAATTGGCCAGAGAATAGCTTGGCCAAAAAATTATGCTGATTTAATACTTCAATTACAGGTAATTAAGGCATATACTAAACATTTATCAATAAACAAAAAAAAACGATTCAATTTCAGATCATCATCATCCCCGATTTCGCCGGAGTTTGTAAAAGAGTTAAAAAAAATCAAATTCACAAAAAGAGTTTTAAAAAAATTCAAATTCACTTGTAAAAGAGTTTAAAAAAAAAATCAAATTCACAAAAAGAGAATCAACTGTTTGAATTCCATATGTGGATCCATAGAAGTGCAATAAATTGATCTTATTTTTTTTAGTGGATCCATGGAAGGGAATTTACCAAATTCAGAAGAATATGAAAAAGGTTCTAATAAAATTGGGATTCTCTAAAGTGGAAGAAATTATAGGCCCTCTTGAAGATTTCTTGATGGCCACAAGTCTTCCACTGCTAAGAACTCCCTTGTAGACATGGCCCTGGTTGCCTCTGCCTAACAATTTTTGCTCAGAGAAGTCATTAGTAGCCCTCTCAAGAATTCACTGTAATTGAATTCTTGGTTCTTGATTGGAATTTGTTGTTGAAATAGCTGAGAATTTCTTTACCATTGTTAAAGAAATGGAGAAAAAGAAGAGAAATTTTTGTTTCCAAAATTACCCCTCGAGGTTAAAAGGGTTTCAATCAACATTTGGTCAAGGCGTCAAAGTAGACAATTTTTTTCCATTGTTTTGGATGGAATGACAAAAGTGGCAGCCCGTAAAATTTTTGATGACAAAAAAAGATAAACTTCTTAAAAAGTGACAAAAATGATTGAGCGCAAATAACTTGATGACCAAATTGGATATTAATTCTTCATTGCTAGAACATTTTTAAGTTACTGAAAAAAATACTTTTTATAAAATCAGCCTTTGTATATAAATAAAGTTACTTTCATCTGTTGAAAAAAAAATCCTGAAAATTTAATTAAATAGCACCACCAAATGATGAATTAATTAATTGAACAATCAGCGATAAATACTGGCCCTGTCAAAATTAAACAATCAAGAAACAAATATAAGTTTTTTCTTTTATTGCAATTCTTATATTTTCAATTTCCTTTTTTTATTCATAACTCAGAATAAGTCTAAACTCGTCATGAGCTTCATTGCTGGAACATTTTTAAGTTACTGAACAAAATGCTTTTTGATAAAATCAGCCTTTTTCTATATAAATAAAGTTGTTTTCATATGTTGAAAAAAACCCTTAAATTTAATTAAATAGCACCAACAAAGAGCGAATAAATTAATTGAACAATCAACATAAACACAGAAACAAATATAATTTTTAGAAGCGGATCCTATGCAGAACATTATATTTTCCGCACATACGGATTGCATCCATTTTAAATCAATTTTAACCGTTAATTTTTTAATACGAAGGACGAGTATTTATTTCGCACTCACATACAGAAATTTACATCGTTTCAACGCTATAGTCGTTGCGGATTTAATCTCCCAAAAAGGAAAAAAAGAAAGAAAGAAAGAGAAAAAGACAAAACTGATAAGCAGACAGACACATGCGTAGACAACTCCTGAGAAGGAAAGAACATAAACACAGTGTGGGGGCAAAGTCTCTCATCAAACCCTTCCTCCACACACAAATCACCAAAGGATTCATTTTTTGTTTCATTTCTCATTCCTCCGCCGCTCTGCCCAATTCCTCCGCCGCCGCACCACTTCTCAGATTTCGCATTTAGGGTTTCCTCTACCCCAGCTCAAAGCTATGGTTTGTGCTTTAATTTTTCCCCATTTCCTTTTTTTCCATCTATTATTTGTTGCTGAATTTCAGTTTTACTAGTAGCATTTACTGTCTACTCAATCTAATTTTTTAATTCTCTTATAGAAAAAATGCTTTCAATGAATCTTTCAATATAGTTTTTGCTGTTACACTAATCAATTATTGTGGAAGGGAGGTAGTATGGTACTACTTCCATTCCATAATAAATATAAATCGTTTATGATATGTAGCGAAAATTAAGTAAGAAAAAATGACGTTTTTTAATCAAAATATGAATATTAATCTTTTAAATATATACAAGTCCTATTTAAGAGAGTAATATTGATATTTTGATTAAAAAATACTTTATTTTCTGCTTCCTTAGTTTTCGCTACATGTTCTAAACGACTTATATTAAGGAATTGAGGGAGTATTGATTATCTGAATGGTGTTGAATTTACATGACAGAACAAGTTGGGAAGAGGCCACCGGGACAAAATTCAGCAATTCATTACTATCACTGGTTCAACGTAAGCTAATAATTTTTGTTAATCAGATTTGGTTGTGCTTATGTTAGGGCTCTATTTTCTGTTGGAACTTATGTTATGCTGATGTGGGTTTATTCTAATTTTCAGTGGTTTTGGATCATTTTGTGCTTACATTATGTATTTGTAGGCTGGTTAGTTCCGGACTGTATTCCGTCGTGTTAGATACTAGTATTATTTGTTTAGTGATTAATGGGAATTAAGAGCTGGTATTTGTTTTGCGCTAGCGGTGAAAAATGCATCATATTTGTCTTTACGTGGTAGGTTGAGACTCCCATCCACTTCAATGTATATCTTATTTAGGATGTATACCTTATTTAGAAGCATGCTAAACCCTAAAATCTGGTTAGGATTAACCGATTGGTTTACAGAATTTTTTCCCTCCCATACTGCGTAGATTTCGTACACATTGAACCATGATTTAAATATGCATCCACGGTTCTAATTCTCTAAAATACAAATTTCTGGTGGTTTATTGAGCTTATGATTCTTATTTCATGTTTCAGCGTGAGCTAAGCTTATATACTGTATGACTAATAACTTTCTAGGCGGGAAGGTTTTTTTTGTGGTTTTTGTCTTTTTGACTTTTTGTGGGGTTTGTGGTCTTAGTTAAAATTTGTACATTCTATACGGGATGGATTTTTCAAGTACCTTAGCTTTCTTGTTTCTGTTTCAATCGCAGTGAAAAGGTTGCAGTACAAGCTTTGAAGGCCAGTGATTGGCATCTTGAAGGAGCTTTTGATATCTTCTACAACCAGCCCCTAGTTAGATCACAGACTGATGCCAGGCACTTGGACGAGCTCTATAACAGATATAAAGGTGAGCTCAGAGCCACTTCAATAAGAAAAAACCGATTTTCCTGGAGTAAATGAACGTTTCTCCACTTAGCCGTTGGTTATGTTAATTTTATCTTCTCCTGAGTTACATCCCTGTGATGCCTTTCCATGTTTGTGTGTGTATGCATGTGCATGTCTCACGTACATGCTGCACTTAATTGTGCCTCATCATGCTTTATGACAACACACTTCCTTCCCCACCCCCACCCCCCTCTCTCCCCCTCAAATCTATTTATTATCTTATGTTTCTTGCGCTGGTGCATGGTTAGGATCAATCTGAAGGTGGCTGTGTACTTGTAACATTTAAATTTTGTTTCCTTTAAAACAGATCGGGACTGCTTGCTTACTTGAAACATCAGTTGGATGCTATTTCTTTCATTTAAGCTTTTAGATGAATAAGCACCTCATGTTTGAATGAATAAATCATTGTTTGATGCTGTTTCCTGTAAAACAGATTGGGCTGTATACACATCTTTGCTCGTATTTGCTTGTTCTAGTTCACTTCATGTTAATAAGCACCTCATCTTTGAATGAATAAGTCATTGTCATAGTATTTCTATGTAACCTTCTCAGTACTTGCACCTGGCAGATGCATATAATGATATGGTTATGGCTGATGGAATCACCCTTCTCTGTGCTGACATTCAGGTAGTGATGCTTCGATATTTTTGTTGGTTTTTTCTGCTTCAGATAGCTAATTTACGAAAAGAGGTTTTTATGCATGCCAAAAGAAACTGTTATCCCTTCTTGTAACCACCAGAGTTTGGTCTATTTGCAGGTTGATCCCCAGGACATTGTCATGGTATGTAGCCGTATTTCTGTGTTTGAAAGTGTAGACATTCTCTCATCTGTTTATTTTGCACTCTTATCATCAACTCTTCTATCTTCGCAAAAATGTAAAAAAGATAAACGATAGGAATGTGCTCGAGAAAACTGCTCTGATATAGGAAGCTTCAATCTTGCATTTCTGGAAAATAAGGTTTCATTTATAAGCTTATAGTTAGGAGGTTTGTAAATGCAGCCTTAATTGTAGCTTACTACTCCCTCTTCTAGAGTCCCTTTTCCGCACTCTTGTCTTGGAAGAGTTCACTAAGCCATGACTCTTTCTTAGCTTCTTCCAAGAGTGTTTGACCACATGAGAGTTGGTTAGCTGCATTTTGAAGGAAACGTCGACTCCTGAAAATGCTCTTGATGCTTACCTATCTCTTTTAGTGAGGTGGCATGTGCACCCGAAGCTCGGTGCATGTATATCCAACTATAAGGGACACTGCCTTGCCATCTTTTTGGGGCTTTCAGTGTCGTTTCTTAAGTACTTCCTTTTCCCTTTTTGAAGTAATGCAATAGTTGTCTACATGTTCTGTAATTAGGACTCTGAATTAACGAAACATTATCTTTTGAAAATCAAGCACCTTATAAATGGCCTTTGAGATTTGTTGCAGTTGGTACTTTCATGGCATATGAAGGCTGCAACAATGTGTGAATTTTCCAAACAGGAGTTCATTGGAGGATTGCAGTCTCTGGGGTGAGTTTAGAAGAAGTCCTTCAAGTTTCCTTTTTGTCCTATTATTTTTGTCAAGCAACATAGACTATTTGACCTTAAAGCTAATCCAGTTTCAAACTCGTATTGGCAGGGTAGATTCACTGGACAAATTGAGGGAAAAAATACCATTCATGCGCTCTGAATTGAAAGATGAACGTATGTGGTGATACAGAATTCTGAAACCTTGACTTTTGAACAATTTTACTTCACTTTCTGAAAGTTACTTCTTTTGTCTGGATACCTGGATTTTTAAGCAGATAAAATGTTACTCCCTCCATTTTAAAGTAAGTGTCCTAATTGCATTTACACGGTAATTAAGGTTTTGATACAATTGATAGATGTCCAAAATGCCCTTATCTAAAATTGTTGGTTTAAATGGTTGATTGGGTAACTAATGGTCTTTGGAAAACAAAAGGCATTTAAATGGTTGGTTGAAGACAAGGGTAAAGTTGGAAAAAGATAATAAATCCATCCTTTATATAGATAGAAATAGGATAGGATAAATAGTTTGAAACATACCAAAATAGACATTATGACACTTTTTTTTTCCTTTTTCTAAAGGAGGATCAATAGTGTTTCCTCACTTTTCCTCCGGCATGACTCGAACTCCCGACCTACTGGTTGGAAGTGAAGCGTCTTACCGCATGAGCTGTGCTTCGTTGTCATAGACATTAGGACACTTATTATGAAACGGAGGGACATAATTTACTAGACTAATTTCCTATCTTAAATGAGTATCTTGGTGGGAATAAATATAAGGATTCCTTATTTGGTCCTTTCATGAGGTTAGTTTGTGAAATTTTCTTTCCATTGCATGGAGTATGTAGCAGGAAACTTTAAAAAATGCTTAGAAATGTTATAAAAAAATTGCAAGTATCAGATAACTTGCAACTAAGTCCTTTTCACCTTTTTTTTTTTCTTCAGAAAAGTTCCGAGAGATCTATAACTTTGCCTTTGGGTGGGCAAAAGAGAAGGTACTTCTAATTCCGAACATTTATTTCAGTCATGATTTGCTATCTTATGAAACCTCCAAAACAAAAAATTTGTCGGATGTAGTAACTGAAGTGATCATTAATAAAAAAAATCAGATGGAGGTTCATAGAACCTGAAGTCCAAAAATGGTTTAAATGGGCTCTAAGGAATTTGGTTGGACAAACTGAAGGGGAGGAGGCGGGGGGCATAAACAGACGTTTAATAGTTGGGATAATTAGTGTATAAAATCAATGTTAAATGGATGGTTGATTGTGCTATGATTTGCAAGCTAATAAACTTTTAATATATCAGGGTCAAAAATCATTGGCGTTAGATACTGCAGTAGGAATGTGGCAGCTGCTATTTGCTGAAAAGCACTGGCCATTGGTTGATCACTGGTGCCAGTTCCTACAGGTACTTTAATTAGCGATATCTTGATATTCCTAAATCGTTTGCAGCCTAATGCGATCATGAGCTGTTATTAATGCCAGTCAAGTGTATTTCATCTGATAAAGATAGCAGGACTTTTTTATAAATGATGGTGTGTCACTGTGTTACTATCTGATCCAGTCTTCTTTACTGAACGCTTTTCTTGTGAATCCTTCTGCCATATTCTTTGGATGAGAAGTATCCATATTTTCCTAATTTTCAGGAATATTCACGACTGCACAGATATTCAGTTTTCTTTCTTTTTTCCGGGGTGTTGCATTTTCTCCCAGATAACTGGACATAAGTTTTGATGTTGTAATAGACGTTCTAAGGAAGCTGTCAAACATGCCCTTGGAATTTGCAGAGTGGCTTGTATTATTTGCTCTATAAAATGTCAACTTTTGCTTCAGTTATATTTGTTGATAATTCTAATCATTCTCGCTACCTGGTTGGTGGCTCTTCATTCAATTGCATCTGGTACAGACAAGGCATAATAAAGCAATCTCTAGGGATACATGGTCTCAACTGCTGGAGTTTGCTAAGGTAATTGCTATGATGAGCAGATTTAGATGCCTAGAATATTACGACAGGCAAATTTGTTGGCTTGACTTGGCCTAATCGATTCTCTACGTGCATTCTAATCTAGGGGAAAAAACTGATGTTTATGCATGATCAGGCCTATATATATAACGGAAGAATGCATGATTTGCAGCAGATGATTCTTTCTTCCGTCCTAGTTATTTCTGATTGTATCCATCTTTTGTATTAATGCAGACCGTGGACCCTGGACTGTCAAACTATGATTCTGAGGGTGCTTGGCCTTATCTTATAGATGAATTTGTCGAGTACTTGATTGAGAACAACATAACTGAGAAGAATCATTTGGATGATTGGAGCCAGAAGCGTTAATGAATCTTGTCCCTTGGATACAAGGGAAGCTGCAGAATACAAATTAGTGCTATTTGTTTAGATTCATGACCAAATTACCTCAACTTCGAAAGGAAAGGAGAAATTATGTACAAGAAAGATGAATGGATCGTTGGTACGAAATGAATGGAAAGGTTTCTGTTGGTCGTTTTCCAGTTGGATCTCCTCGACCCCGCAGAATATTTCTAAGAACAAATAACTATTTCTGCTACAAAAGTAGTTTCGTGTACTATTTTCGCCACAAATAATTTTGTATACTATTTTTGCTAGAAATTATTATTTTTTTGTCTTTTCTACCATAAAAGAAACTTTGCGTGCTATAATATGACATATTCATCTCTGACTTGGCCCGACCCGACCATTAAATCGAATTGGATAATTTATCAATTTTACCTAAGAAGATATTGTCGGGTCGAATATGAATTTGATAGGTCGCATTATAAAAACACGTAAATTTTTTTTGATAGGTCGTATTATGACACTTAAACACGTAATTTTTTTTTTTTTGGAACAGAAAAGGCACCAAAAAAATTATTTGTGACAGAAATAGTTATTTACTGTATTTCTAATTATAAAAATTTTTATTTGTATATTCTAAATTAGGAATACCTAGTAAATCAAACTCTGAGCGGAATCAGGTCAGAGTTAAATTTCAGCATCATCTTAGTATGGGGTAAAGATTAACGTATGCAATTTGGAACATCAAGATTTTAAGAAAAAAAAATTGAGATGCTTGTCAGACAGCTACTCGATCATCTTGACCCGGCTAAATTAGGGCCAAGAGCGATCATCTACAGCATTCCCAGCAAGTACATGCTGTTTAACCGTTAATCACGCCCTGATCGAGTAGTCATAACTCATCCACCAAGCTTGATTTCCTGTCTCCTTAGAACTCAAGGGTAACAGAGGTACGAGCCTATAGAACAGATCCTGTTCAAGTAAGGTCGTGCCTGTCTATCTCCATTACCTCCCTTATAACTCGAATACATCTTTCTATTACAGTCGATGTGGGATCTTGTTTTCAAGATTTCTCAAAAACTGGTAGAAAGACCAAAGATTCAGAGATAAATTGAAACCGGTAAACGTTCTTGATCTTTGATTTACTTTCAAATTAGATCATTGTAAAGTAGCGGTTCTAGCAGAGAAATTATTTCTTAATACAATAATGATAGAAGAGATATGACCGTTTTATTCTCGTAAACGCTACATTGACAGCTACTCTGTCTAATGTTGACTTATTCTTACAAATTTATTAATGGACATTGTGATCTATGTAGAGGAACATAAGATTACAAGTCATTTTGGTGGGATAATTGAGGGATTTTTTTGAGTTGGACAATTTTAGGACCGTCCTTATAGGACTCAACCCAGTCTTCTCACACGAATTAGACGGGACTTACGTGCAAATGTGTACTCCCCTCAATTCATCTGAGAAAGCGGTGAGATTAGTCCCACAAAGACGCTTCGAAAATTGAGTGAAATTCGGAACAAGATCTAACAGGGGCGAGTGCAGAAGCAGCGATTTCGGAAGCCACGGCACCAACCATTGGGGAAACCTTCGTTCCTGCAAACGAGTCCGCAGTTGTGGTCACTGAGACATGGCCCCTTAAAGTGGTGGCTCTTTGACTCGCAGGTCCTCGCCACCACCACCGCCACCGAAGAACCCAAAAGAAGCGCCACCAATATCACCACCGCCAACCATCGCCATTTCTTACTATATGCTGGACCAGCAGTACACATCTCTCTCTCTCTCTCTCTATATGGTGGTGCTAATGCGTCGTAGGAGATAACAAGTGGCATCCATCATATACATGCAGCTCCACACGTTGCACTCTCCCAAGTTTCCAGATTAATATTAAACTATTCTCGATTTTTTTTTTTGGTAGAACTATTCTCGAATTGCTTTCAGCAAAATCCGACTTTATCGGGTGAAAATCGTTGTATCCGTACGGCCGTATATGTAACACATGTTTTACGTAACATGTGTTAAAAAGTCACACAATTGTTCGATCCAAAATAATTTGGACCGTCAAATTTTTACTCCGACGGCCTAAGAATATTCGGTATGTACTAAATTTTAATGTTCAGTACCATAACCGTATCGCTCCCTCATCTCAGAATATAGTTTATATTTAAACTTTTTACACAGATTTTACTGAAATCTATATAATTGAAGATAAGACGATTCGTATTTTTCTTCTATATATATACTCATAAAACACATATTCTTGAAAGTTGACACAATAATAGTTAATGAATAGTAAAAAAATTGAAAAATGAGCATTAAATATATATTGGCAGTACAAATGTAATTTATATTTTGGCATTAGAAAAAATGTCCCAAAAGCTAAACTATATTCTAGGATGGAGGAAGTAATTCATTTACAGACTACACTAAGCTGCTAAATTTAAAGAACACTTCTAATATGGATCGGGTTCACTGGATGCGGTCCAGATTTGGCCACATCACTGCATTTCCTTCTCTCTCCTCATTCTGCATTGATGTGGCAAAATCTGTACCACATGGTCCACATGGACCCGGTCCATATCAGAATTTTCCAAATTTAAAACCAACCAAAGTCATTGGGGGTTCTTCTTGGGACATTACTTTGGCCATGGGGTTTTTGGGTAATTCAATTCCAACTTATTTCTTTTCTCATCTTTGACCACCTTTTACTTTTTTTTTCTTCCTAAATAATCCTTTTAAATTTCTTAACAAGGTTTTCTCTCACTATATTTTTTCATAGAAAACCAGTATTATTTGAACAAATCAACAACAAGTGAAAGAGATTGAGCAATGCCACTCCAACAACAAACAAAAAATTTAAAAAAAGTAAACGAAAGCAAGCAAAATGCATTCCAATAAGTGGTAATATACAACGTTGATCCATATATTTATGAGTTATAAGATTAATCTTATGTGATTCTTTTTGTGCATAAAACGCTTTATATGTTTATCTAGTTCATAAAGACACCGTTTGAGCTAAAAAGTATTTTCGTTGTGTTGTACCGAACAAGGCAGTCAAATTCGAGATAGTACGTATGATCGGAAAGGCATGTAAGGATTGTAGAATCGTAACTCGCATCGTAGATCCTACTTAATTTAAAAAATCATTTGAAAATATATACGGACTCATAGAACAACATGTTAATCACAAATTTAAAACACAAAAGTTCAATTTATTCACATCAAATATCTTAATTGAAATTAAATTGAAAAGAGAGTGAGAAAATCAATTTATGTATAGTAAGTATTATATATTTATATAAGCTTTAAAATGACGTGCAAATAAATTGGTTAAAATGAAACTTTACCATTTCAAAAGCACTCCAATTGCGCTCACAACTGGTAGAACTAAAAATTTAAAATGGGATAAGAAAACGGCTAAAAGTTAATCAACTTACTTTACTCTAAAAAGTCAGTGAACAATCTAAAATACGTAACACTTCGTCCAAATATTTATCTTGACTTTTTCTACTTAAATAAAAATATATTGTCATCTTCTGTCAAAAATTAATATATAACATACTACTAGTAATATGTATTTGGCCAATTCTCATGTTATTTGAAAACAATTGAGAAATTCATAATAAAATAGATTTACCAAAAAAATATGAGGAAATTTTTGGCGCATTTTTCTTATTCCACTTTGAATTATTTTTTTTGGTCAGAACTTATTTTTCTCAAAATGTTAATGAGTTAAGTCATGTGAGAGGCACTTGCTGCTTTTCCGTTAGATTTAACGGTGAAATCGGATAGAAAGGGAAACATTAACGCTCCATAAGAGTTCAGGGTTAATGACTTTGCGTTTTTTAGTTCAGGGTCAAAAACCAAAATCGAGAAAAGTTTAGGGGGCGTGGACACTTTTTACCCTCTATATTACAAAACATGTTTTCAGTTTCAATCAATCACACCCCTTCACAATCTCACTTGTAGTTTTATGGATTTTTTTGTTCTTTAATTAGTTTAGATAATTTTTATTTATTAAATTAATGATATAACTTGACATCTTTGACTTATCCAAATGAAATTGTTAATTTTATTAATTTTAATGGTTTTTATTTTTCCTATTCTATTTTATTCCTTCTCTTTTCAATACTATTTAATATCCCACATTGAAAGTTTATGAAGTTTTTTAAATTTGAAAACATTATAAATAAATGGGTTGATGATGATTTTAATTAAATGAATTGGCTGAGTTGGTTTTTAATCCATCAAATTGAGTGACAAATCCAATTTTTCATTCAAATAGTTGATTTTTTCATTCAAATAGACAAATCCGACGGATGTCTATCTTTCTCTCTCTTCTGAGGGTAAAATTGGAAAAAAAGTCTTACTCCCTTTTCTCCATCCTCTTCATATTTATCATCACCGCCATCTTTATCCCTTTCCCATCACTATTAACACCTACAATAAATACAAGATATGAGACCCATTTTATTAGATTCTAGCAACTAGCAAAGAAGAAATTGCAACCAAACCTGGAGTTGCATTCTTGTTTGAAGAATCCTTATTTTCTATTAGAAGGCTTAGTAAAAGCTCTCATCGAACTTGCAAATGCCCATCCCCAATTCTTACTTCTTCTGTGACCAAGATGCCTAACATAACTTTAATGTGTTGTTGATGTTCTCCATTATTATTATCTTCATTTGAAGAAAAAAAAAACTAAATGGGTCTCATTATTAAATGGGTTTCATTGTCTTAGATTTTATCATCATTTATGAAACTTTTACGAGAAAAATAAATTAGATTTAATTTCTGAAACTTTTAACAAAACAAAAAAAGTGGGACCGATTAAATTGGGGTTTTGAAATTTATAACAAAAAATTCAGAAATTGAATTTCTGAAAATTTAACAGAAAACTTGATTATATCTTGAAATTTATTACAATAAATTCATAAATGGGTCTCATAAATTTGAAGAAATTCAGAAATGTTCTTCGTTATTATTATCTTCATTTGAAAAAAGAAACTAATTGTGATTTTGAAATTTATAACAAAAAATTATGAATGGGTCTCATAAAAATTCAGAAATGTTCTCCATTATTATTATTTCATTTGAAGGAGAAACTAAATGGGTCTCATTGCAAAATGGGTCTCATGTCTTGGATTTATTGTAGGTGTTAATGGTGATGAAGTAAGGAATGAAGATGAAGATGGCGGTGATAATGGAGATGAAGAAGATGAGACAAGATTTTTTTTCCATTTTTACCCTCAGAGAAGAGAGAATTGTACACATCCATTTTGACACGTTACCAGTTTAAACGGCTTTATTGCAAGTTTTTTACGGAAGCGCTAAAATGGCAGGCCGCAAAAAGTTTGATAATAAAATAAGTTAAAAAACTTGAATTTTGACTAAAATGACAAGACGAAAAAACATTAATGATTAAAGCTCAGGGCTTTGTTTCTTTAAGATGACAAATACTTAAAGTGGTTGAATTTTAACCTCAATGAAAAAAATGGGTTAACCAAGGCAACAAGTCCATAGGAAATGCTCTTTACTGGAGGCAATTCAAAGTATAATGTGGGAAGACAAATCTCCGTCATAGCGGGAAAATTTAATTCATCTTTATTTATTTTTGTTCAAAGAATTTGTAATAAAATAGTGCAACTATGGAACTGTTGGAAGGCAATATTAGCACACGCGACAACCGCCTCTTTAAAAGGGAAGAAATGGTAAATCTTCTTTTAAAAATGAATTTATTTCCTTTTAAAATAAGTTTCTTAGTTGCAAGGATGTTGTGTTATGCAATTTGTGTTGATATTTAATATTGAATTACATGTTTTCATGTCCGTGCATAGTATATTTATATTACAAAATGACTTTTCATTTTTTAAGCTATCTTATGACATGTGTTATTTTCTAGAATTTTTTTTATTTAATTAGTTTTAAAAGTATGATTGGTTACACATGTTTTTTTATCTATTCAATTAATTATAAAGTTTAAGGATTTAGTTAAACTTTATTTCAAAAAAAGAAAAGAAAAATGATTTAGTTAAACATTTGAATTGTTAAGATTATATTGATCTTTTTCAAATCTATCAGTAAGTTAAGATATTTATTTTTATTTCTAATAACATGATAGTCTATCAAACAAAATTATACTAATTAAGCCGTTTAAAATAATTATTTTTGGTTTTGTTAAATAACTTAAATTATTGACTAATCATCATATCATCTAATCTAAACATATATCATCATACTATTTAACTATCTAACTATATTTATATTACAAAACCTGTTTTCAGTTTCAATAAATCACAAGCCTTCACAATCTCACATGTAATTTTCTAGAATTTTTTGTCCTTTAATTAGTTTAAAAACACGATTAGTTGAGATGATTTTTTTCATTAAATTAGTAATATAAATTAATGATCCTTTATCCCCTTTACTTTTTCTCATCTGCACAGCCGGACTATCTTCTCTTGTCCGTTTTCTGTGAAGAACGTGGGTTTATTACAAAGCTTTCAATTCGGTATGGGTGCTTCTGTAACACATTTGTTGTTTGCAGATGATTCTTTTTTTTCCGCCAAGGCTGAAGAATCATGTCTAAGGCACCTAAAAGAGATATTAGACACATATGAGACATGTTCTGGACAACTGATAAACTATGATAAATCAAACATGTACTATAGTAAGGACACCCTTGAAAACCTTAAGGAACTCGCCTTTTCTATCCTTCAAATTCCTGAAGGTGTTGGGAAAGGGAAGTATCTGGGGCTGCCCTACATGACAGGTCGATAAAAAAAAAGAAGTTTTTCAGTTTGTTATTGACAAAGTCTGGAAGAAACTTAGCAGTTGAAAAGAAAAAACGCTATCTTTATGTTAGCCATCAATGGGGTTTGCCGTATCAAATTTTGAGAAGCATCCCCCAAATCAACAAGGTTGCAGGTATCTATGACATCCCATAGTATGGATGCCTAGTTCCAGTTCACAGGTTGACCTCTCGATGCAAAGGAATATATTTTATCGGTTTTCTAAAGGCTAGTTCTTAACCCGTCCTTTAGAACTACTTACACGGCTCGATCTACTACGAAAGAAGCTGGACAAGATCCTCTCGGGGGCACGTGTAGAGAGGCACAACAAAACCATTATTGTCAATCACAAGTAGAGTGCACCTGATAGGAATTGTTTGATCGTCTTTCTCTGAGGAAGAGGCGAAATTCAATCAACTTGTAAAGTTTTTTTGCAACATGGTTTCGAATGGATAATCGTGAGCGGACATTCTGTTCAATGTTCGTATCTGGCGTGGACCAACTACTCTACGCGAGAATGAATTTGAGCGCATATTTTCTATTTACGGGTCAAATCTTTAACATACGGATCACTCAATTATTCACTGGGTTATTGCGAAGTTTCAATTTTGCCTCTCAATAAAGTTAGAAAACACACAAAAAATTATGAATGTATATTATTTAACACCCGCAAATAAATAAGTGATATAATTAACTAAAAAATAATTTAGTAATATAAATAAAAATGCATAAATAGCCATTTACTCTTTGCTTTAATTATATTATTGTGTGATTGTATCCAGGAAGTCCAAGTAGCAATAAAATAATTCCGAACAAAGCATGATTTAGTTCCATTAATAAACTTTTAATCCCTCCCTAGGAGGACTCATATAATTAATTAGAACAATAGTTTATGATTTTATTTAGTATCTAAAGAAACACTTTGATTTAAGTTAAAAGAGAATTTGAGCATGACGAATTTAAGCTAAGACTGGCATGAGTCGTCTTATTGGATAATTCTGATTTTGACTAGGTCCATGTAACTTGTGGTTAAAACTGGTTACATTAGTAAGAATTCTTATGTATAGCAGAATGGCAACTAAAGACTGTGTGCTTCAGCTTTGATGATTCTTGAACATTAAAACCAAGTGTATTGTGATATTGTGATATTTTGATAGATGAATACGTACACTATCTGCAGGGAAGCAAATAATGTTTGAACCAACATGCTTATCTCGAATAATATTATTGAGACTCGTCTCGAATAATATTGAGCCTTTGTGCTAATTACCAAAAGTTACGCCCCTCAGTTTTTTAAAAAAATATATAAATTATAAAAAATGTCAAAGCATAATTATAGACTCAAGTTTCAAGAGTGTGAACAATCATAATATTGAGTGAAAATATAGTAATTTTTTTGTAATATGTTAGTGATTTTATTTTTAAAATTTGGGGCTCGAATCTGTATGGCATATTAAATCTATATAGAGCCGGACCTGGAACTAACAAAGGGCAAAAAAGATTAGAAGCTTGTCAGACAACCACTTGACTATCCCGACCCAGCTAAGCCGGGCCAAGAGCGATCATCTACAGCATTCCCAGCAAGACTTGCTGGTTAGCCGTTAATCACGCCCTGGTCGAGTGGCATAATTCATCCACCAAGCTTGGTTTCCTGTCTCCTTAGAAATCAAGGATACAGAGGTACGAGCCTATAGAACAGATCCTGTTCAAGTAAGGTCGTGCCTGTCTATCTCCATTACCTCCCTTATAACTCGAATACATCTTTCTATTACAGTCGATGTGGGATCTTGTTTTCAAGATTTCTCAACACACACAAAAAAAAAAAAAAAAACAAACTGGTAGAAAGACCAAAGATTCAGAGATAAATTGAAACCGGTACACGTTCTTGATCTTTGATTTACTTTCAAATTAGATCATTGTAAAGTAGCGGTTCTAGCAGAGAAATTATTTCTTAATACAATAATGATAGAAGAGATATGACCGTTTTATTCTCGTAAACGCTACATTGACAGCTACTCTGGCTAATGTTGACTTATTCTTACAAATTTATTAATGGACATTGTGTTCTATGTAGAGGAATTACAAGTCATTTTGGTGGGATAATTGAGGGATTTGTTTGAGTTGGACAATTTTAGGACCGTCCTTATAGGATTCAACCTACAGTCTTCTCACACGAATTAGACGGGACTTACGTGCAAATGTGTACTCCCCTCAATTCATCTGAGAAAGCGGTGAGATTAGTCCCACAAAGACGCTTCTAAAATTGAGTGAAATTCGGAACAAGATTTAACAGGGGCGAGTGCAGAAGCAGCGATTTCGGAAGCCACGGCACCAACCATTAGGGAAACCTTCGTTCCTGCAAACGAGTCCGCAGTTGTGGTCACTGAGACATGGCCCCTTGAAGTGGTGGCTCTTTGACTCGCAGGTCCTCGCCACCACCACCGCCACCGGAGAACCCAAAAGAAGCGCCACCAATATCACCGCCGCCAACCACCGCCCTTTAATCGCCATTTCTTACTATATGGTGGACCAGCAGTACACATCTCTATATATGGTGCTGCTGCTGCGTCGTAGGAGATAACAAGTGGCAACCATCATGTACATGCAGCTCCACACGTTGCACTCTCCCAAGTTTCCAGATTAATATTAAACTATTTTCGAATTGCTTTCAGCAAAATCCGACTTTATCAGGTGAAAATCGTTGTATCCGTACGATCGTATCTGTTCCTATTCGTGTGCCCAATCATTTAAAAATATATACGTACTCATAGAACAACATGTTAATCACAAATTTAAAACACAAAAGTACAATTTATTCACATTAAATATCTTAATTGAAATTAAATTCAAAAGAGAGTGAGAAAATCAATTTATGTATAATAAGTATTATATATTTATATAAGCTTTAAAATGACGTGCAAATAAATTGGATAAAATGAAACTTTACCATTTCAAAAGCACTCCAATTGCGCTCACAACCGGATGAACTAAATGTCAAGTTTCTAACATTAATTATTTGATTGAATTTGAATAACGTAATCGATCAAATTTGAGTTTATGGTTTCAATTCAAAAATCTTTTCGACGTCGTTGTTATAGAATCCAGTAGATAGCGGAAAAGAAACTCAGAGACAAAAAATATGATGCAAATATGTAAATTGGAGTCGAGGCTTGAGTTGAGAAGATTGAAATTTGAAGAAGCTCCCAAGAAGTTGTGAAGTGTAGAGTTTGAGACTTTGAGTTGAGAAGAACAAGATAAAGATTTTTTTACTGTCTTGGTTAAAATAAAACATCAGTTTTTTTTTATAAAAAAAAATTCGTCCCGAAATGAAAAATAGTTAACTTGTAGGATCGTACGATCATGTCCGATCCCACGAGTTTATACCGTTCCTACTTGATTACTGATCCTACGTAGGATCTAACCCGTAAGACCCCTTAAAACTCGTACGATCCTACGAGTCAACTCGCGAGTTTGACTGTCATGGTACCGAATCAAATGTTTTTGAACATATTCCTCTCTAGTACAAATGTTCGACTCAAATTTGTATATCTTGAGGTCGACTTCGAATTCGGTTGAAGTTTGCTCTGGAGATAGTCGTATGTGAAAATTCAAGGGGAAAACACACACACACACACACACATATATTAGGGTAAAATGTGCTCACGTTCCCTAAACTTTTTTCGATTTTTGTTTTTTACCTTGAACTAAAAAACGCAAGGTCCTTGACCCTAAACTTTTATGCAGTGTTAATGTTTCCCTTTTCATTCAATTCCACCGTTGAATTTAACATAATAGCAAAATGTGACTCTCACATTACTTAACTTAGGGGTATTTTAAGAAAAAATAGATTATGACCTAAAAAAATTCAAAATGGGATAAGAATATTTTATTAACAAATTAACATGCAAGTTAAATGTTACACCACATTGCCAGCTACTCTGACAGATATATGACAACTATTTTATTTAATTCTTTCAATGGATTGTTAATTTAGGTAAACTTTTCCATTATCTATGATAAATGTGAAGACCGTAACTTTTTACTATTTTTTTTAGACGGGTTTTGGTTGACCGAGGTTAAGTCAACGTCGACCGAAACGCGTCATATTTGCTTAAGTGTTTTATTTGCTTTTATTATTTGCTAAGTGTTATAATATGTTTTAGGACTTGTATAGCATTAAGATAAGATAAGGGACCTTTGGTGATTTCTAGAAAGTAGTGGGAGTGGAGAAAGTAGTGGGGTGTTGAGAAAGTAGTGGGGAAGAAGTTTGAGGTGGTTTCTAGACTTCTTAGGCTGTCATTTTCGAAATCCATTCAGTTCTAAGTCTTAGAAAGGAGAGAAAAAAACAGTAAGAAAAAGAAAGAAGGAGAAAAGCAAGAAAAACATATTCTGGACAGCCTGCGTGCACTGCACTAGAAACTCCATAAAGGTAAATCTAGAACTCCAAATCCTCTGATTCTTTTTGATTTAGAAACTAGACTTATAGGGCTACGATCTGACTAGAGGGATTATGATTTTAACCGTTGGATCTTCCTGTGTACGTCTTTCGATTAGGAACACGAACCAGATTTTTTGGATTTTTACAAATTAAGAACGTAACGGTGATAAGGTAAGGACCCTTCAACTTTGAGTATTTCCAAAGCTTTCATATACTGATTTTTTACAGATTATGAATGAAAAATGAATGAAAAATGGTTTTATCATGTTTTTCTTGCATAAAAGTGGATGAAGCAATATTTAATGTGAATGTATGAATTGTATGATGTTTAATTGCGCATGTCTATGATAGTATGATTACTTGCTGTTTTATGATTGTAAGCATAAGGAAACATCCCATTAGGGACATTGACTAAGAAAGGATCCAATATGTTTATGTTATGCTTATGTTATGTTATGGATTTCATGAAGAGTCAATGTACCTAATTTGGGATAAGATGTAGCATGTAGAGTTGTGTTATATGATAAATACATAGATAAGATGTTGGGAGAGGCCCAAACATCAAGTCATGATGTATGATGTCACGAACAGTATACAACGATATATGATGTTTGCATTTGATATTTGATGTGAGCGGGTTTTGCAGGGAAATGGAAGATATTTTCTAACTGTTTTTCAGGTTTTGGAGTTGTTTAGCTGTCTCGTAGTAAGGGTGTAGACGACGACCATCGTCTGTACTCGAGCTAGTGAGAAGCTAGGCATTCCCACGTATACGCTAGGCTAGAACCTTCACTTCCTAGCGGCCTCGTAGTGGAGGGGTAAGAATGGCAGGTGCGCAACCGTCATTCCTAAAGCTGTCGAGGTAGCTAGAAGGTTGAGTCGCATGTATTTATGATTTCTCGGGTGGAGGGGTAAGAGTGTAGGGTCGTTGTATGGGCGGCGATTCTCGCACTCCCAATATTCTAAGAAGTCATAAGTATTTTTGCATACCATGATTTTACCTGCTTTATTGGTGATTATGTTTTTTAAAGTTATGAAATGTTTTTGGGATGCATAAACTATTTTAATTAAATGTCTATATATTTCTTCATCCCAAGGTTGAAGGAATCTTATCGAGCAATAGTTGGTTTTGCTCACCCTTATCCACCTTTCATTTTCGGATGAGCGAGGATGTTAGCTACGGAAAGGGTACGTGGGGGACTGACGTATTCGAGTATCAAGGAGAGGACACTTTATAGACGTCTAGTTCACTTTACTTGCTTTTAAAATAGATTAAGCGTGACTGAACTTTGAAGTATGTTTAAGTTGTATCATTTCCTTTTAAGTTATGAAGTACCCTTCTAAGTTAAGTTAAGTTATATATATATATATATATATATATATATATATATATATATATATATATATATATATATATATATATATATATATATATATACTATTTGAGGTTTTATTTCTTAGCATGTTTTATAGCTTCGTTGACGCATGTATGAGTTTTATGTTATGGGTTACGTGTTCCGCTTTGGCAACGTAACGCTACTGTGTCATTTCCGTTAGCATGGGCGTGACATAAGTGGTATCGTGAGCAGTTCAAACCTTAGGCCATAAAATATGACTAGAACTAAGTAATAAATGAATCATGCGTGTTGGGTAGAGTTTAAATGATGGTTTTATATGTTTATATGTGTTTTTTTTAGCGTTCGGTTGACCGAACTCTGCTCTGGAAGAGGTATAGACACCGACCCAGTATGTGATTCGGTCGACCGAGGCAAAGGAGTCTCGAGTGTGCGACGAAATTTCGGTCGACCCGGGAGATGATCGCGGTTGACCGAACTTCAATGTTTTTTTAGTTTTTTCACCACGTTTATGTGTTTATTCTATCCTATATGTCTTATATGCTCTAACATTATGTGTTCAGCTTTATATATCTCATTATTTTCTCATATTCTTAAGATGGATCCCAACTTTAACCAAGAGGTCGATGAAAACGGAGTGCCGATTATTACTTATGGTAGAAGGGGGTAATCGTTTCGCGGTACATCATCCTGGGAATCGACCACCTCCACTCTCCACCACAGAAGCACTCTACCGATATGGGCTGCAATGATGGGCATGATGGCCCAAATGTTACAGTAATCATGAACATCAATTGAATAGGCGAGCTCGGATTCGAGGGTACAAGACCCGTGTATGTACTTTGAGCGCCTCAGAAGATGAGGATGGTTTCGTTTGATGGCGGAATGACCCCAGATAAGGCTGAGGTTTGGTTGGAAGAGTTGGAGCAGTACTTTGAGATCATGCAAGTACCGTAAAATGCAAAAACAGTAGTTGTTGTGGCAAGTATGACCGGTGAGGCAGCCGGGTGGTGGAAAGGAGTATCCACACTTTATGGGCCAAGTTGCTGTGGCAAGTATGATTGGTTGAGATAAATTTCGATTAATTAATTAATTCAAAACTAATTATTATCTTAAAATAAATTTAAATATCAAATTACTTACCCAAATATCTCTACAATCCTAACTTTTTCCTCACAATCTTGAACATACTTTTCAGTTTTAAACTCCCAATCTATTCTAGATTAAAGATTTTTCTAATTAATTTCAAATGTTGTGATTGGTTAGGAAGATTTTAAATGTTTGAAATTTTACGAACACCCGTATTTCTAGCCCTCTTATCACGTTCCTTTCAAATCCATAACCAACTCCTCACTTTTAATTTTTGTTTTTTTATTAATCTTATGTTGATTTATTGATTAGTAATTTCAGTTAAATTCTGTTTCCCATCTTTTATTCAAATTCAAATACGATAAGAATTAAATTAGTGTAACGAACCATTTAGTTTTCTTTTAAACCACTTGCGAGCCTCCTCACTAAACATTTTTCATTAAAAATGTCAAAATATTAAAAAAAATAAAATTTAGTTGACCGAACATTTAATGTTGATCATATCATTAATTGAGTTGGAATTTACCCAATGAACTGGTAAGACGGACTATAATTGCTTTTTAAAAGCTTCATATTAGACTTATTCAAATTAGATTATATATTTTAGTATTTTAAATGGCTCATATTCTAATTTTCTAATTTTATTTTTTCAATATTATTCAAAATCGCAAATCGAAAGTGTATGAAGTTTTTTTAATTTGAAAACATTATAAATAAAGGGCTAATTGGTGAAATTCGTCCTTAAACAATTTACGATTGGTGACTTGGGTCCCCAATCAATTTTTTTTTATTTTAGATCCTCAAACAATTTGCGGGTTTACACCATGGGTCCTTCTGTTCAAAAAACTGCTAGTCAACGGTTAGTCAACACGAATTTAAAAATTCCACTCAAAACACAAGGGTATTTTTGGTATTTCCTATACTAACTCAACCCAAACCCACCCACCCGCCTCTACCCACCCATTCCATCTTCTTCCTCCTCCCTTTCTTCTTCAACCTCTATTTTTACCAAACTCTCATTTCATAACCCATTTCCATAATTAACACACTATACAAATTCAATTACTCAATTGCATACTTGTCTTCTTCTTCCTCCTCCCTTTCTTCTTCAACCTCTATTTTTACCAAACTCCCATTTCGTAACCCATTTCCATAATTTATTTAGGGACCCAAGTCACCAATCGTAAATTGTTTTGGGGACGAATTTCACCAATTTGCCATAAAATTAAAACCCATATTTTTTTTCCAACTTTTTTGGTGTGTTTTATTAGTTGTGGGATGGTTTGAATTTTCTCGAAAAGTGGGTTGTTTATAATGGGATTTTGGACTATAATTTTCTATGAGTTAGTGAGACTATATATATATATATATATATATATATATATATATATATATATATATATATATATATATATATATATATAGAGAGAGAGAGAGAGAGAGAGAGAGACTTTATAAATTTTCGGAAAATCAATGAAACCAACAACCTTTTAAGAATCCCTTATAGTTAGTCTAAACGTTAAAAAATGATGCATAAATCAATTCGAACTTACAAATTGTCAAAACAAATTAGTTGTTATAAAGGTTATTCATTTCATGAGAACCATTGGGTCAAACCCTAACGCCAGACCTAGTTGTACTCCCTCTAGGATGGCCAAAACGATAATCAATTCTAACTTTGTATCCAAGCTAGGTGGAACAAAACGACAGTCGAACATGTTCCCAAGGTCTAAACACACCATTAATCCCCAAATAACAACTAAAACATATCTTATTTTCAATCACTTTTCATGACATCAATTTACCATAATTACATTATTCGGACAATAGAAAACAATAGATGATAATCAAAAGAATTATCTATAATAGCATGCATGATTTTTTTTTTTGGACTACAATTTTCTATGAGTTAGTGAGACTTTAAACAAGTATAAGTTCTTGTAGGCTTGCTATACTAAGAAATTGCTTTACTGAAAAAAAAGAATAAAACATTAAATGCGGACAATAGATTCTTATCACTCATAGAAAATTGTAGTCCAAAATCCCATTATAAACAACTCACCTTTCAGAAAATCCAAACCATCCCACAAACCAATAAAACACACCAAAAAAGCTGGAAAAATATGGGTTTTAATTTTAAGGCAAGTTGGTGAAATTCGTCCCCAAACAATTTACGATTGGAGACTTGGGTCCCTAAACAAATTATGGAAATTGGTTACGAAATGGGAGATTGGTAAAAATAGAGGTTGAAGAAGAAAGGGAGGAGGAAGAAGACAAGTATGCAATTGAGTAATTGAATTTGTATAGTGTGTTAATTATGGAAATGGGTTATGAAATGGGAGTTTGGTAAAAATAGAGGTTGAAGAAGAAATGGAGGAGGAGGAGGAAGAAGAGGGAATGGGTGGGTAGGTGGGTTTGGGTTGAGTTAGTATAGGAAATACCAAAAATACCCTTATGTTTTGAGTGGAATTTTTAAATTCGTGTTGACTAACCGTTGACTAGCGGTTTTTGAACAGAATGACCCATGGTGCAAACCCGCAAATTGTTTGAGGATCTAAAATAATAATAAAAAAATTGATTGGGGACCCAACTCACCAATCGTAAATTGTTTAAGGACTAATTTCACCAATTAGCCTAAATAAAGGGTTTGAGCATGGTTTTTAATTGAATTAATTGGTTGAGTTGTTTTTAGTCCATAAAGTTTGGTGACAAACCTAACTTGCTTTTATATTTTTTCATTGCAAGAGTAAAAGTTTTTGTTTTCAAACAAAATTGGTTCACCTAACCATTTAGTTTTCCATTGAACCCGCGAGCAAGCTTGGTCACTAAACTTTTTCATTAAAAGGGTAAAATATAAAATAAAATTTTTTTGTTAATCGAGTCATTTAATTCTTATCGCATCATTACCTGAATTGAAATTTCCCTAATGAATTTGAGAGGCGGACTTTATTTGCTTTTTGGATAGTTCATATTCGACTAATTAAAATTAAATTATATATTTTAATAATTTTTTTTAATGCTTCCTTTTGGTAAGCTAAAAGTGGACCAGAGTCGGTTGACCAAGGAATATGTATTCACTAACAACACGTTTGGTACGCTGGAATGAAATGGAATAGAATCCCTTTCTAGGCAGAATCGCTTTCCACCCAGAATGACTTCGGAATCCTCTTTCCATTTCAGTGTTTGGAAGGTAAAGGCAGAGTGGAATGTCGATTCCTTTTCTGTGTTTGGTAAAATTGTATTTTAATGTCATAATGGAATGGAATTAAACACAATATGACATAAATGCCCTTTTAGCATATACTAGTGATAAAACCTAATTAAATATTCATTACAAAATCTTACTTGAATAACATTGATATTATATATAAAAAATATTTATTTAATATATATATATATATATATATATATATATATATACACACACACACACACACATTGTTGAAACATAATTTTTTTATTAAAACGTCAACATAGTAATAAAAATATCTTTACTTTTAAATTTAAAAATAGATTAAAAATACTACCAAGAAAAAGAAATATTTATAAAATTATCATCTATAAAATTATACTAAGTGAAATAGAATATTTATGACTAAATATGAATATGTTTCTACGTAAAATGAACGTAATAATTAATTAAAAGAGGGGTATAAATGTAAGTTAATATTTATTGATGATTCCAACTTCTCATGGAAAGGTCATTCCATAGGTTTTGATGTGGAATGCCCTTTCCCACTTCTTCCTGGAAATGTCATTCCCTTGGAATGATGATTCCCACTTCAAATTGTCCAACCAAACGCCGGAATGGAAAGAGAAGTGGGAAGTCTTTCCATTCCTGCGTACCAAACACACACTAAAGGGAGAGACTGACATCTGTCCATAAAAGTGCGAGGTATGGTGAGAGAAGCGTTTTGTTGATGATTAAGTAAATTTGGGAAATTCTTTATTTTCTTTAGTAAAATAATATTAAATTAAAAAATCAAATAAATTTTTTGTTGAAGCGTTTTTCAATATATTTTCCAAACTTGCATGTCATGGATTAGAAACCATAAATTAGGGTTGATCTTGAGAGAATTGACTGAGGATATATTGTAATTTAATATGTCTATTTTTTTTTTCAAATCTATTACTTCATAATATATTGTAGTTAATGTCTAACCATTTTTTTACAGGTCACGAAACTTGGACAATAAGCTTTAACCATATTAATTGTTCGTACTATTATCTTTCCTTTATAGCCTTTCTTAATATAGAATTCGTTTTTCGTCTAATTGTTTTTGGGGCATTGACCCTTCACTATTACTCCCTCCATTCCGAAATATAAGACTCTTTAGACAATTTGAGAAAATTAAGGAAGTTGTCATTTTCACCTAAACTTCTAATATTATCCCACCTTCCCCCTCTCTCACTAATACATCATAAAGAAAAGAAAGGAAAATGTTGAGGGTATAATTGAAATAAATTGTTGACAACTAATAAAAGTACCTTAAACGACAATTAATTTGGATACATAGATATCTCCTAAACGACAATTAATAGGGAATGGAGGGAGTATTTTTTAAAATTTTCTCCGTGCATAGCATGGGTTTTTGGCTAGCACATATATAGAAGAGACAGTGTTTCAGTATTATTTTGGGAGCAATCACTTTTTACGTTTATTATTAAAAGTTATGTTTGTTTTCTATACATCTTTCGCTTATACCCTAATTATGAGAATTTAATAAGTTATACTATTGTTATTATACAGATAAAATACATGAAATTTTAAAATGAAAAAATTGAATAAAAAATTATGAATTTATGACCAAATGGAGTTGAAATTAGGGGTGTTCATGGTTCGGTTTGGTTCGATTTTATGCATTTTTCAAACCAAACCGAAATATTCGGTTTGAAAATTTTGAAACCAATCCAAACCATTTAAAATCTCAAACCGATGCATTCGGTTTGGTTTGGTTTGGTTTGGATTGGTTTGGTTTCTCGGTTTTGCGAGACACAAAAATATTGATTATAAAGTTTAAAAAAAACTTTATTTAATTAGTTAGTTGCTAAAAATATTTTAAAAAAATGTGCCTATTATTTTCTCAAGGTAAACACAATAAAGAAAACAAAATAATAAAACATAAATTCTTAGTTTTGATCTTTGCACTTTAAACAAATTACTTCAAAATCATCCTACAAGAAAAAAGAAAAACACAAAAATTACATAATTATTAGTTCAAAATAGTGAAATACAATAATTTTTTTGGTAAATCTAAGATCGCATACCAAATGATGACTTTTTAATCTCTTGGTTTAACACTTGAAGAATTTGCCCTTGAAAATTCTAGAATGAGACACAAAAGTTAGCAATTATACTAGAAATCATTTTAAGGAAAAATATATTTTATTGCATAAAAATCCTTTAATATATATTATATATATTCGGTTTGGTTTATAATTTTTTTTAAACAAACCAAAAATTCGGTTTTAATTTAGCTCAAACCGAAACCAGTTCAATGCACCGCTCAAATCGAAAATTCAGTTTGAATTGGTTTGGATTGGTCGATTTCGATTTTTCTTGAACACCCTAGTTGAAATAACATCCTAGTGGGGGGAAAGGGTCGTGCCCATACTCCTCTCACATAATTTCGATAGTAACCCACACAGGGACTCACATACAAGATGAGTCCCTGCAGCTCCATGCCTCACTGCAGTACTGCACAGCGTCCCAGTCCCATACGGGATCTGAGTTCGGTTCCTATGCGGAACAGGGAAAAATCCAGCACATGCGGAACAATTTCACTGATCGGATGATAGTTTGAAGCAGCTTGAGATCTCGAAGAGAGAAAAGTTGCGTCGACTTAAAAAAAATAATTAAAAAAAAACTTTTCTCTCTCAGGGATCTCGCTGATTAAAAAATCTCATCCGATAGCTGAAATGGTATCCCGCATATTCCGCACCAAAGCTGTCCCGCAAAGGAGCCGGGACGGAATTTTTCCCAACCTAGGCCCCGAATTCAGGTGGGCGGGAGCTGAAAATACGAGGAAGAGGAAAGAGAAAGAGGAGGCATTGAGGTTGAGGATGACAAAAAGGGAAGTCCACGTGTCACTTTCGACAACCTCTCCTGTCCTGCGTAACAACAAAACTCCAATCCCATACTCCCCCATTGATTCAAACGTTTTCAACAAAATCTCCTTCCATTGTCTGAATAATCTCCGAGAGCAGCAGCGACAAAATTTCCCCCGAAATCCTCACGGAGAAGAAGGTCGGAAAACCAGTATATATTCACCCTGTCTGCAACATCAACCATTCTCCGGCCAAAAAGTTATCCTCTCTATTTTCTAGGTAATTTCATTTTTTTTTCAATTTTTTATAATGTCCTCGTAATGCAGTTTCTATGGCGATGCCAGTGAAATGAAAATTAATGTGCGATTGATTTCGTTGTCTTGCTTATCCTTAATTTTCTGAAATAAAATGTGCAATTGGACAATATTTAATAATAATAAAAATATAATGAATTAAAAACTTAGAAAAATGAATAATTAAATTGTCGACTTTAGCCTGATCATACCGTTTCTTTCGAATAATTTTCTTCAACGAAATTTTGTATGTAATATATAATTTTGCTTATTCCAGATGTGATGTATTTTATATTTTTATTTTGTATCAAGGCTTGTAATCCTGATGTTCGCTTTGTGCATTATATAATATAAGTCGTTTAAGACATTAGCAAAGAGTAAGGAAGCAAAAAATAAGGTGTGTTTTAATCAAAATGTCAATATTATTCTCTCAAATAGAATTAGTGTTATACAAATCATATTTAAGAGAGTAATTATTGATGTTTTGACTGTCAAAGTACCTTGTTTTTTTACTTCCTTAATTTTAGCTACATTTTCGCTACATGTCCTAAATGACTTATGTTATGGAATGGAGGCAGTAGACAGTAAATGATTTCGACCATTAGCCAATTGGTGACAGTAAAGATGTTTGATCACGTAATTTTACATGTCTAAGGAATGTTAAGAACAGAAGCTTGTGTTACTTTTAGGATCTGACTTCTTCATACGTAGGTCGAGCTATAGTTTGTCTGGTTTGCTTTTGCTGCGTGCATAAACAGCACATTTAATCTAATTCTCGAAGATTTCCGATTTCTTATATTTGTGCTCTTATTAGCATTACTACTAAGCAAAACCAAAGATGTCTGTCAGCTTCAAATATTGGGACGATTGTGCGGATCCTGAAGACTTGGACTCGATGTGGAAAGATCCCAATGTAAGAGCTGAATGGCTTAATGCTGGAGAAACGCAAGGTTCAAAAGTCCACCTCTCACGTGATCCTGATGGTCAACCTTATCTAACACAAACCGAAATGAAGGTAAACGCTACCATAAGTATAAACGTAACTTGTGCATTAGACTTCTAAGTTGAAGCTCCTTGATATTTGACTTATGATATTATCAATGAAATGAGGTTCATACATAAGATTGAATTAGAGGATTCAAAGAAACATCTTCCCAAATATTTTTAATTTTTGTTGGACTTCATATGTGTATCCTCAATAACTCACCTAATTATTTTTCTTTGCAGGCTGTAGCAGGGATTATTGTCCGGAAGCATTTCGTTTCAATAATAGATTCAGTATGGTCTCCTTTTCTTCAACAATAACAAATATCTTATAGGAATCTATTTTATATGAATACACAATTATAAACTAAGAAGTTCATTCATAGTTCTCGGTAATACATCAATTTTGATTATGTTCCGACTTATGCTTGTACTTTAATGTCCTCTTCAGTCTTCTGAGTATAGAAAAGATACATATGTCATTTTCAGGCTACCAAATAACCAGTTCTTGGAGCAACTATCAGGGTTAAGTTGGGAAACATGACAAGTTTGTAAATTCTACACGTTTCTTGCCTATAGATGCATTACTTTGCACAAAATCTGCTGCTCGCCTATCTGTGATCAATATACTGATTATATTAGTGCAACGATTGCAGTACACTCTTTTATTCTAAGAGTTTGATCATTGTAGGATCCCTCTTCGAGAGGGTTTTCTGTGATCTGTGATCTTTGATTTTCTTTTTTTATTTTCATCTTGTAAAACAAGACACCCTTATCATCTTTATTTTGTTTTTACCTGGGCTTTCAGTCTGGTGAAGAAATTCATTTTATCAGAAGAAGAAATTAAGTCGCAAAAGAGTTGTTTTAAGCAGTGAAACTTCACCTTGAGTAACCTTGTCACTCTTGGTTAGTTTTATGATATTACCGAAATTTCCAAAGTCTGAATTTATCTCGTCTCTTCTGTAGGACATGCTTTGTGCTATTGCTGACCTAGAAAGTGATAGGCAACTTCTAGCTACGCGGTACAATAAAAAGTCGAAAGAGACAATGATGGGGATCATGCAAATCTTACCAAAAACTGTTCAGTGGCTGGTTGAGTGAGTTGATGCCTCGCTTTTTAGAGCAGGTTTCTTTTCCTGACAATTCAGTAGTATAATTGTAATCCTGGCCTTCGCTGCAGAGATTTGGGTTACCAGAGGTATGACGTGTCTGGGAGCTCAAAACTTCTATACAAGCCTTTTGTGAATGTATATCTTGGTGCTGCATATCTCAAGTGGTTGTCAAACTATGAAGAAAAGTAAGCTTTAGACCCCTCGTCCATCTGTTGTTTCTTTCCTTCCCCTAACTGTCTGTGTAGAAAAACTGCATCTCAAACTCTATATTATACCCTCAGTGAAAGAAGTGAAGAGTTCATGGTGAGGGCTTACAAAGGTGGGATAAAGAAGGCAACTCATAAGTCCACATTGCCGTACTGGAGAAACTATCTCTCTGTCAAAGAAAGTCTTCCATCCAGGTAATTAATGTGGTCTTGATATCTATGAAATGACCTCCTTTCAACATTTTGGAGTAACAAACAGTCCAAAGGAGAGGTATAAGACCTAAATTTGCTTGAATTTGACGAACTATGAGGTATTCCAGGACCTTGATACCACTTTCTGTTAGATTTTGCTTCAAGCGATCTTAACGGAAAAATCATCTCCCTGCTAATTATAAAAGATTTTTGAGGATAATGATCATACAAAGTAATCTACAAGTAAATATGGCTGACAAACTACAGAATTCTTAGTCTTGGTAGTCGCAGAATCTAAAACTTTCTCTGCTTACTTTTAACTTGGATAAAGCTATAGTTGATTCAGTTGACTTGTTCTGATTTGTGTAACCCCACGGAAATATTGATCTGGCACCAGAAAGTAATCAGCCTACTCTAGAAATAGTATCACTGGCATTATGTAAGAAAATCTCAAGGATAATGTTGATTATTCAGCCTTTTCAATTTATGGTTTTGCCTTTTCGAGGATGGAATCTGTATATGGGTTATACTGGATGGTTGTGTATCCATCTGATTCCAGTGTTATCTGGGATGGTATCATATACCCCCGAATATCCAGGTTTTCTTATTTCTTGGTAATCAAAACCTACATAAATAGAACAGATGTGTTCTTGAGATAATTGCTACACAGTTGTTATTTTCCTGTTTGGCATTATAATCTAGTATAGTCGATTAGATAAAACATTTCCACTGAGCCTGTTGATGTTTGCAGAAAAGCGTTTGAAGTTGGTCCTATGCCTAATGCTTCTTCAGCTTCAGCTCCTCCCTCAGATAAGAAAGGTACTATGCCGTTATTATTCAGAAGATAAACTCTGGTCGTCACATAACATGATCCATGCAGATTACGTTAGTTCCAAGGAAAAGTACCCCTGAAAATCTCTAGGTTGTTGATATTGCTGAAAATGGGTTCTTCTCAATCTTCTCCACTCTTTTGAGGTTTAACCGAGTCATGTCTATTTATCCAGAAGGGATAATGCTTCTTATGTTTTTGCCTCTTTCTTCATCAAGGAAAGAGAGGAACTCCGTCGTAAACACTGCAAATTATCCCTCATTATCTGAAAGAGAATTCTTGCATTTGGATTTGTTATTTTGAAATAGTTTCAACTTTCACCCTTGTGTGTCTGACCAGATGGCCACCACTTTGCTCCACTTATTTATTCAAGCCTTAAAATAAGAGATTCTGTTAAACTTTATCTGAAAATATTTGTTCTTCGAATAGTATTCACCTGTTTGCTGAGTCGCTGCAAGTGATCGTTAAAGAGTGAGGGAATAAATTTTTTCTAACTTCCTTAGCATTGATTTAATAAAAATAATTTCCACATGCTCAAGTCTCTTTATTTCTCTGGACATTATAGATCAGATAACTTCATACATTTCTATATGAAGCAGAAGGTCCAGTGAAGACTACATGGGATTCTAGGACTTCCAAGGAGGACATGGAAGAGATGTGGAATAATCCTACTGTGAGCAAGGAATGGACCAAGCAAGGGGAGAAAAGGGGGAAAGTGCGGTTTTCTCATGATACGGAAAAGAAACCCTATCTCTCTCGCATAGAACTAAGGGTAATATCAAAGATCTATTAAATGAATATAGCTTTATATTGAAAATTTCAAGTGCATTTTTTGCTTACATCCTATGCTATGCAATTTTTTTTTATTTTGCTTGTTTTAGTTTGTTGTTCCATTGATTCTTTTGCTTTTGATTTTCAATTCTCTACTTTAAGCGACTGTTCTACTTAAAATAAAGGAGGATGATATATTCCTGAATTGAAGAAATTAATTCCTAATCCATATTTTATTCGTCAACTCAGTGACAGTGGATTTTTCTGTTGGAAGAGGCTGGAGGTTATATATTCCATTATGACTATTTACCAAGCAATCAATCTTAGATTTTAGTTGACAATGTTCTTACTAGCTAAATAGTTATTTGATGTATCTTCATGAAACCATATCCATAAATGTCTGCTAGTTTTGACCTCTAGTGAATAGTGTGAGTTAACTGCTGTTTCTCGGTTTAGCATATAAGCTATATCCACCTTTTATTCAACTGGAATCTTGCTTGAATTATACTATCAAAGAACTACCTCTGGAGTTGATGGGACCAGCTACTTCCTGCAGGCGGTTTCAGAAATCATTCTGTCCAAACATTTCAGCACAAGAGGATTAAAGCCGGTGAGTGCTCATTTTGATACATTGAAGACGCTGAAAATGATTTAGATTCTATCCTTTCTGAGGTTTTCAGTGATTATACATTAAAATAGAACTGCTACTCAAAATGGTAATGTACACTGAAAGTAGGCTATCTAATTTTCTTTTGCAGTCTGTTCTCTGTGCTATTGCCGAGATTGTTAGCTCGCGATTTGTAAATGGAATTGGACAACGTACTGGATTGATGGGAATTGACTACCCCACAGCACGCTGGCTTTACAAGTATGTGATTCTGGTTTTCAACTTTAGTATATCAATGATTTGTGCAAAGTTTGTTTCTTCCTAGCCTTTCAGTTTCTAGGTTGATGTTTTCTAAAGGCTTCCCATTAAGAAAGTGTAGTAAGAAAAGTTGGATACTGATTAGGTAGTCCTCCTCGAGACACGAACACCCGTTCTCATGACTAATTACTGCTTTATGGATTGAACTTGATAATTAGGGATTTGGGGCACAAGGCTTACATAGTAGAGTCAGTTGAAGACCTAACCCAGCCTTTCGCCTCCATGTACTTCGGTGCAGCCTATTTGGCTTGGTTATTACAATACGAAGGGAGGTAAGTTTGATTATATTATAAACCGTATATAAGCCACACAAAATAATATTCCAAATTCGGATTTCATTTCTCTCTTTCTGAATGGATTATTGGTATTATCAGAGAAAGGACTCTGCAGTTTGTTGTTCAGGCTTACATCGCTGGGCCACTTAGCGTAAACCAGCAGGAGACGAGCCCTGTTTGGCTTAAATTCGAGGAATCTCTGAGCCGTTATGAGGACACGAAAAAGTAGGTATCAGTTAATATCGCACCTCTGAGTATGCATTATTAACTTTGATTTACGCCTATTGTTTGATCAATGCACCGATCCTTCCTTACAGGGAAGAGGATGGGGGCTGCTGCATTCTCTGAGAGCTTAATTATGTATGTATCTCCCTAATTGCGATGAACGAATATATTTTTCTCCTTTTTCTCTCGCAAAGTCAATTGTAAATTACGTTACAACTTAAAAAGAGTTGATTTTTTTTTTAACATATTAAAATGCAATACAAATAAATAGATAGGCCCTTATAATGTGTACATAAATCCAGTTAAACTATTCCTCAAAGGAAATGTAGATCACAGAAGAGGCTTAGTTTGACATTGAAACGAATCAAATTAGTAATATTCAATTAATTTATTCAAAGGTGTCACCATCAAGTCTGCAGAAATATCATGGCGTAGGGGATAAAATATTTACCAAAATATAAGATCAACTCACTTTTTTCGATGGTAGTCATGGTGATGTTTATAATACTACCAGTTGCAGTAACCAAAAAGAAAAATATATTATGGCTTTCAACAACAATAACATAACTAATAAAGTCCGTAATAATTTGGGTATGTATGAGCGGTGATGAATATTAGACAGATCTAACATTTGACAATAAATGTACAAAATATGACGGTTCCCAGAATATCATTGAAATAGATGAATTAAAACTCACATGATATTTGACAATGAAGTCACAAGTGGCTATTCATAGAATACCACTGATGCTCCAGTGCGGAACGACTTTTTTCAGTATGAGCGGAACTTTTAATCTCGTTTGGCGGATTGAAATTTTGACGGTCAAGATTGATTTAGAACGAACACATGTCTTGATTTGTACGACACATTTCCTATTTTTTGTGCCTCAAGACACCTGTCATGAGACGTATGACCTCAAATCAAAGTTAAAATGCATCAGAGAAGACAGGTTAAAGAACTATTTTGATTTATGTGTTAATTTTCATATTCTTTTATTTAATATACAGAGTATTTATATGCATAAACAAAAATATATTATGGCTTTGAAGAAAAAAAATATATATGAGGAAAAGACGTCCTTGACCTTTGACCTTTGGCAATTGGCACTGCAACTTCAACACGTTTCATTATGGATCCCCGTATCGAAGTATTTATTGCTTAATCTATATCTTTTGATTGCCTTAAATTATACTCATCCATTCCCTATTAATTGTCGTTTAGCAGATATCTAGGTATCCAAATTAATTGTCGTTTAAGGTTCTTTTATTAGTTGTCAACAATTTATTCCAATTATACCCTCTACATATTCCTTTCTTTTCTTTATGACGTATAAGTGAAAGAGAGGGAGAGTTGGGTAATATTGAAAGTTTAGGTAAAAATGACAACTTCCTTAATTTTCTCAAATTGTCTAAAGAGTCTTATCTTTAGGACTGGAGGGAGTATGTTAGTGGATTTGGCAAATTTATAAAGTTAAATAATGCATTCACAAGGCAAGGGACGAAACCAAGAATTGTACTCCCTCCATTCCTAAATATAAGACTCTTTAGACAATTTGAGAAAATTAAGAAAATTGTCATTTTTACCTAAACTTCCAATATTACCCAACCCTCCCTCTCTTTCACTTATACGTCATAAAGAAAAGAAAGGAATATGTAGAGGGTTTAATTGGAATAAATTATTGACAAATAGTAAAAGAACCTTAAACGACAATTAATTTGGATACCTAGATATCTCCTAAACGACAATTAATAGGGAATGGAGGGAGTATTAAAAACTGTAACAGTATGACGACTTATCTATAAAAACTGTAAAAAAAATCTTAGGGGTGTGAACTTAATAAAAAATTGTGAACTATATATAAAAATTACAATATTCGTTAATAATCATATCTTTTGTCTGGTCTATCTTTTGAGTCTTCATTTTCTTGGATAACGATATTGTTCTTTCTTTCCCTTACTAGTCAAAATCGACTGCTTTCTTTCTCAAGCCGATGCTCCTGATTTTCAACGAGTATCTGAAGGGTCATGTTCATCGGTTTTTCCTAGGTTACTTGCTTGACGTGACAACGAAGCGCAACTCAGGCGGTAAAGACGCTTCACTTTCAATCGGTAGGTTAGGAATTCGAGTCATTCTAAAGGGAAGTCATGAAGAATCACTATCGATTCTTCTTTTAAAGAAGAAGAAAAAAAAACTTGCTTGACGTATTTTAAAGTACTTCTCTAACCCATTCATAGATCGATCTTGGCCCAATTGAATTTCTAAACCGGGCAAAATTTCAAGGATCCAACAAGTATATGCCAATGATATTATTATATGTGAAGTAATATCATTAGTGCTATTATTAAATGTATTAGAAAATTTAGAGTCTATTTTATTCTCTTTCATCATGAATTTATGTATGTGTATTTCTAGTTTTTGCAATAACTTAAATTGGTTTTCAGTTAATTTTAATTCATTTCTCACAAATATAAGTTCCCATTTTAAAATATCAGAATAAAAATATTTCCAAAATTAAACTGAAAGTACTGTCATCATAAAGTGGTTGAGAGTATAATTTCTTTTTTTTTTTTTTTTTGTCTAAAAAAATGTATCTGATCTCATCAATAAAAAAAATATGGGTGATGATAGTGCCAGAGCGATTCTACTTCTGCAAGAGCAAATTTTATTCAAATGACAATATTGCCCATAATTGTAAGAAGAAAAAAAACGTCAATGGAAAAGTTGAATTAAATTAAATTCTAAATTCAGTTTAAAGCAAAGGGAAAGAATGAAGAACATCCCATGAATGTAAAATGAAGCAAATTAGCTGACTAAGAAGACAATGAAAATTTTGTATTGATTGTAAAAAGGAAATAAAATTAATGATATATTAATTTTTAATCTAACCAAAGAGTAATATTGTCATTTGAATAAAATTTGCCCTTGCAGGAGAAGGATTGCTCGACAATATATATATATATATATATATATATATATATATATATATATATATATATATATATATATATATATATATATATATAACTTGATTCTGACTATACATTTTCTTACATGATTTTGTGATCACTTGTACAAATGGTGCTAGTGAATGAAAAACTTCGTTATTAACCTTTCCATCTCAAATTAAGTGTCCTCCTCTCTAACAAGGCGAAGTCCAAATTTTTAGTTTGGGGGCGAAAAACTGCAACAGTATGTCAAATTACATATAAAAAGTGCAAAAAAAATGTTGGGTGACGAATTTTATCAAATATTCCGAACTACATATAAAATTTACTATATCTAGTATGATTTTTAAAAATCTTGGGAGGGCGACTGTCCTCACCTACGCACTTGTCTTCGTCCCTGCTCTTTGACAAACACATCGAAATTAAAGTTTTGATGCATTAGATGTTAAAACATGAGTAAATGCCTAGGATGCTCTAATTAATATTCTCTCCGTCTCAAATTTAGTTTGTCCCAATTGAATGCATAATTTCTTTAAATTGACATATTTAATTTCTAAACTCTCATAACCGTCAACAAAAGGCTTGCCCAAGTGGGTAAGTCTTTGGCTTGGGACCGAAAGGTCCCAAGTTCGACACCTTCTCCCCGCACTATGGGGCAATAATAAATCTCCTCCTCTGGTGAGGCGTTCTCTTCCTCCTCCGGTGAGGCTAAGCTCCCTCCCCTGAGCATGGGGGCACGCTACAATCTCCCCGATCTAGAGTACTCCGCTCTTCCCCTCGGGGGCAATCGCCTTCGGGCGTCAAAAAAAAAAAAAAACTCTCATAACCATGTATTAATGTAAGAATTTCAAATTTTACTAACACATGCGTCCTACCTTTAAGTTCTTTAATTTAGAAATACTTTATGGTAACTTATTTATGATTAAACTAATCACATTAATTTTTATGTAGAGTCAAATGTAGACATTCAATTTGATACAAATGAAATATTTTTCAGTCATCAATTACCTCTTAATAATTTTCAACTTACCAACCATCATCTTGAATGAGAAATATTAATTTTAATTAACTAAGCGCATTGAATACGAGCCGAAGGTATCAAGACAAGGATGAGAGAAAATGTACTAGAATAAAGTTTAGTTAAATTAGTTGCTTTATTTTCTTGTAATGTTTTCTTCCCTGTACTATATTTTTTTTCTCAATAAAATTGTTTAAATTACCAAAAATAAATAAATTACGGGCCGAAGGCAAAGGATAAATTAATAATAAATAAATAAATAATTTATATAGAAAGAGAATAAATAATTTGAAACAAACAAAAAGAAAGAAACGAAGTCAGTTAATTTGGGACGGAAGGAATTTAAAAGAAATATGAATGATTAATAAATCTGATTTAAAATATAATACTCCCTCCATTCCCTATTAATTGTCGTTTAGGAGATATCTAGGTATCCAAATTAATTGTCGTTTAAGGTTGTTTTGTTAGTTGTCAACAATTTATTCCAATTATACCCTCAACATTTTCCTTTCTTTATGACAAAGAAGTGAGAGAGAGGGAGGGTTGGGGATAATTTTGGAAGTTTAGGTGAAAATGACAACTTCCTTAATTTTCTCAAATTGTCTAAAGAGTCTTATATTTAGGAATGGAGGGAGTATTTCAGTGCAAAAAGAAAAGGACAATAGAAAAAACGGAAGGACAAAAAAGTAAATTCAAATGATAATATGGTTTTGAGTAGCCGCAGCGGGAGAAGTGATAGAAAGGTTAGCGTCATTCTTTGTTGTCTCAAAATTGTGTTTATATTATAGTGTAAACAAATTCAGAATCCCATCAGAAGAAGACGAATTTGCTTTCAAAAACCTCTTTAACATTTGCAAATAATCAGGCGGGGAATTAGAGAAATAGAAAGAGAGAAAGAAAGATCGAGTTTTGCGCGATATTTAAGTATTTACTTGCTATCCACTAGTGGTTCGAATTCCAAAAATATTATCTTTATAAAAAATAAGTGTAATATATGAAAACCTTCTTCCTCATACCTTTATAATGCAGGAGGCTTGTGCACTGTTATTTAGTATAACAAGGAGGAAGAGATGACAGAGTTCTTGTGATAATGCCGGATACCCTAAAAAACTAGAGCACCCCTTTTGATTTAGGTACAGTTTTTACTTTATTAATTTTTGTCTCAGTTTTAATTTTTGCATGATTTCTTGAGTGGATCTATTTTCCTCTGAACTAGGGTTCTTCTTTCTTGTTCTGATTTGGCTAAAATAAGACACCCTTTTTAGTGATGGAGCTAAGAAGCTGTTCAAGTTTATAGTTTTTTGTGTGTTTCTGGATGGGTTTTTGTTTGATTTCCCAAAAGTTAGAAGATAAAAAGAATAGATTTTGCTCTTAGTCAGAGGTTTATAGATGAAAATATGGGATTTTCTGTGCTATTTCGGTAGAAAATTTTGATCTTTGGGTGTTTTAAGGTGGTATTAAAATGTTAAGCCTTCTTTGTTGTTCGCATTAAAGGTAGAAAAAAATGCATAAATATAATGCTTTTTGAAGGTTTGTTCTGGGGGTGATGCTAGGTGACTAAGACTTAGCCAATTTAATTGGCTAAATTTGGAGTAAAATTGTAAATAACTCGTTAAATTCCTTATGCCAACAAGAGTAAATAGTGTTTAATTTGAGATTTTAGTCAATTTTATCCAGTAGGTTTTAGCCATAAATCATTTTCCTAAAGTGTGGATATGAATAAGGTTTCTTCAACTGGAATATGTAATTGGGGGTCATTCATTATCAAATGTCAAATGTAACTTATGAACTTCTTTAGATTTGCTTTCTTTTTGGGGAAGAATCTTGATCTGGAGTTTCACATTTAGAAACAATGACCTAAGAGCTCCACTCTTGGTATTTGCTCGTTTCAACCTCTGGATTTAGGGAATCTTTTAGGTTTGTTGAGTTTGCGTAAAATGTAGGTAAAAACCATTGAGTAATGGAGATGTTGGTAAATCTTTATTTGGCAGTCAGCTCAGTTGATAATGCTATTTCAAGATCATTTTACTGTTTCGAAGGGAGAAGTTTTCAAAAGTAGTTTCCTTATATGATCAAATGACCTGACCTCGCCGAAGATGCACTAAACCACTAAAGGGATATCCTAGAGCAACTATGATTTGCCCTCTCTCTTGCTTTTAGATATTAAATTTGTTTAACAAAAACAACAACAGCAGCATGACAATATTTGTTCTCTTCCGTCATATAACTATTTGTCTGAAAATTCTTTTCTGATGCAGCTTCTCTCTTGAATGTGGTTTTAATGTTCATGGCTTCTTCATGAATAAAGAGGAGCTTCATGATTCGGATAATCTCCAATGCCATTGACCATTTAATTTAGTTTCCAACTTCCAATTTTTTTGAGTGCAGACGCCATGGTCCTTAAGATGTATGTGCTCTCTAAGTGTCCATAAACTTGTTTACAAGCAATCAGTTTTTCCTCTTGCATCAAGGACTGCTCTGTTCTTTTATGGATTCCTTGCAAAAATCGTAGTGGTTTGGCATCTATATTTGGTCCTCTTTAAGGAGGGTGTAAAAAGGTGCATATTTCATATAAATATCTTAGAACAGCCAATGGATCATAACTGTGGTCAAAAGAGTTCTGGAGAGCATGCTAATGAAGTATTTGACTCAAAACCTCATGGATATACGATAGACTCTTCAGATTATGCAAATACAGACGTAAAATCTCTGGAGCACAATGTCTCAGAAGCTAAGCCTGTGCTTAATTACTCTATACAAACAGGCGAAGAGTTTGCTCTTGAGTTTATGCGTGACCGGGTCAATCCCAAGAAGCATGTTGTTGCAAACGCCACTGGTGATCCCAGTTCTGCATCTGGTTACATGGAACTGAAAGGCATTTTAGGCATCAGTCATACTGGATCTGAGAGTGGTTCAGATATTTCCATGCTCTCTGTAGTAGAAAGAGGTTCCAAGGTACTTGAGCAAAAGAAAACGTCACTGTATGAGGACAAAAGTAAGTATGGATCTGTACAATCTTTTCCACGAACCTCATTTGACTACAGCAATAGTAACTCACTTGCTTATACCTCATCCGGGTTATCTGATAGCCTATCAACGAAACTTAAGGTTCTATGCAGCTTTGGAGGTAAAATCCTACCTCGTCCAAGTGATGCGAAGCTCAGATATGTTGGGGGTGAAACTCGCATTATCCGCATAAGGATAGACATTGAGTGGCAGGAGTTATGGCAGAAAACAAAAGCAGTATATGAACAAACGCATTCTATTAAATACCAGCTCCCTGGAGAGGATCTTGATGCCTTAGTTTCGGTGTCCAGTGATGAGGATCTGCAGAATATGATGGAAGAGTGTAATGTGCTAGATGATGGAGGCGGCTTCAAGAAACATAGGCTGTTTCTGTTCTCCATAAGTGATTTGGAAGATGCTCATTTCAGTCTAGCTAATTCTGGAGGAGATTCTGAGTTTCAGTATGTAGTTGCTGTGAATGGCATGGACATGGGACACCGAAATAACTCGGGTCTACATGGTTTAGCAAGTTCTTCTGCAAACAACTTAGCTGAATTAGATGGACCACATTTTGAGATGGATACAGGCAGAGATGGAACTGAGTTTGTTGGGGTCAGTGTGTCAACTGTCGGTGGCCTTAATGTCTCATCATCATTCAATAAAAGTTTTCAACCTATCGTACCCAATTCCAGTGTTGGTGAATTTGATTCACACTTTTTCCATAGACAAAATATGCATTATGACGAGAGTAGGCTGCAATCTGTGCACCATAATTACGATTTTACGCCTGCTCATTTTTCACCTGTTGAAGGTCTTATTATTCAACAAAATTTTACTCGGGACATGAGTCAACATAAAGGTTCTGAAGGACAGGTCTTATGTGGGAGAAATATCCCGGGGCCAAGTATGCAGGTTAAAGACAGTAAGTTGGTTGAAAATTCAATGCACCAATGTAACAGTGAGAATGATCAATTAGCGGCAAATGATTTTTGTTCCTCTTCAAAGCCACCCTATTGTAGAACAAATGATTCTTTTCCTCAGGAGACTTTCCAAGTGCCATCATCCTTTGAAACCAATACAACACAGGTCTCTAAGCTTGATGCTAATGCTTATATTGCTCATGATGCTTTTGATCTTGAATTTGCCGACTCTGAATCTGGTCCAACTGCTTTGAGCTACTGTGAGACCTCTGTTTCTTCTCAGAGGGGATTTCAATCTGAATGGATCCCACGAGAGCAGATGGAAACGCTTAACAGGTTATCCAAGTCTGATGATTCACATGCTTCTCAATTTCTCATGACACAATCACGTTCTGGTATAGCAGAGCAGGATTTAATTGCAGAAACTGTTGAAAGATTTCAAAATGGAAACTTTGAAATGAGGAAGGAGCGGCCTTTATCTCCTGATCCATTCTCTATGGATTCTCAGAACATTGACATCGGATTCACCAAACTTCAAAGGATAAAACAGACAGTGCCTGACAGTCATACCAACGGAGATGGTAGTGACAATCAGGGCCCAGTTGCTGAGCGTGAAATAAAATGTTCCGAGTATAATGGTGAAAACCGCTTGGCTGATGATATTCATGAAGGTGGATTAAGCGTTACCGCCGTAAATGGATTGGATTATGAAAAATACCATCTTCCTGAAATTCATTATAGAGACAGGGTTGGAAGTGAAGCCATGATTAATAGTGCTCAAGGGCATTCTCAACCTTCTGCTTGTGCAGGAAGTTCGACCAATGATGTTCATCATGGAGAAAACTCTAGTTTTTCTAAATCTGAGCAGCCGGATATTCTTATAGATATAAATGACAGATTTCCTCTCGATTTCCTTTCTGATGTATTCTCGAAAGCAGTCCTTTCTGATAGTCCTTCAAACATCAGGCCGTTGCCGACGGATGGTACTGGTGCGAGCCTGAATATGGAAAATCATGAACCAAAACACTGGTCCTTCTTCCAGAAATTGGCCGGGAATGATTTTGCAAGAAATGATGTGTCCCTAATTGATCAGGACTTAATTGGATATTCTGCTGGATTACCAAAAATTGAAGAAGAAGCTTCTGTGGCTTATGGATTTGAGCCATTAACAAAGGATGGATTATCAGCGAGACAAGCAAATCCGTATGGAAATTTAGGTGAAGATGGCCAAAATGAACCACTAGGTCCAGAAAAAACCGAGGCTATAGTTTCACATTCTGATTACAATCCATCTCATTTGCAAATCAGTGAAGGAATGCAGTATGATGATTTGACTGATAACAGGAGATTACCGGACTCAGAATATGAGGTTTTTTAACTCTCGTTCTTAAAGATCTTATGAATGTCTTTTCTGCAATTTTGTCATTTAATCTATTTTATGATTTTAGGATGAGCAAATCAATGGCTTACCCCTTCTAGATCCTTCTTTGGTGGATATTGACATAAACTCTCTGCAGGTAAGAGGTCTTTTTGTGTCATTGACTTATTGACAAATGATCCTGTTTTGTATTCATTGTTTTCTAATAGCTTCTTTAATCTCAATTATGCTAAATTAGTTAAATAGAAAATCTTCGTTCTTTAAACAGTTTATATTTATCATTCGACTTCTTGCAAGTTCTATGAGAGTAAAAATTATAAGAATCGTGTATCGTGATGCACAGCTTATAAAGAATGAAGATCTTGAGGAACAAAAGGAACTTGGTTCTGGAACATTCGGAACTGTCTATCATGGAAAATGGAGAGGAACAGATGTTGCCATTAAGCGTATAAAGAAGAATTGCTTCACTGGTCGATCTTCCGAGCAGGAGAGACTGGTAATTGTAACATATGTTTTCCCTTTTAATTTAGAGGCTATATTCTCTAGCTGCAGAGTGATGACACCAAAATGGTTCTGCTTTCCATCGTCGTGCTTTGCTGATGATTATGCAAGGTATCGGTTTCTTCAGATATTAACAGTCTCCCCATTTACAGAGCATAGAATTTTGGCGAGAAGCTGATATTCTTTCAAAGCTCCACCACCCAAATGTCGTGGCGTTTTATGGTGTAGTGCAGGATGGACCTGGAGGAACGATGGCTACCGTGACAGAATACATGGTCGATGGTTCTTTGAGGCATGCTCTACTTTGGAAAGATCGGTATATTTTCTTCTGTTAGATTTAAGCTTCTACTTTCTTATCCTATGCTCCACTACGTTATTACAGTAGATTTTTGTGAAATTCTGCACATATAATAATCCGTTGGTGAAATTTTAACATTTTCATTTTGCACACTACTAACTATCTTCTGCCAGCTTCTATTTGTCATGTCCACCCAATTTTCTGCTACTTTTATTACTTCTTTTTATCCCTTTGGTTCTCAACTTTACAGGCATCTTGATCGCCGGAAGCGGCTAATTATAGCCATGGATGCAGCCTTTGGGATGGAATACTTGCATTCAAAGAATATTGTTCATTTTGATTTGAAATGCGACAATTTACTGGTGAATCTGAAAGACCCTTCACGACCTATATGCAAAGTAAGTATTTGAAATGTGTTTTACATGTTACTTGTCTTGACAGTGCCTTCTTGATAATCATTCCCTATACGTTAGGAAAAACCTAGTCATAGGCTAGATGTCTTGGCAGTAGTACTGATGTAATGCAACTAATTCAGGTTGGTGATTTTGGTCTTTCAAAAATTAAACGGAACACTTTGGTTTCTGGTGGTGTTCGAGGAACGCTTCCTTGGATGGCTCCAGAGCTTCTGAATGGTAGCAGCAGTAAAGTTTCTGAAAAGGTAAGATGCAAACATGTATATTTCATAAGCAAACTCTAAAAGGATCTAAACATTAGCACACCAACTGCCTTTTTTTACCCGTTTACCTTCTATGGAAAGTTATTATTTATCTCTATCTCTACTATACTAAAAGTGTCAATGAGTGGTGGGTGATTTACACGTGTTTCTGCCTTTTTTGGATTGGAAAAAATGCCATTTTTAGAGATAGATGGCTATTAACAAAACATAGAAGGAAGGGTGGAAAAAACAGAGCCATTACCCTTTGGAAGCTGAAACTTAATGACAATTATTATTTATTAGAAATTGTTACCCTTTGTTAGACTCTTTGAGTGTTTACTTTATGGATAATTTTGAGTTTGACCTAATCACAAGATACTACCTGAATTAAGACTATTTCGGGTACTGGTTCTTAGAGGGAGTCCAAAGCCTGCATGCTATTCCAAACACATGTTATGCTTGAAACATATTTCGAAGGCCTTGTAAGGGGTGATATAAGGGCAAGGAACACCAGCATATAATACTTAGCATTGTTTCACTGGCATTGGCATTGGGACCTATAAAAACCAAATTCTTGGTGGTATTTGATGATGGGGGAAGAGTACCATTGTCGCTCAACAAAATTATCCCTTGCTTTACTTCAGTATTCACTGTGTATTTTATTGTTTTATTGTTTGAAATGGTTGGTTTCCTCACTCTTAATTCACTTTTAATGCAAAGATTTACTGATTGATATGTTCATGTTTGAAGGTGAATCTTGTTATTATACTGCCTGAGATTTTTTTTCCCGCTTTCTCAGTTGATTACTTTTCTATTTATTATACATAAGGTCCCTTACCAGCCATTCCACTCTTCTAGATAATCTTCCATTCGGATCACATACACACGTCTACTACTAAGAATACAAAATATTACAAATAGAAGTACACAATACAATGACAAATAGAAGTGCTCAATAAACTTGTGATCAAGGAACAAAATAGCTAGAAATTGATATTAGGATGAAGCCACCGCGTTTGTATGGCATTATATGATAGAAACTAAGCACCCCATCATTAAAGTCACATATCAAGAATATCACTTAGAAATAGGCACACACATAAAGCCAGGTAAGGCATTGAACATATTCTAAAGACGAGTTTCCGTTCACAAGATTACTACATATTATTGGAACATAAATAACAATGTCAATGATGTATTTGTTTCTCTAGCTTGAGCTGTGGAGAACGGTATTGCCAGCTTAAGAAATGATTATGGAGAATTCTATGCTTCAAAGACATTCTATGATAGTTTGAAGGAGTGAAGAATTATGTGGGCATGGATTAGCGAGTCATTACTGGGGAAGGTTATTTTCAAAATGTTATCAGAAAGCTTTGCGCGTGTATATACTATGATGAGTATATTAGTAACACTACAGTTGGAAGTCAAATTCTTTACTTCTATTATAAGAAATGTGGGCATATATAAGAGAAATATACCAATGCAATTTTTTCTTCTTGCACATTGGAGTTATTAAGGGAATTCAAAGTGGGGTGTGTGATCCATTGAAAATAAAGTAGAGTATGTGATAGTTTCTTTAATTGGTCAATAGAGGACATGATATTATTCTATATTTTTCACGTGCAACACAAATGGCACTTTCTAGTAAAAATGAAAAGAGTGAAGGAAAAGAAGATGAAGAAAGTAGCTCTGTGGCTAAATAATGTTGATAATGGCTTCTTTTCCTTGTAGTCGACTTGTTTGCGACCTTAACTTCCTGTTTCTTTGTCCCACAGGTTGATGTTTTTCTCCTTTGGGATTGTTTTATGGGAGATTCTCACTGGTGAGGAGCCTTATGCCAACATGCATTACGGTGCTATCATAGGTATGCTCTTTTAAATGTTTAGTTTTCTCTGGAATCGATGATGAGCTACTCGAAGCTAGTGCATTTTTAAAAGTTGCTCTTGTGCTGGCATTTATTTTGTTATTCGTCGGGATTAATTTGTCCCTTTAAAATTGCAGGAGGCATTGTGAACAATACACTGAGGCCACCCATTCCAAGCTTCTGTGATACTGAATGGAGAGTTTTAATGGAACAATGTTGGGCCCCTAATCCCATAGCCAGACCATCTTTCACCGAAATTGCCGGTCGTTTACGTGCAATGTCTGCTGCTGCTCAAAGCAAAACAACCAAATAGAACATCTAACTGAAGCTTTGACACACCTATACCATAGTTTTTCGTCTCCAAAATCGGACTACTAACAGAGCATTCTCACAAACCATAACCAAACAAGATGCCCTCCTCCTGTGTAATAGAATAGCTCAATCAAATGTTTCATTTCATTTCATTATGCAGCAAAACAAATCTGAAATGTTTCATTCTTACATCTCAATATTAGAAAAAGCAATATCATTACAAGTTACTGCTTATCACAGTAATGTCACTATTGTTTTCTTAGTGAATTTAGCTTACTTTATTATATCCTGTTAAAATTGAATCTGTGTTTGGTTAAGTAATGGTCAATGGCCAAGAAAACCAGCAGCTTAGCTAAACATTGTTCACTTGCCAAGCAGAGGCAAGCATTATTGGCCTTCCTTTCCATCCAAGTAAGAGGCAGCCCTTCTCAGTGGCTAGAGTGTAGCCGTCACAGCCGTATGCTGCCAACATCATTCTAACTTGGCTCATGGATTTCAACCCGACTGCCTGATATCCAGCTCGGCCAAGTTGCCTCCGCCATTGATCTGCCCTCTCGTGCCTTTCAATCCGATCGGAGCCCTCGTAAGCTACAATGTTCCGGATTTCCTCCGCAAAGTATAACTTCTCTATCTTCATTCTCTGGGGACTATCTCTTGGAAGGCAAGCCTCCAGTGAATCGAAAATGGCTGAATAGTAGTGAAGTGATTCGAGGAATCTCCCAAGAAAAAAGGGTCCATTGTGGTTTGCATCTTGTTCCACAACTGTAAGTAGAACTGGACCTAGTTTCTTAACTGCTAGAAGAATTGTCTTTAGAGATCCTCTACTTTCTTTAACAAATTTATGCAAATGCATGATGCTATTGAAGAACAGGGCCTCTCCTTCTCTCAAGTCTAGATTTTCTTTAGTTAGCAGTAATGGAGTTACCGGCCTATTTATAATCTTGAATTCAAGAACAACCCCAAGTGAGCTAGCCTCTTCAACTACAACCTTCATGCTTACTTCAAGATCCACAAAGGGATCATCTTGATCTTCAATAACGCTCGTAATTCGAACCAGTTTTGGAGGTCCCTCTGTTCTTGAGGCCAAGTTTCTTATCAAAGAAGGCCATTGAAGATGATGAGGTGAACCTATATCAATGATATGCAAAAGCTCTTTTCCTTTGGCTGCTTGGCATATAGCATCATTTGCAGCCATGAAACCGAAAGAAATGTAAGGAGTTGCTTGGTGAAGTAAATGAAAAGCTTCGATTTTATCTTCCCTGCTGATCAAGGACTTCTCCCCTGCCCCATTCGGAAATAATATGCCGTTGGGATTCACATTTTGAAGAAGGGAAATTCTGGATTTAAATCCCAATGCAAAGCAGTACGAGACTCGCATCAGAGAATCTCCCCAAGGAGCAACGGAAGGCCAGATTTGGTTGAGAATTGAGTGTGCAAGATGAGAATCTCTGCAACCCACAGCCTCTGCACAAGCCAACAACAAGTGAACCAGGTTAAGCCCTTGATCGACCCGATCTTCTGCTGCAGCAGGCGCCATATGATCTGAATTAACCTCAGAACCTTCCTCCGAGCTGCTGGTTACCTCCAACGCATCCCCTAATTCATCAATCAGCATTAGATTTAGACCGTCTCCTCCAAGGAAGATATCGCTTGATATTGAAAAACCCTCAAGATCTTGGAAGTGATCAGGAAACGTGAGCTGATGATTATGATCATATTCTGCCTCCTCCTCCACGACTACATTTCCGTTGTCTTTCTGAAAACATTCCACATTAAAGAAGTCATCAACAATTTGTTCATCTTCCTCATCATGATGAGAAGGAGCTAGTTGATCATTAGTGTAATATTCGCGATTGGGAGAGAAGATCACGGCCATCTGCTGATGATCATGGTCCGAAATGGATCCTCGTTCTTCCTCGGCTCTAGCAGGACAAAATTGTCTAATGGCGAAATCTTGGTTGAGGTTGTGAAATTGCCAAAGGTTCACAGCTTCCATTGGACTCTGGCTGGGAGAATAGTTAGTGAATGGTAGCTAATCTAAGCTACAATGTTGGTGGAGTGGTTACCTTTTTTTTCTCTTTCCTTTCCACCCATAAGTACTAAAATAAATAAACCATTATTCTTGAGGACGCACTGGAGAAGAGACAAATAAATGGGAAATATTGAAGAAGTACAAAAAAAGATTAAAAGTTACAAAATATTAAAAAAATAAAATTGAAAATAATTTTTTTACTGGTGCAAATAAGAAAAAGAAAAAGAAAAAGAAAACATTCAAGGAGGAATAGCAAAATGTAGAAACTTGAAAAGTGTATATTAGAATTTAGATTTTTATGAGACAGAGAATATGGTCAGATGATACTAAACTGTATAGTAGGGCCAAGAGAATGATTGAAACATAAGTTGATTGGTCCTTAGTTTTCAGTCCGGCCCCTATGCGGAGCAGTAGAAGTTTTCGTGCGCGTGGAACAATCTCGGTAAGTCGGATGAGATTTTTGAGCAACTGAGATCTGGAGAGAGAAAAATTGCGACTAGACTTAAAATATTTAAAAAAAAACTTTCTCTCTTCAGATCTGGACCGTTAAAAAATCTCATCCGACGGCTATCCTTTTGTCCCGCATGTGCAGAACAAAAGAACGTTCCGCATAGGAGCCGGGAGCCTTAGTTTTATTCATATACTCTTGTTTTTCGATGATGATGATTGCATAAATGTAAAGGTAAGATTAAACTATTAATGCAGCCAAAACTAAGGATGAAAAGGAAAGAAGAAGCTTTGATGATATCATTGGAATCTCTGTATTTTATAATATAAGTCGCTGATAATATATGTGTTTATATTACCACTAACTTATATTATTACCACTAACTTATATTATAAAATGGAGAAAATAATAAACTATAAGGCAAACACGATGACATATCATATATAGAATCAAAGGAAAAGGGCTTGCTGAATTGTATGTTTCCATGAAATTGCGACTTATTGAAAGTTTGCCTAGCTTTTTTTTTATCCAAATTTATTACTGGGGACGAGATATATCATATTTGTTATTCTGAATTGAAAATATTCGTTCTGGCTCCTATGCGGGACAACTTTTTGTTCCGCATGTGCGGAACAAGCTACCAGCCGTCGGATGAGATTTTTTAACGGTCCAGATCTGGAGAGAGAATTTTTTTTTTTAATATTTTAAGTTCAGCCGCAACTTTTCTCTCTCCAAATCTGGACCATTCAAAATCCCATCCGATAGCGTGCGGAATAATCCCTGTTCCTCATAGGAGCCGGATCGGAAAATATTACGTTTATTTATTATGTTAGCATTCCTTGATAAATTTTGCCACCCTAACTAACAACATCAATCAAAATGCACAAAGATGGTATAAATGCATCCTAGCCGGCCACTTGAAGAAAAACCGACTATTACTACCATAGTACCGTACCCTTTTATTATTAATATTAATAATAATAATGAGGAAGAAAAAATATGCAGTGCCAGTTGGGGAGATTGGCGACCAAAACTATAGTACTTTGTCTTGGTGACAATGAAAAAGTTCAATTTGAGTCGGTCGGCCAACAAGCAATAAGACAACGTTGTTTCTTGTTTCTTCTATTATTTTGGTGGACCGGTAATCCGGTTTTCCGATTAATTCACTTAAGATATGTGCAAGATATTTTATTTAAAAAAAACACTTGTCAGCTTTTTTATTAATGCAACACAAAATGAGACAGAAGATGATTGTACGGTTGTATTATAAGCATCTCTTCTCTTCTTCTCCGCTCTCCAATCAAACCAAACCCATCCTTCATTTCCCCAACTACTTCACTTTTTCCACCTCATTTATATGTTTGTTTGTTTGATTGTTTGGTCTTTTAGAAAGAAAATTAATTGTCTACACGTCTAATGGGCATTGCCAAATACATAAATGTCTTCTACACAAAAAGTTATACTCACGTACTCAGGCCTTCACACTCCAATCCGACAGAGTAGTTGGAGAATATAAATTAAGGCGACCCAGCAGTCCGACCAGATGGGAAGACTTTTAACTTGGTGCTCACAAGAAGCCACTCTCACATTAGAGGGTTGAAATTTTCACACTGCGGCTGACAAGAATCGATCATGCGTCCCTCTACACAATCTGCCACCCTCAAAACCAACTGGACTATCCTTGCGGATCAAATACATAAATGTCTTAGCCATATGGAGGGAGGACTTTCATGGCTGAAGGAAGCCCAAAGGATGGTTCAAACCACTTTTTCATGTTTCAATTTGATCACCCCAACACCATAAAATCATTACTACTGGTTAGTTAATTAGTTGGTTCAATTCAATCTGCATATACACACAATATTAAAGACTAAATATCCACCAGCAAACTTCATATATATGCGAGATTCTCATCAATTCAATTTGGGCCACAATGCAATCCATATTTTAAAATCCTTATGGAACAAAAATTCTGAATGAACCAGACCCATCAAGGGATATGTGTGATACATTTAACACTTAAATAGTAAAATGTTAAATATGACCATATTTAATTTTAGTCCCAATTTAATTATATTTTCTCTTCCCTCTATATTATTCTCTCTCCAACATTTAATGTGAGAGATAAAACTGGAAAAATCATCATTAATTAACTCTTTATTTAGAAAGTGGACAAATAATTTTGGACAGATTAAAGGAAAATGTGAACAAATAATTTGGGAACGAGGGAGTAGTCGGTACCATGCCCAATTAGATACGATGGGCCTGTTATGACTTTATTGTTAGGAAATAAATCCTCTCCAATTCTAGTCCACAAGCAAATATCAAGTGAGGAAAGAGATAAGGGGACACTATGATTTACGTGGTTCGGTCAACTGACCTACATCCACGGGTAAGGCGAGCACATAATTTTACTATTATGGAGAAACAAGAATACAATGGAGATTACTGCAACCCATTAGCTCTCCTGTCCTTACTATTCCAAACAATATAGAACACACCTACATATAATAGTAAACCTTTAGCTAAAAGGATTAGGAGTTCAAATAATTAGTAATTCACTTAACTACTAATTCTTAACCTAATTAGTATCCAATTAGGAATCCACATATTTAGTAATTTACCTAATTGATATATAATTAGTACTCCAATGAATATAGGCCAAAACCCAACAATCTCCACATTGACACGTATTCACCCAATCTTCAACTAGTACGCTACGCGTCCCACATTCTTCTCGTCTCATATGCCCCATACTATGCACATGAACCTACAAATCAGCACGTTGAATGAAGAGGATTTGACTAAGCCTAGTTTAGTCAACTTTGATCAAAGGTCAAACACGGCAACACCAATAACGGAACAAACAACTCAACGTTCAAAGTCCACCAAACCCATTCTGGTTTAGGACACTTGATGTACCTCTGGGTCCATTCACCCGAAACATACCGGATAAATACTACACCCTTCTAATTCAACCGTCTAGATTTAATCCTTCTTATTTGCTTGACTTGTACACCAACAACACCAAATTTTTATCTCTATCAGCAACACATATTCTCAGGCGGAACCTCTTTTTGCCAATATAATCTTTAATTGACTCAGTTGATTTCATGAGTGCCAACTCATAATCCTTCCTCAAAGTTTGTAATCTGATCCGCTTCACATCGTCATTTCCTTTGTTGGGATTTACCAAAATCGTCCATATCTCTTTGCAGTATTAGCATGGACAAATTTCCTTGCCACATCTAATGACACCCGATTGCACAAATGATGTCTTGCAATCGCATCAAACTGTATCTCTTTGCAGTATTAGCATGGACAAATTTCCTTGCCACATCTAATGACACCCGATTGCACAAATGATGTCTTGCAATCGCATCAAACTGTTGTTTCTTCTCCTGTGTATTTGTTAATGGAGTATCCGGAGGAGGTTCTTCATAACCTTCCTCAATAATTTTCCACACTCCAAGAACTTGGAAGAAATTTTGCATATGTTTTCTCCACATATCAAAATCTTTCTTTCCATCAAATACAAAAATATCACATGCACACAAAGCTCGGGGATCCATCACACAACACAAGCTCTGATACCAATTTGAAGACTTTTAAAATGATCCCACAATAATATAATTAGGAGATAAATGAAACAGACAGAAATTTATAAAGCGAAACGGTTTAAGCAAGGTCAGTAGACCAAAATGAACAAAAGCTTACAAATACTTCATTGACCAATTAGAAGCTTAGAAGAGAAATGGTGGCGGCACACTTGACGCTAAAATGCTTCTGATTGCTACTAGCCAATCGGCTTAGAGAGAAAGAGAACAAACAAGGCTTTAGATTGGATTGTTTCGGGATAAATTTGAAGTGAATGCTACTGTCTTTTTATAGGCACAAAATACACCAATCATAATTAAACTTTACTACTCAACCAACTATAATTACTTCAGTCAACAACAACCAACTACCAACAATCAACCACTAACAATTACTTCAATTACCACTAATAAACAATTAAACTAGTAAAATATTAATTAATATACTAAACTTGGTTTAATTCCTACACTCAAGAATCCCAAGCACAGGAGAGTGAGACATGAGGGTAAAATTAACTTAAAATTGCAGGTTTTAGATGGAGAGGATTATGTAGTGAAGTTGTTAAGTATGCCTATTAGTGGATTATTTAGTAAGGTATTCGGGTAGGTTCCAGCTGTGCTCATATTGAAGAGATTTCTCTGTTTTTTCCTTCCTTTTTAGTTACCTTTTGGACTCTTTCAAACTCGGCTTTCTCTGGTTTTTTTTCTTTCCATCGGTTAAAGATATTGGGGTGGAAATATCTGATATGGACCAGGGCCCATGTTCCTATTGGGGTGGAGAAAAATTACTATTGGTTAGAGTGGAGACATGTAGGTGTCGGTCCGTTGAGAGTAGTTTTATCTTGGTATGCTACTAAGTTTTAAATTTACATTCAAACCAATCAATACAGTATACGTAGGAAAGAGAATTAGTTCAATTCTCTTTCCTACGTGTACTGCACTCATTGGTTTGGATGTAACTTATAAACTTAGTAGTCTACCAAGATATAAAATTTCGTCCGTTGGTCCGATAGTTGCTTCCAAATAGATATCATACAACTTGTGAATTTGGATAGTTGGAATTAGAACTTTGGGTTTATCGAAACGACTATTTTGTGTGTTAAAAAAGGTCTTCTAAAAGTTCTACATCGATCAGTAAATGGTTCAGTAAGAAAACCCGCTATGAAAATGAACCATTTGTCCTCGGGTCACTTTGGCATGGATCGGGCTTTGTGGGACTGGCCCTACGATCTTCTCACATGAACTGGAGTGGAACCAACCTGCAAATAGGTGATCAAAGTCATTCGCAGTGGAAACAAAACAAAACATAAATTGCTTAACAAAATTAAACTGAAACTTAAATGAATCACTCTATTCACCAAAATGGAATTTCTTCCCACTCTCCTTAATCATTCTCATCATTGTTAACTTTTCTTGAAAAAAAATAGGGAAATGGATATGTTAGATAAAAATTTTCTGGAAAGACTGAAAAATTATTTTTCCAATGTTTGTAACAACTGAAACAGAAAAATAAAATCTGCTCTATATTTTATAACTTCTGAAACAGGAAAAATAAAATCAGGATAATTAAATCTGCACTGTATTTTATAACTTCTGAAACAGAAAAATAAAATCAAAAACTGAGACAGAGACAGAAAACAGTACAGAATAAAAATAATCTGAGACCACTATTGATTATTTATAATAGCAGAAAGTTGAACAAAAGCCACAGAAAAATGTTACTGATTTTGTTTGGAATTAATCCGGGACAAGACAGCAGTATACCGCTTTTCAATATGTCCCCGCCTTTTACCCGACTTTTTGGCACTCATCGAACACCGAACTCCCTGGGGTAAAACGTCCCAACCAACTCATTCTTGGGAAGCGATGATGATGAACCTTCGAATCTTATATAATAGTTGAACTCTGAAAATGATATGCAGGTGCAAAGGAAAAAAACACAGCAGAGTAATGCAGAGGGAGAGGAGATTTTTCGGTGCGAATTTTCTGGCTGCCCAGAGCTGCCTTTTATAGGCTGGATTGACAGCATTGTAAGTGCTCAGCCATAACAGAAGTTTAATGTTCGTCATTATGATCGACCAAATTCATTTGAAATGAATTGCAGAAGGCATGTGATCCCATCCATTACACTCGTCATAAAACTCGATCACTATGATCCCACTCTCGAGTAATTCTTTCCGATCGTTATCCAAAAGAATTCGAAAAATCCAGCAGCAAAACATGGGCTGATCAAGCCCGCGAGTTTTGGTCAGGCATTCGTATACGCAGGTCGCGCCTGAACACAAGTTCGAGCTATTTTGGCATGAACAGAACTTCGAATTGCACCCCCTGCGAGGGCGCACACGGGGTTCTCACATAGGGCATAATACAAGTAACACAATTTAAACCCATGTCAACCACTTTAACTTATAAAGTGAAAAACACTTCCAAAGGTTTCCCGTGTGGGATGTGGTTTAAAAAACCCATTTACCACATTTCATCCACCATACTTTATACCAATTTATCATTCACACCAATAATTTAGTTTTCTCACATGTCATATATCACCGCGAAGCTTGCGCAACCCACTTCGTGATAAACTCAATAACATTCAAAACCGAGCGGTGTAACATATAAATATATTAGCTCAAATATGTCCTCACGACACATTAATTACATATTAATTCTTTGAGAAAAGCAAATTCTCCAACAATCCCCCACATGAATGAAAATCTTTTATAAAATGCACATGAAATGCAATGCAAGAGTTCGGCGAGAATTCGTTGCATCAGGATATGTAGTTGTGAACTTTGAACCTTCCCTAGTGAAATACCATCGGATACACTTGCTAACCAGTGGACGCGATGCCTTGAACTGTTCAGCGTTTCGTGTGTATCAAGACAACGATACTCACACAACGATTTCTCTTTATTGTTAATCAATTCTTTCGTTGTTGTCCATTTCGGCCCTGGACTGCCTTGGAAATGTTCATCGAATGCTCTAGAGATTTCGCCCTGAAGTCATCTCATAGAAGTGGCCTCTTCACATTCGATATATGTGATCTCTTATTTTAAGGTATCCTGTCATACTTCACGTAATACGTATAAGGATCATTGAAAACTTTCGTTTATCCTCCAATGGATAGGTCTATCACTCTTTCACCTTAGAAATGAGATTGGAACTCTTTTCCCGAGTGTTTTGTTCGACTCTCCCCCACAATTCGGTTGTCCCTTTGAACCTGCAATTGGGCTTTACAATTCAGGTAGTGTTGCCATCATGAGTAGTAATCAATTTTACGGGCTTCAACCCCATTCCCCTCGATGAAATCTCAACAAGATCTCTCGTTAGACCTTTTGTTAATGGGCCCGCTATATTTTCTTTGGATCTCACAAAGTCCAAAACTATAACACCGGTTTTCAAAAGTTTCTTTACTGATTTATGTCTACGACGTATATGTCTAGACTTCCCATTATACACATAATTCTTGGCCCTACCAATAGCTGACATGCTATCACAATGTAAGCTAACCGGTGGCATTGGTTTTGAAAACATTGGAACATCTTCCAAAAATCCTCATCCATAGCTATGAATTCTGATTCCATAGTTGATCTTACAATACAAGTTTGTTTGCATGATTTCCATGAAACCGCTGCACCTCCAATTACAAAAATGTATCCGCTTGTGGATTTTATATTTTTGGAATCTTCTATCCAATTTGCATCAGTGTATCCTTCAAGTACAGCTAGATATCTAGTATAAAATAATCCATAGTTAACAGTGTACCTTATATATCTAAGTACTCTAACTAACGCTATCCAGTGCTCATAATTGGGATTACTTGTATACCTCGCCAGTCTATTGACTGAGTTTGCAATATCTGGTCTAGTACAGTCCATGAGATACATTAGACTGCCTATGATCCTAGAATATTCAAGTTGTCGCACTCATTGTCCACGATTCTTGTGAAGATTAGCACCTACTTCCATAGGTGTTCTCGCAATTAAATCACTTCCTTTATCAAACTTATCTAATATTTTTTCAATATAATGACTTTGAGAAAGCGAATATCCATCTGATGTTTTTGTAATCTTCATTCCAAGTATTACATCAGCATGACCCATATCCTTCATATCGAAGTTTTGCGACAATAATTTCTTGGTAATTTTAATATTTTCTTTATTACCAATAATTATCATGTCATCTACGTAGAGACAGACTATTACATAATTGTCTTTGCTTTCTTTCACGTAGACACATTTATCACTCTGGTTTATTTGAAAACCAATTGATAGCATTACACTATCAAATTTCTCATTCATTGTTTAGGTGCTTGTTTTAATCCATACAGTGATTTAACACCTTGTTTTCTTGGCCTGGAGCAACATACCCTTTAGGTTGTTCCATATATATTTCTTCTTCCAGTTCTCCGTTAAGGAAAGTTGTTTTCACATCCATTTGATGGATCTCCAAATCAAACAAGGCTGCAAAAGCAATAATTAGCCTGATTGATGTTTTTCTAGATACAGGAGCATAAGTGTCAAAGTAATCAACACCCTCATTTTGTCTGTATCCTTTAATTACAAGTCTTGCCTTGTACTTGTCAATTGTACCATCAGTCTCATCTTTCTTTTAAAGTTCCATTTGTGACCTAATGCTTTACAACCTGGTGGAAGTTCCACAAGTTCCATGTATTGTTTTGAAGAATTGAATTTATTTCACTATCAATTGCTTCTTTCCATAAGTCAGAATCTGGAGAAGTAATTGCTTCTCTATAAGTTAAAGGATCATTTTCTAACAAATAAGTTAGGAAATCTGGACCAAATGACTTTTCCCTTCTAGCTCTTTTGCTACGTCTGGGTTCTTCAACTTCTTCTTGAAGTTCTTTTTCCCCCCACAATCTTCTCAACTTGATTGTTTTTTGGGTCTAAGCTAGAACGCTTAATGTTAGGAAAAATACCTTCAAAGAAAGAAGCATCCCTAGCCTCAATAATTGTATTTACATGCACTTCAGAATTATCTGATTTATGCACTAAAAATCTAAAAACACTACTATCCTGTGCATATCCTATAAACACACAATCTACCATTTTAGGTCTTATTCTCGTCCGCTTAGGGGGCGGAATTGGAACCTTTACTAGACATCCCCAAACTTTTATGAACTTATAAGAAGGTGCGTGACCTTTCCATAATTCATAAGGAGTTTTATCTTGTCTCTTATGTGGTAGCCTGTTTAGTATGTGATTTGCGGAAAGCAAAGCTTCCCCCGCCCCCCCCCCCCCCACAAATTCTGGGGTGAACCAGAACTTATTAGCATTGCATTCATCATCTCTTTCAGAGTTCTGTTTTTACGCTCTGCTATACCATTTTGTTTTGGAGTATAGGGCGCAGTTGTTTGATGAATTATCCCACTCTCAGCACACAACTGTGCAAATGGAAATTCATATTCTCCACCCCTATCACTTCTTAGCCTTTTAATTTTCTTGCCAAGTTGATTTTCAACTTCAGCTTTATAATGGCTAAACATAGTTATTGCTTCGTCTTTACTTCTCATTAAGTAAACATAGCAAAATCTTGTGCAATCATCAATAAAAGTGATGAAGTAACTTTTACCGCCTCTTGATTGCACATATTTTAAATCACATACATCAGTGTGAATTAAGTCTAACGGTTCTGAACTTCTTTCAATTGAATGAAAAGAGGATTTAGCTAGCTTTGCCTCAATACAAGTCTCGCACTGGTAATTTTTATCAATGTTAAAATTTGGAAGTAAGTTTAATGAAACTAACTTTTGTATACTTTTAATATTTACATGACCTAGTCTATCATGCCATAAATTAAAAGACTCAACAAAATAAGAAAATTTAACATCTTTATTAGCCTCTTGGGCAATTTTTCCAGCTGAGCTAGTGGAAGCCTCAGTTACATTAATGCCAATTGGCTCAGTACCTGGAAGTACAATCATTACATTCATTTTGAATAAACTACCAGCTAAATACCCTTTTCCCACAAAGGCACTACTCTTGGTAAGAATAAACTTGTTTGCTTCAAAGACAAGTCTAAAACCTTTGTTGTTCAGCACTATTCCAGAAATGAGGTTCTTCCGGATCTCTGGCACATGGCACACATTAGTCAGAGTCACCTCCTTTCCCGATGTCATTTTTAGGACAACAGTGCCCTTTGGAGGTCGCAGAGTTCCCCATATAACAGACTTCATATTCTACAGTTTGGTATGTCTTGAACATCCATTTATTTGTACAGATATGACGAGTGGCCCCAGTATCAACAAACCACTCCTTTTGGTTGCCTCTAACCAAGTTTACCTCTGAAACGACAGCTACCAGATGCATGTCTTCTATTCCAGAGCCCAGTCTTCCATCTTCTGCCACATTAACTTGGGCAGCCTTCTGATTCTGGTTCTTGTTCCCAGCACCAGGATTTCTCTTGTTCTTGTTAGTTACCGCAACTCGACTGCGGTAATCCTTTGCTTTGTGGTTAGGTTTACCACACACATAGCAGGTTCCAGTAAACTTGGAGTTTGAACCCTTTGACTCATTTGGACGCTTTCTCTTAGCGTTATTCCTTAAGTTTTCAGTTTCAACTACATTAGCCTTAGCCATAGAGCTACTAGGCTTCTGACTCATTTTTCTTGAGCCTTGTTCTATCCTCATTTTCAACATTAGATCTTCCAGAGTCATTTCCTTCCTCTTGTGTTTCAGGTAATGCTTGAAATCATTCCAAGAAGGAGGGAGCTTCTCAATCAACAACGCCACTTGTAAATAGTCGTTGATTCCCATGCCCTCAGCGGCAAGATCGTGATATATCTTTTGAAGCTCTTCACTCTATTCAATCTCAGTAATTCTTCTGACTGTTATCCAAAAGAATTCGAAAAATCCGGGCTGATCAGGCCCGCGAGTTTTGGTCCGGTAATCGTGTACGCAGGTCGCGCCTGCACACAAGTTCGAGCTATTTTGGCATGAACAAAACTTTGAATTGCACCCCCCCCCCGCGAGGGCGCACACGGGGTTCTCACATAGGGCATAATACAAGTAACACAATTTAAACCCATGTCAACCACTTTAACTTATAAAGTGAAAAACTCTTCCAAAGGTTTAAAAAACCCATTTACCACATTTCATCCACCCTACTTTATACCAATTTATCATTCACACCAATAATTGGTTTTCTCACATGGAAAAATTCTGATATAGACCTGGGCTATATGTGGGGTTGTGGACCACTTGGTCCACAATCAACCACATCACCTCATTTGATTTAAAAACAAAAACAAAAAAAATGCCTCATAAGGCCCACCAAAAGGGGGAGTGTTTTTATTATTCTAATCAAAACTGTGATGTGGTTGAATGTGGACCAAGTGGTCATGAACCACTTTGTGGTCCAGATCCACAACAGAACTGATCTCTCACATGTCATATATCATCGCGAAGCTTGCGCAACCCACTTCGTGATAAACTCAATAACATTCAAAACCGAGCGGTGTAACATATAAATATATTAGCTCAAATATATCCTCACGACACATTAATTACACATTAATTCTTTGAAAAAAGCAAATTCTCCAACAGGATAAACTTCCAACTTAGTAAAATAACGGATTTCTTCCGGAACCAAGTATTTGGGGTTTAAGAAAAAAACCTTTTTCATTATAGAGACTTAAAATAAAATTCTTAGACACAAGAAAACAATTATAAAAATATTGAACAGAACCTTTACTAATATTAATATGTAAAGTTTTACCTTTTTCTTTTTTAACAAAGAAACAGTGAAGGTAAAAATGGTTTGGCAAATCATTAAAATAATTTAAGTAATAATTATGTGTGAGATGGCCCAAAGGCCACGAATTGTTTTCAAGATTTTTTTTTTTTTTTAATCTTTAATCTTAGCAGACCAACTTAACTTTGTGAATGCAGAAAAGTTCAGAAGATCTAACCAATAATCCGAAAAATTGCGCATCATATTAAACATGGCAACGAATTGCAGGAACATCATATAATTTTTAACTTTGGCTCCTTATTAACATCAATCATTAGGACTTGATCAAAGGGTCATTCGACTGGGGTTAGTACTTCGATCGATCGGCTTCTAATGGTTATTATTAATTTCGGGAACCACAAAAATTCATTACTTAAACTTATGCATATCATACATCACAAATAATTATATGTGCTTGATTTTTTTCCTTCTTATTTCATACAAAAATATAATTTTCGACAAAAACATAATCTTTTCATCACATGTATATAAATTATGATAAAAATAATATATATTTCATACAAAAATATATTATTTCACACAAATAATATATATTTTTCATCCATACTTAACTTTTGGTGATATCTGAGGCTTAAAAACAAGAAGAAATACGATATCTTACCTTAAAATTGTGATATCTTCCTAAGCGTAGAAAATTTTAGAGCCGCTTCCTAATATCTGTCCCACTCGCTTCTGCAAAAACACCGAGAAATACTTCAGAATGCAGGCTCCTCTTTTTTTATTTTACGAACTCTATTCTCCTGTTTTCTTTTTCTTCTTGATGATATTGAGGAGAGAGTTATATACTCCACTTTTGACTTCTTCCATCCCCCAAAATAATCACACATTCAATACCCCACTTCTCCCATTCCCAAAATAATGACACCCGTTTCTTAACAAAATCCTATATTTACACTTAGATCCCTAAAGAAGGTAAATATTTTCTATCAACCCCGATTCTTAATTCCTTTTTTTTTTAATCCTTACTAACTAAAATTAGTACGGTAAAAAAATGGAAAATTTAAATCCGGCCCACTCTATCAACAACACCTACCATATCGCAGGACGGGTTTCAACGGGTTCCGAAACGAGGCGGGTCGGGCTATTGCTAACTGAACACTTTTTGCCAGCTGTTGAATATTAAATTTCACTAGTCCAAGATTTTGTTATGTTAGGTTATGGAGTCTAAGTCTACAAGGATCAGGAAATAAGAAAGGAGTAGGACTCTTCCACATATGACTTATGCTAATGCTAAGTGGAATCGGATATCGAATCCAATTAGGAGTCAGAAATTTATTTTCCTATAAATAGCTCATCTATGTAACCTAAATATTGTATCTCATCACATAGTAATATCCTGACTTGGTAGCGCCCCCAGACGTAGTCAAAAGTTTGACGAATTGGGTAAAAAAATTATTGTGTCTTTTTTTATTGTTTTTCGATCTAGTTTTCTCTCCCAAATATTATTGTTTATTTCCCAACAATTGGTATCAGAGCCTGATTCAGAGGCAACAGAAATAAACATTATGGGTAAAGGAAAATTGCCGATCGAAAACTTTGACGGAGCAGAGTTTGGGTTCTGGAAGATGCAAATTGAGGACTACCTATATGGTAAGGATATATATCAACCTCTCGGTGAGAAACCGGAGGATATGAAAGACGATGATTGGAAGTTGTTGGACAGGAAGACGATGAGCGTCGTGCGTTTGTCTCTATCCAGAAACGTGGCGCTCAATACGGTCAAAGCAAAAGCTACCAAGGAGATGTTGGAGACATTATCGGAGATGTACGAGAAGCCATCATCAGTAAACAAGGTTTTTCTAATGTGACGTCTGTTTAACCTAAAGATGACAGAAAGTACTGCGTTTTCCAATCATCTCAATGAGTTCAATGTGATAATAGCTCAATTGAGCTAAGTTGAGATTGATTTAGATGATGAGGTACGAGCCTTAATTTTGTTGTCTTCTTTACCAGAGAGTTGGGGCGGAACAATTACCGATGTTAGCGCAGTAACGTTAAACAGTAAAATATCTAGAATTATTTAAATATGTTACATTAAACTTAACATGATACAAAATATTTATCTAAAGTTGTTTGTGACATTTAGGGATGGCAATGGGGCCGGGTGGGGACGAATACCATGATCTCTAGCCCCAACCCTGCCTCTTCCATCGTATCCCCATCCCCGGTCCAGCCCCATCACTGGGATGGATAGGCATCCCATCCCCAGGTCAGGTGGAGGCCCACCCCAACTGGGGAAAAGCGGGAAATTTTTTCCCCAAATTCCCACTTTCGTCCCAATAGAGGCTCAACCTCGACTAGAAAAAAAAATAGTGAATTTGAACCTTGAAAAAATTATATAGATGCCTCAGAAAGAATTTGATTCACGCGATATTCTCCAAATTAGATGTCTATTTTATTTTTTAGGTATTTATGCCTTTTCTATTTAGTATTTTAGACGGGCCATACCAGACGGGCCGGGATGGGGCGGGGATATTATTTCACCCGCCTCCGGCTCCTCCTCCACTAGCGGGGCCAAATTCATCCCCAACACATCCCTACCCCCAATTGAAATCGGGGAATCCCCAGTTGAGCCTGTCCGGATCTCCAATTCACCTGTCCCCATTGCCATCCCTAGTGACAATGACTTAACTTTTTGGTTAATACCGTATCGCTTAATTTGCGCGTTCGTGGTAACTTGTCAACACAATTACCTCTTTGTTGAATCCAAAATATTTTTAATTTGTCCAACATTGTTGAAAGTTCTTGACACGAGACTTTCTATTTCTACACTATCATCCTCATGATTATCACATTTCCAAGTGCCATAGAAATATTTTTTCTCGATCACGAGAGTTGAACCATATAGAAATTTTACTATACATATAATATATTATATTCTTGTTTATTTTACTGCACTTGACATAATTTAACCCGTACTACTTGAGCAAAACCTGATTGGCAAGTCATTGATATTCAATTCAATTTTTAGGATAAAGTAAAGTAAATTAAAATTCTACCTAATTTTTCATGGTGAAATGAATATGGATAATTCTGACCTATGGCCCTAGTCCACTTGGCCAGCAACTGGCCACGTCGCCCCCCTCCAATTACAGTTAAAATACAGTTATTTTAACATAGTTTTTAAAACATAGTTTTTTTTTTCAATTACAGTTAAAATACAAAAAAGATTGTTCTGATATGGACACAGTTAAAAGTAAAAAAATTGTACAAATTTGTCACATCACTATAAAAATGAGGAGAGAGACAATTTTTTACTTTTAAGCTGTATCCATATCGAAAAAAATATTTTTTAGTATTTTAACCGTGATCGAAGAATTTTTGAGGGCGACGTGGCGGGTTCATTTGGCTAGTGTTTGACTGCGCCATATCAGAATTTTTCCAATGAATATTTACCATTTGGGAGGGACAGCGTGAGGAAGAAACAATAGTTATAAAAGATAATAAAATGATGACAAACCAATTGCTGACAAGACCTGGAATTTAACACTATTCTCCCATTAAATTTGGAGGTCACCACAACAAGTAGAAGAAGAGGAGAGAACCAAGTCACAGAAACTTCTGCAAAAACTCCAAAACCCCAAAGAAACAGAAAAAAAATGGAATCTCCATTCAAATCAGATGTACTGAAAGGCAAGGTCGCCTTGTTGACAGGTGGTGGCTCCGGTATTGGCTTCGAGATTTCCACCCAGTTCGGCCTCCACGGTGCTTCTATCGCCATCATGGGCCGTCGCAAGTCCGTCATTGATTCCTCCGTCGCCACTCTTCGATCCCTCGGTATTCCGGTACCTTTTTCCCCTTTGTTTAATTTCGTCTGATTTTTGCTTCTGTTAATTACGGCAGCCACTCTTGTATTCCTCTTTTTTTTTTGGTTGTAATTTTTAGCATTCGTCCCTGTTTCTTTGATTAATAAGCATTTGAACACAACAACAATAACATAACTCATTAATTCCCAATAATTGGGATATGAGTGGAGATGTATATGAGACAAAACTAACATTTGATAATAAATTCACAAAATGTTTCTGGTCAGAAATTCATTGAAACATATGGATTAGAAACTGACATAACATTTAGAAATGAACGTACAAAGTAACTGCTTACACTGTACCACTTAAACAATAACCCTATACCATCACGTTTGCTGGCCTCAAATCAAAGCATCAGAGAAGGCACACGCACCATTTCGATTTATGTGACACATTATTGTACTTTTTTTTTATTCAGCATACAGAGCATTTATATGCATCTCATCTCCAGATCAGGTAGAGGCCCACCCCAATTGGAGAAAAGCGGGAATTTTTTTGCCAAATTTCCACTTTCGTCCCAGTGGAGGCTCAACCTCGACTAGAAAAAAAAAGTGAATTTTTAACAAAAATTCTCAAATATAACCTTTAAAAAACGATATAGATGTCTCAGAAAAAATTTGATTCACACGATATTCTCCAAATTAGATGTCTATTTTATTTTTTTTAGGTATTTATGCTTTTTCTATTTATTATTTTAGACGGGCCATATGAGGCGGGCCGGGAGGGGCGGGGATATTATTTCACCCGCCTCCAGGGGGAGCGAAGCCAAATTCATCCCCATCCCTATCTGAAACCGGGGAATCTCCGGTTGGGTCGGTCTAGATCTCCAATTCACCCGTCCCCAATTGCCATCCCTAATTTGAAAGAGAAAAAAACCCCACTTCCAATTTCAGGGGATTTCTTCATTTGAGTTCTCAAATTTTTATTAGCAAATGTGGGATCAAAATAATTTGATTTATCACTATTTTCTCTCAATCACGTATTTCAGGCGGTTGGCTTTGAAGGGGATGTCCGCAAACAGGAAGATGCAAAAAGGGTCATCGAATCAACCGTCAAGCATTTTGGGAAACTTGATATTCTTGTCAATGCCGCAGCTGGAAATTTTCTTGTATCTCCTGAGGATTTGTCTCCAAATGGGTTTCGGACAGGTTTTGTTTCAATTCCCCTTTTAACCCTACGTTGTATTGGTTCTTCCCCTGTCTCTCCTTTCTTATTTTTCTGCAATTTAATGTTTACAATATTAGTTAATAGCTATTTAAGTCACTAAACTATTTACGAATTTCAGTTTATATTACTAACTATTTTTTTGGCTAAATATATCACCACAAGTATTTATATTTTAGCTAAATATATCTGCCACTACTTTTCCTGGTGGTTTCGGCCAAATTACAAATATGTTGTGCATGTGACATATAATCCGGGGGTAAAGAAGGAAAGTCACACTCAGTATAAGGAGGAAGAGGAAGGGAGATGATGAGTTGGATTCACGTTATAAGTCAATTTTTAATCCATAATTAAGTTCAAAGTTTGAGGTTTGAGAATCTTTTTTAGCCCGGATTATATGTCACGTGCACGACACACGTGTAATTTAACCGGAAACCACCTCGAAAAGTGGTGGCGAAATATATTTTGTGAAATGCAAATATTTGGGTGATATATTTAGTTAACAAAATAGTTCAGTGATATAAACGGAAATTTATAAATAATTTAGTGACCTAAATAACTATTACCTCTTTACCATATTGGAGAATGAGGTCATATGACCTTAACTAAAGGTTGCTAATGATTTTTTTTTCTCATGTTTCAGTCTATTTTGATAGTAAATATATGTTAATATGTTTACTTTGTGCAGTTTTGGATATTGATTCAGTTGGTACATTCACTATGTGCCATGAAGCTCTCCAGTATCTTAAAAAAGATGGACCGGGAAGGAGCTCGTCTAGTGGCGGGATGATCTTGAACATTAGTGCTACTCTACACTACACTGCATCTTGGTATCAAATCCATGTTTCTGCTGCTAAGGTTTTGTGACTAACCATCGTTTTCTTTTGCTTTGAAGAGAAGTTTTTTTTGAAAATTTTGTTCGACCTGATGAGTTCGCCTTTTCTTCACCTCCAGGCAGCGGTTGATTCTCTGACTAGAAGTTTAGCTCTGGAGTGGGGAACCGACTATGATATTAGAGTTAATGGGATCGCACCAGGTCCTATAAGTGACACTACCGGCATAAGTAAACTTGCACCTCAAGAGATAAGTGGCAAAGAAAAGGAGTATATGCCATTGTACAAACTCGGGGAAAAATGGGATATTGCAATGGCTGCTCTTTACCTTGCATCAGAGGCTGGTTAGTAGTTTTGTTGCTTTTTCATAATGTGCTTAAATTTCGCGATATCTGTGGATGAAACAGGGAATCCTGCAAAAGTGTTCCTAATGATATGGATTCCAATTTAACTCTAATATCATACTTGTAATGCATGATAATCTTATGCTTTAAATTCTTGCCTTAAGCCTTCAATGTTTAATAATTATATGTAAGACAACTGGTTAAGAGGATGCATAATAGTCTTAGTGCGCATTTGGACAACACTTCTGACTCGGAACTATAGTTCCTTGTCTGACACCTCCTACCCCGATAATAACAAATATTATTGTCATAACAATGTTGCATATGTGCTTATTGCCCTTGATCCCCCTTTGGATGTTGTGATTTATTGGTGTCTTTACTGTGTAGGTAAGTATGTAAATGGAACGACTGTGGTGGTCGATGGAGGACTGTGGTTGAGCCAGCCGCGCCATCTACCGAAGGATGCTGTTAAACAGCTTTCTAGGGCAGTTGAAAAGAGATCAAGATCCACCCCAGTTGGACTCCCTAAGAGCAAAATGTAACTTGTTTCTCCACATTGAGATGAATCTTATAGACCACATTATTCAACAACTTCCTTCATATAGATGAATAATTTTCTTTTTGCAGACTCAAGTAGTCTCTATAACTTATCAATTTCTGCCAACACCCCGCTAGAATAGCTAGCAATGTGGTATGGCATCCAACCCGCACTTTGCAGTATCGAAACCCCCCATCCCCTTGCATTAAAAAACTTATTGATCTCTGTTATATAGTATTTTCTTCCCCCCAGTAAAATTGAGAGACTCCCGGATGACGATCAAAATAGAACAGAAAATAGAGTGTTGGAGACGAAAAAACCACATGCAGGGCCTTGTTTTGGTGATTGTCTGTACTCCCTTCATTCCTTAATGTAAATCGTTGGTAATACAAAAAACCTAAATTACCAATGTCTTGTATTATAGAATGGAGGGAGAATGATGCAACTACTGAAGAAAGAAAATAAAGATAACTGCTAGGTTAAGATATTAGTTCAGGGAATCATGAAAGAAATAAAAAAACATCCAAGCTACGAGAATTACCTGCCCTTAGAACGGGCCACTAAATTCTAGTACCGTTTTTATAAGAGTGAGTTTACAGATTCCTCACATTAATTGAGTAAAACTCACATTTGCAAGTGAATTCTACCCAATTATGTATTTAATGTTGAGTCGTTTAATATTATGTAAAATAGTTAAACAAATAAGCTCGAACGTAATTTAAACTTGACTTGTACATGAATTGAATTTGAACAACATTTAAACGGTTGAACAAATGAGATCGAAATTGTAAAAATAAAAGCTCGCATCGAACAACTAAGATTGGTTCCAAACAGAATGGGGTGAACGAGAAAAAGAAGTGAGAAGGTGGAATCCGAGCCTCAAAATCATCACAAAGAAACGTCACGACTATAATGTTGAACGCTTTAAATTCAGTACATATGTAACATTTTTATAGACGTGTGTTATATATTTTTAAGATATCAAAATAGATGTCCTCACAACAAATCTTGAATCGTTAATATTTTTTTATCTAATTAATTAAAAAGGTCAAAATTATTCAATATGTTATGAATATTTGAACGTTCTGCATTATATCCGAACTGACAAAGAAAAGGGGAACCCATGCTGAATAGTGAGTGAGCTTGAAAAAAATCGAACATCTTCCACCTCTCTTCAACGATAAGAGAAATCCCATTGAAACCCACAAAATCTAACCTCAATTTTAACGTCCACAAATACCTCCTTTTCCCCCTCTCTCCATTTCTCTCTCCTTCTATTCTCAGTTTCAGTCAGTTGGACTAATATTAACAATGGCGTCAGCAGCAGCACCACACACTTTCTGCGGCGGCATTCGCGCAGCTTCATCGTCCACCACTTCTAGAGCCTCCCTCACTACTTTCCGATTCCTCCTCAAGAACGCCCCAATTCGCCGTCTGGGTTTCTCCGGAGCCGCCGCTGATCCAATCTTCACCCTACATCTTGCCACCAAGCTCCGATCACTCTCCGGCAAGCCCGTTAGGGGCGTTGCATCTATGGCCAAGAAGAGCGTTGGTGACCTCTCTGCTGCTGATTTGAAGGGCAAGAAGGTCTTTGTCAGAGCTGATTTGAATGTCCCTCTTGATGATAACCAGAATATTACTGATGATACTAGGATTAGAGCTGCTATCCCTACCATTAAGTACTTGATTTCTAATGGCGCTAAGGTCATTCTTTCCAGTCACTTGGTATGTTAGATAATTTGGCCAACTTCTTTTCAAATTCCAGTCTAGCCCTTTTATTTAATTTCTTCCAATTTTGTGCTTTTATAATCTGTGGATTCTCTGTGCACGTAAATGTTCTCGATACTGAATGAAAGAAGCCTGGTAAATTGCACATAAATCAAAATGATATTTGGGTCTACTTCTATGATGCTTTTTTTTTTTTTTAACATTCTATGATCTATTGATCCTTTTAACTTTAAGTTGAGGGCATGATTACCTAGCAAATGTGACGATATAGGGGATTGCTGTTTCAGTTGTATTATGTAAGGAATCCTTTTTTTTCATTCATTACAAAATGTTAGGTCGGTCTCCAATCCATCTGTTTGAATGTTATTCTGAGAGCAGTCACTTTTTCTATTCATTGTTAAAGGTTAGTTATGTCTCTTATCCATAACCCATTTATTGGGGACTTTAATGGGTTAAATAAGTATAGTAAATACTCCCTTCATTCTCATTTAATTATCGTTTAGGAGATATATATGTATCCAAATTAATTGTCATTTACATGTCTTTTATTAGGTGTCAACAATTTATACCAATTATACAATCAACATATATTTTATTGGAAAAAGTGAAAGAGAAGGAGGAAGGGGTATTATTGGAATTGTGGTGGAAAGATTACTGTTTGTTTGAATTCCTTAATTTTTTCAAAGTGTCCTAAACGTCCTACATTGAGGAATGAAGGGAGTATATTATAATCTGTTGCTTCTGCATTGTTCTTTACTGTATTTGGAATGCTGCTATTTGTTGGATTAGACCTTCAATTTTCTTTGAGATTTAATTTTCATTTGACTAATCAATTATAATTTCTCCTTCCTGATTGTGTATTTCAGTTTAATTTATAGAAATTGCAATTTTTAAATAACAGTTTCTAAATTTTTTAATTTCATTGAGCTCCATATTCATCTGCCAAGTTGTAGAACTGAGTACATTTTTTACCGATATTACCTTCATGTTTTAGGGTAGTTTTGTCTTCAAAACGCAACTTCTCTTCCATTGTATCTGTTTTCTTGGTTGAAAAGCTGGGGGGGGTAAGTAATGGGCTTGATCATGGATTCATGGGATTCTGCTTTGAGTGTCAATATGGATTTGATCGCAGGTTGTGATCTACTCTATGATTTTGATGATAATTGATAAGTTCCTTGTTTGCTATGCATTGTTCATAGAATAATTTTTGTGGCTGCATTCGTCTTTGGTTGGTTGGTTATATTTTGCTACACGACATTCGTTAACCCTTATATATTAAATTTCAGGGGCGACCAAAAGGTGTGACTCCAAAATACAGTCTAGCGCCTCTAGTTCCCAGGTTGTCTGAATTACTTGGTATTCAGGTACATCCTCCCTTCAGAATTTGTCTGAAACTTATTCACAGAGCAAATTAGAGGCTTATATCTGAATACCTCTGTCCTTCTTCCTTTTATAAACACTGAACAGGTTGTCAAAGCTGATGACTGTATTGGTCCGGAGGTCGAAAAGTTGGTAGCTTCCCTTCCTGAGGGTGGCGTTCTTCTTCTTGAGAATGTGAGGTTTTACAAGGAGGAAGAGAAGAACGAGCCTGAGTTTGCAAAGAAACTTGCCTCTTTGGCAGATATTTTTGTAAATGATGCCTTTGGGACTGCACATAGAGCACACGCCTCTACTGAAGGAGTTACCAAATTCTTGAAGCCTTCGGTTGCTGGTTTCCTCTTACAAAAGGTTTGCTTGCTTCCCGGTTATTGCAAATCATTCTTGCGGTGATTTTGTTTTACCAGATTCAGAACCCTTTTGTACAAATCGGCATTTCATTGTTTCCTTGCTATATTCAGATTCTTAAGCATTGATCTTGCATTCTGATGTTATTTTAGGAGTTGGACTATCTAGATGGGGCAGTTTCAAACCCAAAAAGGCCATTTGCTGCCATAGTAGGAGGTTCAAAGGTTTCATCAAAGATTGGGGTGATTGAGTCGCTCTTGGAAAAGTGTGACATCTTACTTTTGGGTGGAGGAATGATCTTCACTTTCTACAAAGCGCAAGGTCTTTCAGTGGGATCTTCACTGGTAGAGGAAGACAAGTTGGAACTTGCGACTACTCTACTTGCAAAAGCTAAGGCTAAAGGAGTTAGTCTTCTGTTACCTACTGATGTTGTGGTGGCTGACAAGTTTGCTCCTGATGCTGAAAGCAAGGTCTATTTCTGAAATTGCTTCTCTTGAATGGACGTGGGATGGTGGGATGGTGGGAGTAGTATAATTATTCTTTACTGGAAAATTTACATTTTTTTGCTAACTAATAAGTCACGAACTAAAAGTATTATGTTGATTATTGCAGGTTGTACCGGCATCTGGTATCCCAGATGGTTGGATGGGCTTGGATATTGGACCAGATTCTGTTAAAACATTCAACGACGCTTTGGACACAACAAAAACTGTAATCTGGAACGGGCCTATGGGAGTTTTTGAATTCGACAAATTTGCTGTTGGAACAGAGGTTGGAAACTTCTTTCTGAACTTTGATACCTTTCCCAGAAAAAAAAAGGGACTTCATATTCGACTTCTAGTCTATGATTCATTAAGTGGTAGCGTAAAATTGCATTGAAATTTCTCTATTTGGTGAAATGTCAAATGTGCATTAAAACATTTATTAGAAAAGTATAGTAGGTTTTCTTGACGGCTTTCCTCACGGAAGCTTCTTAACTGCCGGCTTCAATCTATATCTAGCATATGGTATGATTGCTGACTATCCCAAATGACCGCCAACCCCTTTGGAGGAATACCTAATTTCTTTCGCGTCCATTTCAATTGCTTATAAGAAACATTGATGATTAGAATATGTAAATATCTTGCAGGCCATTGCTAAGAAACTAGCTGAACTAAGTGGGAAGGGAGTGACAACAATTATCGGAGGCGGAGATTCTGTTGCAGCCGTGGAGAAGGTTGGAGTAGCTAATGCGATGAGTCACATATCCACCGGAGGTGGTGCAAGTTTGGAGCTGTTGGAAGGCAAAGAACTACCGGGAGTCGTTGCTCTTGATGAAGCCATCCCAGTTGCAGTGTAAAACAAACTGATTCTTTTTCAACCTAATCATTTTTCCATGTTATTTGGATGGTTTGTAATAGAGAGAGAGAGAGAGAGAGAGATTTATAGGATCACAATATGAGTTCGACCTGTAGATTATCTATCACCTTTGGCCTTCAATACAATGTCTGATTTTTAGCAATTTCTTGTTTGAATCTGCTAAATAAACTTGTAATGTTTGATCAAATAAATGTATTTTGAAAGTCCAAATATATCTATTGCTTCATCTCTGTTTCCATGACTCGGTATGCAAAAAGATGATGAGACTCTTAGCATAGTCACATTACGGGTGCATTTGGATCAGTGACGGATATAGGAATACAAAACAACTTGAGACATGACAGTTCATTAATATTTTTTAGCGTAAGAAAATATAAATATTATTTTAATTTAAAAAAAAACTTTTTTTTTTTTGGTGAAAAAAGTTTGGGTGAGTTGAGGCTACAGTCATGCATGTGGTCGAGTCAGGTAGGGCGCTAGGGATCATAGGGTCAGCTACTGCAGAGTTACTTACTGGATCACCCATGCAACACAGCCCTCACATTGGCAACGGGAATTGAACACTTGACATTTGTAAAGACGTGTCAAATCCTTACTAACTGAACCAACTTGTGTTGGTAAAACTTACCTTCTATAGTTGACCTCGATGTGATCTCATATTCTGAAATCTCGTAATTATGAGTTCGTTGTCAACATCTTTAAATACGTCTTTTTTAATGTAAGTAATTAGACAATCATTCATCCAATCATCTCTCATTCGATTGCGTAGTCTGTTTGGAGAGTTTTTATTTTTTTGGTGGAGTCATTAAAATTTTTCTGTAGGGTCATTTATACATTTACATTCGTCACTAATTTGGATTGAGTTTGATCGAGTTTAAAACTTAAATTTGATATCCAAATTCAATTTGAATTGAGTTTAGGAATGAAACCTCAAGCATTACTACATATAGAATCTGATTAGAATTTGATTTGAGTTTGAGAGTGATATCAAGAATCTCATACCGAGACTCAATCCAGCAGACCTTACATGTTGACTAAACATGTGTAGTACTATCTCCATTTCATAATATAAATCGTTTAGGATATGCAACGAAAAATTACGGTACTTTTTAAAGTCATAATATCAATATTACCTTATTAAATAGAGTTAGCGGTATATAAGTCATGTTTAAGAAAATAATATTGATATTTTGACTAACAAAGTATTTTTTTTTTTACTTCTTAATTTTTTATTGCATGTCCTAAACGACTTTATATTATGTAATTGAGAAAGTACCAAAAACTAATCCTACGCGTGCTGGCCAGTTCAAGGGATATGTCATGATCCAGTCTTGGAGAACTTTCCATATTCATTCATAAATATTATGGGATGATGCAAGCATGAAATTGGACTTCCTAGTTCCTAGTTCCTAGTTTCTGAAAAGGGGCAAAGGTCAACTCTTATATATGCAGGGTGAGCAATACATTGGCAATTCAAAGTAAAAAAGAACCAACTGGATGATATGGAATGGAATCCTATAGGAGAGTGAATTTGTTTATCACTTTCATTTAAAATATCAATACAAGCAATATGCGAATTAATAGCCATTTGGATCATTAATGTTTTTTCGGCCTATCACTTTGGTCAAAAATGAGTTTTTTTATAACTATTTTCATCACTAAAGTTTTTACGGGCTTCCATTTAGGTCATTATGTCTAATAATTTACAAAAAACCGTCAAAATGATGACGTGGCCAAACGCCTGTGTTTACCTTATCTCTCTTGCGAGGGTATAATTGGAAATTAATAATACAACCCATCCCCTCCCTTAATTGACCCGTGAATCCCTATATGAGAGAGAAGGTAAACACAAACGTTTGGTATATTTCCCAACGGGTCAATTAAAGCAGGGGATGGGTTGTATTATTAATTTCCAATTATACCCTCACATGAGAGAGAAGGTAAACACAAACGTTTGGCCATATCATCATTTTGACAATTTTTTGTAAATTATTAGACATAATGACCTAAATGGCAGCTCGTAAAAACTTGAGTGATAAAAATAGTTAAAAAAAACACATTTTTTTACCAAAGTGGCAGACTGAAAAAACTTTAATGATACAAATGGCTATTAATTCAGCAATATGCATTGTATATTTGTTTATCACTTTCATTTCAAAAACCAATTTTTTTCGAATTTATTTTAAACTATAAACGGACTCAATAAATAATTAAAAATACAACAATAACAATCTATTTTAAGTCATAAATTATAAACAGATACTTTAACAATTGAGAAGAAGTTCTTTTAGATTTTAATTATTATATTTTTCTTGGTATATATCAAATTTAAGGGGCAATATAAAGGAAGAAAAGTGCAAAATTGTTTTGGAAAATTCTGCTACATCCTTCGATAGTGCATTGAAATTAGAAAGAAGATGAGGTGGTGATTGGTAACTGGTAAGTGCTGCTAAGGTATGGGCAAGGGGCGAAAAATTGTGTGTTCTCATTCCATGTTACATTTTCTGTCTCACGAATAAATTAGTATCAACTGTTAATTTTTTTCCTTTCGAGTTTCACTATTTTTTTTAGATTATAAATTTTTTTAATTAAAAATTAACTTATACTATAAATTTATTTTCAAAGGAAAAAAGAAATCGTCTGAAGAGTTTGCCAGCATTGCTCTAATTTGTTCAGCATAGTTTAGCAGCATAAATGCTTCTTCAGTAAGCCAAGGCTAGGTTCCGCAAGCTCTTCTTACCAATGACCATACTAGGTACATTCTTAACTGTAAAACAAAGATGTTCGCTTTTGGCCACGAGAACACTGGCATAACAACGAGGGCTTTGGATAGCGTACCCCCAGGGCGCTAGTTTGGAGCCTTCCTACATCCGGGTGTTTTAAACTCAATGTTGATGTCTCATGGATGAACGATAGTGGCGGTATAGGAGCAATCATCTGCAACCATGAAGGGATTTTCATAGCAGGTTTCGCCAATTATCTTCCCAATTCGTTCAGTCCAAAGCATACTGAGGCTGTGACACTCATAGAAGGAATCAAATTTACCATCTCCAGAAGCTTTCAAGAGTGTTTGATAGAAAGTGACTGTCAAACCCTGGTCAACCGGTTTACCATGAAGATGATGATTTGTCCTCCATAGGTCTTTTTGTTAGTCTTATTAAGAATCTTTACGGTTTTAGATTAGCCAATATATCTTACATTCGTAGATTATGCAACAGGCCTGCTGATGTATTGACAAAATATGATATAAGGTTTAAAGACTCGCCTCACTGGTTTGGAGGTCCTCTGAATTTCCTCATATCACACATCTTTCTTGATATTCATTAATGATATTTAATTTTTCCGTACACAAAACGAGTACAGAAGATTTTATCGATGGGAAAGCCACAAAAGTTGTCATTAGAGTAGGAAGTTGGTTTCCGTGGGCCAAGGGTTAAAAACCCACTCTGTTCACCCAAAAACCGAAACTTCCTGGGCGCCTTTTCTTTCTCCCCAGGACCCGTGACTTTTCCCCCACTATCACTCCTCTCGATCCTGCCACTCCTTTATCGATCGATCCAAACTCCACAACTTTGAATCTCATAACTGTAAGCTCCGTCTTCCTCCTCTCCTTCTTCTTAATTGCAAGTTTAATCTCTGTTAATTTCTTCATTTATAACTGTTTTTTTAGTTCTACCAATTTGATTTTTACAGCAAAAATAACCGAAAAGTAGTGATTGTTCAGAAATGCTACTAAGAAGAGCTCAATCTCTGTTAATTGCTTCGTTTTATGAATTTTTTTTAAAATTCGATCGATTTGATTTGATTTTTTAGTTTGATTTTGATAGCAAAAGAAGTGAAAATTAGTGATTATTCGGAATGACTATACATGTATAAATGTATTTTTAGGTCAATCGATTTGATTTTGATAGCGAAAAGAAGCGGAATCGTTACCGGTTGTGATTATTAAGAAATGGCTACTAAGAAGAGCGTCGGAGCACTGAAGGAAGCTGATCTGAAGGGGAAGAGAGTGTTCGTGAGGGTAGATCTGAATGTACCTTTGGATGACAACCTCAAAATCACCGACGACACCAGAATCCGCGCTGCCGTTCCCACTATCAAGTACCTTATGGGTCACGGTGCTAAAGTCATCCTCGCCTCTCACCTTGTACGCATCAGTTTCCTTTCATTTCATATTCCTATTCAGTTTGTTTCTAATTGTTTCGCTTAATCTGTGAAGCATGTCTGATTTTGTTAATTGCTGCAACTATTAGCTGAGCTTCTCTGGAATGAACAAGTACTTTTAGGTCCATTAATAAATTCAGATTATTGTTGTAATTATTTTCTTCATGTTCTTAAATCTAGGAGTCATGCATATTAATGGTTAGATCACAAAAATAGGAAAAGGAAATGAATGGAAATACTACCTCTATTCCATAATATAAGTCTCTTTTTGGACATGTGTCTAATATTAAGGGAACAAAAATAAGGTACTTTGTTAGTCAAAATATCAATATTACTATCTTAAATAGAATTAGTGGTATATAAGTCCTATATAAGAGAGTAATATTGATATTTTGACTAACAAAGTACCTCGCTTTTTGCTTACTTAATTCCGCAACATGTTCTAAATGACTTATATTATGGAATGAGGTAGTAACTTTTACTATGAACCTTTTGTTGCCCTTTAAGTCTACATCTCCATTGATCTTCTGCAATGATCTGCTTCAACAGTTAGAAAACAATGTAAAATGATGCAAATTATTCTTAAAGTATTTTACGCATCTCTAGAATATTCTGAAAGTTCAGTATAAACAGTTGCCAAACATGGATTATACTGGACATTTCCTTTCACATTTTTTTGCTTCTAAGTGCCTATCTCCTATATTGCTGTTTCTTTGTTAATCATAACTTATGTTCATGTTCAGTAGATGTGTTTTAGATTTTCTTTAACTTCTGAACTTTACTAAAAGAGGATTTGCTCATCAGGGACGTCCAAAAGGAGTAACCCCAAAGTACAGCTTGAAGCCTCTTGTGTCTAGACTCTCTGAACTCCTTGGTGTTGAGGTTCTTTTATTATAAAGATTCAGTTATTGTGATTGATTTTCGTAGGTAGAAGGCTCTTCTCATACTGTTTCTGCATGTTCAATAGGTCAAGATGGCTGATGATTGTATTGGTGAAGAAGTCCAGAAATTGGCAGCTACCTTGCCAGATGGAGGTGTTTTGCTTCTCGAAAATGTCAGATTTTACAAGGAAGAAGAGAAGAATGATCCCGAATTTGCAAAGAAGCTTGCTGCACTTGCTGACTTGTATTGTAATGATGCATTCGGAACAGCTCACAGAGCCCATGCTTCCACTGAAGGAGTGGCCAAGGTCTTAAAGCCTGCTGTTGCTGGATTTCTTATGCAGAAGGTTTGTCATTTCTTCTCTGATTATTTGAATATACCCTAGCACAAAAGAGTTAATATTTTGCAATGTAATGAAAATATAGAAATATTAATAGTAATACCTATGGGTACTGGCTTCGTTTTTCTTTCAGCAGTGGACTCTATGCCTGGGTATGAGTTGATTGAATGAATAGTGATTAGTTTCTTTTAGATTGTAGATTCTTGTAAACTTAACTGATTTTCTGATCGAATATTGGTATCAAAAGAATAACAGGCTTACATATTTTATGTCTTTTTTGTTCCCCAGGAGCTTGATTATCTAGTTGGAGCTGTGGCCAATCCTAAGAAGCCATTTGCTGCAATTGTTGGTGGCTCAAAGGTGTCCTCCAAAATCGGTGTGATTGAGTCCCTCTTGGAGAGGGTTGACAACCTTTTGCTTGGTGGAGGCATGATCTTCACATTCTACAAGGCCCAAGGTCATTCTGTTGGATCATCTCTTGTGGAGGAGGACAAGCTTAGTCTTGCTACCTCGCTCATGGAAAAGGCTAAGGCCAAAGGAGTAAACTTAATGCTTCCTACAGACGTAATTGCTGCTGACAAGTTCGCTGCAGATGCCAACAGCAAGGTAGGAAACCGACCGGAGAGCCTAATTAATGATATCTGTTTTGTGAGAATTTAGTCTTATTGGGGGGGACTAAAGAACAGTGGTTTGATTCTGCAGATTGTACCAGCTTCTGCAATTCCTGATGGCTGGATGGGATTAGATATTGGACCCGACTCTATGAAGTCATTTAGTGAAGCTTTAGATACTACAAAAACTGTTATCTGGAATGGGCCAATGGGCGTTTTTGAATTTGATAAATTCGCTGCCGGGACAGAGGTAGGATAATATACCTTGATCTTTCTTTGGGCCTTTAAGCAATGTTCTTCTGTCTTTATGTCTCTGTTACTAGATGAATAACAGTGTTTGATGATCTGGTAATTTTACAGGCTATTGCAAAGAAATTGGCAGAGCTTAGCGGCAAGGGAGTGACAACAATCATCGGAGGGGGTGACTCGGTTGCTGCAGTGGAGAAGGTTGGGCTTGCTGACAAGATGAGCCACATCTCTACTGGAGGTGGCGCTAGCTTGGAACTTCTCGAGGGCAAACAGCTTCCTGGAGTTTTGGCCCTGAACGATGCATGAGGAGATTTTTGGTCCTCGCTAATTTACCAATATGTGTAAACTCTTAATTCCCGCGTGGCAGATTAGTTCATGCGAGTTAAAAAGTTCGAATAAGTTGTTTTCGTGCGGGCATGACTTTATATGCAAATTATCCATTGCTTCATGGTGGAGTATGATGTTCTTGGTTTGTACAAGAATTTTTCTTAAATCGATTTTTGGCATGTTGAATTAAAATCACTAGTTAGTCAATCCCAAGGCATTTAGTCTCTATCTAATTGTGGCTCTGTTGTGCTTGTTGATGCCAATGCCCTAAAACCGGATAGGGACGCATTAGTTTTCATGAAGCTTGGCCAACTTCTGTCCAGAAACGGTTAATAAGCTAAAAGCATGCGAATATCTTCGTTTGAAATTTAAAGTTTACTTTTTTTATTCGTCTTGTATAGACAATACCATACAATGGATTATTAATGAAATATTCAATTTCAGTCTGACGGAGGTAAAAAAAACGAAAAACCCCTGATCAAAACTACATTTTCCTTCAATCGGAGGAGATAAGAATAAGGACCTGGTAAATTAAAGGAGTAAAAAGTTTCAATTGAAACGTATTGATGGTAATTCTTGTGCACAAAAGGCGTTATCTACAGGGCCCATACTCTCCAATCCGATAGAGAATTTGAAGGATGTAAAGTGACCCAGCGGTTTGATCAGGTGGAAGGAATTGATGGTAATCCTGACTGCGTAAACATTTGGTTTATAATTGGATAGGTTTGGTTGGATGGCTGTGGTCAACTGTTTTGGATTTCTATACATTTTTACCCAACTAGAAGTTTATTAAAACCTCGGCCCCATAATAATCAGTCCGTCTCTTATGCAGAATACTTTATTTTTTTGCACATGCAGAACAGTTTGTTTGTCTTGAGAACAATAATTTTCAAGTTAAGAACACCTGTTACGAACATGTGTTCTAAAAATTAGAACAGATATTTATTTTTCAAATCAATCTTAACCGTTAAAATTTTAATTCAACGGTTGAGATTCCACCCAACATGTGCAGAATAAAAGTTGTTCCGCGAGTCGTGGTGCATAATAATAGAAAGCAGCATATTTCCTTTGGATACTATTTTGACACTCCATTGTTTAAAATTTTCTTTTTGCCTTTTTGACATTTCTAATCCCTCATTTGTAAGAAATCAAAATTTAAAGATGAGTATTAACTAGGGATGGCAATGGGGCAGATCGAGGCGGGTATCTCAAATACCAGTCCCGCCCCGCCCTCTTGATCTGTTGCCCCGCCCCGCGCCCCGCCGCAGATCAGAAAATTGCGCCCCGTGCCCCGCCCCATCCTATTTTTTTTTAAAAAAAAATCATTAATTTTTACATTAATTTATTTTATTTTTTTTTAGTAATTTCCTCAAATTTAAGATTTAGGGGGGTGTATTCAATCCGGATTTTAAAAGATTTTAACTGATTTTCAAAAGTCTATGGATTCTGCTGACTTTATGGATTGTTTTAACTCTACACAGAGTTTGCGCAGATTCTATCAGATTTTATTAGATTGACTTATCAGGATTTCTTTTGATTTATAAAGTCTATAGATTATTTGAATAGCACCAAAAAATAAAGAAAAGACTGATTAATTGGTGTATTATACAGATCCAAATGTGTTGAATTTTCAAAGTCAACATATGTTTATCAATCCTTTTGTTTTAATTAAATCATTTTGTTAAAACTTTAAAAAGTTTGACGATAATCTTTGATTTTTTTTAGATCACGAAACTGCGGTTTTTTGATTTATTGTTGAAGATTTGTATAATTTACTTCCTGGTATTTTTTTCTTTGGTTTAATTAAGATATGTTTTGTGATAAGTTTTGTTTGAACTTTTTCTTCTCTTTGATTTTCTCTTTCAGGAAAATGAAATTCATGTTTGAAAAATAGAAATTTGTGGTTAAATAGAGAATAAATTGTTTGCTTTCTTTAATTTCTATTTGAAGATGATCAAGAAAAAAATTGTTTGGATATTATGATTTCTTTTTGGGAAATAAACATTTCATATTGAGTTTTCTAACGATCTTACAAAAATCTCATTTTTTTTTTGTAGTTTGAAATATTTTTTTGTTTTTATTATAATTTTATAGAAATGAGATTACTAAACAAATTATAATTTAAGATAAAATTATCAAAAACATTTTAATTTTAATATTAATGAGATAAAATCAAAATCTTGAGAAAAAAGAAGAGATTTCACCATACACATTTAAACCTATGAAATCCATCAAAATCCTACCTTTAATGAAATCAATGAGAATTTATAGAGTTTTGAATACCTCTAGATTTTAAGGGACTTTTTAAAATCTAAATTGAATACCTCTAGATTTCATTGGACTTTTTAAAATCCAAATTGAATACCTATGAACTTTAAAACTCCTTAAAAATCCTATAGAATCTATGTTGAATACACCCCCCTTAGTTTTGGTAGAGAAGATTTGTCCATATTGTTGCATCCATTGACCATTTTCATCCAATTCATCCAGTTTGCATACAATGATCATTATCATTATCAATTCAGTAGTATGGATCAGTTATAATAATTTCCTTAATTCATTACAGTTTGCATCCAATTACCATTTTCATTATCATTCAAGAACAAAAGCAGTTGAATCTTTGTCTTCCATTTGTCAAGAAAATACCAAAGTAGTACTAAAACTAAACAAAAATCAAATCTTTTTTCTTCCATTTGGTTCAAAAAACATTAAGTAGCACCAAAAATAAACAAAAAATCAAAACTTTGTCTTCCATTTTGCAAAAAAACAGCAAAGTACCACTAAAACTAAACAAAAAATTGAATCTTTGTCTTCCATTTGTCAAGAAAATACCAAAGTAGAACTAAAACTAAACAAAAATCAAATCTTTTTTCTTCCATTTGGTTCAAAAAACAGCAAGTATCACCAAAAATAAACAAAAAATCAAAACTTTGTCTTCCATTTTGCCAAAAAACAGCAAAGTACCACTAAAACTAAACAAAAAATTGAATCTTTGTCTTCCATTTGTCAAGAAAATACCAAAGTAGAACTAAAACTAAACAAAAATCAAATCTTTTTTCTTCCATTTGGTTCAAAAAACAGCAAGTATAACAAAAAATAAACAAAAAATCAAAACTGTCTTCCATTTTGCCAAAAAAACACCAAAGTACTACTAAAACTTAAAAAATTGAATCTTTGTCTTCCATTTGTCAAGAAAATACCAAAGTAGTACTAAAACTAAACAAAAATCAAATTTTTTTCTTCCATTTGGTTCAAAAAACAGCAAGTAATACTAAAAATAAATAAAAAATCGAAACTTTATTAAATCTTGAGTGAGAAAAATCGAAACTTTAAATCTTCCATTTCAAAGTAGTACTAACAATAGAGTGAGAAAAAACTTGAAATATTAAATCTTGAAGAAAGGAGAAGAAGAGAGGAGAAGATCTTGAAGGAAAGAGTAGGGAAACATAGTGAGAGAAAGAGGGAGGGTTTAAAGAGTATTATTAGGTTTAGGGTAATAATATAACTCTGGGGATCAGGGCGCTCGGGTCAGGGGAGGGCGAAAAAAATACCATGCCCCGATCCGCCTGTTCGCGGGCGGGCGATCTCGCCCTGGGGCTTCTCTACGGGCGAGCGGGGATCGCCTCTAAAGACGTCGGGCGAGGCGGATTGACGGGTCACAGGTCAAATTGCCATCCCTAGTATTAACATGGATCGGGATCATGAACGGAGGGAGTTCGTGGGCTGAAGGTCGTGTATTGGTGGGAGTGCGTAAAGAGATCGTGGACCATAAAGTCGGCTCTACATTTCGATGCTATTCAGAGGAGTCTTTACTTGTCAGGGAGGGGCGAAAGTGGTGTTCTACCTTTTTTTTCTCTTTCAGATCTGAACAATTTTTTTAAGATAAATTCATAATATTAAAGGTGTCCTTATCCAGTGGGACAGGCGCCTCCCTACGACCTTGAGGTCGTGAGTTCGATACCCTCCGCCTGCGTACTGCAAGCTTTAATCTCCCTTTATTGGGTTATCTTTTCCTCGTCTGAGGCAGTTCTCTCTCCTATATGGGGCAACCGTCCAATCGGGCATAAAAAAAAGATAAATTCATTTTTTTTTTTGTATTAAACAAGTGATATATGTAAATATTAATCTCAAATAGTGATATGAACTCGTTCTTAGAAGATTTATCTTGTTCTTAGAAAGATTTATGGTAGAGAAGATGAATTTTAAAAAGGGTAGTCATTATTGGATAAAAAATTTGTGATCAAGTTTGGATCAAGAAGCCATAAAGTCACATTAAATTCTAACAATTATTTTTAATCAAGAAAGCATGAATTTGATCCTTGTTTGATCCAAAAATTTTAATTACTTGTTTAATCCAATAATCATTATTGTTTAAAAAATGAAGTAACGAATAAATATTAATAAAATAAAAATGGGATATCAAAATAGATGTCACGTCTCTTTTTCTTGAGTTCGGCGGACAAGGTTTGAGTCGGTCCGTGATTCAAAATATAAGTCTGTTTAGAAGTTATTTTTTATTATAAAATAATTTTTTTTTAAAGAATTGTATGTTTATTGACTAATTTATTCCTACGTCATTTTCTTCTTATATTGATTAGGCACATGCATATCTCCTTCAATTTCACTTCTTCTGCCGAAACAACAAACATGTGGCGGTTTGGAGATACATGCACACACTGGTTAGTTAGGTACGACTATTTTTAGCCGGCCGGTGACTTGGGAGTGCGCAAGTGGGATTCGATTCAAAGTGGTGGTAAAATTCTGCTAAAGAAAACTTCAATTTATGGCAAATCTAATTAGGGATTTTTTGACTCAGATTCCTGTTTTTGATAATCAGATTGCTTCTCCTTACTAAGTTTTTAGGGAAAAAAAATGAATATAGGATGTATATTTGGGAATTCACACAGCATGAACTGATTTCAAGATTATGATTTTGCTCGTCTTTACTTTCGATCCAGATTGTGGAAGCATGGCAAATCTAATTAGGGATTTTCGACTCAGATTCCTGTTTTTGATAATCAGATTGCTTCTCCTTACTAAGTTTTTAGAATCTGTAAATTTCGAAATGAAAAACCAACTTAAGAATTAGGCGTTTCTTGTCTGCTATGTGGAAATTACCTCATAGAGGAGAGTGGCTCTTTGCATTGATTTGCTACATTTGTGGCTACGCAATTCATAAGTCACATATGAGAGGCACAAATAAATTTCCTTCCTTCCAATGTTATGTGGTTGTCCTTGTGGCTCAATTTTTGAAGTTGATTATTTCTGTAATAATGATAGCGTATGACCGCGTTTTTCACTTAGAAGAATGTAGAAGTTTCTTTCAGATGCCATTGTTATCTTTTCCTCTGTTTCTTTTGGCTGCATTGTATTTACTTCGACTAAGGTATGAGAATGGGTAATAAACCATATTTTGTGTATCTGGTCTAGGTTAATCGCATTTAACTTGTGTTACCTTCCAGGAGGTCAGACAACTATTCTTACCAGATCGGACACAACATTACTTGCATTGGAGGCTGATAAAAGAACACTTGCGCACCAGGGGGGCCTCATCACTGCTGTGGTTTATGTGGGCCACCCAGGCGGAAGATAAGCAGTTACCTAGGCTTCTTTTAAATGAATTATTTATTTCCTCGTCATCCTGTTCGCCTTCATTTATGCACATTGTTGGGTATCTATGTGTACCGTGGATGTCTTTGGTTGCTGGCACAGAGATGGTGCATGTCAATCTTTAATATGCATTTTGTTTACTAAAAAAGAAACACATTTGCATGAGCTGAATACATTGTCCTGATAGCCAAGATGACACTTTCTTACCAGTGATTTGGACTGACTGGTTGATAAGGCAATCCAAAAGGCGAACACGCTGCTTCTGTTTTCGCTGTTTTAACTTATTTTTTAATGTCAGATATTTGGCATTCACTTTTATGATGGCTGTCTTTTAGGGAAGAGTTTGATACAGTCCAAGCTTTGGCATCAAAGTTACCAGTTGAGGATTGGGTCTGCTGCAAACTTGAAATGTTAAATCGCGCATTAGCACCAGTAATTGTTATTTTACATAGAAGGTAAACCACATAATTTTCTCATTCCACTGTAATTTCATACATGAGCACTGGAATCCCTTTTTGATGTTTTACTGCAATTTTAGTCAAGCTTTTGTCCATATTCTATAATATGAAATTATAGTTATCTTTTACTCTTTAAATATATGATCTATTTACTTCGTCTTCTGCAAAGAATGAGACTACTTAGGTATTTGCTTCTTTTGATACCCAAGAAAACATGGTGAATGTTGTAATAATCTTTTATTGGAGCTCATAAAGAGCAAAGTAAACAGGGGATAACATTTAGCAAACTAACCAAATACTAGTATCTAAGTAGTAGAACTTTCTTCCCCTCTTTACGTTTCTTTTCCTGTCGTATGAACCTACATTGGCAAAAAACGACGACAATGGAGATGGAACTATATCCTTTAACAGGATAAACTTCTCAAAATCATCCATTACCGGTATGAACTGCAAAAACTCTACCTGTACTTTGCTGCACTGTCTATTGTTAATGTACTAAACCAGCATTATCTGCAAGAATCACTATAAATTTCGAAACTAGATCTGTATAACACAAGTTGAAAGACAAGAATTGCTACATCTTTCTGTGATCGCAAACTTTTGAGCTTAAACATTGGGTGTGGAGCTGTCTCTAGTCTTGTAACGATACAAAATACGTTTCTTCTTAAAAAGTCCATTCTCAATTGAGATCACAACCTTCCCCGGTTCATTGTTTCTAAAAGAGTTACGAACTGGTTCTTCCTGCCATCCCATCCATCTTCCTCTCTTCACTATAATGGCATAAGATCCTTCATCAGTTGGCACAAACTCCTCTTTGTAGTTAACCTCCCAGCCTGTCACCGTTATGTCCCAAACCAGAGTGCTCCCAGACTTTGTTATTCACCAAAAGATCATCATAAAGGAAAAATCAGGATTAGGCAATCGTAAGGAACAAATACACGATTGCTTTGAAGCTCCGTAATAATGCTTAATTTGCTTACCTTTGGTGCTGGAAGTTCAACAGTTTCAATTGATCCTGCTCTAAGGGGAACCTCAGAAACAAGATCTGCAGTGGAGAAATCAGGATCACTCTCTCGCTTCAGCCCTCCATACTTCACTGGAATTTGCTCTCCAGCAATGTACCTGCAATGAATCTTCATCACTTACAGCAAGCAACCAAGAAAGTATGGAAACAGAGTTCTTACTTGAGAAGGGTTTCTGTAACTCTGGTTGCACGAGCAAAGTCGAATTTGCTCTTAGTCCTTTGTGTCAAGAAAGGGGTCAAGAGAGCATTGAAGGCGTAATACCAGAATGGAACATTCACAAACACCTGCAATGGCAAGAAATTAAGAGGTATGTACTAGAAAATCTTGAACTCTTTAACGCATTAAAAGAAAGATGCTTACATTTCTAGCGACAAATTCAGGATAATTGTTTTCAAGAAGTGCGACAGCTTGTCTGGTGGCAAGACGGATATCTTTCCTGTTGAATCCAGGGGTGTCCTTAAGATCATTGACTTGAAGCAATGAAGATACACCACCAGGCCTGAAATCAAGATTTTGAATTTCCTTCTCCATCAACCTTAGCCTCCATCTCAAAAACTTCTCCCGGCTTTCGGGGGTTCCAAATGTCCTGTTGTACAGTTCATCATCTGCAAATATTCCGTACAAATTGAAACAAACGGGGTGTCCTTCGCGATCTACTACCCCGCTCATGTAGACCATATCATCGTACTCATTCCCTAAATCTTCTTCAAGAATTGAATCAATACGGTTTTCTTTCCTCCATATAAGGGTATCCCTTAACATTTCAAAGGCATCAGTGACCTTAAACTCTCTTGCCCTCAAGAACTTTACAAGTATGGCATCCGTTGCTGCATCGCCTCGACTTGGCAACAATGGGACACCCCAAAGTGTAATGTTTTCTTGAATCTCAGTCTGATTTGGTTGTTCATCTTCCACTATTGCTTTCCCTTTGTCCTCTTGGGATTGTTTTTCCTTTTCCTTTTCCTTTTCTTCGTCCAGGCTGCTAATAATCTTAATAGATTCTTGTTCATTTGATTTTGGTTTAATATGTTCAGGGTCTTGTTGATCTTGATCTTTCTTCTTCTCAAACAATTTGTTCATCAAAATAGCTTCTTCAATCCTAGATTTAAACTCTGTTAATGCCCTTTTCTCGTAACTTTTCAGATCAGAAACTATGCCATTTTGCTCTGTCTGATCAAGAAAATCATCTCTTTTTGCACTCGTATAAGACGGTGAAGCCTCCCCTTTACTATCTGCTGCATCAACCTTCTTCTCTTCCTCCTGAATTCTATCACCTCCTCCATTGCAATTATCTGATGTTTGATCCGATTCGCGCTTCATATTCGTAGCATGTTCTTGTTTGGAAGCTACATTTCCTTGTACAGCATCACCTTGGGTGTTGTCTTCTTTTGTCTCGACCTCCATATTCTTAAATTTCTCGAGAGAGAAAGAGAGAGAAGCAATTAAAGAACTCATTATTTTTTATTATATAAAGATCCTTTCTTCAGGTGGGGGGAATGACAAGGAATTGGAAGATGAGAATACCTTTGAAGAGAAAATGCTACAAATCCCCCATGTTTTCCTCCTATGTTTCCTCTCTTCCTTCCATACTCCTATTTGATAGTGCCATAGGGACAGAGACAACGGACAGATTTGTAACAGCCAAATAGTAATGTACTCAGTTGCATATTTTCATGTTTTTTTGTTGTTTTTTTTTTCTTTTATGAATGGAAAAAAATGTTTTCAACAAGGGATTAGTTTAATCATATATAAGTTGTCATAAAGTCATTTTTAGTTAAAGAACTTAGGGTGTGATCCATGTGTCGGTACATGTACGTATTTAAGTGTCAGTTTTTAAACATCTAAAATAAATGATATAAAGACATCTCTTCAAATTAGAACATTATACGAAGATACGACAATAAATTTTACTTTAGAATATTCAAAATATTCAAAACAAAAGATAACTAGAGGGTTTTTTACGTTGCTCTAAGACAACGATTGAGTTTTTTATAGGTATTATGTACGTGCGCATATATATATATATATATATATATATATATATATATATATATATATATATATATATATGTGTGTGTGTGTGTGTGTGTGTGTGTGTGTGTGTACTTGCACATGCATGCAAGGCTCCAGCTCGGAACACAAAATGTTTCGCAAGCCGTCAGATGAAAAATCGGACGGCTGAGATTATTTGGCTTAAAATACCTATTATTCATAATATTTAAGCAAAATGGTCTCAGCCAACCGATATTTGATCCGACAACTAGCTATTAATTGTTCTGCACGATGCGAAACATTTTGTGTTCAGCACTGTAGCCGGACTGATGTTTATGAGACTTTGGTTTATTTCAAGGCTGAGATCTTATGACATAGAGGTTATGAATTCAAATCTCTTCCCGCTTCTTAAATCTCCCTTTATATATATATATTTTGGGGTTAGAGGGTGTTAGTAGTTTGGGCGCTGTGGCCCATTGTCGAACTCAGGACCTCTCGGTCGTGAGCGAAGAGGAGCCTCACTGGGCTACGACCTTCTTGACTTCCCGATAATAAATCTGATTAAAAAATCCAACGACTTTGCAAATGTATTTAACTTGTCATTTCATAACTCATTTGGATAATTTATCTCGAATTGTTGACAAAAGTCTAAATCTGAGTTAGATGAATGTACAAGATTTTTGTAAATAATATGATCCACACAAAGCATGTTATCATTTACATGGAATATTCACGGCCACTATTTTTTAATATGAAAGAAATAGCAATTCACACATGGTTGGCTAAGAACGTGTGGAGATCTAATTACAGATTATATCTGAGCTATAGTTTTATTGTATATTTTAAGGAAGTATTTGCAACTATATTGTTGGATAGTAATAGAAATTTAAGACGTCTTGAAAGAGATACGTACAAAACCAAGATTTCGCCAGGTTTTCTTTTATGAGAAGTGTGAAATTGATGTACAATGAAATGTGGCAATCAGGGACGAAGTTAGAAATTTGGTGTTAGGGAGCGAAACTGCAACAGTATGTCGAATTAAATATAAAAAGGGTAAAAAAAAATTTGGGATGAAACTGATAAAATATTCCGAACTACATATTAAATTTAGTATAACTAATAGTATTTTTAAAAATTTCTGGTGACAATCCATAATATTTGCTCATTAAGACATTAATGATCTACTCAACATGAGAGTAAAATATAAAGAACAATGAACTCCTTTCCTTTATCAGAGAAGTTTTTTTCTAATGAGTTTTTTGCTCTAGTAAAGTTTCAACTCCTTTTTGCTCCAAGGAAGCCGAAGCCAGATTTGAAACTTTTAACTTTGAACAGAGCGACTGTTTTTATGGCTTTAGGGCCTGGATCAGGTGTGAAGGGGAACAAAAAGCTTATCATTGTTGGATGGAAAAAACCTCTTCATACGTGGTCTAAACTTAATGTTGACGGGTCATCGTTTGGTAACCCGGGTAGAGGTGGTGCAGGAGGCATCCTTCATGATCACAATGGCAATTGGATTGCGGGGTTTTGTAAAAACTTAGATACTTGCACTAACACAGTAGCAGAAATTTGGGCTCTGAAAGAGGGATTAATTATTGCTGACAACTTGGGAATCAATAAACTTGCTGTGGAGCTTGATGCTCAAATCATTATTGATCTTATGCTTTGTCAGGATATTGATTTACATCCTCTATCTCCTATCATCTATGATTGTAGGGACTTGCTCGGGAAGTTTCAGGAGAGTAGTATTACTCATGTCTACAGGGAGGCGAATGCGTGTGCAGACAGTCTCGCAAAATCTGGAAGATCTACTCAGCCTACTGCTTTAGTTTATTTTCATTCTATACCCCCTTTTGTTAGCCAACTTATGGCAGGGGATGCCGGTGGGGCTTGTTTTCTAGATTAGTACCTTGTTTTGATAACCCTGTTGATGGTGCAAAAAAAAAATATATTTTAACGAGACAATTCTTTATGTTAAGGATTCCAAAAGGAAATGTTATGTAATATATATTAAATGATGGAGTCCTTTCGGATTCCATAACCCCTTTCTCTTTCACTTGTATGGATCCATTACCTCCCATTGATAGGAGATACAAGAATTCGTAACTTATCTATTGATGAGTCCATAATATATTATTGGTGAAAGGACTCATAACCTACATACTTAATGAATAATTCTGATATGGATCAGGTTAATTTGATTCTGCGGTGCAGAACTGACCACATCACCACATAATGAGAAAAGAGACAACTTTGTGATGATGTGGTAAATTTTGTACCACAAAGTCCACATAGATCTGATCCATATCAGAATTTTTCATACTTAATCCAATCCCTATATGTAGAGGGTTTTAGTTGATGTAAATGTGTATACATGACATAATAATAATAATAATAGAAGCACTTCGTTATCTATCTCTTGTTTCTTAGTTTATATTTTATTACTTTTAGTGAAATTCAATCTAGAAATTTATTTATCTTATAATAACTACTCAATTATATTATAATTCTTTTTTTTTTTTTTTCAGAGACTCGACCAGTTCTATAATTCTTTGACCGGGCCATCGAGTCATTAATCCGACCGAAGGGACCAACTGAAATTTGCAAAAGAAAGCACATTTTGGACTTTACCAAAGGTCTGGGATCATAACCAGTTGTTGAACCTATGGATACTCCTATGTAAGATGATAACCCTGCTTCAAAAATCATTTTTATGTATCAGACGCACAACCCACACTGGAAATTTCACTCATCATTGTACCGTGCCTTCCTCGCCAGGCTAGCATAAGTATGATTCCTTAAGACCTGAACCGTTTTGCAGACCGGATCACTGGGTTATTGGTCTGACCTGCTAGTTCGGGCTGAGTTCCAAAATCATACTTTTCACTAATAATTGTGATTAACAGATAAACTTCTTTATAATAATGTATGTTACTTCTTCCTATATTTATTTTGAAGGGACGAAATATTGTCATATATTCAATATTTGTATTTGCTCTCTTCATTCTCTGAATACTAAGAAAACAAATCAATAACAAAGAACTTAGAATTTATTGTTTTGGCCTGAAGCAAATTCAGTTATAACTGTATTAATCTGTACTCTGAGATAAACCCATGCTTTTGCAATATGCGAAAATCGAAAATCCTTTGCTGTTTTAATTTTCTCTCCAACATTACCTTTTTCCGGTCACAATCAGGATTTACTCGGAGGTTAAAGACGGGGTGTTTCTTGGATTTTGCATGTACCTACTGCTCAGAAGTTGAGACGGGAGCGTCTGGATGTCCTCCCCACTCTGTCCATGATCCATCATACACCGGAACATCAGTCTTCCCAAGTCTATGGAGGCCCTGGAAACGATGACCAAATATATAATAAGTAAAATCTTCCCTTTACAACATATATATGAATCATGTGTGTAGAGTAGAACATATATATGAATCACGTGTGTGTGAGAGAGACAGATAGAGATACCAATGCCAGGATACAAGCGGTTACACCAGTTCCACAAGAAGTTAAAATTGGGCTGTCCGTGGAGATGCCTGGAGAAAAAAATAGCACCGGGTTAGCATTTGTCGATAGGAGTGTAAGAGAACCTCCTCCTGGGAAAGGTTCTAAGTCCGAGCCCAAACCGAGGTTGCCAGCCTGCAAAGTTGTGAAGTTATCTTGAAACTCAGACTCGGTCCTAGAGCTACAAAGAGTACACTAATGCTCATCCATTTGCTTTTGTTCCAATTACCGTTTCAACTTTGAATCAATTATCTTCAAATATTTCTGTACATTTTCAATCACAAACCAATTTTCTAAAAGATTTGAGCTAATTCTAATGATAATGTGTTTTTTTGAACAAGCAACGGCTTTTGCTATGTTATAGGTTGCTTCCTTAATCCTTAATCCTTCATTAACAGCAGGCCTAATCATTAACAAGAAAAAAAACAGAAATATCTTGATGTTTTTTCTCTATTCTTCGTTTTTTTGCTTTTTTTTCATGTGTGTGCGCGCGTGGGGTGGGGATAAACAGGGATAGAAAGTAATACTACTGATTTACCCTCTTGTTCAAATTTTTTCTTCAGCTCATCAGCAGATAGAAGCGTTTGGGAACCATCTAACATCTGCAAGAAATCAGCAAAAAGAAAAAAAAGAAATCAGCAAAAATGTCATAAAAAAAGATCTTATAGCTTCAAAAAGGAATCTTTGAAAACTCATTTCCCAGCCCTGAACTTCAAAATTCAATCACCTGGGGAAATGGGACACATTTGCTGCCTGGTACATGGCCACTTCTTATTCCTTTACGAGGTTCAGGTGCTGCCCCGTCAAATCTAAAAATAGAAATTGAAAATGAAATCTGAGTACAAGCTCACTACAAGTCTGGTGAACAATTAGATCCGAAATTTGTATGCAAGTGTTATCCATGGAACGTAGTTAAATTTTCTTGACAACAATTGGTGTTCCATGTACATTCCAGAGGAAACAAAGAATACGGAGACTACCCATCAATCAACCATTAGATGTATCAAAAGCAAAATAGCAATGCTTCGGCAAGCTGCATTACAGATATATAATAATATTTATTAAAAAGAAAATAAAGTGCAATGGTGATCTTTCCAGGAATACTACACCACCAATTCACCACATTACTTCCCGATCTTTACGTTTTCAAAATTCATTCTGAAGCTTCTCGTTAAAAAGACGCTTCCTCTTATTATAAAAAACTAAGTATATTGCCTCTTAGTAGAGGAATTGCCTACTAAAAGAAAGCTCTTGCTTGCCTAACCATGGCTTCCACAAGGGCCGTTCCGACATCTTGGGGTAAACAATTTCCAATCACTTGATATAGCATGTGACAGAATAACCAACACACCAAAAGTTAAAAAGAGATTGAAAGAAATAACTGATAATAAAGATACCTAGCTTTTGAACGAGCATCTATATGTTGATGTGTTTTCTCCTCAACGTTCTTCCTAACCTGAAAATTGAGAGATATTGCAACTTGAAACAGATAAAAAAAAAGTGTTCTATTAAAGATAAATTTGTGACAAGACACCTTTACAACCACCAGCCATCTACTACAGAAAATATGTATTTATATATATATCTAAAGAAAACTATTATCTAATTTTCATAGTGTGCCAGATACAGCAGACTATGAAAATCATGGACTATAATGCTCACAAGTTTCAGGAATGAAACGATCAAAACTCACTGATCCAACAAAAAATTCTATAAAGAGAGTCGAGGAAAGCTTTAGTAGTAAAATTTAAGGAAACTAACCTGTTCAAGTGTCCATACAAGATGCGGCTGAAATTTTGTTTCATATGTAATTGGCCCAACCTATAAAAACAGAATAGCTCTGAGTGATACCCTACCTAATGACTATTTGAAAATACAGAGTATCGAATTCAGAATGCCGTTTTCAAACGTATATTAGCTGACCTAGATTTATATTCTAGTGGCGAAATTAAAACAAAAAAACAAAAAGGTAATGTGATTAAAATACAAGTCAAATAAATAACATGGAACTTACTTTATGGCCCTGATATACTTTCTCTATTGCCTCACTGGCAGCACTAGCTTTCAAGATAGCATCACCAGATGCACTTGATTCAACATCATATCCTGAAGCACGCCATCTCGGCAAGCCACCATCTAAAACCCAAACATTATTGTGTCCAAAAACTCGAAACATCCTGTGTAACACCAATAAGGAAATAAGTAATAAAGCTACCCAAGTAAGTAACAGCTGCTTTATTCAAACTTGCATGTTTTGTTAGCTTAAAAATAAAAAAATAAAAAAGTAGATAATATGTTCAGAGCTCACCACCAAACGCGTGCTGCACTGAAAATGCCCTTTCCATCATACACAACAACCCCATCTTTATTTTCAATACCAAGTGCCGAAACAGCAGCGGCAAATGCTTCCTCCGATGGCAGCATATGCGGCAACTGACGCATACCATTTGTCAATAAAAAGCTATTTAGATCACATATCAAGAGACCGGATATGATTGATTTGACTAATTAAGCTACACTTAAGCTACATTTAACTAAAAAAAATACATATCCAGTCAAGCTTATAAAGAGACCGCCCAGCCATCTCTCTTATTAACACATTACATATGTAAACAGTAAAAAGAAATACACGGAATAATATGAGATAGTACGGCAATGAGAACACGTGAATGGGGGGAACTTTACTTTGCTAAATTTAAGTAGGCAGTGAGAACACATGAAGGGCAGAACATCTTACATTTGTAGTTTGATCTGATATGCCATCTACGTCAAAGAAAAGTGCCCCAGGAATGTGTGCAACCTGTAACAAAACAAGTACTTTTAAGTGGAATAAAGATTCCAGAAATGGAAAATGGTTGAGATTGAAATATAACAACATAGTAACAGAAAGTGTCTCAACAATTTAGGCACCTGATACTCCTGAAGGGGATTCCTCTGCTCATCTGGCATGTACCAGGATGCATCCAATACCTGAAATAGGCACATGAGTAAATAATAGAATAGCTATAATCACGAGGATATGAAATTATCCAGAGAAGATGTATATGATTAGAATATATAATAACTTGTTGGTTTTATAAGCAAACATGCATCTGGTTAATAAAATCAGTAAATTTAAGATTTATTTTCCTTATGATGTCCATGTTGGCCTGGTCGTGGCAAGAACAAGAGATACATAATTTAAAATGGAACTGAATGTCAGAGAATCCAGTGTTGTCAATCGCGGATGGCGGATAATGGCGTCAAGCCAAAAAAATGCCATAACATTATAGCGGACACAATAAAATAATGCAAAATACATATAAAACACTGCATAATTTAAATAAAAAAAAAAAACAACATGAATCAAACAAATAACTCAAAAGTCATTAACCAAACATTAACTAGGATATCTCGTAAGTCATAACTAACAACATAATAAGAATTCATAACTTAAAACTCTCACAATATGATAATAAAAACGATAATCAAAACAAGACCAAAAAAAAAGGCAAGCCAATAAATTTCTTGAGCTTGACACAATCTTGAGCAACAGATTGTCATTCAGGACACGAGACTCAGAACATGAAACCTTAATCAAAAATCAAAACTTAAGTCTTAAATGGAAAACAGAGGATAAAAAAACAGATAAGAGAGAAAAAACAGAGGATAAAAAATAAGATATTAAAAAATTACCCTTTGATAAAAAAAACATAGATTAAAAAAAACATAGATTGAGAAGAAGATTGAAAAAAGAAAAATCAGAGATTAAAAAAAATTCAAAGTGATGGAGAGAAAAAGAGGGAAGAAAGAGAAGGACGGTGGAGGAAGAAAAAAAAAGACAGAAAGAGAAGAATGAATGTCACTGATACTGCGGAGACGGCAAGAAAATAAAGACTAATTACGTTGATTGTTTGTTGAGATTAGGTAAATATAATATAAGAGGGGAATAATCACATGGGATGCCAAAAAATAACTCATGGCCATTTAAAAAAAATAAAAAAGGTCAATATTCCCCTTTGTCCGCCATGAAACGCCATAACGTAACTGCCATAACGCCGTGAAACGCTGAATAGTGGACACCGCCATATTAGAGCGTAACGCGCATTGAGTATAGCGGTGACCGCCGAATTCGCCACGCCATACCTCCATGGGCGCCATTTGACAACACTGAGAGAATCTAAACAAGCTAGGATATCTGCCGTTTTTTTTCTTCTTTTTCTTTTTTATTTTGGTCTGCAGAAACGGCAGGGAATGATAACAATCATGTTTTGCTTTACTGCAATAAGTTCATAGAATGATAGAACTTGGTTCAAGCTCTTTTGGAGGAAATATGGTCAAATAGATAAGTGAAACGTCTGCTAGCACTACATGGACTATCCAGAGGGGAAAAAGGAGTTTCATGAAAATATCAAAAAGATTTGTAGTTCCACAAATTATTATTTGTAAGGACAGAGAGAGACATTTCCGTAATAAACAACAACAAAAGGTGCAAAGCAGAAGGAGGAACACAGCACACCTTCATATCCGGGGCTCGAAGGTTTGCATGGAGCCAGTCAACCGAAACAACAGGCTCTGTAGTTGGCACAGATAATGTCGAGAAGAAAGCATGTGTTGTAGCTGCTGATGAAGTCATCCTACGTGAAACTCCGGTTGAAGTCTTATACGACCAGACCGACGAAGCAATACTTGAATAAGACGACCTCTCCTGTGTATAATAAAAGAGAGCAATATGCTTATAAGAAGTTCCATCTATCAAGAGCCAAATAATAACAAAAGGCCACGACAATTACTCTGAAGAACAAAAACCAAAAGTTTCTGGAATTAGACAAAATTTGGCACTAATTCTCTTCCTTATTGCCAGAAAGTACAAAGCAACAATACTATAGATCTTCTATGATAGAATGCAATTGAGAAGACATCTGAGCATGAGAATCTGGACTTTTAAGTCTTTGGTATTCCCTCCATTCTATAATATATGTCGTTTAGGACACATAGCGAAAATTAAGAAAGCAAAAAAATAAGGTATTTTGTTAGTAAAAAAAATATCAATATTACTCTCTTAAATAGGACTTGTATACTATTAATTCTATCAAAGAGAGTAATATTGATATTTTAACTAACAAAGTACCTTAATTTTTTCTTCTTTAATTTTCGTTACATGTCATAAACGACTCATATTATAGAATGAAGGGAGTATTTATACACTCGAAGTGTTCAACCTTAAAGTAATGTTCCTTTCCGACATAAAAAAAAATGTGTACCGAAAAGAGAAAACCTGACGATCAACTCGACCTAATTGAAATTGGTAAGCAGCAAAAATATATAAAAATCATTGAATCAAAAGCAATCCAACTACCACACCATAAGCTAGTTGATAAAACTGGGAAATTCATGAAAATTGCATATAAAAAAGACCAAGAAAGAAGGGAAAAAAACCAAAACATTAAATCGTCAGAAAAGATAAATGGTACTCCCTCCATTCCTAAATATAAGACTCTTTAGATAATTTGAGAAAATTAAAGAAGTTGTCATTTTCATCTAAACTTCCAATATTACCCCACATTTCCTCTCTCTCACTAATACATCATAAAGAAAAGAAAGGAAAATGTTGAGGGTATAATTGAAATAAATTGTTGACAACTAATAAAAGAACCTTAAACGACAATTAATTTGGATACCTAGATATCTCCTAAACGACAATTAATAGGGAATGGAGGGAGTAGGAAATAAACCGCAATAATGTGAGAGAAACGAGATAGAGAAAACGATAAAGAAAGACAAAAGAAATTGTTAACTCGGTTCGTCAAGGAATTGACTATGTCTGTAACGCTACCAAACCATGCTATGTATGCACTATGTTGAGATACAATCAAAATCCTAATTACAACTTTATGTAGACAGCCATGAACAGAAAAGCTCAAACAATTTTAAATTGGATAGCCGCCAAAATGGGCTGGGCCGTTTGCTCAGTACCTCAATCTACATAACCTAACAATAAACCCATTCACAAGATTCAATGGGGGAAAAAAGAAAGCAGTCGGCAGACAAAATATATATGTAAATTAATTAACCAAACTGGAGCAATCTTAACCATTATTGAAGATCAATTGTATTGTATTGAATTAGGTTACTTACAGTAAGGAAATTTGAGAAGAAGATATGTGGTTTTTGGAATAAAGGAGATGAGGGTTGACGGAGGAAGAAGCGGTGGGCAAAGAGAGCTCTGGAGAAAACGGCTGACGCCATTTGAATCAGACAGCAGCTAAAGTGACCATCAAATAAGTTCGGATAAATTAAGGAAAAAGATGAACAGCAGGAGTTGGTAGTGTGGGTTTAAGGTGAATTTGATCCCAAAAAAGGAGGCCGGAGCTACGGCTGATAAAAGGAGGAGACGACGGTGAGATTACTAGAGAAAATAAAAAATATGGAAGCTTTTCTTTTTATATACTTTCTTAATAATTAAATAGAGAAGTATTAGGATATTAAATGTGGTATATTCAATCTGGCTAAAATATTTTAATTGATTGTCAAAAATCTATGGTTGGTTGAATATATTGATTATTATTACTTTATGCAAACTCCATACATATTTTATTAGATTAATTTATTATGATTTATTTTCATTTATAGAGTATATATATTATTTAAAAAACATCAAAAAATAAATAAAAATTTATTAAATGGTTTATTATACAGATCTAGTAGTGTTGAATTTCCAAAAACAATAAATGTTTATCCATCGTTTTTATTTTGGAATCAAATAAGTTTGTTAAAAATTTAAAAAGTTTGGTGGTGTGTCTTCGATTTTTTGGAGATCACGAAACTACGACACTTTTTTGATTTATTTGTTCAAGGTTTGTATAATTTACTTACTGATATTTTTTTTCTTTAGCTTAATTAAGTTATATTTCATGATGAATTTAGATTATTGAATTTTTTTTTTCCTTTTTTCCCTTTGATGTTTTCTTTCACGAAAATGAAATTCATGTTTGGAAAATAGAAATTTGTAGTTAGCTAGAGAAGAAATTGTTTGTTTTCTTTAATTTCTATTTGAAGATGACCAAGAAGAAAATTGTTTGGATATTATGACAATATATTGTTGTAGGGAAATAAACATTTCATAATTTTTTTCTTATAGTTTTTAAGTTTGGACATTTCTTTATTTTACTTTTACTTTTAAAAAATGGGATCACTGCAAAATTTGTAATCTTAAATAAAATTATTAAAAACTTTTAATTTTAATATTTATGAGAGAATCTCATAATTTGGAGGAAAAAGAAAAGATTTCTCAATACACACTTGGGCCTAGAAATACAATATAATCTATCATTTAAGGGTGGAAGTGAGCTGAGCCGGCTCGTGAGTACCTCACGATTCAATTCGATATTCGACTCGACGAGCTCAGCTCATGAGCTAAATGAGCAATACATGAGACAAGATTTTTTGCTCATCTAAAATAGGAGTCAAGCTTGAGCTAGATAGAGTTCGGCTCATTTAGCTCATGAGCTCTCTCTCTCTCTCTCTCTCTCTCTCTCTCTCATATATATATATATATATATATATATATATATATATATATATATATAACAAAATAGCCTCACATAATCTTCTCACAGTGGAAGCGTTATTGATTCATATCCAGCTTCTTTGCCCGAAAATAGTTCAAGCATTGAGTTATGAAGGAGATTGGCTCGAGTCACTTATGACATTAAGAGAAACTCAAAGTATATTACTACTTGTCGTTTATTACTGATGATAATTAATTGTTAATCTACAAAATACTATTTTTATGACAATACTATATTTTTATCTTTTCAGATGGAAAAACATGCCACAAAAATCAAAGTGGTTATATAAGAAGATTTTTGACATTTATTAATAAGGATTATAATATTTGGTAACTAGACTTTTGTTGGTTTACATTGGTTTAATTTTATATCTTGTTAACCTTTTTTTACCCGAGTCTTTATATAGTATAATTAGTAGAAAGATATAAACTTCTATTATATGTCATTGTGCAAATAAAATCTCTTGATTTATTTTGGATATTAAACTCATATTATAAGTCATCGTATTTTTTCAAAAATATTTGTAAATAAATGAACTGAGCTGAGCTGCTCGTGAGCTACTGATGAGTTGAGCTTGAGTTGAGAAAATTAGCACACATCAAATATGAGTCGAGTTATGAGATGAACAAATTTAGTGTGAGCTGAGCCTGAGCTAGCCTTAGCTCAGCTCATTTCCACCCCTACTATCATTTAATCAAATTGACGGAGGGAAAGTGGGGAACCACTATTGATCCTTCTAAAAAAAATCAAATCAATAAGAATTTATAGAGTTTTGAATATCAACAAATTTCAACTGATAATTTATAATATGAATTGAATACCTCTTTAAAATTCCTTAAAAATTATATAGAATCTAGATTGAATACACACTTATAAGTCAACATAAGTTATGATTTATGAGTTGTATTCAATTAAGATTTTAACTGATTTTCAAAAGTCTATAAATTTTAATGACTTTATGAATTGTTCTAACTCTATTCACACTAAAAAATAAAGAAGAGATTGATCAAATGGTGTATTATATTGATACAATAATGTTGAATTTTTAAAAAACCACATACGTTTATCCGTCATTTTTCTTTTGGAATCAAATCAGTTTGTTAAAAATACAAATTTTCAAAAAGTATGGTGATGGATATTTGAATTTTTTGAAATCACAAACCTGCTGCCTTTTTTTATTTCTTTGTTCAAAATTTGTATACTGTGATTTTTTTGTTTAATAAATATATGTTTTGTGATAAATCTGTTTGAATTTAATTTCTTAAACTTTTTTCTTTCCCCTTTGATTTTCTTTTTCAGCAAAATGGGGAATATTGAAATATGAAGTCCCACATCGAGTGGCCCAAGGAAGATCCAAATCACTTATAAGTTAATGGATTAACACCTCTCATTGCCAATTGGTTTTGAGAGGATATGGAGGCCAATGAGATAATTTTCACATGGGGTATAAGAGAGCATGCCCTTAGACGGGATGTGTGTGCTCATAATGCCCAAGTGGATTTTAATTGTCCTTGTATGACCCAACAAGGGCGACGGGCCTTAAACTGTACCCGCGTGACCCAAGAAGGGTGGCGGGCCTTGAATTGACTCCCACCTCGATGTGAGAGAGATTGTTGAAATATGAAGTCTCACATTGAGTGGCTAAGTAAGATCCAAATCACTTAAAAACTAATGAGTTAATACATCTCATTGCCAATTGTTGTTTAGAGGATATGGAGGCCTAGACTAATTTTCACATGAACTAATGAAAAATGCACAAATTCCCAACAAATATAACAAAACCGAAACATTCAATCCTCCAAAAAGATACCATTCACGTAATTAGTTAACCAAACTGTGTAATTTTTAAGTGTATTGGTAAACAAGAATTATAAGAAACGGTGCCTGTAAGGCTGTAACTAGTGAGATAAAGAAGATGAAGCTTGACAAAGCAAGCAACAGCGAAAAAAGAGTGCTCTGGAAAAAACAGCTGATGCCATTTGAATCAGACAACAAAAGGGACATCAAAAGTTTGATCAATCAAGGAAAAGGAACCAAAAAAGGACAAACCAGTTTGTAATTGGTGTCAGTGTTGTTAATTCCGGATAGTGGGACGAAGCGGCCAATATGCAAAACGCTACAGCAGAGCGACGCCATTTGATTTTTTTTTTAATATGAAGGAATTTGTTTGGTGAAGAATTGCTGAAGATACAAGGGTTTTTTGGATCGCCGTTGATTAATTAATTTTTTGTGTTTGAAATCCCCAATTTGCCCTTAAGATTTTGACTAAGATGAAAGATCATAATTGATGTCGAGGACAAAATGGGTTTTTCAACACATATCCAGATAGCGCCGCTATTAGGCCTGCAAACAGGTTGGGTTAGACCCGTATCCGGAAAAAAAATTTATGATCTGGTAAAACTTTCAGACCCATATAACCGCATCCGAATTTGAATCCGTATAAGAGTAATAAAACGATTACGGGTCTGAAATATAAAAAATTAGATCCGTTAGCACTGAACTGTTTCGCATATATATATATATATATATATATATATATATATATATATATATATATATATATATTTTTTTTTAAGCTTTGGATCAGCTTCACATCTAAAAACTAGATTTTTACCCTAATTTTATCCTCACATATAAAAGTTATAAATATAGTTTTTTCGTCGTTTCCTTCTCTTTACATCATAGTCGAGAGCCTTAGATAGGAAAGTAAAAAATAGGAGGATTGAACTTTTTGAAACGGGTTTTACCATATCCGGATCCGGATCCAAATTAGCAGATATGGTAATAGATATTATGGATCCATTAGGATCCGGATTCGGTAGAAAAAGTTAAAAACGAATATGGATCCGATCCGTTTGTAGGCCTAGCCGCTATTGCGCGCTATCTATCGCTAGTTTAGCCGCAATAGCGGCTGCAATTTCCATTACAGTGATCTGCAACACTATTGAGTTGCCCATAGTGGTTATAGCCTGCTCCACCGCTCTAGCGAGGAGGAGATCTCAGATGAAAAGGCCCAGGGGGCAGTGGCAACTAAAGCTGATAATAGGAGAAGATGAAGCCCCATTTTCTGAAATTTGTACAGTAGATAAGGTAACCATACTTTTCAAACTAACTTCCACATTGATAATTTGAAGTTGAAAGATGCAAAAGAAAATCCCGACAGAGTAATTACACAAGGAGATTAGACATGGGAAGAACTACACTCTAATATTCCACTTGTGGGATGTCCGTGGAGCAGTTGCAATACCTTCATAATATCTGGAGTCAAGCTTAGAGTCATTCCATTCTGCCACAAACTCCGAAAATAGATCTCTTGCTCCCTCCGAAGAAAGATCTGAGAAGAACAACTTTTTCTCTTCCTTTAGCCAGGTCGCAAACTCGTTATTCTTGGAGAAGTAGTCGGAGCTTGAGAGTTCTTGGATTTTCAATTTCTGAGGTAAGTTAAAGGAACAATCATAAGAGACATCAGCACTAGAGACGGTAGTAGAAGCTAACAAAGAGCTACAGGTGTTTAAGGGCTACGATGCAAGTATCTTCCACGGCCATAGGCCACATTTTACAACGATTTGAAAAACATGCTACAAAAGGAATTTGGATAATATTTAAAAAGATGATAATGAATCAACCAGAAAATAGAAACCGAGAATAACTTTCCTCGTCTCCAAGAAACAAAATTTTGACTCAATTTTGAAGAGAAAAGAACAAATCGAAATTGAGTAAGTTCATTCATTGGAATGATCTTGTATCATCCAAGCCAGAATTCTCCAGATTAGATCAAGCTATTCATTTGGGAATGTTAACAGGGTAAACCAGATATCAATCCTGGAGAGATTTGATAGCTCAATTAACCTTAAATAATAACCAAAAAAAAAAAAAAACAAACTATGGCCCTTTTTAGCTTTTATCGTTAACTTTTCAAAGAATTGCTAACACAGGAAGCAAAGACTATCAAGTGTCTGTAGAAGATGTCTATGTACCTTGCTAGCTTCAACTAACAAAGGAAAATTAGTTGACTAACATAGATGCAATTTGAGTGCAAAGATTAACATCAGATATAAACAGGAAACTCTTGATTCTACCAAGAACACTGTTTCAACATCATATAATGTCACCAAAATTAAGCCTTGCTTGATGAACCTTATCTGAGAGAATATTTGCTATGATCAGCAAAATGCCTCCTTAAATCGCATCTAGACAGATATTAAACTATTATCCCATCCAAAAAAGTAGATGAGAAGTAACAAGAACTCACCGAATGCTTGCCACGCTTGTGCCTGTTGCTCCCATGCTTTTCTCCTGACTTTTTCTCTGGACCCAAACCAGTTAGTCAATTAGATAAAATTTTCACAAGAAGCTTCATAATCATAAGGACAACGGCGATTCCTTTTTCAGGTAAAAACATGTTTCAACTCAAAAATAAGTTAAGAAATGCATTTGATACTGTAATTTTTCATAACCTAGAAACTGAACAGCTACCTTTGTTCAAGGAAATTCAAGAAAGAATGAGAGAATCATTTACACTTGGAAATCCAGATCGACTTCAATTTTCCTGGACAAAGAACCTTACCAACAGAGATCCATTTTTTAGTCCAATTTACCCAAAAATGTTCCTAAAACCACTAATGCACCTCTCCCTAAATCTCATAATGGGAAAAGGAAATCCCTAAAGGATGTCATTTTCGGAATACCCTGATCAAAGTAAGATACTATAACTAATTGCATGTTTCAGATTAAAATATCAAGGCCTTGTATCCATTTCTCTTTTTAACTAAAAAAAAAAAAATCTTTGAGACTCAGCAGCTAGAACACCAGGAATGCTGTAAACTGGAAATGACCCTTCTTTAACACCGCTAGAAAATAAAAGATAATTCAAACAAAATTCTATATTTTTTTCAAATAAAAGAGAGAAGCCCTGAAGTACCTGTGTAGGCGGAACTAAGGGGGCGGGGGCAGCCTTGATCCCCCAAAATTTAAAAATAAAATGATGTATATTTCTCTTATAAATATCAGAATTTTCAGAGATTACAGTACAAATTTTAGCTTCTGCCCCCTCAAGAATTATATAAAATTTTAACTTCTTTCCGCAACTTGAAGTTCTGGTTCCGTCTATGACACATAAAACGAAAGAAAATGTTCAATTCGAAAGAAAGCAAACGAAATAACACAAAAAATGCAAGCTTGTCTCCGAACTTAAGCCATTAAATTACTGAAAATGTAGATTTTTGAAGTAATATTCTAAAATCAACAACAAAAAAGAAGCCTTAATCCCAAAAGATTGGGAAATACCTTTCTTATTATGAGACTTGTCTCTACGGCTCTTGCTCTTCTTATCTCTGTTGTCCTTCCCAGTTTCTTGGGTGGATTCAAGAGTCCGATGCTTTTTACTTTTTGATTCATCTGCCGGGAATTATACAAAACAGGATAAATATAAACCACAGCTATTCGATCAAAAGTGCAGTACGAGAGAGTACCTGGGAGATCAGGGGAAGAGGAAGGAGAAGATCTCCTCCTCTTCTTCTTCTTCTTGTCGCCGTCGACGCCGTGCTCCTCCTTTCTCTTCCTCTCTTTCTCTTTACCCATTAGAAATCCTTCCTCAATCGCAACACAATTCTGTGTCAGTTCAAATCGACCCCTTAGTACTATGCAGTTTCTCACCGCTTCAAATTTGGGTTAATTTCTACCCAATTTAGGGATTATGTACTCTACCAATTTGGGCATTTTTAAATTTAGTCATTTAAATAAATTTAATTATTTTGATTTATGAATTTAATTTTTTAAAAGAATAAAAATAAAAAGAGAAAACATACTCTTTGATCCCGTGAAGTATTGCACCTTTAGAGTTTTTAGTTAACATGCCTTTTAGTTATCTTTTTTTTTACCAATTATGAATTTATGAGTGTTATATTTTGACAAAATTCAACTTTTACAACAGAGATGGATAGAGGAATGCACGCGTTGGGCACGTGCGGATGGAACCAAAAAGTATTTTGTCCATTCAAGCAAAACGCTATTTTACCCATTAACTATTTAGGGTTTTAGAGTTTTTAACAAATATAATTTTTGTTATATTTTCTTACTCGTAAAGATTTTGTGAGTATTTAATTTAACAAAATCATAATTTTACAGTGAAAATTGGTATCCGCCACAGTCCGCCGGACACAACCCTCCTATTTAATTACCACAAAAATTACGTCAAATTTCTTTTGTTACTTAGTTTCTCTCATCAAAGAACTATAAAAATCAAGAATAATAAAAAGGCAAATTTTCATGGGTGCAGAAACAATTTATCATTTAGAAAGCGAGTCCAAAAAGTATTTTTTTCAACGAGTTTATCACTAAAAATAATTTACGATTAGTCATGACTTTCAGTCTTTCAGTCAAAAACCCAAAGTCAATCATTCTTTTACTGATTTGAAATGGTCAACGTCACAATTTAAAAGGGCATATTTGAAAATTCCTAATAAAAACCCACATCTCCCCATTCCCAACCCGACCCGACCCGACCCAATGCCCTGTGCCCGTTGACCCATTCAACCCCACCCTAATCTGAGGGTGCCAAAATTGTTCTTCTTCCCCCTTCCCCGATATAGCAGTCTCAGTCCAAAATTTTCGCTAGCAGGGAGCCACAGCGGCAAGAGCTTCCCTCCCTCCAGACCCAAAAAATCCCACCACAGCCACCTACTACCCCTTTCTTCTTTTCTATTCATATTATGATTCAAAATTTCCAACCATTTCCAAGGACAACTCCTAAAGACTTCATTCTCTCAATAAAAAAAAAAAAAATAAAAAAAAAATTAGTTGTAGAATTTGATATTTTCATTTTGATTATTTGGGTGATGAACTCTTAGTAGGATTGTGAGGATGATTGAGAGAGAAGGGGAAGAGGGGTATGGGTACGGGATTCTATGAGGAAGAAGATTTGTGGCTGGGGTGGGGATAAGCCTGCATGGGGTGGGGCAAGGGTGCTAAGCAATAATATATTTCTTGTTTTCTGTGGAGGAAGAATAAAGGTGGGGGGTGGGGGGGCGGTGGTGTGGTGTGGTGGTGCGTGGAGGAAGAAGAAAAGTGGGGGTGGGGTGCAGTGGTGCGTGGAAGAAGAAGAAATGTGGTGGTGGGGTTCGGTGGTGGAGAGGATAATTTTTAATAAAATATACCAAAAATACCCCTATTAAATTTAATGTTGACCAAATGCAAATTTTGAAGTAACAGTTGACTTTGGGTTTTTTGGATGGAAGGACGGAGTACACCAATCCTAAATTGTTTTAGGATAGAAGCTGTTGAAAAAAATACTTTCTGGTCCCGACTTCTAAATGATAAATTGTTTCTAAACCCAGGATGCAAATTTGCCTAATAAAAAAGCACAAACCAATATGAAATTTTAGCATAATTCTTCTTTCAAAACCAAGGTTTTGAAACACGACCCGCCAACCGGCATATTTTGCGGTCCGATTTAGCTCCTAAAGTTGGTTGGGATAAAAAACATGCTTCTTTTGTTCAACCCGGTGGTTGAACCGTCTAACTCGGAAACCGGAACGGATTTAGTAGAAACGGACGGGTATAATATGTTGTAATATTTTTTTTAAAAAGAAAAAATATTGGTTATTCTAGTTGAGATTGTTATTGTCTTGTTGGATTGCCTATGATTTATGTTTATTATTTAATCTTGTTTGGATACTTTATTGGTTATTTAGAGTTTTATTATAAGAACATTGAGTTGTGATTGAATTTACATAGCATTTTGTTAATTTTAAAATCTATATTAAGTTGATATTTTAAACTTTAAATTTGTGCATCCCATATTAGTTGGAAAATTTTACATTTATTTCATTTTAAATAATAATTATATATTATTTATTTATTTATAATATTTATGACGCTACCGGGTCAATTAACGGGTCGATGACGGGACCCCACCGGTCCGCCTAATAACCTGTAACACTGTAACTTTTACGAGTCTATTTCCGATCCAAATTTCAAACCATTTTTCAAAACTAAAAATAAAACAAACTCAACAATATCTTGGTGCATCAGCAGCCCGTCATACGTCCTTCTAGGCATCGGTTGCCTTGACCATTAAAACGAAACCGCCAAGCCTCGGGCGATCGGCATGCCTTAGAGACAAGGGATCCGCGTCGAACTCTCAAGCACCCTTGCTAACCATATAAAGTGAAAAGCAAAAAATGTTAGAACTCAAGGTGTAATCACATTTCACCTTGCTTCATAAAAAAATAAAAATAAAAATGGGATTTGAATTGAGATTTTTGCTTCGAATTCAAAAGTCATTTTAAAAAAAAATGATTATGGATCCAGAGCTTTGATTTGGGTTTGATATTTAATTCAATGCCACCCAAAATAATTTACAACCCAACTAAAAAAATACTTTTCTTAGTTTATTTCTCTCTTTATATACTAACTGCACGTTTGGTACGCTAGAATGGAATGTAATGTAATCCCATTTCCAGGCAGAATCGATTTCCACCCAAAATGATTTCAGAATTCTCTTTTCATTCCATTGTTTGTAAGGCAAAAGACAGAATGGAATGTCGATTCCTTTTCTATATTTGGTAAAACTATATTTCAATGTTAGGATGGAATAAAATTAAATAGAATATGACCTAAATGTCATTTTAACATATATTAGTGATAAAATCTAATTAAACATTCATTACAGAATCTTACTTGAATAACGTTGACATTATATATATATTGAAAAATAATTTTTATTAAAATGTCAACATAGTAATAAATATATCTTTACTTTTAAAATTAAAAATAGATTAAAACTACTACTAAGAAAAAGAAATATTTATGAAATTACCATCTATAAAATTATACTAAGTGAAATAGAATATTTATGACTAACTAAGAATACGTTGCTATGTAAAATGAACGTAATAATTAATTAAAAGAGGGGTATAAATGTCAATTACTATTTATTGATGATTCCAGCTTCTCCTGGAAATGCCATTCCATAGGTTTTGGTGTGGAATGACCAAGGCAGTCAAACTCGCGATCCTACGTAGGATCGGAAGGGCATATGAGGATCGTAGGATCGTAAATCGGATCGTAGATCCTACTTAATTTAAAAAATTATTTAAAAATATATATGTACTCTTATAAAAACATTTCAATCACAAATTTAATGTGTCTTAAAAAAAAAGTGTCCTGAAGAAAAAAAGATAATCAAATACTCAAAGCAAATCATTCAAGTTATTAGCATTTTATTAATTATAAAGATAAAAGTACAAATATCATGTACTAAAATTAAACATGTTTATTAAATTTAATTTGGAGTTAACAAAATTAAATAAAGGCAATGTAAAAAGATTATGTAAAATTAGCTGAGATTATTATGAAACAACTAAAATTTTCAAAGAAAATATGACAATTGAAACAGTCAATCACCAAATACTTTTCCATATCAATTCACATAATGTAAGAGGAGTAGGAATGAGGAGATATTTATTGGAAGTAGGGATAGCAATATACCAATTGAAACTAGTGTTCCTAGTCTAGCCAAAATAATAATAATAAAAATTAATTAATTAATTAAAAAAATAATCTAGCAATAACAAGAAGCGAGATATAATTTGAAAGCAAAGAATTTACCTGTTGCTAGAACATGATTCAAATGGCGAAACTTCATTTTTAATGACTAAGTATTCAGCAAAAAAGTCAACCAGAGTTAATTTAATTGGTAAAATGTGCGTAATTTCTATTTTTAATTAAAATTCAAATACCTCTTGAGATATATAAATTTGTATAATCTTCAAGTATCATCGAGTATAAGAAATGATTAAAAAAAATATAAAAAATAAAGTGTTTAAGCCAAAAAAAAAAAAAAAACTACTAATAACACTAATTTTACATGTTAGGAACATAGAAATGAAGATTTATAATATTGAGCCAAAAAAAATATGGAATTAATTAATCAAAAAAAAATGAAAAAATTTAAGACTTTAGTTTTGAGTGACTCGTGGGATCGTACCGATCCTACGTTCCTGAGTCAGATCCTACAAGTTTACACCGATCCTACCGGATTACTGATTCTACGTAGGATCTAACTCGAAAAACCCCTTAAAATGCGTAGGATCGTACGATCTTACGAGTCAACTCGCGAGTTTAACTGTCATGGGAATGACCTTTCCCACTTATTCCTAGAATCGTCATTCCCGTGGAATGATCATTCCCACTTCAAATTGTTTAACCAAACGACAGAATGTAAGAGAAGTGGGAAAGCCCTTTTCATTCCTTCGTACCAAACACGCCAAAAGGTGCATATATCTCCCTTAAACAAAAGCTGACCCCTTGGTTGTTTGATACTCTCTCCATTCAAAATGGAACGAGGGGCCCACTTTCCTGTACAAATAAATAAGAAAACGAACATTTAATTTGAAACAGGTAGAATATCATCCTTATTTCCCAAAGGAAAGGAGAGGAGAGGCATTTGGATTTGATCAAAGATTCAGCAGAAACTATCAGCAGCTGATATAAATGTTTCTTTTGCAAGAAATATAGCAACTTTGATGTTCTAAAGCTTTTCTGGAAATATACAACAAATAGACTACTGCTAGTTTCTTAATTTACCTTTTTTTTTTCTTTCCAAAATGGCCTAGCAAAACTATGAAACAACTTAAAAACGAACGGAGACCCTAGTCTATTGTACCGCGTTCCAACTGTACATCTGCGAAGCGAAAGACTGGGAATGCAGTGTTTTAAAAACATGTTCCACAGCAGAAATATCAATCTCGAACCCATAACTCTGTCCGCCATAGAGAACATAGAGATATCCTTTGGAAGACGAAGGTGGTGGCAAAATCTCTGAAATTTCTGGGAACTCGTTTGCTGGTGGTGAAGGCAAACCTTTCTTCTTCACTGAGAAATAAACATCAGCTAAAAGAAGCCAAATAAGATCGGGGTCTATGGTTGCAAGACCTACAAGCGCATTTATTGCAGCATCACGAAGACCTATAACGCCACTGCATGCTATACCTACAACCAGTCCACTAACTTTCTTCAGAACTGCTTCTATAGCTGAAGCACTTCTTTTGTTTTGAGCTATATCAGCAATCATTTGGAGCACGGCTGCCTGAACTTTAAGATCAGATAGCTCTGCTACTTGGTCTTCTGAAGATGTCAAACTGCTCCTGTATGGAAGCTGCAATGGAGTTCTTTCTGCTTTTGAGATGGGTTTTCTCTGAAAAGGTGATGTGCTTAGCAATTTCCAGAAGTGGATTCCATCAGTATGGAATCGTCGAGAGAAGAAATCGCCACCACAGATTTGAACCACTTTGCTAATTGTACGTGAACATCTTCGAACAGCTGCTGGATTCCTATTTCGCACACAAGCAACCAACAATGGCCAAATTTTATTCATTGCCGGGAGCAATCTGTTTTCTCCAGCGTCATCCTCGGATGCATCAAGAGTATCTAGAAGATCTGGAAAAGAACAAAGGCTAAATGCTTTTTCGAGTGCCTCTTTTGTTTCTTTCTCATGTTTGTATGCTTCTTCCACTTGGGCAAGAGCCAACATGCCATCCTGAAAAAAAATAAAGCATCGAATAATATGCAATTTAGAGGGTCACGAAAGAAATCGGTATGAGGCAAATAAGCCACGATGGAAACTGAAAAAAAAAAATGAAAAATTATTCCTTTACGGTCTTTGGGCTATAAAAAAAACAAATAACCTTTTATTCTGGTCCGTCATTATCCAACACCCAATACTTTACAAAATTTAATTTTTTTTTACTAGGAACACCCAGAATGAGAAAGCAAAAGCTGAAGTACAATCTTCAACATTCACACCTAACTCCAGATCACTGACAAAAGCTAAAATCAGAACAATCACTTAGCAGAACATACCTCAATTACATCAAGAGCTATCAAGCATGCAGATTGCTTAGTTGAAGCAAGAATTGGAGTGGCAGCAATAAGGCAAGAACCTGCAACGGATCCAACTGTTCGCCTGTATCTTCTGGAATTGTTCAATTGGAATAAAATTGATTCCCAGTGCTCTCTCTGAGTATCTAAACTGGAACAGGTATCCATCTTCTCCCTCTCTAGTAGAATATCAAGCAGCAGGGGGAGTTAAAGACACAAGTAAAGAAATGCAACACGCAATAATATAGAACATTCTGGATCTCGATTCCTGCCTTCTAAAAATATACCAATAAGTAGATGATGCATCACTAAGTATATGCCAATGGAACCTTCAATGAGGGGAATTAAAATTACGATGAACAAATCAACATTTCCATTATAGTTTTCAGTTGATTGATACCATGTACAAGGCAATTTAATTTTAATCCATTAGAAGATGTTTCCAGTTACAAAATATAAACATATTTGAGAGTTGATTTTAATTCGAAGGGAAAATATATCCTGGGAATTTTTATCCTAAAATGGAGCTGGTTTAGATAACCAGCATAACTGATTCAAGTAGAGCTATACTGCTATAGTCGACATCAGACTTACTTGAATTAAATAAAAGGTCAGAATACTCATACTTGTACGTACCCCAAATACTTGTCAAGTTTTACGAAGAAAATGTGAAAATCAAAGCAAACCTTCCAAAAGATATTTACTCTACTCCACTTCACATCAACTGCAGATGATATTTTATACAAAGGTGTATAATATCAAGGTGTACAACTTCAAGTAACTTGACAGCAGTTTTTTGTCTCATGTCAAGAAATTTCGTGCTACTTCAATATGCTTACCTGATTCTCTCAATTCCACAGCTGTTTCACCATCAAATGGCGAAAGTGAGTATTTTCCTAGTCTTTTCTCTATGTCACAGAGATCTGATTGAATATCCTTGTAGAAAGTTTCCGCTTGACCTGGCAGAGTACAAGCCTCGTGTTTTGATGCCTTGGCTATTTCTGCCACCGCCTAAAAAAGTGCATCGGGCAAAAGAGAATTCAGAAAATAAAATGAGCAGAAACTCTATCACCTACATATCTGGCTAATGTTAGAAAAGGTTAGTGACACCTAAATCCTCTCAGCTAAACATAATAAGCAGGATTCTAAGTTCCAAAATGACGAATAGAGTTCAAATCAAACAGTGATGCATCATATAGCACAAATATCGGCCCAAGTTTTCCATACCATATCTGTTGCATGAGGAGCAATTAGATATAGCAAACAAAGAGTTGGTTAAAAAAATGACCTTTAAGAAGGGAATGGTTAATTCTGGGTGCTGATGTCTGCCAAGAATTTCAAGTTCCTGAGAAACAGCACGCATCTGTAAAAGGAACAAAATTTAAAATTCAGAAGGATCAATCAACGTCTAGAAGAGAGAAAAGAAAGCATCAGGACAAACTAAAAATCAAGGAAGTACACATGCAGCCTAAAACTAGTCTTGAAAAGTAAACACATACAGGCTCCTCCAACAATGGCAATATCTTGTGACCTATATCAATATAGGAAAGTATCACAGCAAGAACATTTGGCATTTGAGGGTTAAGATCCAAATGTCGCAGTTGTCGGCATATCGAATCAATTATGTAGTCTGAATTTGCTAGGACTAAGTGTCCGACCTGCCAAATATAACACACCAAATGTAACCAACAATACTCATCACAGTTCAAGAAAAGCAAAACCATTGCTCACCGTTTGGTACTCAAGTGTAGCAGCAATAGTACGTAGGACACCATCAGATGCAGCTCTAACTTCGGAGTTTGAGCAAATAAGAATCTCAAGCAACCTAAAAAGAGAGGAGTGAAGAAATCCACAGGAAGAGAAGTTTTCTCCAAGGCACATAGCGAAGATGCCAATTCCTTCAGTAATAACCTGTAAGGAAACTATTAACATTGTCAGCTCAAGCCATTCAAATCGATACTCTCATATTAGAAAATCCCTCCCCCTACCCCTCAAAAGAAAACAAAAAGAAAAGAAAAAGAAAAAGCAATATAAGTTTAGCAAAGCATATATTTCCTGGTAAAGCATAGCGTTATCTTTGAAGAAATGCAGACTTAAAGCTCCACCTCCACCTCCAGATTGGAGAACAGAATCAGTATGCCCAACTGGAAGATTCCATACTTCAGGAGAAAGATATTCATGCAGTATACTCCCAATACAATCAATTAATTCATTCCTTGGACCAGTCTCCCAACGAACGATCCAGCAGATTTCATCTGCCATGGTTTCTTGCAGATCACCAGATTGATTATCAACAATTGCATCATATCCCTCAATATCTTGCCCTCTTAAACTGGCATTTTGAAACATTCTTGCAAAGCTACTTATTGCGTGATCCGACAGACCAAATAACATTTCGTTCAGAATGCAAGCAGCAGTACTAGCTTGCCGAACCAGCTGTCCTGAACCAGTTCTATTATACCAGGACTCCCAGCTTTCCGGATTGTATTCCTTTGCCCGAATCTTGGAAATTAGTTTTCGTAAGTGAGCAAGTGGAATATCCACAATGACAGAAAGAGATCCTCCACTTCCAGAATCTAGTAAAAACAAAGAAGTAACCAGGTCAAAGTTGCAATTGCAAAGAGAAAACAATGAACACAAAAAGTCGCAGAAACGGAAACAACCTGCAAATAGAGCTAGACCTACAAGTCTGAGAACACCAGCAAGAGCCTGATATAGTTTTTCACTACCGACATAAACAAACCAAGGAGGCATGCGCGGCAGCTCATATGTTTTCTGCATGCTTTTGGATGGGTATTGGGTTCTCTTGTTTTGAACTCCTACATACTCAGCACCTTTAGGATCAATATCCATGATGCCTTTCATCTCTGCAATGGACTGCAGATATCCTGACGGCCTTGCCAAAACAAGCTTGTCAAGTGAGCCAGCAAACACCGAGTTCTGACTCAAGCATAGGGCAAATGCATCCATGAATCGAGCAGCTGTTACCTACAATGTCGGCATGAGAATCAACGGTAAAAACTTCGGAGAAAAAGACAACAAACAAGTGTTAACCTGAGAGTTCTTTCCATGACAGAAAAAAACGTAACTGGCAAGAAGGTAGCATGTGCAGCAGATTGTCGACATGTATGAAACTTGATCTATGTTACTTTTCTCAGTTCAGTTCGACAGAAATTTCATTTAAAGAATAAACTAATCTGGCAAGAAGGTAGCATGTGCAGCAGATTTTCATAAACACTGTACATGAGTCCCAACTTCGTTTATAACAGCGTCATGTGGGAAATAACACGACAGGCAGTAGACGATTAGAAATTTGCACCACTAGGTTCTTAAAACACAATAGTCAAAGACTACAGAGCTGCTTATTGGTAGACAATTTTAAAAACACAACAGGATAAGAAAGCAAAGTACCACCACGTACTGGAGACTGACAAAGGAATTCGACAACGAATCTCGGCCCAGAGAAATAAATTACTACAAGTAATTTCTGCACGTGTGATAGAGCAAGTGACTCCTCATTTCCCAACACCACTTGAGGAAGCTTTTCAACAAGCCTGAAGGAAATTAATAATCATTACTCATTATATTTCAAACAATGACATGTCACATTGAGTCAATATTTCCAAATAAATAAGAGACTGGCCTGCTGAATATCACAGCAATATCATTTCGGAGCTGATGTTTCTTGCTTGATGAATACAACTGCCCAAAGAATGCCTGTGCAACTGAAGACACTTCTGGAGAGTCATCAAACATTAGAAGAAATAGACATTCCTGCGTCATTAACGGTGACAATATGTAAACAAGCAGTTGTCCATATTGGTAATTCAGACAAGGTAAGCTTATTAGTTAAGGTTGTATCTAACCAAAAGCATTAATCTGCTCTCCTTCAGCGTGTAACTGCATTTTGACAAGAATGCCTGTATAGCTGCCAAAGTTCCTAGCCGTACCCGTTTTGACGGATGAACACAAAGCTGAGAAACAGATGAAGTGTTAAATTAAACATCAATCACTGAAGCAAAAATGAGAATATCTACAGTTTTAAACAATAGTAGAAGCCCACATGAGGAAAAGTTGCAGACAGAAGTTTATTTATATGAAGTGAAGTATTTGTTATCCAATCTTTTGTGCGATTAACACGCAGAGTTTCTCCCTTGCCATTAGCGCTGACATTTCTATCCACTTTGATGTCAGATACTGGAGGGCCCATGTGAAGAGTTTCCCATAAATCCTTGGCTACAGTTTCACCTCCATCTTGCATCTTTGAAGGCAGGTGACGCAGTTCATCCAGAAAGGACACAAGAGACTTATCCTTGCTTGAGTCAGGGGAAGGAAAATCTTCCTGGAATTCACTAAGAGCAGGTAGGTTATGATCATCCTTCAAAACAATTGTCAGAAATTCTGCCAGACCTCGAAGAGATTGGCCCAAGGCTTCATTACTTCCTGCTGCCCCACTACTCATAATTTTCGATATATGGAGAACTTTTCCAATCTGACTAACGAAACCTGGTAAAAAGAAAGCTAACGCATCTGCATTTCCAACCTGCAAGAGACCATTTTAAATCATTAGCTTGTTTGCATATGGCACTCCTTAATGGCATTATTACCAATGAACTAAATTTCTAACTCTAGAAAAACCTAAGTGCTCAAACTAACCAATTCGTACAATGCATGTTTTTCATAGTCCCTAACTTCATGGCAAAGCCTTCCAACATTACAAAGACCAGCAAGGTTTAATAAAATGCTTTTGGTTACAAGTTACCTTAGCTATAAGCACTCTAAGTGTAAAGAAAGCTTCAACACGAAGTGATGCATTGCCACGGTGTCCTCGTGCTGCCTCAACATCAGCCACCTTCATGCGAAATCCAAGGTTAATTTCAGCAGAAATTATGTGAATTTGAACAAATACGTGGAAGCAAATTAAGCAATGCTACTAATTCAATATAATTGATAGCATAAAGGCAGGATGAAATAGACCTTCAGTAGAAGAGAGAGCCAGTAACCAATGGCAGCTGATGCAGATTCGGACTGCAGAAATGCGAGTAAACATTGATCTGGATCTAAAGTGTTCTTTACAACCATAGCCAGAGGAGTTTTCTGATCATTCTGCAAGAGAAGCATAGGGCAGCATTCGACTTGTTTGCATGAGCATAAATCATCAGAACAAGGACGCAGAGAAGTCAGTAGAGCCCTGAAACATCTTATTATTCCTTCACGAAATTCTTCTGGGGCCTCCAATGGAGAAAGCGAGGAACCATTAGTCAATTTCTTCAGAATAACAATCAACTGCAAAACAGGCAAATATATTATAACATTCCTAAGCTAGGAACTGAAAAAGCAGCTCAAAAAGTAAAGCTTTACTTGGAAAATTAGGATGTCAATTTTGACTCAGATTCAGAATTAACAATCTGAGCACATTACCATTGTAAGAACGCCAACTATGTATCTGCTTATTCAATGTCTGGCAAATTAAAACTAGAAAACTAAACCAGGAAGCAGCATATATAGATCATGAACAGCCATATCCGAAGCTATATTCTCGGTTACCTGATCTAGAGATCCCAAGTGGCACTTATAGAGAAGTTCCTCCAAACAATATAGCACAGCTTCAGCCATGACATCACTAACTTTATGTGATACTTCAAGAGCACCATACCCCGCAGATCTCTCCTTATCACCTTTTGGCAAAGATCTAGATTCCACTGCTGCATCCAATAGGAGCAGCAAAGGAAACAATGCATAGCTGAAGAAGGGAAAGGATTATAAGAACTGAGGAAAAAAGAACAACTAAATGGACATAGACTTCATTTCCAGCAACTTTTCTTTTTCCAGATGAGTAATTGAACAAAAAATAAAAGACTACAAAATTCTCTGGAAACTATAACCTGACCGCGCTTTAGAAGGATACCATTGGATATTTAAACAATATATGTCTTCTAAAAATGTGTTTGCAATGCAATTGACGGTAACCACATAAATGTATTCCACTACTTTAGTCATCACATGTATGATCATAAGAGAATATTCAAAATTCTACATTTAGAAAAATGAAATACACAAGAGAAGCAATAGTAAGTTGAGAAGCTCATCTAAATTGCGCAATTTCTACCATATCAATATCTTAAAGATCTTAAATTCTTTTGTTCTCTTAATCTCAAATGTAATATCTACTACTCTATTGGCTGCATTCTCCTTGCACTTTGGACTCCCAGTTTTTTGTTTCTACATGCTCCATCATCTCCAACCAAACTACATCCCTCAATCTCACATCACTCCACTAGAGGTTTCTCAAGGAATACCTATTCGTCAAGGAAGGCCATCACGGTTGGAGAAGCACACGTGACTCCGAATTATAGGTTCGAGGCTCTACACCCCTCGATAGTAAAAAAATCCAAAAAAAAAAAGGAGCATCAATTCAGCAACCAAATATAATCTATTCATGCATTCCACGGAGAAAAGTGCAAATAAATGCTATGTATACTTAATGAAAGAAGCACGGTAATACGCACATAAATCAAAATGGTTCTTTTGGCTTTGATTTGAGGGTATAATTTCATAGCAAATGTGACAATATAGGTGACTACTGTTTTACTGGTATTATGTGAACAGCCATTTTGCGCATTCATTGCGAAATGGTATGTCAGTCTCAAATCCATCTTTTTTAGTGGTATTCTTTGAGCAGTCATCTTGTGCATCTATTGTGAAATGTTAGGTCTATCTCTTATATCTCCCCAATTATTGGGGACGTAATGAGTTATGTTATTATTTATGTTGTGTCATACATTGTACAAAACAGCTAAACATAGAAGAAGGAAAAAAAAATTGTACAATTGCCGGGAAACCATTCTGCCGATTAAATTTCTCAAGGGAAACTTCTGATAGTGGAAATATACATGTAAAAGAAACCAAATATAAAAATATAGAATTCGTATACATACTCGAAGAAAGGTTGGAGAGAATCGGGAGGAGATTGGCGGAGAAGTTGAAGAAGCTGAGAGGTATATGAGGAATTTTTCTTTGGATTCTGCAGAAGCTCCAGCAATTTCACACACAAGTGTTTAAGTTGGGGACATATAGTGGTGCTTGAAGAATCCTCTCCGTCGGAGACGGCGGTGCCGGAGTTGAAATTGCCACTGCGCTCTTCTACTTTTGCCATTGGAAAAAGGGGAAAAACATCATCAAATGGGTTTAATGGTCATTACAAGTAATCACGAAGAATCAGGAAGAGAAAGATAAGTGGGGACGGAGGAGGTCATTTTGGGAATACAACGTGGGTAGAAGTGTAATTGTGCCCTCATTACTGTTTAATACTGGGCATTTTGGAAGTTATAGATTACATACTAGGTCTCGTGTAAGGGTGTCAATGAATTCGGCCCGGAATGAAGATCACCTCTCTCTCTCTCTTTTTCTCTCTTCTTTTTTTTCTTGAATTTTTTTTTTTAATTTTTGTTTTACATGATTAGATCCAACAAAAATCCGAGCCATGAAAGACAAAAAAAAAAAAAAAAAAAAACTTCAAGAAGAAGCAGTGGCGGAGCCACAGTGGGGCCTAGTGGGGCAAGTGCCCCACCAGTTTTTTTCAAAATTTTTTTTTTTTTTTTTTATTTTAGTTTTAGTTTTGTTTTTGTAACACCTCGTCTTGTGAACATTGTTTATTATACCCATTTTGAATCACTTTACGATTTAAAATTAAAATTTTTATTTTTTTATTTTTTTAGTTTTAGTTTTATTTTTGTAACACCTCATCTCATGAACATTGTTTATTATACCCATTTTGAATCACTTTACGATTTAAAATTAAATTATTTAGTTTGTGAATTATAGGAATGACACCACTTATATTTTAACAATTTTGGTTAAAAGGGTAACAAACTTAAGTGTGTAAGAGACTAAAAAATAAAATTACTAATAAAAAATACACAATGGGCTCTCTTATAAATTATAAAAAGTTCACAATAAAAAGTCCACAATATGAAGCCAGAGGACTTGGAGACTTATGAAGCACTGATCAGTAGAGTGAAAAAGGTGAACAAAATGTGAATAACTCTAGTCTATAAGATTTCATAAAAAAAAATTTTTTCCTCCGCCAATATTTATATGCTTTTATGAATTTATTTTGTCAATGTTAATTGTACCCCCAAAGAAAAATTTCTGGCTCCGCCACTAAGAAGAAGAGAGAGAGAGAGAGAGAGAGAAGGTGATCTTCGTTCCTCCACTTTTTGTGTCTTCACCCCCTTATTTTGCCGTAAATCATGATGTAATTTTTTCAAGGCATTCTTATTCAAGATTCAAGACTCAGATGTAAGATCTACTCCAGATCCTTCAAAATCTGGAGTTTCTCTCTAACCTCGGAGTTGTTATGGGCCCTTCCTCAATTTTCTTCATTTTTCCGAGACAATCTATGAGACGACGGTTGATACACCCATGGCCTCGTAGATTGTTGATTTCTAAGAAGGTGTTGGAACTGAGCTTGCTACTGATGTTCAAGGATTTCGGAGAAGATGCTGCGAAGAATTTTATTATGTATTTATTTTTTCTACTCTTTTTAGTGTTGTTTACCCAGTCCGGGGTGTGAGCTTTTATCTGTTATCATGGTGGTCTACATCATTGTATAACTTTTATTTTCATTTTATCTTTAGCTATTTTATGATTAATGGATAATTTCTTATTTAGCAAAAAAAAAAAAATGAGTTCAGGCCGTCCTAAACCCGACTCACATAACTCGAGAAAATGTGAGTGTGGATTGAGGTAAGCTGAGCATGAGCCGAGTGTGAGCTCAATATTTAAGCTCGAATTTTATGTGAATTGAGCGTGAGCTTGACCCCGTTCAACCCAAACAAAGCTCAAACTCGAACTCGAACCCGAACCCGAATCAGAATAATATAATTAAAATATTATATATAATAATAATAATAATTATTAAAATATTATATACTTATATTTTCTTTTTCTTTTGTAGATTTGAATCAAAATAAAGAGTGAAATGTTGTAGAAGAATTCCATAGGATTGCCGAAATTGGATTTGGCACCAACAATGGAATTAAATCACTCTTCTACAATTTTCAATTTCATCATTTGTTAGAATTTTAAGTGCATGGTTCTCTTGTTTTTTTTTATATAAGAATCATTTTATTAGTATAACAAACAATTCTGAAACTTCTACTTCTCTTGTTTTTCTCTATATAAGGCTATTACAATTATGGGACTTTCGTTTCTTTTGTTTTAGTCTATATAAGGATTTTTATCTATGTTGTATTTAGATTCTTTAACCTTTGACCTTACTATGTAGGGATGGCAATTTGACCCGTGATCTGCTGACCCGCCCCGCCCAAACAACTTTTGGGGCAAATCAGACCCGCCCCGTAAAGATAATGGGGCAGATCAGACACGCCCCGCTAATGGGCAGATCGGGTATGGGTTTCGTGTGTACCCGACCCGACCCGACCCGACCCGACCCGACCCGCACCGCCCCGCCCCGCCCAGACCATATAATATTATTATTACTAAATCTAATTCTCTCATTCTCTCACCATCCACTCTCTCTCAGTGAAGAAAGAAGATTGAGACAGAGACTCCGCCCGTCCGCCGCTGATTCCCTCATTCTCACTCCGCCCATCCGTCGCATCCCAATTGACGTCTTTTTTACAATTGATCTGAAAATCGTGTTTAAATTTAGAGTTGTGTTGGTTAATTGAAACTGCCTTAGGAGAAGTTTTGTTTTATTGATTTTTTCCATTGGTTGATTTTATTGTTTCTGCTAGTTGTTCTGTAGTTAATCTTCTTGTTCTTGGTGTAATTTTGGTTATTCTTTGCTCGATCTTCATAGTATCTGATTTTCTTAGATCAGTATTCATTCTTAGAGCTTCGATGATGTTTGTTCAACTTAAAAAAAAAGTTAAAAAGTTAAAAAAAAAAAAAAATGGATGGGGCGGGGCGGGTCAGAACCACCCCGCACAGGGCAGATCACGGGGCATAAATACCTAATCCGCGACAGATCACGGGGCAGGGCGGGTCACACCTTAATAGTCGCGGGGCGGGGTATTGAGATATCCGCCCCATTGCCATCCCTATTACTATGTATTTATCTTTTGTTATTTTTTATTAGTTTATTTTGTTTCAAGAATTAAGTAACATTATATTTTATATATATATATATATATATATATATATATTTGTATTCTTGTCAGAATTTAGTTTCAATTCTCATTGTATTATACTATTCTTGCTACATGATTTTATTTTTTTTGCTAATATAATTTAGCTCGTGAAATGTGAGCTGAGCGTGAGCTTAATGTTTGTGAGCTTTTCCGGGCTGAGCGTGAGCTGAGCTTTCCATATTTTATGTGAGCTGAGCGTGAGCTAAGCCAAGCTCGACTCACATAGCTCAATTGACACTCCTAGTCTCATGTCTGCGTGGGTTACGCAGATTGTTTAAAAAATTGTTATATTATTATTTATTTTTTAACTTATTATTATAAGTTAGAAGTATTTAGGTAACTACACTGATATTTGTTGACATGAAACTTTTAATTATTAAAACAACACATCCTGATAAGATTACACCGATGAAGGATTACATATGCTCAAATAAGTTAATATCTCTGAAATAAATATGATAATTATAATTATTAAACAACATATTTTCATTTTGATAATTTTTAATGCTACTATTTTGACAAAGATTATCATCAATGATTTTTAAAAACAAATGGAAAAATAGTATTGCACAAACATTTAACAACAACAACAACAACAACAACAATAATAATAATAATAATAATAATAATAATAATAATAATAATAATAATAATAATAATAATAATAATAATAAAAGGTGCTTCTGAATTGAGTAATTAAAATAATATCAAAAAGATCAAATGATCATTTTTTTGTGTGCAGCCTAGCCGACATTGGAAAAATCTCAATAACTTGAACATCCTCTAAAAAAAATTAAAAAATGGATAATATGGATCTTCAAGGGATTCAACAAGTTCTAATTTTGTTTAAAAAATAATAAAACTAAAAGAGCTTAAAAATAAAAATTACAAAGAATATTCACCTTCCCCTAGTCTCTTATCTCCTTTTCTTTTTTCCTATTTCTGTCAGCGTCGACGCTCACCTTCAGCTACAAATCCACATTGTCAACTCTCTATTTTCTCACCCTCTATCTCGCCGTCGTCGCATTTCGTCTCAATAAACCCACCACCACAAACCTCTTGATGCTTCTTTTCTAAAACACGTGTCGCAAATCCCATTGCCACCACCTTCTTTAGGTTCATTTTTCTTACCATTTGCCACGGATCCACCTTCTCCCTTTCTCCTTTGCCCACCAACCATCTATGTTAAATCCACCGCTACTCCACTTCACTGTTCTTTTCATCATAAAAGAAAGCTTTTTTTTTAGAATCGCCACTCCGACGCGGCTCCCTCACTTTGTTGTTCATCAGGAAAATAAGTAATTTTTCCTTGGGGATAAATAGAAACCAATTTTTTTGGAAACTTGCAATCAAAGAAAAAAAAATCAAATTGAATCATAGATTCATATGAATCTCATAATCTGTGTTGAAAAGTCTACTATGACATGTTCAAAATGTATGATTGATCACCAATTGCCTTGCCTAGAACAACTTTCTTCTGAAATTTATTGGAAGGAAACATTATCCACAGCTAAAGATTTTTTTTTATAAAGAAAAAGCAACTTTACCTGTCTTGCTTCTTATGGTCTTGTCTTTGGAATGAACGTGGAAACTTGCAACCAAGCAAAACTGATTCGAATTAAAATTTAAGTGGTAAGGAAAACATAAAAGAATGAAGGAATAACTTTTTCATATTTTGAATTTTTAGAAATACAATGTCTTTTCAATTTTCCTTTGTGTTTGTGTTGATTTGCTGAAGAAATGACTTTGGAAGTGGCTGATGTGAACTTAAAATTGTACTTTAAATGACTTTTGATTTTCCAGATTTTTTAATGTGATCTAAAACCATTGAACTTCTTCATTACAAAAAAAAAAAATCATTGAACTTCTTCATTTAAAAAAACACATTCAACTTCTTCATTAAAGAAAAACCAATAAACTTCTTCATTAAAAAAGAAAACCATTGAACTTCTTCATTAAAAAAAAAACATTGAACTTCTTAATTAAAAAACTCATTCAACTTCATCATTAAAAAAAAACTAATGGATTTCTTCATTAAAAAAGAAAACCATTGAACTTCTTCATTAAAAAAAAAACATCGAACTTCTTCATTAAAAAAAAAAAAATTGAACATTTTGTTTTCTACATAAATATCTCAAAGCATTTAGATGTATTATAACTATCTACTTTATGGAATACATTTAATTGCCATGTATATGGAATTGTAAGAGTTTCTTAAATTCAATTAATTTATGTTACATATTTTTTCTATAATCTATAATTATACATATAATTTATAGTATCATTTAGGAAAATTTGCGTCCTGGGTCCAAAAACAATTTATGATTTTGAAGAATGGTCCAAAAACTATGTTTTTACAATACCCCATCCAATAACAATTTACATTTGGTGCACTCTGTCTTTCCGTCCAAAAAACTCATAGTCAACTGTTACTTTACAATTTGAGATGGTCAACGTCACAATTTAAAAGGGCATATTTGGAAATTCCTAATAAAAACCACCTCTCCCCATTCCCGACCCGACCCAATACCACCCATTTTAGTAGATCCGACCCGCCCCACCACAGCCACCTACCTAAAACAATTAACCCAAACCCATTTTCATAACCCATTAAAAAAGAACCCGCCCCAACCCCCAGCAACCTTATTCCCCTTATCCCTCAACCCCATCCACCATTCTTCATTAATTATTCCTCAACCCCAACCACTGTTACAGTCACTACCGTACGTATCACCACTACAACCACCATCCCTCCACTCTCCTCGATGCCCCCTCCATTATTTTCTTCTTTGGAACCCATGTAATATTCAAATCACCCATACCACCTACATCTCCACCAATGTGCACCACCACCGACCACCACCGTACACCACCAAAGCCAAATTCTTTATCCCCTCAAATTCTTCAATTAATCTCTCAAATTTGTATACTTCATTCCGTAAAAAAATTAAAAAGATCAAAACAGAACACATCAGATAATTTTGCCCCAAAAGGAGTTAACCTGAAAAGGTCAACAGTACTACCAAAAAAATCGAAAATGTGGAGGAGCCACGGCGGCCTGAGCTCTCCAGCAAGACCCGCGGTCGGACCGAACCAACCCCCAACCGGAAAGAAAACCACCTGAAAAGAAAGAAAAAAAAACAGAAAATATGTATATATATATATATATATATATATATATCAGAAAACCGAAAGTTAAAATAAAAATAAAAGAAACTCACCTGCCGGAGGAGACGAACGGACGCCGGGAAATTGTAGCCGGAGAGGCCGCGACTGGCCGGAAGAAGAGATGAACCACCAACTGGATGGAAAACAAAGAACGACGTCAGATCTGAGAAGGGAAAACGATCAGAAAGTTAAAATAAAAATTAAAACGAAATTAAAGAAAAAGAAAAAGAAAGAGAAAACGTACCTAGAAGGTGAATCGCGAACCACCAAAACAAGCCATCGAAGAAGAAGGCCAAGGGTAGCCGCAGCGGCGACGGAAAAGGGAGAGAAAGAGAGAGGATTGCCTGCGACGGAGTTAAGGCACGGTGGGAAAAGGATGACAATTATCCATTTATTACCCTGGTTCGGGTCGGGTCATTAAATTATGGGTTGGGTCCTTAGAAATGGGTATAAACGAAAGTACTAAAAAGCCCCTGTTATTTTAAAAGTGGACTAACTCAAAATTCAAACTAACAGTTGACTATGAGTTTTTTGGACGGAAGGACTGAGTGCACCAAATGTAAATTGTTATTGGATGGGGTATTGTAAAAACATAGTTTTTGAACCATTCTTCAAAATCATAAATTGTTTTTGGACCCAGGACGCAAATTTTCCTATCATTTATGAGCTAAACTATTCCTCTTTTTCTCTGCTGAATAAGAAATTTTCCATTAATTACAAAATAGCCGAGGCCATTACAATCAAAGGAAAATATGAAATTACAAGAAAATAAAAGTTATACAATGATTTAAAAAACCATGATAATAGACAAAAGCCACACTCAAGAAAATTTGGGTGGTTAGGAGATACTAATATAAAAATTAGTAAGATAAATAAATACATAATCTTCTTCTTCGCAGCATCTCCATCGCAATCCTTGAACCACAAAGGCAGGAGAAAATCAATTTTAACATCTTCATTAGGAATCGACAATTTATAGGACCATGGACGTATCAACCGTCCTACAAATTGCCTCGGGAAGATGTAAAAAGTTGATAAATGGCCCAGATCAAGTCCGGGTTGAAAGATTTCTCCAAAGAACAGAACCAATAAGAACTATTCATCTTCTAAGGAACCAATAAGAACTATTCCAATAAGAACCAATAGGAACAGAACCAAAGATTTTTCCAAGGAACAAAACTATTACTCTTCTAACATTGGCATTGATCTATTTTATTGAATATATTTAATTGCCATGAATAGAGAATTGTAAGAGTTTCTTAAATTCAATTAATTTATGTTACATATTTTTTCTATAATCTATAAATATGTAACTTTAGAATGAAGATGAAGATTGTAAGTAAACTATTCATCTTCATAGTAACTTTAGAATGAATATGAAGATTATAGCTCATAAAACACTATTTTTAGAAGAAAATTAATGACAAAGTTGTCACATGGAAGCTTATGATTGGATCACATATCATAATATGTCAAATGTCAAATGTCACATCATGAAGCTTCTACCTCAACTTGACCTAACTTATGGGAATCGGGTAGCCCAAGTGGTAAGGCTACCCGGCCACGGGATGGAGGTCCCGTGGTCGATTCCCGTATCTCCCCTTGTGGGGCAAATAAATTCTCCTCCTTGTGAGGCTAAATTCCCTCCCCAGGCGTGAGGCATGCTACAATCTCTCTATCTAGGGTACTCTCCGCTCTTCCCCTTCGGTGGCAATCGCCTTCGGGCGCAAAAACTTCACCTAACTTTATATATTATAGATTTGCACTCGATTTAATGGTTAGGCCGGGCCTCAAAACTTGGGCCGATTATGGAAATGCTCTTGGAAAGTACTGGACTATCTATTATAAGATTGTTTTTTTAAGGGAATATATTTATTATAAAAATTTGAGAATTTAAGAAGTAGAGAGGAGATCAAACGCATGATCTCTACGTCATTAAGTTTTCACTTTGACTATTAGATCAACGTCTTCTAATTTATTTATTTTTAGTGGGTAAATTCCTACGTACGTGTTATTTGGTTCTCATCTTCATATAATGGAATTAGAAAGCCATTACTCTATTATTTTCTCTTTTCTTTGTTTGATTCGATTTTATTTTTACAAATATGGAATCAATTAAGTACCCAAAAATAATCAAATGAAATAACTAAAGACCATATCCCTTCATGGGGAAATTGGCCTATTTAATCTTTTTTGTATTTTGCATTCGTCGTTAAGATTCTCTTCGTTTATATTTACATATAAGGTCCTGTATATATTTTCGACTTGCTAATAGAAGACTTCCGTCCACTTTTCTATCTATTATCCGTCAACACATGCACATGCCTTACATGTGAGATATATTTTAAGGGTATTTCAAACATTTCAACTTATTTCCCACAAGAATAACTTGAGTACTCAATTGTTATTCAAAATAACAACGTGTACCCAATTTAAATTAACCAAAAAATAAATCTCTAAACTCATCCCCTTCCCTTCCATCTTCATCATCTTCATCCACACCTCATCCTTCTCCACCATCGCCAACGGAAAATTTATCCAATTCTAAGCTACCCAAAAGTCAATTGCGGCACACAAATGAAAAATACAATAAATTCCAACTTTCTAAAATAAGTAGTGAACCAGTTGGTTAGCTTCAAGAAGTGAACCTGCAGCTCTACCAATTGGTAGAAATGGGACTGCAGAAAAACCATATAAAACCCAGAATATTGCAAAGGCAATTGAGCCCAGAACCACTTTAATTGTATGAGCTAGAGCCAAACTTAGCAGCTTATTATACCTCAAATATCTTAATGCACTACCGAATTTGTCACACACTGAATCTCTTAATAAAGACTTTAAAGGTTTCACTTCATATACTTAAAGGAAATCTTACATTGTTCATAAATAAAAGTTACATGGTTCTCTAAATAACTTATTAAATAGAAAGGAAAACTAGATATCTAACATAGTACTTCAAGTTCCATACATTTGATCACATCATAAACTTAACATGGTTCATTCCTCGTAGCAAGTCTCCTCAAGAGTACCTTTCACATGATCATCTGCAAAATAAGATAAAGAGTGAGCTACACTAGCCTAGTAAGGTTCAAACACACTTGGGATGAAGCATCGTTAAACTCGAAAACATTTTTCCTTTTTTCCAAATCATATGAAAATAATGCATAACTTTACTTGAATAGGATTAGCTTTAGTAGACTTGAAATACACTTGACTTGACTTATAACATACTTGGCTTGAAAACAGAACAGAAAGAATTGCAAAAATGGTACAAACAGCCTCTGGATGATGGCCCCAGACGATAAAAAATGGAACCTCGGTCAACCGGAGGTCGTCTGAGTTCCAGACAGTAGACATGACAAAAGGTACGGACGACCTAGGACTCTGTCCGGTCGACCAAAGTGGTCGTTCAAGATTCAGAGATAGCTCCCAGTTGTTTGCTACTTGTGTACATCAAAGACAACATTCTACACACAAGAAATAGCTACACTTTGTAAGACTTCATGACACAAGATTGAAGTTCGTCCACAATGCCTTGGAAGCAATTGCAAAGTCAAAAAAGGAATATCAACTTATCCAAAAATTACCGATACAGCTGAAGAGATTGGTAAAGAGCAAGGCAGGGGTCGGGATCACAGTTGGGCCAAACGTAGCATATTTTGGGACTTACCTTATTGGCGGACACTTTTGATAAGACACAACATTGATGTCATGCATAATGAAAAAAATGTGTTTGATAACGTCTTTAACACCGTGTTGGACGTGAAGGGTAAAACTAAGGACAATGTTAAGGCTAGAGCGGATGATCAAAGATATTGCAGTCGGCCGGAATTGAATATTAAACACGATGGCCGAGGTAAAGCAACGAAACCGAAGGCATGTTTCACTCTTACCAAGGCACAAAAAAAGATGATTTTGCAGTGGGTTAAATAATTAAGGTTCCCAGATGGATATGCATCGAATTTGGTGCAATGCGTTGATATGAAAGAGATGAAAATGTTTGGAGTGAAGAGTCATAATTTTCATGTATTCATGGAGAGACTTATCCCTATAGCGTTTAGAGAAGTACTATCGGCAAATGTTTGGGGACCCTTGGCTGGACTTAGTATGTTCTATAGAGATTTGTGTTCCCCAAAGTTGAGTGTGGCGCATATGCAAGAATTGGAGGACACTATCGCTATTTTATTGTGCAAGTTAGAGAGAATATTTCCTCCGGGATTTTTTGATGTGATGGAATACTTGCCGATTCACCTTCCGTACGAAGCCAATGTTGGTGGCCCGGTACAGTTTAGGTGGATGTACTCGTTCGAGAGGTAACAAACAATGTCTTTATGATCTCAACTTCATTTTTATTTTTCATGTACGTATTTACAATGTGATTAACTACTTATTCTTTAATTAGATATCTGTACCATCTAAAAAAATAAGATAAAAAAACAAGGCCAGAGTTGAGGGGTTAATTTGCAATGCATACTTGGTTGAAGAAGATGCTACATTCTTTAGCTATTATTTCAAACCCCACGTGAAAATGAAAGTTACAACCATTGGGCGAAATGATAGTGAAGACGAGACAAGTGGACCAGATGTATTGCTAATTTGCAACTTACCTGGAAGATCATTTGGAAAAAAAGAAAAGATTTTATTATCTGATAAAGATTATAAAACAACCATGAATTATATGCTTATGAATTGTGAAGAGGTCGAACCATACCTTTAGTAAGTAAACTCATATATTGCTTCATTTTTGTTATATTGTCATTTAATTTGTAAGTAAACCCAAATAATAATATTGTCATTTAATTTGTAACTCAGGAAATTTGTCAGTGAAGTACATGACCAAATTCTGCAGATAACGGAGGGAGAACTTCAAAGCCGGGTTTATAATGATTTTTCCAAATGGTTTGGAACTCATGTAAGTTGGTATTATGTAGAAATGTACTCGTCTTAAGAATGCCTAAACTAATTTAACTGTTGTTGTTCTCAACAGATACATAGCCTTCCGAAACATTCCGAAATGTTGTTGAAAAATCTGTCATGGGGCCTGTCAAGGAGAGTGATGTCATACACCGTTTACTTTTTTAACGGTTATAGATTTCACAAAAGGCCCACAGCGATGGAAAAAGAACGACAAACAGCGGGGTATGGGTTAAAGGAGATTATTACGGAGAGTTGAAGCAAGTCATTGAGGTTGAACTTGCTGGAGTACCTGCCCAAAAAAAAATTCTTTTCAAATGCGACTGGTTTGATTCTAATCTAAATCGAGGTTTGAGGGTGCATCCTCAATATAAAATTGTAGAAATCCAGAGGAAAAGAATGTACCAGGGTTACCATCCATTTGTATTTGCTTCCCAATGTCAACAAGTCTACTACACACCTTATCCGGGTAGTAAGACAACATCTATGGCTAATTGGTGGGCTGTTTGTCGTTCCAAACCACGTCTAGATGACGTTCCTGGTGTTCCGGTACCTTATCAGGATGAAGTACGCGAGGAGGAGGCCAGTCACATTGATCCAATTGTTACTGAAGTTGGTCAACTTGCACACCGGTCAGGGAAAATCGAAGTTGTACTTGTGGCCGGTACGAGCCGTGTTGATGAAGATGATGAAATTATGTCGGGTGATGACAATTCTGAAGAAGATGATGAATTTGTGTCGGAGGATGATTTAGAATGATTAAAAATACAATTATTAATTTCGTTATCTATTTGTTGTTGTGCTTTAATTCTTAACTTTTCTTTTATTAATCCATTTTTCTTGTATTATTAATCTCTTTCTCGCTTTACAACTATCTTCTTGGAATTCCACATATTGAAAGTGAGTAATATTTGTTGTTTTATTTTTATTACTTTATTACCATAAATTAATTGACGTATTCAAAGTGTTAATTTTATTCTTGAATTTTCATATTTCAACTCATGCACGAAGGAGTATATGAGAAGTGTAAACTTTGGTTGTGTTGTAATCTAAATGAGAAGTGCACACTTTGATTGTGAGTGTTGTAATTCAAGGTGTACACTTTGATTGTGAGTGTTGTAATGTAAATAAGAAGTGTAAACTTGTGGTTTTAGTGAGATAATTTATTATGTAATGTTATTTTTGGGTTTACTGATTATGTTTGCTATTTGGGATCTTTTTGTTATTGTTTTTTGTTCGTATTGTTGTTTAGGATCTTATTGATTTTGTTTCTGTTTCGTATTGCTGTTTGTGATTTTTCTGATTTGTTTATGTTTCGTATTGCTATTTTTTATAATACGGATTTAATTATATTTCAGATTTATTTTTATAAATTTAAAAACAATTTGCGACGGATTTTCATTGCTATGTGTTTAATGTCAAAGTCAAATAAACACGGATCGGTCGCACATCCGTCGGTAATCGGTCGGGAACAAGCCAAAGTTGAAGTCAACAATGATGACTATTCGGTCGGTATTCCGTCGCTATATGGCGACTGCACAATCGGTCGCTAACAATACTGTCGGCATTCGGTCGTTCAGAAGTCAAAAGTCAAAGTCAACCATGTTGACTACGCGGTCGGTATTCCGTCATTATATGGTGACGGAATAATTGATCGCTAACGGTTCCGTAGGCCATCGGTTGTTAACTAGTCAAAGTCAAAAGTTAACAATGTATTATATTCGGTCGCTATTCCGCCGCTATATGGCGACCCAATGGTCGGTCATTCGAGTACGGTCGGTAGTCGGTCGTTAATTAGCTTAGCGACGACAAATACACGACCACGAGGTTCAGTCGGTAATCGGTCGCTAATTGTAGGTTAGCGACCGATTACCAACGGAAACAGACGTCCATGTTTCCCTGTTTTCTTGTAGTGATTTACTCGGACGATCTTGCTTTAGTTCGATCGACGGAGCTTCGCTTCGGACGACCAGACCACATCCTGCGGTCGACCGATAAGTGTCTAAAGGCTTTGTTTAAACTGATTTGGAAGCACTTCGAATGACCTACTCTATGGTTTGGTCGACCGTAGCATGTTCTGTCAAGGCAAAAATATAGCCGTTGTAACTCGGTTTGCTTGTTAATTTTGGCCCTATATAAAACTGATTTTTTTATACCTAACCAAGCCATAAGAGGGCATATGATATACACTTCATAAACAAGCAATCAAACTCTTTCAAGAGCTTTAATTCTTCATCTATTTCAAAATACATCATTTTGAGTTGAGCTTTAGCATATCCAATCTCTTCTATTCTCAAACTGGATTAGAGCCATAAATTGTATATCCAATCCAAGAGGGATTATTCGTAAGTGAGCCAAAGTGTAAAGTCTCATTTGAAAGAGGTTAGTTCCTATTTCTCTTTGTGAGAACTAGTTTTTAGTGAGCTAGGAAAAAGCTCTTAGTAAGCTTCACTCTTTGTGAGTTATCTCTTTGTGAGATTGTCTCATTGTGAGCTTAGTTCTTTGTGAACTAGAAAAACGCTATTTGTGATTGGAGTCTTCTTTGTGAAGCAAAAGTCCTCTTTGTGAGGCAAGTGTAAAAGGTTGATCACGCCTTGCATTTGTTGTGAAGGGAATCTTTAAGTGGATGTTGCCAAAATCCTTGGGTGTGACCTAAGGTAGTGGATGTAGATCTTTGTGATCGAACCACGATAAATCCTCGTGTGTTTTTTCTCTAACTCTACTCTTTACTTTCAAGTTCACACATTACTCATTGCTATTATATTCCTCATGAACTTGCTTGGTTGAGTTTTACATGTTTATTTAGAGTTAGATGATTTGCTTGGATTTTAGATGCTTGGCTTTGGTCATATGATTTATAGTGTTTACTCTTACAAGTTTTACATATGGGATACTTGACTTAGTAGCTCAAAGATCACATTTATAAGTCTTGTATTCCTATGTGTTGCATTTAAACACTTAAGTCATCTAAGTTACCTCAACATTTAACTCACCTTATGCTTGTTGTAAAGGTGATCAGTTAAGGAAAAGAAGTATAGAAAAGTTGAAAAGTTTTAGAACATAATTCACCACCCTCTAAGGTTCAAACCCTCTCAGTTATTTCAAAAACGAATGAAGAAATCATGTCATCATATTTCCATAACTTTAACAAACATATTTTCATGATTTTTGGATAGAAAATCAAGTGTGTAAAAACCTTACCTTAGATGCTTAAACAAATCCTTCAAAGGAAATCACAATCACCATTATCCAAAAATTCCAGTCTACATTTTGAAGCAATAACTCTAAATTCTACCGTTGGAATTCGATCTCCACCGTTAAGATTATAATCCTACGAGTCTTCTAACCATAGCAACAAGAATCTAGTCGATCGGATTTTGTTTGATCTCTTAACTAAGCAATCAAAAACCAGCACTATGCTTTTCTCAACTTGTCTTTGCTCTCTTCTTTTCTTTCTTCCCTTGATAACTTCCCTCTCCCTTAAAATTTCATCAATAACTCCTACTAACTGACCCCTCAACGCCCTTACAAAACACTCCTTCAAATTTCCTAGCATCCACACTTAGGTCCCTCAACTATCCAAGCACATCAAAACGCCCCTTAAACTTTTTGCTGATCGGTCCACAAAGTCGCATCCAAACGGACGCGGACCCAAAATACCCGTTTTTAAACGGGCTTAAAAATTTAAAGTTCAAGTCCAATCCATATAAAATGGACACAAACTAGTATGCGGACTTCAAGTCCAATTGATATTGCTAGGGAGGAGTTAATGAGGGAATGTGAGATTTAAGAAGTAGAGAAAATCAAATAAATGACTGATACGTCATAATGTTTTAACATTTACCACTAGACCAATGCATTTTCGGCTTCTTTTTTATTTCCTACGCACTAGCTTCTTCTTTTTTGGTAAATCTTACATACTATCTTTATTTGGTTCTCATCCTCGTATAATGGAATTAGAAAGAAATTACTCAATTATTTTCTCTTTTCTTTGTTTGATTTGATTTCTTTTTTGTGTGACAAATATGGAATCAATTAAGTACCCCAAAAATAATCAAATGGAATAACTAAAGATTTTTTGATTTTTTTTAAACAAAACTATCTCATTCATCGAAACTAAATATAGAAGATATATATTCAATTAATACTCTAATTTTTTTTAAAAAAAAATAGTGAAATAGATATGCATTTACAAGTATAAAAATCTAACATTGTGATTACATCAAGCAAATACTACATATATATTATAATTATAACCTAGAACATATAAAAAACAAACAAAATAATGAAACTCATTAGTTTAGAATAGAATTGGAGATATTTTTTCTAATATATATATATATATATATATATATATATATATTATTTTTGCGGACCGGTCCACAAGGTCGCATCCAAACGGATGCAGACCCAAAATACCCATTTTTAAACGGGTTTAAAATTTTAAATTCAAGTCCAGTTCATATAAAACGGACACAAACTAGCCCGCGGGCTTCAAGTCCATTTGGCAGTGTTAGGGAGGAGTTAATGAGGGAATGAGAGATTTAAGAATCAAATTTAGGAATGCTACATCATAATGTTTTAACATTTACCACTAGACCAATGCATTTTCGGCTTCCTTTTTATTTTGCTACGCACTAACTTCTTCTTTTTTGGTAAATTCTTACGTACTATCTTTATTTGGTTATCATCCTCGTATAATGGAATTAGAAAGAAATTACTCAATTATTTTCTCTTTTCTTTGTTTGATTCGATTTTTTTGTGACAACTATGGAATCAATTAAGTACCCCCAAAAAAATCAAATGGAATAACTAAAGACTATAGTCCCTTCATACACAAAATAAGTATTTATTATTGAGAAAATCAATACAAATACGCATAAACTATTTCGTTTTATTATTTTACCCAAAAACTTTCTCTTCATTTTTTATACTTATAATTATTTACGATGAACTATATTTCTTAATTACCAAAATTTGTAGTGGCTTCTGGCGAAATCCGACAAAATAAAATGAAAATACTATTTACCTTTCTTTTCTCTCTCTTAAAAGTATAAAAAACTACTAAGACCGCTCATCCGTTGCCCACCCTCACGATCCATCATCAATTTGCCCATCTTTTTTTCTTCTCCAAGAAAACAACCCAAATCCATACCGCCCACCAACATGTTAACCACCGTCCGCTCATCTCTCTTTCATCTTCTCAAAAGCCACCTCCAACTACAAGTCTCCAATATTTCCACCTTTCTCTCTCGTATTCCTCATGTTGCAATCAACCCCGCCCCCGCCACTCTCTTAAATCTTGAAATCTTACACTATAAGAACTTCAATTCCACTCAAAGAAGAATTCCAGTCACGACGAAGATAAAAAAAAAAATTGCGGCGGTTCAAAACAAAATGTCCGGACGAACCTGTTTTAGGGTTATTGAGTTAGTGGGTTGGGGAGAGGAGTGAAAGAGGAAGTGGTGGTGGGTAATGAAGGGTAGATCGAATACGATATTGGGAGAGAGAAGATAAATTGTAGGTTTCAAGTTATGAGAGTGGAGAGAAATTGCATTGTTAGTGGTGCTTGCAGAGGGAGAGGGTGAGTGGAAAATGTGGGGGCCATCAAATTGCATATGGGAGTGGTGGTGATGGTCGGACAGCAAGTTTTTTGGGTTGGGGTTGAGGGAGGAGTTTAGGAGGCAATGAGAACTGAGAGAGAGAGAGAGAGAGAGAGAGAGAGAGAGAGTATATGCTTCTTTTTTATTTTAAAAAATAATGGACAAAATTGACCTTCAAAATTCTTTGGTGGTTCATTTTGTGGTTGAATTCCGACGGAAACCACCCTAAATTTCACTAATTGGGAGATATAGTTGATCACAGATAATTTATGGGTATAAAAAATGAAAAAAAAAGTTTTTAGGTAAAAGTAGTAAAACGTAAATAGTTTATGGGTATTTTTAGTGATTTTCTCTTTATTTATTAGATGCCAACAAATTATGATCATACTCATAACTTACTGAGTTAGATATCAGACTCGCAATCGACTAAATCATTTTTGTTATAGTGAATAACATATCATGTCAAGTTAAAGATGCAGCTGCAACAAGTAGATTTTTAAAGATTGTGTGTGATTTGATTTATCTAATGTGAATATAATATTGATGCGGATGAATTCGAGTGGCTTGTTGCACTACATATACAAGGATGATGTGGTGCAACGATTGTACAGAAGATTTTCTTCTTATAGTATGAAAAATACATCAAATATATTTGTTACTCTTTAAATTAATGGTGTACTACGAAAAATATATGTATATTTTTATATTGTGTAGTACACTTGACACTATAACCACCACTCACAACAGTTGAGTTTCCGACCATTGCAGCCCAACCCTAAATCTGTCAAGTTGGAAAGAGTCCTATATAAATGTGTTCTATTTTTTTGTAAGAGAAATTTGCTTTTAGTTCCCCTTAATGTGTGCTAAAACTAGTAATAAGACATTGTATAATTCGATCTCCCAACTTCATATTGCATTATTATCTGAAGTTTTCATCACTAATTGATCTTCATCCATGTTTGGACAATCTTGATCAGTAATATCTTCATCAAGTCCAAGTTCTTTTTCCAAGTTCTTGAACCACTTCTTGTACTCGTGATAACCACCGCCTCCTCTTCCTCCACCACCATAGTCTTCGCTCTCCACCGCCACCTCTGCCTCTTTAGGTTGTAGAAATTCCGACTCATTGGATTGTATTATTGGATCAAAAGTGCCCGGAAACATCCTCCATTTATCAACATTAGAATCTAACGGAATTTCAATACTTTCATCGAACACCTTTGGCGGGTCATCCACAATATTCGCGGGTCCTTTTTTATCATTAGTTAAACTGGCCATGGATGTTGCGGGAGCTTCCTGAAATCCCGGGCATTTGTCCAGATTTAGATCTTCTCCAAAGGAAATGCTAGAACTTGGAGATGAGGGAGAATAATTAGTACTTGTTGTTGATGTAGTAAATAACTTTTTCTTCAAATGAGAATTCCAGACATTTTTAATCTCATTGTCTGTTCGTCCGGGCAAATTTGACGCAATCTTTGACCACCTGATCATTCATTAAAACGTCATATATAAGATCCAATTAATAGACAAATAAAAAAAACATGATGATGAAATTAAAACTTGTCAAATAAAAAAAAATAAAAAATTGTCACACTTGTTTCCCAATGATTTTTGTAGCCCGATGATGGTTTCCTCTTCTTCATTGGAGAAATTGCCTCGTTTGACACCAGGTCTTAGGTAATTCATCCATCTCAGTCGACAGCCTTTTCCACATCTTGTTAATCCTTCAATTAATATTAGAAAAAAACGAAGTTAATTAAGAAAAAAAAATCATTTTCATAACAAATAATTAAGAATAGACAACATTTGTAATAGTAGTAGCTAATCTCTTATACTTTGTTATTTTTAATGATGTGGAGTAATGACTAGTTCTCACTCTTAATTCCTCAACCACTCCTGAATTCAAGTTTATGTGATCTTCATGCATTGAACCCATAACAAATCAAGTTGAACTATCCAAATTAACCACTCCTTCATTTACTTTTCTGTAAAGTTTTGTAAAAATCGTACAACGTTTTAGACATTGTACGTATATATATGCATATAGGAGACAAACATTGTACATTCTACGTATATTAACCGTACAACGTTTTAGACATTGTACGTATATATGCATATAGGAAATAGACATTATACATTGTACGTATATTAATCGTACAACATTTTAAACATTGTACGTATATAACTTCTAGCGTAAATTTACCACATTTGTACACATGAACATTCTTCCCACGAAATTTGATATTAAAAAAGAAAATTATTATCAACCGCACCGACAGATGCAGAAATCCTACATTTCAGGACAACGTAGTAAATTTTAAAAAAAATTTGGGGGAGAAACAAGTTGTAATTTTTTAAAAGATTTTTCAGACAAAAATGATTTTTCTCAATAAAAAATTTAACGTTTTGGAAAATGTTGAAAGTGGTTGCTCCTCCTTGCCCCTTAGATTCATCATTGATCACCACGGAAGGGTGTCAAACTCATAACCTAAAGCGCTAACCAGACTACATTTAATTTTTGTCGACAAAAAAAGAAAAAAACATTTGATCCACATTGGGGGAAGCGAGATGTAATTTTCTAAAAGATATTTTGGACAAAAATAATATTTCTCCATAGAAAATTTAACGTTTTAAAAAATGTTGAAAGTGACTGCCCCTCGCTGATCACCACAGAAGGGCGTCAAACTCAGGACCTACGTCGGAAGTACTAATCAAACTACGTTTAATTTTCGTCGACAAAAAAAAAAAAAAACATTTAATCCACATAGAGAAAGAGATTAATTACCAGCTTGTTTAGGTAGAGAACGCCAGTTTTTGTGACCATGTTTCTCAATGTAAGTAATAAGCTTCTCATCTTCAGCAGGACTCCATTGACCTCTCTTTACCTTGGTCTTATCGCAGCAGGGAGCCCGACCTTTGCGCACCATTTTTTATTTATTTATTTATTTTGGAGTTTTTTAACGTTGGACTTTGTCTCCAGTACTGATGTCCTTAGATGTCCAGCTCTCTCTATATATAGAGGAGAAAAGATTTTGGTAAAATATGGTATAAGGACCTCCCAAAAAATTTGAAAAATTCAATAGCCAACATAAGAATATTTTGCTCATATTGGGATATAGATTTAATGGTAAGTTATAACTCATGTAGACCAAATGTGGGTCAGGAAATGATTAATTTTAGTTTATTTCTCCGTACGGAGGAAGTAAAACTCGAGATCCTACGTAAAATTGAAAGGGGTGAAATGATCGTAGAATTATAACTCGGTTAAACTCGAGATACTGCGTAGGATCGAAAGTGCGTAAAAGGATCGTAGTATTATAACTCAAATCGTAACTTATACTTATTTTAAAATAATACTAATTAATTCTATACACTCATAATTTCTTTGGATGAAATCTGAAATTTTTCAGAATCTTATAATATTTTGTTAATATTAAACAAATATTCATTAATTAAACAAATATTCATTACATGAAAGAGCGGGAATTGATATTTTATTCTATGTCTCAGAATTCTGAAACTATTAAAATTTTAGAGGAAAAAAAACAGAAAAACAATATTAGATTACATAAATGACCAAATTAGATTTTAGGGTTTCAAATTACATTTCCGTTGTTTCAAACGATGGCGGAGGAGGAACTTGGAGACAAAAAAAAAAGTTTAGGCAAAATTATAAATTGAAATTAATCGAGGAAGAGAAAAAATTGGTCGGCATTTGACGATTGAAGAAGCTTGAGAAGATTTAAGAAGTCGCGGAGTTGAACAAAGAAAATTTAAAGTAGAGTTTAAGTTGATAGAAATTTTTTTTCTGTTTAAAATGAAAATTTAGTTTTTTTTTTAAATTTCGGGTTGAGTTTTAGTTCAACCCAACCCGAAAGGGAAAATAACTAAATCAGACGTATTGTACGATCCTATGTTTTTCAATTCTGGTCCCACAAGTTTAGACCGATGATACTCAAGATCTAACACGTAAGGCCTATTAAAATTTGATCCCATAGGTACTATACAATTCATAATTTTGATATGGTAAATTGTAGGAGTGGAATTTTACTCTTTAGCATCTAATTTAAAGGCAAACTGTTCTTTTCTTCTTCTTCTAAGTAATGGCGTTATAAGATGTGAAACTTTTCCCAAAATATGGCGGATCTAGTAACTTAGTATTTGGGCGAGACTTGATATTTTAAAGGTTTTTCTTGAAAAAAAAAATTAAAGGTAAAAACGCGAGTTTTAAAATCTTGGGAGTGACTAGACCCTTCATTCCCAATACCTACTTGGCAACCGTTCTCGATATGCCAAGATAAATATCTCAATGTGACACGAGCACTGCACTTCATTCCCATGCACCCGATTGGTAAGAACATAGACGGATCCAATGGCCTGACAGCGAGGTCACGTGGCCCCCACTGAAATTTTATTTTACTTCTAGTTATATGTTCATATATAACGATTATGTCTATGTTATTAAATTAGTGACCTCGTTAGAAACTTTGGTGACCCCAAACTCAAACAATACTAAACGCAGAAGACAGAGACATAGACATGGTGATTCAATTCTCTGACTATATCGCATGGATTCTTATCGCTTTATTTATTTATTTATTAATTTATTAATTTTTTCTTCTCTCACACATAATATTGACATTTGTTTTGAGAAATCCGTCCAAGAAAATTTGCATTTACTAACTAATTTTCAGCGGAGAGGTATTTTTGTCCCTTCACTTCATCCCCCCCCCCCCCTTTTTTTTTATAACAAGAGAATTGGTTGTTGGATGTAGTTTTAGTCTAAAACCATCGTATTTTGTTCATTTGTCAAATATCATAAATAAAAGTTTTTACTAGAAATTAAAAATAGTTTATTGAGAAAAAAATCTCATAGAAAATATGACGATTTTTAAAATGTTGCAGGGAGGTCGCTATTCAAATCCTCCAATGTGTACGCCCCCTTCTCTCCCTCAACATTTTCAGATACGTCGAATTTTCAATAGAAAATTTTTAGTTTATTTTTTGGCGCTATCTTTAGATGAGTACCCCACTGTTACTAGATTTTGTATCCACCATTGGGTAAGAATGCATTTATACAATAATGTCATACGCACCAAGCCTGCAGGCCCGAAGTGTGACTAATGAGCCTAGCAGAACCTACGACACCTACTTGATAACCGTTTTCGTTATGACAAAATGGATATCTCAAGATGGTATGAACCTTTAGACCCAGAATTATATAACACTCCATCTTCTCTCATACATATTTCATGTGGGATGAGGATTACACTTTTATTTACAGATTTTTTGTTAGAAAATCGAAAAAGTAAATTGTTTACTAGAAGAGATGCATAGTTGAATGTAAAAATATTGTGTTGGAAAATATGCTTAAATGGTGCACAAATGTATTTACTAATGTACTTAAATGTTTGAGTGTTTTCTTCTTTTTTTCCAAAGATAAAAACCACAAGCATTGAAGGATATAACGCGATTAGTAGTATATTCCCCAAGGTTTTACTTTTTTGGTCTATAATTAACTTATTTATATTTTACTTGGGGTGATAAAGAAAATTAACGCTTCCTTTTTTCAAAGAAATAAATAAATAACATTTCCTTATACCTAATTTGATTGGAAATAGTCATATCCAAATGATGATATTTTCATAAGGTTAGTCTTATTAATGGACCTACATTAGTACATTAGACCATATAACATTCAAGGTTAATTAAAATATAAGAATTGTAATTTTCCCCCATAAAGAATATTTGTGGTTGATTAAGCGACATTTTGTTACGGCATGTGCTCGCTGGCCTAATAGTATTTACGAATACATACTTTACAATTGTATTCCCTATATTAAATAAATATTTTAATATAATAAAAAATATTTATGTCCATAATTATATGTACCATGCGATCTTCCCATACCTTTTCCACGTGGGATGAGGAATTACACAGTTGCCATAATAGAGACCAGGTAACCCAACAATAGGCTACTTCTATTACTCATAGAGTAAATAGCCCCAATATATTATTTTGCCTTGTACATATATTAAGTTAGTGTGTATGCACTTTAATTTACTATGTAAGCTATAATAATATGTTACTCCATTTGTCTGAAATTGAATATATCTTTTTTCCTATATAAAATGATTAAGAAATAGAACATTCAAATTTAAACGGGAAAGTATTTTGCAATTCTGATTCGATGAACTAGTTACATTTATAATATATTAATTCTCATATGAATCATGGTCCAACAGATCATGTGGTCCAAATTTATCCACCTTAACAAAAAAAACTATATATCTATTAAAATGGATAAATTTGGACCACATATTTCAATATTGGACCATGACCCATATTATATTTTTCATTTTTATTTTACTTTTATACACAATAGTACGATCTTTATGCAGTACAGTACTAAAAGTACGCAATCTTATTATGTAAGTACAATGATTTTTTATTTTTTATTTATAATTCAGTAAATTAGTTATAGTAATTCAGATATTCTATTACACTACAGTAAAAACTCTATAAAATAATACTTTATATAAGAATAACCTCATTATAGTAATAAAGAATTATGGTCCCAACTTGGGACCAGTTATAAATAAGAATAAACCCTACATTGAAATATTTCATGTTTGTTTTAGGACAATCCTTGAGAAATTTACCTCTATATAGTAATAAAATAACATTAAATTTTAAATATATTTATATGTATAAAATATCCAGAATTATTTAATTATGTTACATTAAACATAAGATGATATGAAATACTTTATTAAGTATTCTCTTTAATATATTAATGATATTATGTTACGTGTATTAACATCAATGGTCCGCAGTAAATTTAAGAACTTGAACCAATTACATCATACTATGTGTAAGAATATTTTTATGTATAAAAAAGAGTATAAAATAGTATACTAGAAGATTCAGAGTCTAGTTATAACTAATACGGCCAAACATGGCGAACTTAAATAATCATTCATATTTATAGTAATTCCCTACGTACTACTTGCTTCCTTCTATAATATAAATCGTTTAGGAGATATAATGAAAATTAAGTAAAAAAAGAAGAAGGTGTTTTTGTCATTCGTCACAATTTCTTCTAAGATTTGGATCATACATCATGTTCAGACAGATAATTGAACAGTTTATTGGCATTCAACTTATTGCGTTAACAAAGATTATTAATCTTATTCACAAGCTCATGAATGTCTTCTTCAAAAATTACTTCATTTAAGTTTTTAGAAGGAAAAAACAAGACATCTAATTACCTAAAATCGGAAATAAGATTAAAAGATGTTATTGATAATTCACTCTTTAAATTAAAAAATTATTAATTTTTATTTGATGGATTTTTTGAAGTGCTGAGATTTAATTGTGAATGAAATTCATTTTTGAATTCTGAATATCAATCAATTTTTTTTTGTTTATTTACATACTTCTTAACAACCTTCGTGAACAATCGTCAAAATAGAAATTGCAAAATATATACACTGTGCGAAATTCTCACCACGTTGCGGGCGCAAATCAATAGTTATACAAATTACACTCCTGATTTTTATTTTTTTACAATTTATTAATTTAAATGAAATTGTTATTTTCAATTTTATTTTGGATATTATAAAAGTAATATTAATATAAAAATGAAATAATATTTCTTTGTAATACAATATATGAAAATATTTTTTTTAACCTTATTTCAAAAAAGTTTACAACTAATTAAATTCAACGCCTTTATGCCAATGAAATATTTTGAATTTCAATTTTTTTTTATTTCCCACGGGTATACAATCTTAATTACTGAAACTACTACGTAAAATGTATATAATAGTCACCTAAAAAATAAATGTATATAACCATTAGAAGCTAAAATAATAAAAAGACTATTTCAATACCATATGTTTATTTATATTTAGGGTTATTATATTTACATTCCCTGAAGATTATATAAATTAATAATAGACCCCAGTAGTTTGGTAAAACTACATTCTCCCGCACTTGACTGACGAGTCCATCCACTAACGTTAGCAACAGGATCAACAGACGTATGATCGAAAGGACGTGAAGGGATCGTAGAAATATAACTCGATCAAATTCGAAATTCTACGTAAGATCGAAAGGCCGTAAAAAGATCGTAGAAATATAACTCAGATCGTAAATTATACTTAATTTAAAAGAATACTAATTCATTCTAATACGCTCATAATTTCTCAAGATGAAATATAAAAAATTTCAAAATCTTATAATATTTGTTAAAATTAAACAAATATTCATCACACGAAAGAGCGGGAAATGATATTATATTTTGTGTCTTAGAATTCTAAAACTATTAAAATTCTTAGAGAAAAAAATAGAACAAAGAATCTACTTGACCTCGCCGGACTGGAGCAATCTAAATTTAATAACATTGATTATTTGATTCAAATTATAGGTTAAGTGTTCGAATTAACTTTTCGTTGTTTCAAGCGATGGCGGAGGAGGAGAAAAAATGTTGAGGCAAAATTAGAAATTGGAATTGATCGAGGAAGAAAAGATATTGGTCAGCATTTGAAGATTGAAGGTTGTAGAGACTTGAGAAGATTTAAAAAGCCGTAGAGTTGAATAGAGAAAATGGAACCGTAGAGTTTGAGTTGATAGACAATTTTTAAAAAAAAAATGAAAATTCAGTTTTTTTTTTAACAAAAAATTCGGGTTGAGTTTTAGTTCAACCAAACCCTAAATGGAAAATAACTAAATCGGACGTATTGTACGATCCTACGTTTCTGAGTCTAATCCCACAAGTTTACACCGATTATACTTGATCACCGATCCTACTTACGATCTAACACGTAGGACATATTAAAACTTGATCTCATTGGTACTATACAATTCATAATTTTGATATGGTAAATTATATGAGTATAATTTTACTCTTTATTATCTAATTTAAAGGCAAACTATTCTTTTTTTAATCTTCTAAGTAATGGTGTTATAAGATGTGAAACTTTGTCCAAAATATGGCGGATCTAGTAACTTAGTATTTGGGCGAGACTTTATTTTAAAGGTTTCTCTGGGAAAAAAATCAGAGGTGAAAAACGTGAGTTTCAAAATTTTGGAGGTGACCGCCACCTCTCATTCTCTATAACTATTTGGTGATTGTTCTCGCTATACCAAAATGAATATCTCAATGCGACACGAGCACTGCACTTCATTCCCATGCACCCGACTGGTAAGCATGTTTTGATACAATAATGTCACACGCCCCGAGCCTGCAGACCTGAAGCGTGACTCGTGAGCCTAACATAACCTACGACACCTACTTGACAACTGTCTTCGTTATTCCTAAATGGATATCTCAAGATGATATGAGTCTTTAGACTCATAATTTTTTAACATTCCATCTTCTCTCAAACATGTCTCATATGAGATACGATTACACTTTTATTTACAGATTTTTTGTTAGGGAATCAAAAAAGTAAATTGTTTATTAGAAAAGAAGAGATGCAGAGTTGAATGTGAAAAAAAAAAAAAATTTGTGTTGAAAAATATGCACAAATGCACTTACTAATGTACTTAAATGTTTGAGTTTTTTCTTCTTTTTCCTCTAAGATAAAAATCACATGTATTGAAGGATATAAGGCAATTAGTAGTATATGCCCTAATGTTTTACTTTTATTTATTTATTTTGGTATGTAATCGACTTAATTGGATTTTACTTAGGGTGACAAGGAAAATTAACATTTTTTTAAATAAATAAATAACATTTCCTAGTTCCTATTTTGCTTGGAAATGGCACATCCAAATAATGATATTTTCATATGGTTAGTTTTCTTAATGGACCTACATTAGACTATGTAACATTCAAGGTTAATTAAAATATAAGAATTGCATCTTTTTTCCATAAAGAATATTTGTGATTAATAAGCAATTGACATTTTTGTTACAGTTGTATTCGCGAGCTATAAATACCTACATAACAATCGTATTCGCTATATCAAATAAATATTTTAATATAATAGAAAATTTTATATCCATAATTATATAACACACCCAATCTTCTTATACTTTTCTACGTGGGATGAGGAATTACACATTTGGCTTAGTAACCCAATCACAATGCCTTAAAGAAACAAAGTAATCCAACAACAAGCTACTTCTATTACTCATAGAGTAAATAGCTCCAATATATTATTTTGCCTTGTAAATATATTAAGTTAGTGTGTATGCACTTTAATTTACTATGTAAGCTATAATAATATGTTGATCCCATCGTCTAAAATTAAATATATATTTTTTCTATACAAAATAATTAAGAAATGGAACATTCAATTTCAAACGGGAAAATATTTTACAGTTCTGATTCGATGAACTAGTTACATTTATAATATATTAATGTTCAACCATGTGATCCAAATTTATCCACGTCAACCAAAAACTATCTATTTATTAATATAGATAAATTTGGACCACATATATTTCATTGTACCATGGTCCATATCAAATTTTTCCTTATAATACATCCAAATATATTGGATTTACATAATCACGCATCGTAGTAAAGTCCTACTTTTTTCATTTTTGTTTTGCTTTTTATATACAAAAGTACGATCTTTATGCAGTACAGTACTAAAAGTATGCATTCTTATTATGTAAGCACACAGATTTGTTATTTTCTATTTATAATTCAGTAAACTAGTTATAGTAATTCAAATATTATATTACACTATTAAGTGTTCTCTCTAATATACTAATGATATTAAGCCACATATGTATTAACATCAATGGTCCAGAGTAAATTTAAGAACTTAAACCAATTACATTGTATTATGTGTAATAATATTTTTTATGTATTTGAAAGAATATCAAATAGTATACTAGAAGATCCATAGTCTAGTTATAGCTAATACGGTCAAACATGGCGAATTTAAATAATCATTCATATTTATAGTAATGCCCTACGTACTACTCCCTTCCTTCTGTAATATAAGTCGTTTACGAAATATATTGAAAACTAAGTAAGCAAAAAATAATGTGTTTTTAATCAAATATCAATTTACTCTCTAAATTAGAATTAGTGGTGTAGAATTTTATTTAAAATAATATAATTAATATTTTAACTAACAAAGCTTCCTTGATATTTGCTACATTTCCCTAACAACTTACATTATAAAATTGTGATAGTATTAATTTTAACTACGGCAGGTGTATACATCTTTTTTATAACAAGTATTCGTAAGATGTGTTAAAAAAATTGAACATATATTAGTCTAAAAAATCCCCAAATGTTAAATATTTTATCTGACGACCAAAATTTGTATTTCAAAGATTGGGCTCATACTCAAAGGCAAGCCAGAAGGAATCACATTGGTTTGGCTTCTCTTTCATAGAGTACTCATTTCCTCTAAAATTGAATATCTACTCATTTATTCATTTCGTATAGAAAAACCGATAATCAATTTATTAATTTGAATAAATTTGAAACCACGTGGTTATCTATTTATTAATGTGGATAAATTTGAAGCACATATTACATTCAACCATGATATATATCAGAATTTTCATTATAATACACCCAAACATAGTGGACTTACATAATCATTCGTCGTAGTAAAATCCTACGTTTTTCTTTTTTGGTTTGCTTTTATATAAAAAAATAAGATCTGTATACATTAAATTACTAAAAGTATGCATTCTTATTATGTAAGCACAATGATTTGTTATTTTTCATTTAAATTTCAGTAAAATACTTATAGTAATTCAGATTAAGTGTTATCTAAAATACTAATAATATTATGTTATGTGTATTAACATTAATGGTCCACAGTAAATTTAAGAACTTAAACCAATTATATTATACTATATGTAATAATATTTAATTTTTTATGTATCATAAAGAGTATTAAATAGTGTACTAAAAGTTCTAGAATCTAGTCATAGCTAATACGACCATACATGGTGAACTTAAATAATCATTCATATTTATAGTAATGCCCTACGTACTACTCCCTTCCCTATGTAATATAAGTCGTTTACGAAATATCTTGAAAATTAAGTAAGTAAAAAATAAAGTTTTTTAATCAAAATATCAATATTACTCTCAAAATTAGAATTAGTGGTGTAGAATTTTATTTAAAATAATAAAATTGATATTTTAACTAGCAAAGCTTCCTTGATATTTGCTATATGTCTCAAACGGCTTGTGTTATGAAATTGTGGTAGTATTAACTTTCATCTATGCCAAGTGTATACATCTTTTTTATAACAAGTATTCGTAAGATGTGTTAAAAAATTGAACATATATTAAGCTAAAAAATCCCCAAATGTCAAATATTTTATCTGATGACTGAAATTTGTATTTCAAAGATTGGGCTCATACTCACAGGCAAGCCACAAGGAATCACATTGGTTTTGCTTCTCTCTCATAGAGTACTCATTTCCTCTAAACTTGAATATCTACTCTTTTATTCATTTCGTATAGAAAAACCGATAATCAATTTATTAATTTGAATAAATTTGAAACCACGTGGTTATCTATCTATTAATGTGGAAAAATTTGAAGCACATATTACATTGAACCATGATACATATCAGAATTTTTATTATAATACACCCAATCATATTGGTTTGTATTTATATACAAAAAATACGATCTTTATACAATAAATTACTAAAAGTATGCATTTTTATTATGTAAGCACAATGATTTGTTATTTTTTCATTTATAGTTCAGTAAAATACTTATAGTAATTCAGATCTTCTATTACACTATTAAGTGTTCTCTAATATATACTAATAATATTATGTTATGTGTATTAACATTAATGGTCCACAGTAAATTTAAGAAATTAAACCAATTACATTTTACTATATGTAATAATATTTTTTATGTATCAGAAAGAGTATTAAATAGTGTACTAAAAGTTCTAGAATCTAGTCATAGGCAATACGGCCATACATGGTGAACTTAAATAATCATTCATATTTATAGTAATGCCCTACATACAACTCCCTTCCTTCTGTAATATAAGTCGTTTACGAAATATATTGAAAATTAAATAAGCAAAAAATAAGGTCAATATTACTCTCTAAATTAGAATTAGCGGGGTAGAATTTTTTTAAAATAATAAAATTGATATTTTAACTAACAAAGCTTCCTTGATATTTGCTATATGTCTCAAACGACTTGTGTTATGAAATTGTGGTAGTATTAACTTTCAACTACGCCAAGTGTATACATCTTTTTTATAACAAGTATTCGTAAGATGTGTTAAAAAATTGAACATATATTAAGCTAAAAATTCCCCAAATGTCAAATATTTTATCTGATGACTGAAATTTGTATTTCAGAGATTGGGCTCATACTCACAGGCAAGCCACAAGGAATCACATTGGTTTTGCTTCTCTCTCATAGAGTACTCATTTCCTCTAAACTTGAATATCTACTCTTTTATTCATTTCGTATAGAAAAACCGATAATCAATTTATTAATTTGAATAAATTTGAAACCACGTGGTTATCTATCTATTAATGTGGATAAATTTGTAGCACATATTACATCGAACCATGATACATATCAGAATTTTCATTATAATACACCCAATCATATTGGTTTGTATTTATATACAAAAAATAAGATCTTTATACAATAAATTACTAAAAGTATGCATTTTTTATTATGTAAGCACAATGATTTGTTATTTTTCATTTATACTTCAGTAAAATACTTATAGTAATTCAGATCTTCTAGTAAACTATTAAGTGTTCTCTAATATATACTAATAATATTATGTTATGTGTATTAACATTAATGGTCCACAGTAAATTTAAGAAATTAAACCTATTACATTTTACTATATGTAATAATATTTTTTATGTATCAGAAAGAGTATAAAATAGTGTACTAAAAGTTCTAGAATCTAGTCATAGGCAATACGGCCATACATGGTGAACTTAAATAATCATTCATATTTATAGTAATGCCCTACATACAACTCCCTTCCTTCTGTAATATAAGTCGTTTACGAAATATATTGAAAATTAAATAAGCAAAAAATAAGGTCAATATTACTCTCTAAATTAGAATTAGCGGGGTAGAATTTTTTTAAAATAATAAAATTGATATTTTAACTACAAAGCTTCCTTGATATTTGCTATATTCTCAAACGGCTTGGGTTATGAAATTGTGGTAGTATTAACTTTCAACTACGCCAAGTGTATACATCTTTTTTATAACAAGTATTCGTAAGATGTGTTAAAAAATTGAATATATATTAAGCTAAAAAATCCCCAAATGTCAAATATTTTATCTGATGACTGAAATTTGTATTTCAGAGATTGGGCTCATACTCACAGGCAAGCCACAAGGAATCACATTGGTTTTGCTTCTCTCTCATAGAGTACTCATTTCCTCTAAACTTGAATATCTACTCTTTTATTCATTTCGTATAGAAAAACCGATAATCAATTTATTAATTTGAATAAATTTGAAACCACGTGGTTATCTATCTATTAATGTGGATAAATTTGTAGCACATATTACATCGAACCATGATACATATCAGAATTTTCAATATAATACACCCAATCATATTGGTTTGTGTTTATATACAAAAAATAAGATCTTTATACATTAAATTACTTAAAGTATGCATTTTTATTATGTAAGCACAATGATTTGTTATTTTTCATTTATACTTCAGTAAAATACTTATAGTAATTCAGATCTTCTAGTAAACTATTAAGTGTTCTCTAATATATACTAATAATATTATGTTATGTGTATTAACATTAATGGTCCACAGTAAATTTAAGAAATTAAACCTATTACATTTTACTATATGTAATAATATTTTTTATGTATCAGAAAGAGTATAAAATAGTGTACTAAAAGTTCTAGAATCTAGTCATAGGCAATACGGCCATTCATGGTGAACTTAAATAATCATTCATATTTATAGTAATGCCCTACATACAACTCCCTTCCTTCTGTAATATAAGTCGTTTACGAAATATATTGAAAATTAAATAAGCAAAAAATAAGGTCAATATTACTCTCTAAATTAGAATTAGCGGGGTAGAATTTTTTTAAAATAATAAAATTGATATTTTAACTACAAAGCTTCCTTGATATTTGCTATATTCTCAAACGGCTTGGGTTATGAAATTGTGGTAGTATTAACTTTCAACTACGCCAAGTGTATACATCTTTTTTATAACAAGTATTCGTAAGATGTGTTAAAAAATTGAACATATATTAAGCTAAAAAATCCCCAAATGTCAAATATTTTATCTGATGACTGAAATTTGTATTTCAGAGATTGGGCTCATACTCACAGGCAAGCCACAAGGAATCACATTGGTTTTGCTTCTCTCTCATAGAGTACTCATTTCCTCTAAACTTGAATATCTACTATTTTATTCATTTCGTATAGAAAAACCGATAATCAATTTATTAATTTGAATAAATTTGAAACCACATGGTTATCTATCTATTAATGTGGATAAATTTGTAGCACATATTACATCGAACCATGATACATATCAGAATTTTCATTATAATACACCCAATCATATTGGTTTGTGTTTATATACAAAAAATAAGATCTTTATACATTAAATTACTTAAAGTATGCATTTTTATTATGTAAGCACAATGATTTGTTATTTTTCATTTATACTTCAGTAAAATACTTATAGTAATTCAGATCTTCTAGTAAACTATTAAGTGTTCTCTAATATATTCTAATAATATTATGTTATGTGTATTAACATTAATGGTCCACAGTAAATTTAAGAAATTAAACCTATTACATTTTACTATATGTAATAATATTTTTTATGTATCAGAAAGAGTATAAAATAGTGTACTAAAAGTTCTAGAATCTAGTCATAGGCAATACGGCCATACATGGTGAACTTAAATAATCATTCATATTTATAGTAATGCCCTACATACAACTCCCTTCCTTCTGTAATATAAGTCGTTTACGAAATATATTGAAAATTAAATAATCAAAAAATAAGGTCAATATTACTCTCTAAATTAGAATTAGCGGGGTAGAATTTTTTTAAAATAATAAAATTGATATTTTAACTACAAAGCTTCCTTGATATTTGCTATATTCTCAAACGGCTTGGGTTATGAAATTGTGGTAGTATTAACTTTCAACTACGCCAAGTGTATACATCTTTTTTATAACAAGTATTCGTAAGATGTGTTAAAAAATTGAATATATATTAAGCTAAAAAATCCCCAAATGTCAAATATTTTATCTGATGACTGAAATTTGTATTTCAGAGATTGGGCTCATACTCACAGGCAAGCCACAAGGAATCACATTGGTTTTGCTTCTCTCTCATAGAGTACTCATTTCCTCTAAACTTGAATATCTACTCTTTTATTCATTTCGTATAGAAAAACCGATAATCAATTTATTAATTTGAATAAATTTGAAACCACGTGGTTATCTATCTATTAATGTGGATAAATTTGAAGCACATATTACATTGAACCATGATACATATCAGAATTTTTATTATAATACACCCAATCATATTGGTTTGTATTTATATACAAAAAAATAAGATCTTTATACAATAAATTACTAAAAGTATGCATTTTTATTATGTAAGCACAATGATTTGTTATTTTTCATTTATAGTTCAGTAAAATACTTATAGTAATTCAGATCTTCTATTACACTATTAAGTGTTCTCTAATATATACTAATAATATTATGTGTATTAACATTAATGGTCCACAGTAAATTTAAGAAATTAAACCAATTACATTTTACTATATGTAATAATATTTTTTATGTATCAGAAAGAGTATTAAATAGTGTACTAAAAGTTCTAGAATCTAGTCATAGGCAATACGGCCATACACGGTGAACTTAAATAATCATTCATATTTATAGTAATGCCCTACATACAACTCCCTTCCTTCTATAATATAAGTCGTTTAGTAAATATAGTGAAAATTAAGTAAGCAAAAAACAAGGTATTTTTTAATCAAAATATCAGTATTACTCTCTAAAATAGAATTAGTGTTGTACAAATTTTATTTAGAAGAGTAATATTTATATTTTTACGAACAAAACTTCCTTGAGTTTTCCTGCATTTATCAAACGACTTTTATTATGAAATGATGGTAGTATTAATTTTTAACAACTGCAGGTGTATACATATTTTTTATAACAATTGTTTGTAAGAGGTGTTAAAAAAAGGTTGAACGTGTATTAGTCTAAAAAAATTCCCGGACGTCAAATATTTTATATGACGACCTAAATTTGTATTTCAGAGATACAGCTCATACTCACAAGCAAGCCACAAGGTATCACATTGGTTTAGCTCCTCTTTTATAAAGTACTCATTCCCTCCGAAATTGAATATCTACTTTTTTATTCATTTTATATATAGAAAAGCGGATAATCAATTTCGGGGGAGCATATGTCTTGTAGAACTGCAAAATGTACTTCTTAACAAAAGAGCCAAGCTTGTGTGACCAAAATAGTTGGGGGGAAAGATTATAGTTTCAAGTTCAATCAATGTATGGGACAAAATTAGGTTCGATTCGTTTAATGCTTTAACACAAGGTGTCTATGGAGAAAGTCCTCTTCTTATTCGGGTGCGAGCTTTAACTGGGTTGAGCAGGATCAAGCTCACGCTCGACTGACATAAATTTCGAGCTGGAATATTGAACTCATGTTCGTCACACACTCAACTCACTTAACCTCACGCTCACATTTTTTGGAGTTATGTGAGCCGTATTCGAACGGCCTGAACCCATTGACCCCCTAGCTATCAGGAATGTGTATGAATACAAAATTAAATTTTACTATTTATACTAAAACCTCTACAAATTTAATTTTTTTTTGTAAAATAATCTTTTTTCTAGGTTCCGATTCGAGTCAGTGTAGAAAAATATATATTTAGATAAAATAATACATTTTAGAAAGACTTGTATATAAATTTTATAGTCCCGTCAATATTATAAATCAATAATTCTTTAAAGTTACAAACACAAGGATAATGTAGTAAAATATGATTCTATTATTGTTTTATTTTATCTTAAAATTTAAATCTAAGTGGATTTCATCTCAAACTTTTCTCAGTACTTTCAAAAGTCCTATTCTTAAATTGTAATACAAAATTGTGGAGAGTTTTTATTGCTATATACGCTTCCTTCCGCGTGGTTGCTACCAGATGTTTTGAATAATCATCAACTTCATTATACGTATAATTTTCAATAACATTAGTCAGAATTTCTTCTAAGATTTGGATCATTCGTCATTTTCAGTCAAATAATTGAACAATTTATTGGCATTCATCTTATTGCGTTAACAAAGATTATTAATCTTATTCACAAGCTCATGAATGTCTTGTTAAAAAATTACTTCATTTAAGTTTTTAAAAAAAAGGACATCTAATTACCTAAAATCGGAAATAAGATTAAAAAATATTATTGATAATTCACTCTTTAAATTAAAAAAAAATAGTAATTTACCAATTTTTATTTGTATTTGATGGATTTGTTTAAGCGTTGATGATGCTACAAGCTTCGACCTCATGTGATTTACCTATGAATGAAATTCATTTTTAAATTCTGAATATCAATCAAGAATTTTTGTTTATTTACATACTTCTTAACAACCTTTCATTTCAGGTCCGACAACTCTATAAGCGTGGCATCAAGTTAGGTTAGGCCAACCGCCAACCTCAGAACTAGATGTGGTCACCTGTCTTAAGACGTTCTTCTTTTTCTTTTGACTTGAGATTCAAAAAATGCGTAAAGAAATGCGTCGAGAAAGGGCAGATGTATAGAACCTTTCAACGAGATAGTGCTTTTTCAACTCTCTCAAAATTGAATCTATTCCAAACATATATGACATGGTTCCTTACTTCGACAGGGTACAAATATCTAAATTTTCTATTTTTAGATACTTTTTCAGACCTATTGTCGATACTAAGTAGCAGTCAAAATTACTTGCTGGGTTGGAGCGTAGACGAGCGAGCAGAGCCCAGGAAAGAGGGAAGCCCGTCATAGAGCAGTCGACTAGAAGTAGAAGACTGCGGGCCTGAGAGAAGGCGGCCTCTCTCGGGAAAGATGTCCCAATTTCTCTTCTTTCTTTTTGATTTCAGCTTTCTTTATTTTATCAGGGGCCCAGAACGCGTGAAAGGTGGGTGGGGGAGAAGGAAGCCGAACCTCTAATCGACCTGGGCACATAAATAATTCTCGGCGTCGAGAGAGATTTGAGATTCCGTAAGTAACTCAGTGAGTGCTTTCTAAGGGAAGAAGAAAATGAAATACGAACAACCGCGCTGGTCGTAATAGATCGACTTTCATGCTGGAGCAAGAACTAGCATGAAAGTTCCATTTCAGGGAAGGACGACGTACTATGATACTTTCTGTTTTGTCGAGCCCAGCTTTGGTCTCTGGTTTGATGGTTGTACGTGCTAAAAATCCGGTACATTCCGTTTTGTTTCCCATCCCAGTCTTTCGCAACACTTCAGGTTTACTTCTTTTGTTAGGTCTCGACTTCTTCGCTATGATCTTCCCAGTAGTTTATATAGGAGCTATAGCCGTTTTATTCCTATTCGTTGTTATGATGTTCCATATTCAAATAGCGGAGATTCACGAAGAAGTCTTGCGCTATTTACCAGTGAGTGGTATTATTGGACTGATCTTTTGGTGGGAAATGTTCTTCATTTTAGATAATGAAAGCATTCCATTACTACATTGTCTGCAAAACATTAACACAGCCATCAAAACAAAAATTGCAAAAAATATATTATATATATATATATTTGGCGAAATTCCCGCCACATGGAACGAGCCCAAATAACTAGTTATACAATAAAATTGTTGAAACTATTACACTCCTATTTTTATTTTTTACACTTTATTAATTTTAAATGAAAGTGTTATTTTTAATTTTGTAAAAATTATATTAATATAAAGAATGAAATAATATTTCTTTGTAATACAGTTAGGGGTGTTCACTATTCGGTTATATCGAACCGAACCGAACCGAATTTTATTATATGGTTCGGTTGATTTGATATTTTGGTTTATTCGGTTCGATTTTGAAAATGTCAAAATAATTCAGTTTGGTATTGAATTTTCAATTTTTAGAAACCGAAATACCGAATAGACCAATTTTTTTTATTATTCAAAAAAAATTATATATTATACTTATAAATATTATTAATATTACTTAGAGTTGTCTTCAATTCATATGTTTCAGTGACATTCTGAGAGCAATCACTTTGTCAATTATTGCAAAATGTTAGGTCTATCTTCTATTCATCCCCGCCAATACCCTGAATTAGTGGGGACTTAATGAGTTATATTATTATTGTAGAATTGTGTTTTTTTTACTATTAATTTTTAGTTTATTTTTTTTATTTTAATTATGAATTATAATATTATTTTTTGTCTAGTTTTTATTAAGTTGGGCTCTACAAAGAAAAAATGAAATTTCGGTATAAACCGAAGCGAACGGAACCATACCGAATGCACACCTTTAAATACAGTATAGGAAAATGTTTTTTTAAACCTTCCTTTTTTTTTAGCCTCATAGGAGAAGGAGGTGGACGTGAACGCAGGGAGAATTATCACCTTTATGCCAATGAAATCTTTTGAATTTCGATTTATTTTATTTCCCACGTATACAATCTTAATTACTGAAAGAGAAAATCACTATTTATTCACCTGAGGTATCTTTCAAAAGCAACTGTTAACCCTAAGGAATATATCGTGCCATTCTTGTCCCCAACAATTTACGGGGTGCCATTTATGCCCAAAAGTGGCGGCGGCCGGCGAAAAGAGGCAGTGTTGCACATGTGCGAACCGCACAAGCATATTTTCAGGGGCAATTTCGTCCATTCATATTTTTAATTAAAAACAAAAACAAACCCTCCCCCATTCCTCCCCACCCCTCTCCCACCACTACCAATTTCAAGAACAACCACATATCCCCACCACCAACAAACCCTCCCCCATTCCTCCCTCCCCTCTCTCCTCCACCACTCACCCCTCCCTCTCTCTCTCTCTCTCTCCCTCCCTCCCCAGCCACTCACCCTTCCCTCCCTCCGCCATCTCCTCCACCACTCACCCCTCATTCTTCTTCTCATCATTCTTCTCCAAAAAGAAAAAAGAAAAACTGAAAAAGAAAACCAATTCGTTTCTTTTTGAGATAATCACTATTTATGCCCCTGAGTTTACTTTCAAAAGCAACTATTATCCCTCAGGATTATATATCGTGTCATTTGTGTCCCTAATAATTTACGGGGTGCCATTTATGCCCAAAAATGGCGGAATCCTCCTTCTCTCCCTCGCCACTCACCCCTCCCTTCCTCCCTCCGCCACTAACCACTGCTGGGTTTTTTTTTTTTCTCTTTTCATGTTCTTAGCTCATTTTCTTTGTTGTTCTTTGTGATGTTTAGATGCTTTTGTGAAATGGAGTTTAAGTGAAGAATTTGGTAGAGGATGAGGAGGTGGCGGCTGCGGCTTTGGTGGTGGTGGGGATAGGTGGTTGTTCTTGAAATTGGTAGTGGTGGGAGAGGGGTGGGGAGGAATGGGGGAGAGTTTGTTCTTTGTGATGTTTAGATGCTTCTTTGAAATGGAGTTTAAGTGAAGAAATTGATGGAGGAGGACGAGGCGGCGGCGGCGTGCTTTGGTGGTGGTGGGGATAGGTGGTTGTTCTTGAAATTGGTAGTGGTGGGAGAGGGGTGGGAAGGAATGGGGGAGGGTTTGTTTTTGTTTTTAATTAAAAATATGAATGGACGAAATTGCCCCTGAAAATATGCTTGTGCGGTTCGCTCATGTGCAACACCGCCTCTTTTCGCCGGCCGCCGCCACTTTTGGGCAAAAATGGCACCCCGTAAATAGTTGGGGACAAGAATGGCACGATATAATCTTTAGGGTTAACATTTGCTTTTGAAAGATACCTCAGGTGCATAAATAGTGCTTTTCTCTTACTGAAACTATTAAGTAAAATCTGCAAATGCTCCAATAAAGGCGGGCAACTCCCCTAAAATTATAGGGTTTTCTACGCCGTCGATGTGCGCGTTTGTGAGCCGAACAATAATCTCCATCATCGGCGAGGCTCATTGTTTCTCGATGTCACCATTACTCAATAGAGTTTTTGGTTCTGATATCGTTTCTAGGCCGTTAAATCTTCGCGATGCCGGCGCTATAGGAACGGAATGGGGTATGCTAATGACGGGTATGAGCGAGTTTGAATCTGGTACGCGAGGGAGGCACCGGGGAGGGCACGAATTAAAAGGGGGATGGTTTTTGGTGAGAGCGTGTTGTTGAGGCTTTGTATAATCGAAACTGGCCGGCCTTTTGGTCGTGATTTTGAACCAGCGGCGACAGAGATGGTGGGAGGTTCGCCGGAGAGGGTGATGACAGGCTGTGGTTGCGTAGGAGGGAGACGGGTTAATGATGGTTTGTATGGAGCAAGTCAAGTTGCAAATCGGGCTAGGTCCGCCAAGATACTAGGCCCAAGATCTCTCAAAGTGGGCCTGGTCTCTTGTGGCCCATTCAATGCCAATTGCTTTGTTGAGTTTTTGGGCTCGCTGGGTTGGGCTTTGCTCATCTGCGGTTGGACTTCTTGAGACAGTGCCAAAGTATATTGGGATTTGCATGGGCTTGGCCCGTTTTTCCCAGATCAGTCATAACATGGCACCCGGAAAAGTGGGACAAACATTTTTGTCCATAACGGAAGTCCCACTTCCGTCCCGGGGCCATAACGGAAGTGGGACTTCCGTTATGGGCCGACGTGGCGCTTTTCCCCACGCAGCGATGTGCCACGTGTCCATAACGGAAGTCCCACTTCCGTTATGGCCCCGGGACGGAAGTGGGACTTCCGTTATGGTCTCCCGGTTAAAAAAACCCCTTCTTCTTCCCCCCACCGCGATTTGCAAGAGTAATATTCCAAAAAAAAAACCACCCCCCTCCCCCCCCGCTGCCGCCGCCTCCCTCCCACTGCTGCTGCCGCCGCCGCTGCCGGTCCTCCCTCCCACCATCACTCTCACTCTCCCCACCACCAATATCTCTCTCTCCCAAATTTTAATTTGGAGGTATATTTTTTTTTTTAATTTTATTTAAGTGTATTTTATTTAAGTGTACTTTTTTTCAATAATGTATTTTGTATGTATAGTTTTGATATTTATGTTTTGTTGCGAATTGTATATGTATGTATATTTTGTGAATTTGAAATTATTATGGACTAAAATTGCAATTTTGTGAATGTGATATCCTTATATATTGTAATTGTTATTATGTGAATTTGATATTTTTATGGACTTGAATTGCAATTTTGTGAATGTGATATCCTTATGTATTGTAAGTGTATAATGTGAATTTGAAATTCGTATGGACTAAAAGTGCAATTTTGTGAATTTGATATCCTTATGCATTGTAGTTGCAATTATGTGAATTTGATATTCTTATGGACTTGAATTGCAATTATGTGAATGTGATATCCTTATGTATTGTAAGTGCATAATGTGAATTTGATATTCTTATGGACTAGAAGTGCAATTTTGTGAATTTGATATCCTTATGCATTGCATTGTAGTTGCAATTATGTGAATTTGATATTCTTATGGACTTGAATTGCAATTATGTGAATTTGATATCCTTACGTATTTTAATTGCAAGTTTTGAGAATATCGTCGTCCTTATTATTGACAAAAATCGCACGCTTTTTGTTACGGATGGCTTTTTCCCCGCCACCTTATGCCCGATCCAGTACGATCCCTGAGTGTGTTGAACAAACACACGTCACATAGAAAGCACTTAGGATTTGGGGGCGGGGATGTAGTCCTAGACAAGGGTTTGAAGGTCATTAGCTATGACGGGCATTTTTTTGACGCATACCAACGCGAGGGCAACCAGAGAGTGCTAGATCTCATTGACAATTTTGGTTTCGGGGGTTGTTGTCGGATAGGTAAGATTAAGATAGACCACGCACTGATCACCGCATTAGTAGAGCGGTGGCGGCCCGAGACGCACTCATTCCATCTGCGGTGCGGTGAGGTCACCATCACCCTAGAGGACGTAGGCTGCCTCCTAGGACTGCCCACCGGGGGCCACGTGGTGACGTGGGACGAGGACTACAACATGTCCAAGGGTCAGTGGATTGAGCGTGTGCACCATATCCTAGGTTTCCGCCCCCACCAGGTCTATTAAGGGCAACGCCCTCGACCTTGCAGAGGTGTACGCCCACATTTCTGAGCCCCTAGCCGAGGATGCCACGCAACTCGCGGTTGACCAGCGGGCCCGGGCCCTAATTTTCCTCTGCATGGCAGCTTTCCTTTTCCCGGATAAGTCCGGGTCGCGAGGGAACATGCGCTATCTCTTGGTCATCGGCGACGGGGACCTCACCCATGACCCAAGCATTCTCAGGGCGGCGCCGTCTGTCCCTACCTATACCGCCACTCGTGCATCTCTGCACAGGCTGACTCTAAGGACATAGCTGGCTGTTGCCTGTTGATCCAAGTTTGTGTAATTGTTAATGAATATTTTTTATTGTTTACCTGCTAATTTTTAAATAATTTATGATTAATCTGTGTTTGTTTGTACCAGTTGTGGGCGTGGGAGCGCATTTCATTTCTCAAGCCGGCGAACCGGGGAGTGATTATGAATGAACCTCCCGCGGACGGCCGAGCGTACGGGGCGCGTTGGAACACCGCCCGGAGTTTCAAGAACGCGCCGAAATCTCAGCTGACGGTGTTTCGCGACCAGCTTGACCGATTGACGGACGCTCAGGGGGTAAGGTTTATCGTATTTTTCGTGTGTTTGTTTTTATTTGCGCAATTAATTCCTACTAATGTACAATTTTTTTTTACAGTTCATGTGGAGGCCGTACCCCGACTGGGTTATTGCCGTTCGGGTCTCACGCGATGACGGATTCCTATCCACCTGTCGGGCCCGTACGCCACTCGTGTGTTTCGAGTTGGTTGAGTTTCACATGCCGGACCGGGTTGCTAGGCAATTCGGGTTCCAGCAGGTGATACCAGCCCCATCGGTGGCGGAGGGTACGACAGAGGGCGTAGACGTCCACACCCACATGGCGGGGCCGAATATGAAGTGGGCGAAGAAGCACGAAGACTACATAGCCATGTGGGATGCCCGACAGGATTGCCTGGCTAACGCTGTCCCGGTCCACGGTAATGTGATCTTACCAACCCGTGAGTACATGGATTGGTACAATCTCATTACCGTGCACCTCCTTACAAACCCACGCAACAAGGATGCCGGTCCACTCCCGATGGGCATTCAACCCATCGCGCCTTCTGAGGACATTATTGTAAGTTTTGTATTTTTGTTTGTGTACATTGCTTTTCCTTGTTTATAATATACTGACACGAGAATTGATGTTGCAGGCGGATGCGAACAGACTGATACTAACGGAGCTCGATAAGCCGGCTTCCAACTCAATCGGCCACTATAGGTCCCTAGTCTCCTGGCTTCAAAGACAATCAAAGAGGCGTTCGTGGCGGCCGGGAAGTCCCTGACCTGCAGATCGAGAGCTGCGGATGTGGCAGAGTCGGCGGTTTTGGAACCGGTGACGCAACCGAGAGAACCCGTTCCGGCCCGGTCTCAAAGAGGAAGGCAAGGTACGCGGAGGCAACGGGATGCTGCGCGGGAGGACTTGGCCGCGAGGCGACTACCACAGCGCGGCGGGCCACCAGAGACGGCTGCACCGGCGCCAGATCCGGCACAGTCCCCGGCACATACACAGTTTCCCAGTCAGGTCGACGTACCCACCCCTTTTGAGTACCAATTTGCATCACCCGGTACTTTATCACCGAGTTTTCAGACGGGTGGGGATCCTGGTGCCGGGCCGTCTACATCTGCACAGCCGGGCTTCTACTCGGGAGGGACGCCTTCGTACAGCCTGCACATCACTGACCCGCAGCAGCAGACTCCGTTGCCGATAAACCCCGAGGAGCGGATATTTATCGACCACGAAGGCGCGCAGGTCATCTCAACCAATTTTGGTAGCGCCGTACGGGTGAGAGATGGCAGCCTTTACTTCCTGCGACCGGCCCCGAAACACACCGTTCCTTACACACCATCGTCGCCGTAGATAGGGTTTCATTTACGTTGTTTACATTTCGTTCATTGTAGTTACGTAGAATGTTATTTATTTTCCGTTGTAAAATATTATTACGATAATTCTGTTGCTTGTTTTTTATTAATATACAATTTATTTATTTTATTGCTCATTTTTTAGTACGTATTGTGTTTTGCAAATATTATTTATATATAATACAAACACCTCTGAAATAAAAACTCTGGAAAAAAAAACCAAGTGTTTTGGGAAAACACACTGCCAGTCCATAACGGAAGTCCCACTTCCGTCCCGGGTCCATAACGGAAGTCACTTCCGTTATGGACCCGGGACGGAAGTGGGACTTCCGTTATGGTCCTGCCAAAAAAACCCTACTAATACCCTAACTTTTGTCCGTGACTTTGAGGACGGAATTGCCACTTCCGTCCTAAAATTCCAGCAAATTTGCAGCGTGTAGTCACTTCTCACTTTTGCTTTTTTGACCCCAAAAAAAATTTTGAACGGTTTTGTGAATTTCGTGCGCATTTATGACCGGTTTTCCGAGAGTTGTCCAATTTCCCACCACATCTATAAATAGCCCTCCAAACCTCTCCACAAATCTCAAACCTTCTCAAACCCTTAAAAACCCTATCCTCCGTATTACTAGCTTTGAAATTTTTATTTTTTTTAAAAAAAACCATATCAGAATTAATGGCCAACTTTCCCAAATTTATGCAAAAAGAAATGCGTCAAAAATACAGGGATGTTGATTTTACTAGAGAATGGCCAGTCGAATACGAGGAGGTTTTAATAGAAATTTGTTATGATTTCAGTATGCAGGGTTACCCCAGAGAAAAAAGTTGGTCTGATTGCTACAATGAAATTGTTTACGGAATTAATTCTGTGACCGGGGGACAATTCACAGTTGCGATGATCGACGCAGTCCTAGCAAAACTGCGTAGGCGGTTTTGGGATTTCGAAGCGCTCACCCACAAATCATGGTTCAAGTACGACGGAAGGACGAACATTGTTGACTTGGACGGTGTTGAGGCCCAGTGGGCGGAATACGTTGCGGTAAGTTGCATGTAATGATAATACACTGTATTAACTGTATATTTTCATAACTAAATGTTTATTTTGTATAACTCTAATTTAGGCTAATCCAAGGGCTAAGCGATATAGAAGAAGTGGCGAAGTTTTCTTTATCCTTCTCTGCCATATTTTTGGGTACGAAGGAAGAGGATTTGTGGACGAAGCTGGACAATGTTCAACATCTCCTGAAGACGGAAGTGGCAATTCCGTCCTCAAATTGCGCGGGGGACCAAAAGTACAATTTTTGGGAAAAATCATGTCCCGGTTGATAACGGAAATGGGACTTCCGTCTTGGAGCCATAACGGAAGTCCCACTTCCGTTATCAACCGGCAGTGGTTTTGCCCTTTTGCTGCAAAATTCTCTATAAAATTTAATACCCTCCCATCCATTCTTCATACTCCAAACACCATTTTCCATATTATTTCGTCTAAACACCCTCATATTTCCTCAACCCCTTATTTCGTTTTGCTTTAAAATGGCACTCGAATGTCCAATGAGATTGTATTTACATTTCGACCACAATATAGTTTACTTAATATGGGGGTTACCCCTGCTTTCGCCGAGCCTAGCGAAAAAAAGTTTTGAAGTTATACAAAGGATTTCATTCGGATAACTTTGCCATAGAATATGTCGCCGCAAAGGAGTCGAGCTTTGTACTCGTCAATGTTCGACTAATAATGATCCGTCCCATTCTTCATGCCGACGTTCAACATGGTGGCGTACGATGTTGTAAACCTTAATGAGGAAGAAGGTTTAGAGAGTTTGTGGGGAATCCAAACGGATTTCAAACTCCAAGGGATTCATGTTGGTGCCCTGCTCGAACTCGTGCGGAGACATTCGGGATAGCTTTGTAATACCGACAACACATTTTGCACCGAGCCATATTTTGTTCCGCAACCATATTTTTTCTGAGCCAAATCCATTACCAAATATGCCCCCCACCGTCTACTTACGAACCCTCTAATGATAATTCGATCATGGATTCTTTGGGTCCAATATCCGACATTGACGGCGCTCCGAAACGGAAGACGACTTCGCCGACGATAGTGCCGGGAGACCACGAGGACGACGGGGTCGAGGGAAGACGCACAGGGGTGTAGCGGAAGATGCCAACCCCGAAATCCAACAACAAACCGGTGGACTAATGATCGAAGAGGGGACACAAGAGCTCGAACCGACTCCTCTACTATCTGCCGCGCCATTCCGGAATGGAATGTTCCATCGCATCTGTAACTATGCAAATTTTGCCTGTTGGAATGATATGGGTTCCATGGAACCCGAGACTGGAATCACATACGGTGGACAAAAAAATTAAAACATGGAATCCCAATATTCCGTAAATTTGCTTGGGGATGCAATTCAAGGATAAACGCGAGGCAATGTTGGTCGTGAACGTGTGGCATGACAAGGTGGCATTAAGGGGAATGGAAAAGAGAGAGGAGCAACAAACAATGGTTCGATGGGGGTCCGTAGAAATTCAACCGAAATTGCCCGATGCAGCTTGGTACGCTCGCGTAAATCATAGCAGAGTGGATGGAATGTGGAAGGTTACAAAGCTTAACCAGGGGCCATCGCGCTTGATGGACCCGTAACAAAAACGCAACATGTCCTCCAGCCTACATCGGGGTAAAAATTCTACACCTTGTTCAGGCAGATCCTGAAATATCTGTTAAATTGATTAGGGCTGCTTGTACCAATGATATGAATTTGACTTGTACCTATAGAAAAGCTTGGTATGCCCGCAGAAAACGCTATAGAAACACTTTTTGGTACTTGGCATTCAACTTTTCAGTACTGCCGCATTATATCCGGGCATTAAAAGATTCAAACCCGGGTATGATAGTCAAATTTCTCTACCACCCTCGAGAAACCGATAATGGGCCGAAGGTGTTCAGGTCATTGTTCTGGACTTTTCAACCGTTGGTTGACGGTTACCCGTGGTGCCGGCCCATAATTTCAGTTGATGGGACACACCTTAGGGGGAATTATAAAGGGACTCTCTTGGTTGCAAGCACTCTGGATGCTAACAACCAGATTTTACCCCTTGCTTTTGCGTTGGTCGATTCAGAATCATCTTTGACTTGGACGTGGTTCCTTAGTCACTTGAGGGAACATGTTGTCAAAGACCTTCAAGTGTGTCTTATCAGCGATCGTCATGCCGGCATTCTTAGTGCCGTGGCAACCCTCACCGGATGGCAACCCCCAAAGGCAGTGCACCGATATTGCCTTAGGCATTACAGGTCCAATTTCCACACTCATGCAAAAAACAAAGAATTGAAAGATTATGTGTGGATTGCTGCAAGCCAACCGAAAAAGGTTAAGTGCGATTTTTATCTAGAGCGTATAAAACAAAAAGATGAGGATGCGTTTAACTGGTTAATGCAAAGAACCCAAAGAGTTGTGGACTCTGGCATACGACGGGGGAATGCGTTTCGGTTGCATGACTACAAACATGTCAGAGGCGCTTAATAGCGTTCTAAAGCAGTCTAGAGCGCTGCCTTTGAAAGCGCTCGTGGAGATGATATTTTTTAAACTTGTACATTATTTTGACAAACACCGGCAAGACGCAAATGGTTGTCAAACGCCTTTCCCTAAGAGGATATGGGAGCAGTATTTCGCGTACGAAGAAAAGGCAGCAACTCTTCTTGTAAACCGACACCACATGGACCAAGGTATCTATAGGGTCATGTCCCGACATAGAGGACCCGGCCAAGGTGGAAAAACGTACACGGTCAACTTATCGGGCTCGTGGGTGTAGCCGTGATAAGTGGGTCGCTTATTCGGGTCCCATGCTCCCATGTCATTGCCGTGTCCAAATCGAGCAATGCAGGGATGCTTCTCGATTCATCCACCCCCGTCTATTCTCTCGAACATTATAGGAATACTTACAAGTCTATTTTATATCCCTCGTACTGATCCCGTTCATTGGAGATCCCCCCCTTTTGATTTGACATATCACCCACCTAACATGAAAGCTACGCAGGTGGGTCGACCTCGAAGGCGGAGATACCAAATGCCTATGGACACAGAGAACAGGGGCACTCAAAGGGAAAAGAAGTGCGGCCACTGTAAGCGAGTCGGTCACAACCGGAAGACTTGCCCCATGTTAGCACATCTTCAAAGCAACCACCCCCCACCCCCACCCCCTCCACAGTAATTGTATTTAAATTCTCCGAATTGTAATAGTTTAGAATTTATAAAATTGTTGTGAATGTTCTCGATTTTTCCCGGTCTCAATTTCATCGAACATCTTACATTTCAAATACAAATTATTAAAGTTGACGTAATAAATCGAAAAAATCATCATTCCCGGCCCTGTAATCAAGGATATCGTAAGGGGCTGGATGAATTTTTACATGGTCACCCGGGTGTAATCTAGAAAACACAACAAACTCATCCCACCCCAAAAAATAGTAATGATGCAGCCTTCTGCCTCTAGTCACTTGCAGTGTCAATTTGTTACCGTGAAGGTTGCGCATGTGTAGTACTTCGGGATTCCAAGCTGCATTCTAACACGCCATTGCATGTATTGCGGACATATCCACTGTACACGGGAAACAACATTACAACACATAAATGTAAAATGAACGATTTTAATACAAAAATTTTAATATTACAAAACGTACCGGTTTTGAAAGTCCCGAATATGTTTTGTAAATGTCTATTCGAAAACTCTGCCGGAAAAATGCCCCGTCTGAGGGATACGATAATTCACCCTTCAGGTAACCTATCCCGGGCCCTCCCTTAACAAAAATATCTAATACATTCATGGGTGATGGTATAAAATGAACTTTATTTGTGGGACGAAGATTGTTGTCACGCAAAAATTGTTGCAAACCTCCGTCTAGGTAGTAGGTGTCATCTATTTTGTTTACATAAACGCACCATTGATTCCCATGGTCGTCCTTCAGATAGACAGAATTTGCTAGCCCGAGACCGGTTTGCTCCAACCAACTTGTGTACTTCGCTGGAAGACGCTACACATCCAAAATTATGAGTTAGATAGCTGAACACATTTCATACAATAAAAAAATTACTCATTACAAAAATACAATACTACCATTTTTTCCATCGGTTTGATTTCCGACCGCAATTGTAAATTGGTATCTGAAATACTCTTCCAGGCCGGGATTCATTTCGCTATTCATTTTCAAAGCTAGTAATATGGAGGATAGGGTTTTTAAGGGTTTGAGAAGGTTGTATGTTGTGGAGTGGAGAGGTTTGGAGGGGTTTTTATAGATGTGGTTGGAAATTGTAAAATTATTTTTTTTATTGACAAGTCTCTGAAAACCGGTCATAAATGCGCACGAATTTGCCAAAACCGTTCAGAATTTTTTTTTGGGTCAAAAAAGCAAAAGTGAGAAGTGACTACACGCTGCAAATTGGCTGGAAGTTGAGGACGGAAGTGGGAATTCTGGAAGTTTAGGACGGAAGTGGGAATTCCGTCCTCAAAGTCACGGACAAAAGTTAGGGTTTTAGTAGGGTATTTTTTGGCAGGACCATAACGGAAGTCCCACTTCCGTTCGGGCAATAACGAAGCTGGGACTTCAGCTATGGACACGTGGCACTCGCGCGTGTGAAATCACACGTCAGCCATAACGGAAGTCCCACTTCCGTTATGGCCCCGGGACGGAAGTGGGACTTCCGTTATGGACAAAAATGTTTGTCCCACTTTTCCGGGTGCCATGTTATGACTGATCTGGGAAAAACGGGCCAAGCCCATGCAAATCCCAAGTATATTATTGTTGGGTTTGTCCAAGCTGGTCCTCTTCTTGGAAAATCAAAGGCAGAGGCCCGAAAAGGAATTTCTTGGATGCAAACTCTCTAATTTGGAAGTCAAAGCTTGACGACGATGACAAGGCGGAGGTCACATGTCGGCCCCATCAAAATCCATGAATTATTTGATTTGGAATTGTTCGGGACTTGATAATTCCTGGGCAATTCAAGGCTTAGCGCGCCTCATAATGACTCACTTTTTAATAATCTATTTTTTTTCATAATAAAGTCGTTTGCAGACTTCATGATCAATATTATGGTGGTATTAGACTTTATTTCATGTTTTAAATTAGGATTTATTTCTAGTTTTAATGTAAGCAAACAATGGGGGTGACCGTTTTGAACTGAGAGAAGCATCACTTAGCGTAGAGATTTTCTGCATCATGGTTTCGAATGGAGGATAGGGAGCGGACATTTTATTCGTATCTGGTGTAGTCGCTGACAAACTACCCAATTCAGTTTTCAGCTGATCTCCCCTCCTAATTTTATGTGTTTTGAAAGTTTGCAGAAAAGAACTCTAACATATGTGGAAGGCCTCTGGGTCGAACATGGCACTAATTTTACCTTTTTGATTATAGATTCTGTTTGTAAGAGCATAGTAAAACGTATATTAGGGAATATGTTCTTTAGAATTTTCTATGCGCACAAGTCAAGTAATTTTCTAGCTCATTTGCTGGCTGGATATAATCTGAGGCTTGACGCCTCATTTCAAAGGGTAGGAGATCCATTAGAATACCACCTCCCTCATGTAATTTCTAATATCAATTAATGATATTATATTTTCTTTTAAAAAAAAAAGAATCTACTAAGTAAAATGTATATAATAGTCACCTCAAAAATAAATTTAAATAACCATTAGAATCTAAAATAATAAAAGACTATTTTAATACCATATGTTTATTTATATTTAGGGTTAATTATATTTACATTCCCTGAAGATTATATGAATTACAAATAGACCTCTATAATTTGGTAAAACTACATTCTCAAATTAAAAAATAATGTTTAAGTATCTAACTGACCAAACGTAAAATGTTTAGGTACTGATTTCACCAATTTGTCATCCCAAAATCATTTCTATATTTTTTGGGGATGTTTATGATACTTAGTATTACCTCCATCCCATAATATAAATCGTTTAGAACATGTAGCGAAAATTAAAGAAGTAAAAGACAAGGTATTTTGTTAGTTAAAATATCAATATTATTCTATTAAATAAGACTTTTTTTTTTCTTTTTGCTAGGTAAAATATCAATATTATTCTATTAAATAAGACTCGTATACTACTAATTTTATAAAAGAGAATAATATTAATATTTTAATTAAAAATACATCTTTTTGCTTCCTCAATTTTTTGTTATAGATTTTAAACAACTTATATTATGAATTTATATTATGAAATTGGGAGAGTAATAAGGTAGATCCTACGAGAATAAGACTAAAATTCTGTAAAATTGATTTCACTTGGATTCTTGTTTCTTAGTTTGCAATATTTCTGTATTCGTTTCATAATCGTAGTTTTCTTAATCTTTTGGTAAAAAAAAATATATATATTGTATTCTTGAAATATCAATTTGCAAGTTTTCTGTTGTTTGTGGTTAGTATATGTCTGAACATGCCAATGCTGAATAAAAACCTTTGAACCTTTTTTTTTCCAGCCTCACCAGAGGAAGAGAATTATTGCCCCATGAAAGGGGAGATACGGGAATCAAATTCGTAACCTCAGCCCCAAGTTGGGGTTTTGCATTAGACTGTCACTGATTTAGTAGAAAGCACAAAACATGGCAGCGAAAATTTTTGGGAAAACATTTTTGTCCGGACCGAAACGGAAGTGGGGATTTACGTCCCAACTGACGTGGCAGTTGAACGCTGGCTGACGTGGAACAAGATGGGAACAGAAGTGGGACTTCCGTTTTGCTCGGGAACGGAAGTCCCCCATCGGGCCGAATTAAATCCCCTTCTTCTCTTTCCTCCCATCATTTTTTACCAAGGAAAAAAAAAACTACCATCCCCCTAAATTCCCATGCTGTCCCGTCGCCTACCACCGCCCGTCGCCGACCCCGCTGCTGCCGCCGTTGCTCCAACAACTTTTTTCTCTTTCAACTCTCAATTTTTGAGGTAAAAAATCAAAATTTAATTTGAATTTTTTTTGGAAAAATAGTAAAGTATTTGTTGAGTTTAACTATGAATGCACTAATTATATTTAGGAAATCAAAATAATTTGTTGATTTTGTGAATTATTTGTGGATTTTGTTGAATTTGGGTATTTTTGTTGATTGGGTAATTTGTAAATTGTGAAGTTGTGATTGTGTGGATTTACACTTAGAGCATATGTGATTTTAGGGCATTTGTGCTATTGTAAAATTGGTAATTTTGTGTATTGTGTGAATTTAAGGCAAAAGTAGAACTGGAGATATTACATTTATTTTTTCTGATAAATTGTATGTGTTATTTTTTTTATAGATGGCCATTCTCGCCCATCTTCATCCCGATCTTTTTGATCCCTCAGTTTTTGAACAAACAACCGTCTCATAGATCTTTAGGAATATGGCACGGGGAAGAGACCCTGAACGACCCGTTAAAGGTGATTACGAGTGTTAGCCCGAAGGGCAAAATGATTAATGTTGTTTTGATGATATCAAACCATTGATAGTTCTAATGTTTGTGTGAGCATGTTATTTATAATAGGATCCTTAGCACTCACATCAACATTGATGAAAATGGTAAGTTAGCTTCTTGTGTAAACTAAGGTATGTATATTACACACAAGAATGCTATAAGATGGAAGGAAGGAGGAAAGGAGGATGGTTGGGATATAGGGCTCTTCAAAGAGTCCCTAATGCATATGGCAAAAGAACTTAACATGCTAGTGCTTATGTTTCTCATTCTATCTTGGTTTATCTTATAAGCACTTAGCTTTACACTTATTTGTTCTTATATCCTTTTGCCATGCTTCCTTGTACTTAAAATTGTCCATATCCTATCTAATTACATCAAAGTTTGTCATAATAAAAAAGGGGGAGATTGTTAGCCCTAAGGGCGATCAAACTCGGTTTTTGCTAATGGACAAACACTTGATGTTGTGTCTAATGTTTATATCTTTGTGATAGAATATCGGAACTAATATTGGAAGCTCTAAGTACTTCAATCAAGCCATGATCAAGATTCAAAGACATTATTCAAGGCTCATCTTTCAAGATTGATGATTGAAGACTTATGTTTGGTTAGATTAGCTTTGTCGTTATAAGTCTTTATCTTATATAGCTCTAACCAAAGCTCTCATGAACATAAGCTTTACACTCAAGTCTTGCATGTTTTCATAAACACGTTTTCAAAAGGCTAAGTTTCAAAATGATCCTTACATGTGTTCGTATTTCAAAAGCCTTTGATTTCAAAGTATAAGTCTTTTAAAATGGTTTTCTAATGCTCTTACTTGTTACATATTGAGAAAACCTTTTAGACTTCAATAGATTTCAAAACGTGTGAAAAATCAACATCTCTCAAAGCTCAGAAGGTCGGATCATCCGAGCTTTCCTCGGGTCAACCGAAGAGAAACTGAGAGGTTTGATATTTTGGTTCGGTCGACCAAAGGGGGAGGTCGGTCGACCGACCTAGGGCTCGGCTCAACCGAGCTTGACTTCGGTCAACCGAACTCTGCGAGAACTAGCCGTTATTTGACCGTTGCAGAGTCGTTTTTAAGCCTATTTTGAAATGTATAAATACTCCAAAGCTAGAGAATGACTCCAAGGCTTGCACATCAAAGTTTCATTGATTTCTTATCAAGTCTAAACACCTTCAAAGAAAAAACACTTCATTTCCATGATCTAAATCATTCAAAGGTGTTATTTCAAAAAGCAAGACAAAGAGTGGAATTCATATGTTCTAAGATCTTATCATTCTTGTACTTCAAAGGTATATATCTTTCACTTAGAAGAGTGAACAACTTTGTTCTTTAAACATTCTTATTCCCTTTCTAAGTGATTGGGTTATTCTTGTATAAGTCCTACTTTGTGTGGGCAAATTGTATAAGTCCTACTTTGTGTGGGCAAATTGATAAGTCCTACTTTGTGTGGGCAAGTAACTCTTAGTGAGTTTGTGTATTGTGGTTGTGTTGTAAAACTCTTAGTGAGTTAGCCACAATTGTAAAAAAGTCTTCTTAGTGAAGTTGTTGCAAATCCTTGGGTGCGGCTCAAGGTAGTGGATGTAGATTCTAAGTGAATCGAACCACTCTAAATCCTTTGTCTTGTGATTGGCTTTTGTACTGCTTTTAATCATCTTGCTCAAACCTACACTAGCTTTGAATAGATTCGAAAAAGTTTGCAAGATCGATTAAAACCCAATTCACCCCCCTCCCCTCTTGTGTTTTACAACGAGTTCAGGTAACTTTTACGCTGCCTATACTAGGAAAACCAACCGTCGAGTGTCAAACCTAATCGACCTAGTAGGGTTCGGGGATGCTGTAGATTAGGTAATATGAATGTAGATCTCACTCTCGTGACTGCATTAGTTGAGAGATGGCGCCTGGAGACCCACACGTTCCACCTACTTTGCGGGGAGGCGACCATCACACTAAAGGACGTAGTATGTCTTCTAAGACTACCGACCAAGGGCCACGTAGTGTCGTTGGACGCATCTTATAATCATTCCAAGGACAGATGGATTGAACGCGTGTTCGATCTTTTAGGATTTCGACCCACCGAGGCGGCAATCAAGGGAAACAGTTTGCAGCTTGTGGAGGTTTTTGCCCACATTAGTGAGCCTCTAGGTGATGATGCTACCGACCGCCAGGTAGAGGAGAGGGCTAGGGCTCTGATCTTGATATTGATTGGTAGTTTCCTTTTCCCCGATAAGTCGGGGTCCCGGGTGAATTTGCGATATCTACTCCTCTGTAGTGACCCGCTAGAGCTTGACGGGCATTCATGGGCCAGCGGTGTACTAGCACATTTGTACCGCTAGATGTGCATGGCTGACTCGCAGGACATCGCCGGGTGTTGCTTGCTTATTCATGTTTGTCCAATTTATTTAAATTTTAATTAAATTATAATGTGAATTTGTGATTTAAATATTTAATAACCGATTTTTTTTTTATCAATTGTGGGCGTGGGAGCGTATTTCATTTCTCCGTCCGGCGAACCGAGGGCAAATACCAGATGAGATCCCCGCCGACGGTAGACCGCACGGGGCAAGGTGGAATGTCCCCCGGAGTTTTCGCAACGCCCCCAAAGCGCAACTGTTGGTGTTTCGCGAACAACTTGATTTGACGACGGAGACACAGGGGGTGAGTTAAATTCAATTTTCTTGTATTTTTAATATTAAATAAATTGTTTTTTTTTTATCTAAATTGTTCTACACTGACAATTTTATTTTTTGCAGTTCATGTGGAGGTCGTACCCTGATTCCGTCTACGCAGAGAGGGCGCCTAGGGATGACGACTTCTTAATGAACTGCCGAGCGCGTACCACCCTCGTATGCTTCGAGATGGTTGTGTACCACCTGCTCGACAAGGTCATGCGTCAATTTGGGTTCCAGCAGGTGGTACCAATCCCGGCAGTGACAGAGGGCACTAAAGAGGGCCAAGACCTCCACAAGTTGAAGGTGATAGCATCAAGGAATTAAGAAAAAGTCCACGGCGATTACATTGCATTGTGGAATTTACGCGTGGATGCCATGGCTGGAACTGCTCCCGCCATCGGTAATGTTATTGCACCAATCCGCAAGTACATGGATTGGTACAATCGCATTAACGTTCAGCGTATCACGAACCCCCAAACTCGGGATCCCAAGCCACTCCCGATGGGTATTCAATCCGCCGCTACAGCAGACGACATTTTGGTAAGTTTTATTCGTAAGTTAATTTTTTATCCTGAATATACTAATTTTAATATTATGTTGTAGGAGGAGTCAAACAGGTTGATACTGGAAGAGTTCGAGAAGCCTGCCCCTTGAACTGTTGCGCAGTACAAGTCACTCATCACCTGGGCTGCACAAACGATCAATGATGCCTTCGCAGCAGCTGGGAAGTCGGTGTCTTGCAGATCGCGGGCTTCCGATGTGGCTGCAGGTGCCTTCCTGCAACCTTCCATACGGCCGAGGGAGCGTGTTCCGAGTAGGGCTGTGGTTGGGAGGCAGGTCACTAGCAGGAATCGCTAGGCTACTCAGGAGTCTATTGCCGCTAGACGCCAGAGACAGCGTGGCGGTGAGGCGGGAACGTCACAAACACAGTTCGAGCAAGCGACACATCCTCCTCCTCAGTCCGAGCATCCTGCTACGGCTCCTACTCCTTTCGAGACTCAGCCCGATGTCCCCACTGATTTTGATTACTTATATCTGAGCGTTGGCACATATACTCCTAGTACTCAATTTGGAGGTCATCCTGGTGCAGGACGAAGTATTCTTCGGTGCAACTCCCTCGTACATCCTGGGCCTGGACCAGACACAGACGCAACAGCAGACTCCACAACTCCAGGCAGAATTCCCATAGGAGGTGTTATGGATCAACACCGAGGGGGCATTATTCGTTGAGACGGAGCATGGTAGTGCTGTGCGAACCAGGACGGGCCACACATACTATCTCCGTGATAATCGGAGAAGCCCACGTAGATACACTCCTTCAAATCCTTAGATAGGATATGCTTTATTTAATTCTTGTAAACAATATATTTATGACATACACGATTCGTTTGTTTTTTTTCATTGTTCTTATTTTATTAATGCATTCGGTTTTTCTAGAGTTATTTTGCGTACACGTATTTTGGTTAATATTCTGGCAAAGTTCATTATTTTGTTGTAAATACTCATGTGTCAGGCAAAAACAACCAGCTAGGTCAAAACAGAAGTGTCACTTGGCCACTTCCGTTCCCATCGTGTTCCACGTTAGTCAGCCATCAACTTCCATGTCAGCGGGAACGGAAGTCCCACTTCTGTTTGGGACTTCCGTTCCGGCCAGAAATGTTGGTCGAACTTTTTTAAATGCCATGTTTTGGGCTTTCTACAAAAACACTTCCAGTCTAATGCAAAGCCCCCCAAGTTAGGATAGCCTTACCCACTTGGGCTATCCGATTCCTATAACCTTTGAACCTTTACTTTCTCATAGAAGATACTCTCTCCATTCCCATTTAATTGTGGTTTAGGAGATTTATAGGTATTCAAATTAATTGTCGTTTAAAACTCTTTTATTAGTTGTCAATAATTTTTTCCAATTATACCCTCGACATTTCTTTTATTTGCCGCCTCTATAATCCCTATTCTTTTCTTTCTTTTTTTTATGTTATAGAAGTGAGAGAGGGGTAATATTGAAACTTTCGGTAAAAATGACAAGTTCCTTAACTTTCTAAAATTGTATAAAGAGTCTTATATTTAGGAATGAAAGGAGTATTATAAGCCCTCGTATTCTATAGGTTAGTGGTGGGTCGGGTTCGAAGACGATTTTTTTTATTTTGGTATGTCGGGTCTTTAGAGAGAATTGGTTAGAATTAGATAGTTTGTTAATTTTATCTTTGAATTAGAATGTAGTGAATAAGAGACTGTATGACAATGAAATGCAGTTCATGCAGCTAGACACTTTACTTCCAACCGGTAGATCGGACCTTCGAGTCATGCTGGAAAGGAAGTGGGGAACCACTATTAATTCCTCCTTTTAGAAAAAAAAAACAAAAAATTGAATAAGAGACTGTCGGGTCAAGTCTAAATTGGATAGGCGCATTATAGCACTTGAAATTTCTTTTGTGACAGAAAATGTATCGAAAAAATTATTTGTGGCAGAAATAGTACAAAAAACTACTTTTGTAATACAAAAAATCGAAAAACTATTTGCGTTAAAAATAACACACAAAACTACATTTGTGTCCGAAATAACTATTTGCTCTTAAAAAAATAAACAAACAAAAAAAGACACGAGAGTTCTGCAAACTACTACTGTTTTGATATAAACAAAAAATGAATGAAGATACGTATAAGAGCAGAGAAGCAGTCAAAAAGTTTGAAGATAAAAGTCAATACAACAAATGTAGAAAGAGATTAGAGTGCTAAATGCATGAATATTTCAACTCATTCACCAAATTTCCTCATATTTACAAGGAATTAAAGCCTCCATACTGCGTATGCAAGAAATCAATCTATAATACTACTAACTACAATCATGTTTATGGATCTTCATTAGAGAAAAGTGATATATATATATATATATATATATATATATATATATATATATATATATATATATATATATATAACTATTTTCATTTTTGTACTTCAATTAACTTTGTTAAGTGTGTCATTTGCTCTTCTTGCTTAGTGTTTTGATAAACTTGATGAGCTACTTGAAGGAGTTTGGAGTTGCTTGAAAATGAGAGATGGGAGGCAGAGATGTCCAACTGGGCATGCCAAAATTTGTAATGCGATAATTAATGAATCTGAAAAATGAGAAATAAGAAAAGTGCGACAAATGATTTTATTGATGATTTTTGAAGTGATTACCATTTTTTTGAAGAAATCCCGAGTTTGTAAGAAGATCTCCTGGTTCTTCTCTTCTAGAAAATGTTGACTCGAGGACTTTGCAACTTGATCTCAAATCAAACGAGTTTTGATGACGAACACTTGATTGTCGAGGCTTCGGGGCGTCTTGTGATCCTTCGGATGAGATCACGAAGAATGCCCTTGAAGTACGTGATGCATGACTTGAATATGATGAAGACCGTTGTTAAAGATCTTCGAATTGAATGAAGATCGTCCTTGTAGACATTCGAATATGAAGAAGAACGTTGGAGAGCTCTGAAGATTAGTCTTGAACCATCTCATTCTCTTCTGGTGTCTTGAGTTGTGATGTAACCGGTGAGGGAAGACCATTTTTTATATGAGAAGATGGAGCAATGAGTTACTTATTAGCTAAGAAACTCACACTTGTATCGGGTTGACCAAATCTTTGTTAGGGGCGACTTGATAATTTAAATTTCATTTAGCTTAAACCAATGTTGCAGAAGTCGCTAGTCGGTCGGCAGACAGGGGACTAGCGACTAGTCGGGGATTAGTCGGGGACTAGTCGGGAACCCTAAATTACAACGTTATAAAGTTATAAAGACTAAAACGTAATTTTTGAAAGTTATTTTGGACTATTATACAAGGTATTTCTAAATTTAGGACTTGTTTGTAATATAAGTATTTGATAGGATTTATGTGATAATTATTTATATTGCCATTTTAGTCCTAGGTATATATATCCTCTTTATCCAACCCTAGGAAGAAGAAACTCTAAAATTCACTTTTCTTCTTCCTTTTTCTCTTTTCCAGCGGCGCTCCTCTTCTTCTCCAGCGCCTTTCTTCTCTCTCTATTCTTTTTTTCGTTCCCCCATCCTCATTTCTCTGCTTCCTTTTTCTCGTTCCAGCGGCGCCTCTCTCTCCATCCATCACCGCCGCCTGCGGTTCTTCTTCTCCGGCGCATCGCCGCCGCCTTTCTTCTCGGCAGGTACGTGTTTTCTCTCACGCTCTTTGGTTTTCCCCTCGATTTTTTACCGACTAGATACTAGATCCGATTTTTTGACCAATTTTTTTCAAAGATCCGATTTTTGAATTTCTAGACGACCACCGGCCGACTTCCGACCAGTACCCGACTAGACCGAGTTTTACAACACTAGTTTAAACTTTGCACTTGAGACATTTTAGCTCAACTTATTTAATCCACCACAACAAGTGGACCTCAATCTTATTTAAAGGACATTTTTTATGTAGCCCAATTTAAATGATCCAACTAATTTTCATCCATCAATAAATTTAAATGATAGACTAAGATATATTCTATCACAGGGTCTAAAATGACACCCCATCCCCATTTTGCTTAGTTGACACCCCTGCATCGCTCCAACTGTTAAAGCAATGAATTTAGAAAAGAACAAGAACCACACCCAAGTGATTACACATCAAACAGATATCCTTTTGTTCAAGTCAAAAGTATTATAATCCGAACTCTGAACCTTATATTGCAAAGGGATCGATCATCAAGCATAAAATGCCAGAATAACAGATATATGGTATAAAACATGATGCTTTAATAATATCTCTAACCGCAAATTTCAATGTTACTTCCACAGTACAGTTCAAACTAATGGTCCATTAAATCTTCACACTCAAATAAAAAGCTTTAAACAGAAAATTCCACAAACATCACGTGCCGTCTAAAAATAACCGCCCCTCAGAGCAAGAACGAGATGAAGAACAGAGCCACCCTCAATGTTGTAATCTTTGGCAGTTTTGTCATCCGCAAGCTGCTTCCCAGCATAAATGAGCCTGCAGTGGGAAAATTGTCACACGAACTGTTGAGCTATGTAATAGGACGCAATCAAGAAGTAAGGCTCAACACATACAAACTTAAAAAAGAAGACTATGCATAGAGATAGTTTTAACACTTTGAACTTTACAAGGGAAACCATCAAAGAAAGGAAACAAAAATACTAAAACTTTGAATAAGATATGTTCAACATGAGTTAAAAATCAATATTAGAGTCGGTGGTTATGTTAAAATTGTAGCACAAAGTTGCATCGTTGAACATTATGCATGCAACATTGACCAAGTAACTAGATTCAGTTACAAAAAATCAGAATCCACAGCATCATCTGAAAACCTAAATCAAAACCAATAAGAATTAAGAAATATAGAAATCCTAAAATAGAGAAATAGGTACTCCCTATGTTTCATAATATTTCATAATAGAAGGCCCTTCTAGGAAGTTTAGTATAGGTTAAAGAATGGAGGGGCAAAGGGTATTTTCTATTTTTCTTATTATAACCTCAAGGAATTCAATTTACCCCATTAAGTTCCAAACACCAATCTATGTCACTTTCTCTATACCATAATATGAGTTAGGGTAATTTTAGAAAATATATCTTTAAAATTAAAAGTTGGAAAATGACATATTTTGGGAAGATATGGAAAAGCTAAAAGGACTTGTATTATGAAACAGAGATTAACAATTAGCTATTGACAAATCTATTACTCCCTCCGTTTTTTAATCGGGTTCTTTTTAGTAGCCTCATCATATCTTTCCAAAATATATGTCATTTTCCAACTTTTAAGGTTGTTTCTCTAACATTGCCCTTACTATAGAGAGTAAGGGAAGGGGTAGGTATTTCGAAATGAACTAAATTTAAGGGTATAATAGTAAAAGAGTCTCTTGTTTCCTACTTCCTTAATCTATGCTAAACTACCTAGAAAGACTTCTACTATGAAACTGAGGGAGTATCATTTAGCTTAAATAATGTTAAAAGCAACACGGTCAACCAGAATACAACATGAGATAGTAAAAGTAAAGGAAATGATATTAAAAAGTTAGAGAACCCTCAATCCAGAATTAATGACTCAAGAACCCAAAATCTATATGCAACTTGAGCAACACCAACAACAACATAACCCATTAAGACCACACAAATAAAAATAAAAATAAAAATAAAAATGATAACTCTTGCCTACCCCCTTCAGGAAAGAAAATGAAAAGGAAAGAACTGTTAAAAGCAGTAAATCATGTCAAAATACTTTTGTATCAGTGAGTTCAAGACAACGCAATTCAGACCTTTGCTGTACTGGTGGGATTCCTTCCTTCTCTTCCACCCGTTCTTTGATCCTATCAATGGTATCAGTTGGTTCAATATCAATTTCAATTTCCTTTCCAGTAAGAGTCTTCACCTTGATCATTGTTCCTCCTCTAAGCCTCAAAACCAAGTGAAGTGTTGATTCTTTCTGGATATTATAGTCAGCCAAAGTACGGCCATCTTCCAATTGCTTACCAGCAAAAATCAGTCTCTGCTGGTCGGGAGGGATACCTTCTTTGTCCTGATAACACAGAACTCATTTAGAATGAACTACCACAAGTGACAGTGAAAAAAGGAGAGGAAGGAACAGGGATCAAGGAAAGAAAGAAGCTTAGTACATATCAGCAGCTGAGTAGAAAAACCAATATAGCCGCCAAGGAACAGTGTAAATATAGATCAAAGCACACACAGACATACAGGTATGCGTATAAAGATAAAACTAGTAGTTATGTATTGTGGTTATTGAAAAGGCACCAGGGGAAAGGAATAGTTATCTCAAGTATAGTTTTTGGTCCACCGTATCTTGACCCAAAACATACATCACCTGATTGAAGGATGAATGATCATCAAAAAAATTCATTACAAATTAATTCGCCTAAATGCTGTATCCATAGGCACAAATGTTTTACAACCAACAAGATAAAGGATACGTGTTATACTAAAAAGGAAAGTGGAAGGCCTGTGGCCATTGCAAACAGTCTGGTGAGCCACCATTATAAAAGAAATAGCACCACATAGGGACAATGGTTTAAGCAACACCTGACTGCAAAAGATTCTAGATGCAGTCATCCCAAGAGGTCAGAATGGTCGCAAGAAACGAATGACAAGGAAGGCTTTTTGTTATGCTACAAATACTTGTACTTTCTCAGCCATTCTGCCCAACTTTAGTTGAGGAAGATTTACTAAGCATAAAACAAAAAAGAATACTCTGACAGGACCAGGGCGTATAAGTGTAATGATTCCCCCATTCCATAGCTTGTGGTCCTCCAGGTCGAATTGGTATATCAAAGAGACTAATATTCATGCCCAAATTTTTCTTCAAATCCATTGCCTAATCCACCGTGTTTTGAAGTAAAAAGGATTCCTCCCGACAGTGGCATATTCCAATATTATATATTAAGAAAATGAACCATGAATGTTATACCTCGGAGATACCTGATATGATAATAGACTTTTACATAACAAATTAGGGCATTAAGGTCTTAAATTGGATTACTATATCAAATAAGAATTCTATAGTTGTAACTGCAAGTACTCCAGAATTCTCCTATCTGTTTTTCCTTTTCTTATCCTTCTTCTCAGTCTATCTCTTTACAATTAACGTAACCCCCCTATTTCTCCTCCTACTCCTACTCATTCATTCTAAAACTCTTTAATGAATTTAATGAAATTTCAACTTCCATAGCACAAGAAATATAAGTGCATCAATATCTAAGGCAATTGAATAATCCTTGAATGTAGGAGCACTACAATGGTGATTTGCATTAACTAACAGAAATAGACATATAAAACCTGTATTTGGAATCAAAACCTCTTTAAGAATTGCTGCAAAATACAAAATGTTTTTCCTGCAAATTAAAAGCAGAAGAATCTCTTCTGCCTGAGAAATGAATTCAATTCGAAAGGATTGCACTGACCACTACAGCCACTAATCTCTAGCATCTCTACCGTCCGATCCGAAAAATTCACCCGACGACAAATTATCTGCGTGCTAATTTTTAAACCAGAAGCAAACCAACTTACCTTCAGGAAAAAATCAAATTAACAAACTAAAATGATCAAACATTCCAACAAAACCCTATGAAATCATAATAACTTTATACAGATCACGAATATGGATAAATTATCAACAAAAACAAAACGAAAATTAACTCAAAAACGAAGTTCAGAAAATACAAAACAAACCTAAAGCTTGAAAGGAGTAAAAAATTTAGAAAAATCGCGTGTATATTTGCGGTAGAGAGAGAAGATTTAGACCTGAATCTTAGCTTTAACATTATCAATGGTGTCGCTACTCTCGACTTCGAGAGTGATTGTTTTGCCGGTTAGGGTTTTCACGAAGATCTGCATGATTCTTCTTTGCTGTTCTTCGACGCAGAGAAAGAGGAGAGATGATTTCTCAGCGAAGTCACGCTAACTCTTTGGTCCCTCCTCCTCCTTTCCTTTACAAAGCTATGTAATCGGTTTTGTCCTGTTTGGTCTAACCAACACATTTGGCCCGTTGATAACTAACCCAATCAAGGTTGTCAAGATAGTAATTTTGACTCGGAACGAAAGGGGTCTAAAAAATCGTAACCACGAGGATCGTAGCACGTATCGGAAGATCCGAAAAAACTATTAAAATAATATTTTATGATAAATTTAAACCAATAGAACTAAAAAGTTAAAATTAAAACACAAACTAACAAGTGATCAACTTCAAAAGTAAACCAACAATTCATAAGGTCTTTTAACTATATTTTCATTCTTCCACCCCGGATCGCTTCTATTCCCGACTGCTTTCTTTCGGAGATTTAATTGACCACCTCCAGCGCTAGAATCATTGCCCACACTTTCACTATCCGATCCGGACGCTCCCGACATCTTATTTTTCCTTAGTTCTTATTAATCTTGCACCTATAACAATTATTAATAGTAATATTTTATTTTCTCAAATGTATTATAGAATTTTTTTACAGTAAAAACCATAACAAATGATTAAATCAGTAATTAGTAACTTCATGATTCACTAACTAATCAAATCACAAGCAAACGAAAAAAGTAGAGAGGGATTTCTCACAGTAAAACAAATTTGTATTATGTTGTCGAGTCAGAATCTAAAAAAAATAAATTGAAAAGAGACAATATTGGATCGTACGATCGTTTACGATCCAACTCTGATGCGATTTAACTCGATTTATACCCCTAGAATAGTAAAATCGTACGATTTTACGATCCAACTCGCGATTTTGACAACCATGAGCCCAATTGGGTGTGCAGTGATCCTAGCACAGTTAGTCACACTTGTAACTCTCTGGGTTTTTCGAATGAAGTTGTGGATTCAAGACATTAACATGATTTTCTGTCAGTAAGTCACATAGCATATTCTTAATTAGATTAGATTAGTCGGATTAAATTACTCAAACATTAAGTACCCAACAAAACTAGTCTAGTAGGGTGTTGAAGCATGTGGAGGCGATACGTGACAAGTTGTTGGTGTATGCCCAATAAGAATCTTACACGTGTCAGTAAAAAAATATTGATAACTTCTCTATGATGATCTAACTTGGATGATACACATGAGGATATTCATTATACGCATATTTGAATTAGGAATTAATGATACACACGAGGATTCATTATTTCCAGTAAATGCATTCGGTTCCCCAATACGACCTAACTTGGATGGTGTCATCTACGAGTTGAAATGTACAATCGTCCATACAAGGGAGGGCAACCGAATTTTTTTAACTTTTATATAAATTTTTAATATATGAGGGCCCCCCCTAATTTTATTTCCTGGCTCCGCCATTGATTCCTTGTATATTGAACATCAAATGGTAGTATTAATATTTGTAAGAGTTTGGTTTTTATGTTAAGATCGTTCAGGATTAATGATCACGGTTGTTAACTAATGGCCTATCATACCGACAGAATTAAAATTTTAGTTTGAGGACCAATAATTAGGGATGTGTGATGTACCAGCCTATTCAACACCACATATCACTCAAAGGCAGGTTTCAAATAGCAAAATAAGATCAATCAGACAATTCCCAAACAATAATATTTCAAATATATTCAATAGAGTCAGGTCTCCACCAACAACTAATTACTGAAATAGAATCCGGATCACTGTCCCCAGCTACTTAGTTACATATAACCAAATAGAAAGTAAATGAACTAAAATGAGATAAAGGAAATAAACTCTGCTAACATCAATCTGCAAAGCACACCATTGTTCCTGCAAGTTAAGAAGCTTGAATCGGTCTCAGAAAGAAGGAGGTAAGATGGATATAAGGAGAGAAAGTGTTTAGAATGAAGGAATACCAGAGAGAGACAATGGCAACTGCCAATTGTGGGTTAATTTTCTAAATCTCTCTTCTTAACAGCCTTGCATTCCCTTTTATACTTAGGGTTTGATTTCCCCCAAATGGATCTCATCCCTCCAGCAAGGCTTGTACTTCCTCTGAATCAGAGAATCAACAGTGGTAGTGTGAGATACCCTCTTGGCCAATCAAACTTGCAGCTTTATGCTCCCTTGCTCCGTTACTGCCCTTCTGATTCTGTTTTTGATCTCCAAGGGATGTCCCCAAAAGCAAAAGTAATAATAGAATGGGGAAAAAATAGAAATAAGTACTGTGATGTCGTTTTGAGCCAAAACGACGCCACTTCATTAAAACTGCAGTAACCAATCAAAACATTTCCTTCCAAATTTCCAAATATGAATTTCCCCTCCATATACCGGTCATGACAATACTCCCCTATTGAAATAATTCTTGTCCTCAAGACTTTATGATTAGAGATTGATGTTCCAGACCAATTATGTCCCTTCTCAGTAACAACTTCTTCAGACATGTTGAACCACAGTATAAGCCATTGCATCCGAGTTTGAATAAAATTCAAAAACCGCGGAGTATCCTGCTTTGCATAGAAGAGAATGTATGCATCCTGAGATAGTGTATGTTCTCTCCACATCCGCATTACCTTTGAGTCGTCCAATTTGAACCATGCATTCTCAGGAGGACGGGTGAAGTAGTAATAATACCAAAAGCAAAAGCAAGATGAATATTCAATATGCACCACAACTGCGTAACGACCATACTTCAGTTCCTTGCGTGCGTTTTTCAGTTCATCATTGGCATTCCTTTCCTTGATGATAAGAGTTTGATTCATTCGATCAAGATTATCAAGTTCTTCCTCCTTTTCCGTTAATTCCTCCTCAATTAACTATTTCTTCTCCACAGCTTCTGTATCACCTTCCTCATTCATGTGCTTCATAACTTCAATAGCACCCTTCATGCGCTCAATCTCCAATTCTAGTGCTTGCTTTTGATTGAGGTTGGTTTTTAATTCAATGCTTCGTGCATGAAGTTGCACATTTTCTCTCTTCTGTTATTCTGCCAACTTCATCATTTTTTTAAATGCCTCGTTTTGCTCCAACATCGCTCTCTCATTCATTTCTTTTCGGCGATCAATCTTTATTTTCTTCCTTTCATTTAGTATCTGACGCTGCATCGGATCTTTCTCCCTCATCTCGAGCTCATTTCTATGAGCTTCTAGGTTTGAATTGCTTCTGTGATGGTGAGAGAGAATATTCTGGAGCTCCTCATGTGCTTCCTACTGCATCATATTGATCTCATCATTAAAGTTTTCAATCATTTCTTCCTTTTGGTTCATCACTTTTCCCACCAAAAGCTCCGTCCTACTTATTTTCTTCTGCATTTGTTCATATTTCCTAATTTTAAGCACCAACTCATTCTCCCGGTTGGAGACAAGCTTGGTATCTTTCATTGTATCTTCTTTTTCTATTTCTGAAATAGTCTTCAAATCTCCATGCTTGTTGAGAAAATGACCAATAATAATGTTTGAAATGTATTCTTCATCACGTGCAATCGCAGCATACGGCTGGTTCCCTTTTCGTGTTCTAGCATACCAGTTTTTCTTCCCGTGATGATTCACTTTAAATTTCCTCTCAAGCATCGCAACATTCTTAAACCCGCCCTAATCCCTGTCAAATTCTACTATTGCAAACCCAGAGTGGCCTTTATGACTCCACAACGGATGAACTGTAATGGGATCGTGGCTCTGGCTCATTAAATTCTCATTCAGCTTTGTACCCTTTTCACCAACATATTTGCCATTCTTATATTCAACTGGGAGGTTTGCAAATATGGTCATCGAAGGCCAAACCATAAGGTCTTCGTCGATTTTCATCTTAGATTGTTTATGAACATGATATTCAGTTATCAAACTTGGTAAACTGCCTTTTGGAGGAGATTTTAATTCCATTGCAACTGCAAGAGCTGCCTGCGCAGCCTTCTTGGCCACCTCTAGCATTATTTGGGTGTCACCATCCCTACTGAGAACTGATTTTGCTGCACTGACAGCTGCCTCTAATTCCTTCATTTCATCGTTACTATCAACAACTCTTCTTTCTAACATAGCTTCAGCTCTTTCTTCATGAAACTTCGGCATCTGATCTTCAAGTTCCTCAATAAAGGGAGTCCTATGCTGCAAAAACTCACATCTAACAGAAACAAAGTCACAAAGCTTTTGCATAAAGATGAACTTCTCACCAAGAGCAATTAATGAATTCTCTAGAGTGGTGAGTGAGGCACATAGACTCTCGTCGGTCCTTAATAATACCATAGTTCTGCAATGAGATTCTATAAGCCTTCTTACATTCTCATGAAGAGCTTTCTTAGCCAGCTCAGCTTTCTGCGATAATGAAACGACATTGAAACCCGAGAATCCTCCAACTGTTCCTCCAATCTTAGGACCACTAATAGCGGCAACACTATCATGCTTCGAAGAGTATACACTACTCGATCCCGCAGCCGAATCCCAAACCTTTTGCTGGGAAACACTCCGAGCCTCACTAGCACCATTATCAGTTCCACTTTTCCCTCTACTAGATGCATCATCTAATCTCTTCCCTAACCCCTTCCTAACCTGCTCCTCTCCCCACATCTTATCCTCCTCATCCTCATCATGATCATCTCTATTTTCAATTCTGCCATTATCCTTCTCAATTACTCTCTGCTCAAATGCCTCAAATACCCATTTCTTTTCGCTCTCCTCCATATTATCATTCTTCAACAAAACTTCATTGCAGAAATCAACTGATTTGTGTTGAATGTTAAAGAAAACCCTCTTGACTGCAATTTCTCTTCCATTTGGCAAGATTTCCTTATCTCTTCTCCTATGATACTTAGCTAAACTTTGCTCATTCTCTATCACACTTTTTCCATTATTTTCACTAATTGGCACTTGCTTCACACTTGCAAAATCAGAACAACTGTCTCCATCCTCAACTATACTCTCTGAAACTACAATCTCAACTATAGCAATGGGTTCATCCTTAAAATTTTCTTTTTCTTCAACAACTTCGCTTAACTTACCTTCAACTTTCTCCTTCATCTTTATCCCATCAAGAACAACAGTCCCTTCTGATTCTTGGTCTTTTTTATGGTTCTTGTCAGTTTCATTTGCATGAATTAGAGAAGCTTCATCATTAGCTATGTTCTCCTTTCTCAGATAATAGTGAAATCTTTCACAGAATGATGTTATATACTTTTCCCAAGTTACACAATCATATTCTCTAACAAAATATGTAGACCAAATATAGACTCTACTTCTCATCTCAGAATTTAATCCATCAATAAATTTATCAACAAAATTGTTCAATTTTAAACTTGATCCAACTCCCAATAATGTGTTTCTCCAACCCTCAAAACTTTTCATGTAATCCAATAATGAGATAATATGAAGAGGAGGGTTATCTTCCATCATTTGTATTAGGCGAGCCATACCCTTCATGATGTCGAAACTTATATCCTCCATGGATTCCCTAGGCTCGGAACTGCTCTGATACCACTTGTGATGTACCAGCCTATTCAACACCACATATCACTCAAAGGCGGGTTTCAAATAGCAAAATAAGAACAATCAGACAATTCCCAAATAGTAATATTTCAAATATATTCAATAGAGTCAGGTCTCCACCAACAACTAATTACTGAAATAGAATCCGGATCACTGTCCCCAGCTACTTAGTTACATATAACAAAATAGAAAGCAAATGAACTAAAATGAGATAAAGGAAACAAGACCTTATTTAATGTTGCTTTCAATTTATAGTAGACTATATTCTACTTAGTTTCATCAAAATCTATAGTAGAATATAGTAAAATGTCAAACATGACCTTATTTAATGTTGCTTTCAATTTAATTCTACATTCTTTTCTCTCTTTCTTCTTCTCTCTCTAACATTTAATGTAAGGGGTAAGATTGGAAAAATCATTTTTAATGAACACTTTATTTAGAAAGTGGACAATTAATTTGGGACAGATTAAAAAGGAAATGTGGACAGATAATTTGGGACGGAGGGAGTAATAGCAATATTATAATAATGTAATATAGATGGGGAAAAATGGGGCGGGGCGGGGCGGGGCAGGCACAAATACCATGCCCGATCTGCCCAGTTCGCGGGGCAGGGCGGGTCTGTCCCCAAAAGACGTCGTGGCAGGGCGGATCGACGGGTCACGGGTCAAATTGCCATCCCTACCAATAATCTACATGTTCTTGGTATTCTTATAGCGGTTCGCAAGGGAAATTTTATTCCTAAAACCATATCAATGTATCCAGGCTCTCAATACTCACACACAAAAGCTCAGCCCCGGCCCTACTTGCAGAAGAGGATCTCACTTCTACAATTGGGGCTAAATTGGTTTATCATGTGTATGATGTGGAGCCAAACTGATTTTTCGTGTGTGGAATGTAGGTAGGGGTGTGCTAATCAGTTTTAATAAAAAATCGCACCGCACCAAATTTAATTTTGGTGTATGGTACGGTGTTTGATCATTTATGGTGCGGCTAAATACGATTTTAATAGTCGCAGATTATTTTTCAGTGCGGCTCCTATCTAGAAATTTTTAAGTTTTATACCTTTTTTATTTTTTATTTTTGAAAGAATATACTTATCTTAGATAATATATTCATGTTTAATATCTGAAGTCAATCGCTGAACCTATTTTAACTACGATTGATATATTCACCTTAGTTGTTTGTTTTGTTAAGTTAGGGCTAAGACAAGTCTAATTTTCTCATTCTCACTCCCACTGAAGTCACGACTTATGTCGTCACATGACTCTCACGAATCACGATAGGAGACGAGAGTCTCTTTGCTGCGACTCCTCACACCGTCGGCGCGATTCCTCCGGCCCTACACCACTCAACTTGCTCTACTCCACTATATTGAGTCGTGTCTCTATAGTTGGGTACATGAGGAATGAAATAATATGACCAGTACTTAGCATTTTTTACATCGGTTATCACCGCACCGAATTTAACCAAACCGAAATAATTATGGTTTGGTGAAATTCGGTTAGAAATTTAAAATGGTGTTCTGCAGTTTTAAAAATACGTATTAAAAGGACGTATAAACCCGCATTAGTAAACTGATTTTCACCAAATGCACACTCTAGATGTGGGGCAGGACACATTAAGATGATCCTAGGAAAAGTTACTTTGTTTGTGAGGCATCCACAGAGTCTGACACCTATTCGAAGGCAGTGGCGGAGGCAGACATTACAAACAAGGGGGACAATTAACATTGACAAAAAAAATTCATAAAAGCATATAAAATATTTCATTACAATTATTCCAATTGATAGTATCCACATAGTCGAATCGAAGGTAATGTATAGTCCCTGCCACTCCCTCGAGCTTTTGATATGACACCAGTTGTTCATGGATGAAAATTGGAAATTAATCTTATCAAGGGGATTCAATTTTTTATCCCAAGTGTGCCGGTAGCAAACTGTTGTGCCATGTAATATTTTCCCTCCTATGTGGGTCTTGAAAAAGAGCCCAAGGCCCAAGCCCAAAGGGGTATAAAACCCTTGTCTCTTTTGTAGGTCATAATTCATTCAAGAGAGAGAGAAGGCAGAGAGTTTTGATAGAAAAAGAGATTTTCGCAGTCGATTTTCAGCCTGTACAGTTTTGGGAGAACTTCCGATCGGGCAGTCATTTATGCTCGGATTGGTCTCAAATTTTAACTGGAGGTAGAAGACTGATAGTGCTATATTCTGGACGGTGGAGATTGGATTTCGCTGGTCAGATTCTGAGTTATAGTCGTCTGAACAGTGCTCTGTTTTCTGGGTGAAATTTTCTCTATTCTCATCTCTTTTGTGTATTAGATGAAGTTTTAGCTTCATTGTTGGTTTGAATTTACACATTGGTGTAGATACTCTTTTGTAACCTCTCTTGATTTATAGTGAAGCTTTTGGAGTAGATCCGAAGGTCCCGTGATTTTTACTCTTCGACTTGAAGAGGTTTTCCACGTAAAATTCTTGGTATTGTGTTTGCTTAATTTATCTTTCATTTACTAGTTCCATTTATTATTGTTCCCCTGTATTCGTAATTGTCATCTAGGGTTTTTAGAATTATTGTTTGGTGTCCTACATTTTATTCAAGGTTGGGAGATATTTTGTCAAGCATATTTGATATTGTTATTCGATTTGCTTGGACTACATTGTGGTTTCTCCCCAACACAAACCACTATTAGTCGCCCGAAGTTCGAAGTTCTATACGAGAAAAAATATTAAGGGTGAATTTTATGAAAAAGATACTTGAAAGATAAATTTCTAGAAAACAATACTAATTTTAAAATATGTCGAGGCAACCTCAATGAATCCATATTGTGTTAATGTCGATTCTTGTTTCGTTGCTGGGTAAAAGTTTATTGTAATTGTTCAAGAGCAAGAGTGAATCTGAGTATCCTCCAAGTAATTACTTCATGGTTAAAAGTCGCGGTATCGGTCGTCGACTTGGATGCTAGCGTTTCAAATACAATTCGACCATTCTGGTCATGTATTGGGCGATACACGATTTTTTAAATATATGTGTTCAAAAAATTATGAAAAACATTATAAAAATAAACAAAAAAATATAAGTAATATGGTGGTATCATTTATTGATGTAAGCAATCATATTCAACGTAACAACTACCTATTTAACAGAATAAAGTATTGTGATTACCAAAACAATAAAAAAATTTAAAAATTTCAAATTATATAACATAATATAATTAAAAAGACAATATATTACATATACCTAACGATCAATTACAAGTGAAATGTCTAGCAGATTCAAAATCATAATCACAACCTTACCAACGTTTTTAAGACTGTCACCTAGTACTTCTGCATTTTCCGAGATAGAGGAACGTGTAAATCCTCTTTTAACTCCGGATGTGGAACCAACATTCCCTATATAAAAATATTTCAATTATATATTATCCCAATTATGTACATATTTGTATTAATCTTTCATCCAAAAATATTTGAGATTTTTTTTCTACTGGGACGAGTTAACTCTCCGAGTTTTGTCGAGTCAAATTGGACCATGTTGGACTTGATTTGACAATTTTTCAGAACATTTATGAGTTGTGACGGTGTCTCGTTTTTATTTCGAAATCCACTAATGCAGTTAGGCTAGTGATATTGCCAAGGCTTATTTCCTCCTGCCAAGGCAATTTTTCTTCAAATGACCAAGCTACCCTTTTGGCCATTATTAAACTCTCCCAATTAATTTCTCTACCTAATATTGTATTCCCTAATTTATACACAATCAATCTCTAATTTTCTCTCATATCCCAAAAATAAGTCCACAATCTCTCCAATATTTTCTTCCTTAATCTATTTACACTATGGGAATCGGGTAGCCCAAGTGGTAAGGCTACCCGGCCATGGGACGGAGGTCCCGTGGTCGATTCCCGTATCTCCCCTTATGGGGCAATAAAATTCTCCTCCTCGTGAGGCTAAGTTCCCTCCCCGGCTTGGGGCATGCTACAATCTCCCTATCTAGGGTATTCTCCGCTCTTCCCCTTCGAGAGCAATCGCCTTCGGGCCTCAAAAAAAAAATCTATTTACACTCAATCTTTAATTTTCTCTTATTTATAGTATTAGAAATTTCACATGGCAAAAAACAGATGATATAAACCAAAAGAAATTCATGGTTTAAGGTTTTCATTCATTAAAACTAATAAACAAGAAAAAAGATTGTAAATTTATAGTGCTTGAGAAATACGACTTTGATTATCTTTTTTACTTACTTCATCTGTCCAAAAGGGATCAATGTATAAGTATGACAAAAACATTAAAGCAAAAGAAAATTTATAGTGTTTGTTTGTTGTGAACAGTAGAGATTTAGTGTGAATAGATTAAGGAATAAATTTTAGAGAGATCGTGGACTGGTTTTCAGGATATGAGAGAGAAAATTAGAGATTGATTTTTTATAAATTAGGGAATAAAATATTAGGTAGAGAAATTAATTGGGAGATTTAATAATGGCCAAAAGGATAGTTTGGTCATTTAAAAGTCAATTGCCTTGGTAGGAGGAAATCTGCTTTGGTAATATCACTAGCCATACAGTTATAACTCGGCCGAGACTTTGAACCATGATCTATTCCAGATGATTCTTGATGATTACCGTTTTGTCTTTGATGATTCTCTCTATTATGTGGCATTTATGCGAATACGGCCAACTGATTATCCCAAGCATTAAATTCAGCAATATTGTGAAAATAGTCCCGATCATGAAATTATCCATCAATATTTCCAAAATCTCATTCAGATATTGTATACTACTGTACTATAATTTTCTTCCTATTATAAAAGCACTTCCCTTAAGCTGTTAATGAATAAGAGTTTATTTAACAGTGGAAAAATTCTTAATTCTATTTTAAAATATTTATTCTTTCTTTAAAAAAATATTTTTCTTAAAACAACTATTTTGAAAATTTAGTCATTGAATGTAATTGATCTGACAATTCATAGGTACCAAACAAAAAGAGCGCTCAACAATTTAACCGACCCTCACAATACAAAGGACCTTTCGATCTAGTTTTTACTCGTACAAAATATTAGGTCTTTTACCAATTTTAATGTTAATCTTTCAAAATTTATCCCCAATTTCGAAATACGTCCTTCCTCAATTTTCTAAAGTAGAGAAAGAAGATAAATGAAGGTAAAGTGAGAAATGTAAGATCTGTCCTAGGATATAAGTAAATATTTTTTAATAAAAGTTAAATCACAGTTAGCTACATTCTTTAAATTTTGATTGAGCAAGTGGTTAATGGTATGCATTCATTCTTCATAGCACACTTTTTTTTTACCTGAAAACTTAGATATAATTAAAGAATATTAGAAAATATGTGTGGTAGGAGGAAATTCGGAGGATTTTCCAAATTATTGAGATAAGGTTCTAAATCTCATAGCATACTTTGTCGATATATCAGGAGGAATATTAAATGACCAATGAACATATGATATATTGACAAATATTCTCCTTCATGATGAACCCGGTTGATCAAAAGTTTTACGGTCAGACTTTATAACTAGATTTTTTTATTATGTTTATTTCTACCTCTAGATCTTATCAATAACGGTTTAGGCTCCAATACCAGTTTGTTATCCTTTTTATTTTTAAGTTTGTTGAGACTTTCAACGGGTGCAAAATGATATAAAACAAAAATGGGCAAATTGGTGAATTTCGTCCCTAAACAATTTTGAGATTGATATAAGATTTTTAAACATTGTTTTTTTAATTTTTTTTATCCTGAAATAATTTACGTTTGGTGCATAAGGTCCTTCCGTCCAAAAAATTGTTAGTCAACCATGAATTTAAAATTTTGATCGGGTCAAACTAAAAAGTTTTGGTAGATTACTAATATAATTTTTTGGAAGGAAGGACCTTTTTTTCTAGACCTCTTTCAAATATGGGTATAATCATAACATTGAGACCTCTACTAGTTTCTTGCATCATATTTTCTTTCTATTTATCAACTACTGCTGCTCAATCATGTGCAAAATACAATTTTGCTAGCAATCAAGTCTTCAAAACTTGTAATGATTTCCCATTTTTGAACTCATATCTTCATTGGACACACAATTCATCTTCTCAAAGTGTTCAAATTGCTTATAGACGCACCGGGGCTTCATCATCAAGGACGTGGGTTGCATTGCATGGGCAATAAATCCAAGTTCTAAAGGTATGGTCGGATCGCAGGCACTTGTAGCTTACCAAATATCTGAAGGAACCATGAAGATTTATACATCGCTAATCAAAAGTTAGATTGCAAGAAGGAAATTTGAGTTTTCCAGTTTCAGATTTGAAGGCCACGTATTCGAACAACGAAATTATCATCTTTGCTACATTAAAGCTCCAAAATCTTAGCTCTCTACCCTGAACCGGGACGAAGCCAGGAATTTGGTGTTGGGGGGCGAAACTGCAACAGTACGTAGAACTACAGAGCTCAAGTGATAAAAACGGCAAAAAAAAATTTTGGAGGGCGAAATTGATAAAATTTTCCAAAATCCAAATAAAATATCGATAAATAGTAATATTTTTAAAAATCTTGGGGGGCCGTCTTCGCACATGCCCTGAACCAAGTATGGCAAGACGGTCCACATTCAAATGACCGACCTGGAATTCATCTCGTTTCTGGTCCTAATGTTCAATAGATGGGCACTCTCAACTTTCTCTCTGTAGAATCTGGGACAACAACATCAGGTGCAAGTTCAGTCAATTCAACAACAGGTGTTGCGGGGTGAGCAAATTCGGTTTTTACCGAATTCCGACTGAATTCGAATTCAATTTGGTAATTCGAATTCGGTAATTCGGCTTGAATTCGATAATTCAGTCAAAACCGAATTCGAATTGGTCGAATTTGGGACGAAATCAGTTTCACTATTTTTGAATTTGGTGTGACCGAATTCGAATTGTATTTTTTAATAATTAAATATTATTATTATATAATTATATATATATATATATAAAATTAAATATTATTATTGAATTTTTTAATAATTAAATATTATTATTATATAATTAAATATTATATAATAAAAATATATACCCTCTAATTCAGCCAATTCGAATTCGATCGGTTTTTTTAGATAGGAAAAAAATGAATTCAAATTGCCGAATTAGCGAATTCGAATTCGGTGCTCACCCCTAGGTATTGGTGCAGTCATATTGTGAATGAGTTGTATTATGCTATCTATGCATTACAATTATTTTTCGAGGGAATAAATCTGAACCATAGAGACTGGAACTCGTCTCTACTCGGCTTATAATGTGTTAGAATTTATGTGATTGATATGCATTAATAAGTAAATTTGAAATTTACTAAAACATTTGTTGACAAATATCGGTTGCATCATCTCGGATAACTATATACGAAAAATAATTAAAAAATTCGTGAAATAATCTTTATGAAACTAAAAGTTTCCTAAACGACGGATTCCATTTTGCCATTCGTTTTTAAGGCAAATTACTTAGAATGACACCATCCGTAAAATTTGAGTTGAACGTGTTTATGAGATAAATATTAGAAAAAATATATGTTGAAATCATAATACCGGAGCGGAAGCGGAATGCTCTTCAATTATACCTTATAAACACAAAACATCAACACAATACTTGTATAAGAACACCCCTTGAGTGATTTTGGTGATGTTTGAATTTTTTTTTTTTTTTTTTTTTTCCATTTTGCCTGCACCGGTGAGAGTAGCCGAAAGAAAGAAGAAAAAAAAAATTATCTCAATAATTTTTTTTATGATGAAATCCACCAATTTTTCTATAAAATTTTAAGTGAAATCTCAATACATAAAAATTATCTCGGCTCCAAAAACTTTCTAAAACATTATAATATAGTATAATTTTTTTCTTTTTCACAATATCTTGAAATATGGGCAAAATAGCCTATTTGGTCCTAAATGTATTTACCAATTATCAATAAGATCCTAAATGTTTAATTTTAACGTTTTACATCCTAATTATATTTACGATCTGCCATTTAAGGACATCCGTCTAATTTTCTGTTATTTTGATGTTTGTCTAGTCATCCGGTCAATTTTTTTGTCTTTTTCCCAGGGCTATTTCAGTAAATTGACATCCCCACACTCAGTAAAAACCCTTAATCGAATTCCCCCCTTTCATTTTCACTTCACATTTCGTCCAAGTGTTTAGAGCCAAAATTGGGGTTTACCCGCTTTCTTCCCCAAAACCGTAGAGGACATATTTACCAAAAATCCTGCAGCTTTCTTCAAAATTATCATCTTTTACCATTTTAATAGCTACTATTGTTGTTGAAATTAGAGAATAGTTCAAAGGGTTTTGAAGATGAGTCTTGATATGACTATTCGACGGCCAGGAGCTAAACCGGCAGAGTATGGTTAGTATCTTCGAAATAAATGCCGAAAGATGTTTGTTTATGATATCAATAACCTGGGGTTTTGAATTTTTTGCGGATTAAATGACTGGTACTTGTTTGTAGCTATGATAATGAATAGTTTGTTTGGGATATGGTGGAAAAGCCATTACTTTTAATGATTTGTTTATAAATTTTTTTGTTTTGTAGCTGTATGTCCTTGTTTGTAGATGGTCCCCTGGATCTTGAATAAATATGATGTATATTTGTAAATGGTGGTCCCTTCAAATTTTTGGTGTTATTTAATGTCTTTTTCTGAAGTGGTCCCCTGAAAAATTTATTGTCGTTTGTTTCTTTGTACTGCATGTGAATTTAATAATTTTATGAGTGGAATGTGGTCTCCACTGATATTAACTGTTACATTTGGTTTTGTAATGCTTTACAGATGAGGGTGATTGTCAGTTCACCATTAAAGTGAATCATGGTGGTAATATATTGGAGGTTGATGGGCTACAACAATATGAGGGTGGTGAAGTGACTTTTTTTGAACACTGTTTGAAAGAAACACTTTCTATTGTTGTCCTAGATAAAATGGCCTATTTGTTAGAGTATAGGAAATATGTTGGTTATTATTGGAGGGTATCTGATTTGTATGCTGATGGAGGGTGGAAGTTTATGACTACTGATGAAGATGTAATTGCCATGGCCAACTATGCTGAACAGACTAAATTTGTAGAAATTTTTTTTAAGCATATAGAGGGAACTGCAGAATTTGCATTTATAAGGTATCTTGAGGTTGATGAAGAAGTGCCTATTCCATTACTTCAGTATCCTCTTGCAGATGAAGGTGAGCAAGTTATGTTTGATGAGGCTGATGTTGTGGATTTCACAGCACCAGAATACAATTCTCCTGATGTTAGTATGGGAGTTCCTGATGTGAGAGCAACTGATGATGATGTAGGGGGAAATGGCAATGCTAATGTAGAGGAAAATGTCAATTTTGTTGCTGGTGAATCTGCTTTTAATGTCAATGTGGATACATTCAATACTCCCCCACAATTCTGTAATAGTTTGAATGCAAACACTGGTAGTCAAGGCAAAAAGAGGAAAAGTATTGCAAAGACAAAAGTAGTGCAAAATGAGGGAAGCTCAGAAATTGGTGGTTGGACTGATGAAGAAGATGAGTATGAGGCCAGTAGTTTAGTGGATTCTGACTACGGAGAAGAAGATGACAATATGTTTGAAGAATTTGTTGATGAAGGATTAGAAGATTTTGACAAAAATGTGGAAGAGGAAGTTAGGAGGCAATATTCACAACCTGGTCAACCAAGTCAGGCTAAGAATAAACTGCAAAGGAAGTTGTTTATTGATGTAATGGCTGATGAGGAAAGGTGGTTTGAAGATGCAGGCTTTAAAAGTGGTCCTGAGGAAGAATTGGATGTATCTGAGGCAGAATTACATGAGGGGGTTGAGAGTAGTGATGAGGAACCACTGACTGCTCCGAGAGTGATTGCCAAAAAAACAAAAAATGTTGGCTCCCAAGGAGACAAACAGAAAGGCACAGAATATGAGAATGAAAAAGACATCTTCAACCCTGATGATTACCCAAAGTTTAGGCATGATAGAGATATGATCAATCCCAAGTTTGAGTTGGGAATGTTATTCAGTTCAAAGCATATTTTCCAATTAGCATTGGTAAATTATGGGATAAAACAGAGCCTGGACCTGAAGGTGACTAAAAATGACAGAATTAGGATATATGTTGTTTGCATGGGAAAGAATTGTTCATGGAAACTCCATGCAAACAAGGTGGCTGATGGCAGCCCAAGCTTTCAAATTAGGTTACTTGGACCTATACATACATGTGCAACTACAATGGATCACAAACTAGCCAGTGCTAAGTACATTGCCAAGAGGTATTTAGCAGATTTCAGGAGTCAAGCAGGTGTTGTTGCTACTGAATTCCAGTCTAAGGTCGAGACTGAACTCAATGTCAAAGTTTCTATCAACAAAGTATACAAGATAAAGGCACTTGCAAGAGCACTAATTGAAGGAAGTTATAAGGATCAATACAAGTTACTTTATGATTATTTGGAGGAGTTGAAGAGAAGCAATCCTGGTACTTCTTGCTACATGCTCCCGGTTTATGATGAGGAAACTGGCCAAGAAATGTTCTCCAGACTGTATGTTTGTTTAGGGGCAATTAAACAAGGATTTAGGGATGGATGTCGAAAGGTGGTTGGACTTGATGGCACATTCCTAAAGGGTTCACACCCAGGAACATTGCTCACAGCTGTTGGCATAGATGCCAACAATGGTGTCTACCCATTGGCATATGCAATAGTAGATTCAGAAACAACAAGCAGTTGGACATGGTTTTTACAAGGAATCAAGTATGACTTGGGTATGACTAGAACAGAAGAATGGTGCATCATTTCTGACAGACAGAAGGTTATTTTCTGTCAAATTTTTATGCAATTTCTTTGGTGTTTGATCTGCCATTGTATTGACTTTTTTAGTGTTTGTATTTGCAGGGATTGGGGGCTGCTGTGGCTGATGAAATGCCCAATGCTGAACATAGGCACTGTTTTAGGCACATACACTGCAACTTCAAAAAATTACACCCGGGTATTGCCTTAAAAGAGCAAGTTTGGAGATGTGCTAAGTCAACATACCAAAGGGAATTTGAAACTGAATATGAGAAACTAAAGGTACTTGATGAACCTGCATATTCTTGGTTTGTTAGTCATACTCACCCTGTTCATTGGAGTAGATCTCACTTTAGGTTAGGTACTAAATGTGATCACTTGTTGAATAACCATTGTGAGACCTTTAATCGACACTTGTTATCAGCTAGGTCTAAACCAATTTTAGGCATGTTAGAATCCATTAGAGTTTATATGATGCTTAACATGCAATCTAGAAGACAGTGGGCAGAGAATTATAATGCAAATATATGCCCAAGGATTTTAACTCTGCTTGAAAAGAAGAAGAAGGAATCAAGAATATGTTTTGCATCATATTCAGGAGGCAGCCTATTTGAGGTAAAATATTCAACTTTCATGAAATTTATGTCTTAATACATTTATGATATAATTGAAGTAATTTAAATCCATTCATAGGTGAGACATGGAGCTACTCAAGAACAGTTTGTGGTTGATACTGCACTGAAGACTTGTTCTTGTAGAGGTTGGGAATTGTCTGGAATTCCTTGTGCACATGCAGTTTCAGCATTGTCCAAAGAAGGCAAGGAGCTGGTGGACTTTGTTGATCAGTGCTACAGCATAGATGCCTATAAGAAAGCTTATGCTCCAATTATTGGACCAGCAAATGGTCCAAATAATTGGCCAAGATCAGATAGAGGACCAGTGTTGCCACCAAGTAAACTGAGACAAACTGGTAGACCACAGCTGAATAGGCGGCTACAAGAAGGAGAAAAGGGGAAAAGGAAAAAGAAAGTGCTTCCTACAACAATTGCTAATGGAAGGGAAAGACTTTCCAAATCATGTTTGTGGCAAGGTAAGTGCAGTAAGTGTAAGAAATCTGGACATAATCTGAGAAAATGTCCGAGAAAAAGAAGCGAGAATTAGATGAATCAGCAAGAGAGATGTCTCAAAAACATGAACAAATGCAGTCTATGCCAGGGAATATGGACACAATAAAAGGTCCTGCCCTACTTTGAAGAAAGCTAAAAATACTGAAGAGACCAATATGCCTGGAGTTGGTCACACAAAAGCTTCATGTTCCCAGAAGAAGAGGGATGGCAACTAGATCAGCTTTATCTAAGGATGATGACCATTGAAAACATTTTGAACTTAAAATGTAATTTTTGTCCAATTTGGTAGTTTGTTTTGTTTTGATGGTCTGAATTTGGCTGATTTGGTTTATTTTTTTGTATAACAACTGAATGTCTTTTGTTGTGCTTTCAGCAAACTAAGTGCCTAAATGCACATATGTTGTTTTTTGTATTCCAGAATGACTATATACTATGAAACATTGGTATTTCTCCAGGTTAAGTAATTATTACCTTTGGTTAATTGGAGTTATATTTGCTGCAAAGTTCTTTCTTTATGCACTCAAGATAAATAATTAAACAATACTATACATTGATAATAACCCAATATAAAATAAAATACATTCCATAGCATCCTCATAAGAGTACATTGTCATCTTCACTAAAGCAAACATGGGGCAGTTTCTAGCTACCTTAAACAACAAAAGTTACAGTACAAAAAAAAAATTCACGAAACACTAAATATTCAATTCCATTGCTTCCACAGCACATTCAGGGTAATGACCCATGCAACCAATAAACCACCCCATAAATACCTATCCCTTCGCCCGTAATCTTCCAATCTCAATTTTTGCAGCTTCACTTTTTTCTTCAGTTTTTGACATTGACTACAAATTGGAGTTTCAAGCCATTGGAAGAAGTCACAATGCTGAGCTTTCTGCAAAGTGTGACCCCAACAATTAAAATAAATCTATTCATCTCAGATATGAACAATAAACATTCTTTGAACTATACTTACATCGTAGTTTTTGCAACCCCAGAATAGTTTTCCTGGATTTGCTTGAGTCTTCGAAGTCTTCAAGACTGGGTATTCACCACAGGAACACCGAATTGGCCCATTGATGGATGCAGAAGAAGAAGACATTACAACAAATTTTAAATTCGAACCCTAAACTTGTCTCTGCAAATTTAGAGAAGAAAGACGAAATGTGAAGTGAAAATGAAAGGGGGAATTCGATTAAGGGTTTTTACTGAGTGTGGGGATGTCAATTTACTGAAATAGCCCTGGGAAAAAGACAAAAAAATTGACCGGATGACTAGACAAACATCAAAATAACAGAAAATTAGACGGATGTCCTTAAATGGCAGATCGTAAATATAATTAGGATGTAAAACGTTAAAATTAAACATTTAGGATCTTATTGATAATTGGTAAATACATTTAGGACCAAATAGGCTATTTTGCCTGAAATATGTACTGTGTATAACTTTCTTCCAAAATAGTTCTAACGGGTCTTGATTCACTTCCTACATGTATAAATCCAGCCTCCATCTTAGACATGGACTCCGTATCTACCAATAGGGTCGAAGCTAAATTTATGATTATAGAAAGTGAGTCAAAATCCATTGAAATGGTTCAAAATAAATTTTGGTGTTTGTTATTGGTCTCTAAGAAATTTCAACTTCTTTTTTCTTCAATTACTTTTTTCTACTTTCCACTATTTTTTCAAACCAAATGTTGTTATAAAACCTCAAAATATTTTGCCATAAAAATTCTTTTATTTACATATTTCAATGAGCTTTAAAACAACCTTACTTTTGGGTTGTTTTTAGTATGACTTAGTTATTGTAAGAGCATATTGGGGTCTCACACTTAAATTTGAGAGAGATAAAATTAATTGAGGATTGCGCTAGTCATGGATTTTTAATCGGATCCCCATATGTTCGCATTATGGCTTCATCACTGCTCAGTCTGCTCTTGATAATGTTTTTTTCCACGATCAGACTTTATCTGTGGACCAATATTACAAGTTGCGGGGCCAAATTATAAGATATGTTACTATTAATTTTCATCCAAAAATTTGAGGAGGCTGAAATACAATTATAGGAAAAATATAAGGAGGAATAGAGGTGACCGAGGTTAAGGTTGTAACTGTCTAACCGTCGGTTATTAACTTTTTTGTCAATAGTTAGGCGATTACAACCTTAACTGAATATTATGATTAAAAGTTATGTTATTTTCTAACCGTCAACTAGCAAGTTAGTCATCGGATAAAAGAATTACAATTATTATTATCAATTAAGATAAAAGTTCATTAATAAGATATTAAAAAATATTAACATTCAAAACATCGAAACAAGTAAGATTAAATTCCTTGCAATGACGGAACCTTTTACGTTGTTGTTTGCAGTGTTTGTGGATTAAATTTTAAATTGTTTGAAGTGAAGGTATTTGTAAGAAAAGAACCGAAGAACTTTGATTCCTCCATAATCTAAAAAGATACATAAGAAATTTAATGTCGCCTGAGAGATTTGAACTCTCGTGGGGAAACCCAATGTACTTAGCATGGCATACGCCTTAACCACTCGGCCAAGGCGATTTTGACTCTAAAAAGATACATAGATAACTTCATTTCATGTATAAAAAAAATAAATTCTAACACTTCTTTCTCTGCTACAAAAAATATATACAATTATTTATGTTATTTTACTACTGGAAATTATTTGTTTTTGTATAGTGAAGAAATGATATTTTTAAATAAAAAAATAATATCATTATATAAGAAATTACACAGGGATGAGGAGTTCTTATGGATCCCCTACCCATTGAAATGAAGAGTCTAACTTTAGAAAATGTCTAGCCAACGAGTGAGAACACTAAATGACCTGTGTACATATAAAATTCTAGAAAACGGGTTCACTGAGGTACGAATTACTATAACCTTACAATTAGACTTTATTATTAAAATAGCAAAAAATATATATATATATTTTTTGGTTTAAAACGGAAATATATAAATAAATAAGGTTCCCTAGCCCGTAGGGTAAGGAACAAAGTTGTTACAATTAGGCTTATTTAATAATACCTCCTGTCCATATCCTGGCACTATAAGGCTAACAAAATGATGGATATGGATAGAGGTATCTAAAATAGTCCTAGCAAAAAAGGCCCCAGGGCATCCCCCGCCACTAGGTGGCTGACAAATGGGGGTAAAAAGTGAAAGATAAAGAAATCGGATGATGGCAGAAGTCCTTCAACTTTAGCAAGTCAATCAGCACATGCATTGACTTCCTTGTAGATATGAGAAAGGCTGAACTCCGGTAGCCGCCGTAGTAATGCCCTGCAATTAGAAATAAGCGAGGATAAAAGGTGAGTAGAAACATCGGCATGCAGAATAAGGTCAATCACTACTCTTGCGTCCATTTTAATAGCTAAATTTTGGGCATCAATATTGATAGCGAGGTTGAGATCATCTCTAAGAGCCCAAAGTTTAGTCACAGTGTTAGTACAGGTACCGATGCTCCTGTGAAAACCTGATACCCATTCCCCATCGACGTTCCTAATTAGGCCTCCCCTACCACCCCTGCCCGGGTTACCAATTGATGAGCCGTCCACATTTAGTTTAAGCTATCCATCAGGCGGTCTAGTCCATCATACTGAGATAATTCTTAATTGGCGTGAACTCCTGGCATTCGCTCCCAAAGCATGGAATTCAGCCGATTTAGTTATTGTGTCAAGAAAATGGTCGATACAAGGTTTTCCCGGGGGAGAACAACTTGTTGTTTCTATAAATCCATAGAGCCCAACATCCATATGCAAATATAGTCCCCCAAGGTACATTGTTAAAATTTGAAACAAAGTTTGCTTCAGCGCATCTCTTAATCCACTTTTCGAAGTTGATGTTATGTAATCCTGGGATATGCTGAAAGGGATTCAAGCGTTGCCAATGTTGTCGAGCAGTAAAATAGTCTCTCAGTAGGTGTTCAATTGTTTCAGGAAAGAGGTCACACTATGGGCAAGTAGGGTTAGGGCTGATATGCTTCCTGTGGAGATGCTCTTTAGTAGCCAACCGGTTATGGGAGCAAAGCCATAAGAACATTTTGACTTACTGATTGCAATTCACCTTCCAAATCCAATCATATTCTTTACCATTGGTTATAGCATCTGGGCTTTCTTCATGGATGACCATGTGGGTGACTTTAGAATTGAAATTACCATCAACTGACATTTTCCATTTTCTACAATCAAGCAAGTTGGAGCGATCAGATCTAGGCACACCTCTAATACAATCAGCAAGCTGCTTCAGCAGTTCAAAGTATATGTTACCTAGGTCACAGTTACCGCAGTTGTTATAGATGTCCTTAATCTTGGCATTCTCTTCATCTCTATTAAGAGAGCCCGAGATGAGTTTTCTTAAAGGCCCTAGGCCTGTCCATTCATCATGCCAAGTTCTGATAATATTACCATTACTAGGAATCCAAGTTGATGATTTATGGAATATATCTAAACCAAGCTTGAGTGCTTTCAAATTGGTGGAGCCATGGCCCTTTTTTAGTCGAATTAAGGATTGGGAGTCATCCTTGATGTATTTCTTTTTAAGCATAGTAGCCCAGGTACTCATGTTATCTATTGAAATCCTCCAGTTAAGATTTGCAAGTCCTACCTGATTGATATGCCTAGCCTTCTTGATTCCCAAACCCCCCAACTTCTTTGGTTTTGCCACTCTGTCCCATTTAACCAAATGGATTTTCTTTTTCGTCGAAGAGCTTCCCCATAGAAAAGATCTATTTTCTTTATCAATTTTGTCACAGATTGAGACAGGTATAAGTAAACATTGGGAGTAATATGATAAGACCTGGGAAGATGATGACTGAATGATGGTAAGTCTACCAGCTAGGGATAGAAGATTAGCTTTTCCAGCCTGAAAGCTTGTTCCTTACTTTATCCAAAATGAATTGAAAGTCCAAGTTAATAGGCCTCTTTTGGAAAATTGGGAATCCCAGATATATTCCCAGATTTAAGGTGTGTTGGATATGCCGGTGGTTCTCAATAACTTGGATCCTTTGGGGAGAAATGTTAGCTGAAGCAATGAATTTAGACTTATTGAGATTAATCCTCTGACCTGATCTAAGGCTAAACTCATCAAGTACCCTCTTCATCTCAGTGATAGTGCTATATCTGCTAAGCCGAACAGAATGACATCATCAGTAAATAAGGAGTGAAAGATGTTTGGGCCTTGTTTCCCGACTTTTATGGGTCTCCACTTCTTAAGACTAACTGATTTCTCAATACTAATGGAGAGATATTCCATACAGATAACAAACAAGTAAGGGGATAAAGGATCTCCTTACCTGATACCTCTCGAAGGGTAAAACCACTTAGTCGGCTCTCCGTTAAATAAGATTGCCATTTTTGAGGAGCAGACAGAGTTCATGATAAGCTTCATAAGTAATTTGGGGAAGTTGAAAATTCCAACGATTCTTTGATAAAATCCCACTCTAAAAGATCGAAAGCCTTTTTCCAGATCAATTTTGATTGCAATGGCCCCGTGTTTACAATTAGTCTTTCTAATAGTGAAGATAGCTTCCTTGACAATGATAACGTTATCAGTGCATCTCCTACCCGGAATGAAGCTTCCTTAATTGGGAGAGATAATAGAAGAAATAAGAGGTCTGATCCTATTGACTAAGAATTTTGAGGTGAGTTTGTAAATGGTGTTGCACAGACTTATCGGTCGAAGCTGGTCTACAGTCTCTGGGTTAGAAATCTTAGGAATAAGGAAGAGAAAAGTATCATTCATGTCATCGCGAAAATGTATCCCTTTGAAGAAATCAAGGGTGTAGCTTATGATCGAAGGTTTGAGGATATCCCAAAAGTACTGGAAGAAAATCGGGGGTAAACCATCGGGACCCGAGCTCTTATGTGGTTTAAAAGACACACAAAGCCTTTCTAATTTCCTCCGCAGAAGGTTCTTCGGCAAGATAAGAAAGATCCTCACTGTTGCTGCTAGACCAAGCAAAGGGAAAAGGCTGATTGTTGTAGGTAACAAAAGATCTGCTAGAAATGTAAAGGTTATGGAAGTGATTTAAAATGATGTTTTTGACATTGGAAATATCAAACTCCCATTCCCCATTTGATTTTTTGAGGGACAATGTCTTATTATTCTTTCTATTATGGATGGTGATGGTTTTTAAGAATTTGAAATTGAGATCATCCCCATAAGCCAGTCCAATCTAGATTTAATGGCTCACAAATGTTTTTTCTCCCTATAAACATCATCAAGTTTGGAAATAAGGTCCCGTTCAATATTGATAAGGAAGAATAAATGGGTGAGATTCTAAGGCAAGCTTCGTCCCTTTAATACGAGCCAGGAGTTTTTTCTTTTTCTTATTAATGTTGCCAAAAACATTTATATTCCAAACGGATACCGAATCCTTGAATTGAATGGCACCCTGATAAAAATTATCCTCTCTACCTAGCGACGCATCTTGGACAATAATGCTAAGGTCAGGGTGTGTGAGCCAAACTGGCTCAAAGCGGAACGGCTTGGTGAAATGAGTGCTATTGTTTGGTTCAAGATTAAGCAGAATGGGTGAGTGATCAGACCTAGTTCTAACTAGATTGTAAATAGTGGCATTTGTGGTTTTGAAGCACCGGTCCATGGTTGGACTGGTGCACCTGCCGCACTGGATCCTAGTCCATGTAATCCCTTCTGCCCAATTCCAATCTCCTTCCTTGTGGGCTCACATCGGTGTGCTGGGCCGCCACTTCCATCGAAACTTGGGCCAGATTTGGTGGTGAGCCCCTCATTGGTTGAAGATATCGGCCCACTCTCCCCTAGGCTGCCCGCTGGGACAGAAGAGTCCGCGCCTGACCTTGGGCTCCCAGGCCCATTCTGGTGTTCATTTGTTGAGCTTGGCCCATCTCTAGGATTAAATGTATTTTGTAGAGCCAATCCAACGCGTTCTCTTTGCGGTTTATCATCAATTGAAATTTCTGTATTCCCCTTGATAGCTGAAACGATATTGGGTTTATCCTTATATTTTGGATAACCACTCTTAAGGAATGGATACTTAAAATGTAAGAGTTTATTTGTGGCCTTGGACTTCTTTGGTTTAGAGGGTCTTCGCTCCCGTGACCTCTTCTTGCGGGATGTTGCACTGGTAGAAAAGTTGGAGAATGATGATTTTGAGCCCAATGTCCCGGTGCATGATTCTGCCCCCTCCGAGAGTTCTCTTGATTTGCTCGTAGAGAGAAAAGAGCATTCATAACTGGCGTCACAAATCTTCTTAGATGGGTCAAGTTTGATAGGAGCCGCCAATCCATCAAATATCAATCCATTAAATTTTCACTTGTGAAAAATCATATATGTACACAGTGGAAGATTCAAGGAATTAATTGCCATTTGAGTCATCAACATTTTTACATTCGGCCACTTTTATCATTTTTAATTTTTTTTAACTTTTGACATCCCCAATATATTTACGAACAACCAAAATCATCATTCCGTCCAAAAAAGGCCAAAAAACCTGTCAAGCTTGATGACGTGGCATAACGGAACCTTTAGTTTCTCTCTCCTCAAAGGGTAAAACGGGAAAAAAATTCTTCATCCCCTCAAACTTCATCTTCTTCCTCAAATATTCTTCTTTATTCCAACCATATCAATGGTGGAGAAAAACAATTTCATTTACAACAAATTGTGATACCTTCACTCTTCCATTATTTAGTCATTCTCCCCCACCAAATCCATCACCATTTCCATTTTCCCCAAAAATGAGAGATAGAAACCCTAGAAATGTAATGTTGTGTGAGTAAAACCAAAGATTTATTTTGTTCTCTTTAATTCCTATCATCATCAAGCAATAACTTATTTCTCTTTTCAATCTAAAGAGAGTGTTCTGATTCAATAATAACTACATACATCATCATCAACAGATAAACCAACAAAAATAGAGAAAAATCACAAAATAAAATTTTCTATACACATTCTTCTTTGAACAGATTCTTGAATCCAAGATCATCATAACTATGATCACAAATTTTATATTTTTTAATTTTTTTTACCTTGAAGAAACATGGTTCAAAGCTCTAGCAAAACCATTCATGGCTCCGTAGCTTTTTGAACTGAACCCCAACAGCCAAGCAAACTTTGTCTATATGGTAATAATGTCTTCTTCCTCAACTACAACTTCAATTTCTTCCATCTCATTAACCTAAATTACATGATTCAAGAAACCCAATTTCAAAAAAAAAATACAAATTTACTCTGTTGACTGCTCTTGTTTCTTTGTTACCCACATATAAATTTTCCCATTATCTTCTTTATTAAGGCATGCAAGAGAATGTAATTTTTTTTCTCCACCATTGTTATAGTTGGAATAAAGAATATGAAGTTTGAGGGGAGGAGAATTTGTTTTCCCGTTTTTCCCTTTGAAGAGAGAGAAACTAAAGGTCCCGTTATGCCACATCATCAAGTTTGACGGTTTTTAGGCATTTTTTGGACGGAAGGATGATTTTGGCTGTTCGTAAATATATTGAGGATGTCAAAAGTTAAAAAAGGTTAAAAAGGATAAAAGTGGCTGAACGTAAAAATGTTGATGACTCAAATGGCAATTAATTCCATATTCAAGGGAAAGGGATGAACATTCCCAACATTTTTAGAAATGACGATTTGTTTATAAGAAAACTTTTACTTTTTGTAAGATATCCTTATAAATATTGTATAACAAATTTGCCCCTGTAAATAATTTTTGTTGGCTCCGTCCTTGTTTGTACACCGAAGCATATCATAAATACATTTTAATAATAATATATAATTAATATCTAAAGTTTACTATACTATAAAATAACTATATTTTATGTTAAATTAAATGAAAAAGTAACAAAATAAATAAAATATATTTATGTAATCATCGTATATAAAGGTTTATCAAGAGAATAAAATATTTCTGTAGAAAATGAATAAGTTGTTACTAATTTGAATACTATAATAATTAAATAAAAGGAATAATTGTTGCTTTCCATTAATTGATGATTCCATATTCTCATGGAAAGACCATTACAAAGGGTTCATTGGCGGACCCAGGGACTTGCCCCACCAACCTTTCCCCCCAATTTTTTTTTCCTAAAGTTTTAGCTTTGTTTTGTAACATCCCGTGTCGTAAGCATTTTTTAGTGTACCCATTTTGAGTCAATTTTCAATTTGAAAATTAGATTTTGTGGTTCGTGGATTATAGGAATAACACCACTTATATCTTAACAAGTTTGGTTAAAATTTTAACAATCTTAAATGTGTAATGGGATTATGATGTTTATTAAAAAAAAAAATTAACAAACTTTAGTGTAAAAATTTGAAATCTTGTGAATTTTTTACTATATGGTGATTATCAAAGATATTGGTGATGGCTTGTTTTTTATTCTTGTTGATGAATCCCTTGATATATCAATGAAGAAGCCAATGCCAGTAGTATTTTGTTATGTGAAGAATGGGCAGGTATTAGAGCATTTTTTTGGTTTCAGTCATGTATCAAGTACTATCGAAAATGATGTAATAAATGGAAAATATGAAAACACGTATATGCTTTTATAATTTTTTTGTCAATGTTAATTGGGTCCCTCCTGCCTTTAAAGTCTGTGTCCGCCATTGATAAGGTTTGGAGTGGAATGACCATTCCCACTTCTTCTTGAAATGAACATTCTCGTGGAAAGATCATTCCCGCATTAAAATGTCCAACCAAACGTTAGAATGGAAAGAGAAGCTGAAAAAGTTATTTCATTCTTTTCCATTCCATCATACAAAACACACTCTTAATATTTTTCTTATACATGAATATATGTTATATATGGAATGTGATATTGTAAATATAATTTGGACAAATTTTCCCGAATGCATAGTTTTTGTTGAACTCGACAAAAGATTTTTCAATTTAAAGTTTAAACCCCATAAAACACATCTAAATGGAAAAAAATATATATTTGCATATACTTTCATTATATATATATATATATATATATATATATATATATATATATATATATATATATATATATATATATATATATATATATATATATTCCCAAGTCATTTTCATGAAGAAATTGTTTGCTTTCTTTCCTAACTTTTTTATTTTTTTTAATGGATAGTTTGCTTCATTGCTAGGTTTACTATTTGATCGTAGTATTTCAAGAAGGCCCAACCCATAACTTCTATAATTGATTTATTAATTTGGACCTCTGATAAAAGTATTGTTGAAAGGCTAAAACTTGGGGTTTGCATGGGTTTGGCCCATTTTTTCCAGATCAGTCATAACATGGCACCCGGAAAAGTGGGACAAACATTTTTGTCTATAACGGAAGTCCCACTTCAGTCCCGAGCCATAACGGAAGTGGGACTTCCGTTATGGGCTCGAGACAAGTGGGACTTCGTTATAAAGCTCCCGATTTAAAAAAAAACCCCTTCTTCTTCCCCCCACCGCGATTTGCAAGAGTAAAAATCCCCCAAAAAAACCACCCCCTCTCCCCCTCCGCTGCAGCCCCTCCCTCCCACTGCTGCCGCCGCTGCCGGTCCTCCCTCCACCGTCACTCTCACTCTCCCCACCACCAATATCTCTCTCTCCCAAATTTTAATTTGGAGGTATACTTTTTTTTTATAATTTTATTTAAGTGTAATTTTTGTATATATAGTTTTAAAATTCAATTGCAGATTAATAATGTATTTTGTATGTATAGTTTTGATATTTATGTATTCTTGCGAATTGTATATGTATGTATTTTTTGTGAATTTGATATTCTTATAGACTAAAATTGCAATTTTGTGAATGTGATATCCTTATGTATTGTAAGTGCAATTATGTGAATTTGATATTCTTATGGACTAAAATTGCAATTTTGTGAATGTGATATCCTTATGTATTGTAATTGCATAATGTGAATTTGATATCCTTATGCATTGTAGTTGCAATTATGTGAATTTGATATTCTTATGGACTTGAATTGCAATTATGTGAATTTGATATCCTTATGTATTTTAATTGCAAGTTTTGAGAATTTGCTGTCCTTATTATTTAAGTGAGAATTGTTATACTACGCATATTTTATTAACAAAAATCGCACAGTTTTTGTTACAGATGGCTCTTCCTGCCCACATTATGCCCGGTCCGTACGATCCCAGTGTGTTGAACAAACACACGTCACATAGAGCACTTAGGATTTGGGGCGGGGATGTAGTCCTAGACAGGGGTTTGAAGGTCATTAGCTATGACGGGCATTTTTTTTACGCATACCAACGCGAGGGCAACCAGAGAGTGCTAGATCTCATTAACAGTATAGGTTTCGGGGGTTGTTGTCGGATAGGTAAGATAAAGATAGACCACGCACTTATCACCGCATTAGTAGAGCGGTGGTGCCCCGAGACGCACTCATTCCATCTGCGATGCGGTGAGGTCATCATCACCCTAGAGGACGTAGGCTGCCTCCTAGGACTGCCCATCGGGGGCCACGGAAGACTTGCCCCATTTTAGCACATCTTCAGCAACCACCCCCACCCCCTCCACAGTAATTGTATTTAAATTCTCCGAATTGTAATAGTTTAGATTTTATAAAATTGTTGTGAATGTGCTCGATTTTTCCCGGTCTCAATTTCATCGAACATCTTACATTTCAATTACATATTATTAAAGTTGACGTAATAAATCGAAAAAATCATCATTCCCGGCCATGTAATCAAGGATATCGTAAAGGGCTGGATGAATTTTTACATGGTCACCCGGGTGTAATCTAGAAAACACAACAAACTCATCCCACCCCAAAAAATAGTAATGATCGCGACCTTCGTCTCTAGTCACTTGCAGTGTCAATTTGTTACCGTGAAGGTTGCGCATGTGTAGTACTTCGGGGATTCCAAGCTGCATTCTAACACGCCATTGCATGTAATGCGGACATATCCACTGTACACGGGAAACAACATTACAACACATAAATGTAAAATGAACAATTTTATTACTAAAATTTTAATATTACTTAACGTACCGGTTTGGAAACTCCCGAATATGTTTTGTAAATGTCTATTCGAAAACTCTGCCGGAAAAATGCCCCGTCTGAGGGATACGATAATTCGCCCTTCAGGTAACCTATCCCGGGCCCTCCCTTAACATAAATATCTAATACATTCATGGGAGATGGTATAAAATGAACTTTATTTGTGGGACGAAGATTGTTGTCACGCAAAAATTGTTGCAAACCTCCGTCTAGGTAGTAGGTGTCATCTATTTTGTTTACATAAACGCACCATTGATTCCCATGGTCGTCCTTCAGATAGACAGAATTTGCTAACCCGAGACCGGTTTGCTCCAACCAACTTGTGTACTTCGATGGAAGACGCTACAAATCCAAAATTATGAGTTAGATAGCTAAACACATTTCATACAATAAAAAATTACTTATTACTAAATACAATACTACCATTTTTTCATCGGTTTGATTTCCGACCGCAATTCTAAATTGGTATCTGAAATACTCTTCCAGGCCGGGATTCATTCCGCTATTCATTTTCAAAGCTAGTAATATGGAGGATAGGGTTTTTAAGGGTTTGAGAAGGTTGTATGTTGTGGAGTGGAGAGGTTTGGAGGGGTATTTATAGATGTGGTTGGAAATTGTAAAATTAATTTTTTTTATTGGACAAGTCTCTGAAAACCGGTTATAAATGCGCACGAAATTGCCAAAACCGTTCAGACATTTTTTTTGAGTAAAAAAAGCAACAGTGAGAAGTGACTACATGCTGCAAATTGGATGGAAGTTGCGGACGGAAGTGGGAATTCCGTCCTCAAAGTCACGGACAAAAGTTAGGGTTTTAGTAGGGTATTTTTTGGCAGGACCATAACGGAAGTCCCACTTCCGTCCCGGGCCCATAACGGAAGTGGGACTTCCGTTCTGGCCACGTGGCACTGCGCGTGGGAAAAACTGCCACGTCAGCCAGAACGGAAGTCCCAGTTCCGTTATGGCCCCGGGACGGAAGTGGGACTTCCGTTATGGACAAAAATGTTTGTCCCACTTTTCCGGGTGCCATGTTATGACTGATCTGGGAAAAATGGGCCAAGCCCATGCAAACCCCCTAAAACTTTGAAGACTCATATTTTTGGCCCAAAATCACTTTTTCCAACATCAATAAAGGCTTCAAGGGTATTTATGTTGCAAATATCAGAGAACAAAGATCAAGCTCAAGCTGGAGAAGTACAAACTGACATCAAACTTCAGAGAAAGAAAGGAGAAGAATGATGATAGCTTTACATATTCTAGAAGCTTCACAAGTCAGTTTAGCTACTTTGACTTTGTATAGTTTGTTAAGAAGTAGTTAGCTTAGTTAAGTTAGTTAGCATTTCAGTTAGTTAGTCTTGCTACTGAGTTGGTAAGATTAAGTCGGCTAAGCTAGCCTATAAAAGGATTGTAAATATCTTCTTGTAAGTTTCTCTCATTATATTCAATACGCAGAAAATTCCCAAATTGTTCTTGCTGCTCTAGGGTTTACAATTTCTTCATCGTATCAGAGCATCTGATTTGCTCAGATTAGCTTCCGCATTGTTGATTGTTTTGTTTTCTGTTATTCTCTTGCATTTCGATCATCACTGATCAATTCATTTGTTTTAGATTCATCAATTTTACTTGAATTTGTCGATTACCTCTATTGCAGGATCTTGTTAAGCAAAGGTCTTGTTTCTATTGAATCTTATTTTGTTTTTTTGCTTGATTTCACTCCATTTTCTGGTTATCTATGGATAATTCTGCTCTTGTTAGTTCTACACCAGCTGAATTTACTGGGATTTTGCCTATTTCACATCCTTTTTATGTTCATCCAAATAAGAGTCCTTCACAGATCCTTCTTCAGCAACCTTTGATTGGACCTAACTATCATTCCCGGAGAAGGAAGATAAGGAGAGCCTTGGTCACTAAAAACAAGGTTTGCTTCATTGAAAATGATCCTAACATACATGTTCAAAAGGCCCTTACAAACCTCAGGCTATTCTCAATCCAATTATAATCCTGGAGCATATGGAATAAGGCCTCTTGTTAATTCAACAGGAAATTTCAGGACAGTCAATGCATCTTTTTATGGGGATAATTCAGGATTTCCTGGCAGTCACTCACAAGGATACTACAACACTGGAAGTAGTACTTCAGAGAATGTCTTACCTTATGGCAATCATATTGCCAATTCTGTTAAGACTGGGAATTATGATGAGTTGGCTACTGCTTTGAATCCTTCTCGAACACAACAAATCATTAACCTGATAGTACAACTTTGAAGGATAATGGAGGAGGAAATCATCAACCTATTGCGAATCAGACTATTGCTCTACAAGCCAATTTTGATGCACATGTTGGAGCAACATGTCTCTTGACTTAAATCCCTCTTTGCAAATTTGGATCTTAGATTCTGGTTCTTCTTATCATATTGTCTACACTAATTCATTCTTCATTGAGACTTTTCTTGTTGATCATGTGTTTGTCCATTTGCCAAACAAAAGTGCTATTCCTGTGACTAGAAAAGGAACCATTCAGTTAAACAAGGATCTCATTATCAAAAATGTGCTTTTAGTACCTAGTTTCAAATTCAATCTCATCTTTGTATCCAAACTGACTGCACAAAATTCTTGTTTTGTCCTCTCTTGTGCTCAATTTTCTGTGATACAGGACTTGAACACACAGAATGTCATTGGGATAGCTAGAGGGTGGAATGGCCTCTATCTGTTTCATCCAACACCTCTACCAAATCAAACCATCTCTTTTGTTGATCTTTCTTTTACTTGTCACAGACTCTGAAATAATGTCAAACTTGTGGCATTATAGGTTAGGCCACCTATCTACTGATAGATTACAATGTATCAAAGACATTTCTGTTTGTAATAAACCAGACAAATTACATCATTGTACTATATGCCATTTTGCTAAACAGCACAAATTAAGCTTTCCTCTCGGCAATTCTATTTCTTTAGCAACCTTTGACTTAATCCATGTTGACATATGGGGACCATTTCAAGAAGGCACTATATATAATCAGAGGTACTTTCTCACCATTGTGGATGATTATTCCAGATTCACATGGCTTTTTCTCCTTAAAACCAAATCTGATGCAAGAACTACATTGCAGTCCTTTTTCACCTTTATTCAAACTCAATTTTCTGTCCCAATTAAAGTTCTGAGAACAGATAATGGACCTGAGTTCAACATACCTCATTTTTACCCTAAAAAAATAACTATACATCAAACTAGTTGTGTTTACACACCACAACAGAATGGCCTTATGGAAAGAAAACACCAACACATCCTCAATGTGACTAGATCTTTGAAATTTCAGTCAAATGTTCCAATATCATATTAGGGATATTGCATTTCTCATGCTGCTCACATTATCAATGTCACACTTACACCAATTCTGTCTATGAAAACCCCTCATGAACTTCTTTATCTAACCAAACCTACATATTCTAACCTCAAAGTTTTTGGATGTCTAGCTTATGCTTGCACTCTTGATCATGGGAGGGGCAAGTTTGATCCAAGAGGAAAACAGTGTGTCTATTTATGCCACTCTAAAACTACTAAAGGGTATATTATGCTAGATAGTGAATCTTTTGACTTGTTCATATCCAGAAATGTCTTATTCATTGAATATATTTTTCCCTTTACTATCACTCAACAATCTATTTCTGATTTGTCATCTTTAGTCAATCCTTCATCTGATTCTGATTCTTATATTGACTTAGATTATCTCAATCATTCTTATTTACCTTTACAGCAATCATCATTTTTGCCTGAACAACAATCTTCTTTTTTATCGAGTCCTGCTAACTCTTATGGTTCACCTTTACCTGTTTCTCAGCCATTCCATTCATCTTTCCCTGATCTTTCTTGTTCCCCTAATTCTTCTCTTCAACCTAGAAGGTCTTCTAGGGACAGACATGCTCCTGCTCATTTAGCAGACTTTCACTGTCCCACCAAACTTAAGTCTCAACATTCAATTCATAAATTATTGTCATATGATCATTTAAACCAGGATTATAGGTATTTTGTTGCAAGCTTGGATTTAATGCAAGAACCTACTTGCTATTCAGAAGAAGTGAAGTCACAAGTATGGAGAGATTCTATGGCAGCAGAGATTAAGGCACTAGGAGACATTCAAACATGGGTTGTGTGTGAGCTGCCAGAAGGAAATGAAGCCATTGAGAATAAATGGGTATACAAGGTCAAGTATAACTCTGATGGATCAGTGGAAAGAGCCAAGTCTAGAATGGTTGTTAAAGGTTTTACACAATATGTAGGGATAGATTACATCAACATTTTCTCACCTGTTACTAAAATGACAACAATAAGGACTTTAATAGCCCTTGCAGCAGTCAAATGATAACATATTCAGCAACTTGACATAAACAATGCCTTTCTAAATGGCACATTACATGAGGAAATATATATGGTGCCACCACTGGGGTATGATATTCCACAAAAAGGTAACAAAAAGATGGTCTGTAAACTGCAGAAATCTTTGTATGGCCTTAAACAGGCAAGCAGAGAATGGAATACCACTTTGACACATTCTCTAATTGGCCTAGGCTTCAAACAGTCATGGTATGATTACAGTTTATTCTTGAAAACTACAACAGCACGTGCTTTCATTTCTCTCTTAGTTTATGTTGATGACATTGTGTTAGTAAGTGACTATATTGATGAAATCAGTTGTGTTAAAACCTTTTTACACAAAGAGTACAAGATCAAAGATCTAGGAGTATTGAGATATTTCCTAGGGATTGAAGTGGCAAGAAACAGTGATGGCATTGTGTTAACACAAATAAAATATACTTTAGACATACTGAAGAATGAAGGATACTTGGATTGTGCATCAGTAAATACACCCATGGATTCAGTAGAAATATATACTCACCTTGATTCTGAGGCTTTACCAGACAAGGCATCCTATAGAAGTCTGATAGGAAAATTACCATATCTGACAGTGACAAGGCCAAATATTGCTTATGCAATACAACAGCTCAGTCAATTTATGGATTGTCCAACTAAACTATATCTAAAAGCTGCACACAGAGTGTTAAGGTACTTAAAGGCAGCTCCAGGACAGATTATTCTTCTCATCTCATAATTCTTTGGAGCTAAAGGCTTTCACAGATTTAGACTGGGCAGGATGTATAGAGACAAAGAGATCAGTAACAAGTTATTGTATATTTCTTGGAGAAGCTTTAATATCTTAGAAATCAAAAAAGCAACACACAGTTTCAAGAAGTTCTGCAGAAACTGAGTATAGGGCTATGGTAATGACAACATGTGAGGTGCAATGGCTCATCAATTTACTGGAAGATCTGGGAGTAAAGCAAAAGAAGGCAGTGTTTATGTACTGTGACAGTTTAAGTGCTATTTACATAGCAGAGAACCATGTGTTCCATGAAAGAACAAAACACCTTGAAATTGATTGTCATGTTGTGAGGGAAAAGTTCTTGGCTGGGATTATAAAGCCCTTACCAGTTACTACACACAATCAGATAGCTGACATCTTCACACAGGCTTTAACATCACCTAAATTTCACCTGCTAGTGAAGCACTTGGGGTTATTCAATATGTATGCAAATCCAGCTTGTAGGGGGATGTTTCAAATATCAGAGAAAGAAGATCAAGCTCAAGCTGGAGAAGTACTAACTGACATCAAACTTCAGAGAAAGAAAGGAGAAGAAAGATGACAGCTTTACATCTTCTAGAAGCTTCACAAGTCAGTTTAGCTACTTTGACTTTGTATAGTTTGTTAAGAAGTAGTTAGCTTAGTTAAGTTAGTTAGCATTTCAGTTAGTTAGTCTTGTTGCTGAGTTGGCAAGATTAAGTCGGCTAAGCTAGACTTTAAAAGGATTGTAAATATCTTCTTGTAAGTTTATCTCATTATATTCAATACACAGAAAATTCCCAAATTGTTCTTGCTGCTCTAGGGTTTACAATTTCTTCAATTTACAAGAGGTAAATTGACACAATTACAATTTTACATGCACTACATTATTGCAGCTGGGCACAGGAAGTATGGACTATACTTCTTTTGGCAGATGTCAAAATTGAGTTTTTTTGGAACTCCCTCTACTCAACTATGGATTGATTTGAACTTCAAGAGAAGACAACTTTTTGACTCTACCACTCTCCCTTGGGTCTATATATTTAGGAAACTGTTTTTGTGTTATGGTTTTTGAGGAATAGGACAACTCACAATGAGGAGGATATACTTCCTCATCCTTACTGTATAGCATAACAAATCTTAGGTAGGGTAGAGCAATTATGTAAAGCATTGGCTATCTAGCCCCAAGCAATCAATAGAAGTTTTTTGCATAACTGGCCTTGTTTGTACTTATTCATTCTTAATGAAATATATATCTCATTTCCAAAAAAGAAGGGGGGATGGGGGGGAATTGACTTAACTGTGAGGGTTGACGGGATGATTGCTAAATTTTTTTCCTTAAATTATGAGGTTAGGAGTTGGATTCTTACTTATAAAATAATTAAGAGTGGACTTCTTTTAATGCATCTTGACTCATTCTTCTCTCACTTATAACCTCATTTATAGAAGTGGGGTTCATATTTATCAGTAAGATTGTCAAATTTGTGTGGATTGGGTGGGGAGGGTGAAGTAGGTTAGGATACATTGCAAACGATTCACTCCTAATTTTTCTCGTGTATGAGAATAGAATGTATTTCATAACTAAACGTTTATCTCTTTAAAAAGCAAACACAATTTCACTGTTACATGTGGTAGATAGCGGAGAAGTAAAGAAAATTAGAAATAGTAGTAATTGTTATAAGAATAAAGAATTGAGAAGAGAATTTGGGAGAGAAGATGATTTTAGATGTATATAGTAATGAACCAAAGGTCTCTATTTATAGAGATCAAATCCTTTGGTTCATGGGCTTATGGGCCTCCCACTCTATGGGTTGGGCCTGGCTGGTAATTCATTTACAACACTCCCCCTTGAATGACTAATTTATACAACAATTACCTCACTAAAACTTATTTGGAAAAAACCCAGTGGAAAAAATTAAACCAAACTAAGAAAATGAGTACAATTGATGTTGGAGTATTCAATTGCAGCCTCGTTAAAACCTTGTCAGGAAAACCCAGTGGGACAAAACCTGAACGAAGGAAAAAGAGTACGACTACTCCCCCTGATCATTGAATGTCTTTAAGACGACGCATTCCAATCTGATGTATCAACTTTCTAAATGTTGACGTTGGCAACGCTTTGATAAATAATCTTCTACATTATCACTTGAGTGAATTTGTTGAACATCGATGTCGTCACTTTCCCTTGGATATACATAACATGAAGAACATGCCTCGTTAAAACCTTACTAGGAAAAAATCCCGTGGGAAAAAAAATACGCATAGTTAAGGAAAAAGAGTACATTAATCTTATGTCAAATTACTTCCATTTTTAACATCATTGGACCAATGCATATAGATCTTCAAGATCAACTTTTCAAAATTGCAATTAGTTATATCTTAGTGAATAAGTGTTCAATCATACATCAGGTGTGCCTCGAACTTGTAGTCTATAAAATATTTTTGTAATCTATAAAATATTTCCTTTTGAAAAATAAGATAATCTATATTATGAACATTTAATTTGCAACTCTTCTGGAGTTAGCAAAATATTAACTAGTTAATTTGCAACTTTTCTCTATTTTTATACAAGTTCGTTAAATCTATATCATTCATTGCTCTCTCCTCCTGATGTGGATAATTTATTCCATTATACATGGAAATATGTTATCTTTCCATAATGCTTTCAATCACTAAGTCTTGATGTTTATATATTTTTCGGGAAGAATTACTTATATGCTTCTGATATATCAAGTGTTTGTGCACTATTCAAATACACTTGCATCCACCCTCAAAGTAATTTATTTGTTCGTTATTGTAAACGAATATCTTTCTAAGATTACACTTCAGGTGTATAATATCTGTAACGAATGCATTTACACTTCAAGTGTATTAAAATTTTCGTACTTGCTTTTCACAATTTGAGGTGAACTTAATGGTCTATTTTGACCAATCATCTCTACACTTTCAATTTTTCAGTCTGCAGACTTTATATTAAAGATCCTCATTCTATTGCGCGCATAAATAATGTCGACTTTTGCACAATTTTATATATATGGTTCCATCAATTCCAAACATTTGAGATCTCATAATTCTCACAAATTTTCAGGTACCTGAATTTTGTTATAAGAATAAAGAATTGAAAAGAGAATTTTGGAGAGAATATGATTTTAGTTGTATATAGTAATGAACCAAAGGTCTCTATTTATAGAGATTAAATCCTTTGGTTCATGGGCTTATGGGCCTCCCATTCTATGAGTTGGGTCTGGCTGGTCATTCATTTACAACAGTAATAATAATTTACCAGCATTTTTTTTTTTTATAATGAAAATAATTTGACCAGACATGCACGAACAAAAGATGGTTAGCGATATTAAATAGGGAATCCAAAATTTGAAGAGTTGGGCGTCAAGACTGACGAGTGACGAACTGACGACTATAATAAATTAATTGACATTTTCATCTTTAAATTATATCTCAACCAGAATAAAGAACTCTGGAAGTTGTGAAAGTTTACGAGTTTTGAAAACTTGCAGACAAGAACTCTGAAAGTTATGTAAGGCCTTTGCTTTGTTCGTGACCTTGGTATTCCTATTGCTTTTTTGGTAGTAATGTTTGGTTATACGGTTATAGAATTTTGTATTATAGGGACACTTATTCTCTAAATTTTTCTATGACCGCGAGTCTTGTAATATTCTGCCTCATTGGTTAGCTGGATTTTTCTAAGCTATGCCTCTTTTCAAAGGGTACGAGATCCATTAAAATCTCACCTCCCTCATGTAGTTCCTAATATCTATTAATGATATTATCTTCTTTTCAAAATAAAAAAAAGTGGAATTCTCGGAAATAATTAATTTCCTTCATACATGCCAATTCAAAGCCTTATTAATCTAATTTCTTCTTTTTAAATTTCATTGGGCTTTGCACATCTCTTTCTCCTACTTAATACTTATTTATTACCTCATTCAATTCTCAACCCATTCATCTCCCGTCAATTCCTCATTTATTTTTCGTATTTTTTAAGGGGGAAACACATACTCCCTCCGTCCCAAATTATCTGTCCACATTTCCTTTCTAATCTGTCCCAAATTATTTGTCCACTTTCTAAATAAAAGGTTCATTAATGGTGATTTTTCCAATACTACCCCTTACATTAAATGTTGGAAAGAGAAGAATATAAAGAGAAGAGAAGGTAGAATTAAATTATGACTAATATTAAATAGGGTCATGTTTGACATTTTACCATATTCCACTATAGAATTTGATGAAACCTTAATCTCCGTGCAAAACACAAAATAGGGTCATGTTTGGGACGGAGGAAGTAATTAAGTATTAAAATTTGATCAAATATGTAGTATTACTCATAAGTTAGTGAAGTTTGTAATGCTTAGATATAAGAATTTTTTTTAAAGAAATGTTGAGAACATAAGAATTGGGACCAATGCTTTAACGGCAATATAGAAGGTTAGCTATGAGAATTAAGGGAGAAAATATATCCGATTTGAGAAAGCAGACATGATCGTTTTTGAACAAATTAAAATAAAAACAAGACATTCAATATTGGAGAGAGTATCTAGATAATAGTTTGGTGATCGGATTGGGTGTTCAACTCGTAATTTGAAAAAAAAAATTACTCCCTCCATTCCCAATTATCTGCCACCTATATATACTTTAGCAGTTGTTAATTATCTGTCACTTTAAGAAATCAAGAGAGTATTAAATGTATTGTTTCCAAACTTACCCTTATCTTTCATTAATATAGTCAACAACTAATTCTAATTGTTCTAACATAAATGTATTAATTGAAGGGTAAAAATGTCTATCTACTTTTAAATTAATGTATCATAATTATTTTTCTTAATTCAAGTATAATGTTTTAAAACAACAGATAAATAAGAACGGATGGAGTATTTTTTTGGCATCCCTTCATTCTAAGAAGATAATAAATGCACCCATTATATGAAAATAGAAATCTATTTTAAAATAAAATATGACATCTATTTTGAAATGGGTGAGTGGTATCTTAAAATTCTTCCCGTTTGGTCTCGTGTACATCCTAAATGTACGATAAAGGGAAGGGGCAAAGGTGGTGGTTCAAAATTAAGATACTATTCTTTAATGTAGTTCGGTATATAATGAATTTGGTATAGTAAATGGCCATAAATCAACTCTTTCTTAAAGAAGTATGAATTATTTATTGGGTAAAAAGTGTCAACATTTCTTGAACTATTTTTTATTTTAATTTTTTATTCTAAAATAAAAAATGCAAAGTTCTTATTATTAAACTTTTATGGAATATTAATGTTGCTTCTTCCATTCATTTTCGCATTTTCGCTGTTAAATTTGGACAGAATAAGATTATATGACTCTCATATGATTAAACTTGTGGGGATTTTTGGGGGGGAAAGTTACGACCATTAAAAAAACTGCATATGAGGAAGATGTGGAAAAAAAATAAAGAAAATAGAAAATTTACTATGTATGTGGAAGATTGACTTTTATCCCATTGATTAAGGGTCAAAACATGCTTTTCCATAATGCCCTAGTTTGGTCATATGACCATAATCTGTCCAGATTTAAGGGTTAGAAAAATTATATTTTTAAATTTAGAGTCAAAAATTAAAATCAAAAAAAATTTAAAGACGTGAACACATTTTTCCTTTATTTGTGTGAAGAGTGTTTAGGTCTTTACTTTTCTCAATCATTTAATTTTGGTCAAAGCAGCACCCACACATTAAGGCCAGACATTTGCGTCATATTATCCCAAACAAAATGTCAGTGTACAAACATGTAGATTTATTTACTTATGTGACTAATAAAATATCTACAATAGTTAGAATCACGTTGAATCCAATGACGTCTCCTTAGCTTATAGTAGTAGAATAAATTATGATCTCTAGGAAGTAATGAATAAAACATTAAAGTTTGATAATAAAAAAAAAACTTAGAAATTTTTTAAAGTTTAATTCTTATACGCAATTATTTATTTCCAATCTAAAAATAGTGAGTACGGGCGGCCTCGGATACATTTTGTAACCACCTATAAAATATTTTCTTTTATATTTTGGTTATGTTTAGGTTTATTTTTTAAAGTATAAATATTTGAATATATTTTTTTATAAATTAAAAATTTTATACAGAGTATGACAATAAAAGCTCTTTATGAGAATATCTTCGAGATTAAGAAAATTATTATTATAGGAAAGTTATTTCTAAATAATGTTTTACATAAAAAAATATAATTTTTAGAATTTTGGTTTACATACATTATAAACACACGTACATAGTTTTAGTAAAATAAATAATTTATCTTGAAAAAACAAGTATGTGTATCTCAAAGATACAAATGCATATAGCTATGGAAGTGCAAAGAATATATCTATAAGTACAAATAAAAAGTACAATATTAAATTAACTTATATTAAGTAGAATTAATACTCGAAGCAAGTTAATGATGATAGACAATTTTGAATAAGTATTTTAAATCATTTTCAACTTAATGTTACAATATATATCATTTATTATTATATGTAGGTAAATTCATTAAGACGGAATCTAAAAAAAATATAACTTATTATAATGTAGAGTTTATTCCTATTTATAACTTGTCCTAAGTTATTGATTTATAGATTATTCACTTTTTTTTTCCAACTTCGTCATAACGTTTATTAACTAAAAAAATACAATTGATTATTCAGATATGAGTTTTTAGTCTTTTAACTCAACAAATCAAACCCAAATAAAATTTCTTTGATCTCTATAAAAGTTGATATTTTTTAAAACAAATAACTTAGGGAGTACATTTTCTATATCTTTTGAAAGCCATCACTCTCTCAATTAATTGAATTGCTTCTTTAGAAGTTTTATTGAGTAAAACAATATTTTCTCATTTATTATAAAAGAGAATAAATGAGAGTAGCAATTCTCATTTATGAAAAGTTAATGATACTGAAAAATGTCAAATATATGAATAAATTCTATACCAAAAGTTTCTCAACATTAAATGGAAATTAAATACACATATTAGTAATTATTGGTAAGAAAACTTTCATTTTCCAAGTTAGGTGTACCAATTGGAATGCTAAAAGTAAATGCTATCATCCTTATCATCACCATGCTTGCCTTCTCCTTTCAACTTCAAGATGGTTCTCTAGTCAAATTCAAAGTTCCCGTTGCTTGGAACTTCAAACAAGAGGAGAAAAAAAGTTAACAATCGTATTTGAATTGGTGTTCTGTTTGAAATGTTCTGTTTTACGGTTTGAAAAGTAAATTATTTGTGAGAGATATGTAGGGTCTAAATTGAGAATTTTGCATTAAAGATTGTGTTAAGAGTTATGCACAATTGCACTCTTAGTCTAATTTTTATATTCTCAATTGTTGGGAAACCGTTTTGATCCGACAATCGAGTTTCATTGTAACAATTTAAAAGAAAGTGGTTATTTTTAAATAAAATAGTAATTTTCTTAAAAGTATGAGAAAATAACTATTTTAAGAGAAAATTACATTTTATAGAAAATTCACCATTAAGATTAATCAGGATATGCTGAGAAAAACGAACTTCAATACAATAGCCGTAGTGGACCTAAGAGAAGGACCTTTCCTTAGTATTTGTTCATAAACTATCAGTCATTCACTTAGTTAGATCAAAATTAAATGCTTGAAATTCATTAGCACATTCTAGAAAGAAAAAAAAACTCAATACCAGAATAGGACCCTAAGGGAAGGGGGCATAACAGTACATGTCTTATAATTGAAATTCATTAACACATACTGAAAAAAATAACACTCAACACCATAATCGAACCTAAGGGAAGGGGACATAACAGTACATGCCTTCCTGAGTTTTTCCAAGTATAAATAATTTCATCTTGCAATGTTTTGAAACGTTCCATGAATGGGTTGATAGACTCTTTTGTATCGATTTGTCAATTGTTATTGGACTCTCGCACGTGCAATCTTTGTAGCCAAAAAAATGATATCATATCATATCTAATGATAACAATGTAAATTATTTTTATTTCATATATCTTACTGGATTTTTTCTTTGGGTAAAGTTCAATTAAATAATTGCTTTTCTATTTCACTTATATAGTTATAAATTTAAATCAATTAACTATGCCTTCTAGTTTATGGGCTCAACTTGGATTGGTTTTTGGTTTGAGTTTGAGTTTGAGTTTTGGCGGGAGAAAGCTAAAAAATTTGTGGAAGAAAATTCAAATTCAAATTTTTTTTTTCAAATAATCGTTCAATTCCAAAGTTTGGCCTCAAAAATTTGGAATTTGAATTTTTCTCGCTAATTTTAGAGCAAAATTTGAACTTGAACGATTATTTTGAAGAAACAAATTTGAATTTGAATTTTTTTTCCCGCCAATTTTTTAACTTTTCCCGTCAAAACTCAAATTCAAACCCAAACCTAAATCAAAATTAAAACCCAATCCAAGTTCTGTAAATCACTAAACGCGTCAACAAAAAAGGAGCTTGACTGAGAGTCATGAACAACTTTCAAGCCACCTCCACTGAGGCAACTGAAGCAGTCTCTCGCTTAGAGGGGCTCCAAATGATCAAATTGTAATACAGAAATATGAATTTAATCAGTTGATTTATCGAAAGAAATGTGTATGCTAGAAGAAGCGCTAGCAATTTAGAGGCAAATAATCGTGAGTACCCGTTTGTGTATCCATTCATGTGTCTAACCAATTACAATTCATTATGTGTATATATAATTAAAAATAATAATCACATGGCGAATTTTTATTGGAGAATGGATACAAAAAAGGGGTACAAAGTGTATATCTATCTTTAAATTCATATATACCGATCATTTTCTTAATTCAAGTAGATTATCCTAAAGGTACAGATAAATGAGAACGAAGAGAGTATTAGTAGAACATCAAAGGGGACACAAATATGTACAAAAGATATTTTTCCGAATTGATAAGAAAATCAGATAAGCTACTATTATCCCTTAAGAAAATATTCAAGAACTTGAAATGCTTCAACTTTCTATATACTGTTCTTCTATTTACTTACAAAATTGTCTTCTGCTGCAATCATCTTTACAAAAAAAAATCAATAAGATTGTTCAGCACTCTCCTTAAAAATCTCTCACATTGAAATGTTAAGGTCAATACGAGGTTTCTTCGACATTACAGGCAACGGAACAATAGTGCAGCAACGCGGGCATTTGGGGTTATTCTTGGAAATCAGCACATAAAGCAAGCAACCTGGGCAGCCAGCAGCAAATGTAGCCGATGATTTCTCGTCCTGATCATCCAACTCGCCATCCTTGATTGATGATGAAGAATTTGAACGAGGCGATAGCGATGACGATGATGATTTTGACATTGATATCATCGAGCGTTTCCTGATCGTTTCCTTCTCTGCCCTTTCAAGTGCAACTTTCACTTTGTCTAGAGTACAAACGCTTTGGTAACAACTAGGCGACGTAGCTGATGATGATGCTGATGATGACGGAACTAACTTCAGGTCTAAACTGCTTTCATCAAACAGGCTCAATGGCTGCTTCAAAGATGGCGGGAAGTTAAGGTCTTGAAGCTTTGAAACTGCATCATTGTTGTTCCGTTTCTTATGTTCGGATGTTGAAGATGATGAATTCGAAGAATCGCATTTCTGGATATACACTTTACCAGACTGCAATAAGAAAACAGATAAAACCTTAAAATTCTCATTCAATGTTTTATCAACAAAATCAAAGAGATCAATGATTAAGTCAAAAAAGAAAGTTCTTCACAGCAAATAATCCTAAAGAAACAAGTATTAAACATTCTTTCACTTGTTTGAACTTTTAAAATTCCTCTTCAAATCACACATACAAGGAAATGAAATTGAGATTAAAATTAAATTGGGTCATGTTTGACATTTTTATAATATCCTACTATACAATTTGATGAAACCTTAATCCCTCGTGGAAAAACATAAAGTTGACAGATAATTTGGGACCGGGGGAATATTAAATATTTAAAACTATCCATAAATGCTGACTTTTGCTTTAATTTAAAGTCAGAAGATGAAAAGATTAGGAGAGTCTGAAAGATATCCAAAACCACCTTTCTGGCACCAGAAACATAAATTCAATTAAATGCAAAATCAGTGATCAATCTTCCCAATCCCATTAAATGCCAACAAAAATTGGTGATTGGAATTTTAAACCAAAATTAGCATAAATGAACCTAACAAAATAAGCAAAAAGTAGAAAAAATAAATTTCAACTGATTAAACAAACAATTATCCTCAATTTAGAAAATTGAAAACAATTATCCACCCCTTTCTCCAAATTTCAACCCATATGCAAATCCATAATCTACATGTTGAAGGCGAAATTACATATGTAGTAAACTTAAAATGGGGCCAATTGCATTCTTTATAAGAAAAAAATGTCCGTAAATAATGCACAAAGATTCCCGAATTAGCAACATACGAGGGAAGGGTACGCAGCCTTACCTTAATTTTTTCATAAAGAGGCCAAAATTTGATCCGTGGTATAGCGGATAACAAGTAAAACTTGACTATAGTGTCAAGCACTGCCCTCATTATTTATAAGAAAATTTAACAAAAAAATAAAAAATAAAAAACTTAAAAATTTCTATTAAAAATTTAGAGTTTCAAAAAATGTTGGGGGCGACGACGGCCTCAACCTACCCCTAGTTTAGCCCCTGTTTCTACCAAAAAAAATCAAATCATTTCTGATGTACGCAGTCTTACACTTATTGTTTTCATAAAGTGTCCATTTTCAGGTTTTGAACACGTGACCGATCAGATAGTAAGTAAAACTTGACCATAGCGTCGAGCACAGCCTTCATTATTTATGAGAAAAATTTAACAAAAACTATTTTTTTCTATTAAAAAATTAGCGTTTCAAGAAATGTTGGGGCGACGGCCTCAACCCACCCCTAGTTTATTCCCTGTTTCTACCAAAAAAATCAATCATTTCTGATGAAACCCGGAAACAAAGAACCATTGGAATACTTAAAATATCATTTCTTGACATCAAAGATCACAGTTTTAATAACTGAAAAATGTTCTAATAATCCATATTTTCAAGCAAAAAGCAAAGAACTTTGGAAGAGAATTTGATTCCTTCAAATCTTAGGCACAAAATCAAACACTGTAAATATAAATCAAATATAAAAATTCCAATCTTTACAGAAAAGGAAAATTAAAGGGTTTAATCAAGAAATTAAAAAAAAATTATAGAAATTAAACAAAAAGGGTACCTTCAAATCGAGACGTTTTTCCCAGCCAGAGGGAACCTGCATATCAAGGTCCAACTCTTTATTATTAGAATCAAGAATAAGACTACCACCACCACCACCACCACCACCAAGAAGGTCACGAGTGATCAAAGCCGTTGATTTTCCAGACTCATTCATATCAGAACCGTTCATTATCCTAACAAGAGTACTAACGTCAGCAGCCATCATCTTAAAGAGTCTTTTTCTTTTTTTTCTTTTTTCTTTTCTACTTTTGCAGTTTTGCAGAGAGAACAAACAGAGGAGGAAAAGTTGGGAGAGAAGAAATCCAAAGGGCCCTTTAAAAATGAAGCAGAGGTCGAAGAGTTCATAAAGAAGGGCTTTAAATGAAAAGCAGCAGAAAAAAGAAAGTATAATAATCAGTTATATATATGCTGGTCAAGATTTTTAACGTTGAATTAAAAAACATAATAGTACTACACTGGTTCCAAATTATCTGTCCATATTGTGTTTTGAACTGTGATTAAAGTTCCATCAAATTATATACTACCTCAGTCCCCAAATAATGTTAACATTTGGACTTCAAATTTTTTCCAAAATAATGTTAACATTTAGACTATCAATGAAAATTTAATGAACATTTTACCATTTTTACCCTCATTTTACTTTTTTTTAGCCACAATTTCAATTTCCAATAAGTAGTTAATGAGGATATATTAGTCTTTTGGCTTTGACTTTTATTATTTTTATGAATTTTTTAATCCATGTGAAAAAATCAAATGTTAACCTTATTTTGGAATGGAGAGTAGTACAATATGCTAAAATGTCAAACATTATCTTATCTAATTTTACTCTCAATTTAATTCTACCTTCTTTCTCTCTCTCTGTTATTCTCTCTCAAACATTCAATATAAGTACCCTTGAGGGCTGTGTTTGTGGGTGATCTGTAAGTACCCTTGTAAACGACTTATGGTCCCTAGGGCCTGTCCTGACCGTGGTGGTGACCGGAGCCGAACCCACCCGAACTTTTTTCTACCCAAAAAAAAACATTCAATATAAGAGGTAGGATTGGAAAAGAATTAATGAGTCATTTATTTAGAAAGTTGACGGTTAATTTGTGACATATTGAAAAAGAGACGGAGATAAATAATTTGGGGCGTATGGAGTACATCTCAAAAATGGCGGAGACAAATCCACTTCATACAATATCAATAATGAACTAAAAATCTAACTATGTCTCAATAGGCTACATCGTGTTTATCATCTCGAGCCACCCTCTCTGCATATACCGAATCAAGGTACGGCCTCCACATGAACTGCCAAAAAAGATAATTGTTAATGTAAAACAATTTAGTTAATAATAAAAAAAATACAAGAACATCGAAATTAACTCACTCTCTGTGTCTCCGTCATCAAATCAAGTTGTTCGCGAAACACCAACAGCTGGGATTTAGGGGCGTTGCGGAAACTCGGGGGACATTCCACCTAGCCCCGTGAGGTCTACCGTCGACGAGGATCTCATCTGGAATGATGCCTCGGTTTGCCGGACGGAGAAATGAAATACGCTCCCACGCCTACAACTGGTCAAAACAAACAAAATCGATTATTAAATATTTAAATCACAAAATCACATTTAAAATTTATATAAATTGGACAAACCTAAATCAGCAAGCAACACCTGGTAATGTCCTTGGAATCAACCATGCACGAGATGCACATTTGGTGGTACAAATGTGCGAGTAAACCGCTGGCCCAAGAAGTCGTGTCAAGTTCAAGGGGACCACTGAGGGTTAGTAGATAACGCATGTTGGCACGGGCCCCCGACTTATCTGGGAAAAAGAAACTACCCATCAAGATGAAGATCAAAGCCCTAACCTTTTGTTGTACTTCGCGGTCGGTAACATCATGTTCTAAGGGCTCACTAATGTGGGTATAAACCTCTACCAGCTGCAAAGTGTTTCTCCTGATTGCAACCTCACTGGGTCGAAATCCTAAAAGCTCGTAGACGCGATCAACCCATTGACCTTTGGTGAAATTGTAACTGTCACCCCACGAGACTACCTGGCCCCTGGTAGGTAGTCCTAGAAGACATCCTACGTCCTCTAGTGTGATGGTCGCCTCACCACAACGGAGGTGGAATGTATGGGTCTCCGGGCGCCATCTCTCAACTAATGCAGTCACGAGAGCGTGATCTATATTCATATTAGGTCTATTAGGTTTATTACTCTAGGGTTGGTTTCTCTACTATACGCTGCGTAAAAGTTACCCGAACTCGTAATAACCTTTAGAGGTTCGTTCAGTGTCTCATCCCCGTGCCATATTCTTAAAGATCTATGGGAACGGTTGTTTGTTTAAAACGGTGAGATCAAAAGGACCGAGCTGAAGATGAGTGGGTACGGCCATCTATACAAAAAAACAATATACATACAATTTATCAGAAAAACACATATTATATCTCCAAATCTACTATTGCCCTAAATTCACAATTCACAAATTACCAAATTGACAATTTCACAAGTTCACTAATGCCCTAAAATCACAAATGCTCTAAGTGTAAATTCACACAATCACAACTTCACAATTGCCAAATTCACAATTCTACATGCATAAATTCACAAATTACCAAATTCACAAAAACCCTAAATTCATAATTGCCCTAATTTCACAGATACCCAAAATTGACAAATAATTTACAATATCAACAAATTACTTTGATTTCCTAAACATAATTAGTATGTTTATAGTTAAATTCAACACATAGTTTTATATTTCCCAAAAAAATTCAAATTCAAATTTGTTTTTTACCTCACAAATTGAGAGATTGGGAGATGAAAGAGAAAGCAAGGTGTTGGTAGAAGCATCAGCGGAGGCAGCAGGGGAGTAGGGGGCTGGGGTTTTTTTTTTTTTTTTTTGCCTTTGGGAGTTTTGGGTTCGCGAGAAGGGAAAGGAAGAGAAAAAAAAGGATTTATTTCTGGAACATGGGGATGGAAGTCCCACTTCCGTCTTGGCCCCCCACTTTCGTCCCGAACAAAAATGTTGTCCCATTTTTTTGGGCTGCCATGTTTTGTCCTTTCTGCTAAATCAGTGCCAGTCTAATGCAAACCCCTAACTTGTGAGCATATTTGTAATATATAATGCTTGAGCAATCATCCCCTCTTAAAGTACTTTTTGAGGGAATGAGTTAGGTCAAGTCAATTTTTAACACAATCTTATATGAGGAAGACCTTTGGGTTCCTTCCAGTCCGGCTCCTATGCGGAACATATTTTTTTTCATTATATACGGAACACTTAATAACAGATTTTTTAGAGTAAAAACAGGTGTTTTAAACTTAAAAACATGTGTTCATGCGAATAGGTGTTCTGAAAATCAAAACAAGTGTTTTTTTAAAATCAATCTTAACCGTCAAATTTTAATCCAACGAACGAGAAAAGTTTCGCACGTGCAAAATTTTTCCCATTCCGCACTGGAGCTGTGCTGGGGTTCCTTCCATGGCTGCGTTAATTTATGGTAATGACTTGTTTCTATTTTGTACGTCTCTCCTTTCTTTTCTTTCAATTTGGATCCTTCCACTTCTTATTTATTGTCCCATTAATAATTTTTGTATTTTTTTTATCTTCATCTTGTTGGCTTGTTCGGCAACAACGTGTGTAATTAAAATAAAACAGTACCCAATTCGTTTGTTGACCATTCTATTTAATTTTGCCGTGTATTTATTATTTTTTTTTAACTTATTTGTTTTTTTATCGGCATTTTATATTTTTATTGCGAATCTGTTACTTTTATTTATTGGGTATAGGATTTTTTTTTGTCGCAGTGAGTGTCGAACTCGAATATACTCTCTGAATGAAAATGTTTGTCACTACTGAGGCACCTTTCCTACATTTGCAAGGTTGTTGTTACCTATCAATGTAAAATATATACTTCTTCCATTCTAAATTATCTGTCAACTTTATATTTTGCATGAAAATTAAGGTTTTACCAAATTCTATAGTAGAATATGGTAAAATATCAAACATGCCTCTATTTAGTATTACTCTCGATTTAACTCTACCTTCTTTTCTTTCCAACATTTAATGTAAGAGTTATGATTGAAAAATTATCATTAATGAGTCATTTATTTAGAAAGTGAACAGTTAATTGGAGATATATCAAAAAATATAGACAAATAATTTGAAACGAAGAGGAGTGCATTTCCAAGCAAATATTATTGACTTAAACAAAATTACTAGTGTAGTAGTAATATTTTTTTCTAGAATATTGGGATGGGGTGGGCTGGGGTGGGTGAGGGAGTAGGTAACCAATTTGTTGATTGTCAATGCGAGAGCGATGCAATATGGAAGCTTACCACCTAATGTGATTAAGGATTCATAGGGGTCAACCATATTAATTGCACCAATTGTTTAGGAATCATAAATGGGCTTAATACATTCATACAGTCATACTTCCTCCGTCTTTTATTATGTGGTCACGTGTGATTTTTACTCCTACTAAGAATGTTATTGAAAATGATAAAATATAAGGTAAAATTACAATTTAGATTCATTATAATTTATAAAAATATTCAATTAATACAATTTAGTAAAAAAAATTAAAGACAAATGGTGAAATGTGAAGAAATATATTGAATGACTTCATGAGATTCTACACAGACAGATATTTGTGAAGAAAAATTTGGGACACCGAATACTCAGATTAGGATATCCAATTTGAAATAAACTAAAAAAAAATTAGAACATTGAAATAGAGGGAGTAGCTAATTTATTATTATTATAAAAGGGGGTATGAATGAGTAAATCTCATTATTTATTGTTAAACAGTGTAATTTTGAAAGTATAGCTATATAAAAAATAAAAAATAATAAAAAGAGAGAGAAGAAGCCAATCCTGGTTAATGACATTTTGGTTTTTTTTATTTGAGGTAATGGTTAATTACATCATTCATAAAAAAATGGTTAATGACAAATTGATGAGCAATTAATGACGCAATCTGATTCAATGGGCTCTTGGGATACTACTGGTACTACTTATTAAAGAAGAGTTGAGCCTAACCTAAAGGGCTCTTGCTCAATGTCTTTAGGGTTAATAAATAATTAAATTGTAGGATGTGCCACTATAATTGTACGATTACTAGTTTATAATTCAATTTTATGTTTATGACTGAAATTAAACACCGAATCTCTTAATAGATGCAAAATAACTATAACAATATTTATAGTTAGGTCGCAATCAGTGACGGATCCAGGAAAAAATTTCACTGGGGTTATTTAATATACACAATAATTGACTGCGGTTATTTATATATTTATTATCTAAATGGAGTAAAATATATCATATATAATTAAAAAAATCACTGGGGTCATTTGATATATACAATAATTCACTGAGGTCATTTATACATTTATTATCAAAATGGAGTAAAACACATCATATATAATTTAATTTTTTTTTTTTTTTGACCTGCCTTGCATCCGTCACTGGTCGCAATTATTCGACTAAAATTACTGGTACTATTTATTGGTAGTGCGAATTATCTACCATATATGCGGTGTATAACACAAAATGTATCACCTTTTTTTAAAAAAAAAAGAAAAAATATTTGGTTAAAAAAAATGACAAAATATATCACCAATTATGTACTTCATCATCATTAATCACTAATAAAATTTTGTCATACAAATAAATATAACTATTTGACTTCATTGACTTTGTACTTACCAGAGAGAGGATGAATTCAATGTTTATAGTACCCTTATTTCCTTTTGTACTAGTACTTGCTTTGAAAAACAAAATAATTAAAAATGGCATTTACCTTTACAATTACATTGTCTTTTTTCATGCGGATCTTTGAAATAAGGAAATTATAACTGCATTTATTCCATTTTCAAAATATTTTTTTTTAATAAGAAAATAATATCATTAATAGATATTAGGAACTACATAAGGGATGTGCAATTTCAATGGATCCCCTACCATTTGAAATGAGGCATCGCGGTCATAGAAAAATCTAGAGAATAAGTGTCATGTAGTACATAATTCTATGACCGTATAACCAGGCACTCCTACCCAAAAAGCAATAGCAAACTCGAGGTCGCGCACAAACCAGAGGTCTTCCACAATTTCCAAAGTTCTTGTCTGCAAACTTTCAAAACACGTAAAATTAGGAGGAAAGATCAGCTGAAAACTGCGTAGAATAGTTGGCTAGCGACCACGCCATATACGAGCAGAATGTCCGCTCATGATCCTCCATTCGAAGCCATGTTGGAATAAAACTCTATCTGGATGGGTGCTTCTCCAAGTTTGAGCCCATATCGATTGCTTACAAAAAAAACTTGAAATAAATCCTAACTTAAAACATGGAAAAAAACCTAACACTATCATGCTATTAATCATGAGGCCGACATGCGGCTTAATTATTAAAAATAAAAAACTAATAGATTTGTGCGCCATACTAAAACACACTAAGCCTTGAAACGCCCAAGAGTTGCTAAGTCCAAAACGATTCTCAATTAAGCAACTCATGGATTTTGGCGGGACCGACTTGTGGCCTCCGCCTTACCCTGGTTAAACAAACATTTATTTAAAGGCTAGCCAACAATTGGGCTCAGTTCAGAGCCAAACCCAGCAGAGAAATCATTTTTGGCCTCGGTCAGGCATGCTTTCACGCCTAGCCCAGTAGCAACATCAACTTGAGCCTTATTTAGTCCAGCCTCTTCAAACATCCCATTAAAGCTTGCAGCCCCATAATGTATCACTGGCCCAGATTGAGTAATTAGCCCATCCAAACTCATGGCCCTAACCTCTCATTCTTCCTCCACCTGTGCCGCATCCCACATCACCCATGCCGCCTCCAGCTGGACTCCCGGCGGCCTTGCTCATGCTTTGTCGACGCCGGTGAACCCACTGCACCGTTGTCCTCCGCCCTTCTCCTCCTATTTTGCCTTACTCCAGATGACCCAAAGCCCCACTTTCTATAAGTTTCCTTTGGCCCAAAGCCACCAAACGTCGCCTTTCTTCCTCATCTCCAGTGAAGATCCTGACCTCCCCTTAACTACCTTGAACCAAAACACCAACCATGCATCTTGGTTGCCTTTAGAAGGCTCCAACCAAATAGATTCCATCATTATCCTCCCATCCCTCGTCATTAAACCTCCACCAGAAACAAAATTTCAGCCAGAAACGGACACCGCTCCCTGCAATCCCATAATATCCAGGCTTCCCGTAATCCGAGGAGTCCTATCTGGTCAAACCAAACCAAAACGCCAGCTGGATACCATAGTTGGCGATATCGAAGACCTCCCCTTTTCCAACCTTCGGTCTATCTATGACTAGAATTTCGATCCATCCAAGTCCAAAACTTCCTTTTGCCATATAATTTAGAAATAAAAACAAAAAAAAGAGCTTCTGTCTCCTGTGTCCCCCATCCCGGTGTAATACGCCGAGGATTGTTACAAGAACCAGCATATCTGGTTAGCAACAGTGATTCCAGAGAGTAAGAAAACAGGCAAGGGTGGGATTCCATCGTCCGGCTCAGAAGAAACGCGCACAAACGGCAGCGAGAAGCCCTAAAAATCTAGGGAGAATTTCGAAGTTTTCGGAGAGTAGTTGGTGTCGAAAACCTTTTCAAAATATTGTGTAGTATAATACTCATTTCGTTTCAAAATATTTAGCAAAAAAAAAAAGTTTCAAAATAACTGTCATTTCTTTTATTTTTATTGTTTCAAATAATTATTCACTTTTCTATTTATATATTTATTGTTTTCCTTCCCCCTTTGAGCGCCCGAAGGCGATTGCCCCCGAAGGGGAAGAGCGGAGAGTACCCTAGATAGGGAAGATTGAAGCATGCCCATGCCTGGGGAGGGAAGATAAGCCTCATAAGGAGGAGAATTATTTGCCCCATTGTGGGGAGATATAGGAATCGAACACGGGGCGGAGGTAGCCTTACCACTTTGGCTACCCGATTCCTATCATCATTCGCTAGTTTTGAGGTTTAATTCTCCCAATTTCAACAAACAAGTTAAATTCCAAGCTCAAAAATTAAAATGTGAACAAAATTATTTTAGTCAAATCTTTTTTTTACGAGACATTCATGAGTTAACTTCTATTTAATAAGATTATTCTAGTCTTTTGCATCTCATTGTTATACATTTATTTGTTATTAGTAATTTTTTTAACTTTACACTTATTTCGAACCAAACAAATTGATACTTTTTGTTTACAAAAGACAACAATTCAATATCAACCATTAAAAACATTAATCCCCAAGGTTGAATTTGGATGTTAAGTACTAACCGACAATTTTTAAATATGAGCATTTTAGATATTTACAAAAATTCTATCAAATTCTACAATAATTTAATACTCGTGTAAATTTAAATTAGGATATGTATTTTGAAATGGAGGGAGTATCTTCATTCTATATTATTTCTTACATCCCAAATTAGTTGTCTTCTTTACTAATTATACGATAATTCATGTTTTGATGAATTATATAGTAAATCATGAGTAAAAGTTCAAAATGCTTTTAATTAATTCTTTTAAACCAGCCAACGACATGTTGACGTGTATTGGAGTAGTATTATTTACTAAGAATAAAATTGAAAAACTAATATTATAAATAATTACTTGATTTAGAATAATAATAAATAATTTGAGACAAACTATAAAAAATTAAGTAAAAATCCTTAAATGCTCGAGTTCGAAATATGAGATGGTAAATCACAAATTGATTCAGCTTGATTTGGGAATTGAAATTTGACTTTAGAATCAGATATGTTGGTGAGTTTTCAAGAAAAAAACTTTTAAACATTCAAGTTCGAATTTGGAAATATCAAACTCAAGCTCATCTCTCTTCACCTTAACAATGAGCATGCCATTAAGTCCACATGAACCTCTATTTGCATGGTTGCAGAGGTTTAAGACGAGCAATAGGAAATTAATTTAATTGGTGAAATATTTTCATATAGAAGAAAAAAGAAAAACGTAAATTAGACTTGACCAAATGCATTAGGTGGATTAGGGTGAGGATATAAATGACATCGATGTACATACATATATGAGCATGATTGGAATTAAATATAATCAGGTGGGACCTTAAATTCATCTTCTTTATGAGGTGAAGAGGACCCAAGAACTGGAAAACAATTGTGCAAAATTGAAAAGAGGTAGTGATGCATTTGGTAAATTCGATCGTCTCACTTTCGACTCTCATGTTATGCTGAGAGTAAGCTTGCAAGTTCGAATCACACAAAATGCATATTTAGTGTGTCATGTTTTGCAAAAATTTAATTAAATTAGTCAGGTCAAATATTAAGATACTCGATCACTAAAAAACTTAGTACATAATTAAGTTAAAGAAGTTGGTAAACATTCAAAAACAAAAAGAGTACAAAATTGTAAGTGCAGTGGGCCATTCATTTTTTGTGGAAGTGGGGTATGTTCACCAACTCTTCTTTTTTTTTGGGTCGAGACATAGAGTGTTCATCGTCGATATTAGTGACTAATTCCCCTCGTCACGGGAGTTCTTCGAAGAGGTAAATGACTATGAAATACGCTCAATCAAACTCCTAACCTCATGGTTAAGGGACGCAACGAAGTATGTTGGCCAACTTTTGATATAACATAATGGGCTTGAGGCGGACGACTGTGGCACCAAGATTTTTAAATTTGGAAGCTCCTCTTTTTTCTCCTTTCAAGGCATAGACCTTAGATACATAGGGTTGTCACACATGATAAATATATACTACTTATAGCTAAAAATCATCCACTTCCTTTTGTTTTGTTTGTACAATTGTGATGAAATGTTATATCATGTACTATTATTAATCACAATTTTATTGAGCACGGTATTACGAGAGGAGAAATCACAATATAAGTAAACCCTACAAACTTATCATATTTGGACAATCTACTTACCGTAAGGGAGGAGCTATGACATATAGTCATCTACCCTCCTTATGTTTGATGTTGGACTGCTTTAGAGGGACTCCAGCGAGACGGTTTCAATTATAAGGTTTGATGTTGCCACAAACATCTAGACGAACGTTGAGCTAAGAAGTTTAGTTGACCAAATCTTATACTTACACTTGAAATACGTATTTATACAAAATTATTTACACTTGAAAAATAGTGACTTAGCCAAATATGTGTTATTGGAAGAATATCCTCACGCAGAAAGTCTGTCCGGAGCCAAACTAACAACCTTAATACTTAATATGCGTTGTTGGGAGAAATCCTTCCCGCAAAAAGCCTCGTCTAAGTGGTGGAATCTAAAAAAATCAGGTAAATGAAGATAAAAGAGGCATTTTGAGTGTTGTATCTCGCGTAATTTATCTTAGTTTTCTTCTTCTGCATTTATAGATGCTCACAGTTAGCTTTTCCTCTTTACATTTTGTTCATAACTTACATGATCTTACATTTTTTCCATGTTCGTCGTGGTATGGAAGTCAAGTCGATCGAGAGTTAGCTTTCCAAACCTTGGTCAGGTGTTCACAAGTTTTTGTCTATTTTGGGTTTGTACAACTGATTTTCTTGCTAAATTCCCTTTTGGCCGTACCTCATTTCTTTCAAACGTTGATCGTAGTGGTTATGGTATGGATAATACTTAAGACTGAGTCAAAATTCTATTAGAAGCACATGTGATTGAGCCCTTTTTCAATAGGAGTTTGTTGCACTAGCTTGCACGACAATCGGTTGTGCGATCAAGTCTGACTCCTAATTGATTTAGCTTGGCGAGTCGCATCCCGCCTATGGCCTATCCTACCGACCTGACTAGCCTATGAAGTGTTTTACTACTGACCCATTCTTAATTCGACTGACCTGAAATTTTCTACCTCTTGTACTGTCCCAACCAACCGAGATATTTTTGAGAGTTAACCATTATAAATCCGGTCTATGTCCTACACATAAACGTTTTGGTCTATATTCCAACGTTTAAGAAAAATAATTAAGAAGAATTTCCTCACGTGATTACGAAGGCGAAAGAGGGGATGTATGAATTTGTTTCTTACAAAAGGTATGTCCAACTATTTTACTGAAGTTTTAGAGAACCCAATAACACCAAACTAATCTAGAACTTAACAGGCTTTCTACTTCAAATGATGGGCCAGTGGGTTATATCATAATTAAACCAAACTAATCTAGAACTGAAAGGGGAAACTACAGGGAGATCAGTGCAATTCATCCTTTACAACTGGGTTATATCATAATTCATATGTCAAATTTTCTCATTTCATGCTGAATGCTGTTTTTTAGTATAGGCAAATTGGTGTATTTAGTCCCTAAACAATTTATGGTTAGAGATAAAGTCTGTAAAGATTATATTTTTATTTTAAAATCCCCAAAAAATTTACTATTGGTATACAAGGTCTTTCCGTCCATAAAAATGTTAGTCAACTGTTAATTTAATTGTGATGTACCGATTATACCCCCTAAAATATTTCTGTTCCCTTTTCAAAGGGAAGAAGTAATGGGTGGTGTAAAATACCATAATTACTCTTTTTACGTTTTTGCTTTGACTCAATTTTTTCCCCAAAATTTATGTTAACCGCAACTTTTTGGACGGAAGACTTTGCATACCAATGGTAAATTGTTTATGGATTTTATTGTCCAGAATTAATCTTTAAAGACCTTGCGTGCAATCTGTAAATTGTTTAGGGACTATATTGACCAATTTTTCCTTTTAGTATATATATATATATATATATATATATATATATATATATATATATATATAGTATATATATGAAACACTTTTTAGACATATATTACATTTTTTTTAAATATGTGTTAAATTTAATGCAATATATTTTCTCTCGTTTTAAAATATCTCTATCATTATGCATGTAACACATGTCTTATGTAACATGTATCTCAAAATTACAACATTTTAAAATCTCTATCCTTATGCGCGTAACACATGTCTTATGTAACAGATGTCTCAAAATTACAACAGGTGCCAAAAAAAAAAAAATCTTAGTGTTAAATTTTTTATATGTACGGACAGAAAACCTTTTCTGCACCATAGCCGCACTCGTCAAATTTGTCTAAAATTAAGGGATCTACTTCGAGTATTTCTAAATACGAGGGGTCCAATAGTAAAATTACTAACTTTTCGAGGTTCTAACTAGGGTTTAAGGTCTCACTGTATTCGTTTTCTTCAGCCTCTGCAAACTTTCCGACCACTGCTTTCTCCAAGTCTCTCTCTCTCTCTGTTCAATTTATTCTCGCATTTCATAAGTATAAATTTGAAGGTTTTAATTACGGAAACTGTAATTGATTTGTTTGATTGCTATTGCTAAAATCTCGAATTGATTTTCAATTTTTAGGTTGCAGAATCTGTTACTTGAAAAATGGGGAAAGAAGCAGAAGGTAGTGCTTCCGCCGGAGCTCCCGCCCGACGTTCCGGATGAGGAAGTCGAAGTATCAGACGAGGATTTGAAGTTCGTACATGAAAATTTGGATTACGCTGGTTTTTTGTCGAGTTTGGATACTAAATCCATAAACAAGTAAGTCATTCTGAATTAAATTTTATATCCGCTGGAAAAATGACGACTTTGATATTTTTTGCATCAGACGAATCATATTTATGTTAAATGTACGTTTTATGTGTACTATGAGTCTATGAGGAAGAGAGATGACGAATATGTGCTATTATTTAGTTTGATTTTAGAAGGTCGTGATTGACGCGATGATCAAGTGTTTAATTGATATCCACCCGTTCAGAGTTCAAACCTGGAAACCGCCTTTTTGTGAAAAAAAATAAGTACTTTCCCAGATCATGCTGATGCGCGAGCCTGATAGGACCTTTTTAGAGCCTAATTGCGATGAACATGATAACAATGATTTACTGTGGTTTTATTATTTGTATTCTCCTCTATTTTTTTCTTCCATTGCTACTAGCATTTGATTTTATCTTTAAGAGGACAATTTGTTGAGTGTATAATCGACATGTTTCTTGAAAAAGGCATGTTACGCGTGTTGCTGATGTAAAGGAAGATGCTTTAGAAGCTATGTATGAGAGACGGCAGATGAGGAAAAAATCACTGGAGGATAAGAAGGAAGAAAATGGGCTTGAGGTTGATCCTGTTGATGTACTTCCAATAAAGACCTTAGATGGACTACTTCACTACAGGACATGTAAATATTAATTTATTATGCTTTCTGATCACTGGTAATGATCATTTCAATTGAAAATTGATTCTCAATCTTTTCCGCCCATTGCAGTTCCAAAGACACCACGAAAATCCAAAGGTGAATCTGAAGATGTGGCCAGAGAGGACACTGAAAATGATGGAACCGGAACATCTGTACTGAAGTTGACAAAGGCGGAGAAGAGGGCAAAAATGAAAAAGATCAGAAAAGAGGCAAAGAAACAAGGAAAGGAAGTGGCGCAGACGGAGGAAGTGCAAAAGCCCGTCTCAAGCTGAAGTGCTGGTATGTACCCGTATGAGCCATGCTTGCTTGAAGATGCTTACAGTTACAAATTTTTAATGCCTTAAAATCAATGAGTGAGCAATATTTTTCCTTATTCCTATAATGATAGAATGTCAAGTTTTGAAGCTCATGGTAGAGTTTTGATCAATAGCGTACGCATATAGTTACTACAAGAAATTCTAGAATCAACCGAAAACTTTTACAAGATTTTGCTTCCTTGTACTCAAGACTTGTTTTGGTTATATGATGTGTAATGTCTCTCCTTTCTTTGCTATTCTAACAATTGGACAAATATGTTTCAACATGTTAGGATGAGGTGAAAAATGAACTAACTGCTGAAGAAGCCTTTGCGAAAAAGAAACAGAGACTTGCTGAGTTGGGAAGTGATCTGCTTATGGATCCAGAATCCAATATTAAATCTATCAAGGAGATGTTGGACATTTCAAAAGATGAGGATCGGGCTATAGTTGTGCTTGGGTTAAGATCTTTGTTAGCTGTGTTCAAAGATATTATTCCAGGGTATATTTATTTATTTTCCCCGTTGGTAGCTGCAGGTTCTGCTTTCATTTTTTTCCCATTGCCATTGCAGTCAATGTTTCTCCAATGCAATTTGCAGTTACCGTATCCGGCTGCCCACAGAAAAGGAGCAGGAAATGATGGTTTCTAAGGCTGTTAAGAAAATGCGCCTATATGAATCTACTCTCTTACATGCATACAAGGTTTGATATGCTCCCTTTTGTTTTATTCATTCTCACTCACATTGATGCATTTGGTGTTTATTCATGTGCATGTGCATCTCTTTATGCACACGTATGCTGAAAATTGATGGAAAATCGCCGTAGTTTAATAAATTTATTTTTTTCCCCCCTGGTAAATATAAATCCCTGTTTTTTGAGGCTCTTGCTGTCTTGGGACCCCGGAACTTGTAGTCGCATTAGCTCCCATTATCTTTTTGTTTAAAGAGGCTTGACATGTTCTTGATCAAGCTTGATAAATTTATTTGTCTTTGAACAGGATCATGATGTTGATAAGTTGATTCTTGTATTGATGTACAGGCCTATGTCCAAAAATTGGTGGCCCTGGAACAGCTGGCTGTCTATAAGCTCGTGGCTGTTCGTTGTATCTGTATTCTACTTGAGGCAGTTCCACATTTCAACTTCCGGGAGAGCTTATTAGCTGCTGTTATAAAAAATATAAGCTCCAAAGATGATGTCATAAGGTCACTTTATATTATTTATTGACTGAAAAGTATTTGCATCGGTGAATTTCTTTTATAGTTAATATTCTTGCATTTTCTATGGTAACTGAGTAGGATTCAGGTCTTTTGCCCTACTTCTCCACATTAGTAGCTCTATATTATTTTCTTAAGCATCATAGGGAGTTTAGATCTTCCAGACTTTCTCCATGAAGGTTTATAATCCAGTTGCCAAAATAGTGGCTGCTATAGGTGTAGCAGTGACCATAGAAGAAGATGGTCGCTGTAATTTTGTTCAGTGCCTTTCTTTGCTCTGAAAATGTGCATACTTTCTGCTGCCAGGTTATTAATTCTACTATAGTTATGGTCTTCCTTGGTTTCCTGAAGTTTTTATCTTCTGCTTGTTGACAGGAAGTTGTGCTGTGATACTACAAAATCCCTTTTTGTCAATGAGGGAAAACATGCGGGCGAACTTACTGTGGATGCAGTACGTATGATTGCAGAACTTGTCAAAGCCCATAATTGTCAATTGCATCCTGATTCTGTCGAGGTAAGTTTTTTGTCTTTGCAATGCCTGTTATAGATTGGTCATGAAGACACGTAATCTAAACTAAATTATCCGTGGAATGCCAGAATTAACATGTTTTGTATTGATGAGCATGAGCACATCCATTTGAATTGAGTGTTTCCATCTCATACCCATGGCACATCCATTTGATGAGGAAGATTGGATTTTGGAAATGAGTATTTGCATGCCCACAAAATGATACAGTATGCTTGACATCTAGCTCTTCTTTCTTATTTTGACCAACTTGAATCTGTTTCCCCAGTCAATTCCTAGTTTGTAAACAAGTTAGTATTGTTTAGCTTAATTTAGATTAGACTTGTAGACTATGATTAATTTGTTGCAGGACCACAGGATAGCTTATTTATAATCACAAGTGTTTATAAGGGCAAGGTGTTACTTATTTTCATGTTGAGAACATGGAGCTTTTTAGAAAACTGTAACCTAGGATATGTAGTCAATTACTAGAAGTCTGCCTTTCTAATCACCATAGTTTGGTTGTTTTTTCAGGTTTTTATGTCTTTATCATTTGATGAGGATCTTGGGAAAAAAGGAAAATTCAGAGGTCGATAAGAAAACCAACGCAAAAAATTCTAAGAAGAGAAGGAACTCTGAGGAGCCAAATAAGTTGCCAGTTAATGAGAAAAAGAGAAGTAAGCAAGAAATAATGTCAAAGACGCGAGAGGAGGTATTTGATTCTTTAACATGAACGGTAATCTTGTTTTGTTCTCTTTACTCGTGCATAAATTTATATGGTTTCTTTTGCAGGTGAAAGCAGAGTACAAGGCTGCATCCTTTGCCCCAGATATTGCGGAGCGTAGAAGGATGCAGACTGGGACTCTTTCCGCTGTATTTCAGACATTCTTCCGAATCTTAAAGCATGCCCTGCGGCCTAGGTAAGTTTGTGCTTCATATCTCACTTATTGTGGTCGATGCAATTCATCATGTATGATATGGTTCTAAAATGATTTTAGATTTTTATTGATTTCTCTGCCTTTCAATATGTATTATTGAATGCATTGTTTTCTCTGGTGGTTGTGTATTCATTTCCTTCTTTCCTGAATTAACAAGCCAGAAAGTATGGGTACTTGCAAGAGCCTATGTGCCTGTCATACACCCGCATTCTGAAATGTATAACAATTTCTAGCTCTTATCTACAGAAAAAAGCTTAAACCCAATAACCTGGAAATCTGCTAGACTAGATATAATGTGTCTCGAGAGTTGGATGTGTAGTTGGCGAAAATGAATAATAGAGTGTGTTCTAAATTCATCCCATATTTGAAAAGTAGAACCTAGGTTTAGCTTTCCAATGGCAGTAGTTACAGATTTTAGATCTGTAATACCTTTTTGAAGATTCTCATGTGTAATTGTATTTGAGGATGAGGAAACTACCTTTTAACTATTCTTTGGATTCTTTAAGGCCAGATACTACATTGGGCCAAAGCCAAACACATAACCGAGCGCTTTCTAATACCAAGTTCAATTAATGGGAGCTTTCAGGAGAGTGACTTAGCTTTTGGTATCATATTTGTGATTTCCGTATGATTGTTTTTTGGCCGAATGCTGTTTCTAACTTTGGAATGCGTGAATACGCAATGTTGGAACATCCCCGCCTCTCCATCCTTTTTGGAATGTAAAACTTATGTTAAATTATAGTTAAACTTATTGCTTTTTTGGGTGGAGCCTTCCAGGTCTTCAACCTTATCAGATAATATGCTATTAATTCATTCATCTTCTTCTGGTGCTTAGATCTGAAGCAAACACGGCAGAGTGCACACCTGGGAGTCATCCACTGCTTGGACCGTGTTTGAATGGAATTGGAAAGTTTTCTCATCTAATAGACCTAGACTTCATGTCTGATCTATTGAATTGCCTGAGAAAGCTTGCTGGAAATGACAGCAACTTACCTGATTCTTCTGAAAATTGTTTGCAACATCTAACCGTATCTGAGAGATTGCAGTGCTGCATTGTTGCATTTAAAGTGATGAGGAACAATCTAGATGCACTTAATGTTGATTTACGAGATTTCTTTGTCCAGCTTTATGGTCTGATACTGGAATATAGACCAGGAAGGTAAAAAGTGCTATACACAAACTTTAAAGTTTTAGAAGATCCTTGTTTTCTTATGATTTCACTAAATTACATTGTGCAAATTATTCGTTGAGGTTTTCTTAGGCCTCCCGGAAACCTTGTTTCTTTGGCATTTTCCAAGAGGGGGTTTACATCTTTGTTTGACTCTTACGTTTTGTCCCCTGTGCTTCTTATTCTTTTTTGCCGCCCCATCCCCACACCCCTTTCCAGTTACTTATTTCTTTCATTTAACTTCTCATGGGAAACCTACCAGAAGAGGCAGGGAGCAGCTTTGGGGCTGAATTTCTATT